>CM073925.1:16395000-18895000 GCA_037179545.1 Sesamia inferens
AATAAATAGGCGCTCACCCAGATGTTTATTATCAGTTTCGCTGGCAATAAATAAAGTCGTATTATATTCTTGAGCGGACGATCTTGTAGCTCTATAAATCATTTTTATTGTGCTGTCGAAGGGTCCTTGGTAATGGCGGAGTTCAACGCTAAATTGGGTCGACTCTTACAATAAATTGATAATGCTTTGCACTACAGAGCATTAACAGGTAACATGACGCGCAGCTATTTTGGTTAAATTTTTTAAGCGTAGATTAGTAAAATAAGCAAAATTTTGGTTAAACTTTTTTAAATTTAGTGTTATATTACAGATTTTGTGGTACATACATTGACATGTACAGCAATGGATGAAATGAAATGAAATGAAATGAAATGAAATCGTTTATCAAGCAAGTAGGATCACCGATCACTTTTACACGTCATGTGGATAATTACTTTAGCAATCAACGACTCTAATTATTTTTTTAACCACTCGTAACACAAGTTATTTATTTTCTAACACTTTGTAATAGTTTTAATAACGATAAATACAAAACAATATGTCATTCACAAAACCAACCCATTCCTTGCATCAGGATGTCAATTTGGGTCATGGCAACAAATGACATACGGTCCAAATTTTATGAACCAGATCAATATAAATTTGGAACTATAACAAACTACTATTCGCGGTTCACTAGCTCCATACAATTAAAATCAGTTCACAATGTAAGAAAGAATGATCATTTTGAGAGAGGGCGCGGCGCGCGCGCCGGTCTTTGCTCGGAAACAATGAAAGCTTTGACATTACTTCCGGTAGTTGCATCACACGCTATCCACCACGCCTCATTTCATTTTTCTCCTTCACAGTGCACATCGTAAGACTTCATGCATTGAAGGAAGGCAGAATATGTAGTATACGTGTACTGTAAGAAACTCTTATTTATGTAAATTGTGGGCATATTGAAAGACTAGTCATGTGCCGAAAATGTTTTAGTGTTGAACAGGAAATGAGCTATGCCAGTGCTCTTAAACAAATCTTAATGTTGTTCAGTGTTGGTATTCAGTATTGCAAGAAGATTTGAGTAGCAATTCTATTATTCAGCTATTTTGGGTACTGCATACATATAAATAAATAAATAAATAAATAAATAAATATATACGGACAAATCACACAGATTGAGCTAGCCCCAAAGTAAGTTCTAGACTTGTGTTATGGGATACTAACTCAACGATACCATATTTTATAATAGATACATATATAGATAAACATCCAAGACCCAGGCCAATCAGGAAAAGATCGTTTCCCATCATGACCTGGCCGGGGATCGAACCCGGGGCCTCCACGTCGCAGTCAGGCGTGTTGACCGCTGCGCCACGGAGACCGACATATATATATATATACAATGGCTATAAGAGTAATGAACTGTGCAGTGGCTTCCAAGATGACGAGCAATAGAGAAATATTGAGGAAAGAGATATATTGCGCTGACCCCAAGTAAATTGAGATAAGGACAGGGGAAGAATGAACATGATGTTAATAAATTCTAATAGCCCTGTGAAAAAAAAAAATATACCGTCTGAGACAGTTTTCATTTTCTTAAACAAGGTCATAAAAAGTTGCCTATAGAGGTCCACTGCTGGACAAAGGCCTCCCCTAAGGCTTTCTTGCATTGGGAAGGTTTGGCAGGCGCACGCTTTCTTCCATTAGCCGACGGGTGGCACTTGAGACCTTCTGTCCTTTTAAACTGAGTCAGACAATCTTCTCATCGGTCCGTAGTGTGCGCGTGTTATATGTTGCCAGGGTCAAAGGTCAGGTCAGGCCCATTGCTCCGCCGTCACCGACTCCGTTACCGTAGACTGGAATAACGGAGCTGCCGGGGACTAGGGGCCTGGACTCTGTTGTGTGCATCATTGGGGTTTGCCATAATCCCCACGCTTGGCAGGCGGGTTAGGGATCGCAGTTATTTGATAATCCACAGGACAAGCGCTACTGCCCGCTACCCTGGTGAGAGTTCCCTTAGTCGCCTCTTCCGACGCCCACGGGAGGATATGGGATGGTACTATTTATTCTATGCCCGGTACTAGACTGAATCACGGGAAAAAACATAGGTAAAGCATTTTACAGTATTAATAACCGGTTGGTCTCTCGCTATATAAATGCGTACTCGTTGAAAATATAAAACAAAGTATGTTGTTTATGTTACGCGGTGGGAAGGAAATGTTAACGGGGTGTAAGTTATCGCTGTGAAGACCTCGTTGTGCTTCGTGCAACCATTACACCTGGTCTCTTATATGAATGTGTGGACTTTTTAATATTCTTCTTGCTACGTTGAAATTTATTTATTATTATTTATTTATTTCTCTCTTCACGTTGGTTTCTTAAATAATTAACAATATTTCTACTTATATTTTATCATTGGAAGAGACTGGTGCCTAAAGTAGGTTTGTGAGAAGCCTGTGTTACAGGTCACCAAAAAATTTCCCTTGTCGTTGTGAAATGGAAAAATATTCCGTTTTCATTTTTGGATATTTTGTAATACACCAAGCACTTCTATTAGTTGGCTGAACATTTTTTTATTATTAAATAGCATTTTCTACTTTTACTTAACAATAAAAAATAATTAAATTAATTATGGGTCATCATCATAATCAACAACCTTTTTATCGTCCCGCTGCTCGGCACAGGGCTCCTCTGATACAGAGAAGGATTGAGCGTAATCACGATGCTTGCTCAATGCGAGTTGCAGACCTAAAGACCAGGTTTCTTCAAGATGTTTTCCTTCACCTTTTAATTGTCATTGTCATTCAAGTCATTAGTTTCAAAGATATACTTAGAAAGTACATATAACTTAGAAAAGTTACATTGGTACTTGCATGAACTGGAATCGAACCCCCACACTCATACCTGAGAGGCTGGTGTTTTAACCATTACGGCACCACGACTTAATGAATTATTACGAAGTGACAATTGTAGTATTTTTTTTACCAACCCTTTTTTTGCGTTTATCTTCGTTATTATTATAAAGAGGAAAGATTTGTATTTTTGTATGTAACGAATAAACTCAAAAAGTACTGGACCAATTTTAATAATTCTTTTTTCATTAGAAAGCTACATTATCACCGAGTAACATAGGCTAAATTTTATTTTGGAAAAATATAGGGTTCCGTAAGATATTTGGGTTTTTTGAACACAAGGTGTAAAAACTCAATAAAAAAGACAGCAGTTGTCCACAAATAGAGTTTGCAATCGATTTTAGCAAATAGCAACAGACTGCCTTTCAGATATGATCCGCAGGTTGATTATGCACAACAAGCGTCAGTCCAAATCAGAGTCATGAATAAGATCTGCTCTAACTGCTCTGCCAAGAAATGGGCGGACAAACCTAATGGTATGTGCTGCGCTTCAGATAAAGTTTGTCTTTCTACCCTTCAGGAGACGCCACAACCAATAAAAAATATTCTAACTAATAACTATCCATTATCATGGTAATTTTCAACAAATATACGTAAATACAATAGTGTTTTTCAAATGAATTATTTTGGCGCAAAAAAAAAAAAAACTAGGGTAGGTAATTTTATGCCCACTTTTAAAATTGAAGGACAGGTGTATCATCTCATTGGTAGCCTTTTACCACCATCAAGCCAAAATCCACAATTCTTACAAATATATTATATTTTGGATGCATACCAGCTATCGTTGCGATCAATCATCGTACCAGCCTTAAGAAATTTATTACGCGAATGTGAAAACTTAGTATTAATTACGTTTAAATATTTTCATTTAACATCCTCATAAAGACAATCTATGCAGCCTGCGGATAAAGACTGAGTAGTCGATGTTACTGTCGGTGTCTGTGAATTGACTTGGGAATCATTTTGCTGACCGTGTCTGTCCTGGGAAGGCGTTTTGCAGCGATAACAGACATCCACGCGAGAGGAGCTGCGGGCGACCGCTATGTAATATAAAAACAAAGTCGCTTTCTCGGTCCCTATATCCCTATATGCTTAAATCTTTAAAACTACGAAACTGATTTTGATGCGATTTTTAGATTTTTTGCGAATGGATAGAATGATTCAAGAGGAAGGTTTATGTGTATAATACATGCACCCGTGCGAAACCGGGGCGGATCGCTAGTTAGATATAAATAGGCAAGAACAGAAAGGCACCGTTTGTGCTTATTTCTAAAAAAAATATTCTAGCTTACCTGCTATAGTAGGTTGATAAAAAACTATCTAATAATAATAAATGGCCGAAAAAGTTCCAATAAATACACAATATAGTATTGTTCCGGCTCCCAAAGGTCCATCCATCAATGTGAATCCAAAAATGCTAGCGTATGCGTGCTCTTGTATGATATTTATTAATTAGATGTATAAATTTATTTAAACTAGTATGATACACTTAACGTATATATTTATTATATAATCTATGTAAATAGTACACTGTAGACTACCTACACTATTTATTTATCCTACCCCTTAGAATTCCATCCAAAGGTTGTCTGTAAAAGATCGCTCTTAGCGATAAGACCGCCCATTGTGTCACCCTTTGTAAAATATTTTTATTTATGTTCTGTAATCTATATGGTGTACATAATAAAGAGTATTCTATTCTATTCTATTCTATTCTAGCTACATCTGGTTAGACTGAATGCCGACGCCACCATCGTCGCGGAATTCCTAGAAGTAGTCGAAATATACAGGCAAACCAAAAATCGCCTAATTTTCAACTGACAAACCTTCCTCCTAATGTTTTATATTTTATTATAATTTTTAATAGAAGTTTCAATATTTCTAAGGTGATAATGCCCCAATGGCGGTGTAGCGAAGACGTTTTTTTTTAAATTGCGTTCCTGTCACATTCGAGTAATACCCACTTATTCCGAGTTTCAGGCGACAATAGCCAATTGCATCGCATCACGAACGTGTCTTATTTAAGTGGAACTTTACAACAAGTACGTGTTGTTACTAAAATGTCTACTTCATTTATCGAGTGGTCCCATAAGCCGCTCGATATAAAACTAGTATAAAGGGGTTATTTGGTTCCGGAAGCAATAAAGTGGTTCCGTGAGGACAATGGACACTGCACTTGTCGTCTGGCGACGGGCGTTCAGTTTGGTCCACTAACTTCAAAATATTATACTTCCGATGTCTCCTTTATGTGTTAACTGTATATGTCTTCTATTTTCTTTATACTTTTACTGCAGTTTTTTAGGTATACCATTTATGAACTGTTGACAGCCTCCGTGACGTAGCGGAAGCGAACGCGGCCGCTGCGCAAGGAGGCGCGGTTTCGATCCCCGCGCAGTGCAAATATTTGTATGCATGAATATGAATATTTGCACTGGTCTGGTCGTGCCTCGGAAAGCACGTTAAGCCGTTGGTTCCGGTTGCCATACGAACATCTAATGGCAGTCGTTACGGGTTGTTGGAGCCCTCAAAAGTCCTACAATTGGTCTAACTGCAATGCTTCGATATCGCCTTCGGGTTGTGGAGGTCAGACGGCAGTCGCTTCATGTAAAATATCGAAGTTTAGCCAAAATGTGCAGTTAGACTGGTAAAGCGGACCCTAGACTCCAAAGCTGAAAGCTTCGGATACGACTGGGATTAACGCTGACATGAAGAAGAAGAAGATTTATGAATTGTGTCAAATTGAACATGTCTGTGAACAAGGCAGACCTAATTAGACACTCGTCTTAGGGATAAAATAAATAAACACTACCAATTAGCAACAATGATTTATAGGAATCTGCTATTACGTTACTATACTCAAGTAAATGGCTGGATTATCAAATTATCATCATGAGTAGCTTTATATCAAGTGATAATATTACCCTAGTTTCTTCAATGTCTCAATCATGAACGTTCTGCTTAGTATCAAAACAGATATCTTTAACAGATTCTCGAGGTGTCAACTGATCACGAAATTGCAGTAAGATTGGGTGTGCTGTGGCACCACAAGGACTGGGATGACTAGCTCGTTAGTGCAAAGATCGACTCGACACAATCACGGCGACCTCAAAAGGCGGTTCAGATTTCACCCAACTACCGGATAAATTCGGCTTTTACGAATCGATGATATCTTAAAATAATTATCGAGTGCCTCAATATTTTGTAATTATGATTAATAGAAGAAAATTATTTTCAAATAACATTCGTTTAAAGTTATTCAGGTGTTTCAGCTAATTCGGATATATCGTGACGTTGCCCCAAAAATAATATGTTGATAAGTAATTTATCGTGACACGAGAATTAGGGATTGATGAGACGCAAATAGATCTTCAAATACATAGTTACGTTTTAAAATCACGAATCAATAATCAACGCGCTCATGCAACATGCCGTTGGAAATATATTTAATATTGTATTAAAATAAGTTTACTAATAGCCGACGCAAACCAAATAATCCACTCTACGTGCCATTTAATGGGCAAAAAACCTCAAGCTGTAAAATAAAATCATATAAACGAATATTGCTCAAATAAAAACGGACAGGGCAATATATTTGATAAAGCAATTCGAATAAGCGCACGCACGATTACTTTTATTGAGGGGATTAAAGTGCACCGGTCGTGTAACGAAGTTCATTTATGAATGCGGCCGCCATTGCGACGAGGAAATCTTAAAAATCCTCTAAATGTTTCTCTCAGGTCGCCTTATTAAGCGATCCTAGAAGTAATTGTGGCAGACTTACAAAGTTAAGCGGGTGAGGTAAGCCTCCCGACCGTGAACGCTCATAATCGTTATTTCGTCTGCGGACTTTACAAATTGTAACCGGCCTATGTCTGTGTTATTATTAGCCCCTTTAAGTTTTAGATGCGGTTCGCTTTAATAATGTCAGTTAGCAGTTTCGAAATTAACTTTTACGTTTCGTAGACCTTCGTAGCTGTTTTGCTACGAAAATCTACTGTTTGGGTATCTTTTTAACCGTCCACTATTATTGCTTTTTGGGAGTTATCAATCTTCCAAAAAGGCAATAATAGTGGACGGTTAAATAATAGCATATAGTAATAAATGGTAACTATATTAATAAATGTGTTTGTTTAGTATGATTTCCCATTTTCACTTTAATCTGTATAAAATAACTTTCTATTTGAACTTTTTCTACATAAAATGCAAACCCAAATTGGCAACACTTAATTGCTTCCCATATAGTGCATGTATCTAAAACCAGATGGAAACAACGCGTCATACTGACTTCCCAACATCAACTGTTGGGCAAGTGCCCGCCACATAACATCCCTCTGGTCGGAGGATCCTTTCTTTTCTGTGGAGGATGAGTGAACTTTACTCCCTATTACTCATATCTTTAAACTGGGGACTTCAAACATGAACGTCAACAGCCTTCGTGTAAAAACTCCAACGTGACGTCATCATCATCTCTCCCGCAAGATTTAGCGGAGAATCACCCAGCCAGCCAGCACCCACGGCATCAACGGGGTATCCAGACCATAAGCATGCAATGACAGCGCATAACCATATTATTTTGCACTAAAATAATATTAACTGCTGATATTATTTTACACTAAAATAATATCAACTGCGGTTCAAACGATCCCAAGTGTAAAATAATATCAACTGCGGTCCAAACGATCCCAACTAGTCGCAATCATTTGACAAAAATATTTTCGCCGATTAGGCTGCTGGTCAGCCCTCAGCCTCATCAGCAACCTCGGCACAGCACACTGACCTTTGGCCGGTCAACAAGATGAGCCTACTCTCCTGGTTGACGCAGTAGCCAGCCTCAACCTAGCACTGTACGACATCCGACTCACTGGAGAATCTCCGTAGACAGTTCCGACTCATTGGAATCTCAGCTGGCCTGGCAAGCATCGCAAGATACAATACTCAGCGCACTATCGACTTCCGGTCTCCGAAGGGGAGTGATGTAGCGGTATCTACAACTGCCACATGCGAACAACGCGTCATACTGACGTCACACGAATTCTACATCTCGCAAGCAGAGTTACCAGCTGCAACTTGCACACATATCTTCTTCTTCTTCTTCAGCCTATGGACAAAGGCTATCCACTGCTGGACAAAGGCCTCCCCCAAGGCTTTCCACGCTGACCGGTCTTGGGCTGCCCGCATCCATCGGCCTCCCGCGATCTTCACTAGGTCACCGATCCACCTTGTTGGGGGCCTCTTTACGCTGCGACTTCCAGTACGTGGCCGCCACTCCAAAACCTTACTGCCCCATTGGCCATCGGTTTTACGAGCAATGTGCCCTGCCCACTGCCACTTAAGTTTAGCGACTCGCAGAGCTATGACGGTGATTTTGGTTCTTCTGCGGATCTCCTCATTTCTGATTCGACCACGCAGAGAAACTCCGAGCATAGCTCTTTCCATTGCCCTTTGTGTGACTCTGAGCCTTCGTATGAGGCCCATTGTGAGCGACCACGTTTCAGTTCCGTAAGTCATCACTGGCAACACACACTGGTCAAAGACTTTAGTCTTGAGACACTGTGGTATCTTGGACGACGTGAAGATGTATCGTAGCTTCCCGAACGCTGCCCAGCCGAACTGGATTCGACTAGACACCTCTTACACACATATCTACGACACACTCGCACAAATATCTACGACAACCTAATACCAACTGTAAGTGTCCGCCAGATATAGCACCCGCCTGGTCAGAGGATTCTGCATACTTTACTCCCTGTTACTCCTGCCTCTAAAGTGAATGTTCGAAAAGTTGTAATAATCTAGGTAAACTTGATCACGTTACGATACAATTACGGCTGCTAATTAATGAAGCACGTGTATTTACGAACAACTTTCATTATGTTGATCACTTTTGTTTGTACCTTAGATATTTTCGCTCACGTTTCATTTTCGCGTAGGTTATGGTGTTGTAATATAATTATATCTTTAAATAATTATATTCAGAAAGTTATTAAATATGTCTTGGGAGATGTAATATAAGGGATATGATGGCTCTTGTTTGTAGATTAAAATGTTCAACATATTTAAACGACTAACCGTTTTTTTCCGAGGTTTAAATTCCATTATTTTTCTATTGAGCATTAGCAGTTTCATTAGAATTGAAAGAAAATAGTTATAAACTACTCTAATCGATTGTTTACCAACTGTAGTTGTAGAACTAAACCATTCATGATTTACCTACAGGGAACATTCACTCCTCATTTCAATTCTTGCCTAACTATTAACAAAGGCCGATGCCCAAGTTGCTTTTACCATTACAATTCAGATTGACGTGGAATATGACTCGTTGAAATGGTGCAGTTATCGAATCACAGTACATTCGAGAGCCTGCATGACACCACGTGACGTTGAGCCGGCAGACCTATTCACGCCGACACGTCTCGGTGTGTGCCTCTAGTTAGTCGTACGTGTTCACAATAGTCATTCTACAGTAGGCAGGCAGAATTCGATCAATCTAGTACCGGACTGCTTCTATATGCCGCCCTGGTAATGATTGTGCGACGTTCATTGTCCGCTCCTATTAAAATGACAATGTCCCATGTCACCATATATTGTGTTGATGGGTACGAAGATGTCTTTGGGTGAATAAATAGTTGTCGTGTAGTTGTAATGTTTATAGGTAATATTTATGGCAATAATCATGATAGATAGCATGATCATTGCCATAAATAACGATTTTTTTTTATTTGGTTTTGGTTCAATATATTTTAAATGACTAAAGTTACAAGAAGTAACGTCGTAGAATTCAAAGTATCAGTTTTGTTTTCATTATGATGATGTAATTTCTAAAGCTACGGCTAACGTGAGAAAGTTTGATTGGTTTCAAAATCACACGACGACGATTCGTCAAAACTCATTAAAAAGTAAACAGAAATGTCGCAGAACCAATCAAATGTACGAATATGAATGTTTGCATGTTTTTCTACAATCCTGTCAATATTTGCTTCCGAGTGTGTATGGTTCCCACAAAATGGGTAAATTATATCAATGTACATAAAATGAATTTATTCAAATAAAATATTTACTTTTGATATACCTACCCAACCGCCACCGGCACACTGAAAATTATGTTTTGTTGTGGGCTTTTCCCAGTTTACAAAACGGTATAAAATATTGTAAATAGCGGAACTATCAGATATGTTTGTTTTTCTCATTTACTTTTAAACTAAACATTTCCTTTGTTAATCGTCCTTTGCAAATACGTCTATGCAGATGTTTTTGAAAAAAGATAGAAATCCAAATAACTGTATATAAATGTATCTTTTACTGAGGATAGGAGAGACAATCTTTTTGAGTCTCATTTATTAATAAAGGCCTTTACGATATTCAGTAATAGGACACTACAACAATTTTTTACAAAGCTAAATGTGGTTCTGAATGCATTTTATGGTACCATAAAGCGTACATAATAAAACACTACCTAAGTATTCAGTGAGTGAAAATAAAAATGAGGGCGAGTTTGTGTACTGTGGCTGTGGAGTGGCTCCGTCACAAGCTACAGTTTCATTACTAGATGACTCGACCGATGGGTGAAAAGCTGGAATTTCCCTTTGTTATGAAGCATTTTGTAGCTGTCCTGTATTGTTACATAATTTTGAATCCGTTCTCGTATGCAATAAGATCATTTCTTGATTGCATTTGCTCTTTATTAATTAATCTGTAAAGCGTGAGCGTATTATGATTATTATATTATTGTTTAGCAGGTATTTTAATAAGTTCTACTCACATAGATTTTATAGATTTTTTTCAAATTAGCTTAGGTTAAATAATCAAAGTCAGAGAATGCAGCAATCAGTAAAAAAATGATAAGAGATGTCGAGTTACCAGGTTTTCGGACATAAATTTTACAACTTGTCTCAAATCTTTTGAATGCATATAAGCCAATTATTTAGACAAAATGTTTAGTTAGATAAATTTTATAAGTTATTGTTTGTTTATTAACTAGCTGAATTTAATTTCGCGTTTGAGCAAGTAATTTAAATATTTTCTAACCATTTTCGTTAGTTTGTTTAATAAATGAGTTTTTTCCATTCATTTTACCTACGTAAAAAACTAATCTATTGTTCTCAAAACTAACTTAAAATATTGAATAAGATTTAAAGAACAATTCTTGTTATAATAATTTAGGTAGTTATAACAAGTTTTGTTTCGTTCATCAGAAAGATGTAGAATTACTTTAACAGTTTAAGTTGGCTACTGCTATTCATAAAACATCGACTGTCAATTATCCCTTATTGTATTTAACTAAGGTAATAATTTTATTCCCGTTATTCCTATGTTTCCGGGTATAAAAAGTGTATATTTTCACGTGGTTTTATTATAAATTAGATCCAAGGTTTCAGGGTTGTGCGTACAAAACATTGAGATAATAAATAACTAAATAATCGGTGTGTGGTTATAAATGGTTGGTTATGAATGATTTAGGTAGTAAGTACTATTTTCTAAGTATACATACTGTGTGGTAATTTTGATTTGAAACAATCAAAATTTTTACTTATACTTATCCATTAATACGTAACCCTTTTTTAATATATTTTGCTTGAGCAGTAAATAAGTCACCGAATAGAAAGTAATCTCGATTATGTTATAAAATCGACTTGAAACGTAATCCACCGCAGATAGAGAGGGAAACACTCTATAAATTGGATCGCAAAGTAAACATAATTAACGAGACTTATTGTTAATTGGAAACATTGTGTATTGAACACGAGTGATATCTTTACTTAATGAAAATATGTCTTCATAATTAAGTCGTCCATTCTACATAGCAGCTGCATGATTAAATTATATTGCTAATTTTCTTATATTTGAGAACTAACAGCGCCTCGCGGTCCCACTTGCATAAGTGTCGATCTCTAAGTATCTTATTTTTTATTCTGACGTATAAGCTATATTGTTATAAAATTGAATTAAAATCCGTTCTGTATATTTTGTGAGAAAAAGTGACAAACATCACTTCATCCTCAGAAACTTTCGCGTTTTAATATGAGTAGGATTTAGTATAAGTCATTATCTGTCCGCCTTTTCCCAAATATAGTAGGGTCAGCTTTCACTCTTACTCAGTTGTCTACCAGTATATTATAACATGTTAACCGGGAATAATATAGCTTTCCAACGGTGTAAGATTTTTTTAAAATCGATTTAGTCTTTTCGGAGCCTATTCAATTCAAATAAACAATCAAATCTTTCCTCTTTTCCAAACTGAGTCGTGAATAAAATAATATAAAAAAATATTATAAATCTTGCCATACCTTCCGGAGAATTTTTTTATTAGGTAGACACATAAATTAAATTTTCTTTTTTTTTATTTATTTTAATAATGGCGGTTGTTGTTGTTGTTGTGGTAATTATTATCTGATGATTATTATTTGAAGATTATCTGATGTATGAGGAGAAGTATTAACCTTAAGTTTTAATTTGTTCATAAATAAAAATAAAATAAAAAGTAAGATTTTTTCCCATGTAATGAAACCTAAAGGGTGTTCCTCTAATTCGTTATACGAAAAGAAAAAGAAAATTATTGCCGAAAAAACTGTTACCAATAAGTTTAATGGAGAGATTTCCATATTTCTGAATTAATGAAATAAATAAATGTAGGTCCCTCAACCCTTTCTATCTGGAAAATAATGTTGACGCAAAGAAAATAAGAGGCAAATGCTATTTGAATATGGCTACATATTCAGTCATGTTTAGATACAGTCCTATAAATATAAGTAGATAGCTCAGTGGATTTAGGTCATGTAAAACCTTCCGATGCTGACTGCGTAGACTTGTTTTTGCGATGTGCATCACTTTCGCTGGTTGCCGTTTGAAATTATCGATTATTTTAGATTTGCATAGAACGTTTTGCACATTTAAAATTATAGTTTTTAATTGTATTATATTTATTGGGTTTTAGTAAGTTTCATTGTTTCTTCATTTATTCAATTGAAAATTATTCGGTGTATTATTTAAAGAGTATACTTTTTGCGTATTGTTAAATACTCTTAAATATTGAAATGATTGATTTACTGCGAGAATCATAAAAAATGCTACTAAATCTGCTTCTAGAAAAGAAGCCCTGAATAAGCTTTTCTAAACATCTTTCTTCTTTTGTTTGTAAGTTGACCAACTCTGCTCCTGAAAAACTTTACACAAACAATTTTTACACAAAATATTTATTCTCAGAAAAAGCAATTTCATGTAGTGTGAATAGATAGAATTTACTAGAAAAGATTTACATGTAGCAATTAGGAATATTACTTATTCAATATCAGTTTATCAGATTGTTTACGAGAAAGGTAGTTACGGCTCCATAACCTATATATTAATGTTTAGCGTGAAATAATCCAGTTTATATTCTCCACTTTATCCAAATTGAAGTTAATAAAGCTTAGGTAAAGGTATATGAATCACACTTCTCAGGAGAAATTGCTTTTTAATCGAATGAAATGTTCACTTACCCTCGAGGCGAGCGGCGCACGATGGGACGACCAGACCGAGGCAGCGCTACACGGCCGCGCTGCTCAACCCCGCAACCACAACTGATTTTCCAGCGCGAAAACTTCCCTCGAACGCGTCATCACTCACCCCATTCCCGCGCCGGCCAATCATCTGTGGGCGACATCGGCAAAGCCTGCCGGGCCCACACGAAGGCCCCCGAACGTTGGGGTGGCGATTGGATCTTTTAATCTGAAACGTAAATGCATACAAAAAGAAAACGACGGAGCTGTAAGCCACCGTGCACGGGCTTTAGGCCGAAACGAGTCGTGCAACAGGTAAAGCTTTTCAGATGCAATCTGGAGAGATCTGCTATTTCAGTGACTCCGTGTCTCGTGTCAAGAGTTTCTTATCAGATTTCTTTTAGGGAATGAACTCGATATGACTGTCAACTCTTTTAGTACTTAACACACAGTATAAACCAATAGAAAGTATAATTAAAAATACTGGAAATCCTTTAACAGCTGTCAGATGATATCCAACAGGCAAAAAAATGTGTCATAAAATTTGGATTATATCTTGTTATAACGAATAGTCAATTGTTGTCAAAATATTATTTACCATATGTATATATTTGTAAACACTCGCGGTTTAAAGCGAATTAAATTGTAATTTATATTTTTTTTAGGATTTTAGTAATTTTACTAACGACGGTAATAATATTTTAGTTTTGCATTATTTTGAAACTGAAATCCCTAAATATTGTAATGATACACTAAAACTAGTTTCAATGAAATTAATTGAACCTCCAAAATCCTATGAGCCTGCACCGCAAAAGACGTGCTGTGTATGTTTAATTGAAAACCTTTCAATTAGATTGTTTGTAGGGACACGTTACGCGTGCCATTAGATTACTTGTTTAATTCTTGACCACCAGGGCCGTAATCTAAGTTGTAAACTAAATCTTGGGCCCCGTCTCACATATCCCATAAGCCAGGCTTGGCTGCTATTTGAATGCTCCTTGAACGACCACAAATTAGTATGCGCGCTCCATTCGGGCCAGCGTCCCAATGGGCCGTAAGCGTCTCTATTCTATACCACTTAAACGCGGTCGCATTTTTGATTTAAGATTTGTTGTTCTTTAATCAATAAACGTTTCGGGCTGTTGTTTTGCCTCTTAACTTTTGTTTAGGTAGCTTTAACGTTTGTTGGATTTCTATGATTTCTAAATTTAGCAGCATTCATTCAATAACGTCCTTCATAATGAATACTATTTCAATGAAATTTGAATTATGTAGTAGGTGTATAAGGAGGCTTTAAATCTTTGCAACTTTTTTAAAACTCATCATCATCATTTCATCATTATCAACCTTTTTATCGTCCCACTGCTGGGCACAGGTCTCCTCTCACACAGAGAATGATTGAGCGTAATAAACACGCTTGCTCAATGCGGGTTGGCGTTTCAGATTTAAAGGCCAGGTTTCCTCAAGATGTTTTCCTTCACCTTCAGTCATTGGTGTCCAAGATATACTTAGAAAGTTTATATTTTAAAATCCAACCTTGACATAAAAAAGGGTATAAAACTCACCAAAGAGTGTCGGTTATATTAATGTGTAACAAACAACAGTAGTGGGATTGCAGAATAGCCCACCGACTCGGTTCAATTTGTAAGTGGGATCTTGGGATACGTTCATTTTGTGTAATACACAACTACGGAATCATTCCGGCGGTGCCTGAATTATGTAAATATGGATCCGAATACATATTTGTGGGAATGAATGTTACTCTACAACTTGAACATAACTTGTTTAATACTTATGTTTTGAATGTTAATGTTAGTTTATAGGAAACATTTTGACATTGGTTTAATGATTAGATTTTTGGATTTTAACGTAAAGTTGAACTGTGGTTCAGTTTGTTTTTGCCTTGTTTATAAAAAAAATATTTTTGACAATTAGTTCGTCCAACTGCAGAAACCGATTTAGGTTCAAAAATTCTCAATTTATATTACATTTGTATTAAACAAGTTATGTTCAAGTTGTAGAGTAACTCAAATCCTCCCAAAATAAATTAAAATATGAAGTTCCTCACAATAAGCAGTAATTATGATACGCCTATGTCATATGTTTAGTTTCACCGAAAGGTGTTACTTGATAGTAATCAATTAAATTAAATAATAAAATGAAATTCAATAAAATAAATATATTTTTTACATAGTACGGTATTCAGTTATTTAGTTTACGAAGATATTTAAATTTGTACTAATATTACAAAGAGGTAAGTAAGTCGTGGTGGCGTAGTGGCTAAAACACCAGTCTCTCAAGTATGAGTGCGCGGGTTCGATTCCAGGTCAAGCAAGTACCAATGTAACTTTTCTAAAGTTATATGTACTTTCTAAGTATATCTTGGACACCAATGACTGAAGGTGAAGGAAAACATCTTGAGGAAACCTGGACTTTAAGTCTGAAATCGCCAACCCGCATTGAGCAAGCGTGGTGATTACGCTCAATCCTTCTCTGTATGAGAGGAGACCTGTGCCCAACAGTGGGACGATAAAAAGGTTGATAATGATGAAATATGTCTAGTTTTAGGCTGCACTTAAAACTTAATATTTGGCATAATAAAATTTTTCTAGTTTAGTAAGTATTTATGTTACAATTATTAAGTCTTTTAAATAAATTTTGTAGCAGAAACATACAAAAATAAAGTAAAACATCAAACAAACAAAAAGGTAAGTCTACTGTAGCATAAATAGAAGTCGCGTATAGGCACACAAAGTTCCGAAGTGGGCTCTCACGTATCTTGATGCAGTTTGCGTTATCTTGGGCCCGTAGCGTTGCTTTGTTTCTATTGCTTGTGCTCTTTACTATTTAGACTTGGACTGGATATGAGAAGGCACTTTATTTATAGGAATATTTTGTGATGGGTGTAGTTAAAGAAATCATGAGTTCAGAGGGGCAATTAGCGTAATTTTATGAATCCGGCTGTGAGCCGGATGCCAGTCTCATATCGTATCATAATTTCCCCATATTTTTGTTAACGTTTGTCGCTGAAATGGGACTCCGACCAATTTTTTAACGTTTTAGATTTCAAGAATTTGCCGTCTGTTTCGGCTTTATGAGGTGACCGATTAATGTATGGGTAGATTGAAAGAAAGATGTTACCTCCTGGGAAGGAAGTGAGCAATGATGTAACGGAGATGAGCTGTAGGGTAGAAATGTGTGCTACGTGCGTAACTGCTATGTTATAAAATATATATTATGAAATACACGTGTCTCGTACTTATCTACTCTTGTGTGTGATGTTGTGTAGATATATATACCTTAGCTTACGAAATAATTTTTGAATTCAAATGATTTCTAGCATAAATTTAAGGAATAAGAATTTAAAACGTTATTAAAAAACATGGTTGATCAAATTGCGCGAGTAATGAGCGCGAAGCTGACCTGCCGTCAGTCGGTACTGTAGGGCCAGGAGGCAATTTAAAAATTTGTCCCAAGGCGTCGCCTAGTTGTCTATATTATGTGGCGAGATATGCAGGGCGCCCGCCGCGCCGCCACCGCCCGTGCTACAGCGCTACGACGCTACGAGAACTGCTACGATATTTCGTAGCGTGGTTTAGTACCGGGATTAAGATGGATTTAAGTGTAATTTTACATTATAATACATATTACGATCGGTATTAATAGTAAACCTTAGTAATATTGCGTTGAAAAAATAGTGTATTGTTACACTAATTCAGTGTTTAATGTAGATATTGTTATTATTATTTTCTACAAGGTTCAATAAAAAATCACCCTGAATCAGTTTTCCTTTAGGACGACATTATATTTACACGAGTAATATTGTTTTTTCATAATTAAAATACTTGACTGCCTCATTGATCTACTGATTGCAAGCACCTTTGCTGACTATGAGTAGGACCTCATTCTCAGCAGGAGCGCTAGGAATTATACCCCGGTTTGATTCAAATGTCGGGCAAAGTGTTATTATTAGATTTTTCTATCTGAAATTTCTCAGTAGCAAACCGAAGTTTGGGTTTATGGAAGAATGATGGATATTGGCTCGCCCCCCATTACATGGGATCTAAACAAACTGGTGACGTAAAGGTGCACTGTTCTCTAACCATTCGGTGATACAAGGCGTGTGTCAAAAGTTTTTATCTCTAGCATAGAGTGTTTCACGCGTACCTTTTATAAGTTGGTTAGTCTGTGTCGTTTCCTGCGCAGGGCGCTCACGGGGGGAGGGCGCGAAGTTGACTTGATTGGAAACCCTATTCCATATTTATTATGGGCCTATTTTGTCATGTTTATTGACGCGCCTGTCGGGATATAACTCCGGCTTATTAGGCGAGTTTCAAACTTGCTTGATTCAATAATATAAGCGACGATGTTAAAACGTCATTTAATTTTAATGTGCATGGTCAACTGTATTGTATTTGTCAGTTGTTTGACGGAATTTATTTTAATTTTAATAAGTTTGGTATATTTTAGTGCATTCCAAAAAGGTAATTTTTTACAGTCTGAGAATCCTTGGGTTAGTTTTTATGATTTTAATATGACGTCATAAGTGTAGGTACAGGTAGACATCGAAGTACCTTTTTTAGAAAAGACCCTTAAGTTACTGTACGTACTTATGCATCAGAAAAATGTGAAGAAAATATACATGTCTTATTAAAGAATATTAACTAGTTTTTTGCTAGTTAGAATATTACTTAATTTTAGGACCAATTCTCTTACGAAATTAGATACAAATTTTTTGAAGCAACCCACATAATAACTAGGATTCGAACTCGGTAGCATAAAATTTACTGATACATTAGCCACTCGACCATTGCGTCATTACGTAATGAAATGAAATGATCGTACTCCTTATAATAATAATAATAATAATAATAAGCCACACGAAGAGCACGCCCACCACCTCCGGACTCGTCGCTCAGCTCCGCCTCGCCGCCGCCGGTCTCCAGCCCCACTGTGAATGCTGTGATGACACCGGCCGCGGTAGTTGCGTCGAGCTCGAGCGACGAATATTTCTCTCCGCCGACGTCGCCAACACCTGTACGTCGGCAGGGGAGACGCCGGCCACCGACGAGCTTGGGACTTAGGGGCCGTCCGGCCCCGAGCCGGGTCCCCGCTGCCGGTGGTTGTGTGCAGCGCATGAGATGGTCTCAAACAATGAATGAGAACGTCATGCGCGCATATTACGGGGCTACAGAGGGGGGAACTAACCTCGCTGCGTACCGTGAAAGGATGCTGTCTCTGTTTCAGGCACTGGAACCAACTGTCAACGTCTCGGCCCAACGACTGTCGGATCAGGTGCGGGTCATCCAACGCAATCACAGGTTGGACGATATCGCACTTGATAGGCTGCGCTCAGAGGTACTGAGCAACCAAATCGCCCCGACTCTGACCCAGACCGCGGCACAAGCGTCAATTATTGATGCTGTTCCGCCGCGGTCCAATCGTGTCGAAGAAGAGGATGATAGGATTGAAACAGTAAGTAGCCAGTATAACGACCGACTGAGGAGCGCACTGGAGGATGCGTTCCGCGACTATAGATCCACTCCGACCAACCTTAGACCCCGGTTACCACGGCCACCTATGCACAAAAAAATAGGGCGCTGGTGTGTGCTTTGGACTCGCAGCTCAAGAATTTCTTCGAGAGCAGCGAGGATCTCATTGATACACACTCGATCCTGTATTGCGCGGCTGTAGCGGCATGTCGATTAGCCAAAGTCAAGTTCCCAAATTGTGACGAAGCTAGTCGACCAAAACCAGCCGTACCAGCCTGGCAACGCAGAATCGAGCGTCGTATCGATGGGACCAGGGTACTCATCGGCAAACTATACTGCTTCAGGGAGGGCAATACTAGACCACGAGTGATGCGCTTTGTGAGACAGGCATTCTCGGGGACTGATATCAGCCCTCGAGAATACATAAATAATGTCACAGAGCGCATCGACTTCCTGAAGCAGAAAGTTTGTGCATGGGCGAGCCGTATTCGGCGGTATAAGAAGCGAGTGGATCGATATACGCAGAATCGCATGTTCCAGAGCGATGAGAGGTGGGTATACAGAGCTTGGGAGCGACCAGAACAAAACGAGGCTGACGTGTGCCGCCTGGATGATGCCACCACAAGTGCATTCTGGCGCGGCATATGGTCGGTATCCGTTTGTCACACTGAGGGTGACTGGATACGGGATGTTGAACAAGTGTGTGAAATCATACCAGAAATGGATAGCATTTTTATAACACCATCAGACGTAGCCACAGCAGTCCGTTCGTTACCGAACTGGAAATCACCGGGACCGGACGGGCTGCATAACTTTTGGCTAAAATGGCTAAGTAGTTCACGCACTTGTTTGGCATCTCAATTCCAGTCATCCTTAGAGTCTGGTTCGCTACCCCAGTTCTTAACAACTGGAATTACCCACCTGCTCCATAAATCAGGTAGCACCGCGGAACCCAAAAACTATAGGCCGATTACTTGTCTACCATCGGTCTATAAAGTTCTTACATCCATTTTGAAAACTAAAATAAACAAACATCTTAACAGCAACTCCATCATGTCTGTCTCTCAAAATGGATGTAGGAGCGGGTCCCGTGGTACTAAGGAGCTACTCCTCATAGACATGGCCATTAGCCAACAGGTTCGTCGATCCCGCAAGGATCTCTCAACCTGCTGGATAGATTATAAGAAGGCCTACGATTCGGTGCCACATACATGGCTTATGAAGGTGCTGGAGTTGTACAAGATAAATGCAACTCTACGCACTTTCCTTAAGTCGTGTATGGGGCAATGGAAGACAGTCCTTCTCTATCCAGGGAGTCGACAGATCCAGGGGAATGATGAACCTGTATGGATTAAGCGGGGAATATTCCAGGGCGACAGTCTGAGTCCACTATGGTTGTGCTTAGCTCTGAATCCTCTAAGCACACTGCTGGAGGATTCGGGTCTGGGTTATCGATTGAGGAGAGGCGGTCAGGTCATATCTCACCTTCTCTACATGGATGATCTGAAACTCTTTGCCCCCAATAAATTACATCTGATGAAGCTACTGAATGTAACTGAAACTTTTAGTAGTGGCATCAGAATGGAATTTGGTGTGGACAAATGTGCAGTCATGCATGTAAAGCGGGGGGAGATTATGGAATCCGAGGGAATTACACTCCCAGATTCCATACAACTTAGATCCCTCTCCTCATTCGAGAGCTATAAATATTTGGGTATGTCGGAAGCGTTAGGCATCAACGATGCTGACATGAAGCAATCGTTGAGGGAGCGCTTCTTTGGTCGCCTGAAGAAGGTATTAAAAAGTCTTCTTTCGGGCGGAAATAAGGTGCGCGCCTTCAACGGGTGGGTCATGCCGGTTTTGATGTACTCTTTCGGCATACTTAAATGGACTCAGACCGAACTCGACGCCCTGGATAGAAGAGTCCGTACACTGCTGACAGCAAACAGGATGCATCATCCACGATCATCGGTGATGAGACTGTATATCCCGCGGAAGTGCGGGGGTCGAGGCTTTTTAAATGCGAAGACCCTCCACAACCGAGAGGTATGCAGTCTCAGAGAACATTTTTTAAACATCGTAGTGGGCATGCATCATGATGTGGTCACAGTAGACAAGGGGCTTACCCCGCTATCCATGGCGAAAGAGAACTGGCACAAGCCTATAATACTTACCACAGATGACCGCAAGATGATATGGCAAAGCAAGGAACTTCACGGGCGATTTTATCGGGCTCTTCATGAGCCCGATGTTGACTTTTTAGCTTCCGTATCCTGGCTACGATTCGGTGACCTTTTCGGGGAAACTGAAGGTTTCGTCTGTGCAATTATGGACGAAGTTATCTTGACGAATAACTACCGGAGATATATTATGAAGGACGGGACGATTGACGTGTGTCGGGCATGTCACCATCCGGGTGAGTCCATCAGACACATTATCTCTGGTTGCTCTCGTTTAGCTAACGGCGAGTATTTGCACAGGCATAACCAAGTAGCTAGGATTATCCACCAGCAACTTGCTTTGAAATATAAACTTGTGGATTCTGAGGTACCGTATTATAAGTATGTGCCCGACCCAGTTCTTGAAAATGGCCATGTCACGTTATACTGGGATCGGTCTATCATTACTGACAGGACTATTGTTGCCAATAAGCCTGATATAGTGGTGATAGATCGATTAGCGCGCCTCGCAATGATTGTCGATGTTGCCATTCCACATGACGGGAATCTCGTGAAAGCTGAGAAAGAGAAACAAATTAAATATCTCGACTTGGCGCACGAGATTGTTGACATGTGGAATGTCAACTCGGCAGTCATTGTACCGATTGTCGTATTGGCCAATGGTTTGATAGCCAAGAGCCTCGACCAACATCTATGGAGGCTCTCGTTAGGCAGTTGGATCAAAGGCCAGATTCAAAAGGCAGTACTCCTCGATACGGCCCGCATCGTGGGGAGGTTTCTGTCTCTGGAGCTCTAACCACCGGTAGCTTGGACCCCGCTCCCGCCATCGGTGGAACACTATTTTTTATATTTTTAAATGTTTTTTATAAATATTTAAAAATGTAAATGAATATGTATATATATAAAAATAAACGAAATAATAATAATAATAATTGTAATAATATTATTATATTGAAATTGTTTAGTGACTTTGACCCGTATCATAAATCTCAAAAGATTTATGTTACGGCTCTCTATGCACTTTTGTCACCCATACTAACAATGTAAGTACTCTTACTTGTAATTTAGAAGACTTATGTATAACCAGCGGCCGCCAGCGACTTCGTTCGCGTGGAGTTAGTTATGCTCCGCTCCTATTGGTCACAGCGTGACGTTATATAACCTAAAGCCTTCCTGGATGAATGGACTATCCAATGCAAAAAGAATTTTTGAAATCGGACCAGTAGTTCCTGAGATTAGCGTATTCAAACAAACAAAACAAACTCTTCAGCTTTATATATTAGTTTAGAGTATAGATATAACAATAAAGATAAATGTCATTATTAATTAAAATATTATATTGTAATATATAAAATTACACACGGTTTCCGTACATTAACAGTTCGAAATGTGCCGAAAACACGTGAAGATATTGTGTAATACTTACCAGATGTTAGGGGCTTAGAGAAAACACTTAATGTGAGGTCGAAAGTCTATCAACAAGCGAACAGCATGACTTGAAGGCGGTACGGGCTTCGTGCCTCGTTCCAATCGCTTGCTGGTTAGAAGATTTCTAATTTTTTCAAATATATATTGAATTTGTTAACGAATGTGATTGTCTGTACACATTATTCTTTATTTTTTTCAACCACAAGACCGCCCCTTGTGTCAGCCCTTGCAAAATTTCTACATTTACGAGCATGAATTATTAGTAATATAGTACTGCATTCCATATTAATATTATAAATGGGAAAGCGTGTGTGTCTGTTTGTCCGTGTTTCACTGCAAAACGGAGCGACGAATTGACGTGATTTTTTAAGTGATGATAGTTGAAGGGATGGAGAGTGACATGGTTACTTTTGTCTCTTTTTAACTCCTCACTTCCCTAAAATGGTTGGTGGAAGTTTGTATGAAACATTACACAATTTTCAAGGTAGGAAGCTAAGTATCGGTAGACAGACTTTGTTAATATTTTTTTTTTTTTTAATTTTGGTTACCCCCGTGGGGAAAAGCTAGTTTAACTATATTTTAGCAAATACTGATAACGACAGCAACGAATAGCAAGTACCTACGCAGAGCAATTTTATTCTGAAAATAGATTTATGGTTATCCTACACCAAGTAAGTTTGTTTATTCTATAAATAAAGAGAAATCGAATAAGAGTACAGAAACGTGAAGCCCTTGAAGTCCCTTCGCCTTGCAATGGGACTTCACGGGCTTTTAATAATAATTTAAATTCCTAAAGAAATCAATAAATCATTATTATTCGAATAATATTATATTCATTATTTTTTTCTGTTATTAATTACGGCGTTCGCCTGGGAGTACCTGTCATTCTTGTTAAAATGTGCAGTTGTTAAAATGGATCAGATATAATGGGAATAAAAAAAGAAATGTAGTTTCAGTAACAACATATTCAATTTAACGAGTGTCAGAAAATCGGAATCGAATATAATCGCTGGAAAAACTAATGAACAGTTTTTCTTTTTGTTCAGTGAACAGTACCTAAGAGATATAAGCTGCTCAATAACGGTCAAACTCACAAAATAATAATAGATTGGATTCATGGAAAAAGTGGGTATTCTAAGGAAATACTCATGTTATTCACATACATCTAAAAATATAAGTATCTTATATTCGGTAAGATTTTTTTTTGTTTACATAGCTTTATGAGGCATGGTTGGCATAGTGGTTAAGTGATTGACTGCTGCCCTCGTGTCACTTGAAAATTCTCGGTGGTAGGCCATAATATCGGGTGCCGGCAGAAGTTACCCACCAGACAAAGTCTTGCTGCCAAGCGATTCGTCGTGTTCCGGCATGATGTCTGATGAAGCCGTACGGAGGGCGGGTCTGAGTAGTTGTGTTGCGATGTGTGCCGGGTACGATACATCAAATTTTGCTGCGTCGGGAGTTTGGTCGCAGAGGGGCTCCAGATCAATCCCCCTCTGGCGCTGCACCGTGGGTCGTGTTGTTGAGTTTAAAATTGCATCACCTCGTTTAACGGCCGTCTTCCTTCCTATTTACTAAGTTTTTTAAGTGAAGAGGCTACATAAACTAGTGCGATTTACCATCAACGATTGCATCACTGTTTAGCATCAGGCAGGATTGCGTTCAAGCACTAGTTCCTAATTTCTAAAAATAAAACGGAACAAATATTTTTATGACCTAGAAATAAAGTAAGAAATATAATAAAATAATTTATTTTATATGACCTGTCTGAACAACTTTTCCTTTAAACTATATCCACAGACGACGACGGACGGAAGACTTGAGCAAAATGCTCAATGACCTCAACAGAGCTACCTAATAAGTGGGTCTAAGGATGAATAAGTATGGATAAGACGAAGATCATGTCGAACTTTCATGTCGCACCCACTCCAATTTTAGTTGGTTGCTCTGCACTCGAAGTTGTCGACGAGTATATATACCTGGGACAAACAGTCCAACTAGTTAGGTCTAACTTGGAGAAAGAGGTTTCTCGTCGAATCCAGCTCGGCTGGGCAGCGTTCGGGAAGCTACGCTACATATTCGCGTCGTCTAAGATACCACAGTGTCTCAAGACTAAAGTCTTTGACCAGTGTGTGTTGCCAGTGACGACTTACGGAACTGAAACGTGGTCGCTCACAATGGGCCTCATGCGAAGGCTCAGAGTCACACAAAGGGCAATGAAAAGAGCTATGCTCGCAGTTTCTCTGCGTGATCGAATCAGAAATGAGGAGATCCGCAGAAGAACCAAAATCACCGACATAGCTCTTCGAGTCGCTACACTTAAGTGGCAGTAGGCAGGACACATTGCTCGTAGAACCGGTGGCCGATGGGGCAGTAAGGTTCTGGAGTGGCGGCCACGTACCAGAAGACGCAGCGTAGGGAGGCCACCAACAAGGTGGATTGATGACCTGGTGAAGGTCGCGGGAAGCCGATTAATGCGGGCAGCACAAGTCCGGTCATCTTGGAAGGCCTTTGTCCAGCAGTGGATATCAATAGGCTGAAGAAGAAGATATCCACTAAAATAAAAAGTCTGGATAGATGTATCTAGATGGATGGAGTTTTTCATGGAAGAGTTTTCCAAGAACATCCTGAACGAATACGGGGGTATTATCTCCCAAAACTAACATATTGTTATATCATCATTATAGCCGCAGGTAACAATGTTTTTTTTTTTTTTTTTTTTTTTTTTTTTAATAATTGTAAATTAGCGCTTGACCGCAATTCCGCCTGATGGTAAGCAGTGATGCGATCGTTGATGGTAAAGCGTGCTAGTTTATTAAGAGCCTATCCTCTCAGAAAAACCGAGCGAATACGAAGGAAGACGGCAGTTGAGCGAGGTGATGAAATGTTAAACCCAACAACACGACCAACGATGCTGCGCCAAAGGGAGATTGATGTGAAGACCCTCCACGACCAAACTCCCAACACAACAACATTAGGCGCATCGTACTCGGCACACATCGCAACACAACTGCTCAGACCCGTCCTCCGTACAGCTTCACAAATACAAAATTTTTAACAACATAATGAGAAAACAATAAATTGCAATTAAAAGTATAACTAATACCAACCCGCACTGGGAAGTGTGGTAGATTACGCCCCATTCCCTCTCGTCGAGAGGGGGCCTGTGTCCCAACAGTGGGAACATTATATGTAGGCTGATTATATTGTATAAAATAATTTAAAAAAAACATCTTGAATATTTTCGTCTCATTTAGTTCAAAGTTAAATCTGTAAATCCTCAAAAACTTAAATGTTAATATAACTATTAATTAAACTCCCATTTTCATAAATAAAAATTGCAGGCAAGTCCCCTGGCACGTCAGAACACGGCACGGTGCGCCCAGAAGCGTTGTTAAAGGCATTATTATCCGGACGGTCGCGCTGCAAATAAATCGTCTACCGTGCACCCGCTCTTTCGATTATCTTCAAATCTTCATTACACCGACGTATGCTCTTGCGCCTCTTTCACCTACGTTTTTATTTAAGGGATGAGTTAAATACGGGTTATGACGCTTTCGTTTTAAATTATATTTATTTGAAGGGGTATTTTAAGGTTTTGATTGAGTTTTAAGCGTTATTATTTTAGGTTTGTTGGTGATAGATTTTATTAAGTAGATATATGTGTAGTTCATGTAGCATCCCGAACCTGTAAGTACTAGCTGCTGTTCGCAACTCAACCTGCGTAGTGATATCTAAACTATAAAAACTTCCCTATGGAACTCGGCAATAGTGTAGGTATGCCACACCATATACCTACCAGTGAAATCACATCTTATCTTATCACTATTTATCTCTTGATATAATTACTATAGGTATTTTTCGTTCACCAAAAATACATCGTCATCATCATTTCAGCCGAAAGACGCCCACTGCTGGACAAAGGCCTCCCCTAAGGATCTCCACGACGATAGGTCCGGCGCCTTCCGCATCCAGTAAAAGATACAAATATCAATAATACATAAAAAATACAATTATCACTACAAAACAACAATAAGCAGCCATCAAGCTAATTGCGATAATATAATGGTCATAGTACCATATGACTTCATGATTCTGGTCAGAATAGGAGGAAGGTGCTATCGGTCATGCATAGTTCGGTCTTTTTCTCTCACTAGAATCATGAAGGCATAAAAACGTAATAATGTGGTACATATAGGTATTTAGAAGTGGCAATCACTTTATGTACTTTCTAAATATATATCCTGGACACCAATGACTAAAGGTGAAGGAAAACATCTTAAGGAAATCTGGACTTTGAGTCTGAAATCGCCAACTCGCATTGAGCAAGCGTGGTGATTACGCTCAATCCTTCTCTGTATGAGAGGAGACCTGTCCCCAGCAGTGGGACAGTAAAAAGGTTGATAATGATGATGATGACGATAAATCACTTTCAACGCACTTCGTAATTCTGCGACGACTTTCAACTGGGTCAGTTTTTTTACATATAAACATAATGCCACTATTTCACCATTGTCTAATTCCGAATATATTATAGGCGGCACTGTCGTTGTCGCTTGAGTGTCGGACAAGCCAAACACATAGTGCATCAAAAATAGACAAAAAAAAAATGGCTATGTCAAAAGTCTAAGTAAAGCAATTTGATTCAAATAAGTCATTAAAATGAACTTTGAACGTAATTAAAAAAAAAAAAATATTCTAGGTGCCCCATCCAAAGGGTAGGTTTGTGTGGAGAAGAATGTACAAAAACGTATGTACATAAATATTTACTCTTTTATTATATATCAAGATGATGTATCGAAAAAAGACTATAAATTATATATAATAAAAGTACTATAGGTACCTACTGCAATAATACAGGCGAACGATTTTGGATTGGTTATCTTTAGACGCGATAAATAATTCATGCATACATGGATATATTGCCATATATAAAAATACATGTACGTACTGAATTACCTATGTTCTGCAAGCGAATCAATGATTTGATGAAATTATTTGATTTGAGTACCTATTATTGGATATTTAGCAGGCTAAGATAGTTTATAGCCCGGATAGCATAGTTTTAACCCAATATTCCCACTGGATCTATATTTCTGTAGGTGAAACCGGTGAGCGATATTATATTTCAATATTTTTAAAAACTTATCCATTGTTACTCAACACAGGCATGTAACTTTGTCTGTATGCCAAGTAACCCAAAAAAATGTTTTAGCATTTACACATTTCATAATTTTCTAAGCATGTATGTATAACTAAACTATGTTTTCTTTATTACAACTTTCGAGAACCAAAGGATCAAAGGACTCTGACTTAAACCGTGGATAATTATAAAGACGGACTTGAGGTTTTAGTCGACAACGTAATTAAATAAAATACCCAGGGCTATGAAATGAAAAGTTATCGATACTTAAAATGTCGAAAGCAACTGAGCACAGCATGCATTGGTTGTTATTCTTACATCGCTTACTCCGTATGAACCCGTCTTAGCAAGTAAAAGCTTACTCCTATTACGAATTGAACACTGCAAGAAAATTCCACCCGACATGTTTCAAACTCTTTAAAGCAATGAAAGTTTGGTTCAATAACAAACTTTTAATGAAACACGGGTAGTTGATCTCTCTTTAGGATATTTTTGATTAAGTATAATATTGTTAATAAAACCCGTGGTTGTATGGAATAAAATGATTTCGCATACTTTTTAATGTTCCATTATTTAATGGATTAAAAAGGGGGTTCACTTAATGAGGAAAATAGCCGTGATATTAAAACGCAACTTAGTAGAACGTTATTTTTTAACCTTAACACGATTTTACGAAGATACGAAGGCGGGTGGCTTAATTATAGCATGACATTTTAATATTTATAACGAAAAAGGGTGTGCGTTATTTTTACTTTTATAAATGTGCAAACAGCTACTTTATCTTTGAACCTCAAGAAAACATTAAGAGTGACTTACTGTGATAATGGTAATATTTTATTTCAGATCTTGGAGACCATTTGGTTAGGACATACACACGGCTTAGAAACTATTGTAAATACTTATAATATATTATATCTGCCAGGAAAATAGCACAAAGCGTTCATTTACACTTCACAGTGGCATTTAAGCTTATGCAATATTCCAGTATGGAGATGTTCACCATTTAAATTTATTTGTTAGCTTAAGTCTGCTATAATAATGACATTTAAATGCTACCAAGGTATCTACCAAATTTTACATCACCTTCACAGGTGTTTTTTTTTTATAAATTATTAACCAGCGCTTGACCGCAATCCCGCCTGATGGTAAGCAGTGATGCCATGGTTGATGGTAAAGCGCGCTAGTTTATTAAGAGCCTTTTCCCTTTAGCCTTGAAGATACTCAAATTGTTTCTCCTATTTTACACTTAATAACATTCATATAAAATACACCCAACATGGTAGGTATTCCTGTATTTCGTAACTGAATATTGGAAATATATACAGGTAGTCCCACAAACATTAGTTTATCAGCAATAGAATTATGGGCACCGAGCAACCCTAACTCTACTGCATCAAACTTGAGAAAGTAGTTAATGATTTTATTGAAATGACGGCAAAGGCCGGTGATAGGCGTGCCCACAGGATATTGATTTACCGAGCCAATGGCGACCTGTTCCGGCTGCACTAAGACAACTATCACATTAGCTTTGTGCGTCATGTATTGGCTAATTATCTTCCTCGCTGTTTAGAATGCCAAGATAAAATGCAATTTGGTTTTTGTTAGACCATTTAAATAGGATATTTGACAAAAAAAAAAAAAACTAATTACTCCGTCAGTCAGATTTCCAAAAAATACTAGACACGTATTTTTTCATATAAACAAAAAATGAAGCACGCGCAGTGCGTTGAAAACTCGTGTGACGTCACTGCACGCTACACTTTTTAGCGGCCAGTGAAGTCACCAGCCACCACTCCTGATCTTTGATGCCTTTTATATTTGTCAATTTTTATTGTTTTGATAAAACAAAAAATACGTGTCGAGTATTTTTTGGAAACCTGAGTGACGGGCTAATTACTTTTTTTTAGTCAAATACGCTATTGTCCGGTTAGTTCAGTTAGTTTGAAGTCTTTGATGAAGAAACTCGTCGTTATTTTAAGTGTCAGTATCTACAAAATGAAACAATCACACCTTATTTTGTTATTAAAATTGTGCTAGATACGTAACTAATGCAAAAGATAGGAAGTATAAACGATTATGTGCTCGTCTAGATTTTATATACGTTACTACAGGAAACAAAAAATTGGAGTGACCGAAGGTGACTTTTGAAAGAGGGCAGTTTCAGTAAAATTCGATTTCTTTTTCGTTTATGTTACACATTATTTACCTCAAAGAAGTTTAAGGTTAAAATTGTATATAGTTACATAATACTCGTATATCTCAAAAAGCTCTTTCGAATAAATTCTAAGTGTTAGATCGATATTTTGAAGAAGATCCCTAAAACTACGTCGCGAAAATCTGATAGACAGGAATGAATAATTTATTATTTTGACATTGAACAAGTAAATAAAAACTTGTTGGGGTATACGTAGAGTGTGTCGAAATATAATCTCTGCTTATGAGTATGTGGGTAATCATGCTCTCAATACCTAATCAAATTATTCAAACACAAACGATTCCATTGCCTTTGATTTATTCAATCGACGATTACATCACTAGTAATACGGCTAAGCTTGACCATCAGCAGGTAAATCCAAACAGTCGGAATCAATGTAATGCTCTCTAAACGTTTGATATGGAATGAATAACATCACAGGCTCGTTACAAATGGATGAGCCGAGCGAGGCCGACACACGAATCATGTTTACGTGCATTCTATTTGTTTCAAATCAGTGGATGCGGTGTTTCAATTTAGTAATGTGCCATTATTTGTGCTTGGGCGATGTTTGAACGTTTTGACAGGGTGTAATTTATAGCTTATATCATTTATTATTGATTTTTTGCTTTATTATGCTTCCAGAATTACTATGACAGTTGATTCAGGTGACATTAGAGCTAATTAAAGAAGATAATTAAGCCTGGAAGTCTAAAATTACTGTCAGACATTTTGAAAAATAAAATTGCTTTGAAAACATTTTACCTACTTATTTACGAAGAACAGTTATTTGCAAAACAATATAGTAAAATGTAACATAAAAACACAATACAACATAACACAAAATATTTAGTAGTTGCAGGTCACGTGGGGCGAGCGGAGCGGGGACACGATTCTCTCACTCGACAGATCACCTGAAAGTGTACCACTTAATAACTCACATCCTCTCGCGGTTCAGTGGGCAGCCGCTGGATCGTCACATATCTCTAAATATGGCCGGCGAAGCGTGACGTTGCGCAGAGCCTGCACAGTTACAACACGGGATTAAGCCCACATACCCACACCTCGGCTCCCGTACGACACCGTCACGTGTGCCGCCAGCCTTTGCCGATTAAATACCAAATTAACGAGACGCTTTTATCTTTCAGTTTCCGTTATACAATATTTTTCAACTGTAGGCACAGCTTTGCCATGAAATATTGACGCTGGCACACGTTTAGAGCTAAATTGAATAATATAAAAGCTATTGTTGTGTTCACAATACTGGTTTTATGTGCTGAATGCAATTTATTTGATTTTAGCTGCGTAGTTATACGTGATTTTTTGTTCTGTATTTTTGCGTCCTTGTTTTGTAAGATCATCAGCAATAATTATAAATAGTTGAAGCAGTTGCGCCATATTGCCCTAACTAGAATAAACTACGTGTATCCATTGAAGAGCATAATAATATTCATTGGGCGCGGGCAATTTTCCGGGTGAGCGGCGACGCGTCTTTGATCAGGCGTTGACTATATCCCAAGAATAGTAAAAAATTAAGGATTATCTATGACTTTACTAGTTCTTAATGAAACTATATCATTTTAAATATTTTAATATTCATTAATAATAGACATTAAAAACTGATGCCACATTTATAAAACATTTTCTTATGTGAAATGAGAACATAACTGAGTGCGAAATACAGTTTACTGTATTCAATGACGTGTCAATGTACATCACTAAAAGCATTTTCCAAAATACTTGTTCCCCAAAGTAATTCAATTTTGCACCCCAAATAAGTCGTCCGCAAGCACGTGTAGGTTGATCACTCGTCGTTTGTCTATGGGCACAAAATGTCGGGGACGGGTGCAGGAAAGGGTTGACTCACACGTCTTGAAAGCTACGCTTCACCTTTTAAACATTACTTCCAGTATGTTTACAAGTAATTATGCATACTACAATGACTTACAAAGACAGTGTAATCAGGTCGTTACCTCAGTATGTGATCATATTATGGATCAGAAAATGAGCCTAATTATATATATTAGTTACACTACTGCTTCCAGGAAAATTTCGTCTTTATTGACACAGTTTCCAGTAAAAGAAAATTCAGTTACGTGATGAAAATAATCCAATGTGATACTTATTATATATTTGATTTTACCGTCGGTCAGCACTTTGCTTTTAGTGAAATATGGCTGTAATATATTGAATCTGTTGAGAAATGTCATAAAAATTGGTACATTATATTTATTAAGGAACTTTGTAAGTTCGTAAAATCTTTTTTGTTTCATGTTTTCTCTTAGTATTTAGTAGTTTATGAAAGTTATATTGTTATGTGTATTTTTTAATTACACATTATTTCGATTAAATTCAGATTGTGTGTGAACTTTTAATACAAATAAATTGAAAAGTGTGTTTGCACAAACAATTAATTGATTTCAGTTTTTACTATACTTAATTAGGACAAACTCTAAGTGACGATACGATAGAACTTTAATCTTACCTGTCGATCGACATGTGGAGAAGATTCCGGATTGGCTCTCGACGTCGACACGCGCTGATAGTGGGTGTATGAAGGACTCTCCACTGTTACACTGCTAATACCATTGATGTATTGGAGTAGAGCGACGTCAAGATGTGTTGCTGTTTGATTTACCGTGGGTTAGGAACACAGGGGTTTGGCATTTATTGGAAGTGATTGGTTTCTCTTTCTTTGTGTTTCAATTTAAAAATTAATTACTTAATTAAATTTTGTGAATATATAGATCCTTATGGTTCAAGTTTTGTTGCATCACTGAAGTTTATTTTAATGTCTAGTTTCTATAGTTTGAGAGGAGATCGCGTGTGTCACTGGTGGACAATAAAGCGCGTGTGCACACGTAGGTCACGAGTGGTGGGGAGGCTTCCGTTGCGGAGTGTCGCACCCTTCCGGTGTGCGCCGGCGCCGCTACGCGACCTCGAGCGTGACCGACCACTGCCGCGCACCATAATATCCTATTGTCATCTAATAAATGAACTCTAGCTATCCATAAAAATCATTTCATGCATACACGAATAATACACACTCCACAATATATGAGGCTCTTTAGGGTAATAAATGCGTTCAAAAGCTTTCACATAATTAATAGAGACCATATTTTATTTAAGCACTTAGGTTCCGCCAATTGACGGAGCGTAATTGCGGTTTCGTTTCATTAGTCTTAAATGGAAATTCATTTTATCTGCTGTTTATTACAAGGTCTATGATACAAACCAATTAATTGATACGCAGCGTAAAAGCTTTTATGATGCAATTAATGCATACGGTTCAAGTGTCCCGAAAAACAAAGGAATATTAATTTTAATAGTGACATGCTATAGCAGGCGGCCACCTGAGCGGCTACATTAAAATATGTATCTTTATTCAGAATTGCAATTAAAATAAACCCGTATATTCTGTCAGGCTTCAATCGAAATATTGGTAGAACAAAATCTGGTATAAAGTGAAAGATCATTGGAGCATTGAATACCTTTATCGTCCGTCAGTCACGTGTTCAAATTTTGTCAATACAACGCGGTGGTTATTCAGAAGAGATCGGAAACAATTAGACAACAGTGGCATTGGTCAGCCGAGCGCAGTTCCGTGCGTCGCGCTGCCCTACTGATTTACTCACGAATATTTTCCACTGCCGATCTAGCATGGAAACAACTAGGCATCTAAACAAAATTGTACCTTGTTTCTATGTACGCTAAGCACGATATTGCATTTGAAGTGGATGCGGGATGTTTGCTCCTTTTACAAATGGATTAGCCATATTTTAATTCAGCGAATGTATATGAATATCGGTCAGCGTGTTTTTGTGAGATGGCATTTAATCAATGCTCAAATAAATAAACGGGAAGGTAGCTCTGTCTCTGATTTTCTTAATTGTAAATCGGGTGGTTATTTATTTTCCACAATATAGCTTCGAACCAAATATAGGTCGATTGGATTGGTAAAAGTACATTCACTTTTTTTCTGATAGCCTATATTGTCCCACAGCTGGACACAGGCTGTCTTATATTCTTCCACTCTTCTTTGTGCTGTGCCTTCTCCGTGCAATCGGCCAGGTAAGTCTTGTTACTATTACAAAAACGTAATTATTGTTGTTATGTCATGTTATTATAAACGTTATTATTATATTATTAATCCAAAATTATTGTTGGGACGACACATTTCTTAGGCCTGCCTTGGTGACATTTATGGCCCTATTGTCTGGATGCATCCTACAGGTGTAATCCGTAAAGTCTCACCACTTCAGAAACTATTTATAAATACTATTACTATTTATTAATTTTCTCGGTGGTAGGCCATAACATCGGCCGCCGGTTGAAGTTACCACCCACCAGACAAAGTCTTGCCGCCAAGCGATTCGTCGTGTTCCGGCATGATGTCTAGTGAAGCCGTACGGAGGACGGGTCTGAGCAGTTGTGTTGCGATGTGTGCCGGGTACGATGCGCCAAATGTTGTTGTGTTGGGAGTTTGGTCGTGGAGGGTCTTCAGATCAATCTCCCTTTGGCGCAGCATCGTTGGTCATGTTGTTGGGTTTAACATTGCATCACCTTTTTTTTTTTTTTTTTTTTTTTTTTTGTTCTCGCTGGGGAAAATGTCAATTACGCATCCCCACCCGTCGGGGGACGGGAGGGGTATGTGGGACTCCCCGGGAGAGAGCCTCCCGGTATACCCACTAAAAACCCCAGCGCAACTCCGGCATCGCCATAGTGGCGGGGGAGTGGGAAACTAGCACAGCCTCAGCTACCTCTCCCCCGCCGGCGAAACCCGCCTAAGAAGGCGGGCCCTCATTTGCCCCTCTTGAAGAGGGGCCGTGGCTCCCGCGTGGTGAGCGGTGCAGGGCGGGCGCGGGCACCCCCGTGCCTCACGCCCGCCGCTCACCTCAGGGCGGGAGAAAGCGGGCGAAATCCCGCCTTCTCCTGCCCCTACGCCGCCTACGGAGCGCCGGAGCGAGAGGATCCTCCTCTCGCTCCCGCTCCGCGGCCTCCTTCTGCGACATCACGACCTCGCAGAAGGAGGCCATCGCCGCCCAGGCCCCCTCGCTCCCCACCATCGCTCTGACGACGGCGGGCAGCGAGAGGTCCCCTCCTACCGCCGCGACAAGATCGCGGCGCGGCACGGCCCACGACGGGCACACCGCGAGGGTGTGGTCCGCCGTGTCCTCCGCCGCGCCGCAACCGTGGCACGACGGCGTTTCCTCTCGTCCTATCCGGTGCAGGTACCTGCCGAAGCAGCCGTGACCGGAGAGTACCTGCACCAGACGGAAGGAGAGGAACCCGTGACGCCTGTCGAGCCAGTCCTTCAGGACCGGCCCGATGGCGTCGAGGGTGCGACGGCCGAACACCGCGGAGGCGAGGTCGCGCGTCCAATGTTGGACGATGGCGTCCCTCGCCTCCCGGCGGACGGCCTCCCTCAACTCCGGGGCCGGACGCTCGCCCAGCGCCCTGCGCCCCGCCGTCCACTCGTACACTCTGGCGAGCACCCAGGCCTCGAGCTCCCATGGCGGGGTGCTCGCCAGAGCGCATGCCGAAGCGAAGCCTACCGATCGGTAGGCCCGCGCTGCCCGCTGGGCGATGGCCCTTTGGGGCGCCCGAAGAGCGGTGACGTTCTCCCTCCTATGGAGGGAGTCCGCCCAAATGGGGGCCCCATATAGGGCCATGCTCCGCAGTATGCCGGCGTATAACCGCCGGCAACGACTGCTCGGCCCTCCCATGTTCGGCATGAGCCATGAGAGGGCGTTCGCAGCCTTCAGCAGGCGCGTCGACAGCCCGCTGAAATGCGGGCCGAAGCGCAGCCTGCTGTCCACAATGAGGCCCAGATACTTCATCTGGGCCTCAACCCCGACCCTCACTCCCTCCACAAATATGTGGGCGTCGGGTGGGGGGCGCTGCCGGGGGCCGTGAAAGAACACGGCCTCCGTTTTGTGCAGCGCCACCCTCAAGCCCAGGCGGCGGATCCTCCCCGCCACTAAGGATCCGCCCGCCGATGCCAAACTGGCCGCCTCCCGGAAGGTGCTCCCGCGGGAAGTGAGGAGAGTGTCATCCGCGTAGCAGATGACACTCGTGCCTCGTAGGAGGGTTCCCCGCAGGAGCCAGTCATAACCGACGTTCCACAGAAGAGGCCCTAGAACGGACCCCTGTGGAACGCCGGTTTCCACGCCATACCGCCGGACCTGGCCAGCCCCGTCCACGAGGAGGACGGCACGGTCCTCCAAGTAGCTGGCCAGGAGGCCCCGCAAGTACAGGGGCACACCGTGGAACCGGAGCGCCTCCAGGATGGTGGAGTGGGGGATGGAGTTGAAGGCGTTGGCAATGTCGAATGACACAGCCAACACTCCATCCCCCACTCCTACCGCCTCTGTCACCTGGCCCTTTAGACGGGCCAGGGCGTCCACTGTCGAACGCCCACCTCGAAAACCGAACTGGGCGTCCGACAGGTCCGGTCCCACGTCCCGCAGATGGCGCTTCAGGCGGGCGGCGATAATCCCCTCGAACATCTTACCGGCCTCGTCAAGCAAGACGATGGGCCGGTAAGCCGAGGGGGAGTCCGCCGGCCGCCCTTCCTTCCGGAGGAGGCACAGTTGGCCTTCCCGCCAAGGTTTCGGGAACCTCCTCGACGCGAAGCACGCGTCGAAGAGGTCCCGAAACCTTCTCTCCATCTCCGTGGCCGCGATGGCCACCACCCGAGCGGGAACGCCGTCCAGGCCGGGAGCCGTCTTTTTGGCGCGGAGACGAATAGTCGCCGCGCCAAATTCCTCCTCTGAAACCGGAGGAGGAGGAGCTTCCTCCTCCGGTAGAGCCGCTGCTCTTGGCGGGCCCATCGCTGGTGGGGTGAAGTGTGGATCCCTGCGCGGAAACAGGGACCGCACCACCCCATCTAGGAGCGCTGGTTCGAGGGTCTCGGCAACCGGGGGACCAATGCGACGCAGTTTGTTCCGCGCCGCCTTATATGGCCTCCCGAATGGGTCGTTGTCGAGACCCTCCAGCAGCTCAGCCCTCGCCGCGTCCTTGGCGGCGCCGATGGCCGACTTGAAGGCCGCCCTCGCCTCCACGTATCTGGCGTAGAGGCGGTCCTCGTCAGCCAGATCCCGTCGACGTCGCCGACGCGAGCGGGTGTAGGCCCGCCGTGCCGCCACGCAGGAAGCCCGCAGCTCCGCCAACTCCTCCGACCACCAGTACACGGCACGTCGGGGAGGTGGACGTCTCGACCGAGGCATGCTGGCGTTGCACACCTCGGTCAATGACCCCCTCAGTCGGGCCGCCGCCGCGTCCACGTCCAGGACGTCCACGCCGGGACCTGGCCAAAGCCAGTCCTGGACGAACGCGGCCTCCCGTGCCGCCTCCCGATCCAGGTGGGTCAGAGCCCACCTTGGAAACGGGGAACGGCCCGACGATGAGGGGGTGCTGCGGCGCCCCCGTGGATTCTGGGGGGAGATCTCGAATCGCACGTAGCGGTGATCCGAGATCGTCTCCCCCAGTTCCACCCTCCAATTTCGAATGCGGGCGGCCAGTGCGGGCGTGGCAAAGGTGAGGTCCACAATGGACCCGCCCTGCCGTCGCACGCACGTCTGGACGCTCCCCCTATTCAAGAGGGAGAGACCAGACGTGGCCGCCCACAATTCGACTGCTCGTCCGCGAGCGTCGGTGGCCGGGTTTCCCCAGACCACCGACTTGGCATTCAGGTCTCCTAGCACGGAGACCTGTCGTGGCGCCGTCCTCCCGATGACCGCCGTCAGGACCCCGAGGAAATCCTCGAAGTCCTGGAGAGGGCGGTTTGGGGAGAAGTAGACCCCCACAAGGGCCAACCCTCCCCACGCGGCGGCCACGTATCCCGGTCCCCTCTCTAAGAGCGAGAGGGGAGGGGAGTCCGAGGAAGACCGCGCCACGATTGCCACCGAGCCGTCACTGTCTCCCAGCCAATTGCTGGGAGTATAGTACGGCTCGGCCACCACTGCCACATCCACCAACCACTCGGCCATTGACTGCACCAGCAGGTCCTGAGCAGCCCGGCAGTGGTTGGTGTTTGCCTGCAGGATGCGATGGTCGGCACCCATTACTCGACCATCGCATCACCCTCAACGGCCACCGCCGCTGGGATCACAGCGGGGGTGGTGGCAGCAGCGGCAGGACGGCTTATAGCCGCCTGCGCCTTGCCCTTCTTTTTGGGAGGTCGGCATGCGCTCCCCCCCATTACGTGGTCCGCAGGGCGGCCACTTTCAGCGCATGCCGCGCAATGCGGCTTGGCGGCCTCGCACAAGGCCACCTTATGCCCCTGTTGCCCGCAGCGGAAGCAAGTGTCCGCCCTATCTACTGTGGACGGACACATGGCTCGGGTGTGGCCGATCCCGAGGCACTTAAAGCAGCGCATCGGCGCGGCCTCAAGCACCCGGATCACGGCCCGGCTGAATCCCACCAGTAGCCGCCCCTGGCATTTAGTCTGGGCGGCCAACACTGCGGCGACTGGGCACACCAGCCGAATAGTGCCCATTCCACCGCGGCCGGGTCTAATATCCCGAGCCTGCACCGCTGCGGGTTCGCACCCTCCTGCCGAGGCGATAGCCGCCACTACCTCCTCCTTGGTGACCGAGTCGTCGAGACCGGTCACCTCAATGGTGGTGGTCTTGGTCGGCCTGGCGACCTTTGCCACATCGGCAAGGACCTCCCGCACCTTGCTGGCAAACAAATCGGCATTTTTGCCGCCGTCCTTCCCCGGAAACTCAAAGAGTCGAGCTCCGGTCTGGGTCCGGCGGCAAGCACCAATCCCCAATTCGGCGGGGTCGGCGACGGCACGAGCTCGTCTCAGGACGGACTCGTACGTGATGCCCCTCTCGGCGGCCTCGGGGACGATGGTCACCGTGACCGCCGCGGTCTTAGGAGGGACCAGCTTCGGGACTTTTTTGGCTGCCGAGGCAGCCGCCGGGGTAGTTGCCGGGACAGCCGGGGCCTGGTTCCCCTTCTTCCTGCCCTTTTTCACCACCTCTGACCACGGCTGGTTGGACGGGGTGGTGGAGGGAAGGAGGGCATCGATCTCCTGAATCTGCGGGGCGGGTGCCGCGATGGCAACCGGCCCCGGTTCGGCGCCCACACTCGTGCCGGGGGGAGGCAGAGCCCCCGGCGACGTCTTCCCTTTGCCCTTGCCCTTGCCCTTTGAGGGCTTCGGGGCCTGGGGAGCCGCTGTAGGCGCCTTGTCCGCCGCTAATGGCGGACGGAGACGCTTTTCCGGCAGCAGACGGTCCTCGATGCCTGCAAAGCAGGCCCGGGTAAACGCCCTCTCCTCCATGACCACCTTGCGGATTATTTCCTCAAGGTTAGAGGAGGAGGGGGAGGGAACCGCTGCCGTCGGCACCTCCGGGGGCGGGGCTGTAGCCTCAGCCAGCTTCTTGTGAAGCTGGCTGACCTCTGCTTGCAGGCGGTCCACCCTCGCCTGCAGCTGCTTCGTCTCTTCTGACGCAGTGCGCTGCGTCAGTTCCGACACAATGCCGTGTAAGCTGGTTGCACGGCATTTCAGGGCCTTCTGAAAGGTACCCTTCAGATTCGAGGACTTGGAGGCGACCTCGACGATCTCCTCCATGTCCTCCTTAGCCAGTCGAGCCAGCTCCTCCACAGACAAACCGCCGAAGGAGACGAGGGCCGAACCGTATCCAGCCCTCGACTTCGCCGCGCGCGCCTGTCTCTCCTTCGCGGCAACCCTCTCCTCCAGATCCAGCTCGAGCTCGGCCCGTTTGGCCAAGCCGAGCTGGCGCTGGGCGTCCGCCAGACCCACATCGTGGGTGTTGGCCTGAGAAGAAGTCGAAGGCGAAGCAGTCTTCGCCCTCGGCTTCCTCTTGGGCTTACTCTTGCCCGAGTCCGAGGAACCCTCGGACCCGAGCGCCAAATAGGCCCTCTTCAGGCTGCTCTCTCCAGCCACCTCACACACGGACGAGTCCAAGACTACGGACCCGATATCCGAGTCCGAGAACTCGTCCGCAACACTCGTACAGAGGCTCGCCACAGACGGTGCGCGGCTGACCTCTGACGCCGACATCTCGGAGTGGTCCTGAAAAGGGCCTTTGGGTTGGCCCTGAGAAGGGCCTTTTGGTTGGCCCTGAGAAGGGCCTTTTGGGGCGAAACGCCCGGAGGCGTTTCTCTTATGTTTCGGCATAGCGTCAACCACAAGATCCACAGTAAAAAAATAAAACAACAATAGAACGAAACCCACAATAAAATAAAACCTACGATAGAATCCACTATATACGCAATCGCCCTCAGAATAAAATAAAATCGCAAGATCGCGTAGGTCACAGTGCTTGTTAGCCACCGGTCTGCCACTCCGTTACGGTGGTCAGACACGGCGTTGCCCGGGGTACACTGCGAGGAAGTCAGCACTGTGGGGCGTACCCCAACATTGCATCACCTCCCTCAACTGCCGTCTTCCTTCCTATTCGCTCAGTTTTCTGAGTGAATAGGTTTTTAATAAACTAGCGCGCTTTACCATCAACGATCGCATCACTGCTTACCATCAGGCGGGATTGCGGTCAAGCGCTAGTTTATAATTATTAAAAAAAAATACAGTTATTACTTTGTCAATTTTACCGAAATGAAACAGTGCTATATTAGTACCCAGATTTATTTAAAAAACAGGTATTTCATAAAAAAATAACCTTGGGAATCTAAAAGGCTATCGAGCTTACACACTGATATTTACACTATTTTGGTTCATCAATTAGGTAGTTGACTCTGGTAATAGAAGTAGAATTTGCTTGACAACTATTAGATTGGTCAATTCTATTAATAAAAAAAATATTTCTATTTGATAAAACAAATTTAATCAGCCGAGCCATAAATTTGGATCGAGTAGATGTTGTAGTTTGTATAGGTCATCTGATTATTTTTTCGGGATCACAATGTTAGTGTGTCCCAATTAGAAAGTTTTATGGCCTGCATGGCCAACTGATTTTATTTTAATTTTATGATAAATGTTCTATAGATCTCATGACCTGCACCCTAATTCTGTAACGCACTATTACTATTAGTTGGACTTATTTTAAAGCATATTGCTATTCCATGTCTCCATATGTTCGAAAAATGTATCTAATCAACGACGTAAATACCGCAATGAATGATGTTGATACTATATTACGCAATTACCCTGCTGACTTCTTTCTACGAACCTTATTTAATATTAGCTGCGCCACACGGTTTCACCCGCGTAGGTTTCGAAATGTTTTTTTTTATTATATGTTCCGCTTTTATTGGTCGCAGCGTGATGTTATATTAAAAAAAAAAAATCAAATCGGACCAGTACCGAGTTCCTAAAATTAGCGCGTTCAAACAAACAAACAAACTCTGCAGTTTTATATATTACTAGCGGCCGGAAACGTGGGCTAACCAACGCAAAAAGAATTTTTCAAATCGGACAAGTAGTTCCTGAGATTAGCGCGTACAAACAAACAAACAAATTCTTCAGCTTTAGATATTAGTATAAATTTAATATAGGTAAATATAAAAATATAAAATAAATATAAATATATACGGACAAATCACACAGATTGAGCTAGCCCCAAAGTAAGTTCGAGACTTGTGTTATAACGATACTGTATTTTATAATATATATAGATAAACAAGACCAAGACCCAGGTCAATCAGGAAAAGATCGTTTTTCTATCATGACCTGGCCAGGGATCGAACCCGGGGCCTCCACGTCGCAGAAAGGCGTGTGTTATACAATTAATACGTTGACTATTAGTTTTTTTTATATACATTTCTATGGTAAATTATCAAGCTTTAGATCACTGGAGCTTAACATGAACTTCCACAATATTTTTGAACACGAAGTGCGACCTGGTGGGGCATGATTTTGTTCATTTTCTATTTAAATGATATTCCATTATAGTGGGTATACTTATAGCAAGTTTACGTATGCCGGCAGTTGTCGCATGTACATAAGCGTGGTCGCAGTAACTAGTTTGTATCTCGGCCGTCGGCTAAGTGCGCTGTGGCTGTCTGTCCGAGTACTTAACCTAATATTCAGTAATTGCGTTAGGGGCCGCAACATAATTAACGGGCTCTCTCAGTTGGTCAGCTAAGACGGTGTATTGATACGTGCTCTGTGGTTACTAGTAACCGCGTTCACCTGCAGGAAGCCGTGTGACAAGGAAGCTCGCTAAAATAATGTGTGCTTTTGCATTGCTATTCCGAATATTTCCAGTGATTTTCAGTCCAAAAATAAAACTAACCCTGAAACTGAACTTTTAGCTACTGCGCAATATATTCTCAGTAGTTTAAAATAATTGTTTTCTTGTCTTTTCTTGGTTTTTTGACTATTTCTGTGTGCAGTGTCAGCTGACATCTGATTGAACGAAAAACCTATACAATGCAATACACTGTAAATGATGATATTAGCTTGATGTCTATTCATGTGTATTATTAAGTTATTAAGATTATTTTGAAGGGGGTGCATTAGGTAACCCGTGAATTTAAATTTTCTTAGATTTTTATTTTAAATTTACAAATTAGCATTACTTTGTACGATGAACAAAATAGGTATACTACACGGACTACCATGGCGTTTCCCACTTAAGTCATATTAACTAAGCTTGGTGGATATAATTAAAAGAGGCGCAAAGATTGTTCTGTTTTGTGTGACAATTTAACTAACTTAGTGAACAAGTGAGTCAAATTTTCACACAAAACTAAACTTGACTAAACTAAATTTGACTTCAGTGTATCTTTTTCTTTCTATTTCATTAAGAAAAGGAAGAAGGAGAAGATAAAATATTAGTTTAGTCCAGTACTGACCTATTCTTAGTTGGGACTGTAAATGTATTTACGTCCTTTATGACTTGTTATCTTAATTGGCATGGACATTATTAAATAATTTTTAATACACTGATTTTATGAACTTTGTAATTGTAAAAATTCACGTAAAAGCTTAAAACTAGGTAAGAATAGCTATTGACAACTTAATTTACTTTATAAAAAATTATACTAACAATATTATAATCTAGATTCAATATAAATACCATTTATTTACAATATTTTCTACGTAATACAATTTATTATTTGTGTTCTGTTATTGATTAACATTATTCCTATACTACATTGATATATACTATATACTTCCCGTACGCAATATACGCTCATTGTCGTGGAATTGCGGACATTAGCCCTTATAGCTATTACCCTATTTACACTATACAGTTATGAACTATATATGTGACTTTTCTTCTTATATCACATTGGTCATTTTATGTTTTATTTGTACAAATAATTATTAAAAATCTTAAAAACCACAAAAACCAACTGTCATTCAAAACAATTCTAATATTTTTTTAACCTGTATATACCTATATTAATATGTTCTATTTATATTCAATTTCATTCTCATTCGATAACTATGTACTTATTTGATAACTTTAATTTCAATTTTAGTTAAGTTCATCTAGGTAATCAATGTTCTGAACCTGGTTTGTACGCAGAATCCCAAATATCAGCGAAGCATACACTGGAGTGGAATCTATAGAACATGATGAGAGGTAAACTAATGTGGCCTAATATGGTCCATATAACTTTGCCGTAGAACTCATATCTCTCGTCGAGACTGTCGGGAGACTTGTAGGAGAAGGTGTTGAAGATCCACATAGCGACGTTGGAGATAAGGAGGAACATTAGGATCTCGCGACCTGGCTTTTTTCGACGAAGCTTCTTGGAGTTGCTGCAGCGGCGGAGACCGTCCATGATCAAGGGTGTTTGAATCAGGACTTGTATGACCTGTTGAATAATAAAATTGTAGAGAATAATACTTCTGTGAGATAATAGGCATATTATTAAAAATCGAGAAATACTGAAAGATAAAATAAAGGAAAATATATTTTTGGAATCACACTTACCATAACACAAAAATCGATACTCTTGATAATATTTGAAAAACTAATAGTAGCAACCAATGAAAAGATTGTCTCCATGAAGAAGGCGGGCAGACAAATGAAAAGCAGCACGTCATCGAGGAGTGAGATCGGGTGCTCATTGATGTCCAGCTGACGCATCTGGTTGAAGGCGATGACGACGGCGAAGAGCAGCACTGAGTGAAGACCTAGCTTCGTGCATGAGTTGAGAAGATAGCCGAGCTCCATGTAGTCCCTGGAAAAATTAGGTTATTTAAAGATTTTGAAGATTTATATATATTAAATAGTTTTGAGTAATAACAGGCTCATGGGTCGATCGATTAGCTTAAGCTTCGCTTGCCGCAGTTAGATCATGGATGGGTGACCATCTTTACAAACCAAGATCCCTCGGCAAACACCGGCTAGCCGTTGATCCCGGATAGTATTTCTGGATCTTTGACAGTCATTACGGCTCATAAGAAGCCCGAAAATGTGCCAACCAGTCCTATTAAGGGGTACCTTATATACGAAGTAATTGGATTGTGGAGGTCCGATAGGCAATCACTCCATGTAAAATACTGGTTTTAGCTGCATCTGGATAGACTAGAAACTGATCTCAACATAGTAGGGAAAAGGCGAGGCACATGATGTAGTTACAATTAAAGGAAATTATGTGAAAGTTTCCTACAAATAAATATAAAGCAGAGTAGCCTGCCGATCGGCTCTGTAAACGTACCACCGTAAAAAGTTAGGTGAAGCGAACTTTTAGTCAAGAAGAGTCTGATAGACCCCGCCGCCCGTTCCAGGGCGGCGGACATCCCTGAAGATTTTCTGCTTCGGAAAAAAAAGAAAAAAAAAAGTAAACTTAGAGTGAGCTGACAATAGTGTTGATCCCTAGTACTGACAGCAGTTGATAAAGGTAATGAGAGCTAACTTCATGCTTATTTTAACTGACGTTTTTACAGTGAGATGGTTACAGACTTACAGAGTCGAACTACTGGTCTAATTTAAGTTTTTTTTTAAATTATAAACTAGCGCTTGACCACAATCCTGCCTGATGGTAAGCAGTGACGCAATCATTGATGGTAAAGCGCGCTAGTTTATAAAGAGCCTATTCACTCTAGCCTCGAAGACACTCAAATTGTAGTCCGACGGAAATACCGCCGCTGGGAAATTATACCTATACACATACAATATGTTTAACATTGTCTGAAGAACGAAATCGTATTAGAAGTTGGTTTCATAAATGGTTGATAATCAAATATTAACTTACTCTCCGACGCTGCTAAATACGAAACCGATGATAAGCATGCCGGTGATGACGACCATGACGATGAGACCCAAGAACAGACCACGGTTGGAGGCGTGACAGTCGGCGTAGATCACGATGTTGCTTGTGAAGTCATTGTCTTCATTTGCTGTTGGGAGCCTGAATAAGAAAAAAATATAGATAATACTGTGCATTAAGCAGATATAATTAGTAAATGTAAAACGGCGGTATAAGTTGTTTGAATACTTTGCAATGGATTCTAGATTCTCCGTCGGAACCTCCACGGATAAGTCGAATTGTTGTAGAGATTAAAAGTAACATATTCTACCAATTGTGCCAATAAACTTTGTATATAAATTTTAAATGTTGATATTATTATTTTGTAATGAGATGGGTATGGACTTAGGTCACTTGTTAACGGATGAATATCGCGGACACTCAGTGTTACATTATATGCAATATAGTAGTATGCCTGGTTTTTTTTTTGTTTCATATTATGAAATAAATTATTAAATTTTACTATTTGCATGAGTAATAGGGGAAATTTAAGCAAATGACAAAGCTCAAGAATCGATCGGAGGGTACCTCCGTATTCTGTAAATATCTCTCAGTGTAAAATTATGTGAAATGAACTTCGAGTGAGCTTTCTATAATAGATAGTATGAGTTGGAATGAAAGCTTATTCCACGCACATGTTTTATGGTGAGTCCTAAGTTTTCACGATGAGCAGGTCACAGATTCGCCCTGTTGTTCGAGTATCTTATGCAATCTTGGTTTGTGAAAAGTTGTTGATTACATTCCTTATAGTAACAATGTAACAAAAATTAGACCAAACTACTTGCTTCTTTTGAGCTATGCAACGACATTATAAAAAAAAACTGCCAATAATTTGGCCATAGTTATTATTAATAATTTAAAATAGAAATTAAGAAAATAGAGGCAACCTCTAGCTATTATGATGCACAGCATTGCAAAAACAACTCTTGAAAGATATTGAAATCAGTAGACTGTATCAACTTGGTAAATGAATATACTCAAGCATTTATGAATCAAGATTTAGAGGTTAATTATTTATGAACTTTAATAGATAATCTTTATTTTGTATTAGAACATTGTCTGAAAAATCACCAGTTCGTACTTAATTTTAATAAATACCAGGTTGGTAGTTCGTTCAGCAGACTAAATGATATAAATGGAGTCTTGTTATTATAGTAAGTAACCAGCACAAATATAAAGATCTTAACGATATTGTGAGCGTATCTGTTGAGCGCACAGTTGAAATTGCCTATATAGAATTGGAGCGCTTTGTTGTATTAAGTATAGATTCAGGATTGTATGACTGCTTTGAAAAGGTAATGGATGAAGGATTTGTAATTCAGTCCTTGTAAATCCATTTTTGGAGCCCTCAAGTATAACACGTACTAGTGCCAAGTGTAATTTTTTTTTATTTTGTTCTTTAGATAACGGATTCTATATTAGTTTTTTTTAACTTAGCCCCACACTAGGAATTTATTCTGTAACGTGGGTGCGTTTTACAAACATTGAAATTTACACATACAAAAAGCCACATCAAGAACAATTATAATAACTTAGACTTTAGGTATCTTCATAGCGTGATTTCATAACGTATTCTGTTTTAGGGAAATGCCGCTTATGTTCAGACTATGTTTTGCAAGCGAACTGATCGATTAATTTATAAATTAAGTCCGAGGCACTCTCCAAGACAAATTTAAAGAGTTTAGGTAATGCAATGATTGTTCCGTCGCAGTATATTTATAAGCATCTTTTATATGCCCATACAATATACATACATAGTCAGCCTATAATTTTTCCATTATTGGGATCTATATTATATGCCCATAAAAATATAAAATTGTTGAAAAGGTACAGTGATTCACAATGAAAATACTACGAACAAACACAAATTTGTTGTATCTAAAAAAATGCTTAAGAAAATAGGTGCTCTTTCAGATGCCAATGTGTACGTTTTTATATTAAACTTCTAATCCTGTTAGCCTGGGGTTCAAGATCTAAGCCTTGATAAAATCAAATCATTAATTAAACGTAATTTGCACCAGGAAGCATTTTATATTGTTAAAAATTATATCGAGCAGGGCTTGGAATTGCCATTGGATTGACTTACAATTTTACAGATGAAATGTTTAATTAATTAATATTTTTAAATTTTTACTCACTGATATGATCCATCAATAATGTCATCAAATGTGATGCGCTCATACTGCTCATACAAAAGGGGAAAAAACGGATCGCATATCGTGTTCAGATGCTTTTTCTTTTTTGCTATTTGAGCCAGCTGTCAACTTTTCGGTACAAAGATTACGGCTTATTTTAGTATCTAGATTGTTTTTATATTATGTTTAACGGTCGTCCGGGTATGCCCGTGTGGTACCGGGTTTAGTATAGTACCAACCCATATCTTCCCGAGGGTGTCGTAAGAAGCGACTAAGGAAATTCTCACCAGGGAAGCGGGCAGCAGCGCTTCTCCTGTGGAATTACATATTACTGCAATCTTCAACCTGCCTGCCAGGCGTGAGATTATGGTGAACCACATGTGCATGTATTTGGTTTATTTGAAATGAATGCTTTGACTTTGAACCATTTTTAGTTTTTAACACTAGAGAAAGAAATAACAGCTTGCTTTCATCTCTTCTATTCCACTTGCATGTATCTTTTATTGAATAATAAATTATTATGCTACCTGCACATATGGTAGCTATCTTCGCTGTTGGAGTTGATATCAGAATTGTTGTTGTCCTCGTTGTCACAGTTGCCAATGTTGCTCCATATAATGTAATAAACGGCAACTGAAAACAGAAATATCTCAAATTTGCAATAATTCAGAAGCTGATTACAAAAAAAGCAAATGAAACCGACAAGTGACGACTGATTTTCAAGAATCTTTGAACGCATGTTTTTAAAATTTTCAATTTGCTTTCTTTTATTGTCCTCATTCATTTCCAATTTACCAATCAAAGAGAATTTGTGATACGTACCAATAAGAATATTAAATTCCACGTTAAACGGATAGAGGTACGGCGAGAAATTCTCATATATCGAATTTACGGCCGCGGAACTGTTGCATTCAGGATTGTACAGATTGCTTACGTCGAGAAATCTATCGTCCAGGGATTTTTCTGAAACAATAATAACGAAATTATTATAATTATTGAAGAATTAGAAGTTTATAGGGAGATATCAACAGTCAAACGTAAAAGGTTGGAGAAAACAGATTATAACAATTAAAATATAATTATGTAGAATCAGACATAGCAAAAGTATTTTTCTAGAGTTTCAAATGGTTTGTATACTCAATAAACTACTTACGATACTCAGCAATAGTTGCGTTTCCACGATAATTTGCATAATCTCCAGCCGCATGCTTAGAAGAGGCATACAGCGTCAATCCCAAGATGGTCTCACGAACGATCGCAGATATCCAGAAGCACAAACTACTACCGATTAGATGCATGAACGCGATGTGAGCTAAGCCCTGAAATCATTCGCATTATATGTGAAATTTGTTCACGCATGGTGTTCAAATAAATGCATTATTTTGAGTTGCTCTTAGTTGAATGTCATTAAAAAAAGTCCGTATTTTTTTTTTCAAACTTATTTGCAGTTTACATAGCATTGATACAAATTTGAATTCCGGAACTACTGGTTTTTATTTTTGTTTCTTCTGCTTTGTTTCCTGGAAAAAGGCCTGTCTTATTCCTTCTACTTCTCTCGATTAGTTCTTTTTCTTGTCAATTCACGTTAGCTTGCGTAGTTACAATGTGCATGCTTTTGTAATATTTAAATTTGTTTCGAAATTTTGTTCCATAGTAGATGAATGGTAATCTGTAATTATTTACCTGTGCCCTCAAGATGATAACATTAGAGTATTTGAATATGAAGTATAGCTGCAGGAAGCAGTAAAGCGGGAAAATGACATCGAGGACCACTTGGAGCATGTTCACACATTTATCATTATCGAGATCTTCGTCGGTCAGCTGTCCTATTTGTACTGCTAATAGTAGGATCGAGTGGACTAAATGTCCGAGAGCAAAACCTGTAGGAAAAAGTAAAATTTAATGGGTTGCACAAAAACTGTAATATTATTATTGGTTTAAACTAAAGAAACGATAGATGGACTGTGTGAATGAAAATATGGATAGAACTAGACTTTCCTAGTTCTATCCATATTAACATTCATTCAGATTGACTGTATTTCTAAATACAGTCAATCTGGGTAACTTTGACAGATAAATGCGGTATTTTACACAATATTTTAAAATTGTAACCCTATCACACGAATCTATTTTGTTTTGTTAGTGCTCTAACATAACACTTTTCATTCGTAAAGATTAATGAAATTATCTAAAAACTCATCTGTCCATAAAAAAACGTGATTTGCTCGTCTGTCAAAGTTACCCATGTAATGACGGTAACTTTGACAGACGAGCAAATCACGTTTTTAGAAAACACATTGATAGAAAAGCAGTAATAAGTATATTTTGAATAAATTTTTGTAACATTGGTTTATGTTTTTAAGTAAAGTTTTTAGTAACTGACGAAATAAAACCATTAATTTCTAGTTTTGTCTTATATATTTTATGAAATAGTCAATAAAATCAGTCTAAGACGTTTAGCACTGTTGTACAAATTTTAAATGAGCATTTAAAAACACGTTTGAGACTTAATTTTAACATAACTAAATAGAAAAAAGCTAAAATAATAGAAACAAAAAAAAAATTGACGTTTACGGAGCTAGTTTAAAAATACATAGCTACAATAAGTATTTGTAAATTGTGTTGGTATCATATGAAAAAAAATTCGAAACTAATTCGTGGTCCGACTGTCCCGAACCAATCAAAGTTACCCAGATTGACCCTAGATATATTGCCTTTTGCCTTGAACCTAAATAAATTTGATTAAGGGAATGATGATCATGACGATGGTGTGCAGTAGAAGACTCAGTGCGCACTAGGTAACATTACATGACTATTTTCCTTATTTTGGATATTTTTAAGATTATCTTAGCTTTCACTGAACAATAAACAACGTGTGGAAAATACTTTTTTAAAGCCTGACTCCTGTAAGCTTTGTGTTTAATGCCTATAGCAACTACGGGTCCCGTCCCTTCCCTTACTACTATTGATGTAGGCATTTTGGAAGAGCAGTAATGACTTGTACGTGATCAAGTCACGTTGTAGGTAATGGGTTCGACCCAAACAGGCGCTTTAGATATAGCATGAACCAACTCGGCCAGTCAATCTAATCCTTTCATACAGCGAAGGTTTGTTCACAGCAGTGAGAACATTACAAGGTAATTATTATACGTATATTGTGTCAAACTACAAATTATTGATGATCTCTGCATTATCCTTCTCTGTATGAGACCTGAGGCCCAGCATCAAACTTTTTTTATCGTCCCAGATAAAAAAAAGGTTGATGATGATGATGATGATGCATTATCCAAGTCGCTGTATTTGTTGCAAGTTGCTGTGTTTGTATTTGTTGTTGTCAAAGTGAGAAATTCAAACAATAATAGACTTCTATGACAGCGCGGCGGCTGATTGAAGTAAAGTACTTACTTATCAATATTAAATTACTAAATGGAAATATTTAGTTCAGACAGGGTGTATCTGACATCGTAACGCAAACTTCGCGAAAAAGCTAGAACGCATGCCACTAATAAAATTATGATAGTCATTTATGTCGTTAATAAGCGGTTACAGAGATAACAATGTTTAAAAAAAAGTGTCAGCTCAGCCTTTGAATGTTGCATGCGTGCCGCCGTGCGGGTTTGTAGGTATGACGTTGATCCCTGATGTAAACTCTATTAAATCAGTTGATACGATAGTTTTTCGAGTTTTGTTTTCATTGCCCTTTTTTGTGTAATTAGCGAATTAATTAATGTTTACTTTAAAATCTTATTGCGTTATAAAAGTATAGCAATTATGAACGGTCTAAAGTGAAAAAAACTACATATATATTTTTTTAAATCATGAAAAAGCCGACGAAAAATTCCAACATTGAGGGGTTCAGAATCATGTACTGGATCCATGGTACTCATTTGTGCGTCGATGTCAAATACACCCTTTATGTATAATAAAATTGAATGTATGGATTTCGATATGCCACACAGGTAGGACTGGTTTAGCAAGAATATAGGATCCTTTTTTTCTTTTATCTTGGAAGTATTTCCTCCTTTTCGTTGGATAATTTCTGACCTCTGAAAATTAGGCCCTTTGTACTGTGGTTAATCTATTTAAGTTAAGGCGTATTTATTTTTAATAATTATAAACTAGCACTTGACCGCAATCCCGCCTGATGGTAAGCAGTGATGCGATCGTTGATGGTAAAGCGCGCTATTTTATTAAGAGCCTATTCACTCAGAAAAACTGAGCGAATAGGAAGGAAGACGGCAGTTGAGCGAGGTGATGCAATGTTAAACCCAACAACACGAACAACGATGCTGCACCAAAGGGAGATTGAGCTGAAGACCCTCCACGACCAAACTCCCAACACAACAACATTTGGCGCATCGTACCCGGCACACATAGCAACACAACTGCTCAGACCCGTCCTCCGTACGGCTTCACCAGACATCATAAATAGTATAAAAGACAGTAGTAATAGTAGACAGTATAAAACGCGCCGTAAAAATAACATGTCCTTCAATAAGCCCCATAGTGACCCATACAATACTGAAAACCGTGCCTACACAATGCGAATAAAACACAGTTTTTCACGGGAAGAAAAAGATGTGTACTAATAAAACTGGCCTTAAAGAATTTTAAATAACTAAAACCTGTAAATGGATTTCGATAAAGACGTAGCACGTCACAGTCGCTTCATTGATATCATTTTATCTGATCATAATTGTTTATTTATAAGTCAATAATAAATATTCCACATTGATCACCACTACAGAAATATGCTAGAATTACGCAACTTTTACGACACATAGGTATGCCTTTATTGCACGAGAATTATCAAATAACTGGCAGAATTATGATAAAATTGTATTCAGCTCTATGCCTATAAGACCCTATTGATGTCGTGTTAGGTAGTGGTGGTGTTACTGTTGTATATGAGTTGATATAGTCAACAGAATTCGATTAACACTTTAGTTTTTGAAACCTTAATTACTGAGCGAAATGACTTTTGATTAAAAAACAGCACTCTGATTCTCTGTCTCTTAAACTCTTTATAGCTTCTATTATAAAATGCCAAAAAGTACATTATCACACAATTAAGTGTTGATCGACTTTTGTTGCCGACCACACATTCGATTCAGCAGTATTTGTTGATCTACTAAGCTATAAATATCTTTTATATCATTATTTTCGCTTCTATAGGTGGTTGTTTAACTTTTACGCCATAGTCTAAATTAGCCCTTACCAGCGGCACCCAGCTTAAGGTAGAAGCTTCCAGAATGCCTGCCCTGACTGAAACAGTACTCATGCTTGATGGGGATAAGCACTGGAGGTGGCATGCGGTATTCAGGGGTGCGGTCACCGGGGGTTGAGGTACCCATTCGCTCCTGAAATTGTTGAAGAGATATATTTAGAACTTATGTTTTGTTCTGATTGGTACAATTATCATGATACCTAAGCTGTTATAACTATAAAACCGGCTAAGAGCATATCAGGCATGTCCGTCATAATAAGTGTCCGCACTTAAGAGTTATAAAATGGGCTATTTAATACTTTACCCCTTATTCATAAACGTTGCTTAAAGTTAACTGGTGAACAGAAGTTGTAATCTATAGATTACAACTTCGCTATAATTCACAAAAATGTTGTCATTTGAGTCCCACTGCGAGTAGTGGGAAGGGGTTGTAACATGGAGCGACAACTAGGGAAGGTGATAACCTATTAGGCAAGGCAACTCTAAGGTTCTACGGCTAAATAAATGTCGCATGCCATTAATCGGATCGTTTACTATAACCTGCAAGTTTTATACGTTAAGGAAAATGAACAAATATCAATGACAACAACACACTAACCGATCAATATTATAATTTAATAGCTTATACCCGTCCTAAACCCATCAGTTCAGGAAAAATCTTAACAGCCCGAAATAACCCAAAGTACAGCGCCATCTCTCGGGGAATAAGATTAATTACTAATTTATACAAATTAAATGAGTAGGATATTGGATGGCTTGAACCGACTTCAATAACTCTTTTTTTATTTGAAGAAAGTTACATTCAGGATAATAAAATATGTTAAATAATTTAAAAAGAAACTAAGTATGTCACTTTACGTGTTTGGGACCTCCTAATAAAATATATTTTTAAACTTTTTATTTTATCACTTTGTCGGCGTGATAGATTTACACATTGGTACCAGCCTTCTAGTGCCAACGGTCACTTTGATTTGGCGAAACTATAAGTGTTCTTAGTTTACTACGGAACCCTAAAAAACTAAAAAGCAAAATCACTCACTTCTTCTTTTCTAAAATACTCCATAATCGTTTCTTCGTGTTGAGCTTTAATTCTATGATTTTTGACTGCAATCGCTTTATATCTTGTAATATCGATTAATAAGAACATGATATATACCATTCCCATGATACAGAGCAATATGGAGTAAATCTGGAAAAATAAGGTCAATAAGTTATTAAAAAAGAGTAGAAAATATATTTTATCTTTAAAAGATAAAATATATTATATAGGATTGCTGCTGTAAGTTCCTTAATTGTAGAATTTTTTTATTTTATGTACCTACGTTTATAAAAATGGTAGGTACATACTATGCAATAATAGTTTTCGTAGTTACTTTTAAAACGTCAATTGTAAAATGTACAGAGAGATAATAATAGATAGATAGATAATAACAAAATATGGGAACATGATCTCGAAATTTGGTTATGAGTCGAACCTAACCGATACTTGGTCTTAAACCATATTCACAAAAACTCCATCAAGTATCGAAAAAAAATATGTGTGTAAAATAGCATAGTTCATATTTGGTGAGCCCAGAGCTTTTTGAGCTGGTAGGTATATCTTGGGCGAAAAGTTGATGACTTTTTTATGGAAACACAAAATTAATAATTTTCCGCATAAAATGATAACATAAATAATAAAACGACAGTGTTTCCATTTGCAACATTTTTTATAAGATTGCATTACAAGATTACATTTCATTCTGCAGAACTCATCTGCACTAACCTTAAGGCTGCATTAGCAAGCTGAAACTAGGTCAGAGCGAGAAATCAGGTAGTTATACACTTAGAGATAAAGGTAAGTTTTACCTCGGAAATAGACTGGTTGACGAAGGACTCCGCCAGGTATATCACAAGTCCGAGAGTGACAAGCAATATAGCGTACATGCAGCTTATTATTAAGGTCAGGTACTTTCTGGAAGAATAATAATTATTATTATTAAATGTTATCATGAATAATAAATTAGATACGTAAAGCCGTAAGTTGAAAAAGAGGCCGTGTCCCTCGTTCATAAATCAATCTTAATTTAAGTTTAGTCCATCTTTTTCAGTCTGTTTCATTAGGAAAAAGACAGAAGATAAAAATTAGTTAAGTCCTGTCAAATTAGTCCGCGCCTGACCTGAATTTGAAACCGCGGTTACAAACATGGCTGCTAAAAATACGTCAATTTTTAGTAGCCATGTTTCTTATCGCGGCTAAACTGTCAATGGAGTGTCTTAATTTGACAGGACTTAACTACTATTTAATCTTCTTTCTTTTTCCCAATGAAATAAAAAAAAAGAAGGCACTGAACTTAAATTTAGTGAATAAGGGAATCGGTGCCTAGTTACTAATAAAATCCCCCGTTTTAATTGGTGTAATAAGGGCCAGCTAGTTTTGGTATAGTTTCAAATTTTAGCAATTCTATTGGTCGAGTTCAGAATTTCGAATACTTTGTATTATAGTAAACTTGAACAACACTTTTCCTAATCTCAAAATCAAGCTTGTAGCCCTTTGTCCAAATAGTTGCGTGTCTACTGATCAAATATGAAAATTGAATCCTAAATATTTTGTATTACATTTCAGTAGGTTAAAAGGTGAGTCTGTGAATCTGACCGTAGCGGTCAGTGAACTATGACTGTGAGCCACACCTCGGACAAACACTGTGAATGTAAATCTATGTTAACTGTTCAAAAAATTGAATTGGTAACGTGATTGTTTTTTTAAATTTTGTGCAAAAGGAATAAAATTAAAAGTTTGTTTTAGTAACATTATAGATGTAAATGTGCGTGTTATTTATTTTGTTTAATTTCAGTTTTAAATTACAGATTGGTAAATGTATTTTCCATGGTCGTCATCAGAAGCCTAACTACACCCACTACTTAAAAATCTAAATATTTTATTTTGTATAAACCTATTTACCACCAGTAGCCAGACAGGCATTGAATTGCTTTGATTTTTTACTTAGTCATAGAACAAAAAAGCAGAGCAGGTCAACTTCTGCTCTGCTCTAACAACTGGTGGTAAGTCCCCAGAATACTTATGAAGCGTTAAAAGTTCTAAAGCAATAGCAATCAGGCGTGAAAATTACTTTTTAGGCAAACTGTTTTTCATTATTTTCTTGAATATGTAGAAGCATTGTGGTATTTTTCCTTGACTGCGTAGAAGGTAAAGGAACCTGGTATCTACCGTAGAACGGTATATAAGTACTGTCTGGAACTTGGCATTATTGTATTATCTCTTACTCAGGAGGTGAACTTACTTGGTCTGCTTCTTATTCTCTTCAGGACTGGTGGGTGGTGGGGCTTGGGTCTCCACTGAGCGAATAGACTGAGCATCCATTGTTGCCACCGACCGCTTGCGAGGGGTCGCTGAACCTCGTGCATCATTCTGCGATATGTATAGGCGGTAACTGTCTGTTGAAATTAACATCTAATGAGCAAAACTTATAAGAAATTATTAATCAGAGTGCGTTCTATTTTCGCCTTTAAAACATTGAAATTATGACCAATTAAGAAAACTTCTTTTATAATTTTTTTTTTTTAAATAATTATAAACTAATGCTTGACCACAATCACGCCTGATGGTAAACAGTGATGCGATCGTTGATGGTAAAGCGCGCTAGTTTATTAAGAGCCAATTCACTCAGAAAAACTGAGCGAATAGGAAGGAAGACGGCAGTTGAGTGAGGTGATGCAATGTTAAACCCAACAACACGACCAACGATGCTGCCCCAAAGGGAGATTGATCTGAAGACCCTTCATGACCAAACTCCCAACACAACAACATTTGGCGCATCGTACCCGGCACACATCGCAACACAACTGCTTAGATCCGACCTCCGTACGGCTTCACTAGACATCATGCCGGAACATGACAAATCGCTTGGCGGCAAGGCTTTGTCTGGTGGGTGGTAACTTCTGCCGGCGGCCGATGTTATGGCAATCTATCGTATATACAGTATGTTAAGAAAACCCTGTCCGACCCATAAGGATAATAAAGGTTAGGTAAACACATGACCAAATATAATATAAAATTTTACGTAATCATCATAGTGCCAATACAAATGAATTTTGAAAGAATCTTTTTTTCCCGCGAATTATTTCCAACTTCCCCGAAATTTGGTAATTTTTAAAAAGTGACAACACCGGTATTATTATGAGCGAATAGCGATGCGACCACGTGCCGCGTGCCCTGCCGCCCGCCGCTCGCAGAAGGGTGCTTACGCACATTTATTAAGTTACCTCTTTTTGCGAACTAATATTTATTTTTTAGGGGGATTTTTTTTAAGTTTAGCCCGGTTTTGTATCCATTAGTAGAACCAGTTATCGATATCTAACAACACCTTCACGGGTTGGACAAGGTTTTCTTAACATACTGTATATAGTGCGCGCCCTATATACAGTATGTTATGCGCTATACATTTAGTCTTGTTAGGTCCTACTTCAAAATGTAATGAACTTGTAAATGAGTAAATAGCAAGTGTACCCAGATGTATGTTGTCAGAGCATAATAATCCACAAAGAAACCAACAAGTGAGATACAAGGATAATAGGATAATTAATGAACCGTTACCGTGTGCTTCCCAGCTAAAAATATGTCACCCTATCTCGTACCCACGCACGGGCCTCGTAATGGACGCACTGGTGACCCCTTTATAAAACACGTTACTAGGTATCTAGCCTAGTCGTTAGAATGGAATTTAACGCTAATTACAACGTATTAAGTTATGACATTCAATAAGATATTTATGTTTACGTTAACAAGTAAATTTAATTAAAATATCACACTTCAATTGGCAGATCATAGTTAATTATGCAATTGATTGTAAGGTCTAATATTCTCTGAGAAATATCTCTGGTACTTTTGTAACTAGTTTGATAAGGATTTTTTAAACTGTTATTAAGTTTTATTCGATGTCTTATATTAAACATTAGGTATTCTACCGCATTGGTTCAGGTAAATGAACCTAAGATTGACAAATCGTAAAAAGGTTTTTTTTTTGTTATAAAATAACATCTTCAAATGTGTTTGTTAATTGTGTAAATTAATGTGTTTGTTTGTTTCTTCCGCTTTCACACCGTAACTTCTGAACCGATTGCTTTGAAATTTTGCAGACGTAAAGTTAGAAGTCAGATAAATTTGATATTCCCGAGGGAAATCTAAAAAGCGTGACATAACCGAAATACACGCGGGCGAAGCCGCGGTTGGAAAGCTAGTTTGTTATAAAAGGTTTAGAACTCATGAATCATGTAGCTTTTTTTGTTTATCCTTAGATAACTACCTAAACCTACGAAGTATGGTTATAGAAGTTAGGAAATGCATACATAACACTGCTGATAGGTCTAAGTGACGGATTTCGAAATAAATTCATTAAAATAAATTCAATCCAAATATAAAGAGACATTTTATAATGTTTAGCTTGGCTTACAGACTCCAGTGAAAGTTAAAATATACAAGTAACTTAGATTGTGGCAGGCAGATACCCTACTAAATCTACTGCATAGTAACACTTCACCATTATCGGCTCAGAACGATTGTATTTGATACTTATTTGTCACTCATGTAAATGCTGAAAACTGGTTTTACCGTTCGTCAATCGCAAGGAATTATTATCGCAATAAAAAATAACTCTGTATTTTTCCGTCCTGCGGTATCGTGTATCAGGTTTATAAAGAAAATAATACTACAAAATACTGTGCTTGTAATTTATCAAAACATCAATCCGTCTTCAATCTAAGCTCTTCTTTATCAATTAATTCTTCAATCATGGAGCAATAATCCAACCTAGACTACTTATTTGGATAATTATTTAAAGGAGTTTTGCTAGCTTTGTCGTTTTATTTTTTTTTATTACAAAAAAAGGTAAATGTACAAGCAATTTCAACACTTCTACCCATTTTATGATCAACCGTTTAATATTGGTCATCATCATTTCAGCCGAAAGACGTCCACTGCTGAACATAGGCTTCCCCCAAGGATCTTCACGACGACCGGTCCTCCGCCTCCCGCATCCAGCGGTTTACCGCCACCTTCACCAGGTCTTCGATATTAACATTGGTCAATGGAACTTAATTCTCATTGATCGATTGGTTAGTACAATAAACGCATATATAAGGTTGCGCTATGATTTCGCGCTATTTCCTATACACTTATAGAGTCAATTTGAAAAAGGGAGCCATTCTACTTGCGGTTAATGTCGTCATAAAGTTGAGGACATATGGTAGAAACTGTCACGTTTGATGTACAAGCTTCTGTTTTTGAATACTCATACAAGTCATTTGCTCATTTTAACTTATAGGATAAATGGAACTGTGATATGTGCTTCAACCTACGCTTTTCAATTTGCCCGAGTTCTTCCTCATTGGACCCATAACAACGTAACAAGAAATGATGGCCCGGTTATTGTAACACCCACGCTTCCGCCGACATATAGATATCATATTGAGTATGAGGGTGGTTCTTACAGAATTACCCTTTGATCAGTAACTAATTCCTCAAATTTGCGTAAATCTTATTCAAATGATTGAGTATTTCCCTAAATCACCTTAAACATAACTAAAATCCGAAGTTATCGGTAATAACTCGTGACATTTAATGAAATCTCGCGGAAGTCAGTGGATTTGCACTGATAAGTGTGATTGTGAACTGATAGTAGAATTAACAAATGAAGATAGTTTTTAAGACTGTAATTTTTATTTATGGTTTTCTTAATATTTTAAATCGGATCATAAATAACGATATTGATTTAAAGACAAAAGGTATAGTCCTAGACTTCATAGCTGTAGAAACACATTTCGTTTATATGTTAGGGCGGGATTCACGTCACTTACCTAAGTCCACTTGACGCACGTATCCGTCAAAAGTGCCGTTAACTATTGTTAAGCTAAAAAGGCATTGTGTGAAATTATAATTTAAAAAATGATATGCTTACCGTACGTCGAATAATAACAAGTAAGTATGCAATTGTGATTTATATTTATTTATAATTATATTAGTTATAAGTCAATTAAGCCGGCTGTTTCAAACGATTGTTTGTAACAACCGGCTCTAAGTTACCTATTAAATTCTTAAGTTACTTAAATATTTAGAAATTTGCTGGCCATATTTTAAGCTTACTTTATAATAAGGAATGAGCAGTGGTAGGCTAGTGGTAACTGCCCCGACTAAGGACTCTTGTGTTTGAACCCAGCTAGGCGTTTTATTGTACCTTGCGTAAATAATTTAATTACTACTGCTCTCAAAACGGCGAAGGAAATCATCACGAGGAATAGTTATATTTATTTTAGTTATGTTTGTCGAGGCAGCAAAATATATAAATCAATGCTATGTACGCCGTAATTGTCATGTACATTAGTCCTTTAGTTATTAAGATTATTCTAGCATAAGTTTAATGTATGTGATGTGGCTGTGCTTTAAATAAATAAATAGCATAGAGCCAAAAGTTCGATTGGTTGTAAAAGTTGGATTGATGGTAGATTACGGTCTGCAGGTGTAATGGACTGTATCCCAGCAGTGGGAACATTAGAAGCTGATCATGCTTTGCTTATGCTTAGACAATAAGGTTCATGAATTGAATACTTACTCAGTGATTTTGCGTCTACATTTTTGAGGTTCCCATTGTATAGCATTGGACTGGCACGATCACCTGATAATTAAAATAAAATGTTAGAGTTGGACTGGCCCCTAATCGCAGTAGACCTGGAAAAGTGGAAACATGGGGCAGAGATCTTCGCTTTCAATCAGTTGATGCCTATTGCAACCTCAATACAATATACATAAAATCAAATATTATTTTAAACTGAATAAATAAATTGTTAAAACACAATCATTGTTTGAAAATTATTAGTTCTCTATTAAAAATGATTAACTCGATTGCGATGTAGAAATTGGAAAGTAACTCCTTTCCAATTCACCACATTTTCAGATGAATATCTAGGACATTCTATAATAAATTATTATGTGCCTGTTTGTCTCTATTTGGTATTATAAAAAAGTTATTAAATGTAATTTCAGTCAGGAACCTAAATCATTATTTTTTATGGGTTATATATGTAGGTGAAGTGTAAACAAAAAGGAATTGCTCCAATATAATAAAATATTGTGTAATCTTTGATTAAGAAACATTTTTCATAATCAAGGATTACACAATATTTTATTATATTAGAGCAATTAAATAACACCATTGTGTTGTTTACATTTCCATACAGTAATGGCTTACCACAGGAAGAAAATAACTTGAGCTTTGAACTTTGTACAATATGTCATGTAATAAAAATCTATTCCATATGGTTGATACAATTATGTTTGTAATAACTTGTTTTTGACAAAAGATAGATATAATATTGTTTTGTACTATCTTTCTACCTCTTACAAAAGACAAATAGTGGTGTTGCAATCATATTTCTTTTCAATTTCAGCTAAGAATTTGGTTAAACAACTTGATTCTTTTAAGCAATGCAACAGCTTCAGCTATTTTCCTAATAATTTGGCAATTGATGAAATTGATTTTCAATTAAATTAGAAATTAAGACAATAGAGATAATCTCTTACAAAATGTAAGAAACCATATAATGTATGTAAAGGTATAAAGGAATTGATTAGTAAGAACCTGATGCATCAAAACGTTCACAGATTTAGAAGTAAAATTATTCTTGTAATAATGTGTATTGTACCAATATAAATATTCTTTGTATGATTGAACATTGGCTCAAAAGCAATCAGTTCAGCAAAGTAAACGTTATACATGGTGACTCACTAACTTTAGTAAATAAGTATGCTGTGAAGATCGTAAGTATATTATGAGCTTCTTTGTTGAGTAGACAATTGTAATAGTCTGTATAGTATTGAAGCAGTTCACATTTAGTTGTTATTATTTAGCAATTTATTTTCATTAGGTATTGAAAAAAATACAGACACGGATTTCTTAGCACCTCATAAAATTTAAAAGTATAAGTAAGTATGTAACTTTTAATTCATACTCACCAACAGGAGTAGCAGTTCCCGACTCTTCTCCTCTATTAAGATTAAAAGCTCTAGACGATTGCCTGTCGTTCGTGGAATCCTGTGCAAAATAAAAGAAATTTAGAAATGCAATAAATCCGTGTTCGCCTACAAATGCCTGCATACAAATTCATATCTGCATAGCAACAGCAGGAGGCTAAAAAAGTGGCGAACATGGACATCGAAAGCCGTATAAAATCGGATTAATAACTTCATTAGCCGCTTGTTTCTCTCGATCGACACCACCCTGTATTTCACTATAATCCCATTACGGTGTTTCAGCGTTCCTCTGTAGCAAATTTCGGCCCGCGCTGTGAACGCCAGCGAAAAAACGCTTTGCTACGTTACTTCCTATAGATTGTATGCATTTATAACTGTATTGTTAAATGAGACTCCTATTAAATTTTATACTTGTTATTGTCGATGATAATGTCGCTTATGTTATGCACATTATATTATGTAGTCAGAAAATTTTGTAGTACAATGTAATAATTAGTATTGGATAAACATAGCCTATGTAATTACTTTCGAACTCTAAGACTTTACAGTTGTAAGTATACACTTGTGCTAAAAGTTAAAAGTATTTGTAAATGTGCATAATGCGGGAACTTATACTAAAAAAAAAACATTTTTTATGACGAAGCAAATTAAAAACGGTCTCCAAATTATCGCATATGATAAAATCTCCACATAACTTTCAGTACGTACATGTCCGTACGTTTTCCGGCCTGGAGTTCATATCGATAGATAACAGCGCGTCATCAATTAATTATCGCTTAATCAATCACCGCTAGGTAAAGATTAATAATTAAACGAGACTTATTACAATCGGCTAATGACATTTTCGAATGAACATGTTTCATAAACGTTACAGTGGCTGTAAATAAAAGTAAAGATCGAATTTTCATTAGGCGAGGCGTTGGGGCGGCACGGTGTGTCCGCACTCGGTATTAACAGGCAGGTGGGGGTGAGTTGGTCAGTGAGGGTGAGGGCATCAGGGGGCGAGGGTGGGCCGCGGCCGGCTGGACTCAAAAGGTTTACAGTTGGCTGCGCGAGAGTGACCCGCCTCACAAACACGGGCCGCGCTCGCCGCTCGATGCTATGGAAGTGTACCGGCTTTACAAACCTTTTATAAATTTTATTTTTGTTGCAGAATGATCATTTTGATAGACAGCCTTCATTAACACGATCGAGTGAATATATTGTGAACCAATTGTTGTAAGGGATATTCTCAACTACATTTTTTAATTAAACTTTAAAGTTTCTGGATTTGCAAGTTGTCCTGATGAAATGTGATCTGCATCACCAATTTAGGAAAAATCTGAAAGACCGTTATAGAGTCCTATTATTGTCTATGAATGGTCGTATGATACACATGTGTAGCAATATGCCAATGATATGGCTGAATCGAGTTCAATAATTACTCATAAACAACTAAAAAAAATTGTAGCAATGATTGTACTATAAAATGAATCTAATAATAAATAGGCATTAAGGTCACTAACAAATGGCTAAAAATAAACAATACAGAATATCATTGGTATTTTAATAATGTGTCATCAAAGTGTCTTTGCATCCCGAAATACATAACATAAACAAAAAAAAAAAAAAACAAATGAGAATTTATTTTCCAAAAGGTGTATCCACATATTGCTCTTGTACAAATCATTACAACCCATTGGGCCTATATATTTGAATTTGTTGTTTAAACTACGAACCACGCTTAAAATACATTTACTTTGAAACGGGCTAAAACAGCCTTTGGAAAAATGTATTGCATGAAGAAATAAAATATGAGAAATTATCATACACGTCGAAATAATTTCGTAACTCATACTTACCTACATGGCTTAATCGGATAATCTCGATAAGTAATCATAATTAATTAGTTACGATCAAATCGTTTTCATTTTCCTGAAACAATATTTTTTCATGTTTTGCCAGTGGCTATGATATGTATGTTTACCGATATACCGATGCTGAATCATTTATCTTACTACTAACACTTATAAACGTGAAAGTTTAGATATATGTCTGTTAATCTTTTACGCAAAAATTACTGAAACGATTTGAACGAAGTTTTGTACACAGGTGGTTTATAATTAGGATTAATTAAATTAATCTTATCCGGATATTCCCATGGATCGGAACGTATGCAGGTGGTACCGCGGCAGGCAGCTAGTTTACAAATAATAATGTAGAAGTAGATTAGTAAATTGAAAAGAATATTATTACTTTTGAGTAGGCAGATATTACTTATCAACAGTGTCCTCCAAAATTCACATAATATATACTTAGTTTTCATTTTTCATTATAGATGTAAATTTTCAACGTTTTTTAAAAAAAAAAAATACCACGTCTAGTTATATATATATATATATATATATATATATATATATATATATATAATACTATACCGTTTTTATCGACTTGTTCATTCACCCGTACCTTATCCTACTAAAATATAATCAAGTAATCTCAGTTACCAGATTATTATTTTAAGTTAAAACATAATGTGGCTAATTTAAAATTAAGATCTATTGGTGTATTTATGTATGAAAGATCGTCACCCCCCCCTCTAACTTCTAAAATAAGAAAATGAAAAATCTAAACAAAACATATGATGTACATTACTGTAAAAACTTCCAACGAAAATTGTTTTGAACGAGACCTAGTAAGTAGTTTTTTTAATACCTCGTAAATCGTAAACTGCTTACTACCGCGTAATCTTACATACAAATAAATCCTTTAATTTCATAAATCATTGGTACGGAACCCTTTGTGCGTGAGTTCGACACGCACTTGGCCGGTTTTTTTGTTTTTTTTTGTATTCGTAATTGTCAAGATTTCTTTGAAGGGTTTTTAAATTTCTCCATAAAAGTCGTAGAGCATGGTGTTTTTGTATAAAAATAACCAAAAAATAATTTAAACAGTGTCACGCTGCGGCGCCGTCTGTGATACAAAAAATGCGGATTAGTGTTAAAGGAATTACAATTCCACAAAATCGAATCCATTAATTTCCTAACTACTACTTATGTATTTAAAAGCTGTAAGCCACCCAAGCATAATAAAATAAAATGCTCTTTGGATATTCAAATCTTCGCATGTTTATTATTACTAAATATCTTTTTTTCTGAAGAAGCCAATGTTTACATTGCTAATTGTAGTTACTTAGGTAGACACATGAAAGTATTTAGTTTCATGGATAGTAAGAACTTCGGAAGCCTCTAAATTTGACACCAAGTCTGTATAATCTATACTAATATATAAAGCTGAAGAGTTTGTTTGTTTGTTTGTTTGTTTGAACGCGCTAATCTTAGGAACTACTGGTCCGATTTGAAAAATTATTTTTGAGTTGGATAGCGCATTAATCCTGGCTTTAGGCTTTAGGCTATATAACATCACGCTGCAACAAATAGGAGTGGAGCATAACTAACTCCACGCGAACGAAGTCGCTGGCGGCCGCTAGTCTTTGAATATAAGCCCAGTAATATAGTTGTGTAGCTTTGCTGGTCCATTCTGAACAATTTTTACCGTGAAAACGTAGGTGAAGCGAGTTTGAAAATTAAGCTGTCATCAGTGTTTATGGGATGATCGGCTGATGGCACTTAGTACAAAGTAGACACTGTAATTCAGAAACCACTGCTAAGACTGGAATCCTGTCTGTAATATCTTTACACTCAGTTTAATTAGATAAAACTACTGAGAAAAAGAATTTTATTTGCAAAAAGTGAAAAATAAGAAGTGTTTTTCAAAAAAATAGGTAATAACTATTTTTCAAAAAAATAAAAACATCGACCAACTTCCAAAAACACAATACACAGTGAAAAATAACTAATTTCGCAAGACACCGACTTCCGAAATTAGTTATTTTTTCACTTTGTAGTGTTATTTTGAAAGTCGGTTGTTTTTATTAGAGAAACGTTTATGTTTTTTTATTTTTAGTTGTTAAAAGTGGTTTCTCCATACGACTGCATGCCGACGCCAATATATGTAGTTGCAATAAGGCTAGGCAGGTGACTGCATCGTTTGCTTTTCACAATTTTGTTAGCTTGAATTTTTAATCGTAATTTTGGTTTAAAAACCAAAGTACTGAACCGATTTTTGATAAAATTTCTATGGTACCAAACTATATGTTTTCACAGAAATAAATGAAATCATCGAAATTGGATTGCATGATATTGAGTTATCGGATCAACCAATCGAAAGTTCTGAGGTAACAAACTTAAAAAATACAGTTAAAGAACCTTCTCCTTTTTTGAATTCTATTAAAAATAAACTGAAATAAAAAAAACACTGTCTTAGAATAGACAGGTTTTTTCCCAATTGATTAGTTTTTTTTTTATCAACATGAAGCAAAGATCACGATTGCGTTAGTAAATTCATTAAACGTTTTATCAGTTCATAGTACCTACCTTTAAATCTAAAATACTGAATGATAAATTTGATGACTTATTCAATGGTCATTCATTTTCCTTGTACAAATTTTCAGTTTTCAGATATCTAGACAATAAACTGAGATAACATTCAGTCAACTGAAGGTCCATAGAACGTATTTTTTAGTGACTGATATGAGTAAAGGCCAATGAATCAACTGTTTACATTGAGCGGGACTTTTACTTATCCTTACTAAATTACGTCAGGAAGTTTGAAAAAAAAAAACATGTTATTAGCAGATATATAGACACGTGAAACACATATTTGTTGAATCATTGTTAAAACAGTTAGTGAGTTGACTTGGTTTATCATCATCATCATTTCGGTCGAAAGTCGTCCATTGCTGAACACAGGCCTCCCCAGGCACACCTCCATTTCAACAGGTTTTGTGCTTTTCGCGTCCAGCGGATTCCTGCGGTCTTCATAAGGTCGCCGGGCTATCTTGTCGGACGCCTTCCAACGCTACGTCCAGTACTCCGTCGCCATTTCAGAGGCCTTCGGCCCGATCTGTCATCTGTTTTGCGAGATATGAGTCCGGTCCACCTTGCTAACTTATGTTTGGCAATTCTTGGGCCTATATCGGTAACATTGTTGTTCTTCTGCAGGTCTTTTCACTTATGGTTCAACCACGCACGGAAGTCCAAGAATAGCCCTCTCCATTGCCTTTTGGTAATCCTTGGTTTATGCTAATAACTTTTTTTTTTTGTTTTTGCTAAATTTATTCTATAATAGCTGATGCACAATGCTTCGTCTGCTTTATATCAATTAAAAATGTATAAAGCACAATATCTTATAATGCTTCTTTATAGATGATATTTAACGTAAACTGATTCGGAACATGGACAAATAGATGGTTGGCTGACATACGCGGTAGAAAACAACATAGAGTTGGCCGTGCTAGACACAACTGACGCTGAGATCTAAATCAGCAACAGGGAGATCAGCAACACGCACCGCTCTAGAGCTTTATTTTATCGGTATTGCCTAGGTAATACAAACAAGCTGGGAACTATCCACGTTTAAAACAAACAGGGCAATTGCATTTAAATTGGTCCCATCATTTCAGAGATCAACAGACTGACAAACGAAAAGTTTGAAAAAATCTGAAATAAAGTATCGAAAATATCCTATTTTATTGACCTGGGTCATAAGTTACAACCATACAATATTTCGTTTCAATCGTTTCAGTAGTTTCGATGATTAGCCCGAACAACAGACAGACAAACAGTGAAACAAAAAAGTTAACAGAGTAACCTATTTTTTTCGTCTCTAAACTAACACTTTTATGCAGAACTCATTCAATAAATAATAAATGTAATCAGAATCTTATCAACATAGAAAACCCAGACTTCTAGATAAATATTTGCTCGTGCCATTTTATTGTTCACATTTTTTTCTGTACGCGTTCAGCTGTACTTTTATCGACGAATTGTATTTGTATTCTATTACCACTAAGTACTGTTAGTATGGTATTTAATCTAAAACCATTTGCATCATAACTCTAATATGATTTTAAGGTTCTGTAGTGAAACTAAAGCCTCGCCGAATTCGTCTGTTCGTGATTTAGTCCGCATATAATAGCTTTCATGCTTGCAGCTTGGTTTATCCCCAAAACCCTACGCGCTAGGGCAATTCTGTGTTCTGGACTTCGATTCTACAAAAAATTATATGTTTCACCTATACAGCTAGAATGCTGCAGACCTGTGTTATTGACGCTTCCTGGATTTTCAACGACCTGTGTTAAAAATTCAACAGTGTTTTTTGAAGCGCTGTGATTTTATTGCATTCTAAACGCACGGCCGAATACCAAGAGTTGAAAATTCGATTTGCCGTACAATCGTATCGTAATATTTTTACACGTTTGTGCACACGTGGTCTAAATGTTATACCTGTAGGCTGTATCTAAGAATGACTAACGGTGCATAGTTGCGATACATTGACTCGTTTACGTTGTAATTATTATTATTATTTGTTTTCAAGTGGTAATAGTTTCTTGTCAAAGTTTCTTTTTACTAAAAGTGAAAGCTCCTTTAAATGTCTGAAAACACCTCGCAATGCCAATATAAAAAAAAATGGATTTTATTAGGAAACTTATTATTATTAGGGCTGGCTTCTACATTGCCGTATTTCTTTTATTCGAGGAATAACATTGACATTGGTCGGTTTCAAAGACGTTACGGAATGTTCAACGGAAGTTAAGACAGAAATTTCAAAATTATACCTCCAATAAAGTTATGAGATGATTGAATAGCTCTTAGTGTTATTTTTCTAGTTTATGGCATGAATTTTGGAATCTTGCGACATACAGATTCATCGATAGTTCTAAAAGGTTTTATACGTATGCAACGGCTGGCATTTGAATGCATTATTGAGTCTACGATCGGCAGGTATTGTTAATCACTTCTTATCATACCGGCGGAAACAAAGGAAGTAGGTGACTTGTTTTTATATTAATGGATATTTTATCATTAACAATAGTATATTGTATTAAGTAACGGCTGTATTCGCAAGAAAAATAATTTATCTCTAAGTAATAAGGTGCATACATCCTACTTATTAATCGGGTTTTCACAGTTTAGCAGTATTACAATAATTGTATAACATCAAAACCAATTCGACGCAAATATTTGTGTCGAGTTAGTTTATACTATCATAAAGTCCAATTTACCCAGTTTTGCCGATTAAGTGCCAATGTGCCAATAACACGCCTAATATTTATTACACATATTTTTCCGCTACAATTTATATTTTCTTTAAAATAATTTTAGTCACTAATTAATTTTAATCAAACTATGCCCAGTATTTAGATTTTATCGTCTGTCATTTATGCCATTGATTTAGATAGATATAACAATACGTCATTTCCTCCTCAAATAAATATGCCTTGATAAAATGTGTTTGCGAGCCTTTTAAATGTAGACGCATTATTTTAAAATCCATTACTATACGTCATCGCATAGTACATATGATTGATGTCAGTGCGTGGTGACGAAACTAATCAGTTTCTATTGTTTCTAATTATCATACAATCGACGATTGAATGATAATTAGAAACTGATTAGTTCAAATCAATGCAGAAGGTTTGATATGAACGTGCAATCTTATAATCTTGATAAAAATTATTGAGACAAATACAACAATAATGCATTTTTAGTTTTATATTAGTGATGATGACACCTTAACTTACGGAGTAATTATTTTATTAATTATAGTGCTAGTATTTTTCTGACTTATTCTCTACCAAATCCTCGAAAAGATTGTCCGGAATGCATGATACTGACATTGCAATAAATATTAGACATGATTTGACTCAGAGACTCACGCACGGTCCTTCAGTGAAACGTTACTATAGCTAACCAGGTATTAATCATTGCTTGCTTTTAATCTTTTATCAAAAATACGTTCTTTAATGGATATAAATGCGTGCAAAGGCTATTCTTGTAAGATCATACTCGTATTAACAGAATTATCGATAAACGCCAATGTTACCGCATTTGCCCAATTAAATTTGCTTACAAATCTATGTTAAGAGGGAACTATAGTACAGCTTTCTCTATATAAACCTATTCCGTTATTTTCATCGTGGATAATGCTTTTAGAGCAATTTTTTTTTTTTACAATTTAATACTGTGATTATAGGTATGTGCCCCTATCATTTGATTTTTACCGAAACTTAATTAATAAAAGAAATACGATACTTCAAAATATCGAAAAAAAATAAATGTTTACCGTGACGTTCAGCTGACTATTAGAAAAACGTGATAAGTTTTTGACAAAAAAGAAAATAATAGAAGCATAGCCATACTTTTCCTCTAAATTTTGATCTAAAAATAATAAAGATCTGTCGTGTTTTGAAAAAGAAAACAGCGGAATACCATTTTGGTCAACATTTTTGTAGGTAAAAGCAGCGCGACGGCAATAGTTTCTTCAAATACCTATTTTCCAAATTCCTCGGCACTAGAGTACCCTCTTAACCCTCCGATTCCGCGGCTGTTACAGATAATCTTGTAATCATGAGTATCCAGTCTGATCCCTAGCGAATATAAGGCAGTCGCAGGAATTATTGATTATTAGCTGATATTAGCGCCGATTTTTTTGTTGACAACTAATATTAAATTTAGGGTATCTAGTCCTGTTAAATTAAGATACCCATAGAAAGTTTTGACGCGATAAAAAATATGGGTACTAAAAATACGAGGATTAATGTCAGGTACGAAATAATTTTACAGTACTAAATAAATATTTATCTTCTGTCTTTTTCTAAATGATTGAAAAAAAATTAACGAAAGAAAAAGATGCAGTGAAATTAAAATTTTGTTTAGTTCGTGAATAAGAGAATCGGAGCCATTGTATTATGTAAAGCTTCCGTTATTATTATTATTTTCTTTTTAGAACCATTTATATCGAGTCTAATGCAACGAGTTTGCAATAAGTTAATGGAAGATTTAAAATATTTAAACAGCTTTAAAACTTAAATGTACATGTCTGCAACTGGCTGATATGTCATATGCAATATGCTGATATGGTTTATAAAATACTATAGGTAATTAATTAACTGTCAGTCATCACTGCGAATTTCTGACAACCGAATTTCAATGCATTCGCACAGCCTTTGTTTGCATATTTTTAATTAAGAATTTTTTAAATGTTGTTATTTAATAGTACCTTTTACATAGGTCTGATCATTCAATAGTCAATTGAAAATTTTAATAAAAAAATAAAAAGTAAAATAACAACATTAGGAATAGCAGAGGTCATAGTTCAACCATAGTCCATCTCAACCACCCAAACTCATTGTCCAAAATGTTTATTTCCATGTTCTGCAATACTACTGCACCAAGATTGGGTGTACCCATCATTGAAAATTGTTTAAGGCCTCTACGAGTTGGCTTTGGTCCCTTGTACGCCTTCTAAAGGTCCGGGAGTCAAGGGTGTCGAGATGTGTCAAAAATATTTACTAAAACTAGTCAGGTTTCCATTCCACCTAAGCTACTATGGCATCCTAATTGGTTCCTAAAGATTATAAAAGACGTTATCATAATCGACTTACACTTCGCTCAATATCTGGGTGGTACATGACATTCCTTTGTGGTCTCCGGCGCGCGGCGCGAGCTGCGGTTGCGGTCACTAAGTTGCCTGCAACGGGCCCTGGCTGGGACATGGTGCGCCTGCGACCCAGGTTATCGTCAGAACTAGAACCGTTATTGACTGAAGCATTCTGGACCTGGGGAGAAAGGAAAAAATTAAGTTCTCTATTTTTAAATGAGTCATAGCTGCTGAGATAACATTAATTATTACTTTTGATGGTTTTAGGTTGACTCTTCAGGGTTTGGAATTAGGTTCGATCGCCTTGCCTCATAATTGCGTATGGAAAGAAGTACTTATTTCCATTATGGGATCATCAACTTATGATCAATCAGCTGATAATGTTCCCACTACTGGGACGCATGTTTTCGATGGTTGAGAGAGAGTGGGCCTTAATCCAACACGCCGGCCCAATCCGAGTGGGTAGATGTCACATATGTTCGATTTTTTCTAGGATATGTCGGTTTCCTCCCGATGGTTTCCCTCATCGTTTTTAGGACTGTGGTGATGACATAATTTACACAAAGTAAAGCACCTGTCTAGGTCAAGTATATACTAAAACTATATCAAAATATGCGAAAAAAGTCAACTTCCCATAATATTATCGTTTACCATTTTGGGAATGTGTTAACACAGTCTTTCTGACGATCTTTCTATACTTATATTATACCACATGCACTCAAAATAGGGTATCTACAGTTGACTGATACAGGCTGGCAGGAACAACAACGTGTAACCTACCATGGATATGGTAAATCATTCTAGATCAAGAATTTAGATATATAGTATACTAGCGGCCGGCAGCACTTCGTTCGCGTGGAGTTAGTTATGCTCCTTCTTATATAGCCTAAAGTCTTCCTGGATTAATGGGCTATCCTATGCAAAAAGATTTTTTTGAAACGGACTAGCAGTTCCTGAGATTGGCGCATTCAAACAAACACACAAACTCTTGAGCTTTATATATTAGTATAGATATTTTTAATGTCGTGGTGGCCTGGATAAAACACCAGCCTCTCAAGTATGAGTGCGCGGGTTCGATTCCAGGTCAGGCAAGTACCAATGTAACTTTTCTAAAGTTATATGTACTTTCTAAGTATATCTTGGACACCAGTGACTGAAGGTGAAGGAAAACATCTTGAGGAAACCTGGACTTTATAAGTCTGAAATCGCCAACCCGCATTGAACAAGCGTGGTGATTACGCTCAATCCTTCTCTGTATGAGAGGAGACCTGTGCCCAGCAGTGGGACGATAAAAAAGGTTGATGATGATGATAGATATGTTTTAATAATATCGTATATATATTTTTTAATCACGTACTAAATGTTTCAGCTCACCTTTGAGCTGGTCAATTATTAAATAAAAAAATTTGCCCTTCCATAGAGTATGTATTGCATTTTCTATAAAATAGCAGATTTGTCTGACAATGTTTGTACGCCAAGGGTCTACAATCATGTGTTGAATTCATGGTAACAGTTATAAAACAGTATTCGTCTTTTACAGTTTTATAAAACAGTAAACAGTTTATTGTAGGTACGCAATTTATATTATTTTATAACTAATTGCACACGGCCCTAATTTTATATCAGCCCATAATGTACTCGAAATAAACAGTAAACATTCTGTATTTCTCCCTCAGATTACCGTTAATATACCCATGTTCCTGCAAAGATGGAATCTCTTTTGAGTTAAATGTAATTAAATTTCAATCGGAAGGGTTCTTTGATGTGTGGCTATGGTTGGAGATCTTCTTGTCAAAGGAAAATCTGAGTATTTTTCTTAAACACGATTATTAAATAGGTAGGATTGTAAAAATTGTGTGCTGATTCACGTGTTCTATACATCTAGACACGCGGTAGAGTGTCAGCCAAGTTTAAGTTGACACAGCAGCACCGTGTGTATGTTTACACGAATCATTTGGAGTCACTTTTAACCCTTCCTAACCAAAATCTGTTTAAGATAAACGCTCCAATTTTAGTTATACATTTTGAAATTCACTAGATAAACTAGTATTTTAAATTTCATAAATATAGCTCAAACGGTTATTTTGATAAAAACGTCCAAAAATGGTTACTTTTATTACTGACTGACACATAGATAACCCAAACTTCCAGATGACCTATAAAGTTAAAACTTTGCATCCGGCAAGGTAATTGTGTACTTACATCGAAAAAATCATAAAACTAAACTACATAATTTTCTAATATAAAATTTTCCAAATAATATATTTTATTCGGTACCAGTACCACTAAGCGCCTTTCTTAAACTGTTATTATAGTAACTTTAATCTTTTAATAAGTTCATCATCATCTCAGCGTTAATAATAGTCGCATCCGAAAGTTTTTCAGCTTTGGAGACTGGTGTCCGCTTTACCAGTCTAACTGCTGACTTTGGCTAAACTTCGATGTTTTCCATGAAGCGACTGCTGTCTGACTTCACAACCCGAAGGCGATATCGAAGGATTGCAGTTAGACCAATTGTTGGACTTTTGATGGCTCCAACAACCCGTAACGACTGCCAACGCGCAATAACGTGCATTTCGAAGCACGATCAGACCAGTGCAAATATTCATGCATACAAATATTTACGCTGCGCTATTTATCTTTTAATTAGTATTATAGGATCATATTAAGTAGTAATAACATAAACTGCACTCAGCAGTGCAGAGCGACAACAATGAGAACAATTGTAACATTTGTATTATATTAGAAAAATTCAATCTTGCTACCTACCGATTTATAGATACTTATTTGAAATTTGTAAAAACTGTACAAATCAAAGCATTTAAAAAATAAAATAAAACAACATTTCAGAAATTAAAATACGCCGTGGCAGCTAAGAGATGACCAGTCCCCTCTGACGGCGTCCGTTCACGAACATGATGTATGGATCAGCATCATCCAGCTCAATCATATTGAAGGGAACCTAATGACCTAACACATAGGCTACCACTAACGAGACATTTGAGTGAGCATGACATACTCTCAACAGCCAGAGCACAATCAAGTCAATAAAAAAGACTAACCCTGTTGGGTTAGTCTTTTTGGATGGATGCTTTACAGCAAGTACATTGTGCTCACACGTGTGCCATGCAATTATACAATACTAAGAAATTGAATCTACACAATGCAAAGATAGTTTTGTCCAAGGTTCAGCAGCTCCAACAGTGTTCCCGAATACTAAGTTTAGCTCCTGTGTAGCTGTACCAGTGCCGAACACCCCTGTCAGGGATGCAATTCCGTAACATGCAATATGCTTGTTTGTATAAAACATAAAAAATTACATGATGAGCAAATAATTATTTTAGGTTTTCGTTAACAGGGTATCGTAGATTTTACATTTAGGCGAATCTAAGGTTTCGCTGTCGTTTGGACTTTTGTTACAAGTACTCACTTTTAAATAATAATAACTTCATTTTATATTTTATATTTTCAAAAAGTCGTGATGTCCCACCAGAAACATAAATGTAAAAAATGGGAGCCAAGTTCAATATTATAATGCGGTGTGGTTGTCTACTTCACCAACAAAAGAATTGAGATCTAAATTGGTGCCAAGTTCTATATCTAATCCTGAAACTTATTTATAATAACGAGCCACTTCCTAAAGTAAATTTTAATAAAAAGCATAAATTCTTGTTTCTTTTCTGATACAATAATGTTCGATATTTATAAATGACTTTTTAAAATTTGAATAGACTTTTTATTATAGAATTATTAACACGCAGAAAATAACTCATCTTCTATTGAATCTTACCATTTGACTTTACCAATCCGGACTGGGCCCGCGTGGTAAATTACGGCCTACTCCCTTTCACCGAGAGGAGGCCACTGGTCCAGGAATAGGAACATTATAGGCTGATTAGGTATGTATATATTTGACTTGGATTTGGAATTGGAACGACAGTAAACTCCATGCTGACTTCACCTACATTTTCGCGATGAGATGGTTACAGTATAGCACCGTGATTCCAACTTATGCTAGGGATTGACACTAGTGACAGTTCACTTCACCGAACTTTTCACCGTGAATCAATGGGCAGCTTATTTCACCAAAGATTAGTAATAAAGTTTTTTATGTAGTTGACTTACAATATTTTCAGTAACACTTAAAAATGTATGACTTTAATTTATTAACGGCATCTTTGCTTATTGGAATTTGAAATTATACGGATAACTATAGTAACTAAAAGCTACGTGTTGTCATATCTGCGCGCTTTCAAAAATTTGCACCTGTATAAATGATGAAAGGGTATAGTCAAGTCAATAATTAGCGTATCATAATTAATTTCACGTTTTCATGAGTATCTGTTTATTAAGTAAACACATCGGCGTTATGACGTACCGATAATTATTATGATAATTGATTTGATTAATTATTATTAGTATTAGATTCTAGTTCATAAAGGAAAACATATTTATTAATTACATGCTTATCAACTGTATTTTATGCTTTGTTTGGTGAGCGACTTTGTTATACTAATAAATACTACTCACGTGATTCTTAGCTTCGCGTTACTTTAAGCATGACAGCATGGCACTAATTCTTGATAGCATTCGAGATTTAATCACTCGTGACGTCACAATTCCCAACCCTACCTATTCTATACTACACTAAGAAATCACCGCTAGCACCATAAACAGTAATAATAATAATAATAATTTTATTTTCCGAAAGTACAAAGACGTTACAAGAAAGAGTTACATATATTTTGGTAAGGTAAAATGTACAGAGGCAAATAAATTTAAGACTAACGACTCCCAAACTGAGACATGCTCGTATCTTGGGTAGTCGTAGACCAGTAGACCAATAACACTATTCTGGTTTAACGCATCTTGATTGAATATTGGTCCACTAGTTTAAACAATGGAGACTCACGTTGAGGTATTGTGTGTCAATATGTATCGTTGTCGGGCGGTTGGTATCACGGCAATACATCTCAGCTGTGAGTAAAATGCTTATGAGTTCTTGAGATGAGCAATTCTGGACATTTGACAGACAGACAATTCTTCGTACTTCTCTACAAATGACGTTGATTCGGTTCGACATTGTTATTTAGTAAAGATTTTTGCATTGTGATTGTAATTAGTGCTCTACTTCACTTTGTCTTTAAATGGTTTGTTTTAACAATAGATTTCGACGAGTTAAGTTGTAACTCAAAACTATCAATGCTTATTAAGAATTTTTGACTGTTTGACTATTAGGAGCACAAAAAATATAGACACTGTGACTTCGAATAGGTTAATTTTTGCGATACAATATTTTTAGACAAATGTAGTGTTTTTGATAATAAAAGTAACTTACAAAGAAGACATAATTATCAATATTTTTACGCAAGTTAATTAAAATTGCAAAGATATTGGATAATAATACCTTTACTATTAGATATTTTAAACAATTTTAAAATCCTTTAGGTGTATTTAGATTTTATTTTTTTATTTCAGTTCTCACAGGAAATGAAGAATGGAGATTATTTTTAATGCAATTGTTCTACATACCCCTGGATCCTCGTCAATACCAAGCTCCGAAGGATTTACTCCTTCATCTTCACCAAATTGTTGCAGTGATGTCTCCGAGTGGAACTTCTTGTTTCCCAACTTGCCCCTATTTACAATCTCATCTAAAATTTCCTTCTTCGAAGCGTTAGTGTCCGTCATTTTGATATTTTAATTAACACTTTTTGTTTTAATTGTTTAAAAAATTAAATAAATCACTCCCTAGACGACATGTTTGTTGACACTAAGCTCATGCGATTTAGATTGGAAATGAATTAAAAAAAACATGATCGTTTTCGTATCTGTTATCAAGTAAAGACGTATCTATAATAAATGTATAATTATCGCGATTTTACGATCAACGCACACTTCCTCTTTGAGTATGGCCGGACAGAAAAATTGATAGATTCTATACATATTATTGTTTATGGAGTAGTCGTCATTAGTCCTTCAAAGTAAATTTGGGTCTTTGGGTTTTGTTTATATTGAAGAGATTTGATTCATTGATAACATTGTGTTTATCGAATTCACACGTAGGATGCTATGCGTAGAATTCGTGTTGATTGCTTTATTCATTAATGTGCAGATAATGCGCATCCTTCGTGCACAGGATGAAAGCCAGTTCCAGGAACATCCTGGGAGTTATTAATGCCAAACTGGAATACTAATACGAATAATAGGTACTGTAAGTCGGTGTTTCAGTATCTCAGATGGGATGCGGAGGTGACTGTTTTGTTGTAATTCTATGACAAACATAGTTGTAAGTTTATTTTATTGTTACTAATACTGTAGGTGACTCTGGTTACTGTCAATGAAGAATTTAATTCTTTTTTTTTTTTTTTTTTTTTTTTTTTTTTTTTTTTTTTTTTTTTTTTTTTTTTTTTTTTTTTATTAAAGTATAAACCAGCGCTTGACCGCAATCCTGCCTGATGGTAAGCAGTGACGCAATCGTTGATGGTAAAGCGCTTTTTCTTCTTCTTCAACCTATAGAGGTCCACTACTGGACAAAGGTCTCCCCGAAGGCTTTCTTTGCATTGGGAGGGTTTGCCATAATCCACGCTTGGGAGGTCGGTTGAGGATCACAGTAATTTGATGTTCCACAGGAGAAGCGCTGCTGCCCGCTTCCCTGGTGAGAGTTCCCTTAGTCGCCTCTTACGACACCCACGGGAGGATATGGGATGAATTTAATTATGTTATTATTATTATGCGCTAAAGACGTTTTGTTTTGCGACCCTATTTCTTCGATATTTTTAGGCATTCCACATGAAGATACTTTCCAACTAGACAGTAGAACCACGCGACGGGTGTTTGGTTGACTAGATAAACCAGCTCATAGATACTCATTCACTACGATCTACGGCTCAAAATTACCTATCTACTGTTACCTTGCTTGTGTTTTGGCATACTGGAGGTAGATTAATATCTGCTTTTTAATGTCCCAATAATTAATCCATTACAATAGCTATTATCATTTGTACTGACTATTCTTGGTAGTCGTGGTGGCCTAGTGGTTAAAATACCAGCCTCTCAAGTATGAGTGTGCGGATTCGATTCCAGGTCAGGCAAGTACATATGTAACTTTTTTAAGTTATATGTACTTTCTAAGTATATATTGGACACCGCTCACTGATTATAAGGAAAACATCATGAGGAAACCTGGACTATTAAGTCTGAAATCGCCAACCCGCATTGGGCAAGCGTAGTGATTACTCTCAATCCTTCTCTGTATGAGACATGTGCCCAGCAGTGGGACGATAAAAAAGGTTGATGATGATTAGCGGTAGCGATTTAATAGGTTATTGGGTTGGCCCGTTAGTCACATACAAACGGACATGAGCTCAAAGTGATCTCGTGTCCGTTTGTATAAAGATAAAAACAACGAATGCAGTTTATTTTGTTTGCAAATTGTATTTCGCAAAATATAAATATCATAATGACAACGCCCTTACTTTTCCTATTAGCTTTCTAAACGTTTTTGCACTTATTAGACACGTAGGCTATAGGATGCATTAGTATTAATTTAGGTTTATGACAAACCGTGTGTATGACAAAATGTGCATGATATCTGTTGATATTAATTACAAAAATCTTCATCATCTGTCTAGTACGTTCACGTTGCCTTACAATCATGGGCGTACCCAGGTGGAAACCTGGAAATCTCACAGAACATGTACGAACTCCCCTTATTACGAAACAAAGTATAAACGAGGACTTATCTCTAACTTTTAAACAAACCACGCAGTGGACACTAAAAAAAATGTACGGTGTAATTGCCAAAAAACCGCGTGCGTCTATAGAGCACAAAGATTACCCACTCTAATAATTTGACTTGCAAGGCCTGACTTGCCTTCCCCTAGGTCTAACTTGCCCCCTCCCCCCTAGGTCTGACTTGCCTTCCCCTAGGTCTAACTTGCCCCCTCCCCCCTAGGTCTGACTTGCCTTCCCCTAGGTCTAACTTGCCCCCTCCCCCCTAGGTCTGACTTGCCTTCCCCTAGGTCTAACTTGCCCCCTCCCCCCTAGGTCTGACTTGCCTTCCCCTAGGTCTAACTTGCCCCCTCCCCCCTAGGTCTGACTTGCCTTCCCCTAGGTCTAACTTGCCCCCTCCCCCCTAGGTCTGACTTGCCTTCCCCTAGGTCTAACTTGCCCTAGGTCAGTAGCTGGGTACGCCCATGCTTACAATCTAACCGAAGTCAGTTGAATACCAGTATTTTACATGCAGCGACTGCCTACTGCCTATCTGACCTCCACAACCCAGTTACTGGGTTATCTTTAAATGTCAGCCAGGACCAACGGCTTAACGTGCTTCCTGAGGCACGGAGGCATCTCGGTATGTAAAGATGGTCACCCATCCACAAACCAACCGCGGCAAGCTTAGCTTAAGCTGACCGATCGAGTTGTGCGGCTGCTACTGTACAGTCGTCTGTCATGTGATAATCACAAAAAATGTCCTAAATTTGTTTAATCATACTTTTAAATACTTCATTCATTGCTTTTATTGAACGTATTTTTAATAACATAAACGGGGATTATTTTTATCAAGATTTTATTGTTCAATATCTTGAGAATGTATTTATAACTATGAGTAATTTAACCTACATTTCTGGTTTTGAATAACTCATTCAGATCGAAAACTAGGGAAAACCTGACCAAGTGCAAGTATGTCTCATACACTGAGTGATAGTTTGATAACCTAATTACATAACACAAGTGGCCTATAATGTTCCCACTCCTGAGAAGCAAGCCTCCTCTTGCTGAGAGGAAGTGAGTAGTAATAAACCACGCAGGCCTAATGTGGATTGCTAGATGTCACATGTCTTCGAAGTTTTGCCTCTAGAACGTTTCCTCACAATGTCTTCCTTCTATAAGAAATAATTTACACATAGTAAAGCGCTTAACTGGTTTCAAACCTTCGACTTACAACTTGTAATTTGCAGCCGATACCTCTAGGCCATCGGGCACCGCTGCACAAAAAAGTGTAGGTACCTACATGTGTGCAGGTGTACAGTCGTAAAAGACATTTAAAAAAAACAGCGACTTCCATACATGCTAAGTTTTTGTATATTCATTTATATATATTTGAATTGCACGATTTAATTCCCCCATCTCCGTTCCACCATCGGACGACCCGTCGTACGGCGAGTTTCCACCCTTATGTTGTTAACACCTCTACGATCCGGACGAAGCATTTCGCCTCCTCCTTTATACTGCGTACATCGAGGGACTGGAACAATCTGCCGGCGGCGGTGTTTCCGTCGGACTACGATTTGAATGTCTTCAAGGCTAGAGTGAATAGGCTCTTAATAAACTAGTGCGCTTTACCATCAACGATTGCGTCACTGCTTACCACCAGGCGGAATTGCGGTCAAGCGCTTGTTTATAAATTAATAAAAAAATAAAAAAAATAAAAATCATTTTGTAGTGGTTTTTTGGAAGTCGGTTGTTTTTGTAAAAAAAAAAATATTTTACACTTTTTAGTTATGAAAAGTACTGTTGAGCTGCATCCGGTTAGACCGGACGCTGACGCCAACATACATACATAGTTGGAATAGGCTAAACTAGACTTTTATTTAAATTGTAGTGCTTTAAAATACCTAATCAGGGGGCACGGCAAGTCGAGCGCGAAGCAAACACTGCCGTATCATACTTTACCCGAACCATTTCGCTGCATAATCTGGCCCCTATTTGAGAACCTTTGAAAAAGACCAGAAGGCTTTTGTCATCCACTATCCAGTAAGCTATAATCACTTACTTGAAACACAAAATTTCAAGTCTGTAGGTCATTTAGTTCCGAAGTTTAGCGAAAGAAAAGTTCTGCATTTATGACACTCTCTCACTCAAGATCATCAAAATAAAACAGTACTTCCCATAAACTCAGAGAGATGAGATTTGGTACAGAGGCAAGGTTTAATTGCCATTTGCAGGGAAAACTATACAAAACTAGAATAATTGAAGATCTGGAGTACCTGGTGACCCTGATTAGAAATCACAAGAGCCCAACCAAACTATTAGAGATCGACATACCGCCTTTACAAAAAATATTCAACTTGATGGGCCGCTTCATTTGATGTCAAAAATCGAAGGTCTGAAGTATCTGATGTCGAACCCTCAGCTGGTCCCAGCTGTATTAGAGATATGGTAATGCAAGGGGGCATTACCATATCTCTACTAGTACTATAGCTACGTAAAAAAAATACTGTCATTGCAAAAATCTAGCGTAGTGGGACACATGTTCTAATTTAATCTAGCTTATAGCGTCCCATTGCTGGGCGAATGCCTCCCCTTCTGCTTTAATAAAAACTGTGGATAAAACTACACTGGCTTTTATACTTTTTAGTTTACAAAAAGAAATAGTCGACCGATTAACTATTCAACTCGAACGTAACATTACACAAATAAACAAATTACACTAAAATATTAATTTCACTCAAAATTTGGTCAAAATATAATGCATCGGACTAAAGAGTGGCGGTGAAACCCGCTTAAGGACAGACTTGAAAACTGTCGAACTATTTATTATAGGTGAAGTGTCTATGATATCTAATTAACCTCCACAATTCCGTAGAATGATTACAACGAAAAAAACGGAAACGTATTTATGCGAAGTGTTTGATTCTTCTGATGTAAAAGATTGTTGGTTTAGAAAAAATCATATGTTAGTGATTAAAGATGTTTTTCAAATCCAAACAACAGGGTAATTACGTAGGGGTGCAGTCGAAGAGCCTCCACGTGGCGCACCCTGGGCAACGCCAGCCCCAACTGCCCACCGCGTTCTGGTGGACTCTTGGGCCTGGCGGCTAATCTTCACACGGGGAAGGGCCAGGTTTCAATCACCGATCATCTTTGAAGGTCGTTGATGGGAACCTGGCCTATGGGGATCAGCATGCGGCCACTTCCCACTCTGTTTGCAGAGTGTGGTAAGTGGTCGCATGCTGGGGGCATACCGTAATCCCTTCGGGGACCGGGGGCTGTCGGGGCATTTGTCCGGGCCGCGAGGGGACACCTCTATAAAACGGCCGAACCACGGGCGGCATATCCCGTTTAGGTTATTGCGAACCTGACGGACTAATAACCGTCGAAAGTGCAATCCAATCCTAAGTTTTGGGGGCGCGGCGAGAGGATGAATGGCTGGAGGATGTCCAGTTGTTAGCGCTCCCCACTGTAGGTACCTGCCGACCCCTACAGTATATAGGCTTATCTGTTGGTACGACGCTCTGCCCAGATGGACGCAAAACCACTACTACTCGTGGGATTTAGATGGAGAAAATTAATAAAAGAAGAAAAAACAACACAATGAGGAAGGAGGAGAGTGATGTGGCGTCAGAGTCTGGCGCTGCATGTGGCGTGACGGACTCGTTTAAGAGGCCGGAGCGCGTGGAGGAGGGGGCTTCCGGGAAGAAGATCTTTCTAAAGAAGCGCCCCAAACCGGGTGATGGCCAAGGGTCATCCTCGGATAGCGGGACAGGCAAGGCCCGCAAAAAAATTAGTCGGCGCGAGGCTCAAGAGAAGCCGAGCCGAGCCAGCTCAGTCGAGCTGGCATGGGAAGGCTCTGAGCTGTCGGGAGGTGAGCCGGATGCCATTAGCCCCAACTCGGAGCCAGCGGCAAAATTTGAGGAAGTCGTGGCTGCCGCGGTCAAGGGTGTGGCTTTGAAGAGGCTGCAGTCCTCTAAAGACAAAGCCATATCCGCAGCCACGGCTTCCATCATTGCGGCAGCGAAGACCATCCACGTGGCACCCCCAGCGGACGGAGTGGCAGAATTGCGGGCGGAGATCGCCCACTTGACAGCCACCATGGAGCTCCTCCGAAAGGAAAACGAGGAGCTCCGAGCGGACCTGGCCGTGCTGCGAGCTGACAGCCGCTGGGAAGTGCCACAGGAAGGGGCGCCACAAGAGCGGAGTGATCGCGCGCCGGTCGAGGATCCGGGCCTGGCCCTGATCCTAAAGGAATTGGCCGCCTTCCGGAGTCGGTTTTCGGCTCTGGAGGCCATTGTTCTGCGCCCCCCACTTACGACGAGCCGGCCAGCCTCAGGCCAGCGGAAGGCGGCAACTTATGCTGCTGCTGCGGCCACTACCTCCACAGCTGCAGGGAAGACGAAGGGTGCGCCCGCACAGGCTCCAGCTGCGAAGGCCACAGTCCCTGTGGCAAAAAGGCAGCCTCCACAACCTCCTACAACCCCTGCAGCCGATACCACCTGGCAGGTAGCAGGGGAGAAGGAGAAGGCGGCTAAGGCTGCAAGGGCGGCCAGAAAGCGGCAGCGGCGAAAGGAGCGTAGGGTCGCGGCTAGGCTTCGTGTCCCGAAATCCGCAGCTGTAGTGATAACACTACAGCCGGAAGCGGAAAAGAAAGGCACGTCCTACCGTGACGTGCTTAATAAGGCCATGGAAGCGGTGAACCTCCAGGAGATCGGAGTCACCTCGGGCCTAAAAATGAGGGTCACCGCGACCGGAGCCCGCATAATCGAGGTTCGTGGTGAGGCTAGTGGTCCGACTGCCGACGCTCTGGCTGAAAAGTTAAGAGCGTCCTTAGATGCGGTCGAGGCCAAAGTATCCAGGCCCACCAAATGCGCTGACTTGCGCATCTTGGGTCTGGACGACACGGCGACGAAGGAGAAGGTGTTGGCTGCCATCGTCAGGACTGGGGGGTGCTCTGCGGAACAGATTAGGGTGGGCACCCTCCGCCCTGACCGCACGGGGTTGCAAACTGCTACGGTGAGCTGTCCCGTGTCGGCGGCCGAAGACTTCTGGTAGGCTGGGTTTCAGCGCAGGTAAAACTGCTAGAACCCAGACCTCTGAGATGCTACCGCTGCCATGTGGGCCACCACGTGGGAGTGAAATGCACCTCGGAGGTGGACCGCAGCGGTCTCTGCTTCCGCTGCGGTCAGCCCGGTCACAAGGCCGGCTCATGTGAAGCCGCTCCGCACTGCTCAGTTTGTGTGGCAGCTGGTAAGCCGGCCGAGCACCGGGCTGGGAGCAGGGCCTGCACCCCACTCGTCGGAGGCAAAGCCAAAGGCCGGGTTAGGCCCTCCGCCACCACCGCCATCGTCGCCGCAGCCACAGCCTCTGCCGCTTCCGCTTCCAGGAACGCCGTTGCTGTCGCCGCCGCCGCAGTCACCGCGGCTGGGCCCTCACAAGGGCCTCGGGAGGAGGCTGTTATGGAGTGCCAATAAATGGCCCCATTACGCCTCCTCCAGGCGAACATCAACCACTGCGCCTCCGCTCAGGACCTTTTACTCCAGAGCATGGCGCAGTGGTCGATTAACATCGCCGTGGTCGCTGAGCCGTACTTTGTCCCGCCCAGGGATGACTGGGTGGAGGACCTCAATGGCTCAGTGGCCCAAATTGCGTCGGCCGCTGCCGGCACCCCGTCCCTCGAGGCCGTCAAGAGAGGACGGGGTTGCGTAGCAGCACGGTTCGGGGAGATAGTTGTGGTTGGGGTATACTTCTCCCCGAGCCGAACTCTCGCCGAGTTCCACAACTCCCTTGCGGAGTTAAGAGTCGTCGTCGTAGGGTTCCGCTCCCTCCCCGTGCTCGTCCTCGGGGACTTCAATGCCAAAAATCTGGCTTGGGGTTCCCGGCTTACAGACACACGTGGCAGGATGGTGGAGTACTGGGCTCTGGAGACAGGCCTGGTCATCCTAAACCGGGGTTCGGTCCCAACATGTGTGCGGATGCGGGGTGACTCAGTGGTGGACATATCATTCGCCAGCCCCGCTCTGTCACCACATGTCCTTGACTGGCGCGTCATGGAGGGGGTGGAGACTTACTCAGACCACCGGTATATCTGGTTTGACGTCTCCGCCCAGACCTCTAGCGCGCCGGTCCGACCGGCACCAGGTGGTCCGCGGTGGGCGCTGAAGCAGCTTGACCGGGAGCTCCTCCTGGAAGCTTCGATCGTGCAGGCCTGGGTGTCACCACCTGACAGGCCTGCTGACACAAACAACGAGGCGGAGTGGTTCCGGGAGGCCATGTCCGATATATGCGACGTGGCAATGCCCCGAGTCAAGCCCGGACACGCCCGGCGTCAGGTGTACTGGTGGTCGCCGGAGCTTACGTCTTTGCGCAAGGCGTGCGTGGCTGCGTGTGATTCGTCCACCGAATACGGAGGCCATTCAAGCGGAGCTTTACGAGGGATACAGAGTGGCAAAGTCCGCCCTCCGAGCGGAAATCCAGCGAGCCAAAGGGTTGGCCCGTCAGGAGTTGCTGGGGACTCTGAACAGAGACCCGTGGGGAAGCCCCTACAAAATGGTGCGGAATAAACTCCGCCCATTGGCTCCCCCGCTGACGCAGAGTCTCCGGCCTCAGCTCGTGGAGGACGTGGTGAGCGCTCTGTTTCCCTCGCGAGGGGTACATACCCCTCCACCCATGGCTTCGCCTCCTGCGGTGCCTGATGCGGACCACACCAACGACGACGACGATGCTCCAGAAGTGACCGAGGTAGAGTTGAGAGCGGCGGTACGTAGGCTGAATGCCAAAAATACCGCCCCAGGACCCGACGGCTTGCCTGGAAAAGCCTGGGTTCTGGCCTTAGGGGCTCTCGGGCCTCGACTACGGGGGCTACTAAGCGCATGCTTAGAGAGGGGCTAGTTCCCACGTCGCTGGAAGACGGGGAAACTGGTCCTGGGGAACTGAAAAAGCTTCGGATGCGACTGCGATTAACGCTGAGAAAATGATGATGATGATAATGATTTATTGATTTTATTAGATTTTATTATTTGACACATTTTTTTCTTTTTAGAAGTAGTTTTTTTTTTATTAGGTATTACAAATCTTACTTTTCTTTTTTCCCGTTCTAATTCTTATAAAGTAGCAACAGTTTTATGTATTGCCAATTCGTGTTCATTATGTATTCTTTTAGAAGGTTTAATCGCTGCTTGTATTCAGTGATTGCTGAAGCTGGAGCTTTTATACTCTTGAAGTCAACATTTATGTTTACTTCTTCAATTATTATGAGGTGCGCCCTATGATATAATCTTGGCCACAAGAGAATATGGAGGTGCCAATGTCAATTTTTTAGAGTTAGACCTTGGCTCTTGTGAATCGTTAGGGCACACGCCACACAGATTGGGAATTGTTCTCTGTACAAGTAAGCCCGGGGTATGATCACAAATTGTGACATACATAATACGCAATAATTCGTGAATCAAATTATTATTAGCAAATTTTACTACCAATTGTTTAAGCTTTGTTTGGTCTTCCGGGACCCACCTCACTTTTTATACAACGCCTATCGAAACATCCACTAAATCTAACATCAATGTTTCTCCTAAGCATTACTTTAGCTCCCTCTTTAATGATTATTGTTTCTTCTAGTCCAACAGTCATCTTCTCATCATCTTCATATATTTTTTAACAAGCCCCGGGCTTTTGTTATCATTTTGAACAATCCAAGGAATCTTTAGCAACCAACTTTATCTAGGGGTGCGGAATTGCTTTTAACATAGTATTATTTAATTGTATACACATATTTATCAACGGTAGTAAACACACAGTACCTTTTGGTAAGTCCCTCAAACATTGTGCTATTTCCATTAAACATTCCTTCATTGAAATGCGAGAGCATTTGTTACTAAAAAACTCAGTCCAAAGTTTGGAATACATAAGGAGCCTATAAGTTTATTAATTTCTGAAGGGATTAGTTTTCAAACGGTGACTTTTCTGTAACGGCACCCTAATAACGTAACACACTATTAATCTTAAACAGAATCATTTTGAAGAATATTGCAAATCCATTGTTTCATATGTTCTAAAAATGAGTGCTCAAAAACGTAAATAACACAATGAATGTTGTTGATCTGTCAAATGAAACCCATTGCTACTGATGGTGTTTTACGTAATTACCCTTTTTTTTTTTTTTGTTGGGATGGGAAATCATCAAATGACTTCTCCCGCTCTGGGCGGAGCGGAAGGGTGTGGCAGACTTTTACTGACTAAAACCCACCCGTGTTTCTTCACTTGCCTGTGCGACGGCCAGGGCCGCGGTTTCTTGTTAAACCAACCCGCAACCCTGACCCAGGAGGCATCGGTCTTCGTGGACCCCGTCACGGTGTGCTGACATCTCTTTGAGGCGCGCGTGAAACACGACGCGCCGTCGACTCGGGCCTGGTCCTTACCGGGCGGCGAGTTGCCCACTGCTCACCGCCCGCAGGCCCGCGCCTACGGTGGCTGGGAGTTAGGTGTCGTCTCCCGACCAGAGCGTCTACTGCGGCGGCTAGTGGCGTGAGGGCACTGGGATTCCCGTTGCCTCACGCGCTCCGCCTCCTCCTTTGCCAGCATCACTGCTTCGCAGAAGGAGGTGACGGCCTGCCATGCACTCTCACTCCGGACCATAGCCTGGACCAGGGTCGGACGCGAGAGATCGCCGCCGATCGCCGCTACAAGGACACGGCGGTGCTCTACCCAAGCCGGGCAGACCTCCACCGTATGCTCCACCGTGTCCTCAGGGCGATCCACACAATGGTGACACCCTGGCGTTTCCTCCCGCCTAATAAGGAACAGGAACCTCCCAAAACAACCGTGTCCGGTAAGGACCTGCGTCAGGCGGAAGATGAGGGCGCCGTGGCGCCTCTCTAGCCACTCCTCAAAGAGGGGACTTACCGCCGCTATTGTGGCGTGCCTAGCACTGGGTTGCGACAATCGCACTCTCCATGTCGCCATGAGATTCCGCCGGTGCTGTGTCCGCCGTACCGCGATTTCTCGCGGCAGCGGAGTTATGCCCCGGCGTTTTGCCTCCTCTCGCCACTCCCACATGTGGGCGAGGGCTTTGGCCTCCAGATCCCATGGCGGCAATCCGGCAAGGAGGCTCGCCGCCTCAGCGGAGACCGTGCGGTATCCCCGGATCAGCCGAACGGCCATGACCCTCTGGGACGCGGTCAGGCGTCGGGCTGGTCGCTTCCTTAGCGACCGCGCCCACACCGGTGCCCCGTAAAGGGCCATGGACCGCACGGCCCCCGCATAGAGCCTCCGGCAGGAGCCGTTTGGTCCCCCTAGATTGGGGAGAAGCCGCCTCAGGGCAGCCCCGGCCCGTTCCAGTCTGGGTGCCAAACGTCGGAAGTGCTCCTCGAAGTTCCACCGGCTGTCGAGGACGAGTCCCAGGTACTTCATCGTCGACCCGACGCCGATGTGAACCCCTCCTACTGTTATGTGGGAACCCGACGGTGGCGCATTCCGAGGACCATGAAAGCACATGGCCTCGGACTTCTGCAGGGCCACCTCGAGTCCCAATTGCCGGATCCTGTTGACGATTGTCGCAACGGGTCGCTGCGTCAGCCGCCGCCTGGTGTGACCTCCCTTGTGCCAGAACCAGCGTGTCGTCAGCGTAATAAACTACGCTGACGCCGATAGGGAGGTCAGCGCGCAGCACCCAGTCGTACCCGATGTTCCACAGATGCGGTCCCAAGACCGATCCCTGTGGAACACCGCACGACATCTCTCGTCGGTTTCATACTGCTTGGTGACCGGGGTAGATTACGGTCCTATCCGTCAGATAGGCCTCGACCACTCGACAGAGATAGGTCGGCATCCGGTGATACCGGAGTGCCTCCCTGATGCAACTCCAGGGTAGGGTGTTGAAGGCGTTAGCGATGTCTAGAGACACCGCCAAGACTACCCCACCCCGGGCCACAGCATCCCCTGTCGTAAGGGCTCGCACGCGCATGATGGCGTCCACCGTAGAGCGCCCCCTGCGGAAGCCAAACTGGCTCTCCGCCAAATCCGGGCCCGCTCGCCTGAGTTGCCCGACGAGGCGGTCTGCAGTGACTCTTTCGAAGAGCTTGCCCACCTCGTCGAGCAGCACAATGGGCCGGTAAGCGGACGGAGAGTCCGCAGGGCGCCCTGGCTTTTTTATGAGGACCAGTTTCCCCGTCTTCCAGCGACGTGGGAACTAGCCCCTCTCTAAGCATGCGCTTAGTAGCCCCCGTAGTCGAGGCCCGAGAGCCCCTAAGGCCAGAACCCAGGCTTTTCCAGGCAAGCCGTCGGGTCCTGGGGCGGTATTTTTGGCATTCAGCCTACGTACCGCCGCTCTCAACTCTACCTCGGTCACTTCTGGAGCATCGTCGTCGTCGTTGGTGTGGTCCGCATCAGGCACCGCAGGAGGCGAAGCCATGGGTGGAGGGGTATGTACCCCTCGCGAGGGAAACAGAGTGGCAAAGTCCGCCCTCCGAGCGGAAATCCAGCGAGCCAAAGGGCTGGCCCGTCAGGAGTTGCTGGGGACTCTGAACAGAGACCCGTGGGGAAGCCCCTACAAAATGGTGCGGAATAAACTCCGCCCATTGGCTCCCCCGCTGACGCAGAGTCTCCGGCCTCAGCTCGTGGAGGACGTGGTGAGCGCTCTGTTTCCCTCGCGAGGGGTACATACCCCTCCACCCATGGCTTCGCCTCCTGCGGTGCCTGATGCGGACCACACCAACGACGACGACGATGCTCCAGAAGTGACCGAGGTAGAGTTGAGAGCGGCGGTACGTAGGCTGAATGCCAAAAATACCGCCCCAGGACCCGACGGCTTGCCTGGAAAAGCCTGGGTTCTGGCCTTAGGGGCTCTCGGGCCTCGACTACGGGGGCTACTAAGCGCATGCTTAGAGAGGGGCTAGTTCCCACGTCGCTGGAAGACGGGGAAACTGGTCCTCATAAAAAAGCCAGGGCGCCCTGCGGACTCTCCGTCCGCTTACCGGCCCATTGTGCTGCTCGACGAGGTGGGCAAGCTCTTCGAAAGAGTCACTGCAGACCGCCTCGTCGGGCAACTCAGGCGAGCGGGCCCGGATTTGGCGGAGAGCCAGTTTGGCTTCCGCAGGGGGCGCTCTACGGTGGACGCCATCATGCGCGTGCGAGCCCTTACGACAGGGGATGCTGTGGCCCGGGGTGGGGTAGTCTTGGCGGTGTCTCTAGACATCGCTAACGCCTTCAACACCCTACCCTGGAGTTGCATCAGGGAGGCACTCCGGTATCACCGGATGCCGACCTATCTCTGTCGAGTGGTCGAGGCCTATCTGACGGATAGGACCGTAATCTACCCCGGTCACCAAGCAGTATGAAACCGACGAGAGATGTCGTGCGGTGTTCCACAGGGATCGGTCTTGGGACCGCATCTGTGGAACATCGGGTACGACTGGGTGCTGCGCGCTGACCTCCCTATCGGCGTCAGCGTAGTTTATTACGCTGACGACACGCTGGTTCTGGCACAAGGGAGGTCACACCAGGCGGCGGCTGACGCAGCGACCCGTTGCGACAATCGTCAACAGGATCCGGCAATTGGGACTCGAGGTGGCCCTGCAGAAGTCCGAGGCCATGTGCTTTCATGGTCCTCGGAATGCGCCACCGTCGGGTTCCCACATAACAGTAGGAGGGGTTCACATCGGCGTCGGGTCGACGATGAAGTACCTGGGACTCGTCCTCGACAGCCGGTGGAACTTCGAGGAGCACTTCCGACGTTTGGCACCCAGACTGGAACGGGCCGGGGCTGCCCTGAGGCGGCTTCTCCCCAATCTAGGGGGACCAAACGGCTCCTGCCGGAGGCTCTATGCGGGGGCCGTGCGGTCCATGGCCCTTTACGGGGCACCGGTGTGGGCGCGGTCGCTAAGGAAGCGACCAGCCCGACGCCTGACCGCGTCCCAGAGGGTCATGGCCGTTCGGCTGATCCGGGGATACCGCACGGTCTCCGCTGAGGCGGCGAGCCTCCTTGCCGGATTGCCGCCATGGGATCTGGAGGCCAAAGCCCTCGCCCACATGTGGGAGTGGCGAGAGGAGGCAAAACGCCGGGGCATAACTCCGCTGCCGCGAGAAATCGCGGTACGGCGGACACAGCACCGGCGGAATCTCATGGCGACATGGAGAGTGCGATTGTCGCAACCCAGTGCTAGGCACGCCACAATAGCGGCGGTAAGTCCCCTCTTTGAGGAGTGGCTAGAGAGGCGCCACGGCGCCCTCATCTTCCGCCTGACGCAGGTCCTTACCGGACACGGTTGTTTTGGGAGGTTCCTGTTCCTTATTAGGCGGGAGGAAACGCCAGGGTGTCACCATTGTGTGGATCGCCCTGAGGACACGGTGGAGCATACGGTGGAGGTCTGCCCGGCTTGGGTAGAGCACCGCCGTGTCCTTGTAGCGGCGATCGGCGGCGATCTCTCGCGTCCGACCCTGGTCCAGGCTATGGTCCGGAGTGAGAGTGCATGGCAGGCCGTCACCTCCTTCTGCGAAGCAGTGATGCTGGCAAAGGAGGAGGCGGAGCGCGTGAGGCAACGGGAATCCCAGTGCCCTCACGCCACTAGCCGCCGCAGTAGACGCTCTGGTCGGGAGACGACACCTAACTCCCAGCCACCGTAGGCGCGGGCCTGCGGGCGGTGAGCAGTGGGCAACTCGCCGCCCGGTAAGGACCAGGCCCGAGTCGACGGCGCGTCGTGTTTCACGCGCGCCTCAAAGAGATGTCAGCACACCGTGACGGGGTCCACGAAGACCGATGCCTCCTGGGTCAGGGTTGCGGGTTGGTTTAACAAGAAACCGCGGCCCTGGCCGTCGCACAGGCAAGTGAAGAAACACGGGTGGGTTTTAGTCAGTAAAAGTCTGCCACACCCTTCCGCTCCGCCCAGAGCGGGAGAAGTCATTTGATGATTTCCCATCCCAACAAAAAAAAAAAAAAGGGTAATTACGTAAAACACCATCAGTAGCAATGGGTTTCATTTGACAGATCAACAACATTCATTGTGTTATTTACGTTTTTGAGCACTCATTTTTAGAACATATGAAACAATGGATTTGCAATATTCTTCAAAATGATTCTGTTTAAGATTAATAGTGTGTTACGTTATTAGGGTGCCGTTACAGAAAAGTCACCGTTTGAAAACTAATCCCTTCAGAAATTAATAAACTTATAGGCTCCTTATGTATTCCAAACTTTGGACTGAGTTTTTTAGTAACAAATGCTCTCGCATTTCAATGAAGGAATGTTTAATGGAAATAGCACAATGTTTGAGGGACTTACCAAAAGGTACTGTGTGTTTACTACCGTTGATAAATATGTGTATACAATTAAATAATACTATGTTAAAAGCAATTCCGCACCCCTAGATAAAGTTGGTTGCTAAAGATTCCTTGGATTGTTCAAAATGATAACAAAAGCCCGGGGCTTGTTAAAAAATATATGAAGATGATGAGAAGATGACTGTTGGACTAGAAGAAACAATAATCATTAAAGAGGGAGCTAAAGTAATGCTTAGGAGAAACATTGATGTTAGATTTAGTGGATGTTTCGATAGGCGTTGTATAAAAAGTGAGGTGGGTCCCGGAAGACCAAACAAAGCTTAAACAATTGGTAGTAAAATTTGCTAATAATAATTTGATTCACGAATTATTGCGTATTATGTATGTCACAATTTGTGATCATACCCCGGGCTTACTTGTACAGAGAACAATTCCCAATCTGTGTGGCGTGTGCCCTAACGATTCACAAGAGCCAAGGTCTAACTCTAAAAAATTGACATTGGCACCTCCATATTCTCTTGTGGCCAAGATTATATCATAGGGCGCACCTCATAATAATTGAAGAAGTAAACATAAATGTTGACTTCAAGAGTATAAAAGCTCCAGCTTCAGCAATCACTGAATACAAGCAGCGATTAAACCTTCTAAAAGAATACATAATGAACACGAATTGGCAATACATAAAACTGTTGCTACTTTATAAGAATTAGAACGGGAAAAAAGAAAAGTAAGATTTGTAATACCTAATAAAAAAAAAACTACTTCTAAAAAGAAAAAAATGTGTCAAATAATAAAATCTAATAAAATCAATAAATCATTATCATCATCATCATTTTCTCAGCGTTAATCGCAGTCGCATCCGAAGCTTTTTCAGCTTTGGAGCCTGGGGTCCGCTTTACAGTCCAACTGCTGATTTTGGCTAAACCTCGATATTTTCCGTGAAGCGACTGCGTCTGACCTCCACAACCCGAAGGCGATATCTAAGCATTGCAGTTAGACCAATTCTAAGACTTTTGAGGGCTCCAACAACCCGTAACGACTGCCACTAGATGTTCGTATGGCAACCGGGACCAACGGCTTAACGCACTTTCCGAGGCACGACCAGACCAGTGCAAATATTCATATTCATGCATACAAATATTTGCACTGTGCGGGGATCGAACCCGTGCCTCTACGCCAAGGAGGCTGTCAATAAAATCAATATATAATAATACTAATAATACGCTTCTACAAAAAGAAGTGAAATCCCACCAAAAACATTCTGTAAAAAAATGCCAAGTCTCGCTGGAGCTGCTTGTTTATCTCTAAAAAGTAATAAAATCTAGACAAGTCTAAGGTTACTTACTGCGATTTCTTCAATATTAGAGTTATTATAGTTAATGTTGTGTGACTTGGCCGTTGAACATATATACGTTAGTGCGATTTTGTTAACACGTAATGTTATACTATCTGTTGTAACTACCTCTGTTTACATGTTGTTTATTGACTATCTGTTGTATGACAAAGAAAGAATTATCGAATTCGGTTCAAAAAAAAACATACGGTCAAATTGAGTAACCTCCTCCTTTTTGAAGTTGGTTTAAAAGTGACACTTTTGAATGACATACTAGGTGGCCCGTGCAAAGTACATATTTGCACATTCAAAGTTTGAAAATTCCTTTGAATGGTTTTTTTTTATTTTTATAAATTATAAACTAGTGCTTGACCGCAATCCCGCCTGATGGTAAGTAGTGATGCTATCGTTGATGGTGAATCGCGCTAGTTTATTAAGAGCCTATTCACTCTAGCCTTGAAGACACTTAAATTGTAGTCTTACGGAAACACATCGTTAGCAGCACAGCAGATCGTTAATATGTAGTAGGAACAGAGTTGCAGAGAGAATAAACCCCTGAGGAACATTAGTAAACATAGGCTACGATTAGCATCTATCGACAACAACTCGGAGCGACCTATCAGTCAGGAAGTCTTTTAGCCCGCCCGTCAGGCCAGGGGAAATGCCGTACGCTGGAAGCTTACTCAAAAGGTCAGTTTGCCATACCCAGTCGAAAGCCTTCGAGACATGAAGGGAGACAGCAATCGCTTCCCCATTTTTCTCGAGGGCCTCGCCCCACAAGTGAGTGGCATACACTAGTAGGTCCCCAGTTGACCGATTGCGCGAAACCCGTACTGTCGGTCACTGAGGAGATCGTTACTTTCCAGATACGTTAAGAGGCGCGAGTTCAACACACGCTCCATAATCTTGCAGAGGTTATTGAAATCGCCCGATAGTTGGTAGGATCGGCACGATTACTCTTTTTGGGCACGGGCTGCACGTTGGCAAGCTTCCAGAACTTGGGCACTATACCGATCCTAAATGAAAGGCGATACAAGCTCATCAATACAATAGATAACTCGGGCGAGAGTGAATGAGAAATGAGAAATGCGAGAAATTTGATTATTTTTCTGATGATGTAGCGGTCCAAAAAGCTTTAAAATGTTGCCTCATTTATGTATTTTTTATGTATTTATTATTGATCAAGTATGAAGCTTGCCGGGTAAGATGCGCCAAATGATATTGTGCCGGGAGTTTGATAATGGTCCATCCAGATCAATTTCCCTCTGGCGTAGCATCATTGGCCGTGTTCTTGGGTTTATAAATTCGCATCACCTCGCTCAACTGCCGTCTTTCTTCCTATTCAGTATGTTTTTTAAGTGAATGGGTTTAATAAACTAGCGCACTTTACCATCAACGATTGCATCACTGCTTACTATCAGGCGGGATTGCAGTCAAGCGTTAGTTTATAATTATTAAAAAAAAAAAAAGGAAGTTATGACGTACCGACAAAAAAGCCCTTAAGAAATAAAAATATGATAATTTTACTACTAATTAAAATGATACATTTTAAGGAAAATGATTAATATTTATAACATTGACAATTACATTTATTAATACTTGTTATTTTTAGTAGATTTATATTTATTTACTGCTACTAACAATAAAGGTCAATTCCCCTTATTTAAAACGTTCAAAATCTAGTCTCAGTCTCATTTTGGCGACAAACAAATAAATAAAATAATAAATAAATAAATATACAGTATGTTAAGAAAACCCTGTCCGACCCATAAGGATAATAAAGGTTAGGTAAACACATGACGAAATCTAATATATAAAATTCTCGTGTCACGGTGTTCGGCTTTAAACTCCTCCGAAACGGCTCGACCAATTTTGATGAAATTTTTTGTGCTTAACCGGTATCTATGAGAATCGGCCAACATCTATTTTTCATCCCCCTAAATGTTAGGGGTAGTCCACCCCTAAATTCTTTTTAAGCTATTGCATAGCTTCTATCGCGGGCCTTGAGCGCGGGGACCGAATCCAGAAATTCCGTAACGAAAAAACCTCACGCTCCCTACTCCGACGGGCACGGAGGTGTGGCTTGAAGGCCGTACATCGTCTAACGTCGTTTCAGTTCGGCAGTCTTCGGCACGGTATGTTTGTGTGCGTGCGACTACATCTTTTGAAAACAATTTATAGATTTTCAAAAAGAGCATGCATATTGCAGGGCGCGAACTCAGTTCTACACGCTTGCCATGTTTCTGATAGTCGCGATGTGCTAAACTTGCGATTAATTTTCTCTCCGAAATGGGTCTTCTATAGAGATATGTCATAGACGTCATCGACGTTGTCATGGCTACCTTAAAAACTTTTCATATACTTAATTAATTATTAAGTACTTTTATTCAAATTAATTTAGTAGTGTTTTTATAAAATAGCTTTTTTTTTAACGGAAAAGCTAAGATGAATGTCACGCTAATTTTTCATTGGACTTTTAAATTATTTATAGTGTTGTTTACTAAATAAAAGCGCGTCATTTTATAGAGTAAAAAGTGCTCACGCGGCCGTTTTTTCAACTGTTATTGGCGATATCCGCCATTATTGTGAAATATTTTTTTAAAGAATTTCTATAATTTGTTACACGTGTTATTGCCAAAATTGTGATATCTATCCACAGGGACCAGATCAAGAGTTGAAGTTGAAGTTTTTATTAAATAAAATATTACAGAAAGATGTCGGTGATCAATGTTAATACGAGAAACAAAGAAAGTTTAATAAAAATATGCTCTTCGGCTTTTTCTGAGGAAGACATTGATGAGGCAAAAAAGTTATTGTTTGTTTCTACGAAGACAAGACAAAAACATGTATCGAGGCGTAAGAACAAAAAGCAGAAAGACCTAAAATATACGATTACGGTGTTTAAAATCGGATCCCGAACAATCCCAGTTTTTGTGGCATATGACCTTCACAAATTGCTACCAGTTTGCTTTGACCACGTAGAACGTACGTAAAGAAGTTGATGAAGGATTTATTAATTCTACGGTCAGATGTTAACGCAATCAGAAGTGATTATGTTACTAAAGATCAGCTCGAAAATATTAAATTGATAACAAATAATTCGACACCGACGCCGTTCATCATCAACAACCTTTTTATCGTCCCACTGCTGGGCACAGATCTCCTCTCATACAGAGAAGGATTGAGCGTAATCACCACGCTTGCTCAATGCGGGTTGGCGATTTCAGACTTATAAAGCCCAGGTTTCCTCAAGATGTTTTCCCTCGCCTTCAGTCATTGGTATCCAAGATATACTTAGAAAGTACATATAACTTTAGAAAAGTTACATTGGTACTTGCCTGACCTGGAATCGAACCCGCGCACTCATACTTGAGAGGCTGGTGTTTTAACCACTAGGCCACCACGACAAAACAGTGGGGTATATTGAAAAAGAACCTCGGAGTCTTTGAGTATATTTCGTGGTGCTCCCTGTGCGCCGTTTCCGAGTCAACGAAATGCCAGTTAGTGGAGTCATAAGGATACTATAGCTGTCTTGCCTGCCCCTCAGTGCCCGGCCGGTCTTGCGATTGCACCGAAACAGCACACAATGACAGAGATTATAAGTAATAGCATAGACAGACCTTACGGAGGAATTGCCCTATTGTAGAGGAAGTCCGCTTTCTCAAAGGTATCAGTGTTGTTGTGTAATAGTGATCGTTTAGTTCTCACACGGATCGTTCTATGTTAGTTTTCTCATTTTACATGCTTACTGACTCGAGTGATAATATAATAGATTTCATGGGTTTTTTCTTTATTTCTTTATTTTTTGGCTTCGCACGGTTTGTGCATTTAGCCAATGCCACGTACCTAATTATGAATTATTCATGTCGAAAAAGACGGCCGCGTGACCCGTCTTACGAGTGAGTTTTGGGACAAAGTCATGATGTGGCCACTATGCAGCGATATTTCACTGTTCTTTATGAACTATTTACTAAATGCACTTTTTACTACATAAATCACGCACTTTTATTTAGTAAACAACACTATAAATAATTTTAAAAGTCCAATGAAAAACGAGCGTGACACTCAGCTTGACTTTCCCTCCAAAACTCAGGGTGCTGATCACGAAAATGATTTCATTTTTGAAATCCAAGATGGCCGACATCATATTTCATGACATTCTGACATGGGTGTGATAACGAACATGACGTCATTTTTAAGCTATTGCTTAGCTTCTTTCTATCTCTTTATCAAAGTCGAACAGAAAACATTGAATATAGTTTAGTCGCTTAATCGTCACCATTTTTCGCACTCTTTTGATGACGTTGCTGGTAAAAAATAAATAAATTACAAAACAGAAAGAAAACTTGAATTGATATCAAAGAAAAAAAAACAGAGGAAAAATTACTGTATAAATAAAATAAATAAATAATTATAATTGCAAGTTATAGTTGATAAAAAAAGGCTATGCAATAGCTTTACCGCGGCAGTCTCCGAGTGCCACACGCCTTTTTTTTTTATTTTTTAGACAAAATTTTTAATTTCTATTTTTTTATGATACAACATACAAAAATACATACAATCCCCAATTTTCACCATTCTACGATCAACCCTTATTTTTTAATAGCCATTTTAGTAATTTAATCTATTATTTATATGGCAAAACAACGTTTGCCGGTCAGCTAGTATAATATAAAATTTTACGTAATCATCATAGTACCAATACAAATGAATTTTGAAATAATCTTTTTTTCCCGCGAATTAATTCCAACTTTCCGGAAATTTGGTTATTTTTAAAAAGTGACAACACCGGTATTATTATGAGCGAATAGCGATGCGACGACGTGCCGCGTGCCCTGCCGCCCGCCGCCTCCGCCGCCTCCGCCGTCGCGCGCGGAAGGGTGGATAACCCAGATTTATTAAATTACCTCTTTTTACGAAATAATATTTATTAAGCTATTGCATAGCTTCTATCGCGGGCCTTGAGCGCGGGGACCGAATCCAGAAATTCCGTAACGAAAAAACCTCACGCTCCCCATCGTCTAACGTCGTTTCAGTTCGGCAGTCTTCGGCACGGTATGTTTGTGTGCGTGCGACTACATCTTTTGAAAACAATTTATAGATTTTCAAAAAGAGCATGCATATTGCAGGGCGCGAACTCAGTTCTACACACTTGCCATGTTACTGATAGTCGCGATGTGCTAAACTTGCTATTAATTTTCTCTCTGAAATAGGTCTTCTATAGAGATATGTCATAGACGTTGTCATGGCTACCTTAAAAACTTTTCATATAATTAATTATTAAGTACTTTTATTCAAATTAATTTAGTAGTGTTTTTATAAAATAGCTTTTTTTTAACGGAAAAGCTAAGATGAATGTCACGCTAATTTCTCATTGGACTTTTAAATTATTTATATTGTTGTTTACTAAATAAAAGCGCGTGATTTTATAGAGTAAAAAGTGCTCACGCGGTCGTTTTTTCAATTGTTGCAAGAATTCAAAAGACTGTCTTTAAATAGTGTTCAGACGATTTCTCAAAGTGTATTAGATTTCATTAGTAATAGAAATGGCATTTCAATAATGACTTTCAACTGCCAAAGTCTAAATAGTCATAAATACGATTTACAAGATTCAGTTACGAGACAAACAAATGTGTTACTTCTTACCGAAACTTGCATGACGCATGATAATCCAATTGAAATACCTAATTTTAATTGTATTGTTCAGTTCAAACGAGATACTGTTTCAAAAGGTGGGGTAGCTATTTACCAAAATAAAAATGGTATTACTAATATTATGACTCCGAATATTGAAATAAATATTGCACACGTTAGCGATGCTAATCTTAGGCGCTCAGTTGTTGGAGATATTTGTGCGTGCTTATGCAAACTTAGAAATGGCCTACAAATAGTTATGGTATAGTTCTTGCAATTCACGAACGCGCGTGGCTCTTAGTTGTGTTCAAGTCGTATCAGTATACGTGTAAATGTGTGCGTGAGCGTAGACGCGCTACGGTTAGCATTCAAATAATCAATGTTAAAATTATTTTTTCTTTGAAACCAACAATGATAATAAAACAAAAGTTTTAACAGTAAGTTTTATTAAAATTAATTATTATTAATCGTCAGAAGTGTCACTATCTTCAAACTCTTCAGTGTCGCTATCAGTTGATTCTACATTAATCGTTAACTCGAAGTCCAAATCGAAATATTTTCTATATTCTTCTTCAAGTTTTTCGACATGCTTGCAAGTTTTACGCCAGGTATCATTGTCGATATCGTTCATACACTCATTTATTAAATTTTGTAAAATAGTCATATTTTGCCCGATATTTTTAGTTGCAATTTTATTTTTTAAAATTCCCCAGATATTTTCGATACAGTTCAACTCAGGGTGATAGGGCGGCAAACGTAATATTTCAAAATTCTTGCTTTTAACTATTTCGTCGATTTTGAATGTTATGAAACGATGTTTATTATTTTTTATTAAATCATATAACCAATTTTCATGAGCAATGAACGTAAAGTGCTTAGACACCCGTCAAAGTCTATCTTTTCTCTGAGAACTGACCGAATTTTGTTTAAAGTTGGAATTTCCTTGTGTTCGATGTGATAATTTTGAATTGTACTTCGAATCAAATTAGTGTCGAAATTATCAAAATCAAATTTGCTACTTCTTTTACGACGTTTTTTCATTGGGGATAGAAACTTGGCAGATGTAGAGGGCATCTCTTTTTCTTCTTTCAAAATAGAAGTTACAGTACGTTCACTGACCCCTGTTGCTTCGGCGGTTCGTTTTCTTACGTTAGCCAAAGGACTCAAATCACAATTATCATTATTATTCGCCTTCATGAAATTGTATTCTTCTTGAAGAAAATGAAAAACTCGGGCGATAATTGCACGACCCTACAAATAATAAAGATAATACAATGTTCATGATCGTTGATCCATACAAAAAGTTTAATATTAAATTAACGCTATAAATGCATATTTAAATAACTCGCCTCACTACGAATAATTTTTCGCTTTTTATCGTTATTTGACATGCTGACGGTACTTCGTGGCGGATAGCGACGTGAAAACAATAAGCACAAGTGACCTGAGCGGGCGACCGCTCGCTACTGACCGCTCCGTCACTTCCGTCAGGCACACACACTAACGCATTGTGCATGTACACAACATACCACAAGCAAGAGTCACGCGCGCTCGTAAATTGCAAGAACTATAGCAATTTACATTTCTCCGAATCCAAAATTGGACGAGGTAGAGCATTTTATTCATCGCACTATACTGGAGTACACTGAAGAAGGCTCGAAAATACTTGGTACAAATGGTAATAAATTTCCACTTATCTTGGCTGGCGATTTCAACATTAACTTCGCTGATAAAAAATCAGAGCGGTTGACAACTTTTCTATCAAAAACATTAAATTTGAAAATGAATGATGATCCACAAGAGTCCACAACAAAATATGGGACCACCATTGACGCTGTATTTTCTAGGTATTTAGAGGATAATAAGTCGCAAACTTATGTTTCTTATTTCAGTTATCATAAACCTATAGTTTCAATGATAAATATTCCTGAATAACCAACAGCTACTGTAAGGTAATAAAACCCACATGTATTGTAAAATAATAAAAATATTTTAAATAATATTAACTTTTTATTTATTTAATAAAAGAAAATTTTTTTTTTCTTATTGGTCACCACGCTCAAAAAGTGTAACTTGAATTAATATCAAATAAAAAGAAATACTGCATAAATAAAATAAATAAATAATTATAATTGCATAAATTGATACAAAATGCTATGCAATAGCTTTACCGCGGCAGTCCCCGAGTGCCACACGTCTTTTTTTTTTTTAGGTGGTTTTTTTTTTAAATTTAGCCCGGTTTTGTATGCATTAGTAGAATCAGTTATCGATACCTAACAACACCTTCACGGGTCGGACAGGGTTTTCTTAACATACTGTATACGAACAAATCACACAGATTGAGCTGGCCTCAAAGTAAGTTCGAGACTTGCGTTATGGGATACTAACTCAACGATGCTATATTTTATAATAGATCCATATATAGATAAACATCCAAGACCCAGGCCAATCAGGAAAAGATCGTTTTCCATCACGACCTGGCCGGGGATCGAACCCGGGGCCTCCACGTCGCAGGCAGGCGTGTTGACCGCTGCGCCACGGAGACCATGATGAAATATCACTAACTTGTCTAAATGTAGGGAAATTTGAAGTATTAAGTATTTGACAGGGTTTTGACGGGAAAGCTTAGATGAATGTCACGTTAATTTTTTATTGGATTTTCAAATTATTTATAGTGGCGTTTACTAAATAAAAACACGTGATTTATGTAGTAAAAAGTGTATTCAATGAATAATTCATAAAGAACATTGAAACATCGCAGCATACTGGCCACATTATGGCTTTGCATAAATCTCCTCGTAGTCGGCGCACGCGGCCGTTTTTTCAACTGTCATTGGCGATATCCGCCATTATTGTGAAATAATTTTTTTAAAGAATTTCTATAATTTGTTACACGTGTTATTGGCAAAATTGTGGTATCTAATCACACCATTGAATCCACTCTAAAGAAAATAATGAAAGAAGTATTTGACAGTTTGAGACTAAGCGTCAATTCACACGTACCACAACCACACCACAACGACGCCACATGGTCGGGCGTATATTTTGTATTGAAAATGAATATTACAATTTACACGCACCACATTTTGCCGTTGTTATCGACCACCTGTGTAATACGACCACATCGCAACCACATCGCAACGGCAACGCCACCACCGGCGGCGGCACCGCGCCCACATTCCACGACATAGAGTCAACAGCGAGCGGCTATAGTCGTATTTTTAATAAAATCAAAATCAAATCAAATCAAAAATGTTTATTTGCTAAAATACGGTACAAAGGGTGTTACAGTGCATTTTTTTAATTAGTCGAAGTCCACTGACGTTTACTGTGTTGTCAGTTTTTGATGAAATAAAAATAGTGTTGTGACTAAATGAATGAAAGACAATGTAACCACATCGACATTTTGTCGGTACCACAACGCAACTGCAAAAGCCGCTGCGACACTATTCACACGTAACAACAGCTTGACCACATTTTGTCGCTCCGTCGTGGTGTGGTTGTGGTACGTGTGAATTGACCCTTAGATCGGATTGTGAACGTTCTTAGAATAATTAGGAAAATTACCCTCAGAAATTAATAATAAAATGACGCCCACTTGTTGGATTTATCAAATGAAAAATATAATCACTTTCTTGACCTGAACTTAAATTTTATCACTTTCTAATTGAATTGCTATAAAGTCTCCCCCATATGTCGATAAAAAAGTTTCACTTCAATAAAAAATATAGGTAGGTACGAAAAATAAATAAATAACACAACACATGGAATCATGTTTTCGGTAGCTAAAATATATTTTTGTAACTACATACATTCTGAAAAATCTGTGAGTTATCTTAAATCTCATCTGTAAGAGTGCTTTGAATCAGCACCGTAATTGCGTAACATACCTATTATTGGATAGTCTCAATTGGAATCATTTTGAAGCATATCGCTAATCCATCGCCCCATATGTTAGTTTTTTTATACATATATATAAATTATAAACTAGTGCTTGACCGCAATCCCGCCTGACGGAAACACCGCCGCTGGCAAATTGTTCCAGTCCCTCGATGTACGAGGTATGAAGGAGGAGGCAAAACGCTTCGTCTGGATCGTAGTGGTGTTAACAACGTAAGGGTGGAAACTCGCCACTCGGTTGTCCGATGGTGGAACGGAGATGGGGGAATTAAATCATGCAATTCCCTCGCATACTCACCTAAATGCATCCTGTAAGAACACCGAAAGGCTGGCTACTCTACGCTTGTGCTCGAGGCTTTGGAGACCGTCTTGAGTTAACTCAGGGTCGCCAATCAGCCTCTTCGCACGCCTCCCCATTGAATCCAAAGCGGCCAGGTGACACTGCAGCACCAGCCCAAATGTGGCTGCAGTACTCCACACACGAACGGACCTGTGCTTTCCTTACAGGCCTTAACCTAATGCGACAGTGCAGTTATCCCACTAATACTTAAATATACACTAATTCTTAAATATAATTAATCATATTTAATAAAACTCGTGCGAGTTCACTCAAAGAACAGGAAAATATATTCAGTCTTTCATGGATTGCGTTCACCACACGGCAATCCGTGTGGTAAACAAAATCCATGAAAGACTGGATATATTTTCGTGTTCACGGGTGAGGGGTGCTTTCGCCAGTAGGTTGGTTCTGGCCACACGGACGTTTAACAGTTGCGGGCGTCGCCGCCTTCACACGTACCGGTCCGGCACTTGAAGCTCTAGCTGACGTAGTACTCCCGTGTTATGTGCTACGCCACGCAATAACTTAACTACATATACAGCAAGACTGCACTCTCGGCGAACCCTGAGCTCATTATACCCCACCATACCAAGTACAAACAGTGTGGGGTACCTACATCAACGCGTAGAACGGATACACTTCATATAGTTTAAAATACAAAAGCCTTGTAAACTTGTTCTGTAATCGTTCCAACATGACACTATATTTTATTTCATGCAGTGCCCAAATAACGCACTATGCTCAAGATGGCTTCTAACTAGTGCCTCATACAACGTCTTGAATGTGGTAATGTTCGTATAACCCCGTGACTGCCTCAATACGAATCCTAAGTTTCTAAACGCCTTCTTGCTTATCTTAATGATGTTTTCGCGAATATTAAGGTCTGGAGTGAGATATACGCCTAGACCACGGACCGTTGACCGACACACGTTGCATTGGTGTTCTCTCTACTTTGTATCCGTAGCATATTGGAGACCGCGCCCGAGTGAACGTTATCACCGAACAGTTGTCAATATTGAAGTGGAGCTTATTTTTATGTCCACAACTCACACTCACACTTGTTGAGGAGTTCCCTGAACCTTTGCTTTCATCATCAGCCCTTAATGACAGTCAAAACACATCTAGGTGTAAGGAACAAGGCAAATTATTCAAGCACAAACACAAGGTAGCTGCTGTGAATCGTTGAGGAGTTCCCTCGCCTGTCTTCTGGCTCCATCATCAGATCTACTCCAGACCCTTATTAAATTGTAATGTTTTAAAATACCTAATGAAAAAACTTACAAATGTACTAGCTGTACCTACAATTTTTTAAAGTTCCCCTTGATTTCTCTGGTCTTCCACCATCTGATGGACCATTATCATGGGACCACCGTGGAAATGTCTTCATTCCAACAAAAAAAAGAATGATCAAAATCGGTTCAAAAACGACGAATTAATCCGCAAACAATAAAAAAAAGCATATGTATATACGGACGAATTGAGTAATCTCCTCCTTTTTGAAGTCGGTTAAAAATGAAAGCCATTTGTACTGATAGCGTATTACACAATTAACCTACTATTCGGTTTTTTTGACATACCTACATAAAGTCAGACGTGACTCAGTGAAATTTGTATTTCTGAATTCAGAATAACTAAATCAGTTTCGGTCGTAAAAAAATGAGGCAATAATTTGTAATCAGGTGCTCTCGTACATATTGTAATCTATGCCCAGAATTATTTTGCGCCTGACAGCATAATGGATACATAATACACATAATTTCATGCTATTTATGATCGCATGATTATTATTATGAGAATCCACCTCACAGTTAAATGTGCACTCATAAAATTAATCCACTTATTTGTTTATCAATACAAATTGATAATTTTCTTGTAGATAAATGATTAAAGCAATTGGTATACTCATTGGCACTAAAGAAACATTTTTTTGGGATACCACCTATCAGTTTATATGGTGCATATAAATTATAAACATGTGGCATAGATGTGACAATTTTAGGTACTTTCATTTATTTGCGAATATATATGAAAGTTCTCCTAATTTTAAAATTATTAATTTAACACTACATATTCCTAGATTAATATATTTTTTTTTAATATTAATTATAAACTAGTGCTTGACCGCAATCCCGCCTGATGGTAAGCAGTGATGCAATCATTGATGATAAAGCGCGCCTTGAAGACACTTAAATTGTAGTGTATATAAATGAATAATAACTGTAGCAAAGGTTGTGAAGACTTCTACTTCTGAATATAAGGCATATTCTTTAGTCAAAGTCTTTGGCTTAAATAATGAATCAATCAGCAATAAATAAAATTAAAAAACAAGCTTAATTCAAAATAAATAATTTAATAAATCACACACATAAATAAATTAAGAAGAACACAAATAATATAAATAATATAACCTACTTAGCAAATATACTCTATGCTCACGTGTCCATGAGTCTACTAAGCACCTCCTTCAATTCCAAAGAAAACTGAGATATCGGAAGGGCGAGTTCTGGAGTAGATATAGTCGAACCACCTTTATCTTTGAGAATGTAATCCGAAGGCACCACAAAGAGCGGCTTTTTGTCAGTTTGTGCAGTCATCTGCTTCAGGAAGGGAGGCATTTGTAACTGCGGGTGTTTCTCCAGCCAATGATGGAATGCCTTTGTTGACCTGGACGTATATTTAAGAACATTAAGAATTGCCATAATAGTAAAAATAAAAAAACTGTATTTAATTAATTTACCAACCTTACGATGGCTCTACTGGAGAAGGTCAAGGTCAGATCGGGTGATGTTCATGAACTTTTTTAAATTGCCCCACACTAGGAATTACTCCTGTGTCGTGGGTGCAATTACAAACATTTAAACTCACATACACAAACAACCAGACCCGGAACAATTACCTGTAGGCCATACAAATATTTGTTCCGTGCGGTAATCGAATTCGCAACACGCAGAGCAGCAGTCGATTGCTCAGTCACTGCGCCAAAGTTAAAACAGCAAAAAGGAAAACTATTTGTCAACTAACTCTGCATATCACGGTCCACTGCAGGTCATTGGCCTTTCCAAAAATACACCACGACGATTCTTCTTCAGTTTTCAGTTTTTTGTTTTACCTTTTAAAGGTCGTCATCGGTCCAACGAGCTGGGAAGCATTCCATGCTTCGCCGGTCATCTATCCTACTGATACCTAATACAGATTTGTGAAAAAGTATTATATATGACTGGCTGGTCTTATTATTTACGTGAGATGTTGTATTTCCTCCCAGACGCATGACATGGTGCGCAGATCTTCTGGGACTTCGACACCGCGCCATTGCTTGTACGTGTTGTTCTTAGGAGGTATATGCTTCAACTTGTGTGGCAGGCTAGTCCCAAAAGCCATGAGATGTGCTGGACTGGTTTCCGCTTTGATGTCGTATGCTATTTGCCGCCTAAGCGCTTTTATGCACGAAGCCTAAAATAAAACATTATAATAGGTAATAAAATAAACTATAAGATATTTGATTAGAACAGTGAAGAAGGCATACAAACAAATGTAGAGCTGTGACCCAGCTGTACAACATGTGTTAAGTAGGAAAGCTGTTAGGTAACCTACACTAAAATAATACTATTCTTTAACTCAACAACGCAATCCAGCAATCGCAAAACTTACAAACAAAGCCAAGTAAAAAATCACAATTGAAAGGCAAAAGCGGTTGTTTTGCCAGCGTTTGTTTCTTATGATAAATTTTAGTATGGATAAATAACGTTGAATAATGAAGTCTTCGAACTGGAAATAATTATTTTGTACTAGCTGAGTCACGCGTTGTATATGCTCCGCTCCCATTAGTCGTAGCGTGATGTGATAAAGCTTTTCTGGATTAATAGGCAATTCAACCCAAAAAGAATTTTTCAAATCGGACTAGTAGTTCTTGAGATATTTCGCAATTTGCCGTTGCGCAAGGAGGCGCTGGTTCGATCTCTGCACAGTGCAAATATTAAAATGCATGAATATGAATATTTGGACTGGTCTGGTCGTGCCTCGGAAAGCACGTTAAGCCGTTGGTCCTGGTTGCCTTACGAACATCTAATGGCAGTCGTTACGGGTTGTTGGAGCCCTCAAAAGTCTAACAATTGTTCTAACTGCAATGCTTAGATATCGCCTTCGGGTTGTGGAGGTCAGACGGCAGTCACTTCACGGAAAATATCGAAGTTTAGCCAAAATCAGCAGTTAAGACTGGTAAAGCGGACTCTAGACTCCAAAGTTGAAAAGCTACGTATGCGACTGGGATTAACGCTGAGATGATGAAGAAAAAGAAGAAGATTAGAATAGATTTGTAGCGACCCCCCGAAGCGAAGTGCAGCCTAATCAACTAACATCTGGTGAGTTACAGATTTATGCTCTCACGGCTACATCATTATCACTTATGGAGTTGGAGTTTAATTTACTAAGAGTTTATTACCCGTTCTTTGCCTAGGAAAGATAGAAATCTATAAAAATCTAGGTTTTGGAATGGGCAACTACAACTGACAAACTCTTAAACAATTCAAAAGTGCCTGATTTGAATAAATGCTTTTAGTTTTGAATTAACTTAATAACGTACCCGTTGTACTCCAGTATAGGCAGCAATGCTCTTTAAAACACAGGGTATTATTTGTGGATCCAGCACAAGACCGCGTGAAGAATGCTCGTCGAACCACACCTGAAAGTTGGACATTCGTGTTTACATCCTTTTAGAGTAAGTACTTTCTTTACGATTTAAATTACATACAATGCTAGCAAAAGTATAATACTGCTGATAATAATAAAATATGATCCACTATGGAGATATACATAGGTATACCTGGAACAGAGCTTCAATATCTTCTGGTCTCTTGATTTCACTCTTGAATTCTACGTTACCCAAACCAACCCACCAATCATAAAACTCGTTGGATATCTAAAAACGTACACAAAAGATTGTAGGCTATTTGTAGAGTAAAACAAGAGGATTAAATTAATAAACATCTATAAAACTTTCTAATTTAGGCACTTAATATAGAAACAAATTGATTCGATTACTTTTTTCGTCAAAATTTCTGCTCTTTTGCTAAATTCGTCGGAAGCTGATACTTCGAAAATCTTCTGTTTGTATTTGGAATTCCACTTTATCATGTCCGTTTCAGATTTATTACAGTATAGCATGTCGAAAAATGGATTTGGTTGTCTGAAATAAAAACAAATAGAGTAGCGGTAGTACTATATGGAGACGAAACTGATTAGGGGCTGCTATGTCTAAATTGTACTCTTGGAGAATTTTTAACCTTTGAGCGTTTATGACTGTTTTCAGGCATCATATTACATTTACCATTACATTCGGGCGCATCCTATGCATATTTGTAAGTCATCTCGATGTGTGATGATGCATATAATGTAATGTAATGACTGACATAGTAGACACACCTTTGCTGATGATCTAATATTATACTGCCCGCTCGCACTTCCATGTCATCTTCGCTAGTCGCAGTAGACTGTTGCGGAGAAAAAAACGAGAACTTTTCTGGAACTTCATTATGTGAGGAGGACTGCTGCATTAACATTTCCAAATGTCTGGAGAAAGATTTTGATAGAATTTTAGATAAAGACTTTGGTACGTTTATTGTTCTGCTTGATGGCTTTTTCACTTCAACTGGTGTTATGGTACCCTCAGTCCAGTCAGATTCCTCCTCAAGCTGTACTTCTTCCTCTCCTTCCAATCCAAAATCAGTGTAAGTAGATAAACCAGGTTTTAATACCACCTGAGAACATATAAATTTTGTAATTATTTGCTCTAAACTTGCATCTTCTTCTTCTTCTTCAGCCTATAGATGTCTGCTGGACAAAGGCCTCCAGCAAGGCTTTCCACGCTGACCGGAGTTGTGCTGCCCGCATCCATCGGCTTCCTGCGACCTTCACCAGGTCATCGGTCCACCTTGTTGGGGGCCTCCCTACGCTGCGTTTTCCAGTACGTGGCCGCCACTCCAGAACCTTACTGCCCCATCGGCCATCAGTTCTACGAGCAATGTGCCCTGCCCACTGCCACATAAGTTTAGCGACTCGCAGAGCTATGCCGGTGACTTTGGTTTTTCTGCGAATGTCCTCATTTCTGATTCGATCACGCAGAAAAACTCCGAGCATAGCTCTTTCCATTGCCCTTTGTGTGACTCTGAGCCTTCGTCATCACTGGCAACATGCGGATCACCTGATTTCATCAAGTATATCCCAAAATCTTCTTTCGTCAATCACAAAGTTCGTCGTTGAAAATCTTCTTTATTGAATACTGGCTGCCCTTGCGGTTTCACCCGCATAAGTTTCGATCTCGCAGGAACATCGGGATAAAAAGTATCCTATGTGTTATTTCTGGATTTAAACTATATGTATGCCAAATTTCATACATATCAGTTGAGCAGTTCTTGCGTAAAAAGTAACAAACATCAAAATGAGTTTAACATCTAAGTAAATATTTAAATAATACAAAATTCTAAATTGCGGGTTATAAAAAGTGATTGTATAAAGAAAAAACTTACACGAGCTGTTGACACGACCTCTTGTTCATCGGATAAATCTACGTCAGAATATTGGTCTCCGGGCTCATACTCTGTGGCGTCCTTTGAAAGATCAAAAATCTTGGCAATTCGCTGGAAGATAACTGGCCCTACCAATTCGCGTACAGTTGCACAATTTGATTCCCAGAACTAAAAATAAAACAACACATCGAATTTTAAATATTTTAATCTTCACTTAAACGAAGGCAGAAATAATCAAATCATTAAGTTGCAGATATGTTTATCTGGTTTTATTTTGGTTTCGTAAAAGGTATTAATAGGTCTTAGTACCTTTATCTATTATATTATCATAGATACCTCTATATCCTAGTAACTAGGCTATATAAGTATTATAATTATAATAGAGCCTGGCGCTACTGTGACAACTTTTTAAGCTATTGCATAGCTTCTATCGCGGGCCTTGAGCGCGGGGACCGAATCCAGAAATTCCGTAACGAAAAAACCTCACGCTCCCCATCGTCTAACGTCGTTTCAGTTCGGCAGTCTTCGGCACGTATGTTTGTGTGCGTGCGACTACATCTTTTGAAAACAATTTATAGATTTTCAAAAAGAGCATGCATATTGCAGGGCGCGAACTCAGTCTTACACACTTGCCATGTTACTGATAGTCGCGATGTGCTAAACTTGCGATTAATTTTCTCTCTGAAATAGGTCTTCTATAGAGATATGTCATAGACGTCATCGACGTTGTCATGGCTACCTTAAAAACTTTTCATATAATTAATTATTAAGTACTTTTATTCAAATTAATTTAGTAGTGTTTTTATAAAATAGCTTTTTTTTTTAACGGAAAAGCTAAGATGAATGTCATGCTAATTTTTCATTGGACTTTTAAATTATTTATAGTGTTGTTTACTAAATAAAAGCGCGTGATTTTATAGAGTAAAAAGTGCTCACGCGACCGTTTTTTCAATTGTTGCAAGAATTCAAAAGACTGTCTTTAAATAGTGTTCAGACGATTGCTCAAAGTGTATTAGATTTCATTAGTAATAGAAATGGCATTTCAATAATGACTTTCAACTGCCAGTCTAAATAGTCATAAATACGATTTACAAGATTCAGTTACGAGACAAACAAATGTGTTACTTCTTACCGAAACTTGCATGACGCATGATAATCCAATTGAAATACCTAATTTTAATTGTATTGTTCAGTTCAAACGAGATACTGTTTCAAAAGGTGGGGTAGCTATTTACCAAAATAAAAATGATATTACTAATATTATGACTCCGAATATTGAAATAAATATTGCACACGTTAGCGATGTTAATGTTAGGCGCTCAGTTGTTGGAGATATTTGTGCGTGCTTATGCAAACTTAGAAATGGCCTACAAATAGTTATGGTAGCAATTTACATTTCTCCGAATCCAAAATTGGACGAGGTAGAGCATTTTATTCATCGCACTTTACTGGAGTAACTCGAGTGGCTCGAAAATACTTGAAACAAATGGTAATAAATTTCCACTTATCTTGGCTGGCGATTTCAACATTAACTTCGCTGATAAAAAATCAGAGCGGTGGACAACTTTTCTATCAAAAACATTGAATTTGAAAATGAATAATGATCCACAAAAGTCCACAACAAAATATGGGACCACCATTGACGCGGTATTTTCTAGGTATTTAGAGGATATTAAGTCGCAAACTTATGTTTCTTATTTCAGTTATCATAAACCTATAGTTTCAATGATAAATATTCCTGAATAACCAACAGCTACTGTAAGGTAATAAAACCCACATGTATTGTAAAATAATAAAAATATTTTAAATAATATTAACTTTTTATTTATTTAATAAAAGAAAAATTTGTTTTCTTACCGGTCACCACGCTCAAAAAGTGTAACTTGAATTAATATCAAAGAAAAAAAATACTGCATAAATAAAATAAATAAATAATTATAATTGCATAAATTGATACAAAATGCTATGCAATAGCTTTACCGCGGCAGTCCCCGAGTGCCACACGTCTTTTTTTTTGTTGTAGGGGAAACCTTCAAAAGGCACCCGATCTTTGGGTACCGAGGTCGGGGAGTGTCCGATTTTTACCTCACTAAAACCACTCCGGCGATCACCATCCGCACATAGGGGTGGTCCCGGTTCCTCTTAAAATACAAATTTCGGAACCGCCCCTGCGCAACGCCTGTAAAGGCACATCTCCGAGGAGAATTTAAAGGGAGGCCTAGGCCTCGCTGTGTACGGCAGCACATGACAACAGTGCCACCGTCTTCCCTGGGGTCATTTGATGGGTGCATAGAGTACCCACTTTATGCTCCCGCGATCCCAAAGGTCCACTTAACTTTGTTAAGTAAGCAGGTTAAAGCGTATTAGGCGCCAAGGTGGTTACCTCCTCGACGCCTCCTTCTCCGAGCAGGATCAATCTTCTCTCGATCCCGCTCAGCGGCCTCTTTCTTGACCATCACGGTCTCACAGAAAGAAGCTACTTCAATCCAATTTTCTGTCGCTGCCAGCATAGCCTTCACTACTACTGGCAGAGATAGGTCTCGACCGATCCTGGCAACTAGAATCCGCCGCTAAGAAGCCCACGCTGGGCACTCCACGAGCGTATGTTGTGCGGAATCTAGGATACCTCCACAATGACGGCAATTTGTCGTAGCTTCTCGTGCAATTCTATTCAGATACTCGCTGAAGCAACCATGTCCGGTGAGCACCTGAGTGAGCCTAAAGGAGATGTGGTCTCCCCTTTTCAGCCAGGCTTTTAAAATGCGGCAAAATGGCTTCGATTGAACTAGCGACACTGCGTAAATCCGGCTCGCGACGGGTATCCGCGACGGGGAAGGTCGCGTTCCCAACGGAACCCGCCTGCGTGTCTCGCGCGGTGACACGCGATGGTAAACCATCGCGGGCGCCCACTTAACTCTGTTTCAGCCCTTACACGTTTAAAAATGCATATTGCTCTACTAGTGAGCTGTACCTGATCTAATAAGTACTCGAATCAAATCTTCAAATCGTCGCCGGAACATTGTGAAGGGAAGTCTGCATATTTACTATCGTTTTAAGCTATTAAACTGATAAAATTTTAATAAAGTAATTTTGATGTATTTTAGTACAATATGTAGGTACCTATCGTTTTTTTATTAAGGTATGTTTAATATAATTTACATAATTATATTAAACATACCTTCCAGAGCATATGCACGCCAATTTGCATGATATGTACTGTGCTTTACCTATCTCCTTGGTAACTAATCCTTAAATAAATAAATAACATAGGTACGTAGATATGTATGATCACCTTTTCATCCTTGTAGGACATCTCCAAATCTTTGATAACATTCTGCCAGTGTACTTTTACGCTAGCTAAATTTTGTTCGTATTTAGATGGATTAATAACCCTTATTTTTCGTGGTTTCTCCCATTTTTTAACAAGAGGGCGCTTACCGCAAGGCATCACGAATTAGGTAATACTTCCTTACTTTTATCGGTAAAAAAATAGTAAGGATAACGAGAAAAGACAAAACAAGAAATATTACAAACACAAAATCTTCTAGATATTATTGTAAACGTCAACTTTTGTAATGTGTCGATGCCAGAATGGAAATTGTTTTTTTTTATTCATAGGTACTTTTAGAAACATACTTCAACTTAAATTTTTATAATTATTTAATATTATTTTTTTATTTATTAAAACTACTTATTTTAATATTGTAATATAAAGTTGTACCTAAATACACTATATATGAGAACAACGCCATCTACAATAATTTTTCAATACTACGTAGAATGTTTAAGAACATGGCAGCAAGAGAAAATTGGCGGCGATCAAATAAAGCTTAATGCCTTTCACATGAAATGTAACTCTGATGGTTTGAATACGTACACATAGATGGCGCTATTAATAAACCTATTAAAAAATTATACTAATAAATCAAAAAATAAATGTATTTCTGTAAATGATGAATAACAAATTCTTATGTAAATAATTGACAGTAAAATAAGTTATCAACATTTCAATTTATTTTTTACCTAGGCGTTCAGCGTCGTCAATTGTATCCGGTACCCTCTGACCAAGGGTTTCAGGTTGTGTTAAGACTAATAAAGCAGATATTATTGCTGTACTTGCAAACATAACGGATGGTATACCCGACCAGTAAATCCCTAAAGCAGGAGTTAGTGGCGCTAAAACGGATCCTATTCGCCCTAACATTGAAGAAAAACCTAAAAATGAATGTCTATACCTGGTGGGATATAGTTCAGCTGTATATAAGTATACAGATGTCATGACTAGGCCAATACAATACTTTCCTATAAGATACAAGGTTAATGATAAGGTGTACATACTTATAGGGACAAAAGCAAAAGCTAAACAACAAATACCACAGATCAAGAAACCACAAAATAACGTAACTCTTCTACCTACTCTATCTAATACTAAGACAGCTGTCCAAAAGCCAGGTATCTCGATAGCGGCAATCGCAATATAATTTAAGTACATATTTCCTGATAAACTAACAGAATTGATCGACAAACCATAGTATATGAATGTAGTAGTCATCCACAAAATGGGCGTCGTGCAACATCTTCGCACTAGAACAGGCGACCTAATAACTCTAAACAAGAGGTTTTCTTCATTGACCTGTTTATTTTCTTGTATTTGGTTGGGTATTGCTGTTAACAAAAACTCCATATTCTTAGTAGAGATTTGTTTTCCATTCAAACGAGATGCATATTCTAAAGTGGCCTTTCCTTCCATCTGCTTGTTCTTGCTGAGCAACCAGCGGAAACTTTCCGATAATATCCAGTAATAAGATATTATGAGGAACACAGGTATGTATAGCACCAGTGTAAGAGTTCGCCAAGGGCGTACAGCAAATGCAAGTACGCCTAAAACAACCTGTCCGAGAGCAAACATGCTAGATATAGTAGCACTCGTCCTCACACGATACTGCGGACCTACTATTTCAGCGGCCAGTATATAGGCAGCGCTGAAAGCACCTCCACCGATTGCTGTTTGCATGAATTGTAACGCCGAGTACATAGCGAAATTTACTGAAAACGCACGAATTACTCCTATCAAGGCCACATTAAATGAAAAGAACACTATAGACACTCTCCTGCCAAGACGATCAGATATGAACCCTGCCAGGACGAGCGCCACCATCGCTCCTGCACTGTTCAACGTCCCGGGCAGGGCTCTCAACCATTCTTGACATTCTAGATTAAAATCATACACCATAGTGTTAGTTCTGTCATATACGTAGCTGTCACACGGCACGATGATATCTCTGTCGAATAAGCTGGCAGGACACACTCCGTCGGGTGGGATCACACTACTGGTTGTGTTGACATATCTGTTGCAGTTATCAAACCCGGATGCGGTGGCTGGCACGGCGTTTGATATCCAGTCTGGTGAATATTCTGGATTTGGTCCGTCGCACACCGGCACCGCACATCGTGTGGGGAGGCTGCCGGCGGTAAAAATGTAATCTCCCGCCATAAAGGCACATATGAGCGAAGGGAAGGCCAGCAGACTTATAGTTAACATCTGATATTTTCCAAACTGTCCCACTTCACGATACAACACAAAGTCGAACTGTGTGTTGGGTTCACGTTCACTTTTTACTTCCTCCATATTAATTATTGACAATTAACTAATGTATTTGAAAAAAATCTTCAATATGATAATCATAGACTTCTTACTGTTTTATATAACGTATGATATGATCGCTATCAAAAAGCAAATAAACTTTATCTACTATCTGACGTTACTACAATCCTAGAGTTAGACGACATTTTCATTTTCAATGAAAACTATATAAATTTAGTAAACGTTCAAAACTCCAGTCGCATGCTAAGGATTGGATTGATAAATAAAATGTGCGAGCGCGCATTCAGTGAGTATACGTGTGTGTATGATGGTGATGTCTCAACATTCCACGGATAACACTAACACTAATGATCTGTCGTCGCACTACGTGAAATTACATTATATTTTCGTTGCACTTAGCGGTGACCTTTACTTATCATTTCTAGAATTTGCATAAATGAGGCATGTGTTCTTAGCTGTTTGGGTTATACATTAGGGTCGTGGTCAAGGAAGTCGAGCCCGAATCTTAATCATAATAGGTATGTAGCTGTTTGAAATCATAATCAAATTCGGATATTAAGAAAATACTTGTTAGGTATTCATGTTTATTTATAATGTATTCATAATTATTATTTACTTGCTGCACCCCGCGGTGTAACACGCGTAAGTTTAAACTCACCAGGGAAGCGGGCAACAGCGCTTCTCCTGTGGGATATTAAATTACGGATATCCCCAACTGGCCTACCAAGCGTGGGAATTGTGGCAAACCACCCCCCGAAGGAACTAAAGCCTTGGGGGAGGCCTTTGTCCAGCAGTGGACCTCTATATGCTGAGAATAAAAAGAAGATTCAGTTGTACATTAGTTTCGGTCTTATCACTTATTTAAATACTTTACATAATATGATAACACTAAATTTCATTCGGTTGATATTTGTGTGGAGATTAGTAGTCAAGTTTTATTAATTGTGTAAAATGTTAGCTTTTTACTTTTTAACAAAAATTATAGCAATAGTCGCTGTCAAGATACATATGTTAGCCTAATATATTTTTATCTGCATGCGATAATACCAATAATTTAATTAGGATGTAATAATGACTGCTGAAAACGTGCCATCTTCGCTCAAATAATAGTGTTAAGTAGAGGAACCCAAAAAAACAAAAAATCCAAAAGAGGCTTTTCATGAAGTTAATCATAAAAATTTTATTTTTTTCATAATAATTTTGAAACCCAGGTAGGGACATTGTCCTATAGGTAATGTTTCAAGAGAAATGAAGGGAAACATGAATTGACACATTTTCACACCAACTTAGTGAAAAAGTCGATTTTTGACGTATTGATCGTTCATGTAAATATGTAGTTTGTAGAAAAAGAAAATTTTTTACACACCGAAAAACCTTAAAAAGCGGTGGCGTATAATCACCCCGAACGTCTCAGTAATAATTATTTATCTATTAGTAAAAACTTACACAACAAGTCTACTAAGTCAGGGCTTTGTAAGATTTGAACTCACATCTCATCTCTCACTGATTCACGTATGTCCTATCTACACACACCTAACCGCTAGGTCACCTTGACTCATATTATAAGGAAGTTATGAACTGCATATTCATCCTGCATATACAAATCACTTGTTGACGACAACGATACATTCTTTGAAACTAAAAGGCATAAGTCCAATTTAAAGTCAAGCCATTTTGCATTGTTTCGTGAGATTGCCTATGGAATTTTGATCGACCCTGTACATATTTCGTTTATCTTAAATTTTGTTATAAGGTAGTACTATCGTTCGTAAAGCAATTAAATTGTTTCAGGCAATTTTATTGTTTACCTGCCAATGCACCTAGTATGCTTAAAATGTTGTAAATAGGTATTCATATGTATACACATACGTACTACTTCTGATCAATAAACATTAATTATATTTAAAATGAAGTAAAATTAATGCTTGTTGATATTGAGTTACAATTATTATCATACATTTAATCTAGTGTTGTAATGTTTTAAAATAGAGTCTGTATGTTATTCATCATAAATGATATCTTTCATTTTATTGTCTGGAGTTTTGAATGTTATCTTCAATAGTCATCGTCTTATAGGTATATTATAGGTTCGATAAAACACTTACCTAGAATATTTATTGCTACCTATTATATTGCCCTTGTGTCCCAACACTGGCCTCCTCTTGGTGACAGGCCATACTGTACCACACCGGCGCAGTGTGGGTTTTGTAGATGTCATATGACTTTGATTTTTCGGTGTTAGGACATGCCAGTTTCTTAACGTACCTACTCTTTCACCATTTTGGGAGCAGTGTCAAGTACTTTTTAAAAACATTAAACTCATTAATTGTAGGTAAAACGAAAGCTGTAAAATTAAACGTTTCATAGAATATTCTTCGTTTATTTTAAATACAACAGTAAAACATAAAAACGTAATATACTCGTAAACTATGGTGACTGTTAGTTTTAGGCAGCACCGATAACATGATTACAAACGATCGATAGATTAGAAAAGAAGATAGATTACAACGATTAGAAGTTACCTATATTTGTTTTAGAAAAGTGTGATAAGCGTAGATATAACCCTCAATAGCGATAATATTCATTTTATACAGAATCCATCAAGTGAGATAATCTTTTGCGTATGTTCTCTATGGGTGCCAGAGTATCGTGGGGTGATCCGATTGGCGGGGTCATCTGGTACTCGGCTTCAAGAGTAAGCCTTGCGTTCAGGACGGCGGGGTCGAAGAGACCCAGGCTGCTCAAGTATGGAGGCTTTCGGTGCTCAGGGTGGTGGATCATCCAACGGCAGTACTCTTTTACACTCCTGTACGAAAAGAATAACTTACCATTAATTTTCTGGTGATACAGTCAGCTACAAAAAGATGACTTTAACATGAAGTCATAAACTATTGGCGTGCAATTTGTCTTCCATAAAACTGTATTAATGAATTGGTACATTTAAGAACATACTCTACGTATTTTGTGACTATGTATTCAATTGGTACAATTTATCGAACATCGACTGTTCATGAAAAGGTACATTTGTTTTAGTCTGGTTAGTGATTGCACGATATTTTCCCGTTTGGACAGAGTAATAATTACGCTACATATAGAAGCTTCTCATTTATTGATGTTATGATGTTCATAATGAAGAGTGCTTTATTGTACCAAATATTGTAACATAGGTACACTATAATCGGAGATAACGAAAAGGTTGTGTTGCTTAATTAAGGTTCTATATGAATAGCTCTAGTTTTTTTTTTAATTAAGTTGTTTATATTTATACCTATATATCAGTGTAAAGGGGACGATGGGGCTGACATATCCCCATAAAAGCCCCAAAATAGAATCAGATTAAAAAGGTACACTATACTACCAAATAAAGCATTCTATTTTTGATGAGCGATCATAGCTGAGATACGCATGTTTAAATATGATTTGCTAAATATGATAAAAATTACCTCAGGTTAGTAATCCCTTCCCAAACAGTTTTAAGCGTGACAAGATCTCTGGGCACATGTCTTGCCGATCGCCACAGCTTCTTTGTATGATTCCTGGGAGGATGGTACTGGTCGTGCTTTGGCAGACTCTGACCAAACGCCTTTATCTTAACAGTATGCTGTTCAGCTCTGATGTCTTTGGTGATTTCCCGGCCTAGTCTTGCGATGCGGGACATCTAGAATATTTAAAATTATTTTCAGTTCTGTCAGACTATGTCCCACTTGGTGGAGTAGCTTCTTGTGATCGCTCATTTACACGAAAGAAGAACGAATGTCACTGATACCACAATTAACGTGGCCACCTTCAACTATGTTCAAACGTTATAAAAACAAAGTGGCAACGATATGAAAAGTGGAAGTCTAGTAAATATAATACGGTAGACATTTTTTCAAGCAAAAGTTAAACCATAACTGTAACCGCAGTTCTATTACTGTCCACATGTTTGCTACACTTGAAAGCGTGTTGTAAACAAATTATGCTAACTTTTTTATAGTACAAATGAAAACGTGAAATGTGCCCTACTTAAAGACAAAACGAAAAACGTTATTGGTCGATATCTTACTTAGTTGCTTAATAGTGAAGGCTGATTTTTCCAACACCAGATAATTATAATCAATGAATAATTTTGAATTTTGACAGTTGTGTTCCATAAAAAATCTGCCAGAAATCAATTTTTTCCACGAATAAAAAATATCTGTCGATTGAGAAATCAGCCCTAAGTTATATTTAAGTAACTTTTTAGCTTCTCTCTAACCTCTGGTTTTCCCGTAGTTATTGCTATTTTTTCATCAACACTTGGAAGTTCTTTCGGTATGACTCTGAGACTTTGAGCTACGTGAGTGTCGAACTCGATCTGAAATAGTGTATTCATTACATACATGGGTTAATAAGGTAGATTATACAAGTACACAAGTATTATGTCGTCAACAAGTGATTGTAGCTCATAATTTCAACGGTACGGAGTCAAGGTGACCTAGTCTTTAGCAGCGTGCTAATAAATACGTGAATCCACTGATTTCCGTATATATGTATAGCCAGGAGTTAGCTGTTGTCTCCTGACATCCAAGGCATCTGTTGCGGCGACTGGGGACGTGAGGGCGCTGAGATTGCCTCCACTTCATGCATTCCACCTTATCCTGAACAGGAACCCGTGGCCAAAGCGCCTTCCTAGCCACTCCTCAAACAGAAAACTTGTCGCCACAAACGTGGCGTACCCAAGAAGTAATAGTCTTGACTTATTTGTTGCAGGTTATAGGATCGAACCCAGACAAGCGCCTTAGTTTGTGTAATAGTAGATTGTTAACCGAGGGTGGAAAGAATCAATTCCCGAGGTATTTAGACGCCCGAGCGTAGCGAGGGCGGCTATAGTCCGAGTAGGAATTGATTCTTTTACCCGTGTTAAACACTCTACTTTTCATTTCGAATATGAGGAAAATAAAACTAGTTGTTTATCTGAACTTTTATGGATAACACTATATATAATAATGTTAGTCGTAATTTGACTATTAATTTTAAATCGGTACTCTATTTAAAATTAATAGTCAAATTCGGACAATTCGTGAAATTAAAAGTTACATTTTTTACTTGGAATGTTTATGCTATTTGATATATTATGACAAATTGGGTGTTCTGGATATCTGTAAAAGTAGGAGACTCTAGTATTTCATCAGGCGGATACTCCTTGGCGGTTGACGGCTGAGGCTGAGGCGAATTGTGGTGTATTTTTAGTTTCAGTTAATTTGTTCGAAGTTTTTGTTTTATTTTGGATTGGATCCTCAATGTAGCCTTCGGCGACTGTGCTGGATTTCCACCTCCGTGTCTTTTTAACGTCATCATGTTTGCCCCAGAATCGGCTAAAAGAGTTGCTGACGTACATCTATAACAATCTCGTCAGGAGCATCCTTTAAAAATGTTTCCAGTTCAAAAGAGGTAAAAACCTTAGTTTTTCTACTCTTGAACCCCTGAGACTGTCTTTTCAAAAAGGATGTTAAATTATGTTTTTTTTTTCAAATTTACATTGTGTTTTACACTAAGTGTACCTACTCTTGAGCATTTAATATCGGCTCCATAACGTAGAAGGTTGTAGTTTTCTAGGCAGTCGTTTAAAATATATAAGAAATACACTTTCGGAAAATGATTTTATATTCTTCTCTGCTCGCCACTTCATAAAATCATTCACTAATCTTTCTTTTGAGATTTCTGGTAAAAGATTATTAATAACAAAGTTTACCTTTAATTTGTCTTTAATTGAATCTGGTGTCAATATTTCAGAATCGCTTGAACTCATTTTTAAATTAAAATCTTAGCATAAAAGATTAGGTATTAACGTAACTATTTTTTTAATTCCGTCACAGATACATAACAGATTAGTATCCCGCTAATTTATGTCGAATTTTTAAATTTCAAATATGAAACTCGCCACGTTATTGTTGCGACCATAGAATTAATAAGTAGGTACTTTCGTACTTCTTAATTCTATGTTTGCGACCTATTTTGCTTAATGAAGTTTGCGCTAAGTTCATACTGGCTGTTTAGAAACTCACATTGCCACTGTAATTTTTTTTTATTAGTTTTTATTACACAAATTTCTTCACAGCTGACAGCAGTTCTATTTTTAAAGTTCATTCCGACCCTTGGGTGGGAAGTAATTTGTATGAGTTTTTCCCGCTCTAGGGAGGGAAATAGCACTTTCTACCCAATAACCAGATCAAGAAAATACTGCTTTCCGAATATGAGAAATGAAAAATATTTTATCACTACTGCTCTCAAAGAGGCGAAGGAAAACATCATGAGGAAGCCGGGTGTACTAAAATATAACATTTTGTATATGCGGCCCGCTCATTAGCAGGCCTGTGTTCCAGGAGTGCGATTATTATAGGCTAATTGTATTACTTTACTAAGCTGTACACTTTGTTAGCTTATCTACATAGGTTAAGCAATTAATTCATAGAGACTCAAAACTTACTTGGAAAAGTTCCTTGATAGCTTTCGGTGTAAACAGTTTAGACTGCTGGTCGCCTCCCAGCTGTCTCATGTATTCGCAAAACTCGTTTGCAATCTGTTAAAGTTTAAATCTATTGATCTGTAAGTCTCTAACTAGGTATGGCAAGAATTCATTATAATTAAGTGAATCCATCGTAAAAAAAATAATTGAATCGTAGGTTATGCTTTATATAAAATTAACAAATACCGTATTAGGCGGGTCATTAGACTAAATAATTATACGCTGAAAGGAAAGACTGCATATAGTATAAAGCACCGCTAATAGCTGATGACGATGGTGATGTCGAGCAGTTATACCCTGTCGGTGAGATCATCAGCCTTCTTGACGAGACTCTTCTCTTCTTCCTTCTCGGGCTGCAGATATCGAGTGGGCCAGGTTATCTGTTCGCGTACCGGCTTGCTTAACAACTCCAGATGGATGTTTGGCTGGTCTTCTTCATCACTAAGAGAATGAGAATAGGTTATACCGATTAACTTTTCTTATCGTCTTGAAAATTATATGGTATGTTGTGTAAGTTGAACAAAAGCCACAGACAGGAATATTTAAGTGTAGGAATTTGTTGATAAGTTCCACACACAGTATTTACTGTGTATATAATCTGTTTTGATTCTTTGATTTGGTATAAAAAGTTTACTCGTATGTTTAGTATTTATTACTGGATCAATTTCTCTGTACCTATGTAACAGAAAAAATATGATTACGAGTATAAGCTATTAAAATAATTTCTTTGCCAATGGTTTCTATTCTACTCCATATTTTTTTTCAAGAAAGCATTTTTTTGCCATTCGTAATAAAACATTACATAGTTTCAATGTCTTCCCAAAAACCCTCATCCAAAAAAGGTAGAGCTAAAATTTCAGTAATTATAATATGCTAAGTATAACCTATACCCCTTTTCAATAATTTCATTGTTGTTATATTTTCTTGTGTTCATCACTATACATAGTATTGTATAAAGTCATGTGTTATTTTTTTTAAATGAACAGACAGCTGTGCTGCTGGGGAGTTTCTTCCGCCACTTCTTCTTCCCAGCGAAAGCACTAGGAAGTGTCAATGGGTGGGCGTTTTGGAGGACTGTCTTATGTAATATTGACGTTCAAAAAGTGCTGATTCTCAGCCTAATTTGAATAAATGACTTTAGATAAAAAAAAAAGATTTTATCTACTTGTCCAGAAGTATAGTTTTATTGTTTAATTGATAATGTGCTATGTATATCAATAGTTTAACGGGTGAGGCGAGGTGCTAACTCACGACCTCTCGATTTCCAGTCTGCATTTATAACCTTTTATTTTCTTATTGCTCATATTGCCTTTTAAAATAAAAGCCAGAGAGCACACACGAGTTATTTCCTCCAATTTATTGTATGCTACAACCGAGTAATTAGCATCGCTTAAAAGTTTTTACGATCTTGTACTCTAATTGCGTAATATACTAGTAAATCAATCACAGTCATCATCATCATCATCAACCTTTTTATCGTCCCACTGCTGGGCACAGGTCTCCTCTCATACAGAAGAATTGAGCGTAATCACCATGCTTGCTCAATGCAAGTTGGCCATTTCAGACTTAAAGTCCAGGTTTCCTCAAGATGCTTTCCTTCACCTTGTAATCAGTCATTGGTGTCCAAGATATACTTAGAAAGTACATATAACTTTAGAAAAGTTACATAGGTGGCCTAGTAATTAAAACACAGCCTCTCAAGTATGAGTGTGCAGGTTTGATTCCAGGTCAGGCACTTGCCTGACCTGGAATCTAACCTGCACACTCATACTTAAACCATGACTACAATCACAATCACACAGTCACAGTTGAAGAAAATTCCTAATTATTTACTTCATAGAATTGAAAGAAACCATCTGCTCAGTCACGTTAATGATGCAATGAGCGTGGCTGAACTGTCAACATGAAAGGAATTGCAATCCGCGCAATTACCACACCGGTCTATTAAATACCTGGGGCAATATTCCACGTCAGTGTCAGAATCCATCTCTCTGTTAATGTACAAACATTTTCTAGATGATATCTGTGGCTCCTTTACCATGTGACGTGGTAGCTTTACTGAAATACAAATGTGTTTGTATGAGGCACAGTAAATATGATACCATGTTTTTGTAAAACTACTCAAATACCAAAAGTATAATAGGAGATTAGCTTTTAAGGGATACGTAAAAATACATGATTACTAATGGTAATTAGGTTTATATTAAATAATAAATAAATATAACTACTTATTACCTTTAATCGTTTCTGGTTCCTCTTTTACGACATCAATTTTAGGAATATTCAGTGTAGCGCAAACTTTTAAATACAATTCCTTCGGCAGCACTTCTGCTAACACCTTACTTTCGTCTTCCTGAAAAATAAATTTATTAAGAAACAATAATTTAATTTTAAATACTTTGTTTTTCTTACTGTAGGTAATCTGTAATTTCTTATTGTAATTACCGTTGATGAGGAAAGAACGAATACATAGCAAAATAGATGCGCGCGCGGTTTCACCCGCGTAGATTAGAATAGAATAGAATACTCTTTATTATGTACACCATATAGATTACAGAACATAAATATAATGATTTTACAAAGGGTGACACAATGGGCGGTTTTTTATTAAAACAATTATTTATTAAAATTGCACTTATAAATATAAAAGATAAAAACCTATTTTCAGGCCTAACGAATGTATAAACGAAATTTCATTAAAATCAGTTCAGCCGTTTTGGAGGAGTATGATTTATTTAGTATAGACAAAAAGGCATAGGTACTTCATATTTTCAAACTAAACGTAAACAAAAAGAAATGTTTTGTCTTGCAAAAAAGATGTAAGACAAGAAAAACAGACGTAAGGTGCTGATGCTGTAGGTACCACTTACCACTGACTCTTTATACGTATCCATTTTATGAAAGACATCGTTCCAGTATTTTTTATTATTTTGCATGTATTTAGACATAAATCCGCTTTTGTTAACTTTTATTAGCTTGCGCGGTTTTCTTTTTCCTTCTGCTCGAACGCTGTCCATGACTACCCTGTCTTCTGGTCTTTAGGTGTGTGGTTGATTTATCAATAGCAACCACATAGATTTAGTAAAAAGACACTGTCGTAATGCGCGCGGCGGGAGCGTCAAGCGTGTTTGACGCTACCGGTGAACAAATGCAGACTATTTCTCTACAGACTAGATTAATGAATAGACATGGCACTCATTTATTCTAGTTAGATTTTTTTTTGTTCATTGTTTGGTGGCTTGGGTAGAGCACCGCCGTGTCCTCGTAGTGGCGATCGGCAGCGATCTCTCGCGTCCGACCCTGGTCCAGGCCATGGTCCGGAGCGAGAGTGCATGGTAGGCCGTCACCTCCTTCTGCGAAGCAGTGATGCTGGCAAAGGAGGAGGCGGAGCGCGTGAGGCAACGGGAATCCCAGCGCCCTCACGCCACTAGCCGCCGCAGTAGACGCCCTGGTCGGGAGACGACATCTAACTCCCAGCCACCGTAGGCGCGGGCCTGCGGGCGGTGAGCAGTGGGCAACTCGCCGCCCGGTAAGGACCAGGCCCGAGTCGACGGCGCGTCGTGTTTCACGCGCGCCTCAAAGAGGTGTCAGCACATCGTGACGGGGTCCACGAAGACCGATGCCTCCTGGGTCAGGGTTGCGGGTTGGTTAAACAAGAAACCGCGGCCCTGGCCGTCGCACAGGCAAGTGAAGAAACACGGGTGGGTTTTAGTCAGTAAAAGTCTGACACACCCTTCCGCTCCGCCCAGAGCGGGAGAAGTCATTTGATGATTTCCCATCCCAACAAAAAAAAAAAAGGCCATAACATCGGCTGCCGGTAGAAGTTACCACCAGAGATTCGTCGTGTTCCGGCATGATGTCTGATAAAGCCGTACGGAGGACGTCTCAGCAGTTGTGTTACGATATGTACCGGGTACGATGCGCCAAATGTGTTGTGTCGGGAATTTGGTCGTGGAGGGTCTCCAGATCAATCTCCCTCCGGTACAGCATCGTTGGTCGTGTTGTAGGGTTTAACATTGCATCAACTTGCCCAACTGACATCTTCCTTCCTATTCACGAAGTTTTTTGAGTGAATAAGCTCTTAATAAATTAACGCGCTTTACCATCAACAATTGCATCACTGCTTACCATCAGGCGGGATTGCGGTCAAGCACTAATTTATAATTACATAAAAAAGATAGTACTGCTTCTGGCCGAGCTACTTATGACGCCTTCTTCCTTCAACTTCGTTTTCAATGTCTACCTGCGACCGAGAAGTTAACGAAAACTTTAAAGAAGGTGCCAAGTTACACAGTTTGTTTTAAAAAGTTTAACGACTTACTAGTTTGTAAAGAAGAACAATTTTAAACAATAACAATTAGGTATGTTTTGGCATTATTTCCATAGTACAACTGTGAGAAAAACAGTGTGTTTGCATTATTTTTACACAATTATTAAAAATAAAATAAAATTAGGTAAATTCTTTGTTCAAAATTTTGCTTAATCGGGATATAATTTTCGCACTGTTGGGGCATATCCTCTCTTCGTCAAATTCATTCATTTCAAATTCAAATTCATTTATTAATCTTGTGAACACAGGTTACAGTTTTACAGATGTTATGTACTTACAAAGAATTTTTGTCCATGCTATGTCCCGCCAAAAGGCATACAAAATATCATAGGAAACGAATGTAGATGTCACAGTTTCATGCAAAATAATATGTCAATAAATTAAGCCGGCACATTAATATACCACCACATAACCACCATTAAATATATTAATGTGCCGGCTTAATTTATTGACATATTATTTGGCATTTTATTTTATATTATATATGTGGAAGCTTGTAATTAGCAATTTGTGTTGTAAATAATGAAGTTTATGGTAGTATTAGTCTGTAAGCTTTCTGTAATAGTAAAATAAATATATTAACTCAATAGGCAGCAACACACAATAAAGTCTTAGAAAAAATAAAATAAAATGTCAACAAATTACAATTTTTAAATATTAAACAAAAAATAAAATATAGTCAACAGAGTCAAGAGTCGTCAAATTTAGATAATATCATACAAATTTATCTTAATTAAAAAAGTTTGTCATTAAGATATTCATTGACAGAGTAATATGTCTTTTCAATAAGTAATTTAAAAAGCTGATGCTTAAAAATATTCACGTTTTTAGCTGACACAATTTCATTTGGTAATTTATTGTAGGTATATCTTGGGAGCCATTGCATATATGCTTTTATGTAGAAATTCAGTTTTTGTGAAAAGCAAGTGTAACTTATTCGAGCGACGTTGGCTTTCGACAGAACTATAGAGATCCTTATTATTTTTAATAAAAATACAGGCCTCATAGATGTAGAGCTTGCATGAATCGGTCCGTTTTATTTTGCATATAGCTCGAATGCATTTCTTTTGTGCAATCAGTACTTGCTCAATTTTAGTACCATTGCCCCAAAATATCAAACCATATCGCAGGGTGGAGGCAACATAACCATGATAAGCTGCTAACAGTGCGGTCATGTTTGCACTTTTACCCAGCATCCGAAGAGTATAGGAGAACTTGCTAATTTTCCCACACACAATGTCAATTTGCGTCCTCCAAGACATATCGTTGTCAATGTATAGGCCAAGAAATTTTGTTACATTCGATTGTAGTATTGAAGCTCCTTTGTAAGTGACTTTAATTTGTGATTGTCCTTTTTGTCCAATTTTGAAGCTCATAATTTTAGTTTTTCGTCAGGGGGTGACCCCAGCGCAAGTTGGTAGATTTGAAAATTTGCTATCAATTTAAATTGACCGTCTGTGCATTTCACATTTATCATTCTTTTACAGACATATAAAATCACCCAAACATAGCAATTTGACGTAGGATGGCCATGAGCAGATAACTAAAATGCAAAAACGTAAGTATTATAATACAATATAGGTATATCTTAGGCATATTTTCCAAATGTAGCATAAAATTGTTCCTTCTGTATGTCATTATTATGTCTGTGGCTTGTTGACTCGTTTCCATGGGCACCACATAAACAAGGGGCTATGACTTTCATACCTATTTTTAACCTTTCTAATAGGAAACGGATTTTAATCCTTATAATAAAGCACTGATTTACATATCCTAGATAAGAATTTTTATTTTCAAATATATACAATCTTATAAAACTAAATAAATACAAATTACTAAATAAAGCTATTACCCTAATTAAAACTATTAATAAATTACAATACAGCATCAAAAAATTCGTCATCATCGCTGTCGACTGGTAATGTACCCAAGAGACTGGCAGCATTGCCGCGTTGAATGGCAATACTTAGTCTCTGGCCAAGGTAAAAGCCAGCCCTTGGTTCACGGGAAGTGTCAACAAGCCGTTTGGACAGTTCATTAAAAAGGCAAAGAGCACTCGGACCCCACGGCCCAAGAGTTTCAACCCCAAACGGCTCGAAAATATAATTTCCGATAAGGTTGTTATATTTTCGCCGTTTGAGGTTTTCTGCAGCCGCAGCAGCAACGCCAGCACAGCACGTCGATCCAGGAAGATGGGATGGCGCAAGAGTATCGACGCAAGTTGCATCCCACACTAAAGGCCTACCCATCTTCCAAGGAAATAAGGACATGCCGTCCGGTCTCTTGCCATCATCGCGCACCAAGCCATTAGGTTCTAATACAGCTGGAACGCCGACAGTGACAAGAGCTCGTCGAATGATGTCGTTAATGTTTGCGTGCCGAGCTAAGCGACCCGCACTTCGGCTGCAAGCCAGGCCGTGGTGTCCGAGGCTGTTGACATCTGCACCACAGTGACAGCGATGAGGAGAACAGCAAGGAGCTCCTAGTCGTAAGGAAGCAGCGATGCGGAAAGTGGTGTCGTCGAACAAAGTGCCTATGTTCGACGAAGGTAGTGCATGAAGCCAAAGACCCGACTCCCACCTTCCCACAGCTAGCAGGCGCGCACGCTCCGCATCAGTAGCAGACGAGTCAAGTAAATTGTTCCGTACTACTCTACAGAGCGGCTCGTCCCACTGTCTCTGGGAAGATGAATTGCTGGGTGGATCTGTATTCGGGCAAGTGATTCTCCAGGAATCCATAGCCTCGGAGAAGAACGGTACATCAAAATTAATCAGTGAGGGGGCTAAAATTTTCCTGATTAATTTATCAGTGCCGTGGACCGAGGATATGAAAGCCGGTAAACTAATATCAGAAATTTTGCGGACGCCGAGGCCCCCCATACGAATCGGGAGAGTAGCTTGTGCCCAAGCTCGGTCGTCCATGGCCACATTTAAAATCAAAGTTAATGTATGCCTGATAATTTTGTCCATTTTGTCTAAAAGGTGAGTGTGCTTCCATAAATGGGAAGCGCGAAGGAAGTAAATTAATTTAGGGCTAAAACAGCAGTAACGAATCAAGGTTATGGCCGAATGCATATTAATTTGCAACAATCTGTCCGAAACGTCATTGAAATTTTGAATTTTTTCGTCAATGAAAATAGGAAAGGAATTCTCGAAGATTGGAGACCCAAGGAGACGAAGAGATGTTTTTTCGATAATTTTGATATCTGGAGCTATTGACTTAAATTTTGGGAGTGCCAGGTGTCTGTCAGTACTGTCGGCTAAGTATAGTTCACATTTTGAAAGATTGAGATCGAGGCCTATGGAAAGAAGGAAGATAAGAATTAGGTCAAAATAACAACCTAATAATAAGCTTGTAAAAATGATTCCATCGATATAAGAAATAGTCTTAACTCTGAATAATTATGCATTTTTTTTTTATTTGTAAAAACATCCGGTTTGCCTAATCTAAAATGATGCACTTGTTGATAACCAGTACCATATTTTTTTTGTTTACAATAGTCTATAGATAAGGTATTTTAAACTCATGTGTACCGAAGTCATATTATGATTGTTTTGAACGAGGTGAAAAATAAACAAACATATATAACACGGCTTCGTGTATATTTCAAGGTGTAAGATTTAGTAGTGCAGTGTCGTGTAGTTTGATCAATAGCCGCTACTCGCCCCCGCGCCCAGTCGCCCCTGCTGCGAACGTACTCTGGTATTGGTTTCCCTAAATCTACTTACTGTATGATAGGTATAGGTAATAGGTAATACGAACTGGTGTCCACAACTCCACGAGAATGCCCGTATTTTGCGTACATACGTACGATAATAATTTAATATGCGATGGCACTTTTTCGGGTTTCGCCGCAATCGGTCAACTGGGGACCTACTAGTGTATGCCACTCACTTGTGGGGCGAGGCACTCGAGAGGAATGGGGAAGCAATTGCTGTCTCCCTTGATGTCTCGAAGGCCTTCGACCGGGTATGGCACGCTGGCCTTTTGAGTAAGCTTCCAGCGTACGGCATTTCCCCTAGCCTGACTGGCTGGGTAAAAGACTTCCTGACTGAACGGTCCCTCCGAGTTGTTGTCGACGGATGCTCATCTGAGCCCATGTCGACTAATGCCGGTGTTCCTCAGGGGTCTGTTCTCTCTGCAACTCTGTTTCTGCTGCATATTAACGATCTGCTGATGCCCGGTATCTATGGGTATGCAGATGACAGCACAGTTGTGGAGAGATACCTGCCGGATGCTCGGGCTAGTAGGGAATCAATCCGGTCCGAAAGAGAGGCCATGGTAGAGCGAACGAGTGTTGCACTTCAGGCAGTCTCCGAATGGGGCAATGCCAATCTTGTAGCATTCAATGCCGCCAAAACGCAGGCGTGTCTTTTCACCGCCAAAAGGAGCCCGTTCACCTTGGCTCCTACTTTTCGGAATGTATCCTTGGAGTGTACCGACCGCCTTCAGCTTTTGGGTATTGAGATTTCCTCGAACCTCGGTCCGTTCGTGTGTGGAGTACTGCAGCCACATTTGGGCTGGTGCTGCTAAGTGTCACCTGGCCACTTTGGATTCAGTGGAGAGGCGTGCGAAGAGGCTGATTGGTGACCCTGATTTAACTCGAGTTGGTCTCCAAAGCCTAGAGCACAGGCGTAGAGTAGCCAGCCTTTCGGTGTTCTATAGGATACATTCTGGGGAGTGTGCGAGGGAATTGCACGATTTAATTCCCCCATCTCCGTTCCACCATCGGACGACCCGTCGTACGGCGAGTTTCCACCCTTATGTTGTTAACACCTCTACGATCCGGACGAAGCGTTTCGCCTCCTCCTTTATACCGCGTACATCGAGGGACTGGAACAATCTGCCGGCGGCGGTGTTTCCGTCGGACTACAATTTGAGTGTCTTCAAGGCTAGAGTGAATAGGCTCTTAATAAACTAGTGCGCTTTACCATCAACGATTGCGTCACTGCTTACCATCAGGCAGGATTGCGGTCAAGCGCTGGTTTATACTTTAATAATAATAAAAAAAAAGGTTCTCAATTCGACACGCATGGACCGATTTGCAATTTTTTTTTGTTTGATAGGGTATACATCCCAGATAGTCCCTTCGGTCATCCCATTGGTCAGGATCTGATGATGGAAAACCAGAGAAATCAAGGGAAACTTTCAAAAATCGTAGGGGCGACTAGTGCATTATATGTAGTATTTTCATTAAGTATTTTAAACCACTACAATTTTATGAAGGTCTGGATTAGATCTGATGATGGAGCCGGGAGACAATCGAGGGTACTCCTTAACGATTCACAGCAGCTACCTTGTGTTTGCGCATGATTAATTTGTATTGATAAGAACTTTACACCTAGATGGGTTGTGACTGTCACAAGGGCTCTGATGATGAAGACAAAGGCCAGTTCCGGGAACTCCTCAACGGTTTTAGCTACTTTGTGTTTGGACTTAATTCATTTATATTGATGACTAGCCACCACACCGTGTACCGTCGCAAACGCAACAACTTGCAATTTTTAATATCTATATTAAATCAATAATGTATTTAAGGTATTAAATGCTAAATTCTCTGGCTCGCGATTGGGACGCGTACACTCTCATACTTTCCAGACGATCTGCATTTTCAGAAAAAGACTTTCCAATACGACAAACTTTTGCTAATCTCGCTTGGAAACTATTTTTAGATAGCTGCGACCTTCTCCTTCTAGGCATATTGCTATGAAGAATATTTATTTTAATTTAGGGAAATTAAGAATAAACTAATAACTAAGAATAAACTAGTAAAATTAATAATAAAAAAGAAATTATTCAAGTTCAAAAAGATAGTTCTGAAAAGAACTTTGATATATATTATGAAAAAGTGTGATTCCTAATACTAAAACTAAGTAGCTCTGAAAAGAAGTTTTTAAGTGAAGCATAAAAATGTGTTAAATAATCTCGAAATATTCAATGTCGGTTGCGTCCACTGCGTAAGAAGCCGACCGCGCGCTCGTCGAGGTAGTTACTCGATGCGCTGCGCGGCGGCTTGTATTTTTATTTTAATTTCATGATATCTTTTGAAGTCTTCAATATTAAATTATTTATTTGGATAAAAAATTATAAATGGTATCAATAACACGGTCTGATTTTGATCGGCATTTCTATCAATATAATAAATGTAAAAAAGTAGTTATAGCGACGTAACTACAATAGTTAGACATATTATGGTCTCGCAAAGTTTTTTGTAGATATTGATATATTCTATAATATTGTCGAACATTTTTTTGTCCTATCATTAATACTCTTCGCAGCGTATGCGATGAAAGACATTTTATGGCTAATTTTTTTACACCTTCGGTTGGTTTTAATAAGAATTTCTAAAGATTTCTATAGTAATCTAGTACTAAATATTATCGTTATCGCAAAGGTCCGGCAGTACTTCACACCAGGGCAGCTTCTAATGTTGTACAAAGCACAGGTCCGTTCATGTGTGGAGTACTGCAGCCACATTTGGGCTGGTGCTGCTAAGTGTCACCTGGCCACTTTGGATTCAGTGGAGGGGCGTGTGAAGAGGCTGATTGGTGACCCTGATTTAACTCGAGTTGGTCTCCAAAGCCTGGAGCACAGGCGTAGAGTAGCCAGCCTTTCGATGTTCTATAGGATACATTCTGGGGAGTGTGCGAGGGAATTGCACGACTTAATTCCCCCATCTCCGTTCCACCATCGGACGACCCGTCGTACGGCGAGTTTCCACCCTTATGTTGTTAACACCTCTACGATCCGGAAGAAGCGTTTCGCCTCGTCCTTTATACCGCGTACATCGAGGGACTGGAACAATCTGCCGGCGGCGGTGTTTCCATCGGACTACAATTTGAGTGTCTTCAAGGCTAGAGTGTATAGGCTCTTAATAAAATAGTGCGCTTTACCATCAACGATTGCGTCACTGCTTACCATCAGGCGGGATTGCGGTCAAGCGCTGGTTTACATAATAATTAAAAAAAAAAATATATACCCTATATTACTCAGTGATTATGTAGCTTTCTAATGAAAAAAGAATTATTAAAATCGGTTCAGTACTTTTTGAGTTTATTCGTTACATACAAAAATACAAATCTTTCCTCTTTATAATATTAGTGTATATAACTTTGCACCCATATGGTTTATAATAAAGGCCCAATAGATTTGATGATGGAGCCGAGAGACAGTCGAGGTAACTCCTCAAAGATTCACAACAGCACATTAGGGGTCATATGAGGAAGACGAAGGATAGTTAAGGGATCTCCTCATCGGTTTACAGTAGTTACTTTGTGTTTGTGTTTGGAGAACTTTGCACCTTATAATGAAGGTCTGCCCTAAATCTGATGATGAAGAGCATAGGTTATCGAGGGAATTCCTCAAAATTTTACAGCATTGAAGTTTAACACAGGACAACTACTATCTACACGTTTTGCTTATGCAACAATCAATTAAAATCAAGAAACCGAATGTAAGTTTCGTAATCGCGTTATTTCTAGCATTGCTCATGCTTTCATTTTGGTCTCATAGGAATTTATAGAAATCGGTTCAGTGGTTTTGTTTTTAAATCAAAATTAAGAGTAAAAATTAAAATAAACCAAATAACATCGTCTGCTTACAGGCCTTTTCCCAACTATATTAGCGTCAGCCTCCTGTCTGACTGGATGCAGCTGAACAGTACTTTCACAAGTAAAAAGTTTAAAATAAAAACTTTTTACTTGTTAACCTTTAAAAACAAAAAAAAAACAACCGACTTCCAAAAACCAATATCTACAAAGTGAAAGATAACTAATTTTGGAAGTCGGTATTAAAAACGAATTAAAAAAAACATCGACTTCCGAAATTAGTTATTTTTCAATTTGTAGTGTTTTTTGGAAGTCAGTTGCTATGATTATTTTCATTTATAACTTTTATTTTAGTGCTCGTCATTGTTATAAAGCAGAGACCAGAGTTACTTAATTTGAGTAACTTAGATACAAAATAACATATGAGTACCAGTCATATCGTATTTAATTTTGTGATCATTTAGTTTAATTAAGAACGACTACCTATTACTATTTAGATATTTAATAAACGTGAGAGCTTGTTACATTTATTTCTGCACAAACTAGATATTTATAAAAGTAAGTTCTTATTTGAACTAAATGCAACGATTTACTTCAAAATATGTTATCATTTCTTATCACAAAATGTTGCTACATCGCGCAACAGACTCAAAGTAAATTAACTTGAAAAGTAGTTTATATAAAATAGAAACAGAATCAAAAGATGAATGAACTCTTTACGTAGAAGTTGGCAAGTTTATTCAGACTGTGCAGTTGTGTCAGATTTCACGGGAACTAGCTCTTAACACAATATTATGGAATGGCGAAACGTCAACTTAGCATAACACTGTTTAACTTTACTGGTAATAGCAAAATTGGAATAAAAGTTTCAGCCGGGCTACACTGACTAAAACTTTATTAGTTATTCTATAGCATCTAGTATCTGAAGACACACATTGTGCAAATTATAATGTAAATTGGCCTAAATATTTCATTCAGACACAATTACAAACTAGTAAATCGCTTCTTGGATGGGTGAATCAATAATTTATCGTCCAAGTTCTTTGCAAACTGAATTGTTTTTCGCTTGTATCGATAAGTTTGAAGTGAGACGCTTGCTCTGTGATATTGAAAATATGCAAGTACCACGTCGGGTACTAAGAAGCTTGTTGCCAGTGGTATTGTGATTGCGAAATAATACAGCAATAGATAAAGTAAACAATAATCTATATATAAACGTGGACTTATTATTGTTGGTTGTTGTCTTTGTATCTTGATTTTAAGAGCCAGTGCTGTCACTCTGTTGAAACATGACCAGATTATGTTTAATTAACTGAACATTGAGATCGCTTTGTTTCGTTGGCAAGGCATTTCGTTTGAAGAAGTAACTTTACAGATGCAGATGGTGACAATCTTGCTTCATTTCACAAAATGAAAAGAAATCTTTAACTAGGTTATCAAAATTAAAAGCTGTATTGAAAATAAGAACGATCACTTGAATAAACAGACAATACACATTTGTTTTTAGCTCTCGTAACATGATTTTCATTTAATAAAACAATAATTACATAACACGTCGACACGAGTAGGTAATGTTATGCTAAATGCCGCTACGTTAGGAATGCGATGAGACGCGTTGCTTCGTGTCGTGTCGCCTCGCATCGTCACGCTGACGACTTAATAAGTTAACTTGTTACGGGACTTGTGTAAATTTACCTTAACACCCAATATACCCGAGCACACCCGTCCCTACATTATTCTTAGCTAACGATCTAATTTATATCATTGCTGAGTAGGTATATGTTTGTTACTTTAGTAAACTGTTTAATTTTTATATTTGTTTGTTTTATTCCCTACTCAATGTTATAATGTGAATTCTTATTGAGCATACTGAAATAACAAAGTTACAAAAATTTTACAGCTATAATTTTATTAGCTATGTTGTATATTTATAAACTATATCTTTATGTCCTTTTACAATAAATAAATTACTATGTATTTTCAATAAAAAATTTGCCAGAACACAAAAAACTTACACAATTCATTATAAAAGTTTATCGGAATACGTTACTTATACTACATTCAAACTTTCTACGTAAACAGATATCGTATAGCAAACAAGAACAAATGAATAGAGTTTAGCGAGTAACCACAAAGATACATCTAGTAATTTGTGATCTCCGTCAGCAGTTTATACTGATGACTGGTTCAATTAGACCTACATATTGTTTATATTGGCACGGAGACAAATTCTATTATAAACCTTTATTGAACGCTGAATACGAAACTTCAGTAATTAGAAACTAAATAATCATTTATTTAAAGCAAAAACGGTAGTAATAGTTAGAAAATACTAATTCATTACAGTATCCATTCTACCTATAGTTTTATTGTGTAAGTAAAATCAAAATTTTCATCAGTGAATAGTTTCAGTAACTTAGGATGTTCATTTAATATTCGTTGTACTGAGTTCTTGCGTCTCATTGTTATTTCCCTCATTTCTTTACTTTCAGACAACTTAACGTGAGGTTTGCTTTCCGTTACTGTTGGTTGTCCGGTCGCATTCTCCATACAAGGACACTTAAGGTCAATTGAAGTATCCTCTTGGCTCGAACATTGTGTCCCTATAGTATGATAGGGCTCCTTGGTTGCAGCAAAAGGTAACTCTTGAGTAGTCATCATCATTGGATCAATAAGATCAGGTACTGGGTCTGATTTAGGTAATTTACCAAATATGGCTTTGACATTTTTATATTTTTCTTCAGAAAAATCTAAGTACGAATCCAACCATGGAAATGCGTATTTACTCGCCCAATCTTTACACCGCCTTACGGGACAGTCCTGAAGTATTTCAATGTTATCTACGAGTAAAGGCTCCAAAGAAGACTCGCTTTCAACTTCTTCGGGTGTTTCGATTATAGGTGTTGTGGTAGATTCAGTTGGGTTAAAGGGAGATGCAGGTTCAGGTGGTGGATCCCTACATTTGCAGCGCTGTGATTCAAGAAATGCCCTAACTTCGTCCATTTTACCACATTTAGCATAAATAAACTTCCTCTGGAGTCTCATATATGGTAGATCGACATCCGAAGCCAGAGTTTCTCTACTGCCGTATGTCGGTGGAATTGGGTCTGACAAATCACCCTCGATCACAAATGGCTCTTTATCACAGATATTTTCTTTTGATTCAATATTTTCAAATTTAAAAATAGCCTGTTCATCTTGATCTACTAAAATAGAGGTCGTCTGTAAAGGTGTTTTTTGCATTTCATTCAACTGTAAGACAACCATTTTTTCCAGATCAAGTAAGAACGTTGTCTGTTCAGGTAGCAATTTTAAACTAAAACTGATGAATTTCAAAAATAACTGCAGTATTTTTTTTATTTTCTCTTCCCATTCTTTATTAATTTCAGATATTTCTCTTTCTCGAGCTTTGTAAGCATCTATGACTTCTTGACGTTCTTTGATTTTTTGGAGTTTTTCTGCTATTTCGGCGCTTTGAATACTTTCAAGGATAAATTTTCTGATTCTACATTTTTTTCTCTCAGTACTCATAATATACATAGTACTAGTCAAATTTTGTGCTTCTATCTGCCTGAAAAATGCTTTAAGCGCATCATTTCTTTCATAAATTGCTCGATTAATGAGTTTGTTATTTCTGTAAATTTCATTATCTAAAAGAAGTTGATAGTAATGTGTAATTTTTTTGATTTCGCTGTCGTATCTTTTTTGTAACACATCCTCTAAAATAACCTTTTCCTTCTTTAAATTTTCTTTTATTTCAAAATTAAGATCACTTATAATATTGGCGTGAGCAGAAATTAGCACGGTTTGAACTTCTGACCGTAAATGATCTTCAAGCTCTTGCAGACTTTGTTCAAAGAATATATTTATTTCTTTCATTAAGATTTTACTTTTCTTTTTTAGAATATCATGATAAATTTCTTTAACTTTTACAGCTGTTGCAGATTTTTCATGTTCCAAGATATAATTCCAAGCAGCATCATTTTCTTTAATTTTTTCATTCATATATTTTACAAACTTGGCATGCTCTCGATTCAAGATAGCATCGCCTATTTTAAGAATACCCTGGTGGGTCGTACCTCTGTTTATTTTAGATGTAAAGGGTGGCTTCAAATCTAATATGTCAATTAATAAGTCACTTGGTGATATCCATACATCGCTCTCTTCCTCTAATGCTTCTACATCTTGTTCAGGTATTTCGGTTTCGGGTCTTTTATGATCACAATGATCATCGGGCAAATATGTCTGTGCATATATGCCAGTTACACATTCGCCTTTCTTAATCGTTCGAAAAACATCGGTTTTCTTCATAACTAAAAATATTATTGTAAAAAAATTATCAATGTCACATTCCTCTGATTTTGTTTTAAATAGACTAAAAAAAATGCATTACGTCCTTGGGATGACACCATTGTTTAAAAGAAAATATCGAGCTGTATTTCGCAAAGAGTCCGTAATGTATACATACACTATTAATACTTCATACCTAATAAACACAATAAAAATACAAAGAGAAAATAAATGTCCGGTTTTTATAAGGACGTTGTTTTTTTGTTATATGGAAGAAACAACATGAATCGGTTCGATAAATTTGCACGACCAATTGCATTAAGCGAAAACCTCACCGCAAACGTCGCACAAATAGACATTGAATAACGCGGAGGTATGTACAGTAAGGATCAAAGGTGCATTACCACTTTTGAACTTTATTGCACTAACAATAAGTGTGAAAAGTGGTACTCCGCTTTGACCCCTTACTGTACGCCCAAAGGATCGTGTGCGTGTTTGATAGTGTATAAACTCCCTGTATCATTCATGCACCATTTAGAGCCGGTATCGGAAGTCGAACAGACAAAGAAAGACACTAGGCAGATTATGATGATGTGAATGCGCAACAGTTTCATAGACGCTGAATAAAATTTTTGGCAAACTGATTGACTTGCACACAACTTGGATGTTAGCTTGAATGAAAATTCACGGATACCCATTTAGCAAAGATGGATATCCGCGTCGAGGGGTCGTCCGTAATTCTATATGAATGTTGTGTGAACGACTACAACTGACGATAAACGCTGATCGTGTACTGTCGCGTTACACCATAATAGGGTATTTGACTAAAAAAAATAATTAGTCCGTCAGTCAGATTTCCAAAAAATACTAGACACGTATTTTTTGTTTTATCAAAACAATATAAATTGACAAATATAAAAGGCATCAAAGATCAGGAGTGGTGGCTGGTGACGTCACTGGTCGCTAAAAAGTTTAACGTACAGTGACGTCACACGAGTTTTCAACGCTCTGTGTCGTCTTCATTTTTTGTTTATACGAAAAAAGAAAAATATCGTGTCTAGTATTTTTTGGAAATCTGACTGACGGACTAATTAGTTTTTTTTTAGTCAAATACCCTATTGGTGCAAGGCGAAGAAATAGTGCAATGCGCACGTTCCATGTACCTGCAATAGCTGACTCATACAATAATTTCGCCCAGATAAATGATCAAATACCACAGCTCAGTATGTTTCCCACTAGGACATGTTAGGTTTAGTATTGTTTAGCCAAGACATGTATGAATAGGTACACTTTTATTATGGGGAACGACCGAACGTTACTTTTTTTTTTTCTTCATTTGGCATGACGCTGCTTGCGTATTGCCATTTTCGAGTATTTGATTTTGTTTCAGTAGATTTTAGTACAAAGGTAGGGAATCGATATGATGTGGTAAGGAAATTTTGCGGTAGTAAAAGGAAAATGGATCAAAACAGTTGTACGGATAGGTAAAATATGATTGGTTTTAATAAAATATAGCAGAAAAAATTATACGCGGATATTATTACTTTCAATAAATAGGGAAATAGTTTTATACCTAACTATAAAAATTTGGATAAGCTAATAATATAGGAACAGAGATTGGGAGGGGAACGTTAAGAGAGATTAGTGATTCTATGAACGCAGTACAGTTATTTAATGAACAAGAAAAGAAGATATGATTCGGATCGCCAATATCTGTGCCACAATGGCAAATATTAGGTACTAGTGACCATAGTCACTAGTACCTAATATTTGCCATTGTCCTGCACATTTGTATAAACTTAGCATACTAAGTTTATACAAATGTGCAGGAGTTGAAAAATTACCCAATCTTAATATTATGATACAACTAGCATGTATAGGGAAATGTTCAAAATCAGTAGAATTTTCAGCAAGTATAGCAACATCGTCATACCCGTCAACGCGATCTTCTCGTAAACATTCATTTATAACCTGAAACCTGAAATTCTAAATTCTAACTAAAGTTGGAGGCTTAAGCAAAGTTTCTTGTAAAACAACAAGAGAAGGCTTATATTTATTAATCTGATGTATTAAATCACTTTTTTTTTCGGGACTACACTACGACACTGCAAGGCTTTGGGAAGGCTCTTGTCGTCCATTGTTGGAGGATTTGGGGATTTGTGATAGTATTCCAGATAATGAAGCAGCGATGGACGGTGTATTTTTTTTTTTAATTAATTAGATTGAGACAATAAGTTGATAAGTGCAACAATTATTTCAGCAACTAAATTATTTGAAGAGTTTTTGGGAGTTTGTAAAGCACACCCATTGGCCGCAGTGGGCATATTATAATGCTTAATAATATCATTATGACTGTCTTTGTCATATGCTTTAGTTAATCTAGGAGGAGATCTCGGTTTTAGAAATACTGTCTTTTTATATGAAGTCAAAGTTTGACTTTGAGAAGTAGAATTTTGAGTTAAAGAAAAAGTATTTGGTGTAGATACCAAAGCATCAGCATATGATATCTTTGAAATAGGTGGGTGTAACTTAAATGCTTCCGCGTATGAAATACAACTTTTTGCCATAGTTTCTTTAATGGCTTTTTGCCTTTCATATTCCAAACAAGATTTACTAGTGGCAAGATGAAAGCCCTTGCATAGACTGAACGCGCCCCAGTACAACACGTACATTTACCGCGATCAGTCACGGCTTACACAACAAATAAATCTCCGACCACACTACACAAAAGTTAAGTAACTTACCTACGACACCGTGTGTTTCCGTCGTGGGATGAATTACCGGAGAGCCGGCGCGCGCGCCGACTTACAACGCTGTCCGATGTCTTCCAACACACTAATTGTCCAATACCAGTAGACATTAAAGTTCCTCCATGAGGACAACCAAGGCTTACCAACATAAAAAACCGTTATTTAGCAGCGTCAAACCACGCCCGACAAACAATCAAGAACGACACCACGTTTCAGATTCAATTTAAATGGCGGCACTGTTACGGTTTATAATCCAAGTAAATACTTCAAACACACGGGCAACAAAAACGCGAGCACTGTCCAAACCGCGGCCCGGGACTATATTTCCCAAAAATCAATCGTCAAATCGCACCCCGCGCGCGCGATGATTTTCTCAAGACTTCTCGAAACGTTCTGCCACCGCGCGCCACCGACCACCCACAAAATTATAATACATTCCGCTCGCCCGTACCGGTCGCGCCATCTATCAAACAATCTTCGAACTAACAATCGGAACCGACCGATAAACGAGCGTAAACATCCCCCCGCTCCGGACAGTAACAAACGGTCCGACAATTCAATCTAAGGGCAGGCGAGAGAGTGTGGCGATCGCGCGCTTCAAGACAGAGTCCCCCACCAGGACCTCGGCAAACCTGGGAACACCATCTGACCCTGGATACAATTTAATAATGCGTCCACGATGCCATCGGAGGGGTGGCAGGTTTGGGTCCTTTAACAAAACGAGGTCTCCGACTCTTGGTGGGTTCGTCTTGTCTGACCACTTAACGCGCTGTTGTAAAATGTGCAAATAGTCCAGATGCCAACGGTGCCAAAAACTCTGCGTAAGCTGTTGAAGCAATTCAAATCGCGAGAGCCGTCCGGAGTTAATGTCCAAATAAGGATACTCAGGCAGGGCGTTAAGTGGTCTCCCTATCAAAAAATGGCCCGGCGTGAGGGCCTCCAAATGATTCGCGTCGGATGACAAAGGGCATAACGGACGCGAGTTGAGGACCGCCTCAACCTTACAAAGTACAGTCGCGAGCTCCTCAAAAGTTAGGATAGTATCTCCAATAACGCGACGAAGGTGAGTTTTGGCGGCCTTTACAGTTGCTTCAAATATACCTCCCCAGTGGGGGCAGGACGGCGGTGAGTACTGCCAACGTACCCCTCTGCAGGAGAGTGTGGATCCGATCTCAACGTTATGCTTATCTAAAAATTCACAAACATCCTTCAAATAACGATCGGTACCCGTAAAGTTGGTCCCACAGTCGGATCGAATTAAAGACGGCAGTCCGCGACGCGAAACAAATCTGCCAAGAGCAGCGACGAACGCCTCTGTCGTGAGAGCACTAACCACCTCGAGGTGGACCGCTTTAGTAGCTAAACACACAAAAACGCACAAGTAAGCCTTCTCGGTCTTAGCGTTACAGAGACGCGAAGCTTTTACAGTAAATGGTCCCGCAAAATCCGTACCAACTCCAGCAAAGGGCATCGATTCATCGATTGGCAAACAGAATCTCTTGTCTTCTTATTACTGCCATGCTTTCTCCTTTTTTTATTGCAATGTTTACAAATGCGCTGTGCACTGATTCTTTTACGTTTGGAATTTGCTAAGGACAGAGAACTATCAGTATTAAAACTACTTTCATTGACAGATGCATTGGGGTCATCACAATCCATGTCATTGTCTTGTATTGTTACGACATAACCAATGTCGGGGGCCGTACCCCCTGGATCCTGAGGAGGATCCATAAAAATAAAATTTTAAGAACTTACCAATTTAGGCGGCAAAACTATATATACAATATACACGAAAAAATGTAAGTAACGGAACTTAAATAGACAATACTACAGTATTTACATAACTAAAAACTAAAAATACTCATGAAATGTTCCAATCCAATACGAAAATCAACTATTTAACAATTAAAATTATTTTTTCCTCAAAATCCGCGTCCGCCAAATTCAACGATTCCCGCGCTTTTCCGAACGTTACTTTAACTGTAGAAAGTAAGGTAACAATTGCAAAAAAGTAGTAGTTAGTAGGACAGTGTTCGACGTCGCTAAAGGAGTTTTTACTACAAAAAACAAATGATCAGGAAACAAATAAAATGTCGCCACTAAAGGAATAGAATATATATAAATTATTGAAAATTTAAATAATTGAAATAAACTAAGTTGGACAAGGTCGATTTCTGATTATTATTGCAATTGTGTAATTAGAAAAATGTACCTATACAAATGCCAAGCTCGATAAAGAATAGAGGTAAACAAATCAATTTAGGGTTATCACAACTCACATTTTACAAATCTCCTATTATTTACATGATTATTGCCTTTTACATGCTAACTATTTCTATTGCAGCATATTTCAATAGAATCACTAAAATAGCATGCATATTAACTTGGTATTTCGAAAAACCATAAAAAGGCGACATTAATTTTACGTGATACAAAAAAAGAAACATGGATGAAATCCTGGTATTAAACACATTTTGTGGAATTCAGCCAATTAATAAAGTTGAGACATTAAGTCAATACAATTTTTCGTATTTTAATTACTTTCAAATTAACTGCATAATACATGCATTGTAATACTTTATGGACTAAGTATAACATATAAGTATCAAAACTTTAACCTATTAGGAAATTAGGTTACATGTGTGTTATATTTCATTCAAATAGGTTAAGCGTTCTATGCAAATCATAAATATCTAAACATAAATAAACTGTTTAGTAGGAAGTAGGATTATTACTTTTATGAAAATCATCTATCTAGAAAAGGTTGCTAACATCTGTCTTTTAGGCGTAAACAACTCGTTGCCTAGCAACGGTTTGCCTAGCAACATCATGTCAGTAATCGCTAAGTGTTACATGTGATAAGATTTTTCTTAATTTGTTTGAATTTTGCTGTCTGATATCTTGGAGGGACACAGCGGTGGATATAAATTAATTTAAAAGTGGAAAGTGGAAGTCGAAAGTGGATCGACAATATTATCCCTTTTAAAAACTAAATTACCTGATATTCAAACTTGACACAAGTACAGAAAATATTTAAAGTCTTTGTTGCAAGATCATTAAAAAAGTACTCTCCTACGTAATTAAAAACATTCTACGATCAACAGTTATGGCTCCGTTTCCCATGTTCACAAACTAAATTAAATTTAAATTCAATGTATCTTTTTCTTTCTATTTCATTCAGAAAATTACAGAAAATAAAACGTCAGTTTAGACCTGTCAAATTTGTGCACCCCTGAAGTAAACTGACGTATTTTTAGGCGCCATGTTTATAATCGCGTCTAAACTGTCTATGGGGTAACTTAATTTGACATCTATTTTAACTAATCTTCTATCCTTTTCTTAACGAAATGAAAAGAAAAAGATGCAATTAACTTAAAACTAGTTTAGTTTGTAAACAACAGAATCGGCGCCACTATTCTGCACTCGGAGCTTCCTTTTGACCCAGTACCTTTAACCAGGAGGAGAAAAGACATGGTTTGCACAAAACCACAGACGAGACATGCTTATGCCTGCAGATTTTATGTATTTTTAGGCCCTTTCTTATATAACAAGCTCAACAAACTATTAGATATATACAGTATAAATTATAAAAAATGTAGTCAAGTAATATCGGAGTACCTATTGAATCTCAATTACTCAGACACAGAAAAGCTACTGGAAATTATAGTGTGATAGTAGGTAGATAGTTCGCAGATTAGATATAATATTAATTTCGTTTTTTTAAAAAAATTCGTTTTTGATCCTGTGTACTCACATATGTTTTTAAAGTGTACTAATAATTTTTTTTTTTTTTTTAAATTATTATTATAAAGTTATTATTACTATCAAACAAAATACTTTCATCTATATTATTAAATTATGTTATTGTGATGTATTGTGAAATAGTATAACATAAGAATAGATAGCATGAAAAATAACTAAAGTTCTTTGTTTATTGATTTCCTAGTCCATAACATTGCATGAGTAAATCTTACGGACTTATTAATATATTCTGATGTAGAGTGATCGCCTGAAACACAGGTTTAATAAACCTAGCTCGGGTATGTCGCTAATTTTACATGATTCTCTGTATAATAATACGTTCTGTATGACCTTATGTATATTTTTAGTCACACATAATACCTAGCTTTTATTTAGGCAATAAGATATGTATGTACACACATCAAAAGTGTCTAGGGATCAAGCATTTTTATGCGGATTTCTTGAGATTGAGATGTGGCTTTGTAATAAATTTATGATTTTATAAATTTATATGGATCCTTTTTGGTGCATTTCATAATTTGAATCAGGAACTGTGAATCAAATTCGAGTAAAAGATGAAAATCAGCTGTCAATATTTTTCCTATAAAAACATACAACGCATTGAAGACATTATTAGTGCTACTGTTTCCCTACTACTGATTAAAACCAACGTTATTATGGAGCGGCGACGTCATTTAAGCAGGGAAGAAATGCTCAGAGCCGTGGGAATGATAGAAGCTGGTTCCCGGCAACGTACTGTGGCTTTAGCTCTGAATACAAGTCAGAGTGTTATCAGTCGACTTTGGACACGTTACCGAAGCACTGGTACCGTGGCTGAGCGCCATGGAGGACGGTATCGCTGCACCACACGGAGACAAGACCGATACATTCAAATCTTAACTCGAAGAGCTCCAACAATAACCGCCATGATGTTAGCCGTGAGGCTTCATCACTCTTCAGGGAACTTAATTAGCGACCAAACAGTCAGAAACCGCTTGCATGAAGTGAACCTTCATTCCCGAAGACCGCTACGGGTACCACCTATAGCAATGCACAATCGTAGGATTCGATATCAATGGGTTCTTGAACATAGAAATTGGGCAGAAAAACAATGGCGTTTCGAGTGCTTTTCTGATGAGTCTCGTTTTGGTATGAGACCGGATACAAGACGTATACGACACTGGAGAACCCCTGGACGCCAACAGCGATTAAAATCCTGCCAGGAAGTCCATCCTTATAGTGGTGGAACCATCATGGTATGGGCGGGTATTTGGATCGGCGGAAGAACTGAGTTGATTTGGATCAGAGGCAACCTCAACGCTCAAATTTATGCTGAGACGATTGTATCGAACCCGATTGAGCATGCATGGGATATGCTACAGAGAAGAGCTCTGCCGAATATGGAGGGTATCCAGTCGCAAGAAGACCTTTTTTTGTTGTTGCAACGAACATGGGCGGCCATTCCACAGCGTGATTTGGATGAACTCATTTTGAGTATGCCAAACCGATGTTCTTGTGTTGTTAGTGTTCGCAGTAGAAACACGGATTATTAATTGTTTAAGTTACCCAATAAAATTTTAGAGAAAACTGTTATTTCAGTCTTTTTTTCGAACTTTTGTGTTAGTGGTTCAAATGTCAAATATCCCTTTATTAGGAAAATGGCAAATTTCTTTATTAATGCAAAGGTGACTTGGTTTATCGTTACTGTGACAAACGAAAACACTTTATTTGATGAATCCTTAAAGAAAATTTTAATTAATATCAATCAGAAGAAAAGTTATTGCAAAAATATATGTTGATCCCTAGACACTTTTGATGTGTGTATTTCGATAAGAATATTTTTGTCGTTTTTATTTTAAAATGTTGTGTAAGTTTTTGAATAAAGATATTATTATATTATATTATATATATCAATTACTCCTGCTAAGCATGTCGCCAGTAGAATATGTTTTATTAATAGTAGCTAAATATGAATAGATAGAAAGGTCAGACGCTTAAATGCGGATTAGGACACTTTAAATTCTGAGCGGCGGTTCCTGATTGAGACAATCGATGTGGATCTCTGTCATCTGCATTGACAGTCGTGTTAAGCTAAGTTAGTGGCGCGCGGGGAGGACTTTCCCTCGTATTTGTGCTTCAGGAGTCGTCCCCATATCGGGAGAGTGCCAATCCAGAACGCAGATCATTAACGCAGTGGAGGTAACTGTCCGAAGCTGACCACCGACGTTCCTACACGGAAGTCTGTAAATCGATGGGAATTTGCCACGCTATAATATAATCTAATTCTAAATGTGCAGCAAAAACGATAAAGAATGCAAACGTTAATTATGCAAACATTACATACCTTTATAGCTTTGAAACGGCCATAGGAAGCTTAACTAAGCAGGTGGTTAATGAGTTTTCTGGTACTTTCAAAATAACAGCTTGGTATTCAAATAGGCGAACGTGTTGACGGCCTACCTGTGATTAGCGGTGGTGATGTAAAGCGGCCTGGAGCCCCCGCCGCTAGATTTAATTAAATACTTCCTTGTACCTCCCACCTACCTACTATTTCACTTTATCTACTGCTCGCTTTATTGCTCTCTGGCGCTACATTGTAAACGTTTAGCGCTACTCATGTATATGAGGTTATTCCTCCGTCGATACACGAATAGCCGCTGTAAATACCATTTATAGTAAAAACGGTCAATTTTACAGAGCGGATTGCACGTTCTCCGAGCATGTGATAATAAATTACAGACATATCTCGACTTCATTCTCATTACGGATGCGGCAATGTCCGTTGGAGTTTTGTCATAATTCAGTCTCGGTTGAAATTATTTCCGTTGGGTCTGATGAGAAAACTAGAGGTGGAGAGCTCGAAATGTAAGTATTCGCGCAACAAGCCGTGGAATAACGACGGGGCATATTTCATTCTTAACGAAGTTAAATTTCCGGGGAGGTCCTGTAAGAGCGTGCGTAACTCTGATAAAAGGCTACACCGCCACAATACCGATTCCATGTTTGTGTGACAGTTTAGAAAGGATAAATACACAATACCCTAATAGAATATTAGTGACTTACATTTTCCATGTTTCAAATATTCTCATATACCTAGTACACACGTACGAAATCGAGGATACTTACCTATTGATTATTATGTACTTATTTATATCTATAACAAAAACTATAAATAAAGTAAAACGTAGCTGTCTAAAAGTTACCAAACCTTTGACGTGCTTACAATAAAACAACGACCATAATTCAGAAAGTGGGAACAAGTTGGATTGTTTTCTACACATCATGTCGGCAAATAAATCTTTGGGCCGCTTATCTGCCGTCAAACTTAATTCTCATGCATAATTCATCGCGTCGATTTCACGTGAAGAGGGAAAGTTCCTCAACTCTGAACAACAACCGGTGGGCTGAGAGTCAACTGATAGCCGCTTCTGGACTTTACTTACTTATAGTGTTCAAAATATCTTTCTGTACGATTGACATGTGTGTTTACCCATTGCAGTTCGCTGCATCTACGTACGAAAACTACAACAAGCAATGTTATTTTCTATAGGATGCATTTTGGGGAGTGTGCGAGGGAATTGCATGATTTAATTCCCTCATCTCCGTTCCACCATCGGACGACCCGTCGTAGGGCGAGTTTCCACCCTTATGTTGTTAACATCACTACGATCCGGACGAAGCGTTTCGCCTCCTCCTTTAAACCGCGTACATTGAGGGACTGGAACAATTTGCCAGCGGCGGTATTTCCGGCGGACTACAATTTGAGTGTCACACTACAACGTTTGGCGCAACGTACCCGGCACACATCGTAACACAACTGCTCAGACCCGTCCTCCGTACGGCTTCACCAGACATCATGCCGGAACACGATGAACCGCTTGGCAGCAAGACTTTGTCTAGTGGGTGGTAACTTCTGCCGGCAGCCGATGTCATGGTCTACCACCGAGAAAAATTCGTGGAATAGTTGTGAGAAAACACAGCGTGCCGCTAACAGATAAAGCAGCTTCACACGGCATCATTTCCACGAGACAGACGTACAACACTTTTGATTACACTTTTCATTTTGTATGTCCTCTTATGAAAATTGGCATGAGAAAAAAAATTACTTATTCAGTGGATACTAAAATAGGAAAATATTAAGATCAGGTCATAGAAATTATTAACAAAGTTGTTGTAACGGTAGATGCCTGTACTAGGATAAATTCAACCCTAACCGTAACTATACTCCATAAAAAAATATTTATATAAAAATATACAAAAAAAAAACTAATTAAAACCGAGGTAGGTTATATACCTAAGTACCTCGGTTTTAATTAGTCCTAAAAGCAGAATGTTCAGCAACTTTTAATTTATTAACTAAGTAATTCGTATTTTTAAGTAATATTAGTAGCGTTTAATAACAAACAAATAAAATAGGAACTCCAAAAGTAAATACAGACAGTGGCTGCTCCTCGGCCAGGCGGAACGTCGCGTCGTCCCGCAGACATTCAGCACAATATTTCATACTTATAGAAAACAAGTTCGTGGAATAGTTGTGAGAAAACACAGCGTGCCGCTAACAGATAAAGAAGCTTCACATGGCATCATTTCCACGAGACAGACGTACAACATTTTTGATTACACTTTTCAAGACATTTTGTATGTCCTCTTATGAAAATTGGCACGAGGCATTCTATTTTTATAATAAAATAAATAACTTATTCAGTAGATATTAATAATAGTAAAATATCAGGTCAGGTCTTAGAAATTATTAACAAAGTTGTTGTAACGGTAGATGCCTGTACTGGGATAAATTCAACCCTAAACATAACTATACTTCATAAAAAAATATTTATATAAAAATATTTTAAAAAAAATTATTCATCGTTTATTTATTGCAATGGGTAAAGCGACTGGCGAACAAGAGGTTTTGAGTCTATCCACTGATGCACTTGATGTGAACAAGACGCAACATCTTAGATAGGATGGATAATCATCTTTTTCAATCAAATATTATACAACCTTCTTTGTTAGTCATATCAAACAAAAAGAATAATGCCTAAATATGGCGTTCCTACCATTAGTATCATACACATTGCATAACAGCACACAACTCTACACTACAGCATGTAACACAAAGAAAAAAAATGTGAAAACAGTGATGCGTCACTAATTGTGTTTTACTGAGGATCAGGATTGGTATGTTTTGGAGTAGTTCCGACAATTGGATATCCCGAATGACTGATCAGGTGGAGGGCGCGCGAGGTGATGCCGCGTAATTAATTCCACGTCACCATAACAGCGCTATGTCACACTAAAACTCAGTATATTATGAAACTGAACTACCAAAAAATATGTTTTATAGTGGTCCTGTGCGAAGCAGAAAAGGCTGGGAATACCACTTTCTTCTGCAAGTTTTTTTTTTTTTTTTTTTAAGAAACCTTGCCCTACACTAGGAATTTCTCCTGCATCTAGGGTGCTTTTACGAACATTTAAACTCACATACACAAACAGTCAGACCCGGAAGAACTACCTGTAGGCCATACAAGTATTTGTTCCGTGCGGGAATCCAACCTGCGACACGCAACGCATTAGTCGATCGCTCAGCCACAGCGCCAACTGTGTCGTCGTGTGTATATTTATTTATTTACACTTATATCATCATAATCAGCCTTTATGTTTCTACTGGTATACTGCTGGGAAACACACTTCCTCTCTGTGACTGGGGGTGGCCAAAATCAACCACTCGGTCCCAGTGCGATTTGGTAGTCGTCACACGTCTTAAATTTTTTCTACAATATGCATGGCTGTCACATGATGTTTTCCATTACCGTTTTGAGAATAATGGTAATGAAATAATTTTACTCTAAATAAAACACCAGATTGGGTTAAGTAAGTCATAGCCTTTACCATTGCTTATAAGAAAGATGTCTTTAGACAACTTGTAGAAAAACTGGTAATGAAAATGTTCTAGTTGTAATATTCTAGTTGAAAAAGTCCCCAGAAAAGATTGCTTTCAGATAGCCACAATAGTATAATACCTGGAGATTATCGGTAAGGTAAAAAATACGTTTATAAAAGGCACGAGAACGGGTAGTCCCGGTAATCACTACTTATGTGTCAGCCGGCGGACGCCACGCCGGAATATAACGTGCCGTTAATTTTTACAAATTCTACGGCTGTATTTTCCTTCAAAAGTGTCCATTATTATAAACTATGGGTCATTTAATACCTGGCTAGGCTTAAACGAATGATTGAGCGTGATTCCGAAACCAAAGCGTACCTAGTAAAATTAGTAATACCAATTATAAATTGGAATCATTATTTTTTCACGTAACAAGTAAATCTGCCCGATTCAATATTATCAGCGTACCTACCCACACCATGTAAACCATCCATTTTCTCAGCTCGCACTGTCTGCTCATTCTGTCTGCCCGTACAGGTTAACACAAATGACAAATTTAATTAAAATTACCCACCAATACTGAAATTTTGTTTCCTTTTTTAACAATACCGTTATGCGTATCTCTACTTTAAATTGTTTAAGTTTTATTTTATTGCTTCTCGTAACTGATTTGTAATCTTTGTAATTGCAAACAGGTTTTTTGGTGTAATTACCATATACAGTATGTTAAGAAAACCCTGTCCGACCCGTGAAGGTGTTGTTAGGTATCCATAACTGATTCTACTAATGCATACAAAACCGGGCTAAGCTTTAAAAAACAAATCCCCCTAAAAAATAAATATTATTTCGCAAAAAGAAGTAACTTAATAAATGTGCGTTAACCACCCTTCCGCGGGCGGCGGGCGGCAGGGTACGCGGCACTTGGTCGAATCGCTATTCGCTCATAATAATACCGGTGTTGTCACTTTTTTAAAAGTTACCAAATTTCGGGGAAGTTGGAATTAATTCGCGGGAAAAAACGTTACGATTACGTAAATTTTTATATTATATTTGGTCATGTGTTTACCTAACCTTTATTATCCTTATGGGTCGGACAGGGTTTTCTTAACATACTGTATACGGCAAAGATCCCACAAATACTTTTTTATGTTTGTCTATCGGTTTGTTTGTTCCGGCTAATCTCCAAAACGGCTGGACTAATTTCGGCAAAACTGTTGTAAGGAGTAACGTAGGTTAGTTTTCATCTTAGATATTTTTTATGAAATTGTTTTCCGAGATGCACTCGAAAGAAATCGCGGACAATCATCATCATCATCATTTCAGCTGAAAGATGTCCACTGCTTGACTTAGGCCTCCCTGAAGGATCTCCACGACGACCGGTTCTGCGCCTCCCGCATTCAGCGATTTCCCGCTACCTTCACCAAGTCGTCGATTCACCTTGTCGGGGACCTACCCACGCTACGTCTTCCGGTGCGTGGTCGCCACTCGAGAACCCGTCGGCCCCATTGGGCATCGGTCCTACAGGCAGCGTGCTCGGCCCACTGGCACTTATGTGTTGCAATTCTTCGAACTACATCGGTTACTCCCGTTCTTCAGCGGATAACCCCATTTCTGATTTCATCATGCAATGAAACCCCAAGCATAGCCCTCTCCATTGCCACGGGCACACAGTAGTAAATAAACTAATCATGAATCAATGAAATTTTACGTTTATATAATAGAATTTATCTATTTTTTTTTTTTATCCCTTCATAATCCTTCTCCTTCTTCTCTTCCTTCCTTCTTTTATGTATATCATATAAATTATAGAACATATTAGTATTGTATATATATATATGAATATTTTATAAAGGGTGACACAATGGGCGGCCATATCGCTAAGAGGGATCTTTTACAGACAACTTTAATGATTTTATCTGATCAATGTGAGTTTATGTTTGTGTGTGCTTGCCAACGTGCAGCCCGTGCCCAAAAAGGGTAGTCATGCCGATCCTATCAACTATCGGCCGATTTCGATCACCTCCATACTTTGCAAAATTATGGAGCGTGTATTGAACTCGCGCCTCTTGGCATACCTGGAAGGTAACGATCTCCTCAGTGACCGACAGTACGGGTTTCGCCGCAATCCGTCAACTGGGGACCTCCTAGTGTATGCCACTCACTTGTGGGGCGAGGCCCTCGAGAGAAATGGGGAAGCGATTGCTATCTCCCTTGATGTCTCGAAGGCCTTCGACCGGGTATGGCACGCTGACCTTTTGAGTAAGCTTCCAGCGTATGGCATTTCCCCTAGCCTGACTGGCTGGGTAAAAGACTTCCTGACTGAACGGTCCCTCCGAGTTGTTGTCGACGGATGCTCATCTGAGCCCATGTCGACTAATGCCGGTGTTCCTCAGGGGTCTGTTCTCTCTGCAACTCTGTTTCTGCTGCATATTAACGATCTGCTGATGCCCGGTATCTATGGGTATGCAGATGACAGCACAGTTGTGGAGAGATACCTGCCGGATGCTCGGGCTAGTAGGGAATCAATCCGGTCCAAAAGAGAGGCCATGGTAGAGCGAACGAGTGTTGCACTTCAGGCAGTCTCCGAATGGGGCAATGCCAATCTTGTAGCATTCAATGCCGCCAAAACGCAGGCGTGTCTTTTCACCGCCAAAAGGAGCCCGTTCACCTTGGCTCCTACTTTTCGGAATGTATCATTGAGTCCAAGGCCAAGGTGGCTGCCAGAAAACTTGGCGTTATCGCAAAGGTCTGGCAGTACTTCACACCAGGGCAGCTTCTAATGTTGTACAAAGCACAGGTCCGTTCGTGAGTACTGCAGCCACATTTAGGCTGGTGCTGCTAAGTGTCACCTGGCCACTTTGGATTCAGTGGAGAGGCGTGCGAAGAGGCTAATTGGTGACCCTGATTTAACTCGAGTTGGTCTCCAAAGCCTAGAGCACAGGCGTAGAGTAGCCAGCCTTTCGGTGTTCTATAAGATACATTCTGGGGAGTGTGCGAGGGAATTGCACGATTTAATTCCCCCATCTCCGTTCCACCATCGGACGACCCGTCGTACGGCGAGTTTCCACCCTTATGTTGTTAACACCTCTACGATCCGGACGAAGCGTTTCGCCTCCTCCTTTATACCGCGTACATCGAGGGACTAGATTCTAGAACAATCTGCCGGCGGCGGTGTTTCCGTCGGACTACAATTTGAGTGTCTTCAAGGCTAGAGTGAATAGGCTTTTAATAAATTAGTGCGCTTTACCATCAACGATTGCGTCACTTCTTACCATCAGGCGGGATTGCGGTCAAGCGCTGGTTTATATTTTAATTAAAAAAAAATGTAGGTATGCCATTTTTATTATATTTATTTTGCGTACTTATTTTGTATATTATGGATCTAGATTTTTTTTATTGATAAAATATATTATTATTACCAAAACTATGAGATCGTAACGTGACAATATTCGTTCACTATTCAAATCAGTTTAATATGTTCCAAACATGAGATTTTGTCAACTCATAACAGAAATAATAATATCATGTTTTGTTTTTTTTTAATAGTTATAAACTAGCGCTTGACCGCAATCCCGCCTGATGGTAAGCAGTGATGCGATCGTTGATGGTAAAGCGCGCTAGTTTATTAAGAGCCTATTCACTCAGAAAAACTGAGCGAATAGGAAGGAAGACGGCAGTTGAGCGAGGTGATACAATGTTAAACCCAACAACACGACCAACGATACTGCGCCAAAGGGAGATTGATCTAAAGACCCTTCACGACCAAACTCCCAACACAACAACATTTGGCGCATCGTACCCGGCACACATTGCAACACAACTGCTCAGGCCCGTCCTCCATACGGCTTCACCAGACATCATGCCGGAACACGACAAATCGCTTGGCGGCAAGACTTTGTCTGATGGGTGGCAACTTCTGCCGGCGGCCGATGTTATGACCTACCTCCACTGTTTGGAGTAATGCCTTACAAACAATTTCTGTAACTAAATATCGATCGAGCTTTGTAGGGTAAGGTGGTGCAACAGTGCGCACTTTTAAATGAGGCTTTGTTTTAAAAAGAGTATTATAATCAAATAATTGAATTGAATTTATTTTGAATCTCTATATATCTTAGAACAAATGAAGATGAAGTTAAACAAGTTATTGCTATAATTTGAAGTCTAAATGTGACATTAAAAAAAAGAGAATTGCGCACTCTTATACAACCGGTCGTGTAAGAGTGCGCGTCGAGGTGTATAAGAGTGCGCATCTTAATTATGAACGCATAAGTCACATTTACGAGTCCTTGGTCAAGATAGGCGGTACAATTCTCTTACCACCATTCCTTGCAGTCTAAACACTCGATCCAATCTTCTATTATAGGCTCCTTGTATATTTCTGAACATGATAGCCGAAACAGCGCTAGTTCTTTATTTTTCTTGTTCCTTGATTTTTTAGGTGCATGACCTATTTTTCGTGCGTTTTGACGTTTGCAATGATTTGATTTCTGGGGATCTTTAGGGTAATTTCTAAATTTTTGCTTCTTTTCATATTCATTTGCATTTCTACTTCAATTTTGTTTAGTGAGCTGCTAATTATGTCAGATTTTCTATGTTTCCTGTTCAAATTTGCTTTAGGACAATGTTGCACATATATTTTACTATTTTATAAATAAATAGTGAAACGTTAAAGAAGGTAATCTAACTAAAATTATCTATTATCTCCTATTTATATAAAATTGAATTGCTGTTCGTTAGTCTTAAAACTCGAGAACGACTGAACGAATTTATCTTATCTTAGTCTTGAAATGTTTATGGAGGTCTAGGGAAGGTTTAAAAGGCGAGAAAAAATCGAATAATTGCCAGAAAAAGCCTAAAAACAACCCCTTTCTATTTCCCATACAAATGTTTTCTGAATAAAATGTAGAGTCAATTTGAACTTTATTCCTATTCAATAGAGTTCAAATCACTGTTGTCTAAGCAATTTAGGTGTGTTTCTAACATCAAAGAGTCTAATGTCGCGTTCCGAAACTAAGCAAAAGTGAATCGCGAATGCGACAAAATTGCATAGTTACAAAATCTAATAAACCATTAGTACTCGTACTACCGGTTTCCAATCAATTTAGTCGACTTCGCCAAACTTAATGTTAGCTAACTTCAGTTATTAAGTAATGTGTCAGATTATTTTTTTAAGTTTGATAAATCTTAAGTTTTGTCACAAACTATGTTTCTGAACGTAACCATAATATTTGACATTAGATTTGACAACCAACCAATATTTCAATCATTCTGTCTGTTACCAATCAAGCCAATACTATAATAATGTGAGTGACAATGAAGTAGATAGGCTTAGAATGCGACGAGTTCGTGCACATCAAACACAACAACAGCAAGCACGACATAATGAAAATGAGCGAATCCACAGACGCAATGCTTCTGTGATTCTTGAACGAGCTGCATTCCACTATGATCCGGCAATTGATTATTGTGCTGACAAATCGGTAAGAATTGGGGGAATGAAAATAATTAGTAAATATTGTAAAGCGTTAAAATACACTGGTAAATCTACTGGATTATGTTGTGCTGGAGGCAAAGTAAAATTGCCACAATAGGTTTTACCACCAGATCGTTTACGCTCTTTAGTTTCTGGGATTGGAAATGATTCTAAGCACTTCTTGGTTGACATTCAGAAATATAACAACTGTTTCCAGATGACATCATTTGGCGCTACATATTCACATGCGCACATTTTATTCTGGTTAGTGAATAAAGTAAAGCCAGATGAGATTGATTCCATAATTTCAGCTGAAATTCCAGATGAAAAAGTTGACCCAAAATTACATGCAGTAGTTACCAAACACATGATACATGGATCTTGCGGACTTTTCAACTACAATTCACCCTGTATGGTTGACGGCAAGTGTTCCAAGCGATACCCAAGAGACCTACTTGCTGAAACCATATTACGCACCACAAAACAAAACAAAAAATATAGTTTATGAGAAAGCTTTAAATTGATTAACAAACTGTATAATAACAGTGTGTCTCTGTTGATATAAAATTTCAACCCTATTATAAATAGCCAGTATTTCAGGAAAACTCTGTATTTTTAGGTAAGCAACATGATGTGTCGAAAATAATAATGATACTTCATGCTTCATTAAAAAAAGCATTTTTATTCAGTACGTTTTAATAGTTTTAAAATTAATTTATACAAAAGTTTAGGTTTTCTTTATCGATTGAGGCAGTATAAAGTCTGCCGAGTGCTCAGTGCCTGCTGGTCCTCTGGTTTTGAGACCCTAGGACGAGCAGACGCTGGGCCGGTGCACCCTGGGCGTAGGCAGCAATCTCTTCGTGACTATTGTGCAGGAGGAGATTGCTGTCCGCGGCGAATTTCTGCCGGAGCGGAGGAGTCGCTCCCGAGGGCTCCCTATCTGTGCTCTGCAGCGCTGCAGCAGAGCGCACGAATAGGGAGCGAGATGGTGTGGACCGCGGGCCGTTTTGACAGTCCGCGGTCTAGGGGTCACGTCGCGTGACCGAGTTGGAGAAGACCGTGGGTTTCTCCTCGCCCTGCGGTCTACAGGCACTCGTGGCGGTGGAGGTTTTATAGCCACGGTGCCGGGTGGTGGGTAGGTTAGGTTAGGTTTAGGTTTAGGTTACATATAGGTTAGGTTTAAATAAGGGGGAAAAAAGATAAAAATCAAAGAGAAAATACAAAATAAACAAAACAAAATACAAAATTTAAAAAATTAATAAAAAATTCAAAAAATGTTAATAATATTATTAGTAGTAAGTTAGTTTTAGATACCGAGCAGTGGGCGGTATATCCTGCACCAGAGGCATCCGCAGGCCTCGGGAGGTTTAATACCCTTCCAAAAAGAGCGGCCGCATCGCCTTGGGGAAGTGATGTGAGTAACACCCATTATCGTAAATGGAAATGTCAGAGATAGCGAATTGTGTTTTGTCTTGCGATCCGGCTGACGCCCGGCGTTCGCAGGTATCCGGGCCTGCGAATGTTAAATTGGTGACCGAAGAACGCGCAGGGGTAGGTGACCAGGCCCCTGCTGTCGTTAATGTTACTGGCAGCGAATGCGATGCAGTGGATGTGGACGAAGGGCCGCGTGGACCGTCCTCCGTTAGGAAGCGACCACGCGAGCCTGCTCAGAAGGGAGGTGGGTCGGCGGAGCTGACCTCTGAAGAAGAAGGCCTGCCGGCCCCGAAGGTGCCGACCGCGAGGAGAGGTCGGCAAAATTCCAGAGGAGTGACTGCTTCGCGGCTGCGGAGGGACGCACAGGGTAAGTTCGTGCGTTCCCCGGCGGCCAGCGAAGCAGAAAGTGACATGGGGGTCACTTCGGAGGACCCTGGTGGCGAGAGTTGTGCCTCGCTAGGGAGCTCGAAGGCGGAGCTCAACGCCGCCAGGAGGGAGCAGCGCAAAGCCGTCGCAGCCGACGAAGTGTCGGAAATGGCCCGACGCGCTCGAGAGCGACGCGCTGCTCTATCGGCGGAAGGGGGGCAACCGTCGGCGGTGGCCCTTAGTCAGCTGGCCTTGGACGGGGTGGACCTGGTCCTTAAGGTTGCCACAAAATCTGGCAACCTGAAGAGCATGTTCATTCGCGGTCTCAAGGAGGCTGCCGCGGACATCAGGGAGGCGGTTGGCACCCTCCTCAACACGACGGCCTCAGACGAGGTCGTGAAGTTGCAGGAGGAGAACAGCCGCCTCCGTAATGATCTGGAGGACCTCCGGCGACAAGTCGCTGCGCTGAGCGAGCAGCAGCAGCGACACACGCCCACCGTTGCCGCTTCCGAAGTGGCTCCGGCTCCCGCACCAAGACCGGCACGTACGGATGATGAGCTGAGCGCATCGTGCCTTGAGCGCGTCGTCCGTATGTGCATGCTCCAGTGCGGGAGCATGGTCAAAGCCCAACTTGAGGCGCATTCCCGGCGCCTCCCTGAGGAAAACCTCCGCCCGCCCCTAGCGGCCGACAAACGGCGTAGGGCTGAGGGAACGCCGGGAACTGCGCCTCAGCGAGCTCCAGAGGGCGAGGAGCCCACGACTGCCGGGTCTAAGGGTGAGACCTGGGCGACAGTCGTGGGTCGCAAGAAGGCCCGCAAAGCCGCTAAGGCCGCCAAGGCGGCCTCAGCAGCACCAGCGCGCGCCTCCGGTAAAACCGCAAAGGCGGCTCCGGAGGCTGCGCGGCGGACTGGCAAAGGCGGTCGCAAACGCGGTCGCAAGGGACCGGCTGTGCGTGCCCCGCGTTCCGAGGCTGTGACGCTCACGCTTCAGCGTGGCGCTGCGGAGCGCGGCGTGACGTACGGCTCGGTCCTTACCGAGGCCAAGGCCAAGATCAAGTTGTCGGATCTTGGCCTCCAGTCCGTCACCATAAGGCATGCTGCCACGGGTGCGCAGCTGTTTGAGGTAGCTGGTGCTGCGAGCGGCAATGCCGAGAAGGCGGACGCTCTGGCCGCCAAGTTAAGGGAGGTCCTCAACCCCGAGGACGTCCGGATTTCCAGGCCGGTTAAAACCGCAGAGGTGCGGATTGTCGGCCTGGACGAGTCCGTGACTTCCGAGGAGGTGGTGGCGGCCGTTGCCCGAAGCGGAGAGTGTCCGCCGGACAAGGTGCGGGCCGGCGATATTCGCACCGACGCCACCGGACTCGGCGCGGTCTGGGTTCGGTGCCCTGTGGCGTCGGCGAATAAAATCGCCGCAAGTGGCAGAGTGCTGGTAGGCTGGGTTGCAGCGAGAGTTAAACTCCTGCAGCCCCGGGCTTTGCGGTGCTTCCGGTGCCTGGAGAAGGGGCACGTCCGGGCCAAGTGCACCGCTGAGGTTGACCGTAGCGATCTTTGCTATCGCTGCGGTCAGCCCGGCCACAAGGCGGCCCAGTGTTCCGCGGCGCTCAACTGCAGCTTATGTTCGGCTGCAGGGAAGCCAGCGGGACACAGAGTGGGCGGAGGGGCCTGTGGCACGCCTGCCAGCAAGAAGGCCACCAGGAAGAAGAAGAGGAGCTCTAAGCCTGCCGGGGAAATCTCGCCTCCCCCGCAGGCTAACAGCTCCGCGGCCGACTCCCGGCCCAGGACCGTTGCCGAGGGAATGGAGTGTCAATAATGGCACAGCTCCGTTTCCTCCAGGGCAACATCAATCACTGCGCCAGAGCTCAGGATCTTTTGTTCCAGAGCATGGCGCAGTGGTCGATCCAAGTGGCTGTGGTCGCCGAGCCGTATTTCATCCCTGCCCGTGACGACTGGCTGGGATGCATTGACGGCTTGGTGGCCATTATTGGCGGGACTCTGATCGACCCGTCTCGGGGCCGCGGCTGGGTTGCTGCGGTCACGGACGGCATCGTCATCGTGGGGGCGTATTTCTCCCCCAACAAGAGTCTCGCCGACTTCGAGGGGTTCCTTGTCGAGTTGGGCACCGTCGTAGGCCGCTATCACCCTCGTCCCATTCTGGTGCTCGGGGATCTTAACGCCAAGTCATCGGCGTGGTGATCTCCGGTCACTGACCCTCGGGGCGAGGTGCTGGCGGAGTGGGTAGTGACGACCGGCCTGGTCGTCCTGAATCGGGGTTCGGTATACACGTGCGTGCGGCAGCGGGGCGGGTCGATAGTAGACGTTACTTTCGCTAGCCCCTCTGTCGCCAGCCGTGTCCGTGACTGGCGTGTCGCCGTGGAGGTGGAGACGCTGTCGGACCATCGGTATATCCGGTTCGACGTCTCCGCCCAGACCGCGAGCGGCCGCCATCCAAGAGCCCCGATTAACGACGGCCCGCGCTGGGCGCTTAAGCGCCTCGACAGGGGGCTACTCGAGGAAGCTGCCATAGTCCAGTCCTGGATTTGGGAGTCGGCGACGGACGGCCCCGTCGACGTCGAAGCGGAGGCGCTGCGGTTTCGCGGGGCGATGACGCAGATCTGCGACGCGTCCATGCCCCGCGTCCGCCAACAGTCCGTAAGGCGCAACGTGTACTGGTGGAACGACGACATTGCGCGGTTGCGCGTCGAGTGCGTCGCGGCTCGCCGCCAGTACACGCGCTACCGGAGACGACGTCGACGGGATCCCGTCGAGGAGGCCGCGCGGTATGGGGTGTACCGCGCGGCCCAGGAGACTCTGTGGCTGGCCATCGGCGACTCCAAGTCGCGGGCCAGGGAAGAGCTGCTGGGGTCCCTAGATCGGGACCCGTGGGGGCGCCCCTACCGTTGGGTAAGAAAGAAGAAAGAAAAGAAAGAAAAACGTTTATTTGCAATAAAAATGACGCAAGAGTTTACAAAAAACATAAAAAAAAAATAAGAAATAGTTGAGGGAAACATGCGTCACATTCACGCAAAACGGCTGTCGCTCAGCATTATGCTGCGACTCTATGCAAAAACAGAGCCCAGCGCTGGTTTTCAGCGACAGCCGGCGTCGACGTACAGACGTCACCCGATGCAACAAACAATTAAATTACAGTAAAAATTAAAAAAAAAAAAAAAAAACCTAATAATAAAAGATATAAAAAGTAAATCCAATTGTATATCGTGAGAGTACAATTTAAACAAACAAACAAAAATATAAAAGCAAAATACGGGATATATAAGAATTACGAGAATATCTTCCTCAAAAATGACATACATCAAATTCCAATTTGAAATTCAGCATTTCCTAACATAGTCTGTGGTTTGTGGTTTGTCGCACGCGCATCCAAGCCAACATACATCAATGTTTACATTGTTTGATTACTATTACCATTTATAAATAATTTGTATTACGGGTACGGGGCAAGTTGCGTCCCTGGGCGCCCCCACTGGTGCAAAGTATGCAACCCCAGCTGCTGGAGGCGGTGGTATCCACCCTCTTCCCTGAGTGGGCGGGACATGTTCCCCCGGCGATGGTTTCACCCTCAGCCACAGACTCTCCAGAAGAAGAGGGCACCGATGTCCCCGTGGTGACGCAAGCAGAGACGGGAGCGGCCGTGTTGCGGCTCCGGGCCAAGAATAAAGCGCCCGGACCCGACGGAGTTCCTGGCCGAGCTCTCGTCCTTGCTCTGAAGGAGCTAGAGCCCCAGCTGAGGGGGCTCTTCACGGCATGCTTCGAGCAGGGTCAGTTTCCCAGTGTGTGGAAGGAGGGGAAGCTGGTCCTGCTCAGGAAGGAGGGGCGCCCCGCGGACTCGCCGTCCGCGTATCGGCCCATAGTGCTGCTCGACGAGGCGGGCAAACTTTTTGAGCGCATAATCGCAGATCGCCTCGTCGGCCACTTGTGCGGAGAGGGGCCGAACCTGGACGACAAACAGTTCGGTTTTCGTCGGGGGCGCTCCACCATAGACGCCATCATGCGCGTGAGAGCCCTGGCGGAGGATACGGTGTCCCGGGGTGGGGTGGTGTTGGCGGTGTCTTTAGACATTTCCAACGCCTTCAACACCCTACCCTGGAGCTGTATTAGGGAGGCCCTGAAATACCATCGGGTGCCTCCCTACCTCCGCCGCATAGTAGGGGCTTATCTGGAGGACAGATGCGTCATCTATCGGGGACGTGACGGTGCCGGTCGGCACCAAATGTCGTGCGGTGTTCCACAGGGATCGGTCTTGGGACCGCTCCTGTGGAACATCGGCTACGACTGGGTGCTGAGAGGCGAGCTCCCGTCGGGCGCCGACTTGACGTGTTATGCGGACGACACGCTTGTCACTGCCCGGGGGAGCTCGTGCAGGGAAGCGACGTTGATAGCCACGGCTGCGGTGTCACAGGTGGTGAACCGCATCCGGCGCCTGGGCCTGGAGGTGGCCCTTGACAAGTCGGAGGCCATGGTTTTCCATGGCCCCCGGCGTGCGCCGGCGCCGGGATCACATATCGTGGTCAGTGGGGCCCGGATAGCTGTCGAGTTCACCATGAAGTACCTGGGATTGGTGCTCGACAGCCGGTGGGATTTCGGACCCCACTTCCGGCGGCTGGCGCCCAAGCTGATGGGTGCAGCGGGTGCACTATCAACGTTGCTTCCCAACATGGGGGGCCCGAGCGCCGCCTGTAGGCCGTTGTACGTGGGAATCGTGCGGTCCATGGCCCTGTATGGGGCCCCTGTGTGGGCGATGGACCTGACGGCCGGAACACTCGCCATTCTGCGCAAGCCGCAGAGGGCGATGGCCGTCAGGGTCGTCCGCGGGTATCGCACGATATCCTACGAGGCGGCTTGCGTCCTGGCCGGATCCCCGCCCTGGGACCTAGAGGCGAAAGTACTCGCGTCATTGTACCGATGGCGCGAGGAAGAGCGGACACGGGGCTCCAGTCCGGTGCAGCGGCAGATCGAGCTGCGCCGAGAGGAGCTCCGTCAGGTCCTGGTGGCGGACTGGCGGCAGAGGCTCATGCGCCCTACCGCCGGCCTCGCTACCGTCGAGGCGATCCGGCCAGTACTCGACGACTGGCTCGGGAGGAGGCACGGCTCCCTGTCGTTCAGGGTGACGCAGGTACTGTCGGGGCATGGCTGCTTCGGCAAGTACCTGCGTCGCTTAGGCAGGGAGCCGGACGCTCGGTGCCACCACTGCGTCCAATGCGGGGAGGACACGGCGCAGCACACGCTCTCCGAGTGTGTAGCTTGGGAGGAGCAGCGCCGTGTCCTCACAAATGAAGTAGGAGGCGACCTGACGCTGCCGGCAGTAGTGCGGAGGATGGTCGGCAGCTCAGAGTCGTGGGACGCGGTGGTGTCCTTCTGCGACGACGTGATGTCGCAGAAGGAAGCTGCGGAACGGGAGAGGGAGATATCAACTCCCTTCCCGGGCCGTAAAAGACGCACCGGGCGCCGAGGAAGGGCGGATAACGCCCTCTTCCGCCCCCCATGAATGGGTCCAGGGGCGAGGGACATGGGGAAGTCCCCGCCCCCCATTGATGGACCCCGAGGCGGAGGCGCGCGCGAGTGTCGGCGCGCGCCTTTGAGGCGATGCACGGGGTAGTTTAACACCCCACTACCCCGTGCAGGAGACGAGGCCCGGACAGACCGGGCCAGCACGAGGGTGGGGCCGTGGAAGAATTTAGACTCCCGCGGCCCCACGTGCGCTCGTGATAGAAGACACACCGGGGTGGTTTTAGTCAGTAAAAGTCTGACATACCCCGTCGCCCACCCCAGGGCGGCGGGCATCCTATGAGGATTTCCACCCCGGCAAAAAAAAAAAAAAAAAAAAAAAAAAGTATAAAGTCTGCCGGGTCAGCTAGTTGTAAATAATTATATTGGAAATCTCAGATGTATAAGAGGGCGCGCGCACTCTTACACACGTTGCGGTGCGCACTCTTACACGAATCGGCCTAATGCGAAATGACTTGTCACTAGTAACATCTTTTGGAAAAGATCGTCTTTTTCTCTTTAAAACTGCTTCAACAGATACCAAGTTTCGTACTTAAAAATTTTGATAAGAGTTTCCTGGGTATTTTTCAAACTTCATTCAATGGAAAAAACAAAAAAAAATATATTTAAAGGAGTAAAAATCTATTGGCTTACCTAAAATCCACATAAAAAGTCTTACCATTATTTGTCGGGAACACAACGGCATTTACTTTAACACCAAAATACGACTGAAGTTAGTTACAAATGTCACTCAGTACTCGATATATGGTAGAAACGCACTCTCACCGACCGCGCACTCTTGCACCACCTTACCCTACCTATTGGTATGTATGTATGTACATATGTATTGATACGTGCGGCGTATTTGTTTGTTTACATCATTTGAATTCAGTGCACCAACTCGCACGGAAGAGTTTTACTATTTGTCCTGCACCGGACTGACAGAATTGTAAATTTTATCGTCTGTTTCTTAACTTGGACTTGGCAATCGTTATTTTATTTGTTGAATAGGCGATTTAGTAGTGCGCTTAAGTGTATGCTGACTACTTGCTGAAACAGAGTTGTCCTCCTGTAAAGTTTGTGTCGTCTTTTTTAGTAGGCTTTCTTTGATAAATAAATAATGTAGTGGACTATAAATACCTTTGTCTAAAATACCTATGTGCTCAACAAAATAATATATGTTCGCACAAAATCACACAAGCAAATGAAAAAGCCATTCGCCATATAATTAGCAAGCCTACCGTCACTTTCTGTACCCTACATAAAACTAAACCCAGTCCCAGTTTGTCCTACACAGGATTCGAACCTTGGACCCCACAAAATGTAGTGGCGAACCCTACAACAATGTAACAGCATTAATATATTAAGTGACTTATTAAGCCGTCCACCACACTATCTTAATAAGCAGTGCTTAAATCCTCCTGAATTCATAATTAACTCTGAATTTCTCTCCTGATCCAGTGATAAAGTAACCTACACTGTATCACTTACTATCGTGCATACTTACCTACGTTACATTGTACTTACTACTACTACATTATACTCGTACTAACCTAGCGGTTTCCGTATTTACAGTTATTTACCACGCCGTGCTATCTGCGCCGTGCGCTGGCTGTTTGCAGCTATTCGGCTATGACTGGTTACTACGTGTTTATGAATTGTTGCGGTTTCGACTTTATATACGATTGCAAGATGAATTTAATTAAGGTTTGATTCAAATGTTAATTACACTCGTCTTACAATTTTATACAACAAGTTTTTCTTAACAGAAAAGCTTTTGTGATGCGCAAACAAAACGTCTGATTATCCGCAACTATCACATTAGTCTAGAATTCATAAGACAATGAGTTGAAAACAATTACGCTGTGATATTTTCGACACAATGTCCGTTCAGTGATTGGCTGCGCAGTGTTATTGCCTCCAAACACGGCACAAGAAGGTGTTGCTTATAATTTCGCCGGTGTAAGATTGCGCAGTAATGTAGGGTAAGGGCTGCTTGAATTGCTGTATTTCCTTAATAGTCTGCATTTACCCTCGCCGACAATTTGTGACAAGAGCGTGAGCTAAATTGTCGCCAAGAGGAAATAAACTAATTTACTTATATACGACATTCATAAACTAGAACGTTAGTTGAAATACAAAGTGAGCACTGAAAAGTGAATAATAGAATGAACCGGAACAATAAACATGGTAGCTCTTCTTAATTTATTTTTAAGACTGTATATGACAAGGGTGGAGCTGAAGTATCCATTAAGCTATGTAGTTTAAAACACTCCATAAACACGTGAAACTATTTCAACCTTAGTGTTTTTTTTTTTGTTTTGTGATCGTAAAGCTTTACTGCAGGTCCATATATCCCTAGCGTTTATAAGGAAAAAATATTTTTAATTTCAAGGAACACGTACACCGTCTTAAATCTTAGCTCACATTAACGAAGACAGTTGTAGTCTCAGAGGCATTTTAATAATGAATTCTTTTAGCAGTCACGTAGTTAATACCGACGTTGCCATTTTAATGAAGGGTGTCATAAAACGTGTCATTGTTGGTGGTAAAGTGTAGACGGAGTACGGTGCAGGTAGCCCGCGTCTGAGTTTAATGCCGCGCATCAACACTATCGCTCGCGCGGGCCGGATTAGCGCTACACTTCATAAACTTGCATATCCATTTGCCTCGCATCTTATTCACTTATTAAAAATACATCACTAATTCAGAACAAAATTTTCTAGGAGTCGGGGCGGGGCTTACCGTCTTTAAATGTCAGATTAATTTAGGCGGTAACGGTAAATTAATCTGAATGGCACTTCGGAATATTAATCAGTCCCATAGCGCACCTTGCGATTATGCTCGAAGTGGACTGTTTCGCTTGTGGAGGCATTTAGCTGCAGATAGATGTGTATGTAGGGATCAAACGTCCGTAGCCCAAATGCTTGCTCGGAATCCGATTCTCTCCCAGTGCCCACTGTCCGCCGTTTGGTTGCATTACATTAGATTAGACACTGCTCGCATTCCTGTTGCTCTAAATTCATCTGATTGTAACAATATGTCTTTAGGAATGATCTGCTATTTTATTGCAGAGGTGTCTTTTGCTCAATGAAACTGTATTACGTGCATATAGTGTATACTTACTTATTTTTGTAATGGGTAGACAGTTTGATTACAGGTAACCAATAATATATGTAGGTAGGTAACTCATGTTTTAATGCTTACTGTTAACACTCTTATTTAATAAATAGAACATTTTAGACCATCTTGATTTTATATTTATATTTCAAACATTAAAATATTAGAGAATACGAAAACAAAAAAAAAAACACGTAAAATGGTAAACAACACGACACAGCTTAATACATTTAAGTGAGTGTTTTTAGAAGTTAGTAGTTAGAGTCTGAACGTGTTAATTATATTGGGACCGGCCCGACGTCTGTGACGTGACCATGATGTGACGCAGGTCCGCTTGAAGACGGTCCGATCACAGACAATTGAATCATAAAGGTACTCGTGACCCACAGGCACATTAGGACGATGCTTTATTTCGTCTCGGAAGTGTCTTTTTGTTGTTCCTCTATACATTATAACCGCTTGGTTCGGTTCCTTTTAGGTAGGTTTATTCTAGTAGAGCAATGTGGGTTAACGTTGTCAAGATAGTATTATAGTTGCTGCCGGAATATGAACTGAACCGTTCCTTTAAAAGCAGTTTCTGAAGTTTATGTTTCATTGGGTTTTATTGAGCATTTTGTAGTAGTGGTTATAACACTGCTGTTTAGAAGCTATTAATGTGATGAAGCGTGCAGATTTCTCGATATTTCAAATACTCATGCAAACACCAAAAAGGTATTTTCTTGAAGAGTTTCCTCCAACCTTCTTGGATGTTTTTTTTACATCGTAACGGCGTATTTTTCAAGCAATAACAGCCAAACTTACATTCAAAATTTAATTTTCATCCCTTCCGCCTTTAATTTAAAACGAGAGATGCAATCAGCACACACGAAGTACATTCATCATAACATACGTGATCTTCTAACTCGGCTTCCTGTAATAATCCCTACGAGCTTCCGAGTGTCGTAATCAAATCCTGTCGGGTCGAGACTCCTAATCGAGGCAGACCACGCTCGACCTCCGTCAAATCGGGCTAAGGAACACGACCTGAGTGTCACAACCACACAGATAACTGCAGTCAACTGTACCCGAGAGCCTCCGACCTCACCCGACCTCTTCATTTATTAATGAAGAAGTACTATAATTACGATACAAATCAAAGAAAAAATAATACCATGTAGCTACTAGTTTAATTGGGGTTTTCATTAGCTGAAACATTGGAGCGCACTTAAATCAATTGATTGTGAGTAAACCGCTACGACGCCTCGATATTGTGACAGAGAAAATTACTTCCTTCGGTAACAGAATGTAAAATGTATTTCGTAATAAGTTTCATAGAACAAATCAATATAAAGCTCGTAAATAATAAACTCGGTTACATTTGGGCATACGCTTCTAAGCAATTGTCTTCTCGTTTTGCTACGAATTTATATTGTCAACGACAGGAGGCGTCGGGCCGCTTAGAGCGTTAGCCTCCCCGAACATATTTCACTACATAAATCATAACTTTATTTCCTCTCGCTCAGTTGCCGAGGAGCGAGGTGTCTTTGAAATGGCTTTAAGAGTTCCCGTACGGCTATACCGCAACAAAGGACTCCGAAATTCAATTAGGTTTAGATGGAACTGCGAGTCTTGTAGTATTTCTAAACATACTATTCTAAATACATAACTTCATGGAGGTGTAGGTATACATAATATATTTTAATTTAATTAAATCATTTACAACATATTTGTGTTGTAAGAAGAAGTAAGATTACTAAGCTATCATTTAATATGTAAGAATGCTATGTTCTTAACTGCGTATACCTCAGACACGAGGCAGCTTACACTAAACGAAGAATATTTATGTACCGCCAATGTACGCTTGTAAACAACGCGCTCCACCTACTAATTTGCGATCATTTTAGCGGTGTTTCCTGCCAATTAGCCGCTTTAAAACATCGCGGCGCGAAACAAAGGGGGCTGGCTCATGAATTTATTGTTAGGATACTGTCTTAAGTTATTTAAGTGTTCAAAACGTTATTCACGTGCGACGCCGCGCAGAATGCAGCTTCCTGCGACAATTTATCATGAATCTTTAATTAAACTTTAGCCGCGACTGTTCACAGTCTCATTGAGCTTCACAATAAATCCGTCGTATCGATTGTACATTATTAATTATTTGTCTCGGAGCGTTATTTAATAAGTATAGGCAATATTGAGTTCAGCTAGCGCCTTTTTTATTTATCTTAGCAATTTTGGCGTAGGTTCATAACAGCCATCGTTAACAAATTTTTGTGAAAAATATTTTAAGATTTGGTACCTACGAAACTTCTGTGAAACCTTTCCCGTATGTAAAGAGAAAAAACTACGTATAGCTTTGCAACGTTCGAACTCAGAGAAAAAATCGTTTTGATACACAACCTATAGAAATACTTTCATATCCATGCCTTTGCGCTCTGTACTGTCCTGATTGTCAGAATGTGGAGCGTCCAACATCTCTGGGGACTCACTAGTCAATAGACAATGTTGGTGAATACGCGCCATTGCAGCCATATTATAAAAGGAATATTACAAGAATCTCTTGCTGAAAGAATGCAACTGGATGCTAATTACTTGTACACTATAACAAAGATTGCAAGTAGGCTCACAAGGAGTCGGAGTAGATTTCTTTTTTGTTACTCACAATTTTTTGGTACTTTTGGTGTCGTTTTTAATGACATTGTTATTATGGTATTAATACACGGTGATGATTTTTGGTGGGGATTCATCATCATCATCATCATCAACCTTTTTATCGTCCCACTGCTGGTCACAGGTCTCCTCTCATACAGAGAAGGCTTGAGTGTAATCACCGCGCTTGCTCAATGCGGGTTGGTGATCGTGGTGCTCTTAGGGATTCATGCGGGTGTATAATCAAACCGAAAAAATACATTCGGTCATTAAATCTAATATCCGCCGTGTCTGTCCTCTGTGGCGCAGCGGTCAACACGCCTGCCTGTGACGTGGAGGCCCCGGGTTCGATCCCCGGCCAGGTCATGATGGAAAACGATATTTTCCTGATTGGTCTGAGTCTTGGATATTTATTTAAATATGTATCTATTATAAATATAGTATCGTTGAGTTAGTATCCCATAACACAATTCACGAACTTACTTTGGGGCTAGCTCAATCTGTGTGAAACAACAAAAGTAACACCTCCAATACACTTCTATCACTATCTAGAATGGCTTCAATTATTTTAAACAATGTGTGCGTGTTACAATTATTATGGTTACCAATATTCTAAGCCTTGCCTAACACGCACGCTTTGATTTTTAATTGTATTAAATGACGAACACCCTTCTTCTATCTGTAAATAATAGTTAACGACAATGTAATCCGTCGAACTACAACAAAAGTGCACAGATCCAGTTAGGTCTGTTTTCGCAAGCTGCCTTTAAAACCAAATTAAATGATGAAAGTTTCCAAGTTATTCCCAGTTCGTTTTATAATAAAATTACCTGTGTCAGTTTGCCGGTAGAATTCAATTAAGAACTTTTTGAATATTTTATTCTTGTAATGGGGATTTCTGGTTTAATTGATAGTTAATATTATTTTTATATATTGTGACTGACAGCCTCCGTGGCGTAGCGGTAGCGAACGCGGCAACTCCAAAAATTAATATGAATATTCGCACTGGTCTTGTCGTGCCTCGGAAAGCACGTTAAGCCGTTGAACCCGGTTGCCATGCGAACGTCAAATGGCAGACGTTACGGGTTGTTGGAGCCCTCAAAAGTCCAACAATTGGTCTAACTGCAATGCTTCGATATCGCCTTCGGGTTGTGAAGGTCAGACGGCGGTCGTTTCACAGAAAATATCGAAGTTTAACCAAAATCAGCAGTTAGACTGGTAAAGAAGACTCCAAAGCTGAAAAAGTGTCGGATGCGACGCTAAGATGATGATGATTATTTTTATATATTTTTTTAGGCTGGTTTCTTTGTACACAATATATAGGATTGGGATGTTGGAAATTAGAGTTCTTAAATTAAGGCAAAGAGTGCGCACATATTCTTGTGCGGTAGTTTGTACTTTGCAGTGCATTGAGGGATATCTTACTTTTTCTTTGCAAGACCAATTTTCTGCTCAAACAACATGCATACGTTGAATACTGTTGAAAATTATTGGATTGCGATAATTGTTTCAGAATGATACGAAAAATAAAGTCAAATAGACATAATATGCATATTTACTTAAGTATTTCCATAAATTACATATATTTACAACAATATCAACAAACATTTAGGTCTAATATACATTTTCCTATGCGTAACAGATTAGCTTTACATCATATAAATCTCTACACGAAGTCTATACATAAATGATTACTACAAGTATTGCGTATAATTGTTTAAATATAATGTTCCCTATGATACGTAGACCCGTCAACTTACCCTTTTAGCCGAAAAATAAGATTTTATTACAATTGTAAAATACATTAATTCTCATGCAGTTTTGTGGACTTTGTTGTAAATTTTATACATTATCTTCAAAAGGAATAAGCCCAATTTTGGTATTATTGCAAGAAGATATTTACAAATGTTGACAAATCAAGGATACGTGTTATTTGTGATAGGTACAAGTATTTATAGTTTTTAGTAGCAGTAAAGTAGTAAAAGGTCGTAATTGACAGTAGATTTTGTTAAAAGTTTAACCAACGATTTCGTTTACTAACTTCTAAAAATTTATCAAAATTAACAATAGCATTTCAAACATGACATAAAACAAATTGGTTTATATGTTTACAAATATACTCTGCAAACGTCAGGGGTGGTAAACATTAAAATCAGATGGAACTTTATTCACAACGCATAACAAAATATGAATTGAAATTCGTTCAGCCAATCGTTATTCTAAACGCGATCCAAAAGGCACTAGATTTTATTATTATAATAGATTTGAATTGATACGTTTCCGAAAGTCGTTGTAGTTAAAATTCATGAGTTTTTAATAATAATCTAATAGAATTGATAACAAATTAGTACATAAATGAATATTCAATGTCAACTACGCATTATGTATATCAAACGAACAGTAATATTACACAAAAATAATTGCTGGGAAACGATTTCCTAGTACACTCCGTATGTTTACATGTATACCTTGTATGTTTGATGACTTGTTGACATCTGCGGTACTATAATTACTGTTCCGAATTCCGTTATCTATTCCGAATATATTACGATTATGTGGAGTAGTGTGGAACAACCAAAATCACTGACATAGCTCTTCGAGTCGCTAAAATTAAGTGGAAGTAGACAGGGCGCATTGCCGATGGGGCAGTAAGGTTCTGGAGTGGCAGCCACATACCAGAAGACGCAGCGTAGGGAGGCCCCCAACAAGGTGGACCGATGACCTTTTGAAGGTCGCGGGATGCCGATGGATGCGGGCAGCACAAGACCTGTCATCGTGGAAAGCCATGGGAAGGCATTTATCCAGCAGTGGACCTCTACAGGCTGAAGAAGAGAAGACGTGGAATAACGGTTTTTTTTGACTTCGCGAAATATCTTTATACACACGCAATGTTTCACACTTTTAGCCCACACTAGTTGTAGTACCGTAGACGTCACCAAGCCATCAGACATGCAAACTACATATCAGTTACCATCCAGAGTAGACTAGAAAGAAACTTCTGTGGCGATTGGCTACACAAATATTATTTCTGATGCGGGCACACAATGGATGAAAAACTAGCGACTACATTACTTGCATAGACAGTCTATGTAAAGTTTACCCTTCTGCTTCCCATTCAAGAAACAGATGAACAGACATACCTGCATTCGTACATAGCAGAATCAGCCCTATACTGTTCCCACTGGAAAATAGGACTTTTCGGTGAGAGGGACGCATCATACAAGTAAGTGTAAGTTACTAAAATGTTGCTCAAACATTACATCTATTTTTAATTCGTTCTACGTAACAGTTATTTCACGTCGTTGTTATCTTTTTATACTCTTTAAGGGTATTATTTCCATGTAAAATTTAAGATTCGCGTGTTTTTAATATGAACAATATCGTATTTCGGATAATTTATGTTACTTACATAAATTATTAACCATTTTTACGACAAGCACAACCGGCCTGAGACTTGACTAATACACCCAAAGTATTTAATAGACAGAAAATTGAAATCATGAGACGTGATAAAGATATTTCTTCTTTTTTATTTTATGAAATTTGGAGATACATAAAATAAAATCACCTCTAAATACCATAAAATTCAAATTCAACGTTAAACATAAACTGAAAATGAGTAGAATTCGACTTCTTCGTTTCTCGGCTTATCTATTCTCTTTCTTTTTTTTTCTTCTAAAATCGACCAATCCCGTCGCATTCCATCGCCTATCTCGTTTTCGCTTACCGTTTTTACAATTTTTTTTGGTTTTTACTCCTAGCGTGATGTTTAATACGCCTATTATCTACATCTGCCTTCCTAAAAATTGCACAGCACAAGAAGCTTAGTATAATTAGATAAGTCGATACAGCATTTAACTTATTTTTCATTTGTTTATTATGTAATAGCATTTCAAATGAACAATTAAATTGTTATTTGATACAGAAAAATACGTTACATGATTTCAATTTACAGGCCTTTGGCATGCTCTACCTCGTATAATCATGTACATAAATCCACTCATAGCTACAGCACCTACACAATTTTTAGAACACAACGTTGACACATCCACTATAAACTAAGACTACAATACATGGCCAATAATACGCCACATCGATTTTATTTTTCAAACTTTCTTTTTTTCTTAGCGTTGTCTCTGTCGATCATATATATATAACATATATAAAACATTATTTTTTATTTATGCAAAACCCGAAACACGCGGCCAGTATTTTTAACTAAAGAACCTATGTTCAAAATTTCAAAAAGATATCATGAAAAACCAGAAAGTTATGAGCTTGTTATCCTACTTGGTTGTCCTAACAAAAATATGGTCAACGCTTGGCTCGGGCGGGCGAGCGGTGCGATGATCTGTGGCGTCAGCTGTTGCGCGGTGTGCGCAAGTACCATGATCTATATACGTAAGCTTTTTGGCGCGCTCGGTAACCACACTGCGACAATTTCTAAATGTGTTTGGGAAAATATATGTATAACATGGTGTAAAAATGATTGGGATCGATTCAGTTACTTATTCTGAACAAACTGCATTCAGGTTTCGCATAGACGAAAATAACGTTGTATATGTCACTTTCTGAAACTCGATGAACCATATTTTCAGCCAGTAGGTACTGTAGTAACATACTTCGTTCTTAATATACATAGCGTACAAAAATCGCGAAAATAATTAATAACAAGCGTTAATGAACAACAATGTCACAGGATCACAATATAAATTCTTTCATCATCGGCAAATTAGGCTCTCTTCCCTCGCTGCGCAGACGCCATGTGGAGGCGCCAGAAACAGCTTGCCGTTCGCGCATGCGCACAGTTGGTATATGTTCTGATGGTGGGGATCGTGCGTGTGAACTGCTGACGGCGGCAGTGGTAGAGCCGATTTTAACTTTGGCATAAATATACTGGGTGCGTCTAGACGAATCTGGAAAGGTTAATTTAAATAAGGTACATGCATGGTTTACTTGAAAATAACTTCAAAGTTGTTATGGCAAAGCGTTTGAAGAGCAAGGACAATAAACCTGTGGGGTAATTGACACACACAAAATGGCAATCGATTGCAATGCCTTTAATTTGCCTGTACAGTGACGTTCATTGAGTACGTTATTTGTGGAGTTGAACAAATGGATTCTTCGAATGTATAAAATAATGGACTTTGAATTTTAATAAAAACTCTCGGATTGTGGATGATAGTCTGTTACATAATTAGGGTGTTAATAATCCCAAAGAAAAGATAAGCCACCACATCGTATTTTGACACCCGAAGAGATAATCCGTTTTAGATTCCGAAATCGAAAACATACAACAATCTCCTAAGTATTATTTAATATAAACGTGACCTTATCCGGTTATAATAAATACCATGACATACCGAGCCAGCGACTGATCTGAGCCGGAATGTCGTGAGGCAGCTGGCACTGATGTCGCCGGCGCGGGACTCCAGCGCTATGGTTTGTGCTGCGTGCATCTCTAGCGAACGCGTCGGCGACTCCAACCTGTCATGAGGGGTGACAGATGAAAATTATTTACTAATGTTATTAAATTTTAAGATACTTTACGTTCTTGCTGATGATCGATACGCATAGGCGATTGAAAATCAAACTTAAAAGGATTAAGCGATATAAAAGTCAATAGTCGTATTTTTACAATGACTACATGTTTATTTACAATAAAATGCTGAAAACCTTGTTGAAATTTTCTAAAATCATTTATTTAATAAACAGCATGTTCCTATAAATTTCATGATACATGTGGTAAAGGCATGCTTCCGATCGGACATGAACTTTAGTAGGTGTTTTTGACATGACTGTATGTTCAAACTAACGAGTTCTAACTTCCTCTGCGACGAGGACAAAGCTCGTAAATTTGCTGAAGTACAAACACACGAATATACTTACACCAATGGTTTGGAAGGGGGGGCTTTGACTAGGGGTGTCTGCGCGGCCGCTTGTACGGTGACGCCGGCCGGGCTGACCACAGTAAGCGTGTCGGCGCCCACGGTCACCGAGTCCTGTCCGGCTCCCAGTAGTAGCGCCCCCCGTGCGTCGCGCACCTCTAGCCGAGCTACGTTCAGTTCGAGACGATCGTGTCCTAGAATGTTTTTCAGCCTTAAAACTTACCAACTAATGAATAGAACTACATAGGTAATTATTATTTTCTTTGCAGCTTTTTACTTACCTACGTGAAAAGCTTTACAAAGCTAAAGTTCGTAAAGCTACCTAGCTTTGCAAGCAAAGGTGAAATTAGAACTCACCTAGATATAATCTACTCTGTAGCATTCCGTGTGAGTCTCTTGTAGAAACAGTAAAATTTCGAGAAGCTTCCATGTAAATTGGATATCCTCGACGTGACTTGATAGTAGACGCAAACAGAGAGTCTAACATTAGTGCTTGCCCCAATAGTTGCAAGCCTCCGGGCACTATGCGAAGTTGGCCCATTCCTTCCTACAAAATAACGAATACGACTAATTGATTGAACTAAAATGATAATCCAGTGATTTAAGCCCACCAATGAAGTAAAAAATATTAAGTGAACAAAACTAAACTTGCTTCTTTGTACATTCAGTGGACGGAGATCAACATTCAATCTACATAGTAACTTGGTAAGTTGCAAGCTACGTGGATACTTATCTCAGTCCTCCGACTATAAGAGAGAGCTTTGAAAGTTGTTAATACGACAATCAAAGTCAGTCTAGCCCTTACCGAGTTAAAATCCAAGACTTTAAGCACCCAAAGCGTCAACGCGAGATTAATAACCATCATCAGCATAAGTGCCATGACCAGGATGTACAGGCATTTCTTCCTCCAGCCGTAGATGCCAACTTTAAACTGGCTGTTATAACTGTTTCTGATCGAGTCCGCTTTTGTGTCCCTATTGCTATTGTTGTGGAGGATCGGCTCCGGAGTGATCTTGTCAGCGTAAGGTATTCTGCAAAAAAGTCATTGGTTAAAACAATGTGCTATTGAACGAGAAATGAAAATTTGTGATTGACTATCAGTTTTTTCTAGCTTTGTGTTGTTTGGAGAAAAAGATGAAGATTTGTTGGTATTTAGGTATGTAGAAATTTATATTAGTCATACTACTGTTAAGAGATAAGAGTCCTTTGATAGTATTTAAAAATACGAGTTTCTTTATAAAACACATTTGTATGTTTCTAATATCAACGAGTTTCCGTACAGTTTGTTCAAAACAAACAAAAATGTACCTGAATGTGTCTCACTATAATATCAATTAAATTTGAGGCAGAACTATTATTATCACAAAACAAAAGGAAGTTAACATTAGTTTAAACATATATATTTAATACAAACGTATAATAAACAAACACAGAGATAATACATTTTGTTTGCGGTAAAAGTCACTGTTGTTACTGTAAAACACTTGGTCAAAGTAAATAGAGATTATAAAATATTACTTTACATATTTCATCGTTAAAACTAGCTTCATTGGATTGGTTTTACATTCCAATTTGGGGTATGTTATCGAGCAGTCGCAGAGGGAAATACCGACCGGCGACACGACTTCCCGCGCGTATTGGTACCATTAAAAAAGTATGTTTTTACTTCGACAGAGAATAAAATGCAGTTTTATTTTTGAATTCGTTTTATTTTTTTTAAAACAAGGCTTTATGACCAAGTATAAACATTCCATATATTCGTTTATGAAGTGCTTAATCCGACGATCGTACACCCTTAATTAGTGCCATATTCGCACAATAGGTCAGTACCTATTTAATACTTAAGGTTATTATTTTATAAATATGATTGCAAAGAATATCTTGATGGTAGACTAGGTACCTGGCTATGTATATACGGATGTGTATATATAAGCAGAATTGTTATAATCTAATACTGTACCTAGTGCCCGATTCAAATTCAAGTTTTCTAGATTTACTATCTCGAAATTACAAAAAAATAAAGGTTATATATAATCAAGGAGAATAATAGTTTAACTTTCATAAAATGACGATGAAAGACCAGAGAGAAAGGCTGTTATATCAGATATCTTCTAATGGCTTGGCACTTTCTGTAGCCACTGTCGACGTTATTTTGTTTTCTTTCACAGCTTAAAGCGGAAAAACTTGTATGCAGGTGATACCACATCAATAATAAAATCAGCATTGAGACACAGGTTATTTCATTGTATAAATATACAGCCCAGTAGGTATTTGTGGGTGTAAAAGAGTTAGTTCTAAATATTATTTTTGTATCAGTTGCTAAAACAGTGAACAGAATGGGTAAGCTCAACCGATTTATTCTGTATAAATCTCACCATGAAAATTAAGAAAAGAAAGGCACTTTTAGTATCAATCTCCTGCATGAGAGCCGCCTTTATGTCAATAGCAAGCATCAGGTCATTTCAAGCTAACTTCACCTGAGTTTTTACGTGAAAATTTTAATTGAATATTCCTAATGCCTTTACACATTTTATTTGCTGTCATCGATGGAGACGACACTATTATATACAAAAGTTCTAAAACAAGATTGATGTAAACAAGAGAAACGTTCGAGTAAACCCTTACCAACCACAATTCCAATCCGACGTTTACACGAAACCAAACTAGAATACTCCTAGCTGTACATTTCAAACAACAGTTACGAAAATGAAGAGTTTTGTGCGCCCAATATTTTGGTACTATTACAACAAAACATATTTCTGTGCGACGCATATAAAAGCAGCCCATTCGATATTCGTGGAACTGGCCACTGTCAGCGAACGAGAGTCATAAATTTACAAGGATTCGAGCACGACAGGGCAATGCACACTGAAAAATTCTAGTAAGCTCCCTCCAAGGATGTAAGAGATATATTTACAATTGCATCACGGAAGGGAAAGGAGAGAAATCACCCTCCTGTGCCTTGTCGCCAATAGCGACAATCATGTTCACCTGCAGCTATCAGAATTTAGGCTTCAGGTTTGGTACCACATACTAAAACATTATAGTATCTATTCGATTTTAATGGGTATATGATTAAATGAGTATCATCTCCAAATGATAAGATAATATATATATGTACATAGCTATACACATCAGCCTACATCCGTCGCACTGGTGGGAGACAGGCCTCCTATCTTGTGAGAGGGGTCTTCGAATTTTGTATGCTAGGACATTCCTCACTGTTTTACCGAGACATCGTAAGAACGTTCCTCACAAAGGAGATAAGTAGGTAGTAGTCGGTAAGTATAACCAAATTTTATTATCACGAAGTTCTGTCGCTAAGTGAAATCAAAATCTAACTTAATAATATATACTGATATACAGCGGATCCTGGCGAAGAGCCAAGAAATGCTCAAAAGAAGAAGAAGACATCATATTAAAATACAAAATAACAAAGTAAAAATAACTGGTTCTCTTAGAAAAGTATACCAAACGACTTTCGTACAATAAGGGAAAGTCTGTCGTTGCATTTTATAACAGTGTCGGGGAGACAATGTTATTTATAATGCGGAATATACTTAACTGAAATGCATTCTCACTGCAAACTTCAGAGAGTTGACACGCAGAGTGCTCTCACCGCAGGGGATTCCCATCTTGGCAATGTTTATTTATTGTAAATAATAGGTACTTATGTTATTAATTTGCTTGAAAGGGGTATAGGTGGCTGTAGCATTATTTTCGACAAACTAAAGTGACATTTGTAAGCGATCGTAGTATGTACTTCACATAATTACTATGTAGTTTCGACAGTCGCCAATATAAAAATCTATAAAAGAAATCAAAATTAGTTTCAGTTTCTAGCATTGATTTCTCGTTTTAATAAGTTCGAATCGTCGATAGTAAGAATTTGAGAACTAACATCAGATATGTACGAGTATGTAATTTTAACATGAGTCAAAATTCAACTACGATATTCAGCGTCTTTTCAATTGAAACATCCCATGGATTCTCTGATAGGAGTGCCTCGCTCGGGATTTAGGATAAGCTTGATATAATAAGAAAGGACTCATGAAGTTTCAAAACGCACATTTATTCACTCGTCAGCCAAACTGTGGCGCAATAAGTACACAAGTATCTAAAGCCTCCTTCACTCCCTATTATCTCAGTAAATATCAAGTAGTATAGTGATGGACAAATGAAATAGATAAATATAGGTAATAGTGTAAGGTGAAAATTTCGACAAAAATAAAAAGAGTTGTATTTTTTTTTTTTAATATGCAGTAACATTGATTAAACGAACATCTTTTACTCCTGGATCTAATCACCTACACTAGACAACTGCATTATCGTCATAAATAAGCATTTTTTAGTAAAAACGAAACTAATTCTTTACCGTGGAATTATAGTCATCTTACAAAGACAGCCCACTTCATTTATCCAATGCCTACTAAACATTAGGAAAAAAACAAATATTGAATGATATAAAAAAAAACATGCATTATTACACATAATGTAATTGTAATATAAAATAAAGATGAACTTAGTCCTAAAGTGACGCAATTTTTATAAAGCAGCACATTCATTTGGCAAGACTTCGGAAAATAAAAAAGGTGAAATCTGTGCGAGAAGATTCGTGCACTTTATCTCCCAGTCCACTCTCCCAACACGTTTGGAGGGTTTACGCCGCATTAGAAACCAATTACACGAATAATACCTACCAGTTGCCCCTTCTTTATACTTTTCGCTTTAGATCAGCGCTGAAAACATGATTAAATATTGTTTCAAGGTACTTTTACACCGAGATTCTTACCTTCTAATATAATTTCGCGCTTACTTTACGCCATGAGAGGTAAATAATGTTAATACTGATTAATGCAGTGTTCCGCTTACGATTAGTTAACGTTGCGATGTGTCTGGGATGTTATATTATTGCATTAAATACATAATAGAGATAAAAGGTAGAAATGGGGTGGAATCTAATAAATTCTCTGTGCGGAAGCGTAAACGATGTACGCAGAGACGGGCACGTAGCAGCGCCTCGTAGCGTTTCGTAGCCCGTAGCCTCGTAGCTGTGCTCGGTAGCCGGAGGGGTGGGCACCGCAAATGAGCTATATTAATCATTCCCCATCACGGCAACTCGACTTTTGAGCTTCCTCTGTTGCCAGATTCTCCTAAATAAGGCAAACTTTTCCTCTTTCCAAGAATAAATTGATATAATGAAATAGTACTTAAAGTAAACATTCAAACGGAATGTCACAATCAATGTAGATTTATAGATGATAATTTTATCTAAAAGGGGTTCCGAAATAAATGAAATAATTAGTAAGAGTTAAATTCTTATAAGTTTTTGTATAATTTGCCATTTATTTGTAACATTTGGTGCGATTTGTCGTGTTCCGGCATGATGTCTGGTGAAGCCGTACGGAGGACGGGTCTGAGCAGTTGTGTTGCGATGTGTGCCGGGTACGATACGCTTAATGTTGTTATGTTGGGAGTTTAGTCGTGGAGGGTCTTCAGATCAATCTCCCTTTGGCGCAGCAACGTTGGTCGTGTTGTTGGGTTTAACATTGCATCACCTCGCTCAACTGCCGTCTTCCTTCCTATTCGCTCAGTTTTTCTGAGTGGATAGGCTCTTAATAAACTAGCGCGCTTTACCATCAACGATCACATCACTGCTTACCATCAGGCGGGATTGCGGTCCAGCGCTAGATTATAATTATTTAAAAAAAAAAAACATTATTTATTAATTATTTTATTTTATGTGCTGTATTTATCGCATCATATTGTACACTATGATTGTATATTGCTTGTGATTGTTACTGTAGAAATTGTAAATAAAATAAAATAAATAAATAATTGTTCAGCTTTTTACATAATTTTTATAATCATCATCATCATCATCAACTTTTTACTGTCCCACTGCTGGGCACAGGTCTCCTCTCATACAGAGAAGGATTGAGCGTAATCACCACGCTTGCTCAATGCGGGTTGGCGATTTCAGACTTAAAGTCCAGGTTTCCTCAAGATGTTTTCCTTCACCTTCAGTCATTGGTGCCCAAGATATACTCAGAAAGTACATATAACTTTAGAAAAGTTACATTGGTACTTGCCTGACCTGGAATCGAACCCGCGCTCTCATACTTGAGAGGCTGGTATTTTAACCACTAGGCCACCACGACTTCCACTTTTGTTCTGTTTGTACGTATGTATCAAGGATGTTACGGAGCTTCGACTCCGTCTCCGTTAAGTCGGAACTTCCGATTATTATCGTACCTTCGGTTCCGATACTTTTAAATCGGAGGTTATTAAAGCATAACACAGCGGCGGCGGTCTGTCTACTGTTATAAATAGCCCCCTAATAGGCGAACACATTTTTGTCAAATGATTGCGATTATTTGGGATCGGTTGGACCGCCCATTGGATCGTTCGGGGCAGGTTTACATATCACGCAGGTAATTCCCTGACTCCTGCTACGTGCACTCTATCGTCAATTATTATTTCGCTTGTTATTAGTTTGTTACCACACGACACGTTCATAGGTTATAGATATTTTGTTTTTATTTTTGGCTAGTTTTGAAGTCAACACATTTGATATAATTTGTTTTAAAGCTTTTGTTCATTTAATGTAATATAATATTGTTACGAATGCACCTTATGTCGAGGGCATAAGGTTCAATATCGCTTGACATGCAGTGTGTAACTTTTAAGATCTATAACTCGAGATCTGGACATTGTCTAGGTGTAATATAAAAACGCATTCCTAGACTTAAGGTGGCCTATTGAATGGTACAGGTTTTATCAATTTTGTCAACAAAGTGACGACATCGAAATTTCTAGAAACCCGTTTCCGGGAATTACCGTAGGTACTTACTGAATGTACTCGAAGTTATGCGCTATTATTATTACGTCTAGACGATTCTGGAATGTTCGATCAGCTGGCCTATATATAGCGCCGTGACGCCGGCGCCGAGTCAGTCTACACTTGACTACCGATACGAAAACAGCGACACTTAAGAAGCGATCTTTGAGAATACCTACTGCGACAACTGTAACGAGAACTGTGAGTACTACGTGAAGTAACATCTGTAGTGTTATTGGGTATTTACAATACGGACTTCGTGGACGTAAGTGAAGACTTCCGTGCAACGTCAGCAATATTCTACTTGTCATTGCCTACAATCGACTGTACCTTCGTTGCCAATAAATTTCAAAACCCTTAACCGGCGTTTTAGTACCCCTAGCCCGTAACAATTGGTGTCAGAAGCGGAATGCCGGTCACGCCAAGGGAAGACGAAAGAGTTCGCACGCGACGACAAGCAGCGATGGATTTGGCGCGTCAAGAGGAAGAATCCCTTAGTGTCCCTGCACCCATAGAAGATGCGGCCGTCGTAACACCGACGAATGTGAGTGCGCCTAGTACCACCACTGTTCCCGGAACCAGCGGTTGCGATTTATCGGCATTACTGGCTCACTTGACGGCGCAAATAAGGCTGAGCATAGCAGAATCCCAGGCAGAAACCCAGGCTCAAATAAAAGGCATAGCAGAATCCCAGGCAGAACTAAAACAATCCCAGGCAGAAACCCAGGCACAAATAAAGGAATCCCAGCAGCTGGTCTTAGAATTAAACGAAAAATGGGAAAACACCAAAGAAGAGGTCAACGAGCTTAGAGTAAAAACAGCACAACAAGATGCACGTATGGACCAGCAAGATATGCGCATAGACAAACAAGAAGCGCGTATGGACCATCAAGATACGCGTATAGACAAACATGATGCGCGTTTCGAGAAACTGGACAATACCATCATGGAGTTTGGGAAAGAAATAGAAAGAGTACAAAAAGGAGGTATTAAAGGTGTGATTCCTGTACCCAGTGCTTTGCCGACGTTCCTAGTACCTCATTTTGACGGAACAACGTCATGGGTGGCCTTCCGCCTTCAATTCGAAAAGGTCGCAACAGCCAACAACTGGGACGACAATCAAGCGGTAACCGCTCTTACGCTTGCTTTGCGTGGTGATGCCGTACGAATTCTCGAGAATATTTCCGGCGATTGCAATACCCTAGCCTGTCTGTTAGAAGCGTTGGAGACTAGATATGGAGAGAAACAGCTCGAACATGTCTACAGGGCCCAACTCCGCGACCGCACACAGAAGAGCAGTGAGGGTCTGCAACAGTGGGCAACGGAAATAGAACGTTTGGTTCGCAAGGCGTATGCATCAACACCGGGACTGATTGACGCTACTACCCTGCGATTCTTTACTGATGGGATTCGAGATGCAGAAGTCAGAGCTGCAGTTCGTCTGGGTCACCATCAGACTCTGAAGGCAGCCTTGACACATGCTCTGGAGGTGGAAGCTGTACGTCAAGATGGCCGACAACACGACCGTATTCGAGAAGTGACCTCACAAATAAAAGCCCGACGAGGACCAACTTGCTATGAGTGTGGCGAAAAGGGGCACATTCGAATTGATTGTCCCAGGAAGGCTAAGGAAAGAAGAACTTCTTGGTCACGTGAGGAGGCCGCGGTAATGGCGTGGCGCAAGCGCGGTGCGAAGGTCGAGCCCGAGCGCCGGTGCGAGTGGGTCGAATGGCGCAAGCGGAGCGATCGGAGCAGGCATCGCGAGCGATCCGCTGAACGAGAGCGTGAACGCGTCAAGGACCTGGAACGCGAACGTTCCGGCAAGCGAGAACAAGGGCGAGAGCGGTCGTGCGGAAGGTCGTGGAGTGAGTCAGACGCAAGACGGGACAAGGAAGTCGAGGACGAGGCGCGGAAGAAGAAGCGTCTCGAGAAAAAGGCAAGACAAAAGGACCGCCGCCGCCAGCTTACTTCAATTAGTAAGGACCGATGTGAAGAACCCAAACAAGAGAAAGATAACGTAAGGATTATCCAGGTGAACGCTTTGGATGAAGACTGGGATAATCGATCATTGGAAGAGGCACAAAAGGAAGATAGTGACTTGAAGACAGTAATCGAATGGAAGAAACGTGGCCAGAAGCCCGCTTGGAGTGAAATATCAGCGCTTAGCCCAACAGCAAAAAGTTACTGGGCTCAATGGGACAGCCTGATAATTGACAATGGAGTTATGAAGAGGAAATGGGAATCACCCAGTGGACAGGAGGTCACCTTACAGATAGTTGTCCCCTGTGATAAAGTCGCATCAGTGCTAAAGCAGATGCACGACGGAGCATCCGGAGGACATCTAGGAGTGAAGAAAACTCTGGAGAAGGTGAGAAAAAGATTTTATTGGGTGCATTGTCGCGAAGACGTAGAAGACTGGTGTAGGAAATGTGTAGCCTGCTCCTCAGTAAAGGGGCCACAAACAAGAGCTAGAGGTCGGCTGAAAGTGTACAATGTTGGTTTACCATGGGAAAGAGTTGCTGTCGATATAGCTGGGCCATTCCCTATCACTGAAGAAGGGAATAGGTATATTATCGTCATGCAAGACTATTTCAGCAAATGGCCAGAAGCTTTTGCAGTACCCAACCAAGAAGCTCATACCGTCGCCAAAAAGCTAGTTCACGAGGTGTTCTGTCGATTTGGCGTTCCCTTGGAGTTACACTCTGATCAGGGTAGAAACTTCGAGTCTTCACTATTTCAAGAGGTTTGCCAACTACTCGGGATACATAAGACTCGTACAACACCATATCACCCTCAGTCAGATGGAATGGTCGAAAGATTCAACCAGACGCTAGAGAATCATTTAGCCAAAGTAGTGGAAGAACACCAGAGGGATTGGGACCAATATATTCCACTCTTCTTAATGTCATACCGCTCTGCAACACATGACAGCACAAATTGTACACCGGCGAAAGTCAACTTCGGCCGAGAGATTAGACTACCCATAGATGCACTAACCGGAACACCCCCCGATACCCCTATCCTAGCCGTCGACTATGTAGCCGATCTACGACGAAAACTAGATGGAATACATGAGCTAGTGAGAGAGAATGGTCTGAAAACCAGCGAGAAAATGAAGATCCGATACGACCGCAAAGCTAACGTGCCCGGATTTGAAGAGGGAACTTTGGTATGGTTACATAATCCCATTAGGAGAAAAGGAAAGAGTCCGAAATTCCAAGCCAAATGGGAGGGTCCGTACACGATAGTAACCAGGATAAACGATGTCACCTACCGCATAAAGAAAGGACCTAGAGGGAAGCTGAAGATCGTACACGTAGACCGCCTAGCTCGCTATTATGGATCAAATCATGCTCGGGACGAGCACGACTAAGAAGGGGGCAATGTTACGAATGCACCTTATGTCGAGGGCATAAGGTTCAATATCGCTTGACATGCAGTGTGTAACTTTTAAGATCTATAACTCGAGATCTGGACATTGTCTAGGTGTAATATAAAAACGCATTCCTAGACTTAAGGTGGCCTATTGAATGGTACAGGTTTTATCAATTTTGTCAACAAAGTGACGACATCGAAATTTCTAGAAACCCGTTTCCGGGAATTACCGTAGGTACTTACTGAATGTACTCGAAGTTATGCGCTATTATTATTACGTCTAGACGATTCTGGAATGTTCGATCAGCTGGCCTATATATAGCGCCGTGACGCCGGCGCCGAGTCAGTCTACACTTGACTACCGATACGAAAACAGCGACACTTAAGAAGCGATCTTTGAGAATACCTACTGCGACAACTGTAACGAGAACTGTGAGTACTACGTGAAGTAACATCTGTAGTGTTATTGGGTATTTACAATACGGACTTCGTGGACGTAAGTGAAGACTTCCGTGCAACGTCAGCAATATTCTACTTGTCATTGCCTACAATCGACTGTACCTTCGTTGCCAATAAATTTCAAAACCCTTAACCGGCGTTTTAGTACCCCTAGCCCGTAACAATATGCTACTTTGGGTTTTAATTAACTTCATTTAATTTTTTGTTCATTTGGAAACATGCCAATTTTCTTTTCACGATTTGTGTTTAATTTCACAATAAAAAATTTAAATGAAAAAAGTAACTGAACAGTGTGTTTTGTGTTTAAATAAAAAATCTCTCTCCTACCACCACTTCTGACCCTGTCTCCGCCTCCGGTTCCGACTCAGATTAACCAAATTTTAAAACTCCGACTCCGGTTCCGGTTCCGATATAACTACCTACGTTACATCCCTAGTATGTATGTTTTTTTTTTATAAATTATAAACTAGCGTTTGACCGCAATCCCGTCTGATGGTAAGCAGTGACGCAATCGACGTACGCGCAAAAGCGCACTAGTTTATTAAGAGCCTATTCACTCTAGCCTTGAAGACACTCAAATTGTAGTCCGACGGAAACACCGCCGCTGGCAAATTGTTCCAGTCCCTCGATGTACGCGGTATGAAAGAGGAGGCGAAACGCTTCGTCCGAATCGTAGTGGAGTTAACGACGTAAGGGTGGAAACTCGCCGTGCGACGTGTCGTCCGATGGTGGAACGGAGATGGGGGAACTAAATCCTGCAATTTCATTGCACACTCACCAAAATGAATCGTATAGAATACCGAAAGGCTGGCTACTCTACGCCTGTGCTCTAAGCTTAGGAGACCGTTTTGAATTAAATCTAGGTCGCCAATCAGCCTCTTCGCACGCCTCTCCACTGAATCCAAAGTGGCCAGGTGACATTTCGCAGCACCAGCCCAAATGTGGTGGCAGTACTCCAAACACAAACGGACCTGTGCTTTGTACAGCATTAGAAGCTGCCTTGGTGTAAAGTATAAAAGTATAAGTATATAGTTTGCGATAACGCCAAGTTTCCTGGCAACCACCTTGGCTTTGGATCCAATGAACCGCCCAATATTAAGGTTCGTGGAAATCTCAACTCCCAATAGCTGAAGGCGGTCGGTACACTCCAAGGATTCGTTTCGAAAAGTAGGAGCCAAGGTGAACAGGGAATGTGTATTATAGGCTTTCGATCCCATAACCGATACCATCCGCTCTAAAAGATAAGCGTTTAGTCAGCGGAATAAAACAGACTGCTTAATTTTGCGACATATTTAGATACTCGCGAATGAATCAAAACTCTTGACCACTTAGCAAGGAACAAGGCCACACGGCATAAGCAAGTATTGTTATATTACATTTAAATATTTATTTTACCATTACAAACCAACCTTTGCAGTGGGCTTATTAACGCAAATTATATCGACAAACGAAAACAACATTATAACACCACGTTTTTCAACTACTCGTACAATATTTAGTTTGTTTTTGTAAGAAATTCATCCTTACGAACCCCTTTCACTATCCGACAGTATGGTCGCACGACCGCTTGACCGCTTAATTGCTTGACCGGTTTTTATTCTCGAATTGCATAAAAGCGTTGTGGCCCGTACATAGCACCTATAGGTTACGTTCAGCAGCTTTGACGTAAAGACACATCATTTCATATTCGGTGCTCAATTTTGAATGCAGTAATAACGGCAAAAACCCTCAGGCTGTGGAGTGCGAGATATATGGTATTATTTAAAGAGATTGATGTTAAGAAATATAAATTCGTCGGCGAACAAGCGCTGCTGCTCTTAAACATTCAGATAGCTAAAGTTCTGCTACGAATAAACAGTTTTACCTACGAATCTGTTGGTTTGTTTTTGACTGAATCAAAAACGTGTGAAAATTGAACATGTTCTAATTATGTTTCTTAGAGAGTAAGGGAACATAAGAACGAACTGTTCAGAAGTGCACTACTGAGTGGGGCAAAGTTTGTATGCGAAAAAAGTACCTAGGCAACAGCTACTATTGAAATACAGTATTCCAGCACAATGTTTAGTTCTACAAGTGCAATAAACATTCCTCGCGTTGTTTGTACATTTTGACAGATACAGTGGGTAGTATGAAATTAGTGGGTATTTTATAGAAGCGCTAGGTGGGATAGTTTAGCAGCGTGTGCTAATTGAGCGTTTCAGCACGCGCCGGCGGCCGGAATGCGCGGCCGCCGTACATTCGTTAGCAATATTCCGCTAACGAACCAAACTAATGGCTATTAAGTTGAATAACGTAGCACTTTGCGCCACGAATACCGTACACACTCCCACTGACAGATGTTTCTAGAATCATATACAGCGGCTTTTTCAAAAATTTGGTCTGTTTTTCACCTTTTTGCACGCCGAATATATCAGAACGTACCTTTGTCATTCCAGTAACACGTAGAGCAATGCGATGGTATATACGTAATGCGTCTTTTACAACACATAAAGTAGAATTTATAGCAACTAGCTGTAACTCGAATGGATTTAAACTAATCGCGAATTTCAGTAAAAATTCTTGTGCTTTTACCTGTTTGATTTTCCTTTCTATGCCTCTCTCCCTAAGCCCATAAAATATCTACTGGTAATAAACCTCTAAATGAGACTACTGTAATAGAATATCAAATTCCTTAATAGTAAAATTATCTTTTCGGCTTCCATGGAAAAGAACAAAGTACTTCGTTTTTAAAGAATTACATTATACCTACACCCGGCCACACGTCATTTTAAAAAGGTTCATAGTTATAAAATACCTGTAATATTCCCGACCCATACGGACCCAGACACAATATAAAACATTGCAACCAAACCTCATTCATAAACTCCTTCACGTTTCACCTTCTGGCTTTGATAAAGGTAGCAATACCAGTGAAAGAAGTCAGTTAATGTTTTTCTTCAACATTTTCCAAGAACGTCTCGTGTAGGCCGCCGCTTGGAAAATAAGAAAATCCACAGCACTCAGCCTGTCAGCCCACAGTAAGCTGTGTAAGCTCAGACGATGAGAGAGCTATAAATTAAGTTTTCAATTTGCCAATGACGCATCGCTAAGACTGTGAACCGAGCAGTCTTTGCTAATATATTTTGGATGGTCGCCTTCATGTTGCTCATGTAATTTTATATTGTGCTTATTTCTTTTCCTTTAAAGATACTGTAAAAATAACACCAAAGAAATGTTATATTACTTAGACATAACAACAGACGTAAGTATGGTATATACTAACAGCTATTAAGTATTTAAATGATCAATTTATGTTTAGTTGAGTATATTTCATAAATACAGAGAATATTTAACGTGGACGGCCGACGCCGACGGTTGGTTGCATGCAGCAAAATGCAGCGTAGCGCTCCATTATGTGGGTCATAAATCAAGTGCATTGAAATCTCCTTCCTCCTTCGTGTCGGTGAGCCATCGCCGAGCGACGGATATTTGAACCAATGCACTGCCGAACCGACAGCGCTACACCGCCACACTTCGTAGCGACTCGTAGCTGTTTGTAGTTACGTAGCTACGACGAAACTACGCGCCCTATCTACGCTGCATCTTAAACTTTGCCCGCCCAATATTGACTGGACTGTAAAAGTTTCGTATTCTGCAGTAGTGTTGATATCTGTATATTTGTTTTTGTTTTCTTTAGTTAGTTTTATTGGAATTCCACCAAAACGCAAACAATATATTAATCCTAAAATTGCGTAATATAATAATTAACTTTTATATACATAGCCTATAATATTCCCACTCCTGGGACATATGCCTTCTCTCGATGAGAGGAAATGGGCTGCAATATACAACGCTGGCTCAGTGCGGGTTGGTGGATGTCACATGTCTTCGAACTTTTGCCTCTAGGACATGCCGATTTCCTCACGATATTTTCCTTCATCATTTGAGAGCAGTGGTGAAAAAAATTTTTGGAACCTACGACCTACAACGTGATATTCGCGGCCAATACTACTAGGCCACCACTGCTCTCCATCAATTAACATTTAACTAATTCATTTTCAAAGTAACAACTCCGCTCAACATTAACAAACAGCATCATTTTCAACAAAACTACTCACAACACAAACACTAGCAGCGGACACAAACTCCATAGATTTATATAAGTGCATATTGTTTTATTTAGACAAGAATGTCGGCAACTACAACAAAGTTATGGGACGTTGCACAATGGTCGGGTGGTTGTCACCCAGCCGAGGACAACCATTCACTCACTGCTACTCAATGGCTTTTGCATGTTGCATTCTGTGTGACATTCTCCTCGTAACTCGCGAACGATGTAATAATTCTATCGGCGGCAAATTGTGGCCTATTGACGGCATTGGATGTTAATCTGCATACATTAAACGCAATACAGTTAAATATTTTACATTTGTCGCAATTATTGCTTAGAGCGGTGAAACCATTTCTATTTAGTGTTCTGAGTTATTTTTTATGTTTGTGATAGTACATCTTATTCTTTCGACCTATTGTATCTACGCGATGGTAGTTTTATTGATATCCTGAATATTGTAATAACTGTTTTAAATTATTTTCATTACTTGTTTAGGCCTCTAAAACTGACTTGAAACATCAATCTATTTTTTTAAACATCATAATATATATTTTAATTCCGTTTCCTCTGTAGGGACTTATTAAGGGAAATACTTCTTACCAATTCATTTTTGATATTAATGTCTCACTTTGATCTATTACACATTAAGTATATTTATTGTATTCAAATATTTTTCCCTACCCAAAACTGTTACACATATCTCACAATATTTTTGAACAACCAGCATTTTACAACATCAGCACGCGTTCGCAACGATGTGGGTGCATCGAATAGGCACCACGTGTCATGTATGGGGTAATACCTTCTCCCGGAGACATGTCCCGGCTCAGCGAAACGTCAAAGGGAAATTGAAAATTAATTTATGCTCCTAAACCTCATACCAGCTCGGAGATTGTAAATCACCGGCTTGGAACTCTTCATGTCCAGGGTACCATCGCATGACGTAATGTAAACTTATCATACATAGGTAGTTAATTACGATGTGCACCTTAGTACCATCAATGATAAATATATTTTTACTAGAGCAAGTAGTCTAATAAGGATTGCAAAGACGTTTAAACGCCAAAAAACTATATTAGATATACTTATTACTATATTCAATTTTTTTGGTTAATCTACGTATTTGTCACTAATGAAGGAATGGAAGAAAATACGTTAATTTAGCACAAACTAAAAGACATAGGTAAAGGTCATTTTTTTTTTACTAATAGTTAACTTGGCCATTAGCAAGGATATTAATTTATTACATAAACTGAATATTTATAAAATAGACACCTTTTGCAACCTAAGGTAAACTTATTTACCTCGGCATGGCCAAAATGTTAATTATAATTGTATCCATTCAAAATGAGACATCGCTAAATTTAAAGTATTGTATATTTTTCACACTTATGTCAATTAAGCTATATGGTTCAGTGGAAAACAAAAAAAAAAAAGACGTAAAACTTAATACACTACAGGTAACCGTCGAAATCTAAAAAAAATAAAATAACATATTTCTCGGCGGTAGATCCTATATTTTAAGCGGCTCTGCATTTTACGTGAGAGCGCTTTGAAGCACAATTTATTATATGTTACACGAAATACGAACCTCTTGTATCATATAAAAGAAAATCTCTTATTAATAATTTAGAAACTACATTAAGTAATTAATTAACGTAGAAACTAATATTTAACTTGAACTAGTAACCCGCCCCGGCTTCGCACGGGTGCAATGCTTATACTAAATACACTACAGAAAAACTGTGAACGTTCTATAAAAATTTAGCGGCCCGCCCTCCCGCCGCCCGGCCAGTCGGTACCGCCGCGAACGCGACGTCCGCAATTTTTAAATCTGTAATATCTTCGAGAATATTCATTTAAATCATATACTGTAAAGGGCCATATAGATTTATATTAAATCAACAATGTATTAAAGGTATTAAATTGGATAAGTATTAATGCTGTATTGGTTAAAATCGCTTCGAAAATTTGCCAATATTTATCGTAAAAAGCAAATGACATAAAAAAAATATTGTGGGATATCCATAAGAGATCAACATATACCATCATGGACTTTTCTGTATACCTTATCAATGTGTACAATATTTAATACATTTATTTCTCCACTATTTAATGGATTTTATTATACTAATAAACATTCCTCTTCAATCACTCTCTCATTAAAAAACGCATCCAAATCCGTTGCGTAAATTTAAAGATTTAATCATACATAGGGACATGGGGAAAGAGACAGTGACTTTGTTTTATATTATGTAGTGATGTTGTTTTCATTCAGCTACTGACTTCATTACCAATTAAAATCTGAAACATTCTCGCGTGTCTATACTTCAATAAGCTAAAACCAGCTTATTGGCTATGAATAAAACAAGTAAGTAACTCATGTAGGACATCGTCAATTACTTACTCACATAGGTGCTAAAGGCTTATATTTTTTAAAGAAATTTATATTACATGGGCTCGGGGCTAAATAATAACACGGATAGATCTTCGAGGTTAAGCTTGTGGAATCCGTTCCGGGATGGACCCACAAAATACCAAGACCCCCGTGCCTCACAGAGAACGTTAACCGGTAGGTCCTGACTGTCATTCACAGACCTTTGATAGTCGTTACGAGTAGACAAGCCCGTAAGTAGGTAAGCACTAAGGTAAGTAGGTAAATGAGTATCATGTTACCCAGTAACCGTGTTGTGGTGGTCAGATAGGTAGTCACTCTGTATTTAGCTGCATCTGGTTAGACTAGAAGAAACTCCAGCATACTTGGAAAAAGGCTATGCCAATGGTGGTCTAAGAAATTAACTTGAAAACACCAACCAAACACCCACACTCACTACACCCATTGATACATTTGATGAACGCAAACAGACACACAGACACGCACGTCCTCAAATAGTACTCTGCGTACATGTAATGCGAGGCTGAACGCACTCGCGGGACGACTCCAAAAAGAGTCGTAAATACTCCCGACGCCGCTCACTTATAAATTAGGATCATAAAGCAGTTGCCGAACTTTGTTGGCGGCACGACGACCATAAAACAACGCTTACCCAACGGGATCGACGACGCTACTCGTGCATCGCCACTGATCTTTCAATTCTATGGATTATAATGCTTGGTTACAAACAGATTAATGTTTGACGGCCAGAATTAATGGTTGTGATTGCGACAGAAAAAAGTAAGGGAGATGTGTGCTTGCTGCTCCGTGATTTAAGTAAATAGACAGCTGATTGGTAACATTGGAATATAACAAAAACAATCATTGCCTCTTTACTTGAGGCGACTAACCAGTTCGTACCACACCACGTAGCAGACACTATTGATTTCATTAGATTATTACGCCTGCAAAGTTGTTATTTCTTACAGATATCTAATTGTAATGTTCAATAATAGAAAAAAAAAATTCTTTCAATCAATTCAGCATATCGCAGTTCACTGCTGGACAAAAGGTTTAAGGCCTCTGGGTATTTTTCTTAGAAATAAGTGAGAATTGGACAATCACAATTATTTGTCTCATTCTACAGTTCAAAATGACTGAGTATTGTTCACACCTTGTTGCCTGTACAACCCTACAATGTTATTTTGGCGCATGGCCAAAATAGAAACTAACGCCGCCATCTTGTTTTGTCAATACAATTTCTGTGATATTCTTACAAATGTTTACCAACAACACCCTCCTGTCAATATCATTCGAACGCCAAAAGGTCCTTGTAGCTGCACCTACCGGGAATACTTGGCATGAGGGAGCCGTGACCCTGACTGGGTCAATGGGTTATTGTGGCACCGGTTTTCATTAATTGGATAACTATTCCTACTAACAGCAGAACTTTACTTCAACGATTTGTGTGGTAAGTGATTAAGCAAGAAGAAAACGCAATCATTTGAAAATATATGTCCCCCTTATATTTTTATTGGAAATTTAATCATTTGGAAAGTACGATATTAAAAATGTCACACCTATTATTTATAAGAATAAAAAGCAAATTAAATGTTTTAGTAAGTAATGTTTTAGTAAGTAAAGGAAAAAATCTAAAGTAGGACGTTACCTAAGCTGCCGCTATATAAACGACGCAAGTATAATTTTTCATAGACTTATTTTGCCAAACAAACTTAGTCCATTTATTAAAAGACATAAAGAGGACCGCTGCCGAAGAGCCTGCTTTTGTGCTGCGTAATATTAATAAACTGAAGTAAAAAAAAAAAACAATTACTCTATTTCATTGCTAAAGCTAACAGTTATAATTAATATTATTTTAATAAGATTAAAAGCGGCTCGGATTAAAACCAATAAGGAGATTAAGCGTTATATCATCAAAAAAGTCTCGTATTTAATAAAAGACCTACTCGAAAGTGTGAAAGTCACACCGATGTATTTATTAACATAATTAGTACTTCCATTCTGAAATACTGCACCGAGTCAATACGTAACATCATTACAGGCTGAATGAAATGAATCATTAAGTCTGTCAGCATTCCATCAATTAGCATTTCATGGATTGTAAAATTGAATTATATTCATATTAACAGGTGACCACAATTTTATAATTAGTTTACCCAAAACTTTGCTTTCAGTTCATATTAGTTGGTAATTGATAAATTGAACACGCTAACATTGTGGAATATGTTACTAAGTTTATTATTTCAATATTCAGTATAGTGATTTTAAAAGCAATGATAGGTAAATAAATAACTATTGATTCATTCTTGAAGTGAAAATAGACCACAATTAATGCAACAAGAATGAAGCACTCGTCAGTTCCTTCAACCAGGAGCTGGATTTGGAAGGTAAATGCACCTCCACAGGGTACTTGTACTGAGATGGTTCCTACGTCTAGATCCTTAGCTACTGGTGACTTGTACCCGGCTGCCCGTAATGGTGGAATAGTATTTTGAACAGGTTTTAATAATAACAAAGAAAGTTATAAATATCATTTCCTTTAAATGCAATTAAGAAATCATTCTTGATTCTTACTAACTACTCTATTGATACGTTACATTATAAACCCCTTAACTATAACCAAAACAGTGGGAGCTCCATCATTGTTAGTAAACTTGCCATTTTATTCGGCGGCGGCAGATGTGAAAGTTTAACTCATCATTTCGAAATCGCGAAATCGCTTGGAAGTAATTCGTGAAGGCGAGCTCTCCGCAGACGCTTTACTTACAAGCACTCGAACTTAGTTGGGAGCAAGTTGGCCGGCTTTCCACTCATACACTCTGTAACGACAACTTACTCACTTTTGCTCACTTGAGCTTAGTGGCCGCAGATATCAAGTATTCAAAATTTGTTTGTAGCCATTAAATTGTTTGACCATTGATTGTAATGTTATTAATTACGTTGGGAACTGAATTTCGGGACATTTGTTTTTTTGTTTGAGTTTTAACAATCATTCAAGTCATTGTTCTACATGTGTGTATTAAGAACATAAATTGTATATTGTGGCTCAATGGATGTTATAAGCCAATTAAAAAAACAAACAATATTTTTTGAAACACGTAAATTTAAAGACACGACAAGATTAACTGACAAAAAATTATATTTCTGTTCACGCGTGCATCTGTACCTTCGAAGATCCGCAGCCTCTAAGAGTAACGTGAGTGTAAATAATTCAGTCGTTGCGTAGCCTGCTCCCCGGGGCTTTGCTCCGAATACCAACATCTGATCTGTGATTGCGCACGATAAATCTATTCCTCTCAGCACACCGATTGTTGTTTATCCCTTGTAAATATTCTGTTGCAAATAAATATATTCACATCTCATTTAGAGGGCATAACATTTGTTTTGGATGCAAAGTTAGGTTAAAATTTTCACGTATAAAAGTCAAAAGAGAATGAAGGCGACAATAATGTCGTATGGAATGTGCGCTCCGTGGCGGGCGGGCAAACAAGCCAAAGCTTTTGGTACGTGCCACGCAATACAAATCACAGCGCGCGGCGCGCTGCACGCTAAACTCGCGCGGTTCACACCTATTCAATTGTTATTTTGACAATTATGCAATTCGTATGTCCAAAATATTTGTACTGAAATTCGTTTTGATATCGTATGGGTAACTGTGCGTTATGAGTCTTGTTTCAAGAAACATGGAATAGGTTGATATATACGTTGATATATTGCATCTCCATTAGGACCTACTTAAACCAAAATTATGCGTATTTGAAACAACCAATAGGCAAACAAATGTAAATAATTTTGGGAAATAGTATATTATGTAACAAAGCTTTTTTCGTTCTTATTAATAATAATATGTTATTTGTGCGAAATAAATTTATAATTTACCAAACTAGGAAAATAATAATACACTGAAATTTGCAATCTTTTGTGGAGTTCGATTCGAGTAATCAAATAAACCGCTACTGAAATGATTTCGTGATTCCAAATATTTTAATTGACAAACAGAAATGCCGGGAAAATAGTGCTTAAATTGTGCTTGCATTTGCGGGATGTTAATTCAATGAATAAACATCACGTCAGAACAACGTCAAAATCCACTTCCTACTAGCTATGGTGATGCTTCACTTGGCATACAATTCAATTAAGCTCACTTTTTATGCAAACCGAATACACGTTCACATATGAATCTGTAAGCCAATCACACTATGATTACTTCCATTATCATTTTGTCGTAAAAGTGTGATTATAGAAGATTATTCCCATTACCACGTCCATTGTCCCACCAAGAAAATTTATTATATACTAGGACTCGTAACATCTAAAACACAGTTTGCGTGACTTTACATAATTATCACGAAAATGATCACGTTTACTTGGATGCTATACATTCAGATTTCATAAAACAAATTGTTGGTTTTACTAAAACTTTCCTTCAATTGTATTTGTTGAAAATTGATCGCTAATGTTGTTCGAAATTTTTGATCGTTAACCTAATTTAGTTGATCGACCGCGTGACGTGCGTTGAACGCACATGAACAAGTGCTCGTAGGTAATTGACACGCCGCTATAAGAGGCTTCACTGACTCAGTACCTACAAGCGTTTGTTTCAACGGAACATAAAATTTACATGTACATAAGTTATTTGCGCCGGAGGTGCGTCGGCTCGTAAATCTCGCGACAAGGGGATTTCTGTTTGTGAAGTTTCTTTTTTATTTCCACTTTATCTGTGTAACGCAAAGGACTGTGAATACTCAGGCGCAACTCTGAACCCGCTCAACTTCAATAAATCAATTTGTGCACTTACCCGTACTTATAATGTTCTCAGAGAGTTCGGCACGTGTCGAGACCGACTCTGAATACGTTAGGTACATTTCCATCGCATAAAGTATGTGAACGTAATCCTATATTTTTATGAATACTTATAAAACACTTGTTTTAACTTATTTTCTTACTTTTTAATAATACCGTAGGTGTGTGACAACTCATTTTCCTACATAAGTATAAACTACTGAACTTAAAATAATTTGCTGTGGCCCCCGACTTTATGAAATTTTAAACTGTCGCTGTCATTTCCCATACCCAATTTAAGACTTTTAAGAATCACTTAAACGCTACACAGCCTTTTCAACCAAAATAAAATAAGCAGTCGAAACGGTTTGTCCGGTTCGTCGTGTTCATTTTGCATCACAAAGTTAGATGTGTTTGTCGTTCTATTTTAAACGCGATAACGCCAACTTTCCAGTCCTCGAAATGTGAATACCTTGTTGCGAAAATGTGACTAACGGAAACTGTGTACAAGTAACTCCGCTGTCCTTCGGTGGCTCACTCCAGGCACACCGCGCGACTCCCCACCACCCTTCCAGCACTCGCGACACATGGGAGCGCGCGGCGTTGCCTGCCGGCCGCCGGCAGCACTAGCTACCCATTGAAATCTCTTTATTATTACAACAAACAATGTTATTCACTTCTTACACACTTTTTTCCCTGTACTTATACATTATACCTACACATAACAAGCATAAAGGAAAGTATGTGCAAACATACAAGTTAACGTCTCAGTATTTGAATTTCCATGCACAACAAAAGTAATCCTTTATGATGTTGACATTTACATTTATGGCAGACAAAATAATTTTGCAAGTGTTTGAGTATTTAAGTACTAAGATTTTCTGTAAAATGGAACTAATTTAATGTCAAATGGTACGCTCTTCAGAGTGCCCTGTTTTGAAATAATTTCTAGATTTCAACCACGTGCTGATCTCTTTATTAATTTACTTAAGTTAAAGTAGTTTTGTTAGATTTTTAAATCAGGCTACTATACACAAAAGAATAAATATTCACCTTAAGCTAACTGCTCATATGCATAGGTACTAGTTTAATACAAACAAGCTACTTATTGCTACCATTAGTATTAAACCCGAGAATTCAGTTTAACTCTAGATTCCAGTGTACCGTCGGAACGCAACTCATTGTCGGCCATTATAATTAACATTATCTAGCTGTTGTTTAGGTACTATATTTATTATACGGATAAGTATGTAAACCAGTATTTTCAAACAATACGTTGTTTTAATTCACAATTAGGTATATACGAGGTGTACATAATTGAGTATACTTTAATTGACAATCCATCACTGTATAAATAAAAGTCTTAGCAGAAATTAGTAAGAACTCTAGCAATATTATATCATTTTGGATAGATATATTATGTAATATTTAAAGTAATATGACATTTACTACTAGGATCGGTATAACATAGGTAAATCCTGGGGGGTGGGATTTAAGACTTCAGTCATGTATTGTCACTAGACGTAGAGTAAGTGATTGTCATGATTGAATTACTTTGTAACCGTTCGTGAATTTTATTATTAACATTTTAAAAATACTATTAAACTGGAGTCTTGTAGTTATTTTTGCAATAAATGAATCAAATTTTTTTTACCGCTATAATCTATTAAAATTGAACCCAACATTTATAACACTCTCATACTAGAATAGCTAGTAAGTGGGTGTTACTACTGAACGTCATAAAAGAGCTACCAGTGAATTTAAATGTTTCTGCAAAAGTTCACTCGGTCCCGTTTCCTTACGGACCGCGGTTACTAACTTTATACACTTAATTTAAATGAAAATTTCTTTTGTTACGACTTTAACATATGATCCATTTAAAATATAAAGGTGGGCGTGAAAGAAAGAGGTATTATTAGCATTAAGTAATTTAAACTTTATGTTTTTTGTATCACTTGCTAACTTTTTATCACAATTGTGTTGAAGCCTAACATTCTTAAGGAAAAAGACAATAAACATAATTCGCACATTTAGCCAAAGTTATGCTTCCGTGTTCTGAATAAAAATGATGGTGGAACATAAACATTACACAATATTATTTTGAAAGAGTCAAGCTAAATTAACAGGAACAAAAGTAGGAAGGGCGAAAGTTAACTTTCAGTTGAAATTAATGAAGATTACAAATTTCACGGCCATTGAGTTCCCCGCCTCGTCGAACCTTTGACTCTAAGTTCCTTGTTAGACTAAATTGAGAGAAATAATAGGACTCATTTGTTTGGTTTAAAGGTTTCCAGTCCCAGCTGGCACCGGAAGTTATTATTTTACCGCAATTCGAAAGTCCAATAAAGTTATATTGTCCTGTTAATTGTAAAAGCTAATATTTTATTAAAATGCATAATATTAAATAATTTAGCAAGTTGTGCATGTCATAAACATTATCGCATAAATGACAGGTAAGGCAAGGTGATTTTAGTAAAAATAAAGTGCATACCTAGTACCAGACAATAAGCAAAGGCTTAATTACAGGGTATTATTGGTACCCTTTGGGTACGGAACCCTAATTAACTAACATGCTGTTAAACTCTTGTCGGCCCCTGATTGGTTGACTGAACTAACAACAGCCAATTAAAACAACTGACACAGGTTAAAGTCAATTCAATGGATGTTGATAAATCAGGAATATAAGTGCATGCCTTCTTCCCATGGAGATAGGCAAAAACTACAGAATCACCAACTAGCCTCCTTATTAAATATTTATATTTATTACAAATAGTAATATTTTACACTTTAGGGGATCCTAAAGACCTTATCTGGCTAAAACGTGGCTATGCAACTAAGTCTGCGTTAGCTAGATGAGAACACCACGAGAATAATATGCCTGATTGATTCCTCCTGCCGGTGGCATGCCCGACAGATGTCAACCGACCCGTCGACCCGTCTTTCACAATAAATCTCCAGTAATTGTTTGTCATCATAACTTCGTCCATAATTGTACAGAGCAAATTTTCGGCTTCTCCAAAGAGGTGACCGAAACGCAACTAAGCCACGGATGCCGATAGATTATCATTAGTTATGATTACTTATTATAAAAATATAAACTGAAGACTTTTGTTTGAATATTTTCATGAATAGTTAAAACATTAGCTTAAAAAAACTGCCTGCAAATAAAATAATATAAACTCGGCGTTATAATTAAGATAAAGATGATTTTACATTTGTCGATTCAGATTAATTTTAAAACCTTAAATTTCGTTGATGATTTTGAAATGCAAACAATAATATTATTGAAGAAGATTAGAAAAGGTTAAAAACTTCTCAATACACCTGACACTAACCCTTCTTATAATCTTAATTATCCTGTTAATAGTCTTAAATCAAATATTTAAGTTTATAATTTTCGTATTTCGAATTGTCGTATAAAAATCCCTTGCTGTGACATGCCGCCAGTGGGCGCCGACCCGAAAGATCAGACCATATCAAATTCATGAACAAAAGCGACACAGAACAGTTACAACACCTGAAGTAAGCAATCTGTCTACATTATAGTGCCGCAGATTTTATTTTATTTTGTAACATTTTGTAGATTCTAGATAAGATATGGCTCCGCGCGTACGTGACCGGAGGGACCGGTTTTTAGTCAGTAGGAGTCTAACAAACCCCGTCGCCCATCCCAAGACGGCAAACATCCATTGAGGATTTTCCACCACGGAACAAAAAAAAGCCACCTCAACACGTTTGAAATGTCTTTGAAAATGTCTGGTGAAGCCGTACTCGGACAGGTCTGAGCAGTTGTGTTGCGATGTGTGCCGGGTACGATGCGCCTAATGTTGTTGGGAGTTTGGTCGTGGAGGGTCTTCAGATCAATCTCCCTTTGGCGCAGCATCGTTGGTCGTGTTGTTGGGTTTAACATTGCATCACCTCGCTCAACTGCCGTCTCCTTCCTATTCGCTTTTTCTGAGTGAATAGGCTCTTAATAATCTAGCGCGCTTTACCATCAACGATCGCATCACTGCTTACCATCAGGTGGGATTGCAGCCCTCTCATCATCATCATGTAAGCGTTTATCCCGGTTGCATCTGCGGCTTGCGCGTTGGAGCCCGAGGTCCGCTTAAAAATACCCTCTCTCATACATGAAATAACTTCATCCTCAATTACCGAAACTGAAAGCCCTCTTCAAACAAAAAGCTAAAATAAAATAATTACCTAGTCTGGAAACTTCAAGATTTGTTCTCGAGATGGCGGGATTTGGTATAAAAGAAGTGACTTTCAGTGGCAGAGGCAATTTCTGGTATTAAATGCATATAAAAACAAAAAAAAACTTGAAAGCATTATTTTTTGTTGTTTTGCACATTTATATCATGTAAATAGCAAAATCTTTATACAATTTATTCTTAAAATGTGTAGCCTCAAATAAAAAAACGCAAAACTTTTGTTTTTTTTTTCTATTGTCCGACCCATAAGGATAATAAAGGTTAGGCAATCACATGACCAAATAATATTTGAAATTTTGCATAATCATCATAGTAACAATACTAATCAATTTTGAAACAATCTTTATTTTCCGCGAATTTACGCTAACTTCCCCAAATTTGGTATTTTAAAAAAATTACAACATCATTTTGGGTGGTATAACTGTCGGCTTTCCTTTCATTCTTTTATTAGATTCTTTATTTCCTTGGCGGCGTCGCGCGTGAGCATTGTCGGAGACGTAAAAGAATTAGAGATGCACTATTTTTTGCGTAAAAACGTTTTTTTTATCGCTATTAATTGAAACTTGTACCTGTTTGAATGATTTGTTGTAAAAACACAGATTATCCAATGGTAAAAGTACTTTTATTTGTTTATCGATTAATTACTAATAACATTATAATAACACAAGTATTAGTAAACAGAAACGAGAAGGCCTTATGAAACATAATTTTAGTAAGTTACAAAAACACAACATTTTATCGAATATTTTACAAATATTTTAACGGTCAATCCATACTATCCATACTAATATTATAAATGTGAAAGTGTGTTTGTTTGTTTGTTTGTCCTTCCTTCACGCCGTAGCTAAGCAATTAATCGACCTGATTTTTGGCATACAGTTAGTTGAAAAGAAGGAGAGTAACATAGGTTACTTTTAGTCGTAAAAAAACATCAAATTCCCAAGGGAGATTACTGGAATATTTGTATGTGTACACCAAATTTCCTAATATTATAAATCGGAAAGTAAGTTTGTTTGTTTGTTCCGCTTTCACGCCGTAACTACTAAGCCGTTTGTTTTGAAATTTTGCAGACGTTAACTTAGAAGTCCGGATTAAATAATAGGGTACTTTTTATCCCGAAAAAACATTATATTCACGACGGAAATCTAAAAGCGCGATATAACCGATCTCCACGCGAGCGAAGCCGCGGGCGGAAAGCTAGTATCATCGATATTTTCGACTTTCATTTAAAGCAGTGTACCTAGCTATTTTGAGTTTTGTAAAAGTTTTAAACAATTCCATGCGATGTTCAATCGAGAATGAGAATGAGAATCTACAATACTAAATCAATACCAAAAATAGACGAGTAAATCGTATCGATCGAACAATCAATATTTTGATTACTTACACATCTCTATTTACTCAAAGCATGCCGCGAGGCCAGCCGCGTAGGTATCTATTTTTATAAAATAAAAATCGTGATTACTTTAAATTTAAAAAAACATTGCTTCCGTGTTTGACTATTCGTGTATTGTGTGATCATGTCGTTTTCTAACGTAATGTAACATGCTGGTGGAAGATAGTAACTGCAATTAGCTGTGTTGTGATCAGGTGTTGGACGATATGGATGTGGCTACTTAGGTTAATGTGGTTCCAGGATGACGGTGCCCCACCATATTTTTGCCGACCTGTACGTGAGTACCTCCATTATCAGTTGCGCGAGCAGTGGATTTGTAGGGATGAAACAATGTTGCGGCCAGTGCGGCTTTGACACCACTTGATTTTTATTTGTGGGGACGGCCCCGAAACAATTAATCTTCACAAAGGTTTGTCATACTGAAGACGAGATTCGTGGGTGAATTGTAGCAGCTTTTTAACGCATTAATCGGACAGAACGGTGGTAAAACGTCCGTGCTAATCTCGTGCGACGGTGCCGGGCCTGTATCGTCCTTAGTGAACGAAATATCTAACAACATCTCTGCCACAGCCATTGTGCTCGTTGAATGAAATGATACATTCGGAGAGTCAGACGACCTTCCTACATAAAAAAAGTTCTTTTAACGAGCTGCCTAAGTATCATTGTTTCTTTCGAGAGTCGATAAACGTGGATAGACTACCTATACCTACATTCATGAGGTCAACTGAGGTCATGACCTGTGCCTGTGTTGCCATGAAATTACCTATTTATTTTATTTAAGTTATTTATTTTTAGGGGGTATTTTTTTTAAGTTTAGCCAGGCTTTGTAGGCATTAGTAGAATCAGTTATCGATACCTAACAATACCTTCACGGGTCGGACAGGGTTTTCATTACATATTGTATACCTATCTATATTCTGCTTAACTACAGAGTTTTGGTCATATTACATAGTTTTGGTAAGAACAGATATAAAATAAAATGGGATACGATAACTGAAATCCATACTTGATACCTATAAAGTCGTGATAGTCAGTACTTAGATAGTCACGTTGCCGTGGCTGGCTGGTTCATAACTGGGACCATGGCCCCTCTGGGAAAAATCCCTAACTACGCCAATTTGTCGAAAAACATGGCATGCTCTAATTCCCACATCATATTGAAATCACAGATTACCTACTCAAAAGCTTTTGGTACGTCCTAGGGAATCAAGAAATACACCACATGCAGTGTCAACCAGAATTCCACAGGCAATCTCACAAAGCAATAGCTTGTCGATTAATATGTTTTACGTTCTTCTAGTTTCAAGAAAATATACACATGTCATTGTCAGCAACAGATAGATGCGTGAATCAATGAGCAGTGAGTTCAAGTCTCACGCAATACATAGACGTTCTGTAAGTTTTTACTTTATTTGACGTAATGGAACGGCAATATTAATATTCTTTATTTTGTTCGCCTTGTTCATACATTTCGTAAAGATAGAAAGCACGAGGTAGTTAATAGAAAACCAAATTAAGAATTTAGATTTTTGTGAGGCAGACATGAGTTAAGAACCGTCAATTAACTTAATTGAAATTAATTTTGTCGTTTAGTGTTATTATTGCACTGCTTAAAATTGGTCTTAATAAAATAAAAATATATGATGAAATAGGACTGAACCAACCTATTATATTTATGAATTATAACTTAAACTTTAATCAGAAATCTTATTTAAGACTAGCTTTCCGCCCGCGGCTTCGCCCGCGTGGAATTCGGTTGTATCGCGCTTTTTAGATTTCCCTCGGAAATATCAAAATTTTCAATAAAAGGTAGCCTATGTCCGTTCTCAGGGTCTAAAGATTGTCTGTTCCAAATTTCATCAAAATCGGTTGAGAAGATTAGGCGGGAAGGCGTAACAGACAGACAGACAGAGTTACTTTAGCATTTATAATATTAGTATAGATTAAATAATTGGTGACATATGGATTAATTATTTTTATTGTTTTTAAACTCATCGTTAGGCCTAAAAGTTAAATATTTAGTGCAGATTTATAAATGGAGGGTTTTAATATTTTATTAAAATATATTATTATAATATTACAAAAAAAAAGTTATTTAAAGATTTGTTATAGCTCTAAAGTGACTTAATATTTTTTAGGTCGCTGCCTAATATTTTTTTTGTTCTCTTCCTCATAAGGAAGAGGGCAGCCTTGCTAGTCGACAACCAAGTGGAAGGCCGTCGCTTATCAGCGAAGCGCAGTGACAACGTATGGTGGGCGAGTATTCAAATTCAAAATTATTTCTTTCGTAAGCATCATAAAAACACATTAGTGATTGGAGCCTTCTTGTAATCGAAAATGCCTGTATTAGGGAACTCCGCTCTTTCTCAGCAAGGTAATCATACAGAATAAAATAATGAATAAATAGGCTGTTAGGTTACGTGTGTGTGTGTGTGTTATTTGTGTATGTGTAACAAATAGTTTCACACCAACTAAATATTTTGCAGTATTATTCGATACCTCATTGCAATCTGTTAGCCGCACTCTACACACTGAAGGCTTGTATCTCAGAAGACCAGCTATAAAGCCCTTTTTGACAGAAAGACATGTATAAGAACGATTTCGTTTCGCAAAGGATTATTTAGATTTTGACCCATCATCACTACCATATTTTCTGATAAAAAGATCTTCAAATCTATCTAAAAGGGTAGGCTTCATTTATGGCTCAAAGATAACACTCGCTGGGTTGATAATAACGATAACGTTAGGGATAACCCTAAGTCAGACTCAAGTAGAGTTACAATTAATAAGGATTGATTAATTGTAGGGATGGATTACTTACATAGCTGTAACACCTCACACTCATGTTGTAATGTGACCTTTATCCACAAATAAAATATTATAATTCTGATTTTGATTTAATGCAGGGAGTCAGAGCTAGGAGAACTGCCTTATTTATACCTCCACGTGCTAACAGTTCTACTTTTGTGAAAGTATTAAACAGTGCCATGCTGCCTACCATGTCTATCATTTACCTAGCTGATGAGTTAACACGATGAACATTTGTACAACAGTGTATATAACAATCAAAAACCCATTGCACGGAAGTGTATGAAAATTTGAAAATGTAAGAAAAACCGAGATTTATATCCAAACGTCTACTTGACGGTACTGAAAATAATGGGGATAATACAAAATATTAATAATATCTATTCAGACGTTTCGCGGAAGTGGACTTCAATATAGTAAAATTTAACTGGAAAATCAAATTATTTGTTTTTTTTTAATATTATAAACTAGTGCTTGAACGCGATCCCGCCTCGTGGTTAGCAGTGATGCAATCGTTGAAGGTAAAGCACACAAGTTTCTTAAGAGTCTATTCACTCAAGCTTTGAAGACACTTGAATTTAAATCAAACAGGAAGATCGCCCTAGACAAATTATGCAAGTTCTTCGAAGTACTTATTCATCATCATCATCTCAGCGTCAATCCCAGTCCCATCCGTAGCTTTTCAGCTATGGAGTCTAGGGTCCGCTTTACCAGACTAACTGCTGATTTTGGCTAAACTTCGATATTTTCCGCAAAGCGACTGCCGTCTGAACTCCACAACCCGAAAGCGATATCTAAGCATTGCAGTTAAACCAATTGTTAGACTTTTGAGGGCTCCAACAACCCGTAACGACTGCCACTAGATGTTCGTATGGCAACAAGACCAACGGCTTAACACGCTTTCCGAGGCACGACCAGACCAGTGCAAATATTCATATTCATGCAAACAAATATTTGCACTGTGCTGGGATTGAACCCGCGCCTCCTGGCGCAACCGCTACGCTACGGAGACTGTTCTTCGATGTACTTATTATAAGGCACAAATTTATTGTACCTACAACAAGGCTCAAGAAAATAGGTGGCTCTTTTAGATGCCAATGTATATATTTTTACAATAGACTTCCAGAGGTGGTTCAAGATCTGAGCCTGAATAAATTCAGTCAGAAAGCATTTTATAGTGTTAAGGATTATATTGAGGACAAAAGGCGTGAGCTTGAGCTGCGTCCGATTTCTATACTTACACTGATTGTTCTTTGATTTTTCCTCTTGTAGTTTTAATTTGTAATTGTTTGTTTTTTTTTATTCATAGCCAGTACACACTATGTAACCAAGCATATTGTACGTTACGGAATTGAATCGCTGACAGATTTTAGGGTTTTAGGGAGGAGGACATTGGACATTGTTCTTTAACAAGTCAGGATAATCAATCAGCCTCTTCCCACGTCTCTCCACCGAGTCCAAGGTTGTTATTTTGCAGTACCAGCCCATATGTGGCTGCAGTACTCCTCACACAAACGGAGTTGCGCTTTGTATAAAATTAGAAACTTTACCAGTGTATAATACCGGCGGACCATTGCAAGAAAGCTAAGTTCCTTGGCAGCCACTTTAGGTTTGAGGGAATCTCAATTCCGAAAAGCTGAAGGCATTCGGTGCACTCCAAAGATATATTCAGAATGGATACACCACTATAGCGGCGGTAAGTCCCCTCTTTGGGGAGTGGCTAGAGAGGCATCAGGGCGCCCTCACATTCCGCCTGACGCAGGTCCTCACCAGACACGGCTGTTTCTGGAGGTTTCTGTTCCGTATAAGGCGGGAGGAAACACCAAGGTGTCACCACTGTGTGGATCGCCCTGAGGACATGGAGCGTAAGGTGGAGGTCTGCCCGGCTTGGGTAGAGCATCGCCGTGTCCTCGTGGCGGCGATCTCTCGCGTCCAACCCTGGTCCAGGCCATGGTCTGGAGCGAGACTGTATGGCAGGCCGTCACCTCTTTCTGTGAAGCAGTGATGCTGGCAAAGGAGGAGGCGGAGCGCGTGAGTGAGCGGGAATCCCAACGCCCTCACGCTACTAGCCGCCGCAAAAGACGCCCTGGTCGGGAGACAAATCTAACTTCCGGCCACCGTAGGCGCCGGCTTACGGCCCCGGTACGGGCCCTGTAAGGACCAGGCCCAAGTTGATGGCGCGTTGTGTATCAAGCGCACCTCAAAGAGATGTCAGCATATCGTGAAGGGGTCCACGAAGACCGATGCCTCCTATGTCATTGTTGCGGGTTGGTTAAAAAAGAAACTGTGGCCTTAGCGCACAGGCAAGTGAAGAAACACGGATGAATTTTAGTCAGTAAAAGGCTGATACGCCCTTTTGCTCCACCCAGAGCTGGAGAGATCATGATGATTTACCGTTCCAAACAAAAAAAAAGGATACATTCTGAAATGCCAGGAGCCAAGGTAAATGGGGTAATTTGGCAGTGAACAGACACATTTGTGTTTTCCGGCATAGCATGCCACAAGATTGGCTTTGTTTCTTTCGGAGACTGTCTGATTGCTCTTTCGGACCAGATTATTTTCTTAGTAGCCCGAGTACTCAACAGGTACCTCTCCACAACTGTGCTGTCATTGGCATACCCATAGATTCCGGGCATCAGCAGATCATTAAAATGCAGAAGGAAGAAATTTATACAGGGAATAGACCCCTGAGAAACACCAGCATTATTTGACATGGTCATAGACCTTTCATTCAGGAAGTTTTACTTAGCCAGTTAGACAGGAGAAAATGCCGTACATAAAAGGTTAGCGTGCCATACCTGGTTAAAGGGCTTAAATACGGCAATCGGTTCCCCATTCCTCTCAAGGGCCTTGTCCCACTAGTGAGTGGCATATTCTAGTAGATCCCTAGTAGACCGATTGCGGTGAAATCCGTACTGTCAGTCACTGTACCTTCTAAGTATGCCAAGAGTTGTTGTTGTATTTAATACACGATCCACACTCTTGCAGATTAAGGATGTTGCTGAAATCGGTCGAGAGTTGATAGGTACTAGGTACTTTAAATTCTACATAAACACCTTAATTATTTTTCTGAAAAGATTCTTTATTTTTTGATCACTTGTATTGTAGTTTTTTTGTGTTTAATTAAGTTTTGTAGCTTTTTATTTCTGCACTGCTTTTGATATGTAATATTAAGTTTTGCAAAGGAAGAAATAAAATATATAATGGAGAATCTAGACAAAATTTGGGCAGACTGAATTGGTTTTTTGAGAAAAGAAAGACACAGATTTGAGTGCACCTGTTAAATCTATATACTATACAAGTTACAATACTGGACTTTAACGACTGTTACTTAATCAAATAATTAAACCAAGTCAGAATAGTAGAGATATTTATGTTAGCAATGACAATGAACAATATTATTAACGTAGATATTATATGTTATCAGAAAACAAATAATAATGCTGATGATTGGATTTATGATAAAAAATCAACTTCTTCTAATATAGTAGACCATGGGGAACTCCCCATCAATACAGTCTTAGGGTTGTGCCACTTCTTTTGATTCTTCCCAAACAGAGCAGCTGGAAGTAATGAAGGATACTACGAGTATCTACATTTCGGGGATTGCCTAACGTAATTTGGGCGTTAAAAAAAGTTTATTTTCAGGCTAATTTGGCAATATTACTGTTGATTGATTGATTTTAATTTGGAATCTGGCCATTTTGAGTGGCGTCAAGAAGAGTCCACGTAAAAATCCACCTTTGGCTGAAATTAAGGTTATTTGTCATCTTTGCTCATTGAAGAGATTTTCCATACCTATCCCAAAATATTCATCAAATCTTCACTGAACAGATAATGTGCCAACTAGATGGTACTCCTGCAGTGTTATTCTGTAACTTAGGCACAGTGAAATGACATTCCAACCAATGCTAAAAGGTTGAAACTATTGGCAGCTCACTTCACCCGGATTTCACTGTGAGATTTTTATTGATTCGATTGGCTGCTCTTTCTAAAATAATGGATGATGGATAAATTGAACTTACACAAAATACAGATTAACAACTTTTTCTGTGTGAAAGCAACTAAAAAAAATACAAGGCTGCTCGAAATAACAATTACTTTGGGCTTCCTAAGATTTCTTATAACAGAAATTAAAAAGGTCAAAACTAAAATCCTTATTTTATACTCTTATGTCTTCCTTTTAGTATAGGTTATTATTTCACGTCAAAACCACAACCTAACAATGTATAATAGGGAAACTTCTTTAAACATTTTGATGGTAGGTACCTAACTCGTAAAAACCTGAGTATCCCGTAAAAGCATAAAAGAACACTAAAATATTTCGCTCATGTTTTAACAATGCAGACAGAAGTCCTGAAACATGGTAAGAGTAAAAAAACTTCAAAGAAAAAGAAATCGTAAACAGGTCATACTCACTTTCGTCCTTTATGGTCGGTGTAAACAATGTGGTTTCTAGCGGCGGGAGTCTGCCGACTCCGGGCCAGCGAGTGCGCCTCCATCATCCGCGGCCCATGCCCTGCCCGGCTACACAGCGGCTGCCATGCAGAAACAAATCAGTGTTCTTAGCCTTGCCACATACAGCCGCGAACTGTCTGAATGTTCAGCCAGTGACCGCTTCGGTGAATTACTCCCCGGCCACGTTTAACAAGTTCGGATGGCTGGCTTGTTAAAGCGCGCTGCTCTCCACGAACATTGTATACACAGTTTCGACTTCTTAGCTGTGAAAGTTTCACCCGCTCTGTTGATTTTGTTTGTTAACATTGTCCTGTTCAAGAACTGTTCTAGATTTATCTCCTTTGTGTTTGCTCACTTTGTAAAATCAAGAGCAGCATGGACACTAGGTTTTGTTTCGGTTTTCCTCTGTTATGTATTTATTGTTCAAACATTGCTCTAAGTTTCATTGTTTTGAATTGTTTATCTGTAACGAAACTCGGTTTGTTAAACTTGGATTTCCTATTTCCTTATTCCGAAAGTTGCCCATTCAAGTCTCAGTCAATTCATATCTTCTTGTTTTTATCAACTTGGATACATACATATGTAGAAAAACTTTTATTACCTACTACTAATACGAATTACCGATTGTTACTAAAGAATATATATATAATTGAAGGTACATAAACTACATATCAAGAGACTTGTTCATACTCTTGTGGTGGCTTACATAACCATTTACACAGATGAACATCGGAGGACAATATACCTGTATACTAGGGAGTACATAAAACTGTTTACATAAGCACTTATTTATCTTCTACGAGTAGGCGGAGCTTGGGTTCGAGGCGGGCTTATTTGGAATCGACAAGGAGGTGGAGTGGAGGTATCTACTTGTTTATCAATACCGTCTGCGCTTAAATATATAGAGCCGAACAATTGTTAAAATTACCATTAAAGACTTTACGTACCGGAGGTCTAACAATAGATTTGCGTATTGAGGTCTACACGTGTGACCTATAAATTATATGGTACCTAATTAAGGAGCCACTCGCTAATACGAATGGATATTTTAAGAATCAAATATTTCCTAAAGGTTAAAATGTTTTCTCGTTTCATAAATTATATTTCGCAAGACAGTGTACAAATGGGCTTTAATTAACTGGGGAATGTCGGCGAAACAGCAAATATGCCAGGATCGGCCGGCCGCCCCGCTCCGCCGCCCGGCCACGCTAACTACGATTTACATTCCCTCTTATTTATTTACAAGATACAGTAACACAATTTAATTTAATTTACAGACTGGGGTAATTTTATTTCGCAAACCGACTAAGGAATTGCCGAACATTAATCAATATGGAAATAGAATACGTATTCTTTTTTACTTTTCTCTTTTACTTTATTTAAATCAAAAGTTTGTAGAATATTTATAATAATAATTATACTTGCAGTTAAACGAATATATATGAATACTCACTACAATTATTATTCCCCAGCAATATTTTTATTAGCCGTAGAAGGGTAGATACTTATTAACTTCACTATGGTTCTAATTTTATAAAAGTTTATTTTATAACATTGTGTACATTTTGTAGCTATAATAACATGACTGCATGCAATGAATAAACACTGAAAGTTACTAGAGAACAGAACAACTCTGCATTCTCCCGCGTTACGAAATAAGTTACGCTCGCGGCGCAGATTTCGGCAGAGTGTGCTGTGCACTCACCTCCAAGGCTCGCAGCCGACTGAGCGCTGTACTCTTTACTCTAAAACATTATCCTTTCAACCGAAATTCAAACGATCGAATATTCACCGTATCGCTGCCAACTTAAAGTTCACTTTTACTTTTTTCAAACCTCTGAAAGCCTTTTCCCGCGATGGAGTGAGAATTCGGAAGAATACGTCACGAAAATCTAATTCTTCGTACGCGAACATAATGACGGCTTTAGAACTGAAGATGACGGGAGCCTCAAAATTTTCGCGAGGTGATGTGCTTGCGAAGTAGAAACCTCTATATTTAAGATCTGAGGGTTCATATTGCAGGTAATGTGCCGACCAGAGAGGCGGTCGTAAGGCTTCGAGGGGTGGCGCGTAAAACAGGCGCATGCGTAAATCTCTTGAATTATTTCTCAAACTCTGAACTAAGTTGTGACTGATTAGTGTTTGGGTCACAAGTAAAAAATATTATCGACAGTTTGAGGTGATCAAATATGTATAAGATTTGAGACGAGGGCATTCTTTTTTTTTTAAATTGCTGTTTCATAATGAAAATAGCTATTCTATTTTCACTCTGATATTATTTATTGGCTACGGAAATATTTTTGCTTACAGATAATATTATTTTACAGAAATATTCACAATATTTTAAAAGAAATCTCAAAGATATAAAAAATAGAACGTGTTTTTCCTGAGTAATTAATACAAACGATTATTTGTATATTTATTTAGACAAACAAAATTTAATTATCCTTTTGTTATACCGAAATAACAGCTTCTCACTAAATAGATATCTGTGATCATCTCTCTTTTCTATTCAGTCCTTATAACTTTAGCTATTTGCCAATGCAAGTCCTGTGAAAATCGGTCCAGTTATTTCAGCAGCCGGAAGAAACAAACAGAATAAGGAGTATCGTGAACTTGTATATTTGATAAAGATACGAAATTGCATTAAAAAAAATAAAAAGCTCATGAAATCTAATGTCCACTTCTAATATGTTGTTTCACAACTAAACCCTGAACGGATTTCAATAAAATTTTGCCATGAGATAGTAAGCATCCTGAGCACACAGGCAAGTGAAGGAACACGAGTGGGTTTTAGTCAGTAAAAGTCTGACACGCCCTTCTGCTCCGCCCAGAGAGGGAAAGGAGGTCATTTGATGATTTCCCATCTCAAACAAAAAAAAAGGATGGTCATTTGTTGTAGAGTAGTAAGTTTGTATTGAATAATGTCCTGCTGCTGCGTACAAAAGTTAGTTTTAAATAAAATTAGTTGATACAGGAAACTTTCCTTTCGACGAATTCATCCCTAGTCTGGTTTATATGTTTTTGCATTCCAATACTATGTTTGTTTTCGCGGGATAAACTTTGGAGTTTTAGTGTTTATTGTTATCATGTTCCCTTTCCTGTTAAAAACTGTTTTTTTTTCTAATTAAATATTACTTTGCAAGTTGATCTACCTGTTTTTCCAAGTCTACCGTTTAGTAATTTCCATTTGAGCAAAATTTTGCAACTGCGTTCCTTTCTGCACTACTTTACTTAGAATTTGTAGAAATAAACTCCTATCTGTTCATTCGAGGAAGTACTTAGTAAGCACTACCATAACCTTTTTGAGCGTGGGCATCCTTGGAATGGTAAAGACTATCGATTAATACCAAGTAGGACTCATCATTATCATCATATCACACTGCTGGACATAGGCCTCCCCCAAGAATCTCTACGACGACCGGTCCTACTCCTCCCGCATCCAGCAGTTTCCCGCGTCCTTCACCAGGTCGACGGTCCACCTTGCAGGGGATCCACGCGGCATCTTCCGGTGCATGCCACTCGAGAACCCGTCGGCACCATCGGGCATCAGTCCTACGGGCAATGACCCCGGCCCACTGCCACTTTAGTGTTGCAATTCTTCGGACTATGACGGTTACTCTCGTTCTTCGGCGGATCTCCTCATTCCTGATTTAGAATAGAACATAATAGTTTCGTAAAGAAAAAAACACTTTCGACAAGAGTTTCTCTTGGGGGACAAGAGGTCAAGAAGATATCACGCAATCATATGACTAACACAATCAAAAACGTTTATAAAGGGCCCACGAGCAACTTAATTGCCCAGCAACTTATTAGTCTCTTTCGCCGTCTTCTCGTCCAATATTTGGACTATACGCACACGGGAGTGACCGCTAGCCGACAACTTTTTCGACACCGTGCGCGCACTTACATTGAAACCAATAGACACTAGACGGGCGATCGTTACGTCCAAAGCCTGGTACAAAAATGTCCCATTTTTACGTCACTACCTGCACGGTCTTTCATACAAACCCGTAGCATGTATAACTCCATGCTCATATAAACATTTACCAAATACACTTTTTTTTTTATTATGGCACTCCAACGATTAATTCACATAAATTTAGTCTTAAATAAAAAGTACTATAGTGAACTAATCAGGTATACGTGTGCACAGCACTTACACATGTAGTTAGCCTAATGGGTTTGATAAGTAATTAAAGCTATAAAAATAATATAATATACAAATAATAATAATAAAATCAACTTCTGGAGATGGGTGATATAAATATATACCTATCTCCAGAAGCGAATTTGGTAAATATCTGTTAGTAAAAAAGCATTCAATCTGCTGCAGAATATTTGCAGAATAAACTTATTTGATGTGACTCCACGCGATATTTTAAATAATTTCTTTTATTGTCAAATTCTAGTTTAATAGTTAATTAGCATGCCTTAATTTGAAACTTAATCTTTAATACCAATACTCGCAAATTCATACATGATTAAGATGATTATTTTTAAAAACGTGATGTGAGAGACAAATTAGTTGCGAAGATAAAAGTTGCTCGTTAGTGATTCCGTCGTCACTAAGGTCCGTATTACAGAACCTCAATTAAATCTCAAGCTTTCCTTAAATCTCGTTTGAAGCTATTTGATTGGTTGAAATTAGTTTTAAGTAATGCTTAAATCTTGAGTAAGGTTTTGTAATACGGTGTGTCCTTAGTTGCACCACCATATTATAAAACAATAATGAAGGAACATAGAAAAGTTTGACATAATAATGTCAGAAAACACACAAGCAAGGTCAATCAAGATTCTTACAGTATTCATATGATATAACGAACAAGCACCTCATCGACACGACTATTAATAAAATGTTAGAGGTATAAAATATTAGTGGCGGTCGGAGTGGCGGAGTGGCGGACGCGTTCCGTGTAACTCTCAATATGAGCTTTGTTACCGCTTTGTGCCGCCATTTCTTGTGTCACTGCATTGAATATATCGGGTGCTTTCCTTTGTGCACGGAATATTGCTCGTCTTTTGTCGAAATGAACGTTACCTTCCCAAGAGTTGTTTCAGTGAAGAATTCAGCGATTGCAAAGTAATATTTCCCCTTAAGAATTTCGATGTGTTTCTTTCATGTCGAAGATGACTTTACTTCAGATTATATTGTGTTCGGAAATGTTGTTTCAAGTTCGATTTTCAATATCAACGATTCTTTTATAAGTATTTGTAGTATTTGTGGGGAAACTATCAGTCATTTTTATTTTCTCTGCCTATTTATCTTGAAAGTTTCCTTCATAGTGGAATATCGTTCTATATTCGTATTTAATTGAGATAGTAAGGATCCTAGGTAGATACATTTTATTATTATTACAGAGTTAATCCTTTGTCCGAGTAATTGCATTGGCTTTGCCGTTTCAAGTCCAATAGCCATCTGACCACCAATTAGAGTGGGATTAGCGACGCTGGGAGATCGCCTGGCAATATACTCTTGAGATTGCTTGTTAATTATTTCAAAGTTCTTTCTAACTGTTATTACATAATTCATACATACATGAAATGACATTTATTATAGTTACTGATTTAAGTTTATGGACAAATAATCTGCGATTTACATAACCATTAATTCAATCAATATTAAATACCTAATCAGTTGAATTGCGAAGTTACAATGATAGTGTTTCTACAAGCTTTTCTCAAAGATCTAATGTCAGTTTAAACTTTGAACAAGTGATGTGGTAATGAAAAGCTGCACCAACCCAACCAAACAATTTTAAGCAAAACTTAACTGTTGATTCGATATTAATGGTAGTGAATTGAATCTATGGAATCATCATAAATTGTAATTAAAATGATTTAAGGTACAGAGGAAAGATATACGATGCGCTACGATATGCTACAACGTGTCAAAATTCCAAATGCCCTACCCTAAAAATTAAACCTACCTATGTAATCTGGCCAATTACTATAAACAGTAAACAATACAAAATCCTCTATCAGCATAATTTGCCCTTAAAGTAATTATAAATGCGCAGTAGAAGCCGCGTATGGCGTGTTAAAAGCCGGATCCGAATCGTATGCCGTCCACGTTGGCCGTTACATTAGGGCAGCGACACACAACGTACACCGCGAACGTTTCGGCCAACCTCACACACTACACATACGGTATACAAGCTCACCCCACAAATACTGAGTTGGTAACTCAGTGATTGCCCTCACTAAACATTGTTTGTTAAAAGACTTTGATTTCAAAATAGATCTAAGATCTAAACTCATTTTTTAACCGACTTTAAAAAGGAGAAGGTTACTCAATTCGACCGTATATATGCTTTTTTATGTTGTCGCGGATAACTTCGTCGTTTATGAACCGATTTTGATAATTATTTTTTTGTTGGAAAGAAGATATCTCCAGGTGGTCCCATGATAAGGACATCAGGATCTGATGATGGGAGACCAGAGAAATCAAGGGGAACTTTCAAAAATCGTAGCGTCGACCAGTGCATTTCTAAATACTAAGAAATGCATTAGTCGCCCCTACGATTTTTCATTAAATATTTTAAAGCACTACAATTTAATAAACGGTCGAAGGAACTCATCACCAATTCACAGCAGCTACCTTGTGTTTGTGCTTGATTAATTTGTATTGATAAGAACTTTACACCTAGATGGGTTGTGACCGTACCTACTCCTCAACAGTTTACAGTAGCTACTTTGTGTTTGGCCTTAATTCAATTATATTGATGAGAACTTTGCACCCACTGGGTTAAAATAATGGTCTGCAGTAAATCTCATGATGAAGACCATAGGCAGTCGAGGGAATTCTTTAAAATTGCGGGTAAAAATTAAAGTAAACAAAATTACGTCGATTCCTAACTATATTTGCGTCAGCTTCCTGTCTAAGCGGATACTACTGAATACATAATACTTTTCACAACTAAAAAGTGTAAGTGTACTTTGTAGTGGTTTTTGATTGTCGGTTGTAGTAGCCTGGCTGGAGAGATAGATTTTAAAAACAATATGTATTGCACTGTGTGTATAATGTTCCAATTTCAATTAAAAGTAGGTAACAATAAAACGTTTTATTCGTTGTTACAAAAATAATATTACAAGTTGTTAATCTGGTTAACTTTGACAAATAATGCGTTATTTTTCATAATATTTTTAAATTTTAATCCTATATACCAGTACTTTTCCTACTATATACTTTTCAAGCGTAAAGATTAATGAAATTAAAAACTCATCTGTCAATAAAAAACCTGACTTTCTAGTCCCGTGTAATAAAGGTATTGGATAACTTTGACACTCATTGGTAGAAAAGTAGAATTATATTTTGAATTAATTTGGATAACATTGGTTTATATTTTTCTAATAAATGGGAGTAACTGACGAAATAAATACATTAATTTCCAGTTGTGTCTTATATATTTTATAAAATAATCAATAAAATCAGTCACAAAGGCTGATTTTATTGATTATTTAATAAATGTTTGACATTGTTATACAAATTTTAAATGAGCACAAAAAAAACCTTTAAAACACGTTTGAAACTAATTTTTTTGCATAACTAAGTAGAAAAGAAGTTAAAAAAATAAAAACAAAAAAAAATAACGTTTCAGGAGCTAGTTTAATAATAAAAAGTATTTGTAAATTGTGTTGGTATCATACGACAAAAAAAAATGAAACTAATTCATGGTCCCACTGTCTATTGTCATTGTCATTAGTCATTGGTTCGGGTAACACCGCACCAATCAAAGTTACCCAGATTGACCGTACATATTAGGTGCATGCTTATTTTATCTGTAACGTAATAAACAAGTGCTTCACCGTGATCGAACCTGATGATAAGCAATGATACAATCGTTAACTGTTTTTTTTTTTGTTTTCTTTGTTTTTTTTTTAACGCTGCCCCACACTAGGAATTACTCCTGTATCGTGGGTGCAATTACAAACATTTAAACTCACATACACAAACAGCCAGACCTCAAACAGCTGCCTGTAGGCCATACAAATATTTGTTCTGTGCGAGAATCGGACCCACGACATACGTGGACACTCAGAAAGTTTTGCGATAATAAAAAAAGAATGTTCTATATGTACGTATATTTTTATGACATCTTTTCAAAGTACTCTCCATCAGCCTATATATAAAGTCTCATGCGTCTGAACCTGTCTCCGAAACACTTTTTCCAGTCCAAGTGAAAACAAGAAGTCACATGGCGCTTGGTTGGGGCTGTAAGGAGAGTGACCCAGGAGTATGACCGGTGTACTGTCCAGGAAGTCCCTCGTAATGATTGCGGTGTGTGCGGGCGCATTGTTGTGGTGAAGCAATAACCCGCGGAGCCGTGTTTGGTCGCTTGTTGCTCACAACAGAGAAAACGTCTGTCAAGCATTTGGTAGTATAGCATTAAACGTTAAAGCTCCTTTGGTTTCGTAAAGGAATTGACACCAAGTAGCCAGTCTAAATCTTACCCCCGCTTCTAGAACGCTTCACTTTGGTAGGCGTTAATTCGTTTTAAAACACCCAAACCGTCGACTGGCGTTTCGTTTCTGGATTGTATTGATAAATCCAAGATTAATCACCTGTAACGATGTCATAAACACGCCGAGACAAGCCTGCTTCAAATTTTTCTATCTTATCATGGCACCATTCCGCCCGTGCCTGCTTCTGAGCATCGGTGAGATTGTGCGACACCCAGCGTGAAACTATCCTTCGCAACCAAAGATGCACAAGCAGAATCTAGTGAATGCTTCCTGATCCAATTTGCAGTTTATGCTGAATTTCTTGGTATGTAATTCGTCTATTGTCTTGGATCAAACTTTTCACTGCTAGCACGTTTTTTTCTGTAACAGCCGTCAAAGCGACCACTTCTTTCTTCATCCCACAAAGTTAGTTGACCGCGCTTAAATTCATTATACCACTGATACACGATTGTCTTAGAAGGGCTTTCATCCATGAATGCCATTTGAAGCCTATCGTATGATTCGTCTGGTTTCAGGCGACATTTGAAATCATAGCACGAAAATGGTCTCGACGCAAATCCATTTTTCAAAGAGACTCTATAATTTTAATTAGCTCGCCAAAAATGGGGAGATAAGTTTTGAATTTAGAACCTATCTATTATTAGTTATAAATAATCATATTTTTTAAATAAATTATAACTGTCCAGTTTCTCATAAATAAAAACTTTTTGTCACAATACTTTCTGAGTGAGCTGGTCAACATAACATGAAAAGGCCTTTCTGAAAAAAAGCTTTCTGTTTCTTATCAAGCAGAACTCTAGGAAACAAACGGACATGCTGTTAAACTGTCACAATAGTGTACCGATAGCGGTCTACGTTCGGCTAGCTCGGCGGAGTGTTTGCTCGTCTGTAGGTCCGCTCAACCAACGGCTAATTAAGGCTGGATTACCGTCCGGACCCAACCGCTACTTACTGTTTACAACTAGATTTGAAGACAAAGGAAATAATGTGCCGAACAATACCTTTCATTAACAGCAAATAGTTTCCTTCCAGTTGCTAATGCATGGTATGTTACTGTTACACTTAGCGCTCGCTGTTATTTACTGAGTTGAGAATTTACATCGGGTTGATAGTTTATTAACTTCTTAATTAGTTGTAAGTTATGTTTTGCAAAGAGCTATTTATTTTTTCTCACACAAAATAATGTCTAGCAACATTGACCTCTGAGTTTATTTCGGCTTTTCTCCTCAAAGTAGCATGATTTGATAGATTATTGGGGGTCAACGACCGGCTAGTCGCATTGTTATTTGAAATAAGAATAGATAAAATGTATGTTGTTTTACTTTAACTTTAATTGCGTTTAGATATCGATAACTGTCGATAACCATCACGTCTGAGAAGTTACACACTGTTGACAGCCTCCATGGGGTAGCGGTAGCGAACGCGGCCGCTACGCAAGGAGGGCGCGTGTTCGATCGCCGCGCTGTGCAAATATTTGTATGCATGAATATGAATATTTGCACCGGTCTGATCGTGCCTCGGAAAGCACGTTAAGCCGTTGGTCCCGGTTGCCACAGGAACATCTAATGGCAGTCGTTACGGGTTGTTGGAGCCCTCAAAAGTCCAACAATTGCTCTAACTGCAATGCTTCTATGTCGCCTTCGGGTTGTGGAGGTCAGACAGAAGTCGCTTCACGGAAAATATCGGAGTTTAGGCAAATGAGCAGTTAGACTGGTAAAGTGGACCCCGGACTCCAAAGCTGAAAAAGCTTCGGATGCAATTGGGATTGACGCTGACATGATGATGATGATCACATCTGAGAAGTTAACTAAAAAAATTAGACTAATATTGCGTGTGACTATACAAACAGCGATCCATACTAAAATATATTTACAATACTATGGTCTATCATATTTAGGTATGGATCCAGAACTCTTACAACCTGCGGGGTTTAGCTAGATAATTTAATTTGATCCTGTACAAACGCAACAAAAAAGAAATGTTACCTAGGTACTGAAAAAATTACTTAATTATCACAAAAACAAACGTACCAAATGCCAGTCCATCTCGCGCACGAATGTTTCCATATCATTATCTATACAAAAAAAAAGTTTTTTTTGTATTTTTCATTATAGAGATAAGAGAAAAAAAAACAAATCATCTGTCAACTGTCATCTGCAAACTGTCTGCAGCAATAACGAGATACCACTGAACAGATATTTATCTGTTCTGTGCGACATACAGCCTGCTGACAGACAAACAGACAGACAATGGAATCTCAGTAACACAGTTTCGTAAAATTGTAACAACTGTAAACTTCAAATTTAACGGTTATAGTAGCCTCAATGACCTTGTGCATGTGGGCGGAGCTAAACGCCGTACTCCCGAATTCGTAAAATGCGCGCGGTGGCGCGCTAAACTAAAACGACAATCAAAGAATATTCAGAGATGCAGACAAGCCGCGTGTAGGTCGCGATTTGTGCCTACGATTTCAGACGGGGGTATGGATGCAAGACGATAAATGTATATTTTGCATTGATAAATGGTAATATCGTACTATAATATATTTTTAGTATTCTTGATCAATGTTTAAATAAAATCAAGGAGTGCTCGTTACACAGTTTAATGGCCGATCGCAGACTGACAGACATTTGTAAAACAAGTACCCACACATTATAATATATCATAACATTAACATAAAAATTAATGGTAGATGGTAATATCTATCGATTCAACATATTTGAATTTTTTTTTTCACTACTTTTCAGTATATGAGTATCATATCTTTGCAGTGTCCTTGAATTAATTACTAATGCGAATAACATAAACGAGTTCATCGCGTAACGTAAAACAAAACGCGCACTAGGCACTTTGTGATATTTTTATTAAAAAAAAAAACCTTGAACCACACTAGAAATTACTTTTATCGTGGGTGCATTTTTAAACATATAAATTCACAGCCACAAACAGCCAGACTCGGAACAACTACTTGTAGGACATGTTCTGAATATTTGTTCCGCGCGGGAATCGAACCCGCGACACGCAGCGCAGCAGTCAATAGCTTAACCGCTGCGCTAACCGTGCTTTATATAGATGTCTTGAGATTACAAAGCGCGTAGTTTCGGCCGTTTTCCATAAAGAGATAGTACCCTATTTATACTTTGTCAGTGAAGTCGGATTGAATGTACTTCGTCGTAATGAGGTTTCAAATAAAACACGAGTTATTTTAAAATCTGTAAATTTTAATTCTTCGATCCAATAAATAACATGCGAGATTATAGGCATATCTAAAGCTGCAGAAATTTCTTGCAGTTGAGAATGGCCACAGTCTATTTCTATTGTTCCTACAACTGCACAGCTGATATTGATTTCTGTAGGATGTGCAAAATGTTTCCATACACATACGGCATTTAAAAATAAATAGGGAATGTAGTCCCACTTGTCGTTCTCCAACAATATCCACAGATCCTAAACCACAGTCTATAATTCTCCGTGCTTGGCAATTTTCTTTAGTTCTGAATAAAAGTAAGCAATATTAATTATGCGTCGCCCTTCGATGAAACAAGCTTGAGATTTGTTGAGGTTTTGGTGATATTTTGAGCTAAAAAAAGATATAACATACATTTTAATTAACCCTGGCAACACTGTTCGAGATTTTTGTCAAGGAATGAAGAATTTATCAAGAAAAATTAATTAAGAATTAACAAAAAATTCATTTTACAGGTATATGATATATTTGTAAACTAAAAATATAGGTTGTAGGACATGCAGGCATAATTTTACCTGAATGATGATGATGGAACTTGCGTCGTTTTTTTTGTATAATATTATCATTTTCTTGACGACATTCTGTATGGATGTCTGAGCTAGAATCAACTGCGTTAGTGTTCGACCTAAAAAGCAAATTAAACTTTTAAGTTCTGTCGATTGGTTTCTTTCTCTTCTTTTCTGTAAGTCGAAAAATGTTATTACAATATTATTTGTGAAAAACAGAAAAAATATATATATATATATCCTACAGTATGTTAAGAAAACCCTGTCCGACCCGTGAAGGTGTTGTTAGGTATCGATAACTGATTCTACTAATGCATACAAAACCAGGCTAACTTAAAAAAAAATCCCCCTAAAAAAATAAATATTATTTCGCAAAAAGAGGTAACTTAATAAATATGCGTTAAGCACCCTTCCGCGGGCGGCGGGCGGCAGGGCACGCGGCACGTGGTCGCATCGCTGTCGCTATTCGCTCATAATAATACCGGTGTTGTCACTTTTTTAAAAATTACCAAATTTCGGGGAAGTTATTTCAAAATTCATTTGTATTGGTACTATGATGATTACGTAAAATTTTATATCATATTTGGTCATGTGTTTACTTAACCTTTATTATCCTTACGGGTCGGACAGGGTTTTCTTAACATACTGTATATATACGGACAAATCACACAGATTGAGCTAGCCCCAAAGTAAGTTCGAGACTTGTGTTATGGGATGCTAACTCAACGATACTATATTTATAATAGATACATATATAGATAAACATCCAAGACCCAGGCCAATCAGGAAAAGATCGTTTTCCATCATGACCTGGCCGGGAATCGAACCCGCGGCCTCCACGTCGCAGGCAGGCGTGTTGACCGCTGCGCCACGGAGGACGTCAAAAAAATTTACTGATAACTGTGACATTCCAAGCCCGCCAGCCCGCGTCCATCGGCTTCGGCTACTTTAAACAATTACATATAGAAATAAAATATTTACAGGAAGAATCATTTAAAATAATCCAAGTAAGAGTTTTTATTACACATTTTAGCTAATATCGCAAAAACTAAAAGTCCTATCAACTCAAAACTTTTTGTAAAACTGTTTTTACACCAAAACCTTTACTTGAGTCCTAATTTTTGGTTTATATCACCATAAACAAAAAATCACATTTTCAAGTTACGTAAATTTCTAATAAGATTTTTATTTTTAAATCTCCTTACAAACCTATAAATTATAATCTAAGTGCGAGTGTTTACTTACCTGAATAGAGTCTTCTATATTATCAGCGGATGTAGTTAGTCGGATTATTGCCTTTCAAGTCTAAAGATTTCTTTCTAGATTTCCTGGAACAATTCGTAATTGTTTAACTTCAATTGTAAAAGAAAAATGGTTACAAAAGCTAATAGTAATTATAAAGAAAAATACAGTAATATGTAGGTATAAATACAAGAGTATAGGTAGATAGATACTTACGCCACCAGACGCATCTTCAATTCTCATTTGCGAGCTAATCTATGAACGTACACTGACACGATTCGCTCGTAAATATTTGCACTCACACAGACAACCACGCGTAGTCGGCGATAGCCGGAGCAGAGCAGCAAGCGACACAACCCTCCCGTCTGAATGCTAACGCACGACTGCCGCCCGCGCCCGCGCAGAGCACCTCTAAATCAATGTTTCAAAATAAGGATATTTTCTTGGCAAATGTTGATGGATTTAAATACGCTCTTGCATATTTGTAGTACTTCTAACCGCGAATTTTTCAGTGTAAAAATATTTCCACACATCAATGCCGTTTAGAAGTAATAACGAATATTAGCCAAAAATAGCGTTTTGGTAACTATTTTTTTAAGGCAAAAGGCAAAATCCTACGAAAAAATCATCTTTAGTAAATGTTGTACATGAATCAATAGACAAGATATATTTTTTTCAAATCTCAAAACCAAGCCGTTAATTAGAAATTAGCTTCCTAAAGTGACCATTTTACGCTACTAAATGAGACTAAGGCCCTTAATAAACATTTTCGAACTATAACTTTAGTCCGTGTTCTAATGTGTACAACTAGACTAACAATCACTTATATTTTAAATTGTTTTTGCCTAGAATACTAAAACTCATTAACAACACAACGAAAAAAAAATTAAGTAAGTATAAAACTCATTTAACAAATGGAACATTTATCCTTTGAGCATTGAAACATAAATAAGAGTGGAACAAGGCGATAATATCAATATCGAACGTTAATACAGTACGCCACAGTGGATGTAGTTGTTTATTCTCGCAACGTCTGCGGTACTACCCGCAAATAACAGAAAGAGCAAGTCCTCAGGGCATCGCTTTAGCTTTTCAATTTCCCTTTCGGAATTATTCGTGCTAATCGAATACGACCGCCGGGGTCTGGGGACGCGGTCGCAATGATTCATTCATGAGACTAATGTCGCATTCCCACTCAGATATCAGGTATTATTGTGGTCAATAGCACTTACATCGCCGGCGCTCGCCGCCCAGGCTCTTCAAAGACGTGGAGTTACGCCAGCTTTCTGTAGGCGATACATTTGTGAGATTCATTTGTCAAATTAGGATTACGTTTGTAGTCAGTGGCAGCGAAGTAAAATTATTTTTGTATAAGGTTTGAAGCTAAGCTTAAAATCAATTCATTACACCTACCTAATTGCCATTCTCCTTAATTATTTTAAAGACACACGACATTAAAAGCATTATTATTTGCTGTGTGCTGATGGTTGTTTGTTCACACTCCTCTTCGTCATAGGAACGCTACGAATATCAATATAACAGTAATAACAAAACTATTCGATACACAAACAATGTCCATAGAAAGTTTGAACGCATTGTTTGATGTGACGGTATGAAGGCGTTGCATCGTCGCGTTGCAAATGATGAAGCTCGAGGTATTGTCGCAGCATTAATGAGCGCCACACGCCCGGCGCCCGCGTCGCCCGCCGGCCCGGTCCCGCCCGCACCCGGCACCCGGCCGGTACGGACAGCCGCGCGGAAGAGGAAAATTAAACTCCTGGGCCCCCGGCTCGTGTTCATTACTCCACACCCGATTACTCCACCGCTGTTTGTGAATGCAGCTCTAAAGTACCACTGAAAGAGCTGTATGGAAACATTGGAATTAGAAACTGTGATAATTAGTGCTCAACTAGAATAATGTACTTGCCACTTTTAATGCGCTAGTGCTGCTATAACTTGTACATAAATATGTGGCGCAGTGTTTTGTTGTTTGTAATACGGAGACTGTTCAGAGAGGGTGGTAGCCTCTATTTGTTTTCATTTTATTCTTCATTCAGAGCAGTGGTAGAAACATAAAGTCCGTGGGGTATTGCTTTAAGATTTCAATTTCCTTTCCGGAATTACTTGTACTCTAATCGAACACGCGTCAGGGGACACGGGGGGTGGTGGGGCGCATCGCAACCGCAAATTACTCCAGCACTCTGCGTACGAATGTTTAAAATGTATTATTAAGATATTTACAACGTCGCGATAGCTGCACGAGGGTTAATGTCTAATGACCTTTAATTATTTATTCTTTCCAACTAATCGATTGAGTTTTTTGAGTAAGTGATTAACAAATTCTCTCGCCTTATAAGATAGGTGCAAGATTTTGTTTATTACCACGGTAATTATTGAAGTGTATCTTACGATGATTAAATGGTTAAGATTTGGATCATGATGATGTGACCAACACATGTGTAAGTTGTTTAGATTATTATATTCATAATTAAATTACATATGAAGAAGTGAACTACTGCAGTTTAATTGAACTGAAATAATAGATTTAAAATAAGTAACGTCAGTAAGTTATGCCAGGGCGGCGGAGGCGCGCGACAGCCGACTGCTGATTGTAAAGCGCTCACAGACGGAGCCTATTCGATTTCACGGCTCGCCGCGTCCGATATTTATTGTCATCGGTGCAGTTGTACGACACGGCGCCTACTGAACCGCGCTGAAAAATCTCCATTCGCCAAAATCGGACGAAAACATTCCGCTGATACCCGAACCATCAACTTCGACTAAAAAAAATCGTGCATACCGTGTAAAACGACAAAAACATGATGTCGACGCGGCTTTAACAATCGTTACTTGAATATGTTTGCAAGCTACACGACACCTTGTCTCGTTAGTAAAAAGTGATGTTACGTACGATTTATCACCTGCACACGACACGGAAGGCCCCCGAAGCCGAGCTTCCTTTAAAACCTGTCAGAGCTGAGAACTAAAATGAAAACAAACGCGTGGATTTACACACTTGAAATATTATAGTGGCAATGGCGAATGTAGATACCTGCTACCGTCCGTGTCCGAGCTTAACATTCATTTATTTTAATTAAATTTATCATTTCATCCTCATACGTAACTCGTCACCATCGTTTCCCACTATTAAAAATTATTAAATAAGCACCCTTTGCCGCACTTAATTAATAAAACTTCTAACTACTCACTTTCTACTTAGTTTTTGTTTTCTTTACAAACCAAACACTGCGTTTTACTCCTTCTTTAGACCTAATAAATACGATCCCAAGGTACAGCTGTCAAAATGATATTATCTCAGGAACCCTATCAAGTTCGGCAAACAGTTTGCGAACTTATTATTCGGTCGATAGCCACCGTTCGCCGGAGAGGGTTAACTACTGACCTCCAGTCATGTTTGGCGGAACAATTAAACTGGTCAGCTAGTACATTAAAAAGCTGCCAATGGCCGAGCAAAACTGAATAGACTATAAAGTCATTTTCAGCTAAAAGCGTAAATTGTACAGTGGTAACTCAATAGCAGAGATATAGTTAATTGGTACAATGCCAACTCGGTAGATATCTTTGTTTTAATTCGATTGTCTCGAAGCTAATGCACTCGGTAGAGCAATCTTAACCGTGTCCCGCCTGATTATGGTAACTTTTCAGGTTGCTTTACATTGTAGATTTTGTTGAGAGAGGTATGAAATTTCTGTTTTCAGTTCTTTTTGTAACTACTTTCAAATAATAAAACTATTTTACTGTTTTTAGGCTTTAAAGTAATTAAGATTTTACTTAATTAGTTTAAAGCTTAAAAACAATAAAATAGTAAAATAATAAATCTGTCAAACTATTTTATTGTTTTTAGGCTTTAGACTAATATAATTTACCTTAATTGTCAAAAGCTTAAAAACAATAAAATAGTTTGACAGATTTATCTTAGTTTAAAGCCTAAAACAATAAAATAGTTTTATCATTTAAAAGCAATAATAAAAATAACTGAAAACAGAAAATTGATAGCTCTCTCAACAAAATGGAAACCGAAATTTAAAATAGGTTTAGAATACATGTATTGCAAAACTTTTTCATTATTTTGCTCTAACAAGTTTTGTACAATTTGGAAATATAAAACCTCATAACTTTTCCTATTCTCAGCACAGCCACGAGTATTCACAACACTAGCCATCTATACACTAAGCAAAGTTAAATTTAGAATCGATTTTCTTATGGCATAATAATAACAAGTAACTTCAAAATATTCATAATTCCCCAAATATTATTTTGTTTGGAACAACATTAAAATCATAGTAATAACAGTATGAGAATTGCGTTTAAAAGTTGCTATGTCTAAGTATATCAGTGCTCATAATTGAACGTCGATCGTGAAACTACAAAAATTACAACCTGCCGCCATACTAAGCACGAACAAATTCGAGGTTCAGAGTTGAGCTATTGAGCAGACAGCGACATCAGTGTGTGCTCAGCTAGCACAAATGACGACAGTTGCGATGCGTGGCACTGAATACGTTCTCTGCATCTCCTTATTGACACACCCCGGGAGGAATATGTTTAGGCAGTGATTACCGCCAGGCTTAGGTTAATCATTCCCTTTATAAACGCCGCTGTCAAATAGATTTCACCGCTGCACTGCACCCTGTGCTGATTTGTGTAAGCTCATTGGACATTCATTGATTATTGATTTGTACTCAATTATAAGGCCGTTTAATATTGTCATTTATTGTTATTGGTGTTGATTTTGAAAAAGTGCTATCAATGGCAGCGATATTTTAAAGATACAGATATATTTTTTACGAACCTATTATTTGCGGAATGATACAAAGAATCATGTTACCTTTAAATATATTTTCTATGAACCTAATATTTGAGGATTGATACAAAGAATTATGTGTGGATACACGATTCATTGTATCATCCCTCAAATATTAGGTTCGTAGAAAATATATCTGTATCTTTAATCCTAAATTTTATTAAACAAATTATTAAATATTTTTGAATTTGAAAACTAATCATTTCAGAACAGTGGTTACGACCGCTAGTTACGACTTGGAGGTCGTGGGTTCGCATCAAAGCAGGCGCCTTAGTCTCTGTAAATTATTTCATCACCATTGCTCTCAAAACTATGAAGGAAAACCTCACGAGGAATCCGGCTTGTCCCAGAACCAAAAATTGGAAGATCTGACATCCGCCCGCTCATTGGGCCGCGTATTGCTTTATGACCCACTCTCCTCTCTTAAAGAGGAGACCTGAGTCCCAGCAGTGGGAACATAAGCTGATTGATTATGCAAGGAGTCGAAATTAAATGCATAGTAGCTTGACTTTAAAATGTAACGAATATTACCGTAAAATTACAAATATCTACATTATAATTGTGTATGGTTCGACCATCCATTTTCTTTTTTGTACATTCTTTATATCACTTCAATGAAAATACCAGAAAAGGCACAAAGAGACGTATTGAAATAAGTTAAACAATAAAGTGTAAAACATAATTATAATGAGAACACCTGTTTGTATGTGCTAGGCAGACAATAGCCGTACAGCGTGTTTGGACTCACAGCCAACGCATAGCGTGCTTGGGTCATACCCATTGTAAAGAATACCAATACAATGATAGAGTACAATAAAATCGAATATTTTTGTTTGATTTCAGCAATGAATATATCTTTTTTTTTAAATACACAAACCTTTAGTTTCCTTTTATACTTGCAATTCCAATAAAAACTTTTATTCTTGATTCTCCGTAAATAATTTTACTTCGTCATATGTGGCTTATTATTCTCCTTCAATAACAATCAACCAATTCTACCTGATTATAGCTTGTCCTGGCAACATTTCAATCAACTTAAAGCTATAATACAGTAATAAATTCGCTCGTGCTATAAAATAACGCTTTACGTAACATAATCCGGAAAATTTATGACTAGGTACCTTCGAGACAATAATAAGAGTCGTCGACTCACTTACATCGTGATTAAATTATCATTGCAAAGTCAGACTGCTACAGTTAAAGTTATTTCTCGCTCATCGCTTCCACTGGATTAGTCCGAACGTTTTATTATAGTATTATTCAAAGCTGTCTTAATATATTAAATAAAACATTAAACGTGAGGGTGAATTACGATTTTGTTTGTCAAAATATTCTTGAAATTTATCTTGTTTTGCTTTCCCCAGACGACATATTCATGTGTTGACAAAGTCAACGGATTAAATTAATTATACAAAATTACAAAGAAACCTGTATTTCATAAGTTGTAGTGCTAAATAAATTGCCACAGCAACTGGTAAATTACTTCAGTAATAAGATCCAAATGAAATATTATGTCGTTTCAATTTGAAATATAACTAAGCCCTACGTATCCTGGCGCTCAAAATAAATTATTTTAATATTTTAGCGGGCTTAAAATAATGTTGTTAGCTGTTTTCCAGCGAGATTACGAACTAATAACATTACAAAACAAGCTCTTTGCTGGTAAATTATGCATGCACTCTCGGATCATTACCGAGGCTCGCTTGGCCTCAATTCAAAATCTTACGATTGCTTCGTGAACCAAATCTTTCAAAGCATTTTAATGTGTACTGCTAAAACTAAGCTAATCGACTATACTAATGTGTTTGTAGCCGAAAATATTTAGATTAACGATTATGGAATAAGAGGTGCACAAGAAGGTCGACATATTTTTACATACTTATGTAGGTAACTTGTAAATACACACAATTACCTACATAGACATGTCAACCGTAAATAAGTAATACAAAGTACATATTACGTAAATTAAACATTTACTGTAAGGTATAAAGTGCCAGAGATAGCGAAGACAAAAAAGTAGATAGAGTAATTAATCAAATATACCGAAGTAACACAACATGATAGCTCGGTTCACCCCACATTACCCAATCAATGTGTGTCGCAACAACACCAAAAGTAATTGTACGAGGCCGAGGGTAGGGCTCCGGTAACATATCAGAAGAGATGCCCCTCCGGGAGCGCCGGATTAGCGCGATCTTTTCCGAATTGAGGGTAAACATTCGAGAGATCTGCTCCCCAGAGCCCACGCTAAGGTGAATCTGTTTGTTACTTGAAAATCGTATTACTTACTTCTCACTCGCTAACTATGTATCTGGTAAGAGGTATGCTCGGTTTTTTAATTTACAAGAAAACTGACCAATATCTGGAAATATGAATGGGAATATAATTTATATCAAATAAAACATTGATCAAGCAAGTCCCCAAGCATCGACGGGTCGCCATTTCTTGAAAATTGTAGGAGGTTCTAAATGGAATCAAACACTTCAAAATTTCAGTGGTTGGTTATGGGAATTCTGTTTTTTTTTTTTAACCATAAGTTACCCAAAGTGAAAGACTGAAATTCCAAGTTAGAAGCAGCGGAGGGGGTTGCGAAATATTTCTCGATACTAAGAGAGCCGTGCCGTGAAATAAATTGAAAAACACTGAAGTAAACGAAGCAAAAAGGAATGAGAGTATATAAAAATCGTAGCAGGTGTCGTTTCATAATTTCTGCCTACTCCCATGGGAAGAAAGTATTAATTTTTGTATGCATGTAAGAATAAAAATATACAAACTTCAGCTAAATGGCAAAATGTTCAGTAATTAACTATTCTTGAGTAAATCTAATGCATTTTCACAAAAAACGTAGATAAAACTTTGTCTACAATCTTACTGTATTTTAACGATACTAAAACAAATGAACGCGAATTTGGCATACATCGAAGTTTAAAACAAATAATTTGCATTGAGATCGCTTACCATTCCACTCAGATCTGCTAAGATAAAAGCCAGAGAAATCCTCGTGAGCGCTCAAATTCTTGGAGCGCAGTGGCGAACCGTCTTTGCCCGACGGGCGGTAATAAAAACGGCTTAAATAGGATTTTAACCGCGAGTTCTTCGCCTTAATTAAATTGGATTTGCGAGTGAAAGAAATATACGTGAAAAATTCGTGTCGATTATGTCAGGGGAACGAGTTTTGGAATCCCTTTTAGTAAGCGGATTATGTTCGTCTCCCAGAGATTATATTTGTATTACATTTGTTTTAATGCGAGCACTGTTGATAAGTATGTCTTTAGTTGAAGCGATCTGTAGCTGTGAACAGCTTTGTGCGCTACGAAGAGGCGTATAACAGGAAGTAACAGCCGGGACGTCGCATGCCCCGACGCGCGCGGAACGGGGACAACCTCTCGCGCTTTCTTCACAGCACAGGTACTCGCAAACACTCGTCGACCCAATTTCGGTTAAACATCAATAGGGAGATACTTTGAATACTATAAAAATTAAAAGAAAGTCGTAAAATATCACGATACGAGCTAATATTCTACATTATATGCACTTAATCGCTTTTTCATGGTATTGTACGTGGTAGCTGAAATATTAAAACTCTGAAATAACGCCAGTAACAGCTGCAGTAACGGGGTTTTAATTATCACTTACAACGCCTTTCAGCCGCGGAAAATTACTGCCATAAACCATTTAGAACACAGAATAGCTAAACGATTTAGGATGCCAGTTATTAGAATATAGCCGGCAGTTGTCTGCTTGACGCCTTGTGGTCGAATTTACAAGCGCCTTTTACAAAGTTACTGTAATGTCTAAGTGGCTAATATTTATTGGCTTTTTTACTTGACTTTTGGCTAATTAAATCAGTGGCGGTTCAGTATTGAATAACATTATCCCTCAATTAACATTCGAGGGTCGATTTTTAAAGCGGCTACAAAGGCAGGCCGGTGTAGGCAATAAAACGGTTCGTCCCTTATCCGTCATTCAGCCCTTGGAGATTTCTTCTGGGGGAATAATTTACGTTGATCGCCCGGAAGGGGAGCGTAACTGCCTCACTGAAACTTTAAGCTTTCACTCAGAATGGTTGCGATTCGCGGTGTCTCAACTTTAACTAATAAATTGGTTACGATAGAATAAGTACCGATCTAAGATCGATCTCCAATTAGTGCGTAGCAAGTTATTTTTATCGAATTACGATTTAAATCCGCCAGCGCGTTTTTGAGACATTATTTAAAACAATCATCCTTCATTTATAATTTCTGTAGGTACACAACAGCTCTTTGTACCTACAGTAAATACAGTTTAGTATTTACATGGTGTGTAAAATTCTTTAAATTTGTTTTATAGAACATGTGTTCACGGCTTTTTTAAATTCCCTCCAAAGAGCGGCACTGGCGATGATGACGTCACGTGTCGATGAGTGTGAATAAAGCCTTTGACGCCTTTCCCCGCATGCATTTCCAGCCAGCCGCTTCAATTCCAGTTTACACGCAACCCTTGCCAAGAATCACTTTGCAATAAAAATGTAAAGCTTTTTGAACCAATAAATTACAAAGGGACATTTCTTTATGAAACGTACGTAACGAAATAATTTACAATTTCAGTCTCTCCACAGCAGACCAATTTAGATAGTTTACATTAAGTACACGATTACTACTACCAGTAGCCTGCACCATGAACACCATCCCCTGCTGCTGCATCATCCGTCCACTTATGGGTAAACGCTTCGATTTTTAACCGACTTCAAAAAGGAGGAGGTTACTCAATTCGACCGTATACAGAGTGGTGCTGACAATACGACAATAAATTAAACATCGTGTACCTCAACACATTCTCAGTCTGCCCTTAAAAAATGATATAAATATGACCATTAGTTTAGTCACAGGAAATTATTTTTCATTTTTCACATTTTCTACATGATGTACATGTTGATAAGGAAGCGCTTGCAGGTTAATGACCGCCGCATGCTGCGGTGTCAAACTTTAATAATAATGGCGCGAAAAACAAGTCTATACAGGATCGGAGGTCAGTGAACCAATATTTTTAAAGGATGTTCTATTGTGTTTGCAATTTTATGCGATTTAGTTTGTTTGAAATTTTAATTCTTTTTTATACTAGTTTTTTTTTTCTATGGTTTAGGATTATTCCAATGAACCAGCATTGTTCGTGTTTTCATTTATTGTCGTATTGTCAGCACCACTCTGTATATGCTTTTTTTCTGTTGTTCGCGGATAACTTTGTCGTTTATGAACCGATTTTGAAAACTCTTTTTTTGTTAGAAAGAAGATATTTCCAAGGTGGTTCCATGATAAAGACATCAGAATCTGATGTTGGAAGAACAGAGAAATCAAGGGAAACTTTCAAAAATCTTAGGGGCGACTAGTGCATTTCTTAGTGTTTTCTTTAAGTATTTTAAAGCAATACATTTTAATAAAGGTCTGGAGTAGATCTGATGATGGAGCCGGGAGACAATCAAAAGAGCTAACAAGAAACAATTCACAGCAGCTACCTTGTGTTTGAGCTTGATTAATTTTTATTGATAAGAACTTTACATCTAGATGGGTTGTGACTGTCATAAAAGCTCTGATGATGAAGACAAAGGCCAGTTCCAGGAACTCCTCAACGGTTTACAGTAGCTACTATGTCTTCTTCTTCTTCCTCAGAATATAGATGTCCACTGCTGGACAAAGGCCTCCCGGCTCTCCAGCCTCAAGGCTTTCCACGATGACCAGTCTTGCTGCCGGCATCTATCGGCTTCCCGCGACCTTCACCAGGTTATCGGTACTCCTTGTTAGGGGCCTGCCTACGCTGCGTCTTCCAGTACGTGGCTGCCACTCCAGAACCTTACTGCTCCATCGGCCATCGGGTCTACGAGCAATGTGCCTTGCCCACTGCCACTTAATTTTAGCGACTCGAAGAGCTATGTCAGTGACTGGTTCTTCTGCGGATCTCCTCATTTCTGATTCGATCACACATAGCTACTATGTGTTTGGACTTAATTCATTTATATTGATGAGAACTTTGCACTCATTGGGTATAAAATAATGGTCTGCAGTAAATCTGACGATGAAGACCATAGGCAGTCGAGGGAATTTTTCAAAATTACAGGTAAAAATTAACTTAAACAAAAATTACGTCGTTTCCCAACCATATTTGCGTCAGTTTCCAGTCTGACCAGATGCAACTGAATACATAGTACTTTTCACAACTAAAAAGTGTAAAATAAAAACTTTTTTACAAAGAAACAACCGACTTCCAAAAACCACCACGAAGTGAAAAATAACTAATTTTGGAAGTCGGTGGTTTTTGTATACTCGTTTTAGACACTGACTTCCGAAATGAGTTATTTTTCAATTTGTAGTGGTTTTTGGAAGTCGGTTGTTTTTTTTTTAATATTATACAAAAGATGCCTATTACGTTATACCTTCAACCATTTCATAATTCAGTTATTTGTTTATTTTGCAGCTCTCCACAGTGGACAGAGAGGTGAAAGTAGCCAAAACTTACTAACGAGGGAGGGTATTTAACATTCCGTGAAGCTCACGAGGCCCTGAGGGACGTCTTGTTAAGAAAAACACTGCCCTCTGCGACACGTCACTCGTAAAACATAGCCTATGGACCTCCTGGCCACTTGGCGTTTATATTAGATCGCACAAATAAAAAATGTTTTTTTAAGATGTACAGCTTGGTTTTGTATAGATAGGTACCTACTATAGTTACTACAAAATGTTTACATTTTCACTAGTCATATTTATATGAAGAGACAAAATCTGCTTAAAGGATAATTCAGAACTGTTTTATTTTTATGTCTGTATTATTTTGCCTGAAACCACATCTGCATTTCAGAATTTGTTTACAATTGTCCACCATCTCGGACATTCTTTGCAAAATTTAACACTTTGCTTAACGTAAAGACTTTTTCACCACACTAATATGTATATCCGGCACCATGCCCATCATCCCACATCATCTTTCATCACGCTCGCCTGATACAAAATGTTCAGCCGTTATCAAATCATAGGTGCCAAGGATGGTGTTATCGTCCTCCTATAAAAGGGTGTTTGTTGAACACAGAGCTACATTATTTCCTCTTTACGAGTATCGATGAGTCGTTTCTAAATACACGTACGTATATTAAACATTTTTCTCACTTTAGTAACCACAAGAGATTATACAGAACAATCTTTAAAAAGACTGCTTAAGAATATTATATCGAAAAATTATTTTTTCGATAAAATATTCTCACTTCTAGGCTTTTTCTTTCCTGAGATCATGTTTATTTCACAGAAGTAAGTTGTTATAAGTATTATCGTTACGAAATCTCAAACAGAATTATTTTGGTTAAAACAAGTAGCTAATTACTTACTAGTAAGGTTTTTGATTAAATAAAGCTTCTTTACTTCTATTGAAGGGATAATGCATTTGGACTATCCCGACTTTAAAGTCAGTATTTCATTAAAAATTTTATACTATAAAGTTCGTGATTTTTATTGAATAAACCACACATACTTCAGTAGTATAACGTACGTTAGCTCTCAAAACGAAGAGCTTTTATCATGTCACCATAAAGGAGAGTGCAGTGGTCGATGCAGGTTTCGCGTTAATTCTTGTTTACGGCGAATCGCTTTTAGTGGCCCTGTTCAAAGCGCCAACCGACGCCGGCCGACCAACGCGACGCTCCGTGACGCGTGAGCCGATAGATTGAATTCACGCGTCTGCTTGACCGCTCCGCAACACGACAAGATCGTTCACCAAAAACAGTAATTGATGGCAAGTGCACATGCAAATACCGAGTAAGGTGAGCGTGTCGTGTAATGTGTTCAACAATGTTCTAATGCCCGCAATACACATACCTGCAACGTGCACAGAAGTATGCAAGTAGCTTGCATGCCATTCACTCATCACAACTTCATGTGAATTATGAAACTAAAGTGTATATTATATTTCAATTTATTTTTACCTCATGCCATCTGATTTCAATATTTTTATAATTCATATAAAAATAAAGAACATACCAAAATAGAACGTTCCATTTTAATACCCATTTGAGTTCTGAAATAATATTTTATAAGCTTGGTAGATAGAAAAACAACAGCTGAAAATATTTTCGCTCCTAATCCATAATTTAATATTAATTTATAGACGAAAATCACCGTCTCGCCGTCATCGAGTCGGAAAATAACGGAAGTCTTTAAAAGAATAAGGCGGTGTTTTGAAGAGGTCGGAGAAACAATTAATCATTCCACTCTTTTATGGAGCTAAAGGTTGGAGGACACGATTGTTCTGTAATACTAGGGTTGTTCTTTTGTTACCATAAAACCGAATATATCACAATCAAACACTCATAGACAGTATAATAGTTTGTTAAAGACCACTTCCCAACCCTCAGCGCGTCAGTGCCTATTATTAAATGCTGAAAATGAAAGTGATGGAATATACCGTCCGTGTTTAGATAATACCTCTAAATAATGGACGCCGCGATGCGCATTAATATTGAGGTAAATCTTATTAGGACCGCCTAAACGCCGCGATAATATCATATTGTTTTGGAACTCACCATCCGCATTTCCTCTCTTATGCTTGGAAGGGTTCCATCCTCAGGGACGACCGAAGCCTCTGAATATTCATAGTATTATCACAAACCGACTTACAGAACTGAGCAGCGTCGTAAATACATAATACCTTTCATTTCGAGATAAGAATCATTTACGTAGCTTTCGTGATGTAGTGCAGCATCGATTTGTGTGGAATAAAGCAATATTTCATGTGATTGTAATAGGAACAGGTCGTTCAGTTTTTAAAGGTTTGGCGGGTGTTATTGGAAGTAGGTTTGCGCTGTAATTGTTGTGTTGATTTCCCTCGGGGCCGCGGCTCTCCGACGTAGACGCTACCTGTAGTGCCCACCGGCCATCAACCCACGAGCACACTAACGCCTCTGTAAACAATTATGCCACCACATTATTGTTACTACAATTAATGAAAATAAACAGTGAAAGAATTCACTGAAAATTGCAGCAGTAAAAGCTTTTAAAGCGCATTGATGCCATGACAAAAGGTTCGGAATCGAAAATAGTCGAGTTATATTTGAGAGTTATTTTCGATTCAAAATACGCGTTTACTCGTAAAAAAATGTACATATTGAATGATTTCCGACATTATTCCGCGTCAAAGTATCACAAACTGTTGTTAATTCCGCCTAATATCGCCGACAACCTCTACGAGCTGTCACACCGGGGTCCGATATAAACATGATGGATATCCCCATATAAAATGAATAAGCTTTATGTACGAAGCCCATGTAAGTGCGCCCTTGTTTACATTACACAGCACACCGCTTATAACGAATGATTCCAATATTTCATTCATTAATACCTTACTAAATACATATGTAGCGACATTTTACCTGCATGTTTTGTTTTATTTGTAAATCATTTTTTTAAACCAATATTTATTGAAGTTGAAAGACATACTTAAATAAATATTCAACTTTATATATTTCAGTATTTCTTGTTTATTTTGAGAGTTTATTTATGGAAATGAATAAAAAAAATTATACAATAAACAAAATAATATGAAACTTATTTATTTCAGACCAGATTTTGCCACATAATAATACTTTGCTAGGATACCTACTTTATAGTAAATGTGCTAACTATAATATAATACATATATTATGTGGGTGCATAGGTACCAAATTTTATTAAAATTCGCTCAGCAATTAAGTTGGGAACCTGTATGTAATGGAAGACAGACAAGCCGATAAACAAATGTAAATTTCACATTTATAATACTTACACTATTATAGATGCATGCGAGTACCTATTAGGAATAGGAACAAACAACTGCTGTAAGTACCTATGTTTTAGATTTCTCACACACCATCGATAGGCCTCAAATTGCGAGAACTGTTTACTGTAGACGTACGAGCCTTCAATATGTTTTTGTTTAAATATTATAAAACTGCTTTACCGCAATCCCACCTGATGATAAGCACCGATGCAATCGTTGAAGGTAAAGCGTGCTAGTTTATTAAGAGCCTATTCACTCTAGCCTGCGCTGGCAAATTTTCCACTCCCTCGATGTACGTGGTATAACAGACGAGGCGAAACGCTTCGTCTAGATTGTAGGGATGTCAACAACGAAAGGGTGGATAATCGCCATACGACGGGTCGTTCGATGATGGAACGGAGATGGAGCAATTAATTCATGCAATTCCCGCGCACACTCTCCAAAATGCAACCTATAAAACACTGACAGGCTATCTACTCCGCCTGTACTCCAGACTTTGGAGACCGTTTTGAATCAAATCTAGGTCGCCGATTAGCCTCTTCGCACCATTTCCACCGAATCCAACGTTACCAGGTGGCATTTTGCAACCCCAGCCCAAATGTCGCTGAAGTACTCCATACACGAACGGACCTGCGCTTTGTATAACATTAGAAGATATCCTGGTGTGAAGTACCGCCGGTCTTTTGCAATAACGCCACGTTTTCTGGCACCTTGGCTTTGGACTCAATGAGCAGCCCAAAGTTTAAGTTTGAGGAAATCTCAACTCCCTAAACTTGAATGCCAAGGTGAACGGGCTCCTTTTGGTGGTGAATAGACACGCTTTGGCGGTGTTGAATGCCGTAAAGTTGTTTTCGCCCCATTTGAAGACTGCCTGTAGTGCAACATTCTGCTCTTTTTTTGGCCTGGATTGCTTCCTTACTAGCCCGAGCACCCGGCAGGTATCTCTTCACATCTCTCTGTCCTATCATTTACATACCTATAGATAGCGGGGATCAGCAAATCGTAAATATGCAGCAGAAACAGAGTTGCAGCGAGAATAGACCTCTGAGGATGACCGGCATTAGGCTCTGATGAGCATTCGTTGACATCAAGAAGAACACACAGAAGGACCGTTCAGTGAAGAAGGTTTTACCCATGCAATAAGGCCAGGGGAAATGACATACGCTGGAAGCTTAGTTAAAAGGCCACCGTGGCATACCCGGTCGAAAACCTTCGAGACATCTAAGGAGACTGCAACTGCTTCCCTAATTTTCTCGAGAGCCTCGCCCCCAGTTGGCCGACTGCGGTAAAACCGGTACTGTTGGTTACTGCAGAGATCGAGAAGTGGGTTTATTTAGATTAGTATAAACTTTTTTAAAACGAATTTTATCAATAAATATATCAAACGACCCGGTTCATAATGGTACCTACTCCAATAAGTTATCTGGTGCGGTAGTATGATCTCCGAATTATTAGTGTACGCGGTTTCTAAAACAGCCAACATTTTGTGTTGGTGTCACTTGGCGCCCTGCCAGCCCTGTAACGCGTACAAAATATCAAAGTGATAATAAACAATATGTTAACGCCTCGCTATACAAAAGGCAATCATTCTTTAACAAAAGATCTATGTTAAACTCGAGAAAAGATTAAAAAGGAAACGTTTGTCGGCTTGCTATCAACACTATCAATCATGCGTATAATAGCCCACGTCCCCTAACACACGTTCTTAAATAATTTGTCAAAAGTCGCTCCCTGCCCATACTGCCGCCGTCTTCCACTACCTACTTATTCCCGTTTTTCTTGACACTTGTATGGGCAATTTTTCACTTTAATGACACAAACAAAATCACAAAACGTTACCGATATTATGACTTCGTTTTAAACATTAAATTTACGAATAAAATGGTAAGTTACGGATAAAATCAACAATAAACGTTTCAATAGCTACATAACATTGATCGATGAATATACCCTTGCGTATCAGTAAGTAGTAAATTGAGTACCTAGTAAATTGAGAAAGGAGTAAAAATGTTGCGTGGAACTTGTAAAATTAATTAGAGGTGTTAAATATTTCACATATTTTTGTTTTTTATTACAAGGATTTCTACGTGGAATTCAAACAAATACTGAATTTAATAGAGCCGTGAGTGATCTGAATAGGCAGGTGGTATAATATTTTTTCCAATTTAGAATCGGTCTGTATTCTAACTCATAGATCAAGCGCGCGCTAGCACGAAACCATTACACTTTGTTGACATCAACGAATGCCCTTTTACATATTCACCCCGAGCACACAAAGATTGAGCCGTGAAATTGAAAATGGTTTCTATGAACAAAAATTTATTCCACGCACGTCCTCGACATATCGTCACAACACGAGTGCAGCTTGTTATATCTATGTCAGAGTGACGTCATTATAGATGGATTTATGTTAATCGATCTATTTCCGATAATATTTTAGGCTAATTACTCGTTAATACACTTTCATAGAACTATATATCCGCAACGTGCTAAGAGCAATTGCTCACGGAATACATAGCCATCCGTACGCTGAAAAGACTAAAAAAATCTTTAACTCACTTTGAAAGCGTTGCTAGTACCTTATCTTGAAAATCGGGAAACATTTTAAAACGTTAACTGTATAAAGTAAATCAAAGCTGGAACTTGCCTTTTCAACGTGTGTTTAATTTCACAGCTATTTATAGATTCACTGAAATATTGGAATCACAACAAAGGCAGGAAATAATTCACAGAAAGCTGATTGAACGGAACGTCGGAAGTTTATAAAAGCGATTTAATTACGATGCGTCATGATTTTATGGCTCATGAATATTTCCATACAATTTAAATGCATTTTTTGGATGTAGGTAAGCAACAAAAACTGAGCAATTTAATATTAAAAAATTAATTTCACACTCCCGGACCTGAATGGGCCATCATACAATCTTGTCGGTTGCCGCTGCAAAGCCGGCATTGCATTTGGGCATAACTTTATAAGCGTTCCCACTTCATAATAAGGCAGTGCTTACTATAATTAAATTTTGAATGTTTTCTTACTCAACACCTTTGGTAAGACTAGCGCATTAAGTATTTGGAAACTCTTTATGTGAAGACGGCAAAACTATGGCTACAACATTTCTTTATATTAAGTGTAAAGGTAAGCAGCGGTAACGTAGTAAATCTAAGATATGTTTAAATATATATAGTATCTGTTCGTTACAGAAAATTAATTTCAGCTAAAACAATACGTAATTAGCTTCGCGTCTCCCTGTTATAACACATTTATATTAGATACGTATGATTAAATCTGTCAAATAAAATCTTAGGTCGTCGAACAATTCCTAAAAGCATATTTTTATAATACTTGTATCGGCTTGTTATCTCTGGTAGTTATATGGGGCAGCTCGGCGCTCAAGCTGTTTACCCTGTAAGTATTGCGAAAAGATCGAAGTTAATCCCAGCGGGCCCCGCCATCCTGCGCTGGATGTGATAGATACTGAAAATTGCATAAAATCCATCAACACTACTACTTTGTGCCGAAGCTTAGCTTTTCGACGGTTACAAAACGAACGCGAAGGAAATAGATTTAGTAGTTAACATAATTTTGTACTCTTAAACAGGTTTGAAGTTTTTTTTTTCGAATGCAGTTTCCATACCAAGGTATTGCAATATTTAATTGAGTGGCATCACAACCATATCAACTTTAAGGTATTGTGACTTTTGGGCACGCCACAATAGCGGCTATAAGTCCCATCTTTGAGGAGTGGCTACAGAGGCGCCACGGTGCCCTCGCCTTCCGCCTGACGTAGGTCCTTATCGGACACGGTCGTTTCGGGAGGTTCCATATAAGACGGGACGAAACGTGGCCGATGGTTTTGATGATAATGATGATGAAAAAAAAGGTACTGGGACTTTTGGGTATTAAAATTCACACAATTTGCTTATCAAATCATTTCTCCTTTCCATCAAAGATTTAGTTTTACAGTCAGTTGGTACACTTCTAAACACATCACATTTGTCGGTCTCCGTGGCGCAGCGGTCACCACGCCTGACTGCGACGTGGAGGCCCCGGGTTCGATCCCCGGCCAGGTCATGATGGGAAACGATCTTTTCCTGATTGGCCTGGGTCTTGGATGTTTATCTATATATGTATCTATTATAAATATAGTATCGTTGAGTTAGTATCCTATAACACAAGTCTCGAACTTACTTTGGGGCTAGCTCAATCTGTGTGATTTGTCCGTATAAAATAAATAAATAAAATTTGTAAACCGATTTATCATTATCATCAATTCAGCCAAAAGACTTCTATTGCTGAACATAGGCGGAGCCCTATCTTCATCTATAGAAATCTTTTGGCTGAATACTTGGAGGAGTCCAAACACAGCAGCTTCCCTTTTACAAAGCAGTGCAATAAAAATCTGACACGCCCTTCCCCTACGCCCAGATTGGAAAAGGTCATTTGATTATTACCTATCCTCAAAAATAGCACAGCCACTTCGATCGGCTCTATAGTGTCCATATTCAGCGGATTCCTACAGCTTTAACAAGTTCATTAACAAAGTCACTAAGTCTTATTTCGCCTACTTCTGCGTCGATCGATACTGTCTGAAAAATAAAAGTATATTTAAACATTACTTAAAATATTTTAATAACAGCAGCTCAGTACATTTTATTTGTTCCAAGAGACTGATCAATAACATCATATTTCAGGAGTCACACTCTGAGAATAACATATTTTTCTAACCGCTTGAGCGGCAAAATAGAATCACTATGTCAGCATTTTGCCGGAGGTCGAGGACTGGCGGCCATATGTGCCCGTGTTGTGGCTTCACTTGCCTTTATATTTTGTCTGTTATGTAGACATACGACATTCGTTTAAATAAAGAATTACTTGTCCTTCCAATAATAATTACCACCCGTATGAATAAATCTTACTTATGCATATTGATAGATTTTATTAGACTTTTATACTTACGTATCCTGGCTGTTTTTCATCACTTTATCAATGTATTTTTTTTACATTTCCTCTTTGTCTTACAGAGATATTGACTGTTTATTTCTCAAGTTTCTCAAATATAACCGAATACTTGTACGCAGCAAAATAGTTTTTTATTCATATTATCGGGAAACTGAAGTCGTGGTGGCCTACCAGTTAAAACACCGGCCTCTCAAGTATGAGTGTGCGAGTTCGATTCCTGGTCAGGCAAGTACCAATGTAACTTTTCTAAACTTACATCTACTTTCTATGTATACCTCGGACACCAATGACTGATTATATAAGATGAAGGAAAACATCTTGAGGAATCGTGGACTTTAAGTCTGAAATCGCCAACCCGCATTGAGCAAGCGTGGTGATTACGCTCAATCTTTCTCTGTTCTAGAGGAGACCTGTGCCCAGCAGTGAGACGATAAAAAGGTTGATGATGATCGTGAAACTTTCTCAAATTACTAATCATAGCGACCGATATATAAAATTAAAATTATATTTTCAGATCCCTGTGATATGAATTGGTACAACGACCACAACAGAAAGACAACAACAGTATAATATGAACATAAACGTCCAGCGTTTCCAGGCCATGAATCTGAACTGCAAATATATACATACAAGGCTAGGATTCAGTTAATAAAAGATGATATATTCACATAATACATCACGAATGCAAGTTGCATTAGCAATAATTCCCTGGCCACCAAAGTGAACCATTATAACTAAAACAACAGCAAAAGCAAAGTTAGAGAAAACAAACACATTCAGGATTAAGCTTCACTAGGAAATTTGGATTTCACTTAAGTACGTATACAAATGCACAGGTGAGTCCGTGTCTCTTCATTATTATAGAGAACGGGAATGTTCTACTTTGCTAAATACTATTTTCGAAAGAAATTTGAAATAGAGCTCTTATAATTTTTAGAAGACATGAATAAAACATTTTTTTTTATAAAATTTGATTAAAAATCAAAATGTAATAATAATAATTCCTAGCAATAAAAAGTTACTTCAATAATACGATAAAGTAATTTTTCTATCAAATTAGCTACGTTTGAATTTAAGAGAAGAAAACAAATGGATTTTTCGTAGATGACTCTCAGTAATAACCAAAATTGAACTGAGTGCTTCCCAATTTGACTTTACCGTTAACTTCCAATTCACTTTATATTACTCCCACTACAAATACGAATAAATTTATAACGATTGAACAAAATGATGAAAGAAAGAACATGATTGAACTTAAAAACTTCAACGATAAATTCTAGCACGTGTTCTATCCACATCTACAAGAGAAAGCGACGTACAAACCAGTACAATTAAGTTAGGATGATTGATACCCTAACTTCACTCTGCTGATACACGTTATTGACACTGGGCGTGATGGATAGCGAACAGAAACTGACTTTAAAACTTCATAAATAATATCCTTTTGGGACACCGCTAATAAATGACCGATATTAACGGAGTCCATATATAAAGCTATAAATAACATACACGTTTTTGTCAAAGTAACGCTACCATAAAAAGTAGGAATCCGGTAATATGTATATTGTACAAGTATAAATGATTTACATGGCCAACAAAAAGCAGAAATACTACACAAATTTTGTAAGATTTGTATTAAGTTAATAAAACACAATTATCAAGTCGAATTAGAGGATAATAGAATATGATACGATCAACACAAATCCACAGAATAAATTTCAGAATTAAGTGACAAAGATTTAGCTACAACGTACGAATCAATTATTTCTCATGCCCATAAACATACGGAATACATACAAGCGGAATGTGTGTAGCAGCACAACCCACACGACAGCGCGACGCCTCGTAACAATTCATTCCCACAATCCCTTACATCTGAATTCTTAATGAAACAAAAATTGCAAATGTCATACCATATCTCTGCCAGACCCATGAATACTAAAGACGCTATTGTGGATCGTTCAAGTGCGCGAAATTGAGTCTGCTGCTCGTAACAAAAATGATACTGATATGTCATGCGACTTCACCAAAAAAATCATTACCGTTTGAGACTATGGGTATACCTACCTACACCATGTACGATGCGACAATAAATCATGAAATCAGATTTAAAAGAATGATACACGTCGTCAGAAAACAATTGGAAAAACGTGACCGGAGCCTCGATCCCGCGGCGCGGGCGATCGCAACACGTCGCGCCGCCCAATGCATACTAAGTAATAACGCCAGTTTCAATTTTACCTCCCCTTCTCTTCATAACATATTTTAAATAATAAATATCCGTCTTATTGCGGAGAACTAGATTTCTACTTCTTTCAGATCCAAAAATTTGGACATAAACACCTCTAAATAAAATGTAACGTCCCTACGTTAAGGAGCACGTAGAACTCGGAACGCGAGCCGTCTAGAAGAGACTCGTTATAAATAAGATATTACCGCCGCCTGATATCTGGCATGACTGTTAGTTAACCCCTGTCTTGTATCTGCTGCCAACTCAACACGTTTTCACCGCCCTCTTACTTTACGTGATCTACTACTGTTATAAATACAACCAAGTCTACTGTATCAAATTCCAATGAATATCTAATATCAGTAGCATAGCGAGTATTCAGTTTTACAACACAGATAACTGTGAGAGCTAATAATAACCCTTAATTTACAATAAAGCATAAAGTAGAACTAATAAGCATAAATCGAACTATTCAATTAAAGTAGCTTCAAACCATGACGTTGGCGGTACTTAGTATTCAAACGTATGCAAATTACAGACGTGCTATGCAATAAATGCCGACACACGGATCACAATTCGACAATTGGCATTTATGTCGCAATCGCATTGTATAGGTGTTGATAGTTACTGGAAACGCCCCTAATTACAAAATAACTTCTGTATGACCTGCAATTGCAATGCAATGTTCTAACGGGTACATTAACCGAGAAATATAAATGGGCTTTTTAATTTTAAACTACATCACTCGCGACTGTTATTACTAATTTGAATTAAATATTTGACAGCTGGGTATAAATCAACATTCTACGAATGTTTCCACTCAAGTTTGTTTCAAATGGGAATTTAATAACACCTTTCAGTTTCCTACCTCTACGATTGCGATACTGCTAAGTAGCTGAAGGAGTTCGTGTTTATAAAAAATAATTATTGTATAAAAATATAAATATATCGGTATGACAGCGTGATTCTCACTACTTTTCCCAATTTGCACGGCCAGTCTGTTTTTACAGTAAATACAGGTTCACCAAATTAAAATGTATAATTTTTACAATTTAAAATATGTAATTAATTTTTAAAAGTAATAGATAATATATGAACAATTTTTAGGGTTTCAGACATTACATTTCTGCCTAACTTATCTTTGAAAATAAACTGAATAATTGAAAACTCTTTTTGAATACAGAATGAGTTTTACTTAATATCACAAACGCATTCTCGTAGATAGATCGATCAGCTACTGCATTAGGTCGCCTCAAAATGGCGCACTAGGAGTAAAATAGTGGAAACTGTTCGGTGTGTTCGCAGTGATAAAGCGGATCTTGCAAATCGCACCGCGCAGTAGGCCGGCCGCACACAGTGCCTGTCTTGTATCTGTGGCTGGTCATACAACCAGCGAGGAAACTTACAACAATTATTTTGACTAGTTATATCGGCAAAACTCAAGTAAAGTTATTGTATTTATATCTTTTATAGTTTAAGTACAAAAGTAAGCTTGTAAGCTAAGTTGCTTATTTATTGTTTGTAACATATCAATAAACTAACTTGGCAATATCCAGTTATCTCTTTTATGGTACAATTTTATCTTACCATTGTTTGACGAGAATTATAATAAGGCTTCTTAATGTGGAATTCACCATTCTTATGATGTAAAACTATTTTTACTAGTTCGGATTTTGACTGATTCAAGAATTTTATTCAGAACAAATTGTTTCTATGATTGTATCCAGTCTGCCGTCTGCAGAACCATATTCGCGACCGAGACGTTAAGTTTAAATACGGCTCAAAGCATCCTGGTGGGTATTTGGGCATTGTAGGCCGCCTACGGCGTAGCGGCGTAGCACTCTGGCTACAAGTGCTACGACACACGACCATTTGGATACTACACATGAATGCAAACATGTTACTAGATCTATTTATGACTGTTTGATTAAATCTTTTCCACATGAAGCTTCTTTCTACAAGTTGGGCTCCGCTGATAAATGTTGGTCAATCAAAAGTTAAACTAAGCTTGCCATTGGCTACCGTTGATCAATACTATCCATTACATTATCAAGACACCTCGAGTCCTCATAAGACTTTTAATCACATTTTAAGGAATGGGTCTCAGCTGTCATTCGTAAATCTTTATCTGTCGTTACGGATAATAAGAAGCCAAGAAATCTGACAAGCAATATTACCAAGAGGTATCCAGTTATTCAGCAACTGGGCTATAGCGTAGGATAGTAGGGTTAGACTAAAATCCGATCTCAACATAGTTGGGAAGAGGATTATTTTTGATGATAGGCTTTAACAAAAAGGGTCTAACAAAAGTAAAGTTATCGATCCTTCGTAAAATAAAACCCGCATGCTTACTCAGTTCTAGATTACAAAGTTAGTTATTAGGGTTATAAAACCTGCCGCTTACCGATTACATCTTAGCTTACCAAGGAAAGCCAAGATGTAATCGGCTAAGATGGATGGAATATTTCACAAAATAAAGAGACAACCATACCAAAAAGTCTAGTCGGTTACACAAAAAAGTTTTATTCCCATTTATATAATAGTAAATGATCGTGAGGGTGTCTAGAGTCTAGTAAAGTTAGTGTAGAAAAGCTTATTCTGTTACATAAATGGAACAGTGACCCTGTGCCTAGTTTCTAGACATTTGGATTACAAATTATCGCTCATTGTCGTACTTAATTACATACGAGTGTGTAGGTTTATTTTATTACAGATAGCGGTTCGACTTGAATTTTGCATACCAAAAGGTCATCTTTTAACTTAGGTACTAATCCAAATCTATACTATTATGTACAGCTGTAGAGTTTGTTTGTTTAAACGCGCTAATCTCAGGAACTGCTGGTGCGATTTGAAAAATTCTTTTTACGTTGGATAGCCCCTTAATCCAGGAAGTCTTTAGGTTATATAACATCACGCTGCGATTAATAGGAGCGGAACATATCGAAACCTACGCGGGTTAAACCGCGGCACGCAGCTGGTTGTATATATTTTACAAGGCGAGTACTGCAGTTATTATTTTACTTTTGGCACTTTACACAATGGATGAAAACAAGAAAATGTAGAAGAACATAATGAACAAACTGCAAGCTTGATCCACTTTTGTGGAATATAAGGAGACATTAACTCTATTACTTGATCCTTTAACCGTCTCCGGGACAAGTAGAAAGATGTAACTGTAACCCGGTAAAGTGCAGCTACCTCGACGGAACGGCAACAGTGCGTGGATGTGGAGCTATGATGCAAACCATGATCCACTTCTTATCCTACACTTTTTAGCCCAAAGCATGTTGTCAACGTGACCTTTACGATGCCGCCGACAACGCCTTTGGAAGTGATAAAGTTTTCATCAAGATATAAAATACAGTCGCGCCAGTGATATGACGAAGAAGCAAGAAAAACATTGAAACATAATTATCAATTTACAACTCAACTAACTATTCCTAAAGAACACAAAAACATTATTAAACCTAGACTCTTACAAAATGAAGCCTCTAAGAAAAGAAATTTAAACCATCAAAATGACAACTTTCGAAACAAGTGCATAATCAGCTTTGGCTCGATTAATACCGCGATGCCCGAGGCGCAGCAGTCTATCTACAGCTCGATATTGCCAATACAAAGAACAAAATTATTTCCTCCATTTCTTTAAGATCCCTGTATTTTAGATACAACGTAGTTTCTTCAGACGTCCCATTTTAAATAACAAGTTCAATGAACTTAAATTGTTTTATTTAATATTTTTCATAGTCATACTTTTATAAAGAAAGATAGGCAACCATCATCCATGTTTGTACCTTTCTTTCGTACATAGGAATGTACGGAAAAATAGAATCACGTTAATAATGAACATAGGAATGTTCATAGTTACGTATTTTTAATTATATAAAATAGGTAACCTACAATGTATTTTATAAGCAAATTACAATGTATAAACAGTTAAACACTAAACTGAACGTCCACTTTGATCTCGAATTTAAAAACGAGAAAGAATCGTCGCCGCGTTTGCATTCAGTAGCAACAACTTCTACTTTGTGTATCTCACCGTTCATCGTAAAATGGGTATCGATTTGCCAGTCGGTAAAGAGTGCCATAAACTCAAATTTAACATACAATAACAGTTGAAAATAGTTGTTTGTGTTCAACGAGTGGTAGTACTGGTTGGTTCCGTGCCAAACTATGCATGCAAGGGTAATGTAATTGTTTGCGCGACGTCTAATGCACTGGTAACGACAGAGGTATCGCGTCTACGTTCCGTTTGAGCCCACCGAAAATATTCACATAAATATTGTCGCCAAATAACATGTGCCATTACAACGAAACTGGCAAAAATGCGGTCTGACGAGTTTTTAAACAAACCTAAAGTAACTTGCACAAACATATTGCTTACAAACTCGAGGCGCACCACGAAACAAATAAACAATTAGAGGCAAACCGCAAACATTGTCTGACCCACCTAATCCATAACTCATAAAAATGTACGAGCAAATCAAACATTGACCTCTTGTACAAACAAACACAATTGCACCAATATATCTACCTGTGCTGACCAAATACAACTCGTACCGTGGGTACAGTATAATGTGCACTGTTTCATGTTTACCTAGTTACACGGCGTAACAAGGCGTAATCTTTAATAATCTATCTTTTATGCTATAAAATTAAATAGCTTTCATAATGAAATTGCTAATATTCGTTGATACCATAATAAAGACTGAAAAAAACCAGAGCATCGCTTCCAAGTATAATTTATTTAATTTAAATAGGCACCTATAAGTGGGTGAAGCACAAGCGCGACTGACAGCGCGGCATTTTCATTAGGTTCGTTGCAGTAAGTAAAAACTTAATAAAGTTTTAGTAAAGAATTTCTAATTAGAAATTTTAGCTCTTCACGACATAGCAATATTTCAGGCCCGTGGAGGTATTTCCAATAAAGGACTTTGCCAAGTCATAATTCTTCAAAGTTACGTGTAATGAGATGTGGATATTACGGCATTCTTATGAGATTTAGATGCTCCCACACAAAGAGCTTGCGGGCCAAGAACTTGAACAAGCTTGCAATAAACTACACTGCTTTAAGTCACACACATACGTTCATATACAAAAATGTGTTAAATATAGTCAAAGTTGTACCTAGTTCGAGTGAAAAGAGGAATGGCGCGGCAAATGGCGCATAAATTTTACTTCAAGAATAAGCGGAGGCCATTAAGAAAATATAGATTACATGTACAGCACGTAAAAATGGCTTCGCATTGGTTAACTTACTAGGAAATTTATGACTGTATAAGAGTATATACATAAGAAGAAAGCATTTTCAATCGCTAATATATCTAGGTTTTTAATTTCCAATTATAAATATTTTTATAGGTACTTAAATAAAGTTGGCAAGACAAAGTATACAAAAGCATTCCTGTGATCTGTCCAACAATACATTTCGATTGCGGTACTATCAAGGTAAGAGGATCACAGTCGCCGTAATACCCGCTGGGTTCACTATAAGTGCCTTGAATTTCTTATACTCTTTTAGACAATAAGTGGTAACACGAAACAGTTCAAATAACTGTTGCAGTCATATCAATTTTTAAATGGACTATCAGACTCATAATCCGTGGGGGCTGTAAGACACGATACTGGGAATTGAATTTCAGAAGTGTACGTTTAGAGGCGAAACGTCAATAGGTAAGTAATGTAGCTCTATTGCGGGCTTTGGTGAATTTACATAATACTGTGGAGCATAGTGAGCGATCAAAGCTGCAGAGGACGACTCGGACGGCGTTCAAGTATGCAATCGCGTCACGAAAGTCGACGTTTGGAAAGTGGTCACGTAAAATTTTACGTTTGAGCTCGGCATCAGCGTGCGACGCCGCTTCGAACCTAATCCAATCAGAGCCAATGGCGCTGGACACGGGTGTCAATTTCGCACATCGTGCCGCCAACACCACTTCTCCTGTCATACGCTGCCATCCTAATGTACATGTATCTGTATTTCATATACAGTAAAAATTTACAGTACATTTTACTTGCTTATAATGATAAACAAGTGAATATTTTAGATAAACTGTCTCTTGTTGTTTTTATGCAGTTGCGGTGAGCTGTACTTTTAGTGTCTGCAAATAAAACAGGGCGAGTGTTTTAATAGTGTGTATTATTTACGGGCCCTAATAACAGGCGCGGGCTGCAGGCGGCGAACTAGCCACCAAGAACTACCTCGTCGCAACACTGCCGCCTGCGAGGTACCCGTCTGGAATATTCAACGGTTATTTACTGACAATTTTACATAAATTAGTCTAAGTATAGTGGTCCGCGAAAAACTTTCTTTAAGAACTTCCTAGATGCTTAATAAGATAGCAAGCGTTTACGGTAACAATGTATTTATCCAACTAACACACTATATTTCTTGAGTTGAGCTTCTTTATTATTATTTTTTTCTGATAACACCTAATTTGATTTCATCAACGTAAGTAGCCTTAACTACCGTTCACTTCAAGAAACATTCCGGCAGTGGGCTAATTTGAAACTTCGCTGGAAAGTTCTAAATATCCAACAAATCCACGAGAAAATTATCTTTATCAAAAATCTGGTAAAATGAGCAACGAAGCGGAAGCAAGTGGCAGTTAAACGATTTGTCGGCGTATTAATAAAACGATTAAAGGAAGCTCTCGGTGGTAATCTGAGAGCGACGCGGTGCGCGGCAGATGGCCACAATTCCCAAACTTTGATGACGACGCCCGGCATCCGTAGACAGAACCAACGATTTGTAGACTTTTGTTGGCGACTACTTGGATTTCATTCAAAAGGAATAAGTTGCGAGGACGTCTTTAAATTTACTTTATTCAAACTTAAACCACCACTCGCCACTAAATGCACACCTGCCATAATAAAGCTACCGTTTCTAATTTGTCTCCAGGCGGCACCTAATGATAGGCTGATGTTCAGCGACGTCAATCGGTGTCCGTCGTTTGATGACTCGTCAAAATTGCTTCCCGTGTTGTTAAGTGCAGGAAATTGTGACTCCTCCATCGGCACACCTACCGAACGCTAACTGCTTTTACTCTTCCCTACACGGGTCTATAATCAACTCTGTAAATGTATAATATTATCGAGGGGAACCGACCTAAATCTAGAGGACACGAATGTAACTTTACAAAACAAATATTAATGAATATTTATATCACCATCCGCCTATAAATAGAAGATTCCAAACGCCCTTAACAAAACATGACCGCTTAATTTTTATCTTAACATGTAAAACTGTCCCTTCAGTATGTGGAAGGATAAATCCACGCCAAAACGGTAAATGGTGCTTGAGGCAATATCTCGGCAACAGCAGCTGTGAAGTAATGGCGCCGACACTTTACGCGATGCGATTACGACCACCTAAACATTCATTACAAGTAATGTCCGTCATTTATCTGTCCTAATCACTGTGTGAGCGCTCGCCCCGTGCCTGTGCCCATGCGATTATTTTAAAAATAGCTGGCATAAGCAAACTAACTAAATGCCAACTTACCCCCGCTTTATACTAAGCAAGGATAATAATGAACGGGAATAAAAACTAATACATTTACAAAAGCCGGTGTGTTGAATCGCGCGGAGGGCTACGAGCCTAGCTGGTGAACCCCGCTAAATGTTTCACGGTTTAATCAAGCCCCTGCTATCAGGCAAGACAAATAGTTAGCTCATCTGCATCTATACGAGTCGGAGCCGCCGCAGCCAACAAAGCATCGATATTTTACTTTAACTTCCTGACGAGGATAATAAATGTATCGACTCGTAGCTTTCACATAATCAGATCATTAGCAGGCAATAAATTAAATAGTTCACTGAAAAATCATAAGTATTGAAAGTGGGTTTGAGCTAAGAAGGGGTCGGTCGGCTAGTGCTCAATCGCGCTAATGGTAAGAACCGCAAGCGCAGTCCCCTGGGACATACTAACTAAATATGTAATGGTTATTCGAAGCGGTCTCGCTACACTTAGGCCCCACTTCAAGTTGACCAGATAAAGTTACGTGCATGCTTCAAATACAATTCACATACTTAGTTTGCTTGCTATTTCATTTCTTATTCATGATTCTTAAATTAGAGCGAGAACAGAAAATGTCCTTTGTCGTTTGTGTGTCTCATCAATACAGATCCACAGACCGTAATTAATCTGAACGTGCCCCGACCACAAGTTCAAAAGAATTTCGAGAAAGTGCGAGTGCAGTAAAACAACTTTTGAGCCTTATTTTCTCGTTCCGAAATTGCAGTGGGTTTAAGCGAGATTTCATTTGTATAGAAGCCGGTATAATCTGGAATAATACCGCAGTAGCGGCGCGAGCCTTCAAAGACGCCACTCGTCCGCGCGCCGGTTGCCGCCTGTAATGAGTTTTTTTAAATGCGCAACACATTCATGCACCATGTCGAGTTTCGCTCTCTTTAATGTAGTGCAAGTGCAGTTTATACAGTCTTATAATTTCAGAATGAAGTCCCGATAAATTCCGAGCGGCGTCCACTCTAGTTTTGTAATAATTAAGTCTAATTTTATTAATAACGTTTATCTTTCAGAAATGAACCATAACAGTCGTCCGCTCGTCTGGTGTGCGGAATGAAATCCAGCTGAAGCCGTCTTGATTACTGCGACCCGGGCGCCGCTCGACGGTTCAGAATTGGATGGATTATGAGGAATTTAAAGGGCGATGACAATTTGAATATGAACAAGAAAAGTGTACTCCAAAATTAGATTAATTTTTCCCTTATTGTGACACAAAGGTCTTGCATTGTCAACTAAAAAGACACTTTAAAGCGTCTACCATATTTGTCCACAGCAAGCAGACTGATTAGAATTTCTTTGTTGTGTTGATGAATGACAATAAAATAAATTGCTTTCACGTGGACCTTCATAATGCTTCGTCATTTCTTAACCCTAGTTACTCAACATTTTATCATTAATAAACAAAGATGTTTCCACGTCAAAAACGTAACGATGCGTCCTTTCAACAAACAAAGAAAACACGTGTGTGAAAAAAATCTCTCGTACGTTTGTCAAAAATCGTAGGGATCAAGTACAATTGAGGTAAGGAGTAGCATAAGGGTTCTGAGGCCGTGGCAGCTCGCTCTGTGTGACAGGCTGAGCAAGCGGAAGGAAAGCGCGGCTAATTACTGGCGTCGCGACGCTCGCCCGGAGCAAGCTAGAGCTCGCATCCTCTTACGAGGGAGGCTCGCTGAATACAGAGGAAGTCTACCTACTATACGATACTCATAACGCACCACATATACATTGTAGGAACTCCATAATTATCACTAAACCTTATTCCGAACCACACAAGATTGTCCACAGATAAGTTTCTACAAACATGGGTAATACGTGAATCACCCCCAGTCTCACTGTATTACATCGTACAAAGACGTGCGTGATTCCGGCTATCCTAAATTGATGTTAAATCGCTTTTTGTTTGCGCATTCAATCCCAGAGCAATTTCTCAGTTAGGGAAACAATCTAATACAGTCGCTGTCTTTTATGTTCCAGGGGAAATAGAAATAATTTAAAAATCATTTGCACTTTACGATTTGTGTATGTTTTAAACATATATTTCAACGTCGGTTGTTCTCTGCGGCTATGTTCACTTTTAATAAATTATTAGGACATCAAAAATAATAAAATTAATTTGAAAACAAAGCACTTTGCAGTGTTACACTCAGGTTCGTATATTTTTCAGTTTAAGATAATCCATACTAATATTATAAATGAGAAAGTATCTCTGTCTGTCTGTCCGGCTTTCACGCCAAAACTACTGAACCGATTGTGAATGACATTTTATACACAGGTAGTCTAGAGCCTGAGATAGGCTATAGGCCGCTATGACCAATAGGAGAAATGAAATGAAATCGTTTATTAAGCAAATAGGATCACTGATCACTTTTACACGTCATGGAGCAGAGCAGTACCAAAAAATGTTGCGAAAACGGGGGCAAACGCGGACGTACATATTGCTCCCATTATTTTAACAGGCGCTTATTTTATATCAACACGCGGATGGAGTCGCAGGTAATAGCTAGTATTGCATATAAGCCAACAGACGTAAACTATATGTATAATAAACAAAACAATGGTGAAGAAATAAGAACATCAAAAAAAATATCTATATCGCTGTTAGCGGGAAAAGTGCATACCTACATCATGCACCGAATGAATTAAAAGTGAATTCTTACCATCATTAGTTTTCATCTCGAAGTCAAGGGCTAACTGCGTACTACGTAAGCCCCCAAATAGTGTGCCTTGATAGAGCCTATGAATGCGAGACGCGGCCGCGAGGCGCGAGGGAAGCCATTCATAATATTGTAATAACCGCTTCCAGCAGCAGTTATTCCGTGCTTAAACGTTTTACTGCGGTCATTATCTACCCGCTGAAAGGATATGCAAGCAATAAATTGTAGAGTGTTACCTACACGTACACGCATATCTACGGTTACTTACTATCTTAAATCTAACCGCCATCGCACATTCAGAAGGAAACGTTTAATGTTCTAATTGACAATTCATAGATAAGAATCCTGAAATATAGACTAGGTACGCTTTTAAGTGCAGAACCGTTTTATTTTATGTAAACAATAACCCTGGACTGTAAATAAATGGGAAAATGCTATAACATGTCCAATTTCTTTAGCACAATAAGCCAGCAGTATAGATACCAACATAGATACTCCGATTGCCAAAGTATTTTAAATCGTATCATATTTCCCGTATCTTTGTACTAAAATAGATATCTCAATGGCACATAAAGGGAACGCGCCTTTCCTTTAGCAATAAAGAGAGCATTTAATCTAAGCTTATCTGGCCGGAAGCATTCATTAGATGATTGCACTATTACTAGTGGACTCTTTCCGAACGGCTCCGCCTTAGGACTTTCATTTATTTAAGACATATGAAAATTACTTTAATAGACTCATGTATACTGATATAAATTCTGCTCACTCCAATGATGAGCATGAGCGAGCAGAATTTCTAGGCATTCGGTTCTAACAGAACATTAGTTTAAGAAAATTGCAAGTTCGCTAATCATTATAATCCTATGTAGCTTCACCTTGCTTTGTATACGATTTTTATGCGCCATTAGCGGTAAAACATTGAGAAGAAGTACAGATACTATTTCATATTAAATTGTTATTTTTACACCTATGTTCAACAAACTTTAATTTTGACATAGAATGTGTTAGAATTACAATAACACTCGTGTACCTAATAACTGAGAATGCTTCAAAAAAAAAAGTTTGCATATACATATTTTTGTTACTTTTTCACGCGAAAACTATGAGCGGAATTATATGAAATTTTGCACACAGATGGTATAAGCAGGATTAACAAATATTTTTTTTCCCCCGATATTCCCACGGAATTCAAACATGTGTCTTTTGCATTGTGTCATGTCACCAGATTGCGACTCACGTGGTGAACGACGAATGTGGCGAAACAAGTCAGCAGACTGGGATGAGATGCGCCACTTCATTGCGTCTTATCCTTGGCAGCAGGTCTGCTTCTCTTCTGACAATCCATCGAGCTGTGGGAATGCTATATCCTATGTCGTGCGTCAAGCTATGGAGTATTTTAGTCCCTTCAGTGACGTGCCCGTCGGTGGCTCGGCTCACACAAGGTTCAACGCCGACTGTGTTCAAGCTGAACAGCATAAGCACGCGGGATTTCTCTCCTGGATTAACGCACGTGACCGCAGAGCACGTGATCTAAGCTCAAAGAAGAGAGCCTTTAACCGTGCTGCCAAGTCCTACTAAATGGCGCTTAAGAATGCTCGCTTTGACCGCATTACTAATACTGGCAACAAGCTATCTACGCAGCCATCCGGTAGCAGATCTTTCTGGTCCCTCACCAAATCGATTAAGGCAAACTTCTATCGGCCCACACTGCCTCCGTTGATTGAATTTTATGGACCACTGGCACATACGGCGAAAGAGAAAGCAGGTCTTGTTGCATCTCTCTTTGCCCACAATTCGCGTCTTGATACTAGCAGTGCTACTCCACCGAACTTACCTCACTGCGACACCTCAATGTCAAGGGTTCGCATTAGGAACCAGGAGGTTCTGAGAGCACTGTGTCGTCTGGACGTGCATAAAGCTAGTGGTTCAGGTGGTATACTGGCGATTGTTCTTAAGATAGGTGCGCCCGAGTTGATTGCTCGTATTGACGCGCTTGTATCGCCTCTCATTTAGGACTGGTATAGTGCCCAAGTCCTGGAAGCTTGCCAACGTGCAACCCGTGCCCAAAAATGGTAGTCGAGCCGTTCCTGCCAACTATCGGCCGATTTCAGTTTACTCTCCAAGATTATGGAGCGTGTATTTAACTCACGCCTCTTGGCATACCTGGAAGGTAACGATCTCCTCAGTAACCGACAGTACGGGTTTCGCCGCAAATCAGTCAACTGGAGACCTACTAGTGTATGCCACTCACTTGTGGGGCGAGGCCCTCGAGAAAAATGGGGAAGCGATTGCCGTCTCCCTTGATGTCTCGAAGGCCTTCGACCTGGTATGGCACGCTGGCCTTTTGAGTAAGCTTCCAGCGTACGGCATTTCCGCTGGCCTGACTGGCTGGGTAAAAGACTTCCTGACTGAACGGTCCCTCCGAGTTGTTGTTGACGGATGCTCATCTGAGCCCATGTCGACCAATGTCGGTGTTCCTCAGGGGTCTGTTCTCTCTGCAACTCTGTTCCTGCTGTATATTAACGATCTGCTGATGCCCGGTATCTATGGGTATGCAGATGACAGTACAGTTGTGGAGAGATACCTGCCGGAAGCTCGGGCTAGTAAGGAAACAATCCGGTCCGAAAGAGAGGCCATGGTAGAGCGTGTGAGTGCTGCACTGCAGGCAGTCTCCGAAAGGGGCAATGCCAATCTTGTAGCATTCAATGCCGCCAAAACACAGGCGTGTCTTTTCACCGCCAAAAGGAGCCTGTTCACCTTGGCTCCTACTCTTCAGAATGTATCCTTGGAGTGTACCGACCGCCTTCAGCTTTTGGGAGTTGAGATTTCCTCGAGCCTTAACTTTGGGCGGTTCATTGAGTCCAAGGCCAGGGTGGCTGCCAGAAAACTAGGCGTCATCGCGAAGGTCCGGCGGTACTTCACACCAAGGCAGTTTCCTAATTTTATACAAAGCACAGGTCCGCTCGTGTGTGGAGTACTGCAGCCACATTTGGGCTGGTGCTACGAAATGTCACCTTGCCACTTTGGATTCGGTGGAGAGGCGTACGAAGAGGCTGATTGGCGACCCAGACTTAACTCGAAACGGTCTCCAAAGCCTGGAGCACAGGCGTAGAGTAACCAGCCTTTCGGTCTTCTATAGGATGCATTCTGGTGAGTGTGCAAGGGAATTGCATGATTTAATTTCCCCATCTCCGTTCCATCATCGGACGACCCGTCGTACGGCGAGTTTCCACCCTTACGTTGTTGACACCACTGCGATCCGTACGAAGCGTTTTGCTTCCTCCTTTATACCGCGTACATCGAGGGACTGGAACAATTTGCCAGCGTCGGTGTTTCCCTCACAATACAATTTGAGTGTCTTCAAGGCTAGAGTGAATAGGCTCTTAATAAACTAGCGCGCTTTACCATCAACGATCGCATCACTGCTTACCATCAGGCGGGATTGCGGTCAGGCGCTGGTTTAAAATTTATAAAAGAAAAAAAAAGGATAGATAACTAAAATAAATAATATATACGGACAAATCACACAGATTGAGCTACCCCCAAAGTAAGTTCGAGACTTGTGTTATGGAATACTAACTCAACGATACTATATTTATAATACATACATATATAGATAAACATCCAAGACCCAGGCCAATCAGGCAAAGATCGTTTTCCATCAAGACCTGGCCGGGTATTCTTTTAAAGCTTTTATGGATTTGAGTAATTTATTATATATTTTTGGAGCCATACCTAGGACACTTTTTGAGAATGGCGGTTTGATGGGTTTTAGATTTAAGAGCACCTGGGTGGCGTTTTGTGGAAAGGGTTTTAAATAGGTTTTGTTTATTTTTGATGAGCATGACTACTTCAAAAATGTATAAGAACGGAAGTGTTAATAATTTTGAATTTATATAAAATAGTTTGCAACTGTCAGTGTTTTTAATCATGCATATTGCACGATGACACTTTTTTGCTTCAAAGGCTAATTCCCTGTCTATCGAATTACCTCAAAAGATTATTCCGTATAGCAGTGGTGGAAACGTATGCGTGCTGCGCAGTAAGAACAGTGCTGCGAATGGCAACCTTGTTCAAATTGTGCAAAGCATAGCAAAATATTAATTGAGTTTTTTTTTACTATATGATCAATCTGTGTTTTCCATGACATCTGCTGATTTTACCAAATCCCTAGAAATTTTGTGGTGTTTACTTTAACAATATTATTATCTTTATATTTAATGTTCATTACAATGGAGTTTGATCATTGGTTAAAGTTTATAATGTATGTTTTTCCAAAATTACTTTTTAAGTTGATATTAGTTAGCCATTGAATAATTAAGTTTGAACTATTATTTATTTCATTTTGGTATTTTTCTAAGTTTTTTCCTATAAATATTGTGGTACAATCACCGGTAAATAGAGTCATGGGGTGTTGTATGGTTCTTGGAATATAATTTACATAACAAAAAAATAACATTGGACCAAGCACACTTCCCTGTAGTACACAGTGTACCTGTGTGTGTTCTGTGTTTGTTCTATTACATATTCTAGTTATTTGTTTTCTCCTAACGAGGTACGACTTTATCAACTCCAAGACATTCCCCCTTATTCCAAGGTTACTTAATTTTATAAGAAAGATTCTGTGATCTACATAATCAAATTCCTTCGTCATGTCCATGAAAAATGCTGTAACTGGAATTTTTTTTCCAAAATCAAACTAATTTCATTTATTAATTCATAGATCGCCATATTAATATTTTTATGTTCTCTAAAGCCGTACTGTTCTTTAGTTATTGTTTTCCCTAAGAATGAGTAAAGACTGTTATAAATCACGTTTTCGATGATTTTGAAAATATTGGTACAAGTGCAATAGGCTTATAATTTTTTTATATTTTGTGGATCATCCTTTTAATGGAGAGGTTTTATAACAGACAGTTTTAAGTCATCAGAAAATTTACTAGTGTCTATATAAAGGTTAACTATTTAAGAAAGAACCGGTGAGATGTCAGTTACTACGTTTTTGATTGCATCTGTAACAATATCATTATAGCCGGTACTATTTGTATTTTTCAAATCAATGATAATTTTATGTCATGTGGAATAGTGGGTGCTAAGAACATGGAATTAGGGTTTGAATTTATCAATGTCTGTTTATAATCGGTGTTGTTTTTACAATTATTTATTGGTTGAACTTGATCAATTAAATAGTTATCAAATAATTCGGCATCTCATTTGGTGCTGTAGTATATATATTATTTTCTGTATTATGAAATGTTTCCTTTTGGAGAATTTAATTTAGTTGAGTTTATTACTCTCCAGGTTGCTCTAACCTTGTCGTCAGCATTATTATAGTGTAGTCTTATAATTTGTACGCAAGGTTCTTTGAGCCGACTAGAATAACCGCCACAAGCGCCACCTGTTTAGACAACATCTTTACTAACTTAAGACCTTCTGACCATTTAATTAAAATGAGTTACATTCTGATCACTGTGGCCAGTTAGATACTTTTCCTCAGAAAAGTGAAGTCAGAACTCAAAGAAAACTTGTGAGTTTTGTTCCTGTAATTGAAAATCGTTTAGGACAATTTTAAAATAATTTAATTGAAAAATTACCTGGCTTGCCTCATCACACCAACCCGGATCATGCGTATAGTGTACTATTTAACCTGATTAATTGTGAATTTATGAAAGTTATCACAAAAAAAAAAAAACATTGCCTGTTAGCGACCGCCTTATATTTAGTGACTGGGTAACCCCAGGTATTTATAAAAGCCGGGAAAAAATGTATGAATTGTATCAGGAAAAAACATATAACCATGATGAAACTTTTCAAGAATTTGTTAAATACTATTCAAAAACTTTTAAAAGAGCCTGTTCCTCAGCAAAAGCCGTACACATTAAAAATAAAATAAAATCTTCTGGAAATAAAATCAAAACAACTTGGGAAATTATAAATTCTGAAACTGGAAGAACCAAAGTACGTAATCGCGATTTCCATCTTAAAATTGACCATGAAGATATAAAGGCGGACTTGGAGGAAGCAACTGAGTTTGAGGATTTTTTTAATAATATTCCAATAATAACAACAAAAACTCTGTCTTCTTCCTCCACTTCTGCTTACGCCATCCTAAAAAAAAAGTTGCAGAATATGACAAACACTTTGTATTTACATTTGTGACTGTTAAAGACATTATAGAATCTTTTAAGGATCTTGATGTAAAAAAAAAACTGCCGGTCATTGAGGTTTGTCATTATATACTGTAGCTTCAATTATAGATGTTATCGCACCTTTCTAAACAATTGTTTTTAATTCTTGTGTCACATCTGGTATATTTCCTGATTTGATGAAACTTAGCAAAGTAATTCCACTGTTCAAATCTGGCAGTACAACTGATCCAACGAATTTTCGACCAATTTCGATATTACCAACTTTGAGCAAAGTTTTTGAAAAAAATATTTTGAAAGAGTTGTTGAGACACTTTAACTTACATAGTTTATTGCACTTGAAACATTTTGGTTTTACAAAGGGTCGTTCAACTACAGATGCAGGCGTGGTGTTGCTTACGAACATATTTGGGGCCTGTGAGGAATCACAAGATGCTCTTGGTATTTTTTGTGATTTTTTCAAGGCCTTTGATTGCGTACATCCTACATCATGATACTTTTATGAGGAAATTGTACCATTATGGTTTAAGGGACAGAGCTCTCGACCTTCTGACTTCTTATCTGAATAACCGAATTCAGAGAGTTGATGTTAATGGCAGGAGATCACCATGTCACCATGGGCGTTCCGCAGGGCTCAATTCTAGGTGCTTTCTTGTTTTTAATTTATATTAATGACTTACCTCATCACGTGAGGGATAATCACAACATAGTATTGTTCGTGGATGACACTTCTCTTATTTTTAAAGTCAAGCGTCAGATTTTGACGAAGTTAACAGTGCACTTTCTAAATTCGTCCATTGGCTTAATGTAAACCACCTTCTTTTAAATGAAAAAAACTAAAGTCATTAAATTTTCTACGCCATATGTCAGGCAGCTAAGTGCCCATGTTCAACTGAATAGAGTAGAGTTGATCCCTGTCAGTCGACAGTTTTTCTTGGATTAACTATTGACGTCATATTACAATGGGGTACTCACATTGAGAAGCCGTCAGGTAGACTCAGTTCTGCCGCCTTTGCTGTTAAAAAAAAATTAGACAGATAACTGATGTGGATACAGCCAGAATTGTTTATTTTAGTTATTTTCATAGTCTTATGACTTATGGGATTCTTCTCTGGGGAACTTGTGCGGACATCATTACCTTTGTTTTACAGAAAAGGGCTGTTCGAGCCATTTACAACCTTGGTCCTAGAGATTCTCTTAGAGAAAAAAATCAAAAATGTGAACATTCTGACTGTAGCTTCACAATATATATTTGAAAATCTTATGTATATACATAAAAATATATCGAATTTTGAGAAAATAAGCAATATTCATAATATAAAAAACAGGAACAGACACAATCTACATACATACATCACACTCGTCTCCGCAGGTCAAACTTTGCAAAAAGGTTTATTATAAAATCACAGATTATTTAGAAGACATAAAAGCTTGGGACTGAGCTACTCGCTCTGCTAAGCATTGTTACTAAGCAATATGCGTAATTATAACGTAAATTATTGTTAGCATTTTCATTTTTAATGTCTGGACTTGAAACAAGGCCATGATCCCTGAGTTTGTTTCGGCTATTTCTTTTTAGAGGTAGTCAGTTAGGAAATGCCGGTTTCATCTAGTAAAAAAAAATGACTTGTGTAAAAAAGTGATCAGTGATCCTACTTGCTTAATAAACGATTTCATTTCATTTCATGAATTAAGTAACTGTTTTGTGTTTTTTGAGTCAATTTGATAGTTAGTTTTAGACGTTTAGTATAGGTATTAAATATTTTTTTGTTATATTAATTTGGTTAACGTCTTAATTACCATAGCATTTCACGCTTACGTTTACAACATAGTTTTATATACCTTTAGTTATCTATGGGTTTGCACATTTGTAAACATTACTGAAGCTAATGCTTTGAAGAGCATTTTTTAACTTAAGCATATTTTCTTTACAAAAATCTCGACTGAAGGTATACCAATGTGTAATGGTACAAGTTTTTTTAACTGGGCATCTTAGGATTTGAGGCGTGTGATCAGATATCACGATATGATAATTAATAACGTGATCAGATAAGACAATTATAAAAATAATAACCACCGGTAGCTTAGACCCTACTCCTTTATAATTGGTGTATCACTACTTTTTTATAATCTTAATTTTTTTATACGTATTTTTAATAGAGAAATATTTAGAAATGTAATTAAATAGAAAAGTAAATGACGAAATAAGAATTTCTAGTATAATTCTTTTTATTTACGAATTTGCGACAAACATATTGAGTAAGATTGTACAATTGGTTTGGTTACACACACAATTAGGGGAATACAAAAAAGGCAGATTATTTCTTATATAATAAATAGCTTGTAATGCACGTTTTTCGCTTACTTTGAGTGTATTTACTCAATATGAGTATGAGACACATACATAACAATGGTTATTTTTTTAATAAAATTGATGAAAATACAGAAAAATTTATAAAAATAAGACACTTGAAATTTTTTGCACAATTTTAAAAATTTTATTACAAAGTTTTTTTTTTAAAGCAATCAATATCTCATATTGCCTCCGCGGGTTCTTATTAGAGTTTGGATATATCTGCCCATGCTCCTAATGACATTTTCAATAATTTCTTGGGGTAAATTTTCCCACTCCTCAAACAGCGCCAATTTTAACTCTTCAACATTTCTAGGAGCTGGAATCTTCTCTCGTACTCTCTGCCCAATCATGTCCCAGACTTGCTCTATTGGATTCATGTCTGGTGATCGTGCTGGCCTAGTGGTTAAAACACCAGCCTCTCAAGTATGAGTGCGCGGGTTCGATTCCAGGTCAGGCAAGTACCAATGTAACTTTTCTAAAGTTATATGTACTTTCTAAGAATATCTTGGACACCAATGACTGAAGGTGAAGGAAAACATCTTGAGGAAACCTGGACTTTAAGTCTGAAATCGCCAACCCGCATTGAGCAAGCGTGGTGATTACGCTTAATCCTTTTCTGTATGAAAGGAGACCTGTGCCCAGCAGTGGGACGATAAAAAGGTTGATAATGATGATGATCGTGCTGGCCAGTTCATTTGGGTTATTTCAGTTACGTTAATGTAATCAGTAACCACGCGATCAGTATGAAATCGTGCCTTATCGTGGATAAACACAAAATTTGGGTCTCTAAAAGAGGCAAAAGGCATTACATGTGGCTCTAAGACCTCTGTTATGTACTTGTGAGCTTTAAACGAACCCCCATCAATGATGACTAAAGCGGTGCGTGCAGCCAAAGTTATGCCACACACCGTAACGGATCCTCCACCGTATAGAAATATTTAAAATGTAATTAAATATCTAAATAGAAAAATAAACAACGAAATAAGAATTTCTAGTATATTTTTTTATTTACGAATTTGGGACAAACATATGGAGTAACTTATTAACAAACCCAGGATAGACAGTAAACTTTGGCCACGGAGAATGTGAAGTGGTAGATTGTACAATTGGTTTGGTTCACTTTGGACTTATTCGCCCTATCCCCTCGTACTAGTATAAAACTAACAGGAGCGGACAGTCTGCTTCGACCTTAAAAGAATAGATTACCACAAATTTCCAGTCACAAGTTACATAGTCATTATAGCATCAAAAGTTAATCACGAAATTGGTAAAAATCAATCAATTTTACAACTATTTTATAGAAATCACCAATAAATCTAACTTTAGCATTAGTAATAAGGTATTGACATTACCACTGACACTGGCAGTATTTTTTTATCTCAGTAAAGAACAAGATGTAGTAAAACTAAGTAACAAAAGTATAGCAGCACCTTTAAGTGATATAATTAATATGTCATTTGAGACAGGAATATATTGTACTAGATTAAAACAGTCTATAGTCAAACTCATTATCATGATCTCGGCGTTAATCCGAGCAGCAAACAAAACTTTTTCAGGTTTTGGAGTCTGGGGTCCACTGTACCAGTCTAACTGCTGATTTTGGCTAAACTTCAATATTTTCCTTGAAGCTACTGCCGTCTGACCTCCACAACCCGAAGGTGATATCGAAGCAATGCAGTTAGACCAATTGTTGGACTTTTGAGGGCTCCAATAATCCGTAACGACGGTCAATAGATGTTCGTATTTCAACCTGGAGATATGGTACCTAATAACTGTCCTTATTATTGAGCTTAGATGAATGACTTAGGATTGTACATTTTTGGCTTCGCACAAACTATACAAGAATTGACTGACTGTACATTTTAAAAGAAATATTAATGTTTTAAAAAGCCTAAGGGTTGATTTTTCCAACGCCAGATAATTTCATCAAAGGAATAATTTTGAATGTTTGACAATCTTCCATACAAAAGTGTCAATTTGTAATTGACAATTTGTAATTGTAGTTAGACCAATTGTTGGACTTTGAGGGCTCTAACAACCCGTAATGACTGTCATTAGATGTTCGTATGGCAACCGGGACCAACGGCTTAACGTGCTTTCCGAGGCACGAGCAAACCAGTGCAAATATTCACATTCATGCATACTCGTACAAATATTTGCAGTGCGCGGGGATCGAAGCCGCGCCTCCTTTGGCAGCGGCCGCGGTCGCTACAGCTACGTCATGGAGGCTGTCTATAGTCAAACTATTACACAAAACAGGTTTAGAGGTAGGTAAGGAACAAAGTGTAAAGTTCACTTATCCACCATAGAAAAGGGAGGATCCTCCGATCAGACCGTTATTGTCCGGCAGGCAATTAAAAATAATCAACATTTAATATAAAAACAACATTATTATTCAGAACCAATTTGGCTAAAAATAGTTCAACTTCACTTGCTTTGGTCAAACCAGTATCTGAAACCCACACGAATAAAATATCCGTAGCATTTTTAGATATGAGCAAAGCAATTGATTGATTCTGTCCGACATGATTGGCTACTTTGTAAAATAGAGAAATAAGAGGCAAGACTGGTAAAAAAATTACCTATCGATGCGTCAGCGTAGAACAATAACATCAAGAATTAATAACATAGTAAAAACATACAAGTGAAGTCGTGGTGGCCTAGTGGTTAAAACGCCAGCCTCTCAAGTATGAGTGCGCGGGTTCGATTCCAGGTCAGGCAAGTACCAATGTAACTTTTCTAAAGTTATATTTACATTCTAAGTATATCTTGGACACGATTGACTGAAGATGATGGAATACATCTTGAGGAAACCTGGACTTTATAAGTCTGAAATCGCCAACCCGCATTGAGCAAGCATGGTGATTACGCTCAATCCTTCTCTGTATGAGAGAAGACCTGTGCCCAGCAGTGGGACGATAAAAAGGTTGATGACGAAAAACATACAGCTCAGAGTGAAGAATAAATAGTTGTGATTCCTCTGGGAAGCATATTGGGACCTTTATTATATTTATAATATTCATATATAAATGACCTGTGCAAGAGCCTTAAACTCAATTGTAGACTATATGATTGATTTATTCTGATAATAAAACTATCAAATCGAAATGATCTACAAACAGACAATGAAATAATAAAAAGTAATATACGTGTAAACATTAACAAAACAAAAAAGTTAGTACAATTCAAACATATGATTCTATGGTAAAGCCACCTTAAATAAAATGCAAAAATTCTATATTAGAACCCGTACCTTCAAAATTATTCTTGAGAAAGTTATGGATCAAAAATTAAACTAGAAAAATACGTAAAAGAGAAAGAGATCTGCAGTCGACTCAACAAATTTGTGTTTGCTTTTTGCAAACTGAGACGAAGAACCAGTAAAGACTGCCCTCAAGGCTTATCATGGCTGTATAGTATGAGTGCTGCGTTACGACCTTGTGCTATGGGAAAACTCAATTGAGATGAAGATAATGTTTTTATTGCACAAAAAAAACGTGTAAAGGCTGTATTTGAAATACTTAGAGCAATGTAAGCCATTATTTAAACCACAAAAATTTCTCCTACATCCTGGCCTATATACCACATTGACATTTTGATATATGTAATGGAACTCAATATTATTTTTGAAGACCTATCCACAGATAAAGCACACGTAAAGGTTTGAAGAAAAAAAAATTGGAGATTGAGTTCTAAGTATGGCAAACTCCCGAAATTTATTGTTTTTTTTTCCATTTTCGTAAGAAATTCGTAACACGGTTTAGAAAATAGTTGTACTGATCATCTTTTAACAGTATAGTTGTTATAGTTTTCGATAAAAGTAGCTGTGGCGTGACTGACAGACATGACGAATCCGTAAGGGTTCCGTTTTTTTCCACTTGGCTATGAAACCCTAAAAAAATCATTAACTGAACAGAAACAGCTGCCTAAAGTCCAGGCAAATATTGTTTTCCTGAAGTTATTAGTGGGCAACATACGTGTAGTTACCACAAGTGCTAGCTAATTAAATTGGCTCTAGTATAATATATATACATAGCTTTATTACAAACAATAAAGAAACTATCAAGTTATCAAATTACAGTAAGAAGGTAATGAAGCAGAAATATTAACTAAAGAGGTTTTCCCACTCCCTATACCGGTGGACCTAAATCAACACGGCGGAGTACCCGTGTATATGCTCCTGTAAATAGATAGTGAACAAATATAAGAGGCTGTGGAGACGATGGAAAACGAATCCGGCACCCCATTGTATACGGACTCGGAAAATATTTTTCAACATACCCCATCGATGTCTCGGTGTTTTTGTGGTACCTAATAACTGTCCTTATTATTGAGCTTAGATGGATGAGTTAGGATGGTACATTTTTAGTTTCACACAAACTATACAAGAATTGACTGTATATTTTATAAAAAATGTTAATATTTTAAGAACCTAGAGTGAATTTTTCTAAGCCCAGATAATTTTATCCAAGCAATAATTTTGAATTTTTGACAATCTTACACACAAAAGTGTTGTCAATTTTGTTCCACGAATAAAAGAAATCTGTTTATAATTACTTATATTAAATAAAATAACGCACAATTTTTAGTTAGAAATAAAGCCGCGACCATGAACGTCACTATGTTCGCCCCACCGCCACGTCATCATAATTAGTACCTATTATTAGCATAGATATAGGTAAGATTTCATTGATTATTAGTATTAATAAATAAAAGCACGTAGTTTCAAAAAAAAAAAATCTTTTTCCATATTTACCTTTACTTAGGACAAACAACATTTCTATCACCATGGCAAATGTACTTATTACTTCCCACACAAGCTTACCAAAGGGTCTAATAAAAACTAGTGCACTGTTTTCGCGCGTTCGTGTATTTTGCAAAAAATCAATAACTCCAGCAAAAATAGCATCAACGTAAAATCGCAGCAATATGAGGTAAGCAGTTCAAAAGTGGTGCATAGCAGAGCGAGCGGAGCGGAGCGGCCACCGCGCGCCGGCAGGTGGCTTAAATTACCGCATTTGTTACACGTTTACACGAAACTGTATCAATATTTCATGCGGATTTACACGAGCTATCGCGATGCTTTGCATTTTGCTATCATTAAAATATCTACGCAGCTTTTGATTGCAAAGTGAGCAATAAACACCCTCCGCTTTAATTTATCACAGTCGGAAGTTTACTATTTCCCAACTAGAAATAATACGCTCTTATAGTCAACTATTATTGCAATAAGACAGCGCGCTGAATACCTACAATGACAACTCACTCAAATGTAAACGCGAACTATTTCCATAAGAAAGGCATTGCGAAAGTTTTTCAATTTTCAAGTGACGCAGGTATGATGGAGAACTTTGGCTTCGGACGTAACGCTGCCGAACCGCTGCCGCACCGCAACCGCACAGCCACTACGGCTTCCTCCCAACTGAAAGGTGATATTGTTTTTGAAATTCTTAATAGTTTAAAATGATCAATAAAATCATAATTGTCATAAAACGGATTCCATTTTATTTAAACACACATTAGGAGAACATCAAACTGTTTTTGGAACGAATTGAAACTGAACCTACGTTGTTAGTCTAAGACTGCCACTCTATTAATATAGACTTGATAAATATTTAAGCTAAGTGTACAGTGAGAACATTTGGACTCAATCAAGTAAGCCTCTAATTGTAAGGCACTTAATGGCGTGGAAATAATAGGCAACCCAACAAGTCACCATTCCTTACAGTGAAAGTAGCTTGAGCTTAAAGGTTTACTAAAAAACAATTTAAATAAACATTGGGCTTTTATAACTTATCAAGCTTCTTAAAATAATTACAAAATAAAGCAACAAAATATGTTTAAGCTCTTAAATAGGGTAGAATTACACGATCGACGAACCGTATTTTAAATATTTTTTATTCGTTCTAACAATGTCGTGGAGCGCAGTTTTATTTAAATTGATAATAGGTTGTAGGTCCGGGCTGGGGTCCGGGGAGCGGCGACATTATGCAGCATCACGCGGGGATCACGGGGATTGTTTCCTAAAACAGGATCGAGTAGGAGCGGGGCCTGAATTAAGCGGGACTGAAACAAATCGCACTTGCTTCTCTCTTTTAGAGAAACATCTCACTCACAAACGTAAAAAATAGGACAGCTTTTTATATCAGAAACAACTGTTGTCTATATATATATATGCATCTAAGATTTTCTATGTTTCAAACTCAATCACAACACCAAGACCCTCGATACCACATCAGGTACGTATTCTTTATCAAAAAAACAATCTGAAGGCTTCACTAACATTGCCCTTTTCTCTTATACTTATCTAAAAAATGCCGGCGTGGGTCTCCCTCGGGGCTGACATTTATCAGCTCAATAAAACTTCCATGAAAACATTCAGTGACATCCAATATGATTTCATCGCTGTTTCCAAAAATCTCCAAAAAAGGACATGAAATATTCCGGATTATTATTCTCTCGCTACTTTGTTATGGACACGTAAACTTTTATGTTGAACCTAAGCAGTATTTGAATTCTCTTTTATATTGAACGGCAGACAGTGGTGTGTGACGGTCGTGATCGTAAAAAATAAATATACCTACATAAAAGTTTGACTATCAAAATGTGTTTACGAATTCTTTATTCCAAATGTTTGCTTTGACCAGTTAGTTGCTTATAAAGAGAAAACGCCATACACTGTTCAGAAATACCGACTGTATTGTGTGGGAAGGAATTAATAATTCACACGTAGCTAAATATACGGCACAAACGCAACCGATGAATCCTGCCGTGTTCCAAAATTCAATAGTCATATCTCAAGAACGTTAGACCGGCGGCGACGCGGTTCGAGGAAGGTATCACAGAGGTAATTACTGTTGTCAGGGTCGTGTCCGCTTTAATTATTTACAAGTTTATATGAACGTGTCAGTTAATGACACGTTAACGTTAACTAGACTTGGTAATAGAGAGGAGCCCAGCTGTATCCAGAGCGTTGTCGAGTTATGTCCCGCGCGAGACAGGCGCCCGATTAAAAATGCAACACTTCAAAACGAGCTGGATTCGGCAGCGCCGTCGCTCGCGCAGCCAGTGTTGTTATGACGCTGGAGCAGACAGCTCGCTCACACACGCGTCATACGTTAGTAGTAGTAGTTCCTGATGCAGATATAGTGGTCCTGCCCTCATATAGAATTACAATCATACTGTCCAAAGTAAGTCAAATCTAAAAAGTGTATTAAAATTTCAGTGTTAATAAGTGCAGAAGCTGAAACTTTTCTCCAAAAATGTGACACAGAAGCCAATTTGCAAAGTTTACAAATTCAAGCGTTGACGTGGGATAAAGCGCGCCATTTATTTTTAAACCATCAGCGTCAGATCGATCGCCGTACTTGTGGTACCTACTGACATTCATAAAACAGAAACGCGGCCAGCGGGAGACAGGAACGCTGCAACCGTCGGTATTTTATTTACGTGGATAGCACAGCGATTCCCGTTCCGCTTCTATTTTCGCACTATATCGTTTATTATGAGGACCGGCGGCACAGTGGCATGGGCGCACTGAGGGCAAGCCGGTCACGAGTCGAGCGCAGGCCACTCCACTGCCTGATATTATATTCTGGAGCACGCCGCCTCACCTCGCTTCGCGCCAGATATTTCGAGTGTTACTTCCACCACCTATGAGTTTACCTAGTCTCAGTCACAGCAAACGCCCGGTGCAGCCGGCCGCATCGCTCAATTAATATAACCGATACTGTTTGCTTCCGAGACGATAATAACCGGAAATATTTCAGTTTCGCATTTAAAGTTATACTTAGAAAGTTATGGTTTTAATGGCCCAACCACAAATGAAATAGGTAGTGAAAACTTAATGTAAAAGTTAATTAGCTGTGTGCTTCATGTGTTTAATTAAGTGCGTAAAACACAGCTATCATACAATTTGCATACTCGATGCCCGGCGATAACCACAGCGGTCAACGAGACAGCGGTATGTCTGAATACGCGGACTCGCCGTTATATTTATTTTAACCAGTCCCAACTAAACTATTAATGAAAAGAATTCGTGTAAAAATCCTGTATATCGTTACACTCAGTTCTGTAATGTTTAATTTTTTCAACTTTCTATCGAGTAATGTGTGTACTTAATAAATAAAATACTCCTGATAAATATACGTAATCGTCATTAAAATTAAATCAACGTTATCAATTGTTTTATGTGTATACCTAATGAATCCAATCTAACCTATTTATCGCTGAGGTATGTTCACCATTTATTTCAAAGATGGCAGTACCAGATCAATATCTGAAATACCAGTATGACGTAAAACTCAAATATAAAGAATTGTCCTTTCTCAGCTAGAATGGCCTATTGTACTGTGAAAAGCTTCCCCTACAAAGCCTTCTATATCAACGCTGACATATGTAGATGCGATAACATACTATACTAACCACAGATTTACAGATATAAGACATTCTAAGCCAGTCATTATACTTTTGTTATATTGTTTACAAGAACAAGAAACACCTGCATCTGCATGCCTTCTAATATTCAATTATTGCATCAGCTTTTCAAGTATTTTGTCTTGTTGCTATACATAGGTATATATAACAAGGAACGTTTTGTGGTAGTCAGAGGCCTTTTGAGATACCTACTCACGTGTAAAGTTGAGGTAATCTTCTGTTCTCGACGTGAGTATCTGGAAGGCCTTGTGCCTTCGATCAATTCACTAAAACTGATGCTGCCTTTTTAGATATACACGTGAAGAGTAGAGGTATTCTTCTATGCTCCACGTAAGTATCTAAAAGGGCTTGTCTCTTCGATCAATTCACTACAACTGATGCTTTCTATATGTAAGCACCAGGGTAAGATATACTTATCAATATACTTTAAATCTCAAAATATACACTTTAATCACAACAGTCAACTAACATTTACTAGAGTATTGCAATAAGAATCTCTTAATTAAACAAAAATCTATCAAAGGGATTCCTCTATACTTCAGGAAAGGAAGAATACCCTCGTACTCTTTTATAACTAAAATGCAAGTAATAAGCGCAGAAGTTTATTTTAGACTTGCGCACAACAATAAAAATTGGAAATGAAATTTTAATACCATGCAGTCGTCCAGAATAGTACCTAAGTTTCAGGCAAAAGTGCTTTTCTTAGTTTTGATCATTCATAATTATTTACGAAACGCATCAGTTTAAACTAAAAATGTAAATAGGTCAGACAGGTCGAGCTTGCGCGCATAATAAATTCATCAACCTGTGTCTACTTCTACAATTTACGAATTCATTGTCTCTAGTTTGGTTTGAAAATTGCAAATTGTAACTCTGATACAATTGGGAGTGCGAATCAATACTTCAGAGTTTTGAATTAGACTACCAGAAGTGTAAATAATGCATGACTTATTTAGATCATTGTTGCTTGCATCCGTTTCATCGTCTGAAAACCACATAGTACACACAACTTCTAACAGATGATCAACACATGTTATTGTTATTGGCATACAGTTTGCTTGTTTTCCACGAATGCTCTTGAAATTATTTTCTAACCTATTTTTAACTAGAGAGACATATTGATTGTTTTTCTAAGATTTATTAATTTAATATAGGTACCTAATTGTTTATTTCGTCATACAATAGAGTCGCAAAAATTGTTGATAAAGATAAAAGTACCGACGAAAATAAAATATAAGGCCTCAAAACATCTTCAGAACGGAATTAATAGTGTGCAGTGGTTAAGCTATTGGCTGCTGCGCTGCGTGTCGCTGGTTCGATTCCCGCACGGAACAAATATTTTTTATGACCTACAAGTATTTGTTCCGGGTCTGAATATTTGTTTATGTGAATTTATATGTTTGAAAATGCACCCACGACACCGAAGGACTTCCTAGAGTGGGTCAACGTTAGAAAAAAAATGAGAAGTAATATAAAATACGGTTGAATTTCGTCTCTCACTTTCACCCGCGTAATGGTTATAAACCATACGTGTGCCACATTTCATCCACACCCGTTTAGTAGTTTTTGCGTAGAAAGTAACGTCAACATCCATCCCTCCATACCTCACAAACTTTCGCATTTATAATATTAGTAGTATCCTTTTTAGCTGTAATTTTATACTTGGTGCGTCGACTTTTTATATACATATAAATTATATAATAAAGCGGACCCCGGGCTCCAACGCCGCCCGCCCGCCAAAAAGCCGCGGATGCAACCGGGATAAACGCTAAGATGATGATGATAATGATGATATAAATTATATAATAAATGTATAGTTTATTGCCCATTTTTCTCCATACGAAACTAACTTTTGGAAGAAGCCACTCGGGTTAATTCAATCTTTTGTACATTTTGCCGTATAAAAGTCGGTTTTATGTGCATATTTGAAACAAATAATTTGGCTTTGACTTTAACATGACGGCATTGCACTTATGCGCAGTAGAGTCAGTGAACAGACAACTGTGCTGCAGCTGGGTAGCTTCTTCCGCCACTTCTTTTTAGCGACAGCACTAGAAAATAACGAAGGACGAGCGTTTTGGGGGCTGTCTTATGCAATGTTTAACATTCATAATGTGCTGATTCTCAGCCTAATTTGAATAAATGACTTAAGATTTTGATTTTTAGTCACTATTATTGTAGAAACATTAGAGGTTAGTTAAACTGATTTCTGTATTTAGTTACATAATCGTCACTAAACTAAATTATTTCATATTTACTATATAGCTAGACAGGTGACCTTAAGCGGTTTAGGCGTAGCTAATAAATATTTTACTGAGCACAGAATACATTTGTTGCGAGTGGACCGGAACCGCTCTTTGGAAAGATTCCCAGTTAACCTAAATCGATTTAGTTTATAAAATATGACTATAAATCATTCAGACATTAGTATTTAGGTCAACTTGAGTCTACGTTTAATACACGAATTTATTCCGAAATATCTTTATGAGTAATTGATCTTGATCTTGGCTGTTAATAGAGCGCCCAGACGCCCATCACAACGGTTGATACCTACTATAACTTCGCTATAAAATAATAATAAATTCTTCATCAGAACAGATAGACCAAATCTTTGAATATTGAAATACGACCAATTGCAAATCTTGTCTTAAAACGCACTGAATTAAACTAATAATGAACTGGACACCAATATAAAATGCGCTCGAAAAACATTACTCTTCTTTATTTGGCAGTCGGTTAAATAGAGATGTCAAGTAACTGTGTCTTTATTTTTCACAGATGCGCAGACGAAAAAAACTGCTGTAATTATTTTTCCATCATCCATGTTGAACATAAAATAGTTTCCTGTTGGAATGATTTATTAATGTCGTTATTTACAATTTAGGCATGTTTTAAAGAGGCCCACACTAAATTTTAACGTAATCTGCTTCAACACGAGTTTCAACATTCTCATGATTGTAGTCGATACTCCTTTCAGCATAAGTAAATCACCAAATTTTAGTTTTTTCCAATAACTCGATCTCATTTTAAACACAATTACTGACGAAATTCCTCTACATTATAAGATGGCTAAGGTGCTGACAACTTTACAGGTCCTTAAATAAAGATGAGACTTAATAACAACAGCATTTCATTTACCTACTTTGTAATACAATGTGTGAAACGACTTTAATATAACCAGAGAGCATGGAACTCGACAAAAATAAACAATACCTACCCGTCTGCAACTTTAATTGACTCCATAGTGCTGTACTCTATTTTGTACATACATATGAATTAAATGTGTCTCGTTATTTTGCTATCTGTATGTCACTCGTCATATCATCTACTTTTATCTTCTATCTCAGTATACCCGGCTCTCTTCATACAATCTAACTGTGAGATGAAAAAACAATCTATTCATGTTGTTAATTATCGAGATATGGGATATTTTTGGTTACAAACGCAGTATTGAACATTGGTTATCCATAGTTTTTTCTAGAAACAGTGTGAATTACAAACTTGTTTTTTCACTATGCGTAATCTGACATCTCCATCATCTCTCACCTTATTAATATCGCCTGTATCGCACGATAACAAATATTTAATCTCACATTAAATATATGATAACTAAGTATTGTAATATGAGTGATAGTTTGTACCCGCTGTCGATGCTGAGTGGCACTATGGACCCTGAGTTTGCTACATAACACAATCAGCTTCGCTTTGTGGTACAATAGATCAGCACGAGTATTACAATAGCTGTTTGCGGCAGTGGTATACAAAACTTTTTCTACGACCTTGAAATAATTGGTAACTGTTCATATTTTTTCCTAGATTTATGTGGTAACAATTCTTTTATGGTCTCCATAGCTATTTCTCTCATTTCAGGAGGCTGAAGATATTGTGCATTTCGCTATTATCACTGATATCACTCATTTTCAGATAAAAGTTAACAATGGCGCGAAAATAGCTCGGCACGCGCAATGTTGTTACTTGTTTTGTTGTTATAATCCCACAAATGAAAAGCAAAGGCAATTCTATATAGACTAATAACATGTTTTTAGGCATAACGCTTTTTGACATAATCGTATGTTTTTTGTAGCCATAGCCATTTAAAAAAAAGTTTCATTGTATTACGATTTACCCGTGTGGACATGGTCATTGTAGTACTCATTCCTACCAAGTCGTGTCTTGGCAGGAATGAGTACCTACTATTGAGATAAGACTTAGGGTTATGTTATCAAGCAAATTACCAAATGGTCGTAGAAAAACATCTTTTCCGCACCTTGAGAATATCGCCTGTATCGTGGGTATGTTTACAAACATTTAATCTCACATTGACAAACATCTTTTCCCCACCTTAGGAATATCGCCTGTATCGTGGGTACGTTTACAAACATTTAATCTTACATTGACAAACATCTTTTCCCCACCTTAGGAATATCGCCTGTATCGTGGGTGCTTTTACAAATATTTAATCTCACATTCACAAACAGCAACTACCTGTAGGCCATACAAATATTTGTTCCGAGCGGGAATCGAACCTTGCAATAGGTAACAAATTAGTAAAATTCGTCTATTGGAGGTCTAACTGTAAGATTTGGTTGAGGTCCAATTTAATAAATCAATAAAATACTTAATAATGAAATAAAAACAATTTTTGTGTCTTTGTTCTTATTTTTGCATACATGTACAACATTTATAGAATTACTTTTAAGCCAGTGAAGTAAATTAACAGGGTAGATTTCTGTGAACAGTTAATAACAACATTCGGCCTACTTAATGGTTGTTTTTCGAAAAGCCCCAGGGTTATATTCATTAGTGGGTGCTCGCAGTGCACCATTCATTAGTACTGTGCGCTTTATCAGCAACTGTTGTCTCGCTCCTACCTTATTTTTCATTCAATTACAAGCCAACTAATTGAAAAATCACGCTGAAGAGAATGTATTGTAAATGGGATGTGCAACAATGTTCACCGACGTACATAAACATATCCTACAGCAACACCGCCATACAAAACACAAGCAATATCTATTGCTGGTTAAACATAATATATATCTAAAATGTCTGCGCCTTGAGTTTACTATGAGTTAATTGTCTCTTATTATTGATGGGATCTTATTCGACGACACTCTTTATTCATAACATCTTAATGAAGTCGGTTTATAGAAACAGAAACCAAAATAATTACTGCGAGAATAATACACCGCTTTATACAAAGTAAAAATGTTTTGTTTTCTGTGTACGTGATTGTGCAAGGCCCGCATTAATGAAACAAAGGCGGGGTGCAGGTATCTGTCCGGGCCCCTGGGCACAACACTTGCATAAGTACTACACCTGACGTATTGATCTTACATGTCTCGTGGTTCTTAATACTACAACGGCTATAAAATAAATTATATGTTTTCTATGTATGTTTAGGATTATCTAGGGCCCTTCAGTTCCTTCTATAAAACTAAGAAACTATCCCTAGTACATTTTGTTTCGTTTTACATTTTAAAAGACTTATTTATTTTTGACAATTGAGCGAATACTTGTTTGTTATTAATTGAGTTCTACGTTATAACCACTCTCTTAGATTAATTTCTTTATTACAAATTCACAGTAAATCAGCCTGATGAAATAGGCAGCGGTCACAAAATATGAGCATGGAAGACGGAGCTACGAACGCCATCCGCGGATGGGGTTGCACACCTACTGGCGAGCCACCGGCATCCGCCATACCATCCGAGAACACATCTAGTAAAGGATGCCTACCCACAGCATTCACCAGAGGATGGAGGAGAACCACTCTATACTGTATACTAGTGTTCTTGATGATACTCGTGTTTTTAAATATTGGCCTCACATTGTGGATCGTTGGCGCTTTAAAATTAAGTATGGTAAGAATTAGCTTTCTTATTTTTCTAATATCTAGACTTTTCTTATTTTCCAAGTGTCTGAAGAAGCGAATAATTGATTCTATGATTAAGTAATAATTTATATTTTAATATGTGGAAGCAAAATGACACGACGAAACATTTTACTGGAATGTTATATGTTCATAAATAATTTAAATGTATTTTGTGTATGTGTTTTTATGAAAACTATGGATAATTGTCTGATGTAAATAAATATTATTATTATTATTATTTTACAGTTTAACAGCGGGTTAATTTAACGCTAACCAAAGCAAAGGTCTTGTGGTTCCATAATTACGAGTACCTTACTTTGGATGATTAATACATACTCGTATATACATTATTATTTATACAAATTATAATCATTGTTTAATAAAAAATAAAATTCTTAGTTATCTATTTTCTAGCAATAATAATAATATTGTTCTTCATTACTCCTCACAATGACAAGCTCATACTAGGTTTCACATTTTATAGTTTTTTTATAGCAATAAAAAAAAACGAGTGTGCTTATGACCACACGACTGAAGTGAAACTTCTTTCGCTCCATCTGTATGTACACACATCAAAAGTGTCTAGGGATCAAGCATTTTTATGCGGATTTCTTGAGATTGAGATGTGGCTTTGTAATAAATTTATGATTTTATAAATTTATATGGATCCTTTTTGGTGCATTTCATAATTTGAATCAGGAACTGTGAATCAAATTCGAGTAAAAGATGAAAATCAGCTGTCAATATTTTCCCTATAAAAACATACAACGCATTGAAGACATTATTAGTGCTACTGTTTCCCTACTACTGATTAAAACCAACGTTATTATGGAGCGGCGACGTCATTTAAGCAGGGAAGAAATGCTCAGAGCCGTGGGAATGATAGAAGCTGGTTCCCGGCAACGTACTGTGGCTTTAGCTCTGAATACAAGTCAGAGTGTTATCAGTCGACTTTGGACACGTTACCGAAGCACTGGTATCGTGGCTGAGCGCCATGGAGGACGGTATCGCTGTACCACACGGAGACAAGACCGATACATTCAAATCTTAACTCGAAGAGCTCCAACAATAACCGCCATGATGTTAGCCGTGAGGCTTCATCACTCTTCAGGGAACTTAATTAGCGACCAAACAGTCAGAAACCGCTTGCATGAAGTGAACCTTCATTCCCGAAGACCGCTACGAGTACCACCTATAGCAATGCACAATCGTAGGATTCGATATCAATGGGCTCTTGAACACAGAAATTGGGCAGAAGAACAATGGCGTTTCGTGTGCTTTTCTGATGAGTCTCGTTTTGGTATGAGACCGGATACAAGACGTATACGACACTGGAGAACCCCTGGACGCCAACAGCGATTAAAATCCTGCCAGGAAGTCCATCCTTATAGTGGTGGAACCATCATGGTATGGGCGGGTATTTGGATCGGCGGAAGAACTGAGTTGATTTGGATCAGAGGCAACCTCAACGCTCAAATTTATGCTGAGACGATTGTATCAGACGTCATCGTTCCTCTACAAGTGCAAATCGGTCCCTTATTTCGGTTAATGCATGATAATGCACGACCGCACACCGCAAGAGTTGTAAGACAGACTCTCGCCGCAGCTAACATCAATGTCCTGCCCTGGCCTGCTCAGTCGCCAGACTTGAACCCGATTGAGCATGCATGGGATATGCTACAGAGAAGAGCTCTGCCGAATATGGAGGATATCCAGTCGCAAGAAGACCTTTTTTTGTTGTTGCAACGAACATGGGCGGCCATTCCACAGCGTGATTTGGATGAACTCATTTTGAGTATGCCAAACCGATGTTCTTGTGTTGTTAGTGTTCGCGGTAGAAACACGGATTATTAATTGTTTAAGTTACCCAATAAAATTTTAGAGAAAACTGTTATTTCAGTCTTTTTTTCGAACTTTTGTGTTAGTGGTTCAAATGTCAAATATCCCTTTATTAAGAAAATGGCAAATTTCTTTATTAATGCAAAGGTGACTTGGTTTATCGTTACTGTGACAAACGAAAACACTTTATTTGATGAATCCTTAAAGAAAATTTTAATTAATATCAATCAGGAGAAAAGTTATTGCAAAAATATATGTTGATCCCTAGACACTTTTGATGTGTGTATATATATATATATGTTTGTACAGTATATACATGTATACACATATACATATATTAATTTCCTATAAATATTTAAATTTATTTCATGGTTTCATTGGTAAATTTATATTTTTGCATAGATCTTCTATCTTTATTGAAAAAAAAAAAAAAAAAAACTCGTTGTAGACCTTGTAGTACCAAGCTCGCGCCACGGGCGCCTCTGTGCTTATATCACCCACTTAACTTCCGTTCGCCTTGCCCGATCACTTTTCGTAACGCTTACGTCACGCGTTCGCCAGCTTACTCCCCAAGTCAAGCGTGCGTAAAGAAGTTTCACTTCAATTACTAATCAAAAGTGGATAATTTTATCCTTAATAAGTTAGTGTTCTAGGGTCATACATATTTTTGCTCTTTTTGCAGAACAGTGTGGGACCTATTCGGATAGTGAAAGGCGGTATCCACGTGGACGGTCAGACGTGGGTGGTTAACAACCTGGTGGCATCCACCATTACCTCTCAGGTGGCACAACCCATCACAATTCACTCGCATCGCAATTTCACCGTGCAGGTCGCAGAGCCAGACCATTTAGAACACTCCAAGCTTTTTATTAGTTAGTATTGTTCTTTTTTGATTAAAATGTCACAAAAGGATTTTGTTATAACATATGTAAGTTTGATATCAGGCCCTCGCCCTATGCATTCATTTAAGAGGTGGGTCTGAAATACATATAATAGTGATTTAAGACACCTTTCAGTTTCGTAGCAGTTACCGTTGCTACGAGACTTATTTCTCGTAGCAGTCGTGGCAACTAAAGGGTCACATTTGTAGCCAGAGCTACGAGCCAAGAGTAATTTCTTTCCCAGATTATTTTAATAGTTTTAAATATATTTGTGATACTGTTTAATTCGATAATAACTTCATTGTGGCGTGATATTTATACGAGTATAATTTGGTAAATGTGTCACCAACACAAAATTTCTCAATACATTGTTTAAACCAATTCCAGAACGTGACCACCTTGAGTTCAGTGGTCGCGCGTTACACGTACATGACGCTCGCGGTAGCCCTGTATTCTCGGCTTCGCGCGATGAGGTGCGCGTGTTCTCGGACGCGTTGGCGGTGGACGCGCCCGGCGGCATTAACGTGCGCAGTGCCGTCCAAGTGCCGATAGTGCGCGCGCCCCCTGCTTTTGACTTACAGTGAGTACTTTGAAACGGCTACATCCTCTATTTCCTGACATCGCTTGTCATGCTAAGTTGCCACTTTATTGACTTTTTGTTTATTATTGAAGGTTGGAGTCTCTAACTAGGCGGTTAGACTTGAGGGCACCAGAAAATATATTCCTCGAAAGCAGAGCCGGGAAAATAGAAATCACAGCGCACGGGAACATCAAATTAGACTCTGTTGTTGGTACTGTAAGTATACATTGTAAATAAACATTTCGACGTTATTTGATTGACAATAAAGTATTTTTACAAGTTGATTTAATTTATCATTTCAGATCAAACTCAACGCTCAAAATATAGTGATCAATAATTTGAAGGAAGCTGTTAGAACTGCCAAGCCTAATAAAAACGTGAGAAGTACAAAAGTTTACCAACTATGTGCGTGTGCGTCGGGGAAACTATTCCTGGCCGCGCCCGAAGCTCCATGCGTTGCGTACGATGACGACACCGAGCTGTGCCGATGATGACCGAAGATACAAACATAGCGTATAGTGATACACCTCAGCGTAGCCAAAACAGACCATAGTGCCAAATACTGCCAAATAGCTAAAGTGATGTCAGTAGGTTAATCGAAAATTTTATTCCATAAAATAGAAATGTTATACTATTTTACTATTGCTAGTTTAAAGAAATCTACACAGTATTATTAAAAGTAACAAAGTTTTATTGCAATTTATAAATAGTACTTAATTAATATAGATTTTTACAAATTGCACATTGGAATTTTATAAAACTAAAAACTAATGAAAGTCTTAAAGCATTTACAAAATATATTTTATCATAAGTAGATTTAAAATTCATAGTTTTAGTTGCACTTTTAGTCAATTAAATAGTATGCCTTAATCAGCTCTTATGATTAGTCGTCTTACGAATAAAATTATTACATAGATATTAGCGGATACGGCAGATGTAGTCCTGCTTATCTGACTTAACATGTACTGACGGCAGCGCCATCTCTCGGGTCCATTTGTGTCAAAATGTGGGTCCAAGCCACAATTGGATCCGGGAGGTGGCGAACAGAAAACAATTTATAGACAAAATTTCATTCAAATTGGTCGATTCGCTTAGGAGAAATTATGTGACAAACACGTGTACAGTAGAATTATATGTATTAATATTAAGATAAAGAATGGTAAACATAGATTTAAAATAATAAATTAATATTACATTAACAATGGCAGTACAATAGAGAAGGGTAATGCGTTCATTTACAATTTGTGAACACTCGCGCTATCTCAGGAAGCAGTTGCGTCAGACAGTAAGTGTTTCAAACAAAAGACTACATATCTCGACTCTGTCTTACTCTGAACAGTCATCATGAGATACTACTGCCCAAATCCCCCAAGTTTGGCAAACAAAATAGTGGTTGTAGTAGTACCTTTTCAATATGGCAACGTAATGTTATTATTATACCATGTTCACACGGGTCGATCGATAAATGGTTTGTATGCCACGATCCCTCCTCTCAGAAAGCAAAGAACCTGGCTGTTATCAGTGGACCTCGTTACCGGGCTGCAGTCTAAGAAAGCCATGCCACCTTACGAAGCTACAAGTTAACCAAACGACTGCTACTGGTGACGGTCATCATCATCATACTGCTCGCTAAACATAGGTACACTTCACAAGAAAAATTACGAACTCTCTGTGCACGGCTTGTATGGAGGCTTATGAAACCGTGCACATGTGCTCCACGTGTGTACAGGTGTCACCCAGATTATATAGGTCAGAAGTCCTCGGTACACCCAGATTTTACACAGATGTTATCAACAACCCTATTGATGAAGCTTCTTCAGTGAGGTGAGCTGGTTGCAATAATCAACGATGCCCGCCATAGGCCACTTGAAAAACCAAGTATGGAAACCAAACCCATTATAGGCATAGCATGTATAGCCATAGGCAGTCGCTCCATGTAAAATACTGGTTGGTATTCAGCAGCATTCGGTTAGACAGGAAGCTGACTTCAACATATGTAGTTGTGAAAAAGCTAGGCAAAGGATATCATTTTGAGCCACCGGTCGATGTTGCGTCAAAACAAAATTCTAGCCACTTGGTTTATAATTCGTAGTGGTTTATAAGTAAAGGATTCCACAAATCTTCTGATTCTAAGATAAAATCTCATGTGTTACGAGCAAGCATTTACACTAGTCTTTTTCACGTGACGGCGGCGGGACTAGAGCATGCGGTAACGGCGATTTGGATGCATCATGTAAATGTGCCTGGAAAGAAATTGCCCTAGCCATCGAATAAAATTGACAATTTGTAAATTACAATGCATTTAGTTTACGTACCCTTGTTGAATTGTTAATAAATATCTATTATTTAATGTTGGTTTCATTTGGTGTTCTGGTGAAAAGACCAATAGAATTTCCTTTAGAAAATCATAATTTTTTTAAATGATGTTTCTCAATTTTATTTGTACCATAACACAGTTGATTGCTATCAACTGTGTATATTACGAGTATGTGTGTATTCGGTAATCTAAGACCTGTAACTACGTTATATAATAGGTATTGCATTACAGTTCAAGCTACGAAGGACCATGGAGAATTTGAAATATCATAAATGAACTAATTCCTAAATATCTACTCGGCTTAAAATTCCAAGCGAGTGATTAGTGTGGTGAGCACCGCAGCGGCCGCGGCGAGTCGCGACTGGACAGTGCCGCACCGAGCCGTACCGCACCGCACCGCGTGCTCGGTAATTAGACCTAGCCACCGACCACCCTAATTGAAACCGCAGCGACAACGTTTTGTTTCTGTCGTTTTTTCCCCACGCTGTTAACGAGAGGCAACATTAGGATTGCATCTTTAGAATTTTGCTAACTTGCTACACGTCCTCGATTCAATACGGCGGGGTTTCACTTGTTTGCGTAATTAACTAATTCCAAACTTACAGCAGCACTATTTTCACAGTTCCTTTCAAATTTGCTGTAAAAATTACGGGAAAATAAATGAAAGTATTTTAAAATTGAATATACAGACAACGTTAGTTTATTTTTACGCAAGCTGTCATAAGAAGTGTATCTGTATTCTGCTAAAAAATTTTCCTCGAGAATTTCATACATAAATATTACCAAAATTTATTGTTAATATAATCGATTATAATCGATGCAAATAAAATAGGGTTATTTATATATTAACAAGAATCGAATGTATGTCAAATTCAGCAGAGTGGTTAAGCAAATAATCTGCTTTAGGAAAATATACCATAGAATCTATTTATTTATATTATATTTATTTAACCACAGTATATGCCTACACATAAATTAAGCAATAAATTTTTGCCATACCTTTCTTAAATATAAGTCCTAAACTACCCAGTCCTAAACCAGTAGTTTACCACAAATTACCTGCCGGATTGGGTGACCCCAATCAAGAGTGGTACTTCTCATGATCCGAGCAGTACGAAGATCCAGATACCTACATTAGATAATTGCAACCTGATAATTGTTTGCATGCATCCTATTTATATGTAAATCGTTCCCATGCAAATAATAACGCAGCAGCCATAGTCAAAGAGAAGACACGCCGAAGAAACACACTCGTTGAGACTGAATTTTATTTGTTTATTTTATCCTTCGTGTCACATAAAGGAGCTGTGAACAGTTACGTTTATTTCACGACACTTTTTTTAGTTACGACACAATAAACAGAGACAATCGAGTGCAAATATTTGCACACATTTTGATTTCTGTTTGTTTATCCAATCTTTTGAGCTATAAAATGTAACGGAACAATCGTGGAGCATCAAAGAAAGTACAATAGTACATAAGACCACTTTAAAGAAATTGAATTGTGTTTCGGTCATGTGTGCTGTTGGTGTTAGCATAACCCCAACGACTCGACTATAACGTTTGTTGCGGAATGTTACAAGTTTCCGTTTTCCCCGTTGTTTCATTTGTCGCTAAGGGCACAAGTTTCTTTACGACTCTCCGGATACCTTTTAAATGCGCTCCCTACAGCATCACGGCCTGCCGTTTTATCAGATCACCTCCCATTACACACGACATGCACATATGTTTGGCAGTTTTTTGTTTTCGTGTTCCTTTTTATTGGGATTATAAATAAAGATCATATCTACGAGTATTTGGGATATAAGGGATGCTGTAACTTTTTTATTTTTAGGGTTACGTAGTTTTCGTACTTCGATAATTTTAACACTTGTCATTTCAATAGACATGAATATCGCAGTCAGAGAGAGCTTTCCGTATAACAAATCCAAACATTTAAAAAAATAAGTTATTAATATTTTAGACGTACTTGTACAAGTAATTGGAGTTTTTTAATTCTGTTGTATCCGATATTGTAAAAACATCAGCAGACCAAGCTACTCGAAACTGTCTAATTTTCCCAATAAACTTTGTATCTTAGTGCCCAAGCGATAAAGTTGAAAATCTACTTAGAAAACAACCCAAGAGCGTGTCGGGCGACGCTCAATGTAGGGTTCCGTAGTTTCCCGTTCGTCACAATAAGTATCCCCACGTAAGAGTTAAAAAACCAGCCAAGAGCACATCGAGCCACACTCCGTGTAGGGTTCTGTTGTTTCCCGTCCATTACGATAAGTGTCCGCGAGTTAAAAAATGGGCTATTTGTTACATTGAGCTGACGTACTAAGTACAGAATCCTAAAAACGGGCCATTCCAACTACGTATGGAAAGTTCGAAAAATATTGACATTTGAGCCCTAACACGAGTAGGTAGCGGGAAGGGGTTATAGCATGGAGGCAAGGCAATTCCAAATCTACAACTAAATAAATGTCGCATGCCATTGTCTACGGATCGGTTACCTGCAAGTGTTGTACGTTATGGAAAATGAACAAATTTTAATGACAACGGGACACCAACGAACAAGTCGATAATTTAATAGCTCATACCCATTCCGTTACTCTGTTCTAGAAGTTGTGGACCGTTACGTATACCTGGGACAAACTATCCAGTCAGGAACGTCCAACTTCGAGAAAGAGGTCAATCGTCGAATCCAACTCGGCTGGGCTGCTTTCGGGAAGCTCCGTAGAATCTTCTTGTCCGAAATACCGCAGTGTCTCAAGACAAAAGTCTTCGACCAGTGTGTGTTGCCAGTGATGACTTATGGAATTGAGATGTGGTCGCTAACAATGGGAATTATAAGAAGGTCAATTCAATTCAAAGGATCAATTGTCAAAGGGCAATTGAGAAAGGGGATTATGCTTGGGGTTTCACTGCGTGATCGGATCAGGAATGAGGAGATCCACAGAAGAAGGAGAATAACCGACAAAGTTCGAAGAATAGCAACACTAAAGTGGCAGTGGGCCAGGCACATTGCCCGTAGGACCGATGCCCGATGGGACGACGGGTTCTCGGGTGACGATCACGCTGCGTCTTACGGTGCGGGAGGTGTCTTACGGATCGGACAGGACCGGTCGTCGTGGAGATTCTTGGAGGAGGCCTATGTCCAACAGTGGACGTCTTTCGGCCAAAATGATGATGATGATGATGATGACCCATCCCGAACCCATCGACTCAGAAAAATCTATCTAAAATCACAGCGCGAAATACCCGAATTACAGCGCCATCTCTCGGCAAATTAAATTACTAATTTATATAAAGTAGACGGGTTTATATGTCAGATATTCGGCGGTAATTTTGGATTGTGTTAACCGATCTTAATAATTATTTTTTTTATTTGAAGGAAGATATATCAGGATAATAAAATATTTAATAGGTGTATAAATAAGTTTAAGCCGTTTTTTGAACATTTTGACGAGCATTATCATATAGGAGAATAATTTTGTCATATCTGCAGTAGTAATGAGTGCGTATTTCCTCTTCCTTCTATTTTACTCCAATAATGCTTCCAATTCAATGTCTTCGTAGTTTCTAAACTTTTGAAACCACTCGCGACAACTTCTCTCCCTTAAAGCAGCTTCACCATAAGCTTCTACTTACAAACATTCGATGGGCTGCAGCAGCAGATTTCTTCAAGTTCATAATTATAGAAGTAACAAAAGTTCCCACAAATGACGCTTATTCGGCACAAAACTTGTAATTTTTGCTTTTGCTTGACCGCAATCCCGCCTGATGGTAAGCAGTGATGCAATCGTTGATGGTGAATCACGCTAGTTTATTAAGAGCCTATTCACTCTAGCCTTGAAGACACTCACATTGTAGTCCGACGGAAACACCGCCATTGGCACATTGTTCCAGTCCCTCGATGTACACGGTATAAAACAGGAAGCGAAACGCTGCGTCCGGATCGTAGTGGTGTTAACAATGTCAGGCTGGAAACTCGCCGTACGACGGGTCGACCGGCGGTGGAGGGTATTAAATCATGCAGTTCCCTTGCACACTCACCAAAATGCGTCCTATAGAAGACCGAAAGGCTGGCTACTCTACGCCTGTGCTCCAGGCTCTGGAGACCGTTTTGAGTTAAAACTTGGTCGCCAATCAGCCTCACTCACTGAATCCAAAGCAGCCAGGTGACATTCGCAGCACCAGTCCAAATGTGGCTGCAGTAATCCACACACGAGCGGACCTGTGCTTTGTACAACATTAGAAGCTGCCTTGGTGTGAAATACCACTGGACCTTTGTGATAACTCTAAGTTTCCTGGCAGCCACCCTGGCCTTGGATTCAACGAACTGCCCAAAGTTTAGGTTCGAGGAAATCTCAACTCCCAAAAGCTGAAGGCGGCCGGTGCACTCCAAGGATACATTCCGAAAAGGAGGAGCCAAGTTGAACAGGCTTCTTTTGGCGGTGAAAAGACACGCCTGTGTTTTGGCGGTATGGAACAGTACAAGATTGGTTTTGCCTCATTCGGAGACTGTCTGTAGTGCAGCACTCGTACGCTCTACCAACTCTATCAACAGTGCTGTCATCTGCATACCCATAGATACCGGGCATCAACAGATCGTTAATATGCAGCAGGACCCTGAGGAACACCGGCATTAATCGACATGGGCTCCGATGAGCATCCGTCGACAACAATTTGGAGGGACCGTTCAGTCAGAAAGTCTTTTACCCAGCCAGTCAGGCCAGCAGAATGGCCGTACGCTGGAAGCTTACTCAAAAGGCCAGCATGCCATACCCGGTCGTAGGCCTTCGAGACATCAAGGGAGACGGCAATTGCTTCCTATTTTTCTCGAGAGCTTCGCCCCACAAGTGAATAGCAACACTAGTAGTTCCCCAGTTGACCGATTGCGGTGAAACCCGTACTGTCTGTCACTGAGGAGATCATTGCCTTCCAGGTAAGCCAAGAGGCGCGAGTTCAACATACGCTCCATAATCTTGCAGAGTATGGATATTATTCAAATCGGCCGATAGTTGGTAGAATCGGCAGGACTACCCTTTTTGGGCACATGCTCCACGTTTGCAAACTCCCTGGACTTAGACACTATACCGGTCCTAAATGAGAGGCGATACAAGCGCGTCAATACAGGAGACAAGTCGAGAGCACATGCCTTAAGAATAATCGCTGTTATACCATCTGGACCACTAGCCTTATTCACGTCCAGACAACCCAGTACTCACAGAACCTCCTTGTTTCAAATGCGAACCTCTAGCATTGAAGTTCCGCAATGTGGTAATTTAGGTGGAGTAGCACTCTTAGTATTAAGACGCAAATTATGGGCAAAAAGAGATGTACATGTAGTAAGGCTTGCGACAGGGAATCCCGGTTCAGAAAATTCCCGGGATATCCCGGTTCCCCTCAAGTATCTGAAAAGAACCGGTTCTCCCGGTTCTTCCAAATTAACAAAATTTGACGCGATTTTGTTAAATAAAACAAACAATTACTCCATAAACTTCCTATTCATACAAAATACAACCTTCCGTACCGTTCGAGCCGCTGCGAGATGCAGTTCGCTCCTCTCTCCCCTCACCTCACATTTCTCGCAGAATTTCACTATTTTACTAAATTTATATTCATTTCATTAAATTTATTTTTATAACTTCTTTTCATGATTTTTGTTTCAAATATGAGTTTACGTTTACTATTTTTATTATTTTTATAGTTGATTATTTTTAACCCCCGACGCAAAAACGACGGGGTGTTATAAGTTTGACGTGTCTGTGTGTGTGTGTGTGTGTGTCTGTCTGTACCACTCTAGCCGCCGAACGGATGGACCGATTTTGATTTAGTTTTTTTTGTTTGACAGTAGAAAATGTCGAGAGTGTTCTTACGTAAGTTTGATGAAAATTGTTCCAAGATGGCCGCCGCCACAAAATGACAGATTAGATATTTTTTTTAAACTCCATCAATATGGGTATCAAATGAAAGGGCTTGACTAGTAGAATACTATTAGATATGACAAATTTAAAATACAAGATGGCTGCTTCTACAAAATGGTGCTTTACATTTTTTTATTACAACTTGATCAATATGGGTATCAAATGAAAGGGCTTGACTAGTGAAATACTATTAGGTATGAAAAATTTAAAATCCAAGATGGCTGCCTCTACAAAATGGCGCTTTATGGATATATTGATATCATTTGATATCCATATCCATATCCATCCATTTATTTGTTGTTTGTGGTAGTGTCCACCTCGTGGACAAGGTGTAATGAAATGAAAATTTCACCTCATTTCACCTCGTAAAATGCAAGGTGGACACTACCACAAGCAACAAATAAATATTTTTCAAAATTTTGGCTTGTACATGCTGTTTTAAAAGGAAAAGTGTGCTTATTTATTTACCAAATTAGAATGTTAAACCTTACAAGTTAAAATTAAAGAAATTGTATGTCACTAATGATATAGTTACATATAGTATTAGTAGCCCGCCTTAACGAACTTTGTTCCGGGGTCTCATTTAAACGAGACTCAGCAGTACGTTGCGTATTAGTAGCCCGCCTTAACGAATTTTGTTCCAAGGTCTCATTTAAACGAGAAGCAGCAGTAGATTCTGCATTTTTAGCATGCCTGAAAGTGCGTTGATCTGGTGTTTCAATAGATCGCGAAATTTTAGTACAACTGGCATTTTTCATATTACGAAAACAACGTTTAACCCTATTTTCTTTGGATCTCCGTAAAGCCTTAGATGCTGCATCACTATCCAAACGACGTTTTCTATTTAATAAATCCTCCTGACTACGTAGTTCAGCTTTTCGAGCAGCTTGTGATGACAAGAAGCTACTTTTGTCGGAAGTATTTTCGTCAAGCTGAGTTAACTTGCGCCTTTTAGCTACGTATTGAGCTTTTTTATTTTTTCGACCCAGTACCATTTTTTTTAATAAAAAGTCATTCGTTTACTATAAATTCACAATTCTAATTTTTTTTTATAAAAAGACATCGATTTTCATCAAATTATACCATTTTTTTTTTTCAAAAGAAACAATAATATACAACAAATTCTTAAAACGTAAGAAATAAATGAAATCCTACAAAAAACATGAACCAAAAAATTAAATTCAAAATGTTTAAATCACTATGAATTCACAATTCTAATTTTGTTTATAAAAAAGACATAAATTGTCACCAAATTCTTCCAATTTTTTTCATAATAAACAACTTAAAACGTAAGAAATAAATGATATCCCTACAAAAAACATGAACCAAAAAATTTAATTCAAAGTGTTTGAATCACTTGACTCATTAAAAACTTACCTAAACTATACAAATTAAAAAGTACGACAAAGAAATTTAAAGAAATGGAATAAAATTGAAGAAATCCCTACAAAAATAATGAAACAAAAATTAAATTGAAAATGTTTAAAACCTTTGATTAAAAACACCTGCATAAACTATGAACACAAACTATACAAATTAAAAGGTACGACAAAGAAATCAAAAGAAATGGAATAAAATCGCTAAGGAGTTCCTACAAAAAGCATGAAATAAAAAATTAAATTAAAAATTTAAAAAAACCTCCGACTTTATAAAAACCAAATGTAATGAACGGACCGAGATATCCATAAACAATTATAATTCCTATGAAAAAATAACTAAGACGGAAAAGCCTATAAAAAGGAAAAAATAACTTTAAACTTATGTTTGTATGGGAGTACTTATGTATGGAATTTTTTTTATAATGTTATCGCGTCGGGGGACCGCAACTTACCCACAAAACATAAAAGATATTAAATTAGAAACCAAACAAAATATTAAATTACAACGAAAATGTTAAAAATAGTATTATGAAATCCAGGTAAATCAACTTAAAAACTTAATACACAACCAAACTATACTAATCAATACTAAAACCAAAATTTCTACGATGACTCACACTAAATTGACTCGAAAAATTTTCAATGTAAAACACAACCATCAACGACGTCTGCCCTCGCGTGTCTGCCCGCTCGGGTTACCAAACTCGATAGCGATACGCTCCGCCCACTTTCCCCCTCCCGCGACACACCCGCGCCGCCCGCGCTCGCTTCTTGCCGCGTTCGTCGCCGCACTGCGTGCGGGCGGCGGCATGCAATGCAACTCGTGCGCGCCATTCAACATAATTCGTGCGCGTTGCTTTCTCGAAGCAAAGCCTATATACCTACATATAAAATAATATAATATATACATATACAAGTATACGATACATCATAGCATAACACAAACGAAATAAATGAATATAGGACTAAGAAAAAACTTAATAAGTACCTAAATACTTATAAATAACTTTGACAAACGTTTAGCCAATAAATAGTGCGGTCCCCCGACGCGATAACATTATAAAAAAAATTCCATACATAAGTACTCCCATACAAACATAAGTTTAAAGTTATTTTTTCCTTTTTATAGGCTTTTCCGTCTTAGTTATTTTTTCATAGGAATTATAATTGTTTATGGATATCTCGGTCCGTTCATTACATTTGGTTTTTATAAAGTCGGGGGTTTTTTTAAATTTTTAATTTAATTTTTTAAGACAAAGGACTCATTTAACTTATTTAGAAGCTAGAATATTTTGCTTCTTTTTTTTTTTTTTTTTTATTATACGGACAAATCACACAGATTGAGCTAGCCCCAAAGTAAATTCGAGACTTGTGTTATGGGATACTAACTCAACGATACTATATTTAATAATAGATACATATATAGATAAACATCCAAGACCCAGGCCAATCAGGAAAAGATCGTTTTCCATCATGACCTGGCCGGGTATCGAACCCGGGGCCTCCACGTCGCAGGCAGGCGTGTTGACCGCTGCGCCACGGAGACCGACAGGACTTTGTTGAAGTCAATTTCAAATGGTAAAACAAAATGTCATGAAAAAATATACATATGTATGTTATAGTAACATTCTTGTTTCAGGAAAATTAACGATGCAATGATTTTTAATTTGCTTGTTAAAAAAAAAAAACAATTTTAGTTAAAAATTTTGCCACTAAAGGCGTCGACGACAGCGCACAGTCTAAACCACTGATTCCAAAAACAAACAATTTTGAAAAAGAGTTTATTTTATAACGAATGAAATTACAACTTTGGTATTTTCTGTAACTAGCTTCTGGCCAAGACTCCGTTCGCAGTGAAATCGTAAAAACGAAATACATACAAAACTTTCCTATACACTACGTTTGTAGTTTTGGTCCCAGTAACCAAAATCTACAGAAAGTAAAGTCAGGTGATGTAGGAGTAAAAGATATATAGTTGACTATGTGAGAAGTAGCTCGTAATACGCAATACTCAATAAACTCAATGTACTTCAATTAATATACCTGCTTCATTCTTATAAATACAAATATGAAAATGATGTGTTAAAATAACTTCATATGTCCATGTGTTACACTTTCACGTTTAAACGGCTGCTTGATACAGGATCGTAGAAATTGGGAACCATTGCAGAGGATAGGTACTTTTAAAGCTTCAGAGAAAATGGAATCAGGTGTTGAGACAAGTTAGGCAGGTATATCTATTCCATTGTTGAGATGAGAACTTTTAATGAGGAGTAAGTACCACGGTGAAGGTCATTGTTTAGAAATAAGTATCTGGCCGGAGGCTGGCAAGTTGCGCCTGAAGTGTCCAGCTCCGAGTTCATCGACTTGTCCACATTATGTAGATGAGGCCGCAGGTGCTCGTTATGTGGCCCGGCGTACACAGTATAAAAACTTCGCCGAACAAAACGACCCTTACATTCACTATTTGTGGATGGCGCCCTCTGCCGTTTTCTTGCGGGAAACTATAAGTGTTTTGATGCGCCTTCAAATATGTTTGCATGATTGCTCTTTAGTTCTGTTTCTATTTTATTATAAGATTTGAGTGTGCATACGGTTTGTTGAGTATAATTTTTTCTTCGTTTACGATTGTTCCTGTGGTATTGTGTATTACAGTAAAAACTAGAGATATTGTAGAGCGGACGCAGAGACGAAGGCAAATGAATTTAATAAACACACGCCATTAAGTCATATTCATCAGTTTATGTTTACAATACAAGAAACAGTAGATACATATCAAAATCGTGATAAATAGGAACATTTCGGAGTTGGTACGCGGATGACAAATACGGCCGTTAAAGCCACCTGGCCGCGATACCTGTCTGCAACCAGTATTTACGTAATACCAGATGCTAACTGAACTGGTATTATGTAAAACAGAAAAATCATACGTTATTTACATTTTTCGCGGTAAACAAGTGACATATTCACAAACAGGTCGATCTCAAAGTGAAAAATGAGATGTGTTAATTACATACATTAAAATTTATGGACTAGTAACAAAGATATGTATATCTTTGGTGTATGGTTAATGCGACTAGTCCAATGTTGTACATTGTTATATGTATATAACAACACAATATAAACGTAAAACATTTTCCGGGAAGTATAAAAGTATAATGAGGACGCACAAAATGTAATTTTAATTTTATTCTTGCTACTTTTTCCGCGGGTGGTGGCGCTTAATCATAATCACGGTGCGCGTGATAATCTCACGGCTACAGCCAGGAGTGAAGAGGAAACGACACACGGATTATTTTTTCTCGTTATCTTCATGTTAGCTCCTTTGTAGATCGTTTTTTCTTATATACATATTGAGCTCTTTCTATAAGGGTTATAAAAGCAATGATTTTGCTAACAACATCCATATAGGAACATGAATTCTACACTGAAATCTGATTATCTGACTATACAAATACATACAATGTTAATTATTCTAAAAGTAGACAGTCAAAATATAACAACTGTAAACTCAAAAAATTATGTGTGTTCGTTATTCGTGGCTGTGATCATTTCCAAAAACCAAATCGTTAACTTAATATTTAACTAAACAATTTACGAAGCATCATTAATTTTATGTCAATCACAGCATTTTCCTGCTTACTCCCACACAAATATCTATCAGTCTTACTTAGCCGAGTAACTTAGTTAATTTTGTTTTTGAAAGAATTACCAGATTGCTCAGGTGACTGAGGCGAACGTAAGCTTGGAGAACATTAAAATTTAATTAAGTTCGCATGAAAACTAAAGTTAACTTACAACGGAATTGTTATATTGAAGTACAAGTGCACTCTTACCGATCAACGTAAAATTTACCATCTTTCGCTTATGCAAATATATTGTCAAGACAAAGCGTGCTTCCTCTGTGGGACTCCGGCATTATATGGCAATCCCACTTTGTCAAGGCACCGACTTGGCTGTTATTGCGGAATGTTTCACCTGCAACACACTAACAGAACGTACTGTAATAACATTTACACAGGGGAAATTCAAACGTCGAACTATTTGCGAATTTTGTCCAAAATGGAATTTCTTTGTTACAATAACGATAAATATTATATGAACTATGTGACAAAGAAGTCAAAAGGCAACGTTTGTGCCGCCATCAAATATTGAAGAGCATAGACGTTATTATTGAAGAAAAATAAAAATATGTTCTTTGTCGTTGAAATAAATGGCAGATTCAGTGAAACAAAAAAGCAGCCGCTAAGAGCAAGAGGGTACTGGTAAATGTTTTAAATTAATCAACGCAAGACTACAATCGGCTGATTTGCATTTATACGAGCTGCTCGCGTTCGCGCTCGGTCAAACCACGTCGATATCTAAACGTCTTCAAATACTGACAGAATTTCATACATTTCTTTGTCTTCAAATTAATACACTGTTACCATATATTTCATTATTGAATAATAAAGCGTAATTTTGTCGATCAAATTAATATTGCTATTATCTCCTTATAAACTCAATTCAAAAGGCTAAACTCTTCCTATATCCCCTCGTATCTTCTTATAGACCCTTCAAGAAATCACAGCTAAGTGGTATATCAGAGCAAGATTTTTATTCAGACTTGCGTGTTTGTTTATAATTAGCTGCAACGAAGAGACGTTTCTCATAATTACTAATTAGATAAGACACAATGTCGTAGCAAGCTACATAGGCATACGTAAGTACAATAGCTAGTGCTTCATGTAGCGATTAGATAATCTCTTAATAGCCTGCGAGCTGACATGTTTTGATTACTGCATGATGTACCCATAAATATCCGTGCATATATCAGAACTCACCACATTGATAAACTTATGAGGGAATAGTTGCCATACATTTTTCATAAGAATTGAAAGCTTATAAAAATGTTCGGATCTTTAGTTAAATGTTATATTCAAACGGAGCCATGAAGTTTTATGATTCGTCGGTAATATCGTTACACTCGTGTTACGTCGAACACTTATTGAAACTGTTCTTAAGTGTTGTCCTTTTATGTAGCTACTCCATAAATGTTTGATAGGGCCATCTCGGGAAATCTCTGTCTCCATTCGCAGAGGGTCTGCAGTCAAATAAAACTGGAATCCCAAATATTATTCGGCGACATTTTCCCGTTCCTTCGATGTGAACTTTTATTTTTATGCTCTTACGTATTCTTATCAGAGAAGAGACACACTCCGGGAGAGCTTCTGACATACTGACTTAAATCCTTTACCCAAGAATGTAAGTTTGTCTTGGATTACAGTTTCTTCGTCTTTCTTTAATATTATTGTGGCAATTTTAGGACTTAACGTAAAAAGGGACGATCATTCGATTGCACTGTTTTATTGTTCCTATCTAAGTGAATGAAAGCTGTTGTTTCTGCGACAGTAGATTTTACATAAACGCCTTCAACTAATTTTATTTGCGAGTCGTTTTTAATTTATTTTTATTTAAATAAAGCCTGCCTATGCTTTATCAAATGTATGCTAACCACTAAAGAGCCTTTATTGAACTTTCAACCATTATAGTAATTAACGACATGTGTAAATAACCTTGGAATTACCTTAATGAGACATTTGCTATAAACGTCTTGAACTATAAGCTATAAGTATGGTAAACCAAAACCATTAAAACTTTTAAAGACTTAAATGTAATTACCTACCTTTAATCGGGTAATCCGTACGATGAATGGTCCAATTGTAAATTTATATGAGTCAGTGGTCAAACGATAATTCGCAAATTAATTCAAAATAGTGCGTCGTGGAAGACGTGGTGGCCTAGTAGTTAAAACACCAGCCTCTCAAATATGAGTGTGCGGGTTCGATTCCAAGTCAGGCAAGTACAATCCTAATTAGCAAAAATTACTCTTAAAACTATCTCAAAACTACTGTTTTTTGCTCTTTTATCACTCCTATATAATGACACAAGCCTGCGTTTGGCTAATATTAAAAGCATATTTAGTTTTAAATCATTCTAATATCAGTCTAATTGAATGCTGTTTGCACTTACTGCCTGAGTGTAGCCAAAACTAATTTAAGCCGACTTACACTAATATTGCTTTTCCGTAAGTTTATTATAAGCCTGCATAGGCTTACATTGGTCTAAGGCTAGAATATTTTGAGAATTTTACGTCAGATCCAAAGTTCCTGAGTGTTTGTTTGGTTTGAAATGAAAAACAGTTGCGTGAAGTTATAATATTTTTGCTAAGTACTTTATTGAAAAGTAGGTAAAAGTTTTAAGGGTACTGATAGAATGTTAATTAGACATGGTTTCCACTTCAAAATTAATTAATAAATAAGGCCTTGTTAAATAAGGTGTTTCATGATCTTGTTTAAAATTTTTATTTGTTAATTTGTATTGATAGTGTCGCCATTAGTATAACTGCATTTACAAGCGCACTATTAGAGTAATATAAGATTGTTTACTTACTCCTATTTTAGCATTCGGTAAGTACTTATACTAAAGATAACTCCATATTGGAATAAATTAGGGTTCCTCGCAATGTTACATAAAACCTCAAATCGACAAAGAGAAAAAAAGGTAGCGGGGTATTTGTTTTTCTTTTGAACATTTCGTTGTATATCTTAACAACTTTACTCCTGTAGCCACCAGTATTATTGAATCATTTCCAGTTTTGTATTCCATTATAACTAATAAATTTAAAAATTTCAATTAAAATTTGGCCAGCAAAATTACTCTTAAAACTATTTTAAGAGGAGTTATTCCCAAAATCGATCTAAGATCAAACGCTCTTATATGGGTCTTGTCTTGTAAATATGTTGATCCAAAATCACTCTAATATCATACTTATCCAGTGCTATTAATCTTTTTTAACCACCGACGCAAAAACGACGGGGTGTGTTTGTGTGTGTGTGTGTGTGTGTGTGTCTGTCTGTACCACTCTAGCCGCCGAACGGATGGACAGATTTTGATTTAGTTTTTTTTGTTTGACAGTAGAAAATGTCGAGAGTGTTCTTACGTAAGTTTGATGAAAATTGTTCCAAGATGGCCGCCGCCACAAAATGACAGATTAGATATTTTTTTTAAACTCCATCAATATGGGTATCAAATGAAAGGGCTTGACTAGTAGAATACTATTAGATATGACAAATTTAAAATACAAGATGGCTGCTTCTACAAAATGGTGCTTTACATTTTTTTATTACAACTTGATCAATATGGGTATCAAATGAAAGGGCTTGACTAGTGAAATACTATTAGGTATGAAAAATTTAAAATCCAAGATGGCTGCCTCTACAAAATGGCGCTTTATGGATATATTGATATCATTTGATATCCATATCCATATCCATCCATTTATTTGTTGTTTGTGGTAGTGTCCACCTCGTGGACAAGGTGTAATGAAATGAAAATTTCACCTCATTTCACCTCGTAAAATGCAAGGTGGACACTACCACAGGCAACAAATAAATATTTTTCAAAATTTTGGCTTGTACATGCTGTTTTAAAAGGAAAAGTGTGCTTATTTATTTACCAAATTAGAATGTTAAACCTTACAAGTTAAAATTAAAGAAATTGTATGTCACTAATGATATAGTTACATATAGTAATAGTAGCCCGCCTTAACGAACTTTGTTCCGGGGTCTCATTTAAACGAGACTCAGCAGTACGTTGCGTATTAGTAGCCCGCCTTAACGAATTTTGTTCCAAGGTCTCATTTAAACGAGAAGCAGCAGTAGATTCTGCATTTTTAGCATGCCTGAAAGTGCGTTGATCTGGTGTTTCAATAGATCGCGAAATTTTAGTACAACTGGCATTTTTCATATTACGAAAACAACGTTTAACCCTATTTTCTTTGGATCTCCGTAAAGCCTTAGATGCTGCATCACTATCCAAACGACGTTTTCTATTTAATAAATCCTCCTGACTACGTAGTTCAGCTTTTCGAGCAGCTTGTGATGACAAGAAGCTACTTTTGTCGGAAGTATTTTCGTCAAGCTGAGTTAACTTGCGCCTTTTAGCTACGTATTGAGCTTTTTTATTTTTTCGACCCAGTACCATTTTTTTTAATAAAAAGTCATTCGTTTACTATAAATTCACAATTCTAATTTTTTTTTATAAAAAGACATCGATTTTCATCAAATTATACCATTTTTTTTTTTCAAAAGAAACAATAATATACAACAAATTCTTAAAACGTAAGAAATAAATGAAATCCTACAAAAAACATGAACCAAAAAATTAAATTCAAAATGTTTAAATCACTATGAATTCACAATTCTAATTTTGTTTATAAAAAAGACATAAATTGTCACCAAATTCTTCCAATTTTTTTCATAATAAACAACTTAAAACGTAAGAAATAAATGATATCCCTACAAAAAACATGAACCAAAAAATTTAATTCAAAGTGTTTGAATCACTTGACTCATTAAAAACTTACCTAAACTATACAAATTAAAAAGTACGACAAAGAAATTTAAAGAAATGGAATAAAATTGAAGAAATCCCTACAAAAATAATGAAACAAAAATTAAATTGAAAATGTTTAAAACCTTTGATTAAAAACACCTGCATAAACTATGAACACAAACTATACAAATTAAAAGGTACGACAAAGAAATCAAAAGAAATGGAATAAAATCGCTAAGGAGTTCCTACAAAAAGCATGAAATAAAAAATTAAATTAAAAATTTAAAAAAACCCCCGACTTTATAAAAACCAAATGTAATGAACGGACCGAGATATCCATAAACAATTATAATTCCTATGAAAAAATAACTAAGACGGAAAAGCCTATAAAAAGGAAAAAATAACTTTAAACTTATGTTTGTATGGGAGTACTTATGTATGGAATTTTTTTTATAATGTTATCGCGTCGGGGGACCGCAACTTACCCACAAAACATAAAAGATATTAAATTAGAAACCAAACAAAATATTAAATTACAACGAAAATGTTAAAAATAGTATTACGAAATCCAGGTAAATCAACTTAAAAACTTAATACACAACCAAACTATACTAATCAATACTAAAACCAAAATTTCTACGATGACTCACACTAAATTGACTCGAAAAATTTTCAATGTAAAACACAACCATCAACGACGTCTGCCCTCGCGTGTCTGCCCGCTCGGGTTACCAAACTCGATAGCGATACGCTCCGCCCACTTTCCCCCTCCCGCGACACACCCGCGCCGCCCGCGCTCGCTTCTTGCCGCGTTCGTCGCCGCACTGCGTGCGGGCGGCGGCATGCAATGCAACTCGTGCGCGCCATTCAACATAATTCGTGCGCGTTGCTTTCTCGAAGCAAAGCCTATATACCTACATATAAAATAATATAATATATACATATACAAGTATACGATACATCATAGCATAACACAAACGAAATAAATGAATATAAGACTAAGAAAAAACTTAATAAGTACCTAAATACTTATAAATAACTTTGACAAACGTTTAGCCAATAAATAGTGCGGTCCCCCGACGCGATAACATTATAAAAAAAATTCCATACATAAGTACTCCCATACAAACATAAGTTTAAAGTTATTTTTTCCTTTTTATAGGCTTTTCCGTCTTAGTTATTTTTTCATAGGAATTATAATTGTTTATGGATATCTCGGTCCGTTCATTACATTTGGTTTTTATAAAGTCGGGGGTTTTTTTAAATTTTTAATTTAATTTTTTAAGACAAAGGACGCATTTAACTTATTTTTTTTATATAAATTATAAACTTGCGCTTGACCGCAGTCCCGCCTGATGGTAAGCAGTGATGCGAACGTTGATGGTAAAGCGCGCTAGTTTATTAAGAAGTTTCAATGTGCCGTCTCGGCATGTAAAGCCACCAACCTATTACCATAGTGTCGGCCTACCTCCCACCCAACTCCTCTGCAGAGAATCACCAGCTCTTAGCAGACGTCATTGCCCTACTTCTTGGATTGAGTGACTCCGTCATAATAGCGGGCGACCTCAATGCCAAACACACCGCCTGGAATAGCATCGGGATCAATTCCATAGGCAGACTCCTGTTTGACCTCTCCACCCAGTTGAACTTCCATGTCGTGGGCCCTATGACCCCCACTCATTTCCCCTATGACCCCGACCACACCCCAGACGTCCTCGACGTGACGCTTCTAAAGAACGTCAACCTACGGTTAGACTCTATAGAAGCGCTACCAGAGCTATCGTCTGATCATCGTCCAGTCATCATCCGACTGCTTCCCCGCACTAGCCTCGTTGACCCAGGCCAAGCACCCCAGACGAAAGTGGTAACGGACTGGAGGAAAATAAGCGTACGGCTGCAATCCACCACTTCCCCCCACTTTCACTAATACCTGCACGCCTCGACTCTGCAGCTGACACGACAGCCGCGATCGACTCGTTCACGGATCACGTACAGTCAGTCCTGAACGACTGTTCAAGGGAGGTCACAGTGACAGAAGACTGTCGCTAGAAACTCCGTGCTGACTTGCGTGAACTGCTGACCGAGAAGAACGCGGCCGTCCGTGCCTACTGCCACTTCCCCTTGCGAAGCTAACAAAGCCCATATGCGCTATTTACAGAGAACTGTAAAAAGACCAACAAAGCCAAATATCTAGGCGTGATTCTCGACCGCAACCTCAACTTCTCAGAGCACATTAAGACAGTCCGCTCACGTGCCACCTTCGCTCTGGGTCGACTCCACCCCGTCCCCAACCCGTGTAGCAAACTGTCGCTCAAGTGCAAAATGCGCTTGTATACAGCGTGCATACGCCCGATTATGACATACGCTTGTCCAGTCTTCGCACATGCCAAGCCGCGTCATATCCATAGGATGCAAGTAGTCCAAAACCGTTTTCTTCGTAAAGCCACAAACGCCCCTTGGTTCGTCCGTAATGAGAGCAGTTCATGAAGCGTCTTTCCAAACGCTTCTTTGACACTGCCGCCAAGCACCGCAATCCCCTGATAGTAGTGGCTGCTAACTATACCCCCTCCACCATCTTCAAGCTTCGCCGTCGAAGGCATGCCCTCACAGACCCCGATGACCCCATAACCCTCCTCCAAGAGGCCAATAGGCACATCAGTACAACACACAAAAAAAGACCGACCTACCGACCTCGCCGTCGAGGTCCACCGCAACGCGTTCAACGTAGTAGTCCCCTCCCCCGTCCCTTGTCCGACGAAGGCCGGCCTACGCCGCAGCTGATCCAGTAAATATAAATTCCCAACTATGACCTCTGAGTCTGTTTCGGACGTTTCTACTCAGAGCTAGTATTAGGAAACGCCGCGGTCATCAAACCGAATTAAAATAAAAATTCAATCCAGCCGTCCCTTACTATTCTCTCCAGCGACGCCCTAAACCGAGGTTCGTACCCCACAGGGGTAAGTCACGACCTCTCAAAGTTTTTTTTTTTATTAATTTATAAACCAGCGCTTGACCGCAATCCCGCCTGATGGTAAGCAGTGACGCAATCGTTGATGGTAAAGCGCACTAGTTTATTAAGAGCCTATTCACTCTAGCCTTGAAGACATGGCTTCAAATTGTAGTCCGACGGAAACACCGCCGCCCGCCGGCAGATTGTTCCAGTCCCTCGGTGTACGCGGTATAAAGGAGGAAGCGAAACGCTTCGTCCGGATCGTAGAGGTGTTAACAACATAAGGGTGGAAACTCGCCGTACGACGGGTCGTTCGATGGTGGAACGGAGATGGGGAATTAAATCGTGCAATTCCCTCGCACACTCCCCAAAATGTATCCTATAGAACACCGAAAGGCTGGCTACTCTACGCCTGTGCTCGAGGCTTTGGAGACCAACTCGAGTTAAATCAGGGTCACCAATCAGCCTCTTCACACGCCTCTTCACTGAATCCAAAGTGGCCTGGTGACACTTAGCAGCACCAGCCCAAATGTGGCTGCAGTACTCCACACATGAACGGACCTGTGCTTTGTACAATATTAGAAGCTGCCCTGGTGTGAAGTACTGCCGGACCTTTGCGATAACGCCAAGTTTTCTGGCAGCCACCTTGGCTTTGAACTCAATGAACCGCCCAAAGTTTGCTAACGGCCAAACTATGAATTGCAAATAAATAAAATAAAATAAAAATTGCAATATCAAAAAAAAACTATCCGGACCATTAGCCTTATTTACATCCAGACGACACAATACTCTCAGAACCTCCTTGTTTCTAATGCAAACCTCCGGCATTGAAGTTCCGCAATGAGGTAATTTAGGTGGAGTAGCACTGTTAGTGTCAAGATGCGAATTATGGGCAAAGAGGGATGCAAAGAGACCTGCTTTCTCTCTTGCCGTTTGAGCCAGTGCTCCATCGGGCCTAACCAGCGGAGGCAATGTGGGCCGACAGAAGTTCGCCTCGATCGAATTGGCTAGGGACCAGAAAGATCTGCTACCACATGGTTGCGCAGAGAGCTTGTTGCCAATATGAGTAATGCGGTCAAAGCGAGCCTTCTTACGCGCCTTTTTGTAGGACTTGGCAGCACGTTTAAAGGCTCTCTTCTTTGAGCTTAGATCCGGAGCTCTGCGGTCACGAGCAAAACCCAGGTAAGAAAATGACGTATGCTTACGCTGTTCAACTTGCACACAGTCGGCGTTGAACCATGGGCGAGCCGAACCACCGACGGGCACGTCACTGAAGGGGACCACATCGGATATAGCGTCCGCACAGCTCGACGGATTGTCAGAAGAAAAGCAGACCTGCTACCAAGGATAAGACGCAAAAAAGTGGCGCATCTCATCCCAATCTGCTGACTTGTATAGCCACATTCGCCGCTCACCACGCGAGTCGCAATCGGGTGAGGAGAAGGACGCCACAGACTTCACCAGACAGTGGTCTGAAGTTCCTAACGGTGAGGAAAGTGTAACAACAAATCTATCCGGATCAGTGGTCAGCAGAAGGTCCAGACAATTGGCGGTATGACCAGCTACATCAGGCCCCTAGCGCGCAAAGTTTCGCGCTTCATTCCCAGCGAGGTCGTGGTGGTCCCCCAGAGCAACGAACTGTGCGTCAGGATGCCGATGCAGCGCATTGTCAGCTACTTCACTGAGGTGGTCAATTAGCCGAATTGTCTCCTGGTCACTGCTGTGCGATCGGTAGACACAGATATTACAGCCATAAGGACGAAAAATGAGGGTCTTCGAGGTGACAGAGACGCAGGCAACAGATGTCATTGCGAACTCGGACACACAGATCCCGGCATGCTGCAGGAAATGATGCTCCAAAAAGTATCCCGGGTAGCTGAGGTATGCCGCATCAGACGGACATCTGATCTGGGTCTCCGTCAAGAAAAGTAGGTGCGGATTTTCAGTCTTAAGGTGGTGATGGACTGTATCGATATTGTAGTGCAAACCTCGAATGTTTGAGAGGTCGTGCGCCCGCTGTGCACACCTACTTTTCCTTTGAGACTTCTCATTTATATTTTATTGAGTGAATAGTTTCAAATAAGGTCAGAAATGCATCTAACCTACTGCTCTACTACTCTTATGCTATGCTGATATTAGTCTGATCTCTTACAATAGCATTAAGCAAGTGTAATATTAAACAAAATGATCTTATAAAATACCATTATAAGAGTAAGTTTTTCTCAAGTGCAACTAGTCTTATTAAATGCCCTTATACAGTATGTTAAGAAAACCCTGTCCGACCCATAAGGGTAATAAAGGTTAGGTAAACACAAGACCAAATATAGTATAAAATTTTACGTAATCATCATAGTACTAATACAAATGAATTTTGAAATAATCTTTTTTCCCGCGAATTAATTCCAATTTCCCCGAAATTTGGTAATTTTTAAAAAGTGACAACACCGGTATTATTATGAGCGAATAGCGATGCGACCACGTGCCGCGTGCCCTGCCGCCCGGCCCCCGCGGGCGGCAGGCGAAGGGTGGTTAACGCACGTTTATTAAGTTACCTCTTTTTGCGAAATAATATTTATTTTTTTAGGGAGATTTTTTTTTTAAGTTTAGCCCGGTTTTGTATGCATTAGTAGAATCAGTTATCGATACCTAAAAACACCTTCACGGGTCGGACAGGGTTTTCTTAACATACTGTATACACATATGAGACTTGGTTATGAAACTAAGCGTTCCTGAGACCATACTGACTTATCTAAGAGTAATATAGGGTTGATGGTATGTTCTAAAACAAATATAAGAGCGCTTTAAACCTACCGCTCTTATAGAGTGCGAGTTTTGAGTCTGTTTTGCTAGTTGGGATGTAACTTTTCTAAGTTATATGTACTTACTAAGTATATCTTGGACACTAATAACTGATTACAAGGTGAAAGAAAACATCTAGTGGAAACCTCGACTTTAAATCTGACATCGCCAATACTGGGACGATAAAAAAATTGATGATGATGATGAGTGTGTCGTGTATGCAACAATACACCAATGACATAAAGAGTTGATTGATATTGTTTCATTACAAATTATATGTATGTCTGTCATCATTATGTAAGTAATTGAAAATACAAAAACATAACAAAACATTTATGTTAGTAGAAGCATTCAGTATCTCAGTGTCCATAAAGCACATGAAGTGTGCGAGTGACCTGTGAGTTCAGGCTCTACTAGATCATGAGGGCGACAGGCGGCACAAATTTAATTTAGTTCTTGCCCACTGTCCGATAAGCTGGGATGTCTCACCAGTTCACGACACGAGTTCACACAAGACAAAAACTGTAAGAAGAAAGATTGCTATAGTTTAAGTGGTTAAATAGCTACACCGATCATTTTATATACAGGGTGTCCCAGAACTCAACGTCGAGCCGAAACGGGGTGACAGTATTGGTTGTAACCATCATGAGAAAAATCAGAAAAAATCTATTTCAGGCAGTTTGAAAATTGCAGACTGTAGTAGTTTTCAGTTATTGTGGTTAATTTTAAATTCGTAATTTAACAATTAATCCTCATTCTGAAAATCTTGAGGCAATTGTGTCATTTTTTTTGATTTTGAAACTTTGGAGCCGTAACGGTAAATTCAATTCTAGATTCACAGTTAAAAATAATGAGGCCTGACAATGTCGGCAAATTTTGAAAATTTTACATTCATAGTTTAACAATTAGTCCTAATTCTAAAAATCTTGAGGCAATTGTGTCATTATTTTTGAATGTGGTTGAATAAATAATAACGTTCATTATACATACAACGTTATTTTTTCTATATACGAAACCTGAATATAGTTTGTTCAGTCTAAGCAACCGATCGATCCCAATGATTTTTATACCATGTTATATTTTTGTCCAAATACATTTAGAAATTGTTGCAGTGTGGTTACCGAGCGCACAACACAACTGGCGGTAGATCACAGCGAGAGAGGCCCTCCCCGGGGCACGCCGCTGCAGGCGCGGGCAGGCAAATGGTGCGTTGACCATATTTTTGTTGAGACAACCAGATAAGATAACAAGCTCATAACTTTGTGATTTTTCATGGTATCTTTTTAAAATGTTGTACATACATTCTTTACTTAAAATACTGGACACTGTTTCGGGTTTTACATGTACAAAAAATAACGTTGTATTAAAGTTCACAGTAAATATAGAGACATAAAAGTTCATACTTCCGCTCAGTCTAGTCGTACTATATATAATAAGTGTATGATGCCTTCGAACCGCAGTGAGGCGTCAATTTACACGATATTCTTCAGCCAGTACGCTTATTACGTGTGGAGTATAAAATGAGCTGGTCCCGTGGTTTCAACTCGTCACATATTTCAGCGGCGTCACCTACCTCGTATTAGTATGCCACGCCACAATAACCGAAGTCGAATCACAAAAGATTTCCGGAGCGCGACTTGCACAAGGGATGAAAGCCAACATTGTGTAATCAGAAGGGTCGCAATCTCACCTCACCCCCTCGCTCCATGTCGAACACAGCTTCATCAACAAGGGCTCTTTCTACTCATTGTGACATTTCGGTTCTCAATAGCAATGACTTTGCCGCGGCCGCTCCACAAAACCAAACATATGAATTAGATTGTTTTTACAGAAAAATAAGATGAAATCACCACATCTGAGGCCTTTGTGATGCCTTGCAGAGACTGCTAATATATATAAATAAAAAAAAACGTTCCAGAAAAAATAAGAATTCCGAAACATGTCACGCTTACCTATCAAAAATAACGAGCAAGATCGAATGTACCTAGGTGTCGCGTCTATAAGACTGACACATATAACGACGACACACGTAAATTACGATATTTTTATTGCGGCCAACAGCTTGACATCCTATCAGATCCATACGATTTGCCAAATCAATTTCCACACAGTTACTGTTATGTTTTCAAGTGAATGTTTGTGCAAATGGCTCGGCGTTTGTGCGGTGTGCGGCGTGTGAGTGGTATGTCGGTTCGCGGTACATCGGCACAATATCGCGGCGACGTTTCTGCCACGCCGCGCACCCCTCGAACGCGCCTCACAATAGTTTCACGTTTGAATTTCTTGAACAAACGTTATTACTGCTCCAATAGCGGAATGTTCCGCTGAAACAATTCACAATAGCGGGAACTTCAATGTCAAAGGCAGAGGAGATTGGCTGGAGAAATTCGATGCAAGAATTTAAAAGAATATGGGTAGACGTTTGGAGTTGAAAAGTTTGCATAATAGTTTTTACATATACATATTGTTTAGAGGAATTAAACCAATTATATTTTCTAAACACGCGTTGAGATGGAGGCTATTAGCTACAATAGAATATATAATTTTTAAATACTATCGGAGCTTGGAACCAAAATTGTTCTTACATTTGACCTCCTCCGTGGCGCAGCGGTCAACACGCTTGTCTGCGACGTGGAGGCCCCGGGTTCGATTCCCGGCCAGGTCATGATGTAAAATGATCTTTTCCTGATTGGCCTGGGTCTTGGATGTTTATCTATATATATATCTATTATAAATATAATATCGTTGAGTTAGTATCCCATAACACAAGTCTCGAACTTACTTTGGGGCTAGCTCAATCTGTGTGATTTGTCCGTATATATTTATTTATTTATTTTATTTATTTCATACAGATCTAAACATTGCAGAAAAACAAATTACCTACCACTACAAAAAAAAACGTGACATGTGTATATTTAATACATCCCATAAACGTTAGTGTGGACGCGGTTTTAAATTCGACATGAAAACTTAATACCGCATGCATTCCCCGAGTCCGTAGGCTTTATCTAGTAAAAGCACAAACATAAACGTTCACATATTGTGATAGATACGTCTGTTGTCATAATACGAGGGTCAGAGGGGCGCAGACACGGCCCGTCACTCACGAGCCGAGGGCCGAGCGCTGAGGGCTGAGGGTCAGCGTCGCCGTATTCCCACACCTCGTTATTGTTTCATATAAACCACGCCATGATTTTATCTCCCCATTAATTGGGTTAAAGGCTGCGATTTTGGTTAAATGCGTATGAAATTTGTTTGAAAAATATCTGGTTTCACCAAAATCAAGGTAGGTACCTATGTACATAAGTAATTAATGGTTTGCTTAATTAAATACCTGCGTTACTTATTATTTTATTATTATTTTAAACTTCTATGTTAAATCAACTGATTTATGAACTTTTAACACAAAATTCTTCCAGAAAATAATTTACGGATGTAAATAATATTTATACCGTGGATAAAACACAACATATTTATCTCATTAAATGCTTCTCCTTGAAGGATACAATTCTGTAAATTGTAAATAAAACAAATTATAAAAAGGGCAAGTCCTATATGAAGTAGAGCTAAAGGAACGGGTCTCGTACCTCGTTGCATTTAGCCGCCAGCGGTAATTAAGAATTCAAAATGCCTCTTTGTGATAGAGTTAAGTCGTTAACCCGCGACAAGATTTTACTCACTTTATTAAATTAACTAAGTTACGTATTGCCAAAGTACCTAACGAGGGATAAGTTAGGTTAGCCGGGTAGCGTTTGAAATATCTTTGTCACGGTTACCTAAATTTTGTGGTCCAATTAATAAAGCTACCTTTAATTGGTTTCCTTAATTGCAGTTAGAGGGTGTTATTGTGATAAAGAACCACTTTACGCATCATAAAAGTGGTTTGAAAGGTCTGTGTGAAAAAACCCAAAAAAAATTGTGTTCAACGAACAAAACATCTCATTACTAATAGCAAATTCTCTTTTTTACCTCTTCACACAATCATCGTTTTCTCATGACAAGCTAGAGGAACCTTAAAATCAAATCCTAATATCTATAATATGATATTACCGATAGACACATGGATGACGGTAGATAAAAACCGCCGTAAGCACGTAGCTAATGCGAAAGGGGCTCATTACATTGTGTTGACACCGACAAATGCCCCTTTACATATTCTCACTGAGATCCCGAAGATTGAGCCATGAAATTGAAAACGATCCCTCTGAAGAAATTTATTCCGAGCACGAACTGCTCTCCCACTCTGCCGAGGAGATTTGCTCGTTTATTTTTATGAAATTATTAAAGATACACTTCATTTTTCTTTGTAATGATCGATACGGAATTGGAAAAAGATGTGTGAAACTCAATTGACTATGTCAAAGCTATAAGACAATCAGAAAAGCCGCTCTCGTATCAAGCCGTCTTACACGGACTGATATTCAAGGAATAATTTAATTCAATACGTAGGTATACCAAGTATTGGTATTTATCAAAGGAACAAATACCTAAAATCGATAATTAATGGATAGCATAAATAATAGCTTCACAAATTGACGATTAATGAATTATTTGAAATTGACATCATAAATATCGTTAAATTATAAAGAGTAGTTATTTCCAATAAATGCTCCAATTACATGCATTCCGTTCAAAGTAACTGTAAGCATAATGAATCCAAAATAACCCACTTAATACTTAGCAAGAACACAAAGAAACTTCATAAAAATTAAAAAATCAAGAAAGTGCTCAATAGTTACTATTTTAAGCTTTTAACTTGCATTAAAGTTTTAAGAAGAATTATGAATCAGAATTGAAAGGAAGCAAAAGTTGAACAGAGTTTGTAGAATTATTCGATGCAGAAAATATCAAACTTTAAGTGTGTCGCAGTCAAAAACCTTATTCAAATAAAGCTTCTAATGGAAAATCAACTACTTTATAATTCTTGTAGATGGGGTAAGAGGACATGTACATATTATAGCGGTATAAACACGTTTGTCGGCCGCTTGGTCTGAACACGGGCGAACACAACTTTTCTACTTTTTCACGCGACCGCGCCACAGCTTGCCAACCACACGTTCTCTATTACTCGAAACTCGCGCTCTCCATTATCTCCATGACCAAATTTGTTTTAAATTTCCTCGCCACTTAAAAAAAAATACGCACTCGCGCGTATTTAGCACATTGCCTGCTAAAGTTTTGTAGGCAATGCACAATGTTTTCATTTCAGCTGCAGAGTTTTAAGCACATACAATGGTTGTTTCTTTTTTTTTTAATTTCAAACTTGTATCAACTACGTTATATTCGGAAGCCATTACTTTCCGGCCTTTAGCGTCGTAACTGACGCGTAATGACCTCATCGTATAAAGAAGCAAAAATATCGCGAGCGCAATTCGTCATGTCATTATGCAAGGAAAGGGCGAACTTTACGAGTATAATAACGCGAGATGTCTGACTCGGTGCGCCTCGTGAATGGTGAAACGTTCTTTATTGTGCCGTGTTTTATGTGAACGATTAACCTTTTAATGCTAGCTGGCCGCTTGATATGAAATCCCCTATCGAACCCCACTCGTATCTTCTGTGCTGAAATTCATGTGTACAAGGTCACTATAATAATATAGCTATCACAAAGTATATCCTACCTGCCACTTATAGACACAAAGACGTTTGTAACGATAGAGGTCAATAAGCGACTTCACAACGCCACATGCTTACGATCTTTACAAAGACAGATACTTCTTTTATGCAATAAGTATAATTATTAGGTTCACAAATACAAAAAAGATAATGTTTAAAATTTTTTCGTAATAAGCTTACAACGAGACCTTTTTATGTTCCATTATTCGTATAACTACTGAAATATTAAGCTGCAATTTACGCGTCGGAAGCATTTTTCAAAAGCATATTATTTTCAGTTTAAACGCTGCTAACATTGTGATTATACGGCGTACTGAAACAAATTTTCATGATATTACACTCGTATAAATCCTAAATTGTCCTGTAAATTCCTGAGGGCGGGCAGAGCACGGAAACTTAATTTGTTTTTGATGAATACTGCCTGATCACGTTGTTCTTGTCAAATCATGCGGTTAATTAAGTTTCTTTACCCTTTCACAACGACCACGCTACGGACATTATATTTATACCTATAGTCTTGCAAAAGGTTTTTGTAAAAGAATTTAAAAAGGTAAACACTCTAGGCAGTTCTGAATTTAATAAAATTACTGAGAATTCGTCGAACTTAGCAGCACAAGTTCCCCGTAAAAGTTCTCATTAAAATGCTTTTGAGTTGTCACAATACCAGCAATCACGTTTTCTCACAACGTGCACGTACGTAAGTGGGTATCTAGACTAGATACCGATGGATCAATAGTTTTGAGAGGGTCTCCGCGTTATTTTATTTTATAGTACTTAGACAGAGTAAACATAAACGAATATCGAAAGAAAAAAAATTAAAAAACATGCTTTTAAAGAATATCAAACTAAAAAGTTAAAAATAATTTTAAAATTTAATTTATGACAATAGTATACAGTATGTTAAGAAAACCCTGTCCGACCCATAAGGATAATAAAAGTTAGGTAAACACATGACCAAATATAATATAAAATTTTACGTAATCATCACAGTACCAAAACAAATGAATTTTGAAATAATCTTTTTTTCCCGCGAATTAATTCCAACTTCCCCGAAATTTAGTAATTTTTAAAAAAGTGACAACACCGGTATTATTATGAGCGAATAGCGATGCGACCACGTGCCGCGTGCCCTGCAGCCCGCCGCCCGCGGAAGGGTGAACGCACATTTATTAAGTTACCACTTTTTGCGAAATAATATTTATTTTTTAGGGGGATTTTTTTTTAAGTTTAGCCCGGTTTTGTATCCATTAGTAGAATCAGTTATCGATACCTAACAACACCTTCACGGGTCGGACAGGGTTTTCTTAACATACTGTACAAAACAATAGTAGTATAAATGAGAAAAAAGCGTGAGGCGCTTTGTGCCATAAAAATTATGGCATATATTATATTAAGCGCCTCACGCTTGTTTCTCATTTATACTAGTATAACTGTAATATTTTCATCTTTTTAGTTCGATATTCTTTTTTTAAATAATATACGGATAACACGAACGCTTAAGTGGTGCTCATTTGTTTTTACCAAACTTTTCTTGATCTCCAACAGACAGAATAGCAAGTGCTAAAATTCGTAATGATGCGTTACCCAAGAAACTAAATCTAAATTAATGTAAGGTAAGGCTGAAAAAATTTTGCATATTTGATTCCCTGGCTAGCTTTCAAATAATCAATTCCGTTCTAGTTGTTCATGCTGATATTCCAACATATCAAAATCTAAGGTTCTGTTTATCTCAAACATTAAACTATGCACGACTTAGAAATTAACTTTCCTACTTATCATAGGGAAACGAGTTACCGACGTTGTCTGTTACCATCTGTGATAACTATTTGGAGTTACAGCGTCACAAAGAAATGGTAAAGTTTTCAGAATCACTTACAGTTAGATGCACGAATAAAATCTTAGCATTTGCCGGAATAAAACATTTTTTTTTGTCGGCGTGGCCGGGAGTAGAACCCACGATCGCTGAATCCGAACGCTAACGTCACTGAAGACGCGCGCCTTAAACCGCTCGCCCAACGAACGTATTGAAAACGGTGGGACAGTTTACAGTAATGAGCCGCTCACTCGTAGTCCAAAGAGTTAGAGACGGACAAACAAACAAGCAAAAAGTCCATAAGCAATCTCAATTTGACTTTGACATTTAATTTGACTTACGTCCTTCTAGTTTCAAGAAAATAAAATCATGTATCATTGTCGTCAAGAAGTGATTGTAATAAGACGGTGTAACAAAATATTTAGTAATTCATATTAATATATCCGTAATTACTTTATGTTTTTAAATTAAGGTTTAGTTTCAAAATTCTTTTCGTCAAATGAACACTACTACTAAGCTACGACCTACCTATATTTGTTTTATTTTTATTTTTAATAATTATAAACTTGACCACAATCCCGCCTGATGGTAAGCAGTGATGCGATCGTTGATGGTAAAGCGCACTAGTTTATTAAGAACCTATTCACTCAGATTGAGCGAATAGGAAGGAAGACGGCAGTTGAGCAAGGTGATGCAATCTTAAACCCAACAACACGACCAACGATGCTGCGCCAAAGGGAGATTGATCTGAAGACCCTCCACGACCAAATTCCCAACACAACAACATTTGGCGCATCGTACCCGGCACACATCGCAACACAACTGCTCAGACCCGTCCTCCGAACGGCTTCACCAGACAGCATGCCGGAACACGACAAATCGCTTGGCGGCAAGGCTTTGTCTGGTGGGTGGTAACTTCTGCCGGCGGCCGGTGTTATGGCCTACCACCGAGAATCATATTTGTATTAATAAAATATCTTTTCCTTGTTATGTTATTGTGAATATAAAATAAAAAAAATATCAAGACAAGAATGTAAATTCTTATAAAAGTATTTTTAATTTTATAAATAAATAATAATCATGAACACATTATAAATAAAACTACTTAATTTTTTTTAATTTAAAATCCATATATCATAATGGTTTCAACAACCACACATTATAATTAAGATTCGAATTTGATTTCCTTGACCATGACGCCCAAACAGCGAACATCACATGACACATTTATGTAAACTTTAAAAATGTAAGGACGGGTCTCCTGTAAATGCAACAAAAACAAATGTTATATCATGTAGTACGATGACGATTCATTAGTGTGCGTTATCTGTGGAATGTTGAGACATCACTCATGTACTACGTACATGCATACACCTAGCCACGCGCTCGTAAAATTCATAGCAATGTAATCCTCAGCATGCTTTTGGAGTTTAAAGCGTTTACTGTACCATCATATAGAGAAAACTTCATTAAGCCGAACATGTTCAATTACTGGCTGGGACATAGGTTGCAGTACGTTATTGGCTGGGCAGTCCTGATACCGTACTGCGTTCATGTCAACACACCGATGCTGGCAACAGATAGCCAGTGTTCAAAATAATTACCTTCTCGAAATCTACACTATGTCATAAAAACTTTGATGAAGTGTTCAGTGCACTGGTTTAACGATTTCCTTGCGAAACAAGTGACAACTAAACGTTTTATTTGCTTCGCTGGAACACCGTGCGATTCGTAAAGTTAGCAAGCTCGTAATACTTCCTTTAATTGTCCTGTCTAGAGCTTTGATAGACATCTACTTGTTCTTACCGAAATTAGTTAAGTAGTTAATTTGGAATGACTTTAAAGAGGAGTTAGCCTATGTTGCGACGCTATACGTTGTGATACGCTTACAAAAGATTTTTTTTTTTCATATGGCATCTCGTAGTTGACCTTGAGAGGCCGTGAATACTTAACCGGACTTTCCTGTGGATGCCTTAAATGAATTTAAAGCCTCCAGCCAACAAGCCGATTCCCACCGGGTTACCTTTCAAAAATCAGTTCCATATTCATACAAAAGTATTTACATTCTATTTCATTAACAAAGTATTATTAATCAAATGCCGGCGCGATTTACAATAGCAATCGCAATTTCTAGCAATACCCTAAGTATCACATTTCATTTTATAGTCGTAAATTAATCAGCGCTTCAATTTTTCGTACTTTTCGTAGTTCTCATTGAAGGAAGCCGAAGAATTTCAGCTTACCTCGGTCAACGTTTTACTATGAGGCGAAAAGAGACAGAGCGTGTCAGACCATCTCTTTCTAATGCTCGCTAACCGTCGGTAAAACTTGATTAATATAGGCTACTCGCAAGCGGCTTGTATTTCTCTCTTCTCCTCTATTAGAAAGAGACAAATAAACCACGCCACTGGTCAGTATGTGTTTCTCTATACCTACCTACTGGTGCGTGAGTTTTTCGTTTGTTTTTAATATTTGTGTTATTTAAACTGTGACGGATTCTGTAAGGTAATTTAATCGCAGATTTGGTTAAATACTGTGGATTTTGTTTATTATTATGGCTTTAATTCATATAGAGTGCTGTTCAACAGATTACCTGCTTACAAATGAAACTTCATTTTCAAAACTAAGTTATGCATACAAGAAGCATGTTATTCAGTTAGGTCGAGCACTCCCACACATGATTATTGATTACAAAAGGCGAGATGGATTTTTTAAACATTTTCACGCGTTGTTATATGATAAATATACATGGATGACAGGCAGTTGCAAACTGAATAAAATGTTTTGTTTTCCGTGTTTGTTATTTTCTGATTCGAAATCTGTTTGGAGCAGTACGGGTTTTACGGATATTAATAATTTGTCTAACTCAGCCAAAAAACACAAAAAAAAACAAAAAACAGCCATCAAATAATTTGCTTAATAAAATGAAAAGTAATCCCAATTTTTATAACAACATTTTAGCTCATTTTGTTAAAAAAAAAAACAGACGCATTGCATTAGAATATAAATAACGTTGTGATTGTGTATAATTTGCTTTATTTTTGCTTAATATTTTTGTTGGTTTTGGATCGGTGTTTGTGTGGTTCGGTTTTTAACACTTTATTATTTTTGTAATTTCTTATTTTATTTTTTCTTGACTCTTATTCCCTAACAATAGGTACTTAACTTAGTACTTACTAACAAGCATGCATGTGTGGTATAGAGATGCACGTCGAAAAAGGCTTTTCACAAAGCCGCTTTTATCATACTTGAAAGACACTGTTATCAAATCATCAGTCCTTTTTTGTATGGTGAAGGTGGGGCTTTTCATATTATTCTTATCTGAAGACCTCCTCCAAGATATCCTGCAGTAGGTAAGTGTTTAAGTGTTTATTTTTTTGGACCGGCTTCCCTTTGTCAAAATTTCACCCTTCGCCACTGCCAGCCAGGGCTACTAAAACTAAAAACTAAGCGACTACGCGCTAAGGGCACCCCCTGTGGGGTACGAACCTCGGCCTAGGGCGTCGCTGGAGAGAACAGCAAGGGAAGGCTGGATCGAATATTTGTTTACATTCGGTTTGATGACCGCGGCGTTTCCTAGTACTAGCTCTGAGAAGAAACGTCCGAAACAAACTCAGAGGTCATGGTAGGGAAGTTATGTTTACTGGCTCAGCTACGGCGCGGGCTGGCCTTCATCGGACGAGGCTTACAAATGAGAACATTCCTGAGATTATATATTATGCAGAAAATGTAGGTGTTACCACTTGTAAAAGTTTGTGGTATAAATAAAGCATAGCTTGTCTATGAAGTCGTGAAAATGGATGTTCGTGAACCAAACATTTTAAAAGTAGGGCAACACTAAATCTTAGTAAGTACAAGTACATCGAATGTCATCGGCAGTCATCGATTTGTTATGTGACTTGTTATTTATTGAAATTTGTATTAATTTTCAATTCTATTTAAAGAAAATATCGAAGAAATGTGTTAAATATGAGATAAAACAAACCGTAGTGAAGCTCGGGAAAATATTTTTAAGTTTATCATCAATGTTTGTTAGTAGGGGGAGACGGGGTACATTGATACAAGGGGCAAATAGATACAGTCAATATTCATCGAAAACAACGTTAGAAGAGCCATTCGCCACCGATAAGAAGTTATATAATAAAGCCTACACGCACACTAGCGCAGAGCAATGTTCACTCGACGACTAGCGATTGGCACGTATAAAACTGTTTCTGATGTTCGCAAAAAATTTTTCGTAATTTTCGTAGTTTTCTTTCGGATGTGATTCTTCTTATTTATTTAGTGTTACCTGTGTTATATTAAGCCATTTGGTAAGTAAAATATATTCATCTGTCATCACATTAAATAGACTTAATTTTTTTGATTATTTATTGCTTTAATTTTTAGGCAGTAGTAGTAGTAGTAGGCAGGGGCACATAGATGCAAGTGCTATTGGGGCACATTGATACCCATATATTTTGTTAAATATATGTGTATGTGAGACTTAGGTAATATATTTTACTTTCTTTATAGAAAAATGGTTTGAAGATTTAAACGCAAGGTGAATAGAAGTTCCATTAATGAAATTTCCGTGGCTTCTGTGATATCTGACGTGTTGGAAGGAACTTTATCAATAACAAAAGCAGCTAATAAATATAATTTAAAATAATCAGTAAATAAAGGTCAGAAAATCAATAAAATTTGTTTAATTTGTAAAAATATTTCTATGAACCAAAGTGCCAGTGTGTGTACCTATGTACCCCGTACCATTACATGTACATTGATACAAATTTCATTTTTAGTTAATAGGCTCTAAAACGTTTTGTGATTAAATCTATCAGTAAATTTGTATGTAACAAGTTAACTGAATATATATTGCATATATTATAGTTATTAAATTGGATGTAACCATCATTAGATCGTCTTTTATTGGGTCTAAGTAAAAATCGTATCAAGGTGCCCCGTCTCCCCACGAAGCTCAACAAATTTTATCAAATATGGATGATATTTATTCTTGAACAGTTGCTAAAACATATATGTAATCATGTTACTGTTTGTTTTATCTACTTGAAGTTTCAAATTTACTAAGTAAACGATTTTAAGACTAAAATGAGGATTGTTTACATTGCGCATTTATAGGTTACATTGCGAATATAAGAGCATAGTGTAGCAGTTTTGATAATTTTGGTGATTTAATTTACCGCTGATTTTAAAAATGAATTATATCATGTTTGAAATTAAAATTAGTGCTATGCATCTTCTGAGAGAATGTGAGTAAATCCTTTATCAAGATATGTAACGGGTGATTAAATTTTAAGTGCCGATGTTGATTTTGAATAAAACACAAATTATTTAAGAAATTACTGTTATTACTTTTTTATTATGATAACATGGTATCTTTCAATTATGTATGGAACAAAATATCGGCCAAATGACCGCCGCGACCTCGGCGGCACAGCTCCAAATTTTCGATGACGCTGAGGTATAATTGAGGTTCTGTGCCGTTAATGTGCTGAATTATCTCATCTTTTAGCTGTTGAATTGTCGTTGGCTTATCGACGTATACCTTTTCTTTCCAATAACCCCAAAGAATGAAGTCCAACGGTGTCAAATTACCTGATCTGGCGGCCAATTGACATCGCTATCACGTGAGATAACACGGCCATTGAATTTGTAGCGCAAAAGAGCCATTGTTTCGTTAGCTGTGTGGCAAGTGGCACCGTCCTGTTGAAACCACATATCATCCACATCCATAACTTCCAATTTGGGCAATAAAAAGTTCATTATCATCTCACGATAGCGAACACCATTTCAGCATTGATGTGGGCTGTTCTTCAGCCACATTATCGCGAATAGCAGCAATATTTTTTGCAGTAAGCGCTGTACGAGCATGCACTGGTGTTTTAAAATCTCCTACGCTCTTTTTGACGATTAAATTGACCGAAAAAATCACGAAGTGCGCGATATGCGTTTTGATTTGAACGTCCATTTTCATAATAAACCTGAATAACTTTAACACGTTGCTCGATTGTGTATCTTTCCGTGGTTTAAATTGAGTTAGTCTTATATTGAGAAATTTCAAATGAAATCAACATCGGCCCTTAAAATTTAATCACCAGTTATATGTGTTAGTTATTCGTTCAAATGTAGATAGCAGGCTGATGACAGCAGTAGCGGAGACGTTGTTAGTGACTCACCTGATAATGAAAATACTTTTTAACGAAGAATATTTGGAATCAGATGATGAAAGCAATTTTATGTTTTGGAATAATTTTCATTGGTTAATTGGCAAAAACACGCTAATAAATACTCATTTTTTACTCATTTTATTTAAATGCTAGAGGTCCTAGATTTGTGTTTTCATTAAAACCAGTTGTGCTTCTAGTAAAAAATAATATGTTAGAATCAAAATGATTTCAATCAATTCAACAGGGCTGCTATATGGACGATCGCAGCGCCCTCATTTATTTTCACTTTATAGACAGACTATAGGTACAGTGCATATTTTGTCTGTTTAAGGCATCCAAATTCATTTTACTGGAGTAGGTATTACTACACTACATACTACTACTATTGTACATACTACTAATAGGTACTTAGGTATTATTATAATAAGATTGGATGATATTTTCATATTTTTAATCAAGCAAGGTCTTGGAATCTTAAGAGCTCGAAGTGGTGCTTTCTCACTAACCGAAACGCTAGCATCTCGGTTACTTCGTTGTTACTCCGAAGTGTTAGGAGAAAGATTAGTGAGGTAGATACAACAAAATTTTTAGGACTTAATGTAGATGGTTACCTAAATTGGAAAACAAACGCAGAGATCCTAAATCCCAAAATTGAGTACTCAACCTTGTATATTGTACATGCTCACAAAAAATTTAACGAGGTATCGCAGTACTGGCAGTATATTATGGGGATATTAAAAGTAACTTAAGATATAGGTATATTTTGGAGAAACTTTACTGAAAAGAACAAATATTACAAGCATATTCAAAGCAAAAGTGCATAAGGGCAATGTGCAGGCTCGATCAAACAGATAAGTAGTTGTAGACAAAAAATATACCTATGAATTTGGTATAACTATATAATAATATACTAAGAGGGCTATTACGGCTGCCGTAGCGTTGCAGTGCGTCAGGGATGTTTGCGGACAATAATATTTTATAATAGTTTTGCTACCATTATTAAGAATCCATGCGCTTCCCTGATGATGCGCGTTCCCGGTAAACTAACATATGTTGTAACTATTCTATCTGTGTGTTATATTTCTGCCTGTAACCTACTAATACTAGAAGTTAGGTTAAATTGTTACTAACCTAATGGACTCCTGTCTAAAATAGTTTTCTATTCTATTCTTATATCCTGTCCTGTCCTATCTTGTCCTGTCCTACCTTGTCCTGTCCTTGATAAAATTTTCTGACATTTATTATTTTTATAACTTTTCGTTTTATGAATTTATAAAATTTATTTAAGTAGATATTTGTAATGAACAATCAGTAGAGACAAATATCAATAAAAATTGCATGCCTTCATGCGGATTATGAAGATACCAAATTATACCTATTATAAAATACTCATGGATAAAATATAAAAAAAGACGTGTGGCACTCGGAGACTGCCGCAGTTAAGCTATCGCATAGCATATTTCATCGAATTACGCAATTATAATTTTTTATTTATTTTATTTATGCAGTATTTTTTTACTTTGTTTTTGTTCTTTGATATTAATTCAAGTTATTTTCTTTATTGTAATTTATTAACCTTTTAAACGCCAATCACTTCTATACAAGTTCGAGATTTTCGTGCCCTCAGCGCCACTACTTGATTAGAAATAATCACAGTATAAAATAAATTTACGACTATTACAAGACCTTTTATTTTGTTTTTATGGAAAATTGCCTTGTTATCAGCCATATTTTTAACTTTTTCACACATAATAACTTCTTATTTGTCTTATTTTCAATAGAAACAAAAACGCCAGAAAATATTTTAATTCCCCTTAGCGCCAATTACTTGATATCAAGTAAGCCAGTGATATGACACGATGAAGACCTCGCTATATTTCATATCGTCGAAATGATCATAAATACTATTATTGCAAGAAAATGACGTGAATAAATAATATTTTATAAATATTGTAAACTATGAACTAGATTTTATTCACCTTAATCAAGAATAAATAGGTTTTCTAATCATTGTCGATAGTGAAACACAATTTGAAAAACCCATCCCTACAAAGTTAGTAAGTTGTCACTGCCCACACGCCACCAACTTGTATAGAAGTAAATCTGTGACGTGAGCGGACGGGTTTCAAGGTCATAGTGACTTTGTGCATTTTAGTGTAGTGCAATGTTTATATCTTGAGTTGGCGAACGTGTTCTTACAAAAAAAAATTGTGACGGTGAATATAACGAATTATTGCGAATTGTTCAAGTCTGAATCAGAATTTTGAAATAGTTCGTCGTCTTGAGATTCCGTTAAGTCGTTAACTTCTGTTACAGGACTTTTCTTCCGTTTTCTATTAGTTTCTACAAACCAGAAAAACAATTGCGACTATTTTGCGACACCATTTAAAAAAGGTCTGTATACAGTAATTTACCCTCCACTTTAATAAAAAAAAAAGAACCACGTAATTAGCTTCTATTAATTGTATTTGTTGTAAATAAACGAAATAAATTATGCAGTAATCGGTTGAGTTTATGCACGTTTAACTCGACCACAGTGAATATAAAAATAAATACCATAGAAATCTAGACATCCTTATATCAGAAAGGATTTTGACATGCCTCGAGCGCCAACTACTTGATATGAAGTAGAAGGATTACATTTGAAGACAAATAGGGATGTGCTTTCTAGAACACATGTGTAATAAATTTACAATTCTTTTCTTTACTATGGGAAATATATCCAGACTTTCATATTGGTTTTTTTTATAAAATAAAATATGAAAATACGGTTACAGTTTTTATTTAGCTTCGTAAATTGGTGAATAAACATTAATTTAAATGTATAATATTATTTGTCGATAGGACATTAATCCCATCCCTACGTTTTACTATAGATACGTTATACATTTGTAGCGTAGCGCAGGAGGACACATCGCTTATTATATGTATAGATGGGCGTCCAAAAGGTCTGCAGTAGATCTGATGATGGAGCCGAGAGACAATCGAGGGAACTCCTCAAAGATTCACGGCAGCTACGTTATGTTTGTGCTTGATTAATTTGTATTGATAAGAACCTTACGTCCAGATGGGTTGTGGCTGTCATTAGGAAGCTGATGATGAAGACAAAGGTCAGTTCAGAGAACTAACTCCTCAACAGTTACAGTAATTATCTTGTGTTTGGACTCAATTCGTTTATATTGATGAGAAGTTTGCATCCTTGCGGGTTATAATGAAAGTCTGCAGTAGTTGTGATAATAAAGGCCGTGGACAGTCGAGGGAAATTCTCAACAATTTACAACATTGAAGTTTAATATAGGACAACAACTAGCCACTGCTACTCGCCATGCTGATGCGACAATCAAAAAAATCAAGAGACTGAATTTTATTTAAGTCGTGTAATCGTGTCATCTCTAGCAACGCTCATACATTCAGTTCGGTCCGAGAGATTTTTTTAAAAAACCGGTTCAGTAGTTTGGTATTTAAACCAAAATTACGGGTAAAAATTCAAGTAAACAAAACTCGTCGTTTGCTTGCTAGCCTATTCCCAATTGCGTCCATTCTGACCTGGTTCTCATTTATATAATTGAATTGAGTCCAAACACAACGTAACTACTGTAAATCGTTGAGGAGTACCCTAAACTGACCTTTTTCTTCATCATCAGCCTCTTCTTGATAGTCACAACCCATCTAGCTGTAAAGTTCTTAACAATACAAATTATTCAAACTCAAACTCTAGGCAGCTGCTGTGAATCGTTGAGGAGTTCCCTCGCCTGTCTCCCGGCTCCAACATCAGATCTACTCCTGACCTTTATTAAATTGAAGTGCTTTAAAATACCAAATGAAAAAACTTACAAATTCACTAGCCGCCCCTACAATTTTTGAAAGTTACCCTTTAATTTCTCTAGTTTTTCACCATCAAACCCTGGTGTTCTTTTCATTAGACCACCTTGGGAAAATCTTCTTTCCAACAAAACAAGAATTATCAAAGTCGGTTCATAAACGATGAAGTTATCCGCGAACAGCATAAAATTTTTCAGCATAAAACCCACCAGACAAAGTCTTGCCGCCAAGCGATTCGTCTGATTCCGGCATGATGTCTGGTGAAGCCGTACGGAGGACGGGTCGGTCTGAGCAGTTGTGTTGCGATGTGTGCCGGGTACGATGCGCCAAGTGTTGTTGTGTCGGGAGTTTGGTCGTGGAGGGTCTCCACATCAATCTCCCTCTGGCGCAGCATCGTTGCTGGGTTTAACATTGCACCACCTCGCTCAACTGCCGTCTTTCTTCCTATTCACTATTTTTTAGTGAATGGGTTTAATAAACTAGTGCGCTTTACCATCAACGATTGCATCACTGTTTAACATCAGGCGGGATTGCTTTCAACCGCTAGTTTATAATTATTAAAAAAAATGCACATCGCGACAATCATTAACTTGTCAAATGTGTAGAACCGAGTTCGCACCCTACAATATGCATGCTCTTTTTGAAAATCTATATAAATTGTTATTGTTGAGATGGTAACGCGTAAATTAATAAAAACACTTCCTTATTTATTATAACACCTAATTTTAACTCCATATCTCACAACGTACACATCCCTTAAGGTTAAGGGAGATTTTGACCTTCGGAGGTTAAAAGAAAATAATAAAGGAAAGGTATTAGGCATCACTCGAGCCATTTGAAAAAGCCAACAGAGTAATGTTAGATCTTATTCATACTACGACCGTTTGCGCATTGCACAAATTCAAGTTAGCATATTGAAATGATGTGGTTTTATCTATGACACCTTACCGGTAGGGAGGATTAGCTAAATAGTGTCTCCAGCCGATTGACAACCATCCGATCGGCACAGTAATCGCGTAACACTCTATAAGTAGCATTGGGGTTAAATTTGTGACTGTTTAACAACATTCATTGCGTTATTTACGTTATTGAGCGGATACATCTTTAGAATATACGGAGTAATGGATTAGCAATACGCTTCAAAATGATTCCAACTGATAGTAATAGTCTGTTACGCAATTAGGGTGCCGCTATCATAGCGAAAATGATACATTTCGATAACATGATTTGCCTTGCACCCAATAGGAAACAGCTCTCAGAAGATTAGCGGTCGTCTGTTTGATTTGACAACTTATTCCGATTTTAAACATGTGTACAGCATTTAGAGGACTTCAACGTTAGTATAATTTATCTTTACAAAAGACAAGAATAATATTCATTAATTAATATTTAACTATATATTTAGGAGAGCAGTGATGGCTCAGCGCTAACAGCCGAGACTTAAGAGGTCTTTTTTTGGTTTTTTTTTTCCTTTCTACTTATTTATCGTTTGGGAAAATAATTATGAACTATAATATTTATTTATTACTTAATTACCTCTAACTTATTATACGCACTACAACACACTATTATTACTACATAACATAGTTTTAATTTATTAACTATTATATACACTTATAATTAGTTATTTGTAGTCTATTTCCCTATGCTTAAAATAAATATACACAATATCTACTAAACATAGTATCATTATACTAATTTATTTCTATTAATTACAGTTTCGGCTTTTTTTACACAATAGTTTAAGAACAATTTTCTATTCTTCCTTGCATGACTTCTGCAATGTTGTTTTTCCTCAGGTTCACGTCAAGCTGCTGCTCCAGATCACACCGCACTGCGGCATAAGCTGGACACTCCACAATCAAGTCCGGTATGGATTGGCTCACGCCTGGATCACAGACGCACGATGGACTCCACTTACACTTAAAACGACTTACGAGGTTATAGGTCGTGAGTTCCAACCCAGACAAGCGTTTCACTTTGTAAATCATTCCGACACCACTGGTCTCTAAATGGTAAATGAAAACACTGTGAGGAAACTGCCCCCTAATCGGCAAATACATTTATGTCAAATGATTGCGACTAGTTGGCATCAGTTGGGTTCGTTCGGCCCGCCCATTGGTCCGTTCAGCCCAAACGATCCCAACTAGTCGCAATCATTTGACAAAAATGTGTTCGCCGATTAGGGGGCTGGCATATGCTTGAACCAAAAATTGGGATGCATTTGACTAGGTACTACTGGTACTACCCTGCACTGGGTGCGAATAGTGGATTAAGGCCTACTGCCTCTCACATAGAGGAGCCACTGTTCTCACCAGTGGGAACATTATAGGCTGATTATGTTATGTATAAAATAAAATAAAATAAAAATATTTTTTTTTATTTTATTTATTTATTTATGTTATGTATATATGTACAAATATATTTTAGGAGCTACAATAGTGTGACGGGCACCCCGTTCATAAATAAATCGAAACGACCGGATCCGTAACTATGTAAAGACCGAGAAAATTACCCAAATCCCATTTCTCACATTAAATAATTATCCCCCAGTAAAATAGTTTGTCTACAGTTTAGATACTGTTACGTCACAGTAATAAGTTAGAGCTAAAGAACTCCGGTTTCCGCCCGTGCATTAGAAATTAAAGCGAAAGCACTAACTGCAGTTTTCAATTACTGCCACGTCGAAGTAAATAACTGTTTCAGTTCAAACTTAGATAAATACAGAGCAGATATTATGCCAAATAAAGAATGTAGGGCTAATTCTCTTTTTAACAAACTTAACTAAATTTAAGTTCAATGTATCTTTTTCTATCTATCAACTAATATTTTATCTTCTGTCCTTTTCTTGACTTAAATTTAGTTTAGTTTGTAAATAAGGGAATCGAGACCAACGAGTTTTAAAAATTAGTCTTAATCCAGAAAATAAAAATAGATCCTCCTCCTCCTCAAGTCGTTCTCCTCATTACTGAGGGTCGTGATGTCCCTGTGGAATTATCCTCTTCTTTAAAATATTTCGCCATCTGTCGAAACGAGCCCTGGCCGCGAGTATGGCATCATGCAGGCCGGTGTCCAGACATGAACGAATTTGGTCAGTCCACCTTATTGGACTGCGACTTCTCAAACGTCGTCCATCTACCTTCCCAATAACCATCAAGGTTCGAGGTTCCTTTCTGGCAATATGGCCAAATTATTGCAAAATTTTTGGAAAGCAGACAGAAGAGAGACTAAAAATATAAATAGATAAACATAAATAAAAAATAAGATCCAGAAGTGACAATGCGCTACGCGTGACGCTACGAGTGTCGCTACACGTGCCACTGCGTATTTATTATATGTAAATCGCCCTCGCTTCAGCCGTGTGCGCACCATGCTCTCTCGTGTCATCTACACCAAGAGTTCCCATCGGATAAATAATTCTACTCGCGCTTATCCACTTCAACTAGTACTAAATTACGTTAGTAGTGGGTGTCTCACCGCTCACCCTCGCCGGTGCAACGTACGATACGACACAGCGACCTGAGCACTTTTTGCTTAAGTCGAGCCAGTTAGGTGACCTCTCTGCAAAATAGTATTAAAGTGCACTCGGAATGTATGTGAATGTGCTGAAAGCTAACAGCGTCTGGATTATTTTGTAGAAAGAGCACGACCCTTTGCCACAACTTAAAAATTATACGTATGTAATACTAAAAATATTATTGTTGTTATTGTGAAATGAACACACATATAATTTTCAAGCTGTTCGCTCAAGAATAGTCTTGTAGGAGGTATATACCTACCTACAAGAGAAAGTGCAGATGGGCCAAGGTCATCACGCAGAACACTCATGCAGACAGGCGTCTCCACCACAATTGGGTTGTTAATGTCCATCAGATAGATTGATAAGAAATATTGAATACGTATTTTTGATTTTTTCTTTCATTCAAATACTTAGGAAGATATATTGATTTGAAATGTCACATGACGTCACGCCGTGGTACAAAATATACCATGGCATGACGTAATTAGCCCCCACTCCGTAACTTTAATACGCTGTATCTCAGTAGTTTTTGGTCATTTCGAAAAAATAAAAAATACGGGTCCTAATTGTTTTTATCTATACTATTATATAAAGCTGGAGAGTTTGTTTGTTTATTTGATTGTTTGAACGTGCTAATCTCATAAACTACTCGTCCGATATGAAAAATTCTTTTTGCATTGGATAGTCTATTAATCCAGGAAGGCCTTAGGTTATATAACATCACGCTGCGACTAATAGGAACGGAGCATTACTAACTCCACGCGAACGAAGTCGCTGGTGGCCGCTAGTTATGTATAAGACGGACTAATTATTTTTTTGATTTTTTACTGTACAAGCAGTTCGGCTATGGAATGACTTGCCCGTGTCCGTAAGGCGTGCTCAAACACTATTTACTTTTAAAACTATGGTAAAAAAGCACTTCCTCTCTCTTTAAACATATCATTATATTTAATGGGCTCTTGTATGATATTTATTAATTAGATCTATAAATTTATTTAAACTAGTATGATACACTTAACGTATATATTTATTGTATAATCTATGTAAATAGTACACTGTACATTATTATTATCTACATTATTTCTTTATCCTATCCCTTAGAATTCCTTCCAAAGGTTGTCTGTAAAAGATCGCTCTTAGCGATAAGACCGCCCATTGTGTCACCCTTTGTAAAATATTTTTATTTATGTTCTGTAATCTATATGGTGTACATAATAAAGAGTATTCTATTCTATCTTTATTGCTTTACCATAAGTTCATATAAGGGTGGTAACAATTTATGTGAGATCAATTATGGACCCTGTAGGGCACAGCAAAATTGGGTAACAGGAGAGAGGAAACTCTGTTTGAATATCTTAAAATAATATAATTATATTGCAATTTAATTTATTAATAAATATAATATATACGGAGATTATTAGCATCATTTTACTTAATCTACAATTTATATATTATTTTATCTTTGCTATCTGACTAATTTTACTTAATTTATTTTTTTCCTTATTTGTATATTTGTGTTTAAATTATGAATAATTATAACGTTTCAGGCGGTATTTTTGTAGTATGTTTAAGATAAGTATAATCAATTAGATATTTAATTTTTTTTTTTTCAATTCTTTGTTTTTATTGCTAAGATATTCATTTATAGTGTAGTAACATTTGTTTATTAGATTTTTTATACATTTATTTATAAATATATTTAACTTTTCTTCTTCCTTTATTGTGTCCGGTAGTTTATTATATAACTTAATTGACATTACGTAGGGGCTTGTAGAATGTAAGTAGTTTCAGTTTGGATGTTGGTATATTTAATCTGGAGGGGTGTCGGAGTGTGTAGAGTGTTTGAATGTCTTCGCGCTTTGTATAGAATTGTGGATGCTTACGGACAAACTTACAAGTTTTTAGAATGTAAATAAAAGGGTTAAAATATTACGTCTTATATAATACGGTTTACAGCTGTCAGTTTGTTCAATATTTGCCAGGATTCTAATTATTATTTTTTTGTAGAGTAAAGATTGTCGGTGCATCTGTACTATTACCCCAAAGAGTTACACCATAACTAAGCCATGCATTTGCATAAGCGTAATAGGTGGTGAGGGAAGTTTGAAAGTTGGTGGACCTTTTAATTACTCGGAGAGCTTATGAAAACTTTGACATTTTCGAACGGGTTTTTTGTATTTGTGTTTTCCAATTAATGTGTTTGTCTATTGTAAGTCCAAGTAAAGTGAACTCATCAACTGATTCCAGTTTCGAGCCGTTAAATTTTATATTATTAAGAGATAGGGGAGCTTTTCGGTAAGGGTGAAAAGTTATTAATTTAGTTTTAGAGTAGTTAATTTCCAGGTTGTGCGAAGTTAACCAGTTACAAGTTTTAGTGAGTGTGGCAGTTATTTTATCTTCTATATTATTTTTGTTGTTTTGGCATGATATTAATAAGAATATGTCATCTGCAAATAGAACGCAAGGCCTCTCTATGGTTTTTGGTAAGTCGTTGATGTAAACGAGAAACAATAGGCAGCCTATGACACTGCCTTGCGGGATGGACGCATTTATTATTTTGGTGTTGGATCGGATACCGATATCGGATGTTCATACCTTGGATACATCCCTATTGAATTCGTTCATTAGGTAGGTACTCACGCTGACTTGAGAGAACAGAAGATTTTGAATCTAATGAATGTAAACAAAATTAAATTATTGATAAAATAATTATTTTTATAAAGTTTCTTCTACATACGAAACTACATATTGGGACGACTAGATTAAATTCTTCTTAATTTGTAAATATGTGTGTGAAATAAATCATTTGACTTTGAAAGTATGGCATGGTATAATACATAATTAATAGATATGATGAAACGTAAACAAAGTTACGTAGGTAGATACACCTAAGTAAAACGGAAAAATAAACGTAGAATCGACAATTACCTCCGAGATTCTTTACGCTCCCAATAACCCTTAGCCCTACACTGCCAGTCGATGTTTCCGATCATAGAATTCTTTAAAATATTTTTACCTGCCCGCCGAACCAAGGTATTTCAATAAAGCCGAGATGATTTTAGTCATTTATCTCATTGCGGCGGGGGTTAGAGAAGATATATGTTACTAAACCCGATTACCCCCTTGGAGTTTCCCTTGTGTTCAAAGTGAATGTATTGGGGCGGAATGTTCCACGTCAGAGGAAAAAGCAAGTATTCATGTTTAATTTCATCCCGTTCGAGAGCACGTAAAAAATCTTTTATCTGGACCCGAATTCTTAGCAAAGAATTGTTTCAGAAGTATCGCGTTGATCTTTTGCAGTGACGTAGGTATAGGTTGGTTATACATATAGGTATGATTATACATATATTGATTCAATTCCTTTGATTTTCTGTTATAAGTACCTACCTATATTTTTTCAAGACATCCCTTTCAGCTCAAATACGAAAATCACTAGGTATACCTACCAGTAAATATTAGTTGTGATTTGACAAGTAGGTATAGGTAATCTCCATCCTGAAATTTGTAATATCCAAAGATAAAGGATATTTGGGTTTTACAGAATTCAAATTATAAAATTCTCCAAACAGAATTCCGGCTAGGAGTAAGGAGGATAGGAATCATGTAATCTAGTAAAATCAGACACCGAATTCTAAACGTTAAACACAAACATATCTTATGACATCAAAACTATGAACTTGTCAGGTCAAGTAACGAAATCTAAACAAACAAACGGCTGTTAATACAAAACTCGACAATCACGCGATTTTATTGCAAACCAACAACCAATTGTAATCCCGTAGGTGCGTGCCAAGCTGTAGGGAATTAACAACTTAGATTGGTAGGTTCGCCGGCGCTAATAAGACCAACTCTTTTATCCCAGGAGCCTTTCAGCTATTTAGTTAGGCGGTGCACGCCACTATTGCTTGTGACGTTACGATTTCGTGTAGGCGAATCTCAATATTCCAATGCTGCACCGAGTATATTGTGCCAGTACCAAATCCCAGCTGGATCCTTCTATTTGCCTCCTTCTCGAAGTTGTTTTCCCAAATTATAACGTTTGCCCGAGGTATACATATTTTGAAACAACTTCGAGCGGCATTCCGTTTACAGCAACCGGTCCCGGAGTGACCCGTTCATTGCACATAATTTTGATCTTGTCTATGTTCATCCGGAGACCGATGCGTTGGGAGGATTTGTTCCAGTTCTTGCTGCATTTCCGCCATGATGACGATATCGTCCGCAAATCGCAAGTGTGAGATGTACTCGCCATTGATGTTAATGCCCCAACCCTGCCAATCCAGCATCTTAAACATATCCTCGAGGCCATTGGAGAACAATTTGGGGGAAATAACGTGCCCTTGTCTCACTCCTCGCTTAAGAGGGATATGTTTAGTATGTTGGTTCTGGACTTGGACGAACATTGTGGCGAAATTGTAAAGACATCTCATCACTTGGATATATCATATCGCCAATGGACTTGGCATCGCTCCAAAGATTCCAGAACAGACCAGGTCTTGATGAAGTCAAAGGCCTTCTCATAACCCACAAATGCTAGACACAGGGGCGCGGTATCAAACAAACTTCTCCTTTTGATTTACCAGTTAAAATCGTAGCTTCAATTAAATTTGGCAATAAGTTTTTCACTGTCAATCTGGTGCCATTACACAGTTTCGATGGATTATAAAATTACGAAGAAAGTATTTTTACATGTATAGATGAGATGATGATCCACCGTTCGTTGAATTCATTTGTTACAAAAAAAACGTGATAAATGAAGAACCGCTCGACCGATTTTGTGCAAACTTCATATAGGTAAACCATCTACTCATTAATCACAACAAAGCCTAAACATTTGGTTTGGATTGGTGAGTCCGTTCTTAAGTTATAAAATTACAAAGAGAGTGGCATTAATTTTTATATACACAGATATACAGGGTGTATCTGACATCGTAACGCAAACTTCGCGAAAAGGCTAGACCGCATGCCACTAATAAAATTATGATAGTCATTTATGTCGCTAATGAACGGTTACAGAAATAACAATGTTTAAAAAAAGTGTCGGCTCGGCCTTTGAACGTTGCAAGCTTGTCGCCGTGCGTGTGTGTAGGTATGACGTTGATCCCTGATGTGAACTCTATTAAATCAGCTGATAAGATAGTTTTTCGAGTTTTGTTTTCATTGCACTTTTTTTGTGTAATCAGCGAATTAACTAATTTTTACTTTAAAATCTTATTGGGTTATAAAAGTATAGCAATTATGAACGGTTTAAAGTGAAAAAAATTACATATATATATTTTTTTTAATCACGAAAAAGCCGACGAAAAATTTCACCACTGGGAAGTTCAGAATCATGTACTGGATCCATGGTACTCGTTTGTGCGTCGATGTCAGATACACCTTTTATATATGTCGGAGATCGTCGATTAATTTTAATACAAGTTGCTGATTTGATTTACGTAGTAGAGGGGCGAACGCTTGTGACGTTATTTTGTGATGGCGTCACATGGACAGAGTCGCTTTGGGAAGTGGGGTTCGTCGAACGGACACTTTGCATCGAGACGCGGACCAAGGCACATCTCCGAACCGAAACTGTCGGTTTGCCTATTCAAATTGTTATTATGAAGATTGGAGGGTATATCTACACGTCGTGCTTTAATTCAAAACTCACCTACTAAACGGAACCTGTACCACCACACCAAGATGATGTCGACCCTACCGCTCTGCCGTCGCTGTCTCCGACATATATATACATTCTTGCGGTAAGTTATTCCTAGTAGACTGACGTGACTGAAACTCAGTGAGGATTTGTTCAGGGCACGATGGGCAGATGGTGGTGTGGTGGGAACCAGGATTTCAAAGGAGACTATTAGTTGTACAGTCATATATTGACCTGGGAGTCGCGGACTCTAGAGATGGTCGTATCACATGAGGTGATGACGATATGGTCAGGTCAATAATGAGTTGTCACTAGCTACTGTGGTAGCCGGGCGATAGTGTGTTTTCTTTGTGATAATAGGGTATTTGACTAAAAAAAAAAACTAATTAGTCCGCCAGACAGATTTAAAAAAAATACTAGACACGTATTTTTTCTTTTTTCATATAAACAAAAAATGAAGACGACACAGCGCGTTGAAAACTCTTGTGACGTCACTGCACGCTACACTTATAACGTCACCAGCCACCACTCCTGATCTTTGATGCCTTTTATATTTGTCAATTTTATTGATTTGATAAAACAAAATATACGTATCCAATATCTAATATATAAAATTCTCGTGTCACGGTGTTCGGCTTTAAACTCCTCCGAAACGGCTTGACCGATTTTGATGAAATTTTTTGTGCTTAACCGGTATCTATGAGAATCGGCCAAAATCTATTTTTCATCCCCCTAAATGTTAGGGGTAGTCCACCCCTAAATTTTTTTTTTTTATTTTTTAGACAAAATTTTTAATTTTTATTTTTTTATGATACAACATGCAAAAATACATACAATCCCCAATTTACACCCTTCTACGATCAACCGTTATTTTTTAATAGCCATTTTAGTAATTTAATCTATTATTTATATGGCAAAACAACGTTTGCCGGTCAGCTAGTTTTACTATAATAATGAAGGACTAAATATAATCATTTTTTTTACCCAGGAAACATCCCTATTATGATTATGATTTTGATTTAATAATACTGAGGCTTGGAGGAACCTTTTGTGTTTGAGTTGTTAAAATGATTAAGTTTGTTTGGTTTTCTAATAGTTATTGTAACTAAACGTTACGTGATTCTGACTCTAATGTGTGCTTCGAAATACCCACAATTGAGTCAGAATGTGCCAATAACGGCTCAACTGGAGGTGAGTAATAAATTACTAACTGTTTAACAATAGCCTGTGTGGCAATAGCCTGTGTGGCAACAGCCTGCGTGGCAGCAGCCTGTGTGGCACTAGCCTGTGTGGCAATGATTAGCCTGTGTGGCAATGACTAGGCTGGGTGGCAATAACAAGGCTGTGTGGCAATGACTAGACTGGGTGGCAATAACAAGGCTGTGTGGCAATGACTAGCCTGTGTGGCAATGACTAGCCTGTGTGGCAATGACTAGCCTGTGTGGCAAAGACTGGCCTGTGTGGCAAAGACTGGCCTATGTGGCAAAACCTGACCTGTGTGACAATGTTTAGACTGTGTGTCTTTGACTAACGTTTGTGACATGTTTTGTAGGACTCTATGTTGTGTGGTCCTTTTACAAAATATTTCGTTCTTATTGTTTTCTTTGTGCTTGAACTTAAAATTTGTAATCATTATGCGTTGTTGTATAGCGTGAACGAAGAGTGCGACTTTTGGAGTCAGGAGACCGAACAAAGTGTATTATAAGACACTATGTCTTTGATTTGCAGATAAAAACCCACACGCGAGGACCTGTGTAAACGGAGGATGGCCGTAACGGCGCGTTACTGGTTAATTTTGAATATTGTGATCTGTTTTGTGTCAGTATCAATTGTCCGTTAATTACTCTACTATTTTCTCTACGATTAATAGATCGGTATTCGGATAAATTATGATTTTTTTATTAAGAGCGGGTAACGCCATGGAGCGACTGGAGTTGCATTTGTTAGCGCGGGTATTATTTTGCTCAAACTTCGATAGAGTGTGTGTTGGTCATGCCCAAACCCAGTGGCTCTTATCTGTTTTAATCTAAGATTATCATTGTAATCCCTTAATATTAAAGTGATCTAAATGTCTGTACAGTTAAAATAATAAGAATCGAATATCACACTATAGTTATTGTTCAACGTTTTCTCGAAATACCGCCCACGATTTATGCTCATGCGGATGAGAAAAACACCTCAATTATCTTGAACTTCGGCTCCGCCTCCTTGACTTTTTCCCCTACATATATTTACAATAAACTGTATTCTTCTTTGACTATTCTAAAGTTTATTAATTCTACACCTAAATTCTATGCTGCGCAAATACTTTTTTTAACACACTCTTATTAGGTCCGCCTGTTTGTATACATGTTTGTTTGTAGCCGACTCCTTTTGACTCATTTTTAACCCACTAAACACAGATAGATTTAATTTAAACTTTATACACTTATCAATAACCAGACAACAAAATAATTTAATAAATAAAAAAGGATATATACCTACCTAGTTTGAACAACTGAACATAGAACAATATTATTATTCCTTAATACTTTAGCGATAAAGATGACAATCTAATAATGGAATTTAACAGATTATTATAGCTTGATGTACTGTCCTCTGTACATAAATGCTGTTTTAAATAGTTTCAGATGAAAATAGCTTTAAAAATAATATTAACAGAAAAATATATGGTTCACACCTTGGATATTTTCATCTATTATCTACATAATTAGGTTGAAAAAGATCACAATAATTCTGTAACTACACAATTCAATTAATAACTACAAATTCAAAAAAGTTTTATTTCCGATTAAGTAGTAGAAAATAACAAATTAAAAAAGGTTCCAAGAAAATCGGCTAAAATAAATCTTATAATTTCCAAAATAAACCTCAAAATACATACAACAATTGAATAATCGACTAAACTATCCTACAACAATGAAAGGACATGAGTTGATATCATAGACGTAATAGTATAACATAGACCTGGCATACCTACCTACCAAAAAAAACGCGCTTACCTAGACTTTACTGAGAGGATAAAATGGCCGTTAATAGAGCTGCCCATGTTTCTTTTTAACAATATCGATAAAAGATTACGAGATTATTATTTTTTTGAAGTTTGTTTTGAATTTTATGGTCTCGGAATTTAAGCTTTTAGCTATTACAAGAAATAAAAATATATCGAATTATATATGATTAATTTATGTAACTGTGTTAGAGCCTTGTTAGACGTTTGCAACGAGGGAACATATTCAAAGAAATCTTAATATTCACGACTCCCGGCGCGGAAGAATTCTGTAATACATAATCCTACTATCCTTTCCTATTATAATATTATTAACACATAAATGTGAAAGTGAAGATGGACGCAAAAACCATTAAAGGGATGAAATTTAGCACACATTCGTACAGACGACAGCACATCAAGCTGCTACAATCTGTCAGATTTCTTTATATGATTTTCAAGGGTCTCCAAAGTATTAAGGCACAAGGTTGATTGTGAATATTTGACAGTTTCGGGTAGTTTGACCTGGTGTCGTTCGTACCTACACCTCTATTATACTTTTGAATAATAAATATTTATGTTTAGTGTCATGTTCATAATCCCCAGAATCAAATAAATTATTTGATTCGGCATAAAAATCTACAAAAACGGTTTTTAGTATTTTTTCGACATTTTTTAAAATGTTTACAACTTTTTTGATGGATAAACCAGACCATCTCGAGATTTTAATGTAATTACTAAAAACTTTTTTTTTTTAATTAAAATTAATTTAATTAAATCATTTTAAGAAGTTTTGGGATCCTGCACATTCTGCAAGCAAAGATTGGAACTCAAAATTCAATAAAAATTTTCCTTTAAAACTTTGATAATAATACTAATATAACCAACTTTTTTCGTCTGTGTTCTAACTTTCCTTGACTGACTTTGACCTTTGTCCTTTAATTTCTTTATTGTTTTAAAATGGTGTACCTGAAATCAAATCAAAATATGCTTTAACAGATATTGAAGAAAAGCATGAGATATCTTTCACCATCTCAATTCAATTCATGAGATGTTATCAATGATATCAGTTGGATTTGCAAATAATGTTGAAAATTTTAAGTCATACCAATAAATCAGGTGCAGTGGATGTGCTAGCAGATATATTGGCCGCGCGGAGGTGCTACTGACTAAACCTGGTGTAGTGGATTGCCAAGGATTCTAAAAATCTGATAAATCTATGCCACTCCTCTTTAAAATCTCCCCAGGTTAGTTTTGAATGGAAGGTATACAAACAGCTTTGACCTGCAAACATTTAATATTAACATAAAAGTTAAATAATTACTCAAAAAAATAGTTTGTCTCTTCAATAATAGTAGTCCTACTATTCCTATTAAAGAACAAAGAAGTAGATTAGGAGCACCACATCCAGATATTGATTGAAAGTTTGTTTGATTCTGATCATTATCGACTAAAATTCTCAACATACACACATCAAAAGTGTCTAGGGATCAACATATATTTTTGCAATAACTTTTCTCCTGATTGATATTAATTAAAATTTTCTTTAAGGATTCATCAAATAAAGTGTTTTCGTTTGTCACAGTAACGATAAACCTTTGCATTAATAAAGAAATTTGCCATTTTCCTAATAAAGGGATATTTGACATTTGAACCACTAACACAAAAGTTCGAAAAAAAGACTGAAATAACAGTTTTCTCTAAAATTTTATTGGGTAACTTAAACAATTAATAATCCGTGTTTCTACCGCGAACACTAACAACACAAGAACATCGGTTTGGCATACTCAAAATGAGTTCATCCAAATCACGCTGTGGAATGGCCGCCCATGTTCGTTGCATCAACAAAAAAAGGTCTTCTTGCGACTGGATACCCTCCATATTCGGCAGAGCTCTTCTCTGTAGCATATCCCATGCATGCTCAATCGGGTTCAAGTCTGGCGACTGAGCAGGCTAGGGCAGGACATTGATGTTAGCTGCGGCGAGAGTCTGCCTTACAACTCTTGCGGTGTGCGGTCGTGCATTATCATGCATTAACTGAAATAAGGGACCGATTTGCACTTGTAGAGGAACGATGACGTCTGATACAATCGTCTCAGCATAAATTTGAGCGTTGAGGTTGCCTCTGATCCAAATCAAATCAGTTCTTCCGCCGATCCAAATACCCGCCCAGACCATGATGGTTCCACCACTATAAGGATGGACTTCCTGGCAGGATTTTAATCGCTGTTGGCGTCCAGGGGTTCTCCAGTGTCGTATACGTCTTGTATCCGGTCTCATACCAAAACGAGACTCATCAGAAAAGCACACGAAACGCCATTGTTCTTCTGCCCAATTTCTGTGTTCAAGAGCCCATTGATATCGAATCCTACGATTGTGCATTGCTATAGGTGGTACCCGTAGCGGTCTTCGGGAATGAAGGTTCACTTCATGCAAGCGGTTTCTGACTGTTTGGTCGCTAATTAAGTTCCCTGAAGAGTGATGAAGCCTCACGGCTAACATCATGGCGGTTATTGTTGGAGCTCTTCGAGTTAAGATTTGAATGTATCGGTCTTGTCTCCGTGTGGTGCAGCGATACCGTCCTCCATGGCGCTCAGCCACGGTACCAGTGCTTCGGTAACGTGTCCAAAGTCGACTGATAACACTCTGACTTGTATTCAGAGCTAAAGCCACAGTACGTTGCCGGGAACCAGCTTCTATCATTCCCACGGCTCTGAGCATTTCTTCCCTGCTTAAATGACGGCGCCGCTCCATAATAACGTTGGTTTTAATCAGTAGTAGGGAAACAGTAGCACTAATAATGTCTTCAATGCGTTGTATGTTTTTATAGGGAAAATATTGACAGCTGATTTTCATCTTTTACTCGAATTTGATTCACAGTTCCTGATTCAAATTATGAAATGCACCAAAAAGGATCCATATAAATTTATTACAAAGCCACATCTCAATCTCAAGAAATCCGCATAAAAATGCTTGATCCCTAGACACTTTTGATGTTTGTATTTGATCTAATTGCAAGCTGTAAACAAACAATACGTTGTTAGTATATTTGGTGTTTTTGGATTTTTTAAATGGTATTTTTAATTAATCCTTAGATGTTTTTTATCTTAAGACCACACTCGTACGGGGCCGTCCATATATTACGTCATTCTAAATTAGGGGGGGGGGGGGTTGGTCTGCGGATGACGATAAATGATAGATAGGGGGGGAATGTTTCGAAATTGACGTCATTCTTATTTATTTAATTTCTTCCAACACACCTAGTAAGTGAGACTGCAAATGTGAGAGGCGGCTAAAACGCGTACAATACTAAAATTACTCATAATAAACATACATAATGCAACATAGATGTACACAAATACAGTAATAACTACAGATAAAATACTCTAAGAATAATATTACATATAATACTAACTGCCCGCCCCGGCTTCGCCCGTGGTACTTACATGTATTATACATATAAACCTTCCTTAAGAATGAATCTAGCCAAAACAAATATCGGGAGGATACGGAGATATTACCCGTGATCCAGAATTTAAAAGAATGGGTGAAAACTCCGTGGGAATTATCCAAAGAAAAGTAAAAAATAGGGAATAATAATATATAATATTATTATTCCCTATTTTTTTACTTTTATATTATATTATATCAATGATTATTGCCAAAGTAAAAATAATAAAAGGTGATTCTATAACCCTATTTTTCCCAAATCTGCAATGTTTTAATTTTGTCAAACTGGTAATGACGTCAATTTTGGAAGAAGGGGTGGGGGTCATTAGGAAATGACGATAGGATGATTGTAGGGGGGGGGGGGTCTAAAATCTGAAAAAATCGATGACGTAATTTATGGACGGCCCATAATACATTTTTACGTCACTCTTTGCAAGCGCAGCAATGATGGTGCGGTTGGGGGCATCGTCAGTATTTATCAGCCACAATGCCATATAGGTTTATTATCTAAATCTTAAGGTATTTCAGCAGAAATTAAGTACGTACTGGTGTAAAGTTATGTTCGGGTGATTACCGCTTCTTTTGATGCCACAACCTATTACATTGCAGTTGGGCATTTTGCTATTGACAATTTTCACTACAGAACACAATTTAAACGCAACAATTCTGTAAATTACTCGAAAATTCGCAAATTATATCCACAGGTCAAGAGCATTTGACAGTTTGTGTACCCACTTAGCGAGATGATAAAATGGCGAACCGGCCGCAAATAGGTATTTCAATGATGTTGGAAATGAAGGGTTGCCATTACAGTAACTATCAAAGATAGTGCTGTTCATTTTACTTACGCAAAATCATTAAAGTTAGAAAGAGATGACAGTATTTTTTATTTTGGTGTCGCTATGCCTCATATTTGTATAACTATTTTTTCTATAGTCAAACATTTCCTGTCCATGTATCTACGTCAATGGTTGATATTGTCAGAGTGATTTCCTGTCAATGTCAATTTATACCAAAATTGTCAAATAGTCTAGCGAACGAAAGTCGAACTCGTAACTCTACATCTCTGTGCTGAATACTTAACTCAGAAGAAATAAAAATTTATCAATCTTCAAATCTTGTTGGAAACCGAATAACATAAGTTACAGTAACCAAAAAAAATGTATTTCAATTCGTTCGCAGTTATATTAATAGTTGGACTATTTAATTATGCGGTTAGTTTTATGCTTTATTTGTGAATTCTACTGATAACTACACGTAACACGATGCTAATTTTAATTTATATTTCTTGTTTTTAATAAAGGCTTGCATTGATTATGATGGTTGGCTGAATATTAAAATAGAACACTCACTAAATTGTGGTCCTGAAAAGTATTGCTCCAGAGGCAACATAGCGCTGAAGAGCATTCGCGCAGGAGCTGCCGTTATTGATCAAATACAATTTAATCAACAACATATAGATCAATTACGGGTATGTATTAATCATGAACCTGAATCAAAGATACCTAATATTTTATTTCTTTTTGTTACCTGATCTTCATCATAAACAGGAAATATTTAATCAGATGTAATATTTCAGAGTCTTGCTGAGATTGACAGTTTCTACACTATAAAGACACTAGTAACATCTGCTGACAATAGCAAAGGAACAGAATTCTATTCATCAGTCAAAGCCAAAGCCTTCCTTGCCAATGGTCTGTCAGATGTAATCAACGCATGGGTCTTGCCCAACGGAGCAGTAATTGCAGTTAGCTTCCAAGTTACTAATTCTTCACAAGCATTACTTAACCAAAGCAGTAGTCATAAGATCAACTCAAACTTCTATCTTCGTTATGTTGAGCAAGCTCCAGTGTAAGTATGACCAATGTACTGGATGCATTAATATTGTTTAATTATTTAGTAGTTGGCTTTTTATGTTATTTTTCGTTAACATGATTTTATTTTTTCTAACAGACCTGACACTGCAACTTACATCCAGAAACTGGAACGTGAGAGAGAAGCTAGAGAAAAGGGAGATGTGAAGGACAACAAATCATTCTTAGCCAAATATGTAAGTAACCACTAAAATTTGCTCCTGTATCGTGGTATATCATATCATCTATAAATGCTTTGTTTATACTCCATAATATGCAATATCATAATATAAAACTACTTAATATGCAAAATAGGTACTTTGATGTGGAAACATGCCAGCCTGTATTACCTATTACTATCTATGAAGCCTTTATTTATGTAGGTATTAATGTTGTACTTTTTTTTATATTACAGTGGATGTACATTGTACCTATTGCAATATTCGTCATGATATCTGGAGCAAGCAACCCAGAACCAGCTGCCCAAGGTGGCCGATAAATGAATGTGGTACTATACTGCAGTGCTATTACAAAATACTTTATGTAAAACTAGTAAATTATTCTAATACTATCTTAATAAATATAAAAGTAAAGTTATCTTGTGGATTTATCTGGAAAATACAATAATTTTTATAATTACTTTATTACCAAAAATTAAATCACTGTAAAATGGATCCTCAAAACACAATAAAAATCACAGCTAGGTAACATTATTTAGTGGTCCAGTGATTTAGGCTAGTCTTTCGTCTTTGTAGTACAAGCACTAGTGGAGTACTCTGTATTATGAATTCATTAAATCTTGTTTATTATATGAATACTTTTTGAAAATCCTGTTTTTTAAGCTTTGCAGAACACTAAATGCCCCTGAACATAATAATAACAAAACTTGATTATCTCATTACATCCTTCAATGGATTAAGCAATTTCCTTTATTTATTTTTTAAAAACTGTATGGTGTCCAAAGTAAAACAATAATTGTGTATGGTTTATAAATAAGTTGTATGTAAGACAATGTATGCAATGAAATATTTATATGTTACATAGTTATCCTTTATTTATTTTAAGGAAATAGGTCAAGATGATATAAAAAGTAATACCAATATTTAATACAAAATATGTTGTTTATTAAAATACTAAATGTATGTAACTGTAACAATGTGGGACTTACACTTAAGTTTCAAAGAGCTAGTATGTAATGACAAATGCTTATGCACCAATTTTTTCAATTTCTTCAGCATCTTCAATGTCAAGTAATTGAATCTTTTTACCAAAATGAGCTTCTATTTCTTTACAAATATTCATGGTTTGTGAAGAGTCAATTAAATTAATGGCTATACCCGCTTTACCAAAACGTCCAGTACGCCCAATTCTATGCAAGTAAGTTTCACAATCAGCTTTCTTCTCCATGTCCATTGGCATATCAAAGTTAACAACAAGTGTCACTTGTTCAACATCTATTCCTCTGGACAGCACATTGGTAGTGATCAGTACCTTTTCTAAACCAGCTCTAAAACGGTCAAGTACTGCTATTCTTTGTTCAACAGTAAGCTCACCAGATAATACAGCAACAGAATGTCCATCTTTGGACATTTTTTCAGATAACCAGCTGGCGGTTTTTCTTGTGTGACAAAAAATAATTGCTTGACCAATTGTTATTACACCATAAATATTACAAATGGCTCTATACTTCTCTTCTGGGTTCTTGCATTTAACATAATATTGCTTAATATTATCCAAGGATTCCTCCTCACGTAACAGTCTTATAATTATGGGATTAGGGACAATGACTTCAGCAAATTCCATCACAGCAGCATCATACGTAGCAGAAAAGAACATCATCTGACAAGTTGAAGGTAAGCATTTGTGTATGCGAATGCATTGATCTTGATGACCTTGTCTGTCAATCATCACATCAGCCTCATCTAGTACAAATACTCTAATTTTAGTCATGTCAAACATGCCAAATTTTACACCCCAATCAAGCATTTTCCCAGGTGTTCCAATAATAATGTGGTCCGTTATCTTAGTTCCTCTAGGCACCTCTTCACCTCTAACAGCATATTTCAGCTTGATCTCAGGACAGAACTTGGCCATTTTTGCAGCAACTTCTCCTGTCTGTATAGCAAGTTCATATGTAGGACTCAAACATAACACCTGTGGATAATTTTTGCTAGAATCTACTCTGCTCAACATAGCCAACACAAACGCTGCTGTCTTTCCAGTGCCTGACTGAGATTGGGCAATCATATTTTGTGGAGGATCAGCTAAAAGGGTTGGTAAAGCGGTCTCTTGAATTTTAGAAGGAGCATTAAAGCCCAATGCATACACTCCTTTTAGGAGATTAGGCTTCAAGTGCAAAGCTTCAAATGTCTTTACGGAATACAAGGGAGAGTTAGGATCTTTTCTCTGAATTTCAATGTCCAATTTGGACTCAACTAAGCCTTGCCTTATAATTTTCATCAAAAGAGAGGTGTCCGCTGGATTTGCTGCATCAGGAGATTCATCAGACTCTGTAGACTGAGTAATAGATGTTTTATTTAAACCTAATCCAGCTACTTTATTTGATACCTCTAATTCCTCTGCTTTTTGTGCCCATTGATTAGCCATCTTGCTGTCTGTAAAGTAACAAGAAAAAAGGATGGTAAAAGTGTTTTATTGTTACATTTTCAGTAGGTACACAAAAACTTTGACAAAAACAGTATCATCATCTGCAATATGTAACAGTTTATTATTTATTCATTTTAAACTATTAATTACTTTTAGACATGAGGAAATACGACGTAAATTCCTTCGACCAGGTCACGTAAACTAAGTTTTGCGGTAGGCATGTCTTTGTTTAACTTTTTAGTTTTTACTATCACATCTTAACCAACCCTAAAAATTTGGAAAAGTTAGTAAATCATCACGGGTTGAATATGAGATGATGATGGTTGAGAATATGTTCTTACCTTGTTAGTTATTTAAGAAAGAAATAATATATCCAACAGTCATAGAACCCAAGCACACCAATGCGGATAACTACCGCGGACTTAATACGTCATGAGTCACTGTCAAGTGTCATTGTCAGTGCAAAAGAGGGATGCCGATTGTTAGATAGACATATCATCGCTTATGTTCTAACACCGCGGAACTCAAAAAAATGGTCAAAGTGTGTTATGCATGTCATTGGATAAAGAATCGAAAGACGCATCATTTGACCAATCGCAAATAAGCGATTAAACCAATGATGGCGCGTTATTTCGAAAAAAAAAATAAACAAAAAAAATATTATTATTATTTATAAACTTAGATAGTTTCTTTTAGTCTCCTGAAAAGTTCATTATTTTGAGATACGCGGTGTTAGAACTTAGCGACGATAATTATAGGCATACTGCAAGTAATCACTAAATAGATTAATCAAATAATCGAGAACTGCGTCAGCTCATTAGATTTTCCCAAAATGCATATGAAAGTATATACGGTCCTTATATCGGAAAACCAATTTTTGACAGTCTGTGTGTTCTGACTTATCTCTGTGACGGCTGGACCGATTTTAACGGAACCGCTGGCAGACATCCAATATTCTAAAGAGTAAATTACTACTAAAATTAATTATCGCTACTTTTATCCCACGGGAACAAGAACCACGTGTCTCTCCATTGTCTCGTTATCACTCAATGGCCAAATCTATTATATAAAACTCCCCTGTCACAATGTTTGTTCCCGAACACCTCCAAAAAGGCTGAACTGGTTTTAACGGATATACATTCCTTAGCTAGGATAATAGATTTTTATTTAATTTTATATTACTACTACTTACGCGGGTGAAACCGCGGGGCGCAGATAGTAAATCATAAAAATGCGAGTGGCTTTACTGCCCATCTGTGTATTATAATATTTACGGAGTCGCTAGAAAGTTTTGGATGACCAAAGTCATGGTAGAGCTACAGGAATAAATCGTCACATCAGTTTTATGACTAATGTCTAACATCTAGATTTTTTTATATCAAAGCCAAAGAGTATAACAATATTTTTATTGGTCAAGTAATTAGTAAACTACAATAGTCGAAAACATAGACATATACCTAAATTATCACTTAATATAGTAGAAACCTAAATTATCACATCGAGTTTTGGCGGGAAAGTCAAGCTGAGTGTCACGCTCATTTTTCATTGGACTTTTAAAATTAATTATAGTGTTGTTTACTAAATATAAGTGCGTGATTTATGTATTAAAAAGTACATTCAGTAAATAATTCATAAAGAACAGTGAAATATCGCAGCATAGTGGCCACATCATGACTTTCTCTAGAACCTCCCTCGTAAGACGGTTCACGGGGCCGTCTTTTCGACATGAATAATTCATTACGTGACATCGGCTAAATGCACAAACCGTGCGAAGCCATAAAAGAAAGAAAAAAAAGAAAGAATTATCTTTTGACATTGACATTAATTGACTTGACAATCTGCTGAATCTGCCTCCTACTACCTTGTACCTGTGTTTAAGGCAAATACATAACCTTACAAGTAGAGAAATATTGAAAATAAATTCAACTAATTTAATATCAATTAAAATTTTCTTAAACTTTGTCTCAATATGTTACGTAACTGCAGAAAAGTATTGTTTAAGAACAACGTGTGTCCAATTGTTATTCATAAAAAGACTTTCTTATCCAGTGAGTATAAATGTACCGAAGCTTGGAATAAAATGAATTCTTCACCTGTGTTTAATAAAATAAGTATACATGATTTCTATAATGTGCTAGACCAAAATTATGCTTCAAAAGGCGTAATGAGTGCAATAGACGTTGACATTTTTGCCAGCGCAATCAAAGACCCAAGCCATCTTGAAGAACTAAAGGACTTACTTCATAAACTCAGGACTACAGCTGAAACTGGCAACATGTTAGATTCGACACATCAAGCTACAGTGAGGAATTTCATTGAGTTTGGTGATGTCAAAGAGCTTGTAGAGATATTAAAAGATCCTCTAAACTTTGGTGTGTTCCTTGATGACTATGCTGCAAATATACTCTTGGACAAATTGTTAACATTACCAGACTATGAACTAGCTGCAAGAGTGGCTTCTATGGTAATGCTACAAGAAGAATTCGAAAATGAAATAACATGCTCACTGTGCCAGTATGCTTGTTATAAATACATCAGCAACTATACAGCGCCACCCCCAGAACCTACACCTCCTGCAGAGAAAAACAAGAAAGTCGAAGAAATAAAGATAAGAGTTAAATTCCTACGAAATCCTTTCTTTGATGACCATTTTGACATCAAGGATACTATTACTTTGTCTGGCAAAACATTATCGTGGATTTCAGAAAGATCCCCAAACAATTTGAACAATAACCTTCAGCTTATTGGATGGCTTGTTTACAAAAAATATAATAAACTATCAACATTCTGTGAAAAAATGAGCAATGAAAAAACCTTTAAAGTATACAAAGAGGTTTTAGAACTTTTTCAAAAAGAAATTGATAAAGCTGCAGCTGAATCAAAAGCAAGTTTAGAAAACTGTATTACTATATTGGGAAAGTCTGAACAAATCTCCAATGACATATCCCTAGAAGAATCACTGAAAGTTGGTATTGAGAATGCTATCAACAAATCACACAAGAATGATATTTCACAACAAAAACAGGTGAGTTTTTAAAGTTATTAAAGTTACTGAGAAGGCTGCATATTAAAAAAATATTAATTATAAATAAATGTTTATTATATTCCTTAATTTTTATATTTTGTAGCTATTCCAATCATGGGCAAAATTAAGAGATGAGAAATTGGAGGAACAAGCTCGAAGACTAGACCGGGCACGGCGCATCCAACTCATCCAACAAAAACAAAATGAAATGAAGGACCAAGAACAGAAGTTATGGTTCTTTGATAATGAAGATCAAATTGATCTTCAAATAGAGGAAAAAGAACATCTTGTTGACAAATCAGTCTCAAAGAAAACTACAACCAAAACTTCTGATGAGAATTATATTCCACCCGAGATTCGACCAAAAAGAAAATAGATTTCCAGGATATTAGAATAAAAATAGAATACTATAATAGTTATTTTATTGCACGTTTTAAGTAGTGATACATAAAATAATTTACACTAAGGGCTGAGTTAACCATGGTCTCCAGGACCTCTGACAGTCCTAACATGGAAAAACTGGTAAATATTTAAAATTTATTCTTAGTATACGAGTTATCCTAAGTATAAAACATTGATGAAACCAGCCCTAAGCAATATTCTTGATAATTAAAATAAATATAATTACAGGAATGATAACTAAATTTTATACAAAAGAGGCCTTTATACAGTGTGCGTTCGCGCAGCGGAATGTTGTTGAATTTAAAGATTTTAAATATGCAGATATTTAGTGTATGACGTCGTATAATTGTGTATGGTAAAAAAAAATGTGCACGCAGCCATTGTGGAGAAATTCACCAAAAACTGATTCCGCTGGGTGAACGTTGTCCTGGTGGAACTTTTTTTAATCCATTGACTTTAGAAAAAAGGGATGTGTCCAAAAATTTGTGTGTATTTGTGTATGTATGAATAAAATTAGTTCATGCATAAACTTCGGAGAAATTCAAGTTTCCGCTGCACGAACGTTTGGCCATTAGCTAGTTTTCATATAAAGCGCGTACATAGAGAGCTGTAGATTTTTACATAAGTTGTTTTGAATTTGTGTATATTTGTTTAAAAAACAGATTTCGAAAAAAAAGTAGGGCTTAAAAGATAAAAATATAAACGTAAAATACGCTTATTAGGTCTTAGTTCTTAAAGTATGCACTTTGGGGTCTAGATTTTCCTGTTTATACAAACCTTGTAAGTGTCTGCAACATATTGCCAAGTATCAATGATGTTCCTTTAGTAATTAAAGAGTTAGAGGACAATTTACCATGACAAAATGACTGTTTACAAAGCAGTCAAATATCACGACATTCTAAAGGAATTGCATGGTAAAATGTATGCTAATAATTAGTGTATTCATTCAACTATTCACATGCAAAATTTCATGTCATTAAATTCAGTAATTAAAGAAGAACAATTATAATACTGACGAAGCATCGAAAACCTACATAACCCGACCAAGTTCGGATAGTTATAAAAAAGCGGCCGCGCAATATATTTAAGTAACATCCCAAAATTTACAATATAATACCGGTATTGAATTGGTATAGGTGATAACACAATTGTTTCGATATAATATAAAGGTCATTTATTTTTCTACACCTACTTTTTAACCTTTTGAACGCCAATCTACATAATACGCGATGTGTCCTCCAGCGCCACGCTACAAATGTATAACGTATCTATAGTAAAACGTAGGGATGGGATTAATGTCCTATCGACAAATAATATTATACGTTTAAATTAATGTTTATTCACCAATTTACGAAGCTAAATAAAAACTGTAACCGTATTTTCATATTTTATTTTATTTCATAAAAAAATCAATATGAAAACTTGGATATATTTCCTATAATAAAGAAAAGAATTATAAATTTATTAGACGTGTGTTCTAGAAGTTCACATCCCTATTTGTCTCCAAATGTAATCCTTTTACTTCATATCAAGTAGTTGGCGCTCGAGGCACGTCAAAATCCTTTCTGATATAAGGATGTCTTGTCGACGTATTTCTTGTCGATGTATTTCTATGGTATTTATTTTTATATTCACTGTGGTCGAGTTACACGTGCATAAACTCAACCGATTCCTGCATAATTTATTTCGTTTAGTTACAACAAATACAATTAATAGAAGCTAAATACGTGGTTTTCTACATTTTTTAAAGTTCCGTAGCCAAATGGATACTTACAGATTCGTCATGTCTGTCTGTCCGTCCGTATATCACAGCCATTTTTTTCCGAAACTATATGATCTATAGGTACTGTTAAAACTTGGTACTTAGAAATGTTGAGGTTATTTACTGTATTTGCTACTCATTTAAAAATATTTCTTGAAAATACCTTTTTTATACCAATGTTTTAGTTTATAAGCACTTTTTTAATGTTATTCAAATCTAAACAACTTCTTCTTCTTCATCATCTCAGCGTTAATCCCAGTCGCATCCGTAGCTTTTTAGATTTGGAGTCTAGGATCCGCTTTGCTGCTTTTGGCTAAACTTCGATATTTTCCGTGAAGCGACTGCCGTCTGACCTCCACAACCCGAAGGCGATATCTAAGCATTGCAGTTTAAACAATTGTTAGACTTTTGACGGCTCCAACAACCCGTAACGACTGCCACTAGATGTTCGTAAGGCAACCGGGACCAACGGCTTAACGTGCTTTCCGAGGGACGACCAGGCCAGTGCAAATATTCATATTCATGCATACAAATATTTGCACTGTGCATGGATCGATCCCGCGCCTCCTTGCGCAACGGCCGCGTTCGCTACCGCTACGCCACGGAGGCTGTCAACTATCATCATCTAAACAACTGAATAGTCCAATTATGTGATGTGATTTTAATTTTTATTGAAGCTCGAAATATTATACTTACCCTTATATTCATAATCGTTTATTAAACCTATTTTAGTTAAAACACATTTAATTCTATTGCTGTCGTTGCAAGCGTTTGTTAACGTTATTATAATTACATAATTAACCATTATATGTAATTAAAAATATTTTTGCACGCGGATATTTGTTAATTGATGATTTATTTTTATCGTAGATAGTGGCGTTATTATAAAAAAAAATATTTTTCATTTAAGAAATGCAATTGTTTTTTTTTTTCCTAACGCTTGTGTACGCAACTGTACCATATTAATAAATACTACATTGGAAGGTTCAGAAATCAGAACGTTCTTTAGATATATGGCACGGCCGCTTTTTTATAGCTATCCGAACTTGGTCGGGTTATGTAGGTTTTCGATGCTTCGTCAGTATTATAATTGTTTTTCTTTAATTACTGAATTTAATGACATAAAATTTTGCATGTGAATAGTTGAATGAATACACTAATTATTGGCATACATTTTACCATGCAATTCCTTTAGAATGTCGTGATATTTGACTGCTTTGTAAACAGTGATTTTGTCATGGTAAATTGTCCTATAACTCTTTAATTACTAAAGGAACATCATTGATACTTGGCAATATGTTGCAGACGCTTACAAGGTTTGTATAAACGTGAAAATCTAGACCCCAAAGTGCACACTTTAAGAACTAAGACCTAATAAGCGTATTTTACGTTTATATTTTTATCTTTTAAGCCCTACTTTTTTTTCGAAATCTGTTTTTTAAACAAATATACACAAATTCAAAACAACGTATGTAAAAATCTACAGCTCTCTATGTAAGCGCTTTATATGAAAACTAGCTAATGGCCAAACGTTCGCGCAGCGGAAACTTGAATTTCTCCGAAGTTTATGCATGCACTAATTTTATTCATACATACACAAATACACACTAATTTTTGGAATCATCTCTTTTATCTAAAGTCACTGGATTAAAAAAAGTTCCGCCAGGACAACGTTCGCCCAGCGGAATCAGTTTTTGGTGAATTTCTCCACAATGGCTGCGTGCACAAATTTTTTTTTACTATACACAATTATACGACGTCATACACTAAATATCTGCATATTTAAAAACTATAAATTCAACAAAATTCCGCTGCGCGAACGCACACCTTTATACAAATTATTTGGATAAAGTGTTAATTTAACTCCTGACTAAGTATGATGTATAAATCATTTTAACCCTCTTCCTGTATCTTTGTGAGATCATGTTGTATCTTCCTCAAAGTATCTTCAGTTCTTTTAGCTGTCTCAGTCTTTATGTTCTCTTCTAAATCAACAATGTCTCTTGCTAAAGTACCAGTATCATTGACAAGGGATACAATAGTATTACATTCTGAATGTAGCAGAGCCAACAGTTTGTATGCCTTCTTTGCTTGGTCATCCTTTTTTGCATCCTGAAATAAAAAAGGAATATTGTCTTTTATTTGTTTATCATAATTTACTTACATTAAAATTCTCATTTTAGGTGCACTAACCCTGAAAAGAGTCTCATCGGCTATAGAAAAACACCTATCTAGTTGGCCTTCCAAAGTGTTGATTTCTTTTTGTAACTGTCTTGTGTCATCTAATATCTTCTTTATTTCCATATTTTGCTTGTCTACATTACTTATTATTTCCAAAATACGTTTTGTGTAGATTGACCTGTAAAAAATACTATGCATAACTAGAAGTACCTGGCCGACCGAGCTTTATAAAATTTTCAAAACAAAAAATACACAACGTGCGAATTTTTTAAATAATATTTTTTGACTAATGTTTTTCGATCGTACCAACATAGTAATCCTAACTAATATTATAAATGCGAAAGTAACTCTGTCTGTCTGTCTGTCTGCTACTCTTTCACGCCAAAACTACTGAACGGATTTGAATGAAATTTGGTATACAGATATTCTAGACCCCGAGATAAAACATAGGCCACTTTTTATCGCGAAAAAGGGGTTGTAAGGGGTTAAAGGGGGGGGGGGGGGGAGTTGTATGGGATTTCATAATTTTTAAAGATAAAATCATGAAACTTTATATTTAAGCACTTGATAAAAAATAATAAAACATTTGTTCTAGCGTTTTTGAAATTTCGACTTGTGAGGGGATGAAATAGGGGTTGAAAGTTTGTATGAAGTTCGTCATTCTTGAAGATACCTTACATTTTATATTTAGGCATTTAGGCACTAACTAATAAACAAAAAATCGTTTGTTCTAGCATTTTAAAATTTACACCAGCGTGGGGGTGAAATAGGGGTTGCATGTGGGTGTTCGTCATTTTTGGAGATAAAACCATGTAACTTGGTACATAGGTCTCTTAGGATGTGCAAAGTTTTTATATAAGTAGGTACCAAAGGAATTCCAGAAATTGTAACTTTTGTTTTGTATCAATAAAAAAATCGACTTTTGAAGTTACGAATACTTATTCTTCTCCGCCGCCTGCCGTCGGTCATCGGTCATCGTCACGCACATTCGCCGAAGTGGGGCGAGCGCGGGGGGCGGACGTGTGGTGGGGTAGCGCACGGCACGAATCTAACTATGCCTACCCGAACGGGGAGACACGTGAGGGCAGACGTCGTTGCCGGACGCATGCGATTAGAGAAATTTGCGCTACAGAGAAATTCATTTTGCAATAGAGTAAAAATATTTGATTGCTTCGCATAATTTTTTTAGTTCCTAGTTTTTATTAGTAAGGTCCTAAAAATTAATTTTGTACATACTTAATATTTCGGGATATTTTAGTTCATAGTTCATTTTAATTCATAGTAGGTAAGATTGTTTTCGTTACGTTAAAAAAATACGATTAAGTTTTATTTTTTTAAGTACCTCAGTATTTTTTATTAGTTAGGTCCTGTAAATTAATTTTGTACATACATAATATTTCGGGATATTTTAGTTCATAGTTAATAGAAGGTAGGTAATATAATTTCCGTTACTTGAAAAAAAAAGATTTGCTTTTAATTCCTTTTTTTTTAATTAATCCATACTAATATTATAAATGCGAAAGTAACTCTGTCTGTCTGTCTGTCTGTTACGCTTTTCCGCTTAAACCTCTCGACCAATTTTGATGAAATTTGGCACAGACAATCTTTAGACTCTGAGAAAGAACATAGACTATATATTTTATTGAAAAAAAAAAAATTATATTCCCGAGGAAAATCTAAAAAGCGCGATATAACCGAATTCCACGCGGGCGAAGCCGCGGGCGGGAAGCTAGTAAAAAATATTATTAACTGTTATTTAAATATAAAGTTACGAGTGCAATTTAGTTTAACATTTTAAGAAAAAAATTTAATAATTATAGTGAAGTTCCTCGGGGTCAGAAGGTTGGGCTCCTCCTCCTGATCCCGAAGAACCCAAACTCGACTGGTCTACGACCTCTGGACCCCGAGATAGGGTACGGGGAAAATAAATTAGCTTGAGCGGTGCGGGGGAAGGATTTCCTCGGGGCCAAAAGGTCGGGCCCCTCCTCCCGGTTTCAAAGAACCCAAACACGGGTAGCCTACGACCTCTGGTTCCCCGGAAAATCCGCGGGGGGGGGGGGGGTAATGTGAGGTTGCTCCGTGGGGAGTCAAAGGGAGGAGAGGGATATCCTAGGGGCCAAAAGGTCGGGCTCCTCCTCCTCTTCGGGTTCCGTGGGAAGGAGTCGGGGGGTGACTAAGGGGAAGGGTTGAGGGGTGCAGTGTGTCGGAAGGGACTGTGTAGTGAAGTGAAGAAAGGCTGTGAAGTGAATTAATGACTTAAGTGTAATGACTAATAGACTACAGGCCCATGTCCAAAATGGATGGGTCATATGAACCACCAGGTGGCGTATATAGGACGATATAAGAGCATAAAATAATAAGATTCAGCTCTATGCCGTCACTTGTAAGCTGTCCAACTGAGTGCTGGGGAGAATTCAAAAGCGCAGGTAGAGTGAGTACCTTTTGGGTCATATATTTTTGTACGGCATTGCGGAATAATGGATTAGAAGCTAAATTGAAACAGAATGAAACTGATGCCGTACAAAATAAAATGACCAAATTTACCCTGGAAATTGTCAGAAAATCAAAAAAAATTACCGACTTTGAGGCGCATCATTTTTTACGGCACTGCGCGCTGACTTAAGTGTAATGACTAATGTGAATACTATAAATGTAAACTAAATGTGAAGTGTAAATATGATGTGTAAATGAAGGATGTGAATGTGATGTAATAATTACATAAATACGAGTAGCTACAGCTAAAAGAAAATAGTATTGCTACTCGCCAATAGATGTCAGAAAGAGTCATTTTTATTTTTACCTATAGGTACCGAAACATCGCAAACAACGTCGGTTTATTTACTTCATTCCTTTTTTTTTAAAGCTCGGGAAAAAATAAAAACGAAAAAGAAAATTCGTTGACGCCGTTTCCAATTATATAAAATGTAATAAAAAGCATTAGACAACGCCATCATTCTTTTTTTTTAAACTGGAAAAAAAAGGAAAAAACACTATACCGTCAGGGATTTGAACCCGAAGTTTACGAGCTCCGAATCAGAGGCTGAAGCCCCTCAGCTATTCGTATCATTAACGACAGCGGCGAAATTTAGCTTCTTATGAAAAGTTTAGCAGTTGTTCAGTGCCTCAAAACATGGAAAAAAGTCATTTTTTGAAAATTAAACCTAGCTAGATCGACTTATCGTCCCCGAAGCCCCCTGCATACAAAATTTCATGAAAATCGTTGGCGCCGTTTCCGAGATTTGCGAATTGCTCGTTCAATGGTATAAGATTCAGTATTTTACTATTTAAGGAATACTTGTTGCAAACCTTTTGTTTCCACCTCTTAACTTTCCATAACTCTCCCTTAATTGGTTTCCTAATATATCTTTCTTCTCATGCTCTTCTTTCAATGCTTTTGCAGTCTCTTTCAGGCCACTCAAAATTTTTCTACACCTGCTCCTCTCAGACTGTAAACATTTGCATCATTTTATGATCTGAATGACAAACAAACAATGTTAAGACTATGTAATAGTGTATACATACTTCCATCAAGTTCATACTACTTGTAATTTTGTCAATTTCCACCATTATAGACAAGTTCCTTGAAGTTAAATCTTCACTTTGCTTGTGCAAACTATTGATGTTTGTTTGTACTTTGTCTATTAAACCATCGTTCACACTGTCTGCATCAATATCAGTTATTCCAATACTGGTAAGAATATTGTGTATATTTTTCAAATCAGCATCTGCTCTTTCAAATGATTTTTGTGCCTGAAATAACAATAAATATGTATACATATATTTTATGTCGTACCTTTAGTATATTCTCAAAAAAATTCTATATTAATTTATTACTAATAGAAGTACTTTATACAAGAGAATTATAAAAAAATATGCCTTCTTGCTAATTAACCCTCGAATCAACGATTTTTTGGAAATTAAATTCTGATTATAGTACACTTAGTTTACTTATGGTATTTTATAAAACACCCACATAACAGGTTGAAAAAGTTAGTTGCTACTTAAATACAAAAGAACTCAACCTGGGAAAATTCAACCTCCATAACATTCTTTTCACTCTCAAGCGTATCCAACTTCTGCCTTAAAACAATGGCAATTTCTTTTAATTCTTTAAGGCTTTTATTTGGGTCTTGCTTTATTTCAGGCTCTTCAACAGCTACCTGCGGCTCTATATGAACCTCTGGTTGTTCAATTGGTAACACTGACACATTAGTTTTGCTCAGCTCTTTAATTCTGAGCAGTTTTTCTATTACTTGTTCATCACTCAGACTTCTCTGACTTGAAGTAGAAATCACATCTGAAAAAAATCTAACATGAGGTACACAATTCAAACATTTAAATGAATATCCTTCCAAAGCATTTAAACTCTCATGACAATGAAAATTTATGTACAGACGACAGCACATCAAGCTACTACAATCTGTCAAATTTCCTTATTAGATTTTCAACTTCCTACCTATCCTGCTCTAGAACACATCGTCTTAAAACAAAGCGAAAAATCTTCTAATCCAACAAGGTCCAACTTGGAGAAAGAGTTCCATCGTCGAATCCAATTCGGCTGGCTGTTTTCGGGAAGCTACGTAGAATCTTCTCGTCCGAAATACCGCAATGTCTCAAGACAAAAGTCTTCGACCAGTGTGTGCTGCCAGTGATGACTTATGGAATTGAAACGTGGTCGCTAAGAATGGGCCTTATAAGAAGGCTCAAAGTCACTCAAAGGGTAATGGAGAGGGCTATGCTTGGGGTTTCACTGCGCGATCGAATCAGGAATGAGGAGATCCGCAGAAGAACGAGAGTAACCGACATAGCCCGAAGATTACAATACTAAATTGGCAGTGGGCTGGACACATTGCCCTTAGGACCGATGCCCGATGGGGCTGACGGGTTCTCGAGTGGCGACCACGCACCGGAAGACGTAGCGTGGGTAGGCCCCCGACAAGGTGGATAGACGACCTGATGAAGGTTGCGGGAAACCGCTGGATGCCGGAGCGGCAGGACCGGTCGTCGTGGAGAGCCTTGGGGGAGGCCTATTACATCAAATAAAGCCCCTGGCTTTGACTTAATTACTCCAAAGATACTTAAGGAGTTGCCTAGGAAGTGCATTGTTTAGTCTAACGAATCTCTTTAAGGCAACGAGTTTTCTACTTCCCTTCCCTCTGGACAAGCAAACTCACAAGCATGGCAAACCGATCAATGAAGAGACTTCATACCGACTAATTAGGCTCACACCAATAATGTCGAAGTTATGTGAAAGAATCTTCTTGACCAGGTTAAAACCACATCTTGATGAAAACCGCGTTATATCTAACCACCAATTCGGGTTTCGCAAAGATCATTTAACCGTGGAACAAGTGCATAGTCTACCACACGATCAAAGAATGCCTTGCGAAGGAGTATTGCTCAGCAGCTTTCATAGATATCCAACAGGCCTTCGACCAAGTATGGCATAAAGGCCTATACTTTTATTTTATACAGTAAAATAAAAAATAAAAAAAAAGACGTGTGGCACTCGGGGACTGCCGCGGTAAAGCTATTGCATAGCATTTTGTATCAATGTATGCAATTATAATTATTTATTTATTTTATTTATGCAGTATTTCTTTTTCTTTGATATTAATTCAAGTTACACTTTTTGAGCGTGGTGACCAATAAGAAAAAAAAAAATTTCTTTTATTAAATAAATAAAAAGTTAATATTATTTAAAATATTTTTATTATTTTACTATACATGTGGGTTTTATTACCTTACAGTAGCTGTTGCTTATTCAGGAATATTTATCATTGAAACTATAGGTTTATGATAACTGAAATAAGAAACATAAGTTTGCGACTTATTATCCTCTAAATACCTAGAAAATACCGCGTCAATGGTGGTCCCATATTTTGTTGTGGACTCTTGTGGATCATCATTCATTTTCAAATTTAATGTTTTTGATAGAAAAGTTGTCAACCGCTCTGATTTTTTATCAGCGAAGTTAATGTTGAAATCGCCAGCCAAGATAAGTGGAAATTTATTACCATTTGTACCAAGTATTTTCGAGCCTTCTTCAGTGTACTCCAGTATAGTGCGATGAATAAAATGCTCTACCTCGTCCATTTTTGGATTCGGAGAAATGTAAATTGCTATAGTTCTTGCAATTTACGAGCGCGCGTGACTCTTGCTTGTGGTATGTTGTGTACATGCAGAATGCGTTAGTGTGTGTGCCTGACGGAAGTGACGGAGCGGTCAGTAGCGAGCGGTCGCCCGCTCAGGTCACTTGTGCTTATTGTTTTCACGTCGCTATCCGCCACGAAGTACCGTCAGCATGTCAAATAACGATAAAAAGCGAAAAATTATTCGTAGTGAGGCGAGTTATTTAAATATGCATTTATAGCGTTAATTTAATATTAAACTTTTTGTATGGATCAACGATCATGAACATTGTATTATCTTTATTATTTGTAGGGTCGTGCAATTATCGCCCGAGTTTTTCATTTTCTTCAAGAAGAATATAATTTCATGAAGGCGAATAATAATGATAATTGTGATTTGAGTCCTTTGGCTAACGTAAGAAAACGAACCGCCGAAGCAACAGGGGTCAGTGAACGTACTGTAACTTCTATTTTGAAAGAAGAAAAAGAGATGCGCTCTACATCTGCCAAGTTTCTATCCCCAATGAAAAAACGTCATAAAAGAAGTAGCAAATTTGATTTTGATAATTTCGACACTAATTTGATTCGAAGTAAAATTCAAAATTATCACATCGAACACAAGGAAATTCCAACTTTAAACAAAATTCGGTCAGTTCTCAGAGAAAAGATAGACTTTGACGGGTGTCTAAGCACTTTACGTTCATTGCTCATGAAAATTGGTTATATGATTTAATAAAAAAAATAATAAACATCGTTTCATAACATTCAAAATCGACGAAATAGTTAAGAGCAAGAATTTTGAAATATTATGTTTGCCGCCCTATCACCCTGAGTTGAACTGTATCGAAAATATCTGGGGAATTTTAAAAAATAAAATTGCAACTAAAAATATCGGGCAAAATATGACTATTTTAAAAAATTTAATAAATGAGTGTATGAACGATATCGACAATGATACCTGGCGTAAAACTTGCAAGCATGTCGAAAACTTGAAGAAGAATATAGAAAATATTTCGATTTGGACTTCGAGTTAACGATTAATGTAGAATCAACTGATAGCGACACTGAAGAGTTTGAAGATAGTGACACTTCTGATGATTAATAATAATTAATTTTAATAAAACTTACTGTTAAAACTTTTGTTTTATTATCATTGTTGGTTTCAAAGAAAAAATAATTTTAACATTGATTATTTGAATGCTAACCGTAGCGCGTCTACGCTCACGCACACATTTACACGTATACAGATACGACTTGAACACAACTAAGAGCCACGCGCGTTCGTGAATTGCAAGAACTATACCATAACTATTTGTAGGCCATTTCTAAGTTTGCATAAGCACGCACAAATATCTCCAACAACTGAGCGCCTAAGATTAGCATCGCTAACGTGTGCAATATTTATTTCAATATTCGGAGTCATAATATTAGTAATATCATTTTTATTTTGGTAAATAGCTACCCCACCTTTTGAAACAGTATCTCGTTTGAACTGAACAATACAATTAAAATTAGGTATTTCAATTGGATTATCATGCGTCATGCAAGTTTCGGTAAGAAGTAACACATTTGTTTGTCTCGTAACTGAATCTTGTAAATCGTATTTATGACTATTTAGACTTTGGCAGTTGAAAGTCATTATTGAAATGCCATTTCTATTACTAATGAAATCTAATACACTTTGAGCAATCGTCTGAACACTATTTAAAGACAGTCTTTTGAATTCTTGCAACAATTGAAAAAACGACCGCGTGAGCACTTTTTACTCTATAAAATCACGCGCTTTTATTTAGTAAACAACATATATATAAATAATTAGAAATATAAATAATTTAAAGGTCCAATGAAAAATTAGCGTGACATTCATCTTAGCTTTTCCGTTAAAAAAAAAGCTATTTTATAAAAACACTACTAAATTAATTTGAATAAAAGTACTTAATAATTAATTATATGAAAAGTTTTTAAGGTAGCCATGACAACGTCGATGACGTCTATGACATATCTCTATAGAAGACCTATTTCAGAGAGAAAATTAATAGCAAGTTTAGCACATCGCGACTATCAGTAACATGGCAAGTGTGTAGAACTGAGTTCGCGCCCTACAATATGCATGCTCTTTTTGAAAATCTATAAATTGTTTTCAAAAGATGTAGTCGCACGCACACAAACATACCGTGCCGAAGACTGCCGAACTGAAACGACGTTAGACGATGGGGAGCGTGAGGTTTTTTCGTTACGGAATTTCTGGATTCGGTCCCCGCGCTCAAGGCCCGCGATAGAAGCTATGCAATAGCTTAAAAACCCTTCCACATTCATTCTATCTTCTAATGAAGTCATACCTAAATGAGAGAACGTTTCAAGTAAAGCAATGTAGCGCGAGATCTTACCTACATACCTGCCGCGCCGGGGTACCAGTGTTGTACAACATTTACACTCATGACTTGCCTCAAGCTGTTAACGTAACTGTTACAACCTTCGCGGATGATGCCGCATTTCTTGTATCTAGTAATGATCCAGACAAAGCTAGTCGTTATCTACAAAACCAGCTCAACTAAACCAACGAGTGGTTGCAAAGATGTAAAAGCGAGCGCCCCTTAATCGCACCACATTACATTCACGTTAAGAAAGACGCTGTGCCCAACAGTCAAACTTGGCCAGGATCCTCTACCGCCAAGCAAGTGTGTGTGTGTGGTGTTCTATAGGATACATTCTGGGGAGTGTGCGAGGGAATTGCACGATTTAATTCCCCCATCTCCGTTCCACCATCGGACGACCCGTCGTACGGCGAGTTTCCACCCTTATGTTGTTAACACGATGAAAAAGACGATGATCCCTGAGTTTGTTTCGGCTATTTCTTCTCAGAGGTAGTCAGTTAGGAAATGCCGGCTTCATCTAGTTTAAAAAAAAAAAAGAAAAAAACATATGACGTGTAAAAGTGATCGGTGATCCTACTTGCTTAATAAACGATTTCATTTAATTTCATTACGATCCGGACGAAGCGTTTCGCCTCCTCCTTTATACCGCGTACATCGAGGGACTGGAACAATCTGCCGGCGGCGGTGTTTCCGTCGGACTACAATTTGAGTGTCTTCAAGGCTACAGTGAATAGGCTCTTAATAAACTAGTGCGCTTTACCATCAACGATTGCGTCACTGCTTACCATCAGGCGGGATTGCGGTCAAGCGCTGGTTTATATTTTAATAAAAAAAAATAATAATACTTGGGATTTTACTTAGACCAACATATGACCTGGAACGACCATACTAAGCACAAACAGAATGAAGTAAATAATTGATTCAAAAATCTCTTTTGACAGAATTGAACTATGGGCCTCGGCCAGTAAATCAAACATACTCTGCCTCCAAAGAGCCCAAAACAACATTCTCTGGACCATAAGTGGTGCAGCTTGGTTCACACGCAACACTGAGATACATGAGTACCTAAATATGAAGACTGTCATTGAAGAAGCCAAACAATACTTAGATAACTATACTGAACGATTAAAGCTCCAACCCAACCCATTGACAAACATTCTTCTAATGTGAAACAGAATCAATCACCTGAAAAGAGCAAATGTGCTATATGACTATGGAGAGTTAAGGCAGTGGCAATAACTCACCAAAATGTCCAACCACTGCAACACATCTGATTATAGTCCTAAAGACAGATCACAGATTATTTAAAAAAAAAAAAAACAACTTTATCTCTAAAGCATTAAGGCTCAAGATTGATTGGGAATATCTGACAGTTTGGGATAGCTTGACCTGCTGTCATCTGTACATATGTGGAGATATATCACCAGTTTCACCTGTGGAACAAAAATCCCCAATCCTATTTGAGTTAGGTTTGCAGCATGGTGGGATCCAAATAGTCTTCAGGTCTTCTTCAATTTTATTACTGATATCTTGCTTGAGCAATGATTTTTTACTGGCAGATGGCACATTTGTTGGAGCCTGTTTACCTTCATTTGGTAATCTCTCTATTAAAAACATAAACACTTGTCTCAACTCACATTCATTATGATATAAAAATGTTTGATAACCCACATCATTCTTATATCCTAAATCCTGTAATAAAATAATTCATAGAATGACAAAATGAATTATAATTACATACAATCATGAATATAATTGCTTTTTTGAGTTTTAGCTTTTGCAAGTCTTCATAATGTAATAAATAAATAAGTTTAGTATGAAGATTTATTTACCTTACAAATAGATGCAATCTGGGAAGCCACTTCTATTCTATGAGATATACCAGATGGTAAACTTCTTGTGATCTTAACAGATGGATTTATGGTGCTTAAACATGTTGATGCTGCTTCAATAATTGTATGGACAGGCAGTTCATTAATATTTCTGACCTCATCACTAATGTTTCTGAAATGTTTCAATAAAAATGCTGCTACAGAAATGTTCAGTATAAATGCAGATATTTTGCTTAATATTTATACTTACACATTTAACTGCCGAAGAAAGTGTAAAATAATAGAATCCACTTCTTCCATGCTTACAAACTGAAACCCACCAAATTACTAAAGCTTTTAGAAGATTGTTGGAAGAGATAAAGTGGAATACAGTTAAAATTAAAACGTTCTACTTATTCACTTATCAAAAATGTTATTAATGTTTAGAACATACTGCGTTACTGCACACAATCAGTCAATAACTAATGATTTTTTTATTATTGAAAGTGTACGATATTTGACGACTGACACTGATGAAATTATTGATAGATGAAATGTCAATATGATAGTGACATTGACAGTTTTGTTGATGGTTTTGTTTGGCACAGACATTTTTTTTTTTTATTTTTTTATTTTTTTTTTTTTTTTGTCTTACTAACCCATGTGTTTGTCCATGCAGCTATACTAACACCTACCACGAAGGGAAAAGTTCGACGGCCTGCCTTTACTTGCTGCCGTCACCACGTGACACTGGCAGAATAGTCGAAACCGGCTCAGTTGCCAAAGAAGAAAAAAAAAAAAAAAATTTTTTTTTTGGTTCTCTTCTTTCCGTACTTCCGAACGGAAAAGGCAAAGGCATGATACGCCATACAGCCTAGACTTCAGTTTATTTATCCTTTTCTATTTTTCTTCTTTCCCTTTATATATCTTCTATAGTGTTTTTGATGTAGTTATACAGAGTAAAGAAACATTGCGAAGTTTTAAGTAGATCTGGTAAGGAACGCGGGACGTTTTCAGTGGTTTTATAAATTTTTATCAAGTTGTTAATGAAAATTAAACGTTGAAGTGAGAAATGGGTACAATCAAAAAATATATGATGTAGGGATTGACTTGAAGCGTTGCAAAACGTACATGAAGGGAAGGAGATCATGTTCATTCTGTGAAGATGTTCATTAAACCGTCCATGTCCAATACGCAATCTAGATATCACAGTGTAGAATTCTCGATGTATGAAGCTGTCTTTAACAAACCACGGCTTTTTAATAGTTGTGTTAATATTGTGATACCAGGACCCTTTTGTTTTTAAAGATTCGTGCCAATGCTGCATCCATTTATTACTTAAATTTTCTTTAAGAGTGTCTACACAGTCGGTATCTGGGATTTTCAGTTTTTTTACAGGTACATTATCAGAAGTGTTGGAATGAATTTTGCAAATGCATCTACTTCTTCATTGCCGCAAACTCCAATATGAGAGGGAGTCCAAAATAAAATTATATTTTTCCCATCATCGGTCAGTTCATTATATTTTTCTCTTATACTATAAATGAGGTAATTAGTCTTGGCAGAAAAAGAAGGATTAGATAAAGCTTGCAGTACACTCATGCTATCTGTTACCACAATCCAATTATTATCATTAGATTTTCCAATATAGTTTAAAGCTGCTAATATAGCACTGGCCTCTGCTGTATAGACACTAGCTTGTTTTGGTAACTTCGAGCCATGACCAATTTTAGTTTGAGTGTCATAAAAATACATTTTTATCGTTTTTTGCTCCATCTGTGTACAGTTGTTTGTAATTAGCCCATGTCTTCAGCTCATTATCAACATCATATTTACAAGAAAGTTTACTTTTTATAACAATATTCATTTCCAGAAATTTACTCCTATATACACCTTTATAGCATGGCAACTTATCGCTAGTATATACATCATTATCTACAACTATTTTTAAAATATTGTCTTTGTTATTACACAAATAAGAAGCCAAATTAAAACTTATTAACTTTTTTTTAAGTAAACTGTTATCTAAAGAAAATAATTTTAATAAAAACTTACAATTAAGAAATTCAAGGCGTAAATACAAGGGCGGTAGATTGCATTCTACCTGCATTGAATTAATTGGCGATGTATTTATAGCGCCCAGAATAATGCGCATATTTTTGTTTTGTACTTTTTCAAGTTTTTCAACATACTTTTTATCAGATCCAAAACAGAAGAATGCGTATTCGAAATGACTCCTAACCAAAGCTTTGTAAAGTATAAGTAATATTTTGGGATCGGCACCCCACTGAGTTCCGACAAGAGATTTCAAAACGTTAGTAGCTCTTAAAGACCGTTCTATTAAGCAGTCAACATAAGCTTTCCAAGATAAGTTTTGTTGAAAAAGGACTCCTAGAAACTTAGCAGAAGAATCTAAAGGAAGACTTTGTTTGTTATAAATTATATTAAAATTTGAAGTATTTTTGGCACAGACAACACAACCGTACTTTGTAGTGACGTCTACTCCTATGTGACTGTTCCTGACCCATTGACGTATATAAGATGGACAGGACATGTGTGATTAAAGAAAAAATAGTTATACAAATATGAGGCATATCGCATCGACGCCAAAATAAAAAAAAAAATACGAGTGTGCTTATGACCCTTAGAGCATCAAACCAACCGGAGACGACACGTACAATAATTCCTACGCAAAAAAGTCTGCCACTTTAGCGGGGGGTGAGGTAACACACATAGACTTTTCAGGCACGTCGCTACAAACGCAAACAACATTATAATTGCAAACAATCTTAAACTTCAAGCACACAATTACAAACTCACACAGTTGCACACGTAATGATGCTGTCAGGATTATGACACACTTGCAGGGGGCCGAGTCTGCTATTTTATATCATTTTGTCATTCCAGCACGTTACCTTTGTCATTTTGCTTTTATCCCGGGCCCCGAGTCTGCTATTGCAATAGTGTCAAAATTGTCGACTTTTAATGTCATAATGACCGATTTTGACAAAATCCGTAATCTACTAACAAAATGGCGTGCCAAGTGGTCAATCACTGAACGAAATGGCATAAAACGGTAATCTTGTCCAAAATGACAAATCAATGACTGACATATGCGGTACCTAATCTGCTAAAATTTTGACAGTTCTTTTGATCATTGAACTGATAAGATGCCGTCTTTGTACAAACATTGCTTTTCGAAGCAAGGCAGTAATATCGTAATGACCGATTCTGACAAAATCCGTAATCTACTAACAAAATGGCATGCCAAGTGGTCAATCACTGAACAAAATGGCATAAAACGGTAATCTTGTCCACAATGACAATTCTATGACAGACATAAGCGGTAATCTGCTAAAATTTTGACAGTTCTTTTGATCAGGGATTTGCCATTGTGACGTCTTCATACAAACATAGCTTTTCGTCACAAGACAGTTCGATGGTAGTGAGGAAAAATTTAAAAATCTAGCGGTTTTTATTGTGTTTGTAAACTATTTAAACATGTTTTCACTTCGAGCAAACATTCTAGAACTAGCCAACGCGATTGATGTTAGTGAAAGAAGGCGAGCAGAGTTGATAAGGCGTCGTAGAACCCGTCGCTTAACTAGAATGAGTACAAACCCTTTTACTGATATTTCCGAGGCGGAATTTGTGAAAACATTTCGCCTTGGAAAGGTGTCAGTAAAAGGGCTAATTGGTGAACTTATTCCCCTTATGGCCAGACCCCGTCGAAATGATAGCCTATCGGTGGAAATAAAGGTGAGAAAACTAAATTTAACCTTGATTTATTATTCTAAAGCTATAGGTAAACACGAAATAGAGTGATTAATGTTACATTTTTATTGCAGATTCTAATAGCACTTGCTTTTTATGCGTCAGGGTCCTACCAAAATTTGATTGGGCAGAGTGCCCTACATAATGTATCACAAATAAGTGTGTCAAGAGCCATTAACGAAGTGACCGAGGCAATAAATAAAATATATCACAAATATATAAAATGGCCAACACAGTGCAATGAAAGAAATATTATAAAGGCTAGGTGAGGGATGAAATATAACTAGGTACCCTGATTCTTTGTATTAGTTGTTGTATGTGAGCAAAATAATTTATCTCCTAAAATTCACAGGTTCTATCAGAAATTTCAATTTCCTGGCATCCTGGGTTGTATTGATGGCACTCATGTAGCAATACTAAGGCCGCACATACATGAGGAACGCTACTATAACAGAAAGGGCTTCCATTCCCTTAATGTTATGATAGTAAGTATTGGGTAGTAAGTAAAAATTTGGACATTGCTTAGGTAGATATAGCCCAAATTTTTACTAATGAATTATATTATGTCTTTAATATAAAAGTAACTATTTTGTATACTATTTAATTTATTTACAGATTTGTGATGCTGACTTAAATATTTTATGTGTGGATGCAAGCAACCCTGGCTCTGCACATGATTCCATGGTATGGCAGAGTCATCCACTCAGTCACCATTTAAAACAAATAACAGAAAATAGTAATGAACAAGTGTTTTTACTAGGTATTACAAAAAATTTTGATGAATAATATTCTATGTCTTTTATCATTTTTTTGTGTTACTGTTTATTGAATGAATGATTATAATTTTCAGGTGATAGTGGGTATCCACTAAGGAAAACAATGATGACTCCAATCCTGAACACTGTGGATGGCACACCACAACATCACTATTATGTAAAACATGTGACTGCACGCAATACAGTGGAGCGTTGCATCGGTGTATTAAAAGCACGTTTCAGGTATAGAGTTGCATTGAAATTGTGTTAAATACTCAAAAACAGTGACTATTTTCATTTTGAATAAATTTCTTATTTACAATGCAATAGTCCTTGTACAGACAACAGTACACCAAGCTACTACAATCTGTCAGAATTCTTGTTAGATTTTCAACTTTATCCTTAAAGCATTAAGGCTTAAAGTTGATTGGGAATATTTAACAGATTTGGGTAGCTTTACCTGCTGTTGTCCATACATATATGTCGGCACAGTATGTAAATACAAATTAGTCTAACAAGATGTGGTTTTATTAAAGTAAATTGACTTTTTGCAGGTGTTTGCTTGCAGCACGTGCTTTACACTATAGTCCAGAAACTGCAGGCAAGATAGTGAATGCTTGTTGCATATTGCATAATATTGCAAACATGGCAAGAGCACCATTGCCATCTGACGAAGTTTATGCAGAAGCGCTTCGCTTGCAACAGGTATGTATTTTGGAATTTTATTAGTTGATATAAATAATACTACTATTTTATAAAAAATCAACTTTTATTTAACAACATCAAACTTGACTTTCAAGGTAATAGAAACGTCTGTAATAAAAATATACTATATAAAACAAAAACAATTTACAATACTTAATGTAATAATAATAACAAATTAATAATCAGTCTTCATACATTGATCTAATCACAGTCTTTGTTTATTAATCTAATCAGTCTTATCATTAATCTAATCAGTCTTTTATCGTTAATCTAACACAGGAGGACAATAATCACGCAGCACATAATTATGAAGAACATCGTAGGGTGAATAGGGAGCTTCTCGAAGGTCGGGCACTGCAGCAGGCTCTCGTTGATAGACTCTGGAGAAATGCATAAAATAAATTAGCAGGTATGTATTGTATACCCACCCCAACAAAGTACGAAAATACACTAATTATTATTAAAATGATTCAAATCTTTGTTACAGGTTCACAGCATTGCACAGAACAAATAAATAAATAATGCTCTTTTTATAAACACTGTTTCATTTAATAATTACAGTCATTTGGAATCCCTTACCTCTTATATATTATATAATGATTTATTCAGACTCTGAATCCGATGATAGAATAAGGGTGCGGACTTTCTGTAAAAAAAAAAAAACTTCAATAAAAAAGTTACAACTTAAGTATTAGAGTTACAATACATATGTCAATGCTGGCTAATATATGACTATTTGAGCCTATGCCTAACACAAGGTTTTAATCTTAGCTGAAGGGATATTATAGTAACTTATATTATTTATTTAACAATATTAAACTTTACTTTTAAAGCTTTAATACTTATTGTGGTTATATTTGTAGCACACACAATGAATAGTTCTAATTTTGAGTGAAACTAAACTTTCATAAAGATTAATATGTATATTAATATATTACCTTTTTTGATACAGATGTCATAAAGGGGCCTAAAAGGTCCACCATTTTTTCAGTATGTTTTCCAATTGCTGCTGCTAGGTTATTGATGGCCTCAGCATGAGCCAACGTCGCTTCTGCGTTTTTTGATTCGATAGCCTGCAGTCGTCTATGAGCAGCTTCGAGAGCTGATTGCTGCTGTTGGTCTCTTTCTATATACAAAAATACTTTGTTACATCATGCAACATAATTTGGCCTAGCGATGATAGTTAAATAATAATTGCAAAACTTTACCTTCTGCTGCGGAACGCCGTCTAGATATTTGGCGACAGCGTCGCTTTGGAGGCTGGTCAATATTGGATGGGCTCATTGGAGGCTGGTCTACATTGGATGGGCTCATTGGCTGGTCTATACTTAATGGCTGATCATCTAAATTTTCATATACCGCACTAAAAAATAAACAATTACATTAGTCTACTTTATCTTATTTATTTAAACCCATCTGCAGTTATTTATAGTATACCTTATTCCCTGTATTTCTATATTTTCCACACGTTCATCTGTGGGAATTGTAGTGGGGTCTTCATAATTTTCCAATATTCTGTAAATAAAAAAATAAATGATATCCAATTTGTTAAGAAACTAGTTAAATAACTAAATGATGATAGCTTAGCAAAAAAAAAAAAAAACAGAGTACCAAGGACTTACGAGAAAGAATTGTTTTCAAATGGAACATTGGCATTAGAAAGGGTGATAGATGGCTATTTAACAAAAAAAAAAACACACTGTTAATAAAATAAAGCAAATAATTCAAATATAAAAGTAAATAAATATATGTGATACATAAATAAACATGCAAATAAAAGATACTATGACAAATTAATTTAGTTTATTAACAAGTTGGAAATGTTTCCTAATGTCCAGTATGAGTACAAGAGTTTAGAATGAAATTAATGAAAAGATAAATCCAATGTTCCAATGCTTACTTTGAGTGGGTTATGTCGGATACCCGGAAGCGGCTCTCCTACATCTCGCCCTAACAGGGTATATAAGCGCTCTTGGAGCGGGGTTAGTGAAATTTTTTTTGCAGGACCACCACCTAAAACACAGGTTATACAATTATTACATACAGTTTTATGATTCGGCAAGGCTGTCAAAAGAAAAGTATTGCTTACCTGTTGCGCTTACTTCACTCTTCTGTGATTTGATTTTTTTTAGTGTTTTACTTTTAAACTCATTGTAGAACTAAAACAAGTACAAACATTAAATTAATGATACATTTTATCTGCTTACCTAATTATGGTGTATTTAGATACTTACTGTACGCCACTCTGCCGGCGATTTATTGGGGCAGTCCACTGATATGGAATTTAAAATTTGGGCGATTTCAGTCCAATATCGCTTAGATAAACTTCGGCCTTCATTGGTACGGCTGTAGTGGCCAAGTGCCAGTTCTTGGTGGTTTTCTAGATAATCCATTAGAGCCGAAATTTGCTCAATTAGCACCATTTTAATTAAGTATTAAATAAAGTAAATGCTCAAAAAATGTTAGTAATCAAAAACAATAACAGTTAATATGTCATATGTCAGTAAGTAGTAATGTCATATTCAACTTTGACAGCGAAACAGATAAAATATTGTTTAGTTTTATAGTTTCACAATAATGTTTTTTGCTATTTAAGAAATATTTTCTTCTTCAGACTGCTTATTAAACTTATATTTAATATATAAAAATATTATTAATAAAATCTTGCATTACGAAATGTTCAAATTGAGTAGTAGTTTTTGGAAACTCATTTCTACTAACGAGTTTTATAATAATGCCAATACAGCAATGATCATTCCGTTACGAGATCAATGACCGATCTTTATGTTCTTAGCAGATTACGGGATAAAGGCAAAATGACAATGGTAACGTGCTGGAATGACAAAATGATATAAAATAGCCGACTTGGCCCCGCTCGATAGTGGTGGTGGTTTTGTACAAAAAGTGTGATATCTATTGTGTTTGTGGAATATTTGAGAATGTTTTCATTACTAGCAAATATTCTTGAGCTAGCCAACGCAGTGGATGCTAGAGAAGGAAGATAATATGCAGGAGACGTCGAACACATCGCTTGACGGGTTTGAATACGGATCCCTTTATTAATGTTCCCGAGGCGGAATTTCTGAAAACGTTTTGCCTTGAATATGTCTCAGTAAGAGGGTTAATTGAAGAACTCATTCTCCTTATGGCCAGACTGCGTCGAATTGATAGCGTATGGGCAGAAATTAAGGTGAGGAAACGTAATTTGACAATTGATGTATTATTCTATAGTAATCTATAGCTACAAACACGAAATAGGTTGATTAATGTTATATTTTTATTGCAGATTCTAATAGAACTTGCATTTTATGCATCAGAGTCCTACGAGAATTTTATTGGACAAGGACATTGCCCTCCTTAAAGTTTCACAAATGACTGTGTCTAGTGCAATCAATGAAGGAACAAAGACTTTGAAACTAAAAAATAAACCACAAATATTGCAAACATGCCAATAGCATTATTGCCACCTGATGAGGATTATGCAGAAGTAATCAAACAGGTATGAATTTCTTTTAATTATGTTGGTAAAGGTACATAATAGTTGGACTTCTATCAGTTATTTATTTATTGTCAACTAAAACGGTACAACACTAATTACATTAATTAACTTAAAGACAACTACTAAAACTAACATGGAACAGTGGACTCTCTTGCATACTTTCTTTCACAGAAGACCAAACATACACCCATAAGCTTATTCAGCACCTTTATAGTATGACAGACCGGAGATCTGATTTCTGTTTTTGCTGGGAGCAGCATAAATGAAACTACTATACCTATTAAAAATCAACATTTATTTATAACTTTATATCTATTTTCTCATAAACTAAATATCTACTTTACATTAAGTAAAAAAAAAAATATTATACAAAACAAAGACATATTGTCATTTAAATAATAAAACAAATCCTAGGTACAACATCTAATGTAATAATATTAACACATCAATAATCAGTCTTTTAATTTCCAGTGCAGTATGAACCGGGATCTTCTTGAAGGTTGAGCACTGCGCCAGGCTTTTGTTGACTATCTGTGGAAAAATGTATACAATAAATTAGCAGGTATGTAGTGCAAACCCTTCTCAATATTCTAGGAAATTATGAAAACGCTCTAATTGTTATTAAAATGATTTAACTCTTTGTTACAGATCCACCGCAGTCATGCACAAAACAAAGATTTAAAATAAATTATTAATCTTTTTATAAACACTGTTTCATTTACTTATTACAACCATTTGTAACCCATACTGCTAGACATATTCCCCCTTATTCATAAACGCTGCATAAAGTTAACTAGTGATTAGCGATTTTTTAAATATACATTTTAGAAGCTTGCACATCACTTAACTTTAATAATCGATTATGAATAAACCCCTTAAACACTGTGGTGTTTATTCATAAAGGACGATTTAAGTTAAGTAACGTTAAAAGGTCAAAAATGTATGGTTAAAGAATCGCTAATCACTAGTTAACTTTAAGCAGTTTTTATGAATAAGGGGGTTTATATTCTATGGACTATTATTATATGAACAAACTATAACCTACTAAGTATATGGACATACTTAGTAGGTTATAGTTTGTTTAATATTTTAGGAGATCTCTCCTAAAATATATTTCATTAAACTAGCTTTTAATAAATTGTCAAATTTACCTCTTGCATTCTCCAGAAATCTGACTCAGAATCTGATGACATTATAGGTAATTCTGCAGAGTTCCTGTAAAACAAAATTGACTTCAATAAATAGTTCTTATACCTATCTAATACGGTTTGGTACCTAGCGCTTAGTATGTAGTTGCAATAAATAATTTAAATTCTGGCCAATGTACTACTACTGATGTAAACCTACATCTAACACAAGCTTAGCTGGGGGGTTATATTTAATTTTATGTTATTGTTTTCAAAGCTACTTAATGCTTATTGTGGGTATGTTTGTAGAACACTCAATGAGTGGAAGTTCTGATTTAGGATAATTAGGTTTATTCTACTAAACTTTCATAAAGATGAATTACGTATAATTATGTATATAAACAGTGCGTAATTACCTTTTTTGACACGGATATCTCGATGACCTTGAACCATTTTTGCTGTGATGGAGCTCTGTCGATTAATGACCGCAGTCAAAGAGCATTTGTATTCCTGACTTGAATAACATCCAGCCTTGTTTTTCTTTACGTAGTAATTATAATTTTAATAATATAAACAAAATACATAACAAAACACCAGCTGTTAAAAAAAACATAAACGTCAGTCAGTCTGTATTAATGTCACATTGACTTTAACAGATAACAAAATATCTAGTTTTATAGTTTCACAATAATGTTTTTTGCTATTTAAGAAATATTTTCTATTCCAGACTGCTTATAAAACTTTAATTAATATATAAAAATATATATTAATAAAATCTTGCATTACGAAATGTTCAAATTGAGTAGTAGTTTTTGGAAACTCATTTCTACTAACGAGTTTTATAATAATGGCAATACAGTAATGATCATTCCGTTACGAGATCAATGACCGATCTTTATGTTCTTAGCAGATTACGGGAAAAATCAAAATGACAATGGTAACGTGCTGGAATGACAAAATGATATAAAATAGCAGACTCGGCCCCCCGTAATCTGTTAAGAACATAAAGATCGGTCATTGATCTCGTAACGGAATGATCATTACTGTATTGCCATTATTATAAAACTCGTTAGTAGAAATGAGTTTCCAAAAACTACTACTCAATTTGAACATTTCGTAATGCAAGATTTTATTAATATATATTTTTATATATTAATTAAATTTTTATAAGCAGTCTGGAATAGAAAATAGTTCTTAAATAGCAAAAAACATTATTGTGAAACTATAAAACTAGATATTTTGTTATCTGTTAAAGTCAATGTGACATTAATACAGACTGACTGACGTTTATGTTTTTTTTAACAGCTGGTGTTTTGTTATTTATTTGTGTTTATATTATAAAAATTATAATTACTACGTAAAGAAAAACAAGGCTGGATGTTATTGAAGTCAGGAATACAAATGCTCAGACAAGTTGACTGCGGTCATTAATCGACAGAGCTCCATCACAGCAAAAATGGTTCAAGGTCATCGAGATATCCGTGTCAAAAAAGGTAATTACGCACTGTTTATATACATAATTATACGTAATTCATCTTTATGAAAGTTTAGTAGAATAAATCTAATTATCCTAAATCAGAACTTCCACTCATTGGGTGTTCTACAAACATACCCACAATAAGAATTAAGTAGCTTTGAAAACAATAACATAAATTAAATATAACCCCCCAGCTAAGCTTGTGTTAGATGTAGGTTTACATCAGTAGTAGTACATTGGCCAGAATTTAAATTATTTATTGCAACTACATACTAAGCACTAGGTACCAAACCATATTAGATAGGTATTAGAAGAACTATTTATTAAAGTCAATTTTGTTTTACAGGAACTCTGCAGAATTACCTATAATGTCATCAGATTCCGAGTCAGATTTCTGGAGAATGCAAGAGGTAAATTTGACAATTTATTAAAAGCTAGTTTAATGAAATATATTTTAGGAGAGATCTCCTAAAATATTAAACAAACTATAACCTACTAAGTATGTCCATATACTTAGTAGGTTATAGTTTGTTCATATAATAATAGTTCATAGAAGATAAACCCCCTTATTCATAAAAACTGCTTAAAGTTAACTAGTGATTAGCGAATTCTTTAACCATACATTTTTGACCTTTTAACGTCACTTAACTTAAATCGTCCTTTATGAATAAACACCACAGTGTTTAAGGGGTTTATTCATAATCGACTATTAAAGTTAAGTGAGGTGCAAGCTTCTAAAATGTATATTTGAAAAATCGCTAATCACTAGTTAACTTTAAGCAGCGTTTATGAATAAGGGGGAATATGTCTAGCAGTATGGGTTACAAATGGATGTAATAAGTAAATGAAACAGTGTTTATAAAAAGATTAATAATTTATTTTAAATCTTTGTTTTGTGCATGACTGCGGTGGATCTGTAACAAAGAGTTAAATCATTTTAATAACAATTAGAGCGTTTTCATAATTTCCTAGAATATTGAGAAGGGTTTACACTACATACCTGCTAATTTATTGTATACATTTTTCCACAGATAGTCAACAAAAGCCTGGCGCAGTGCTCAACCTTCAAGAAGATCCCGGTTCATACTGCACTGGAAATTAAAAGACTGATTATTGATGTGTTAATATTATTACATTAGGTGTTGTACCTAGGATTTGTTTTATTATTTAAATGACAATATGTCTTTTTGTTTTGTATAATAATTTTTTTTTTGACTTAATGTAAAGTAGATATTTAGTTTGTGAGAAAATATATATATAGTTATAAATAAATGTTGATTTTTAATAGGTAATTAGGTATAGTAGTTTCATTTATGCTGCTCCCAGCAAAAACAGAAATCAGATCCGGAGATCTGATTTCTGTTTTGGTCTTATTCAGCACCTTTATAGTATGACAGACCAGAGTTTGTCATACTATAAAGGTGCTGAATAAGCTTATGGGTGTATGTTTGACCTTCTGTGAAAGAAAGTATACAAGAGAGTCCACTGTTCCATGTTAGTTTTAGTAGTTGTCTTTAAGTTAATTAATATAATTAGTGTTGTACCGTTTTAGTTAACAATAAATAAATAACTGATAGAAGTCCAACTATTATGTACCTTTACCAACATAGTTAAAAGAAATTCATACCTGCCGCAGTACTTCTGCATAATCCTCATCAGGTGGCAATAATGCTATTGACATGTTTGCGATATTTGTGGTTAATTTTTTAGTTTTAAAGTCTTTGTTCCTTCATTGATTGCACTAGACACAGTCATTTGTGAAACTTTAGGGAGGGCAATGTCCTTGTCCAATAAAATTCTCGTAGGACTCTGATGCATAAAATGCAAGTTCTATTAGAATCTGCAATAAAAATATAACATTAATCAATCTATTTCGTGTTTGTAGCTATAGATTACTATAGAATAATACATCAATTGTCAAATTACGTTTCCTCACCTTAATTTCTGCCCATACGCTATCAATTCGACGCAGTCTGGCTATAAGGAGAATGAGTTCTTCAATTAACCCTTTTACTGAGACATATTCAAGGCAAAACCTTTTCAGAAATTCCGCCTCGGGAACATTAATAAAGGGATCCGTATTCAAACTCGTCAAGCGATGTGTTCGACGTCTCCTGCATATTATCTTCCTTCTCTAGCATCCACTGCGTTGGCTAGCTCAAGAATATTTGCTAGTAATGAAAACATTCTCAAATATTCCACAAACACAATGGATATCACACTTTTTGTACAAAACCACCACCACCATCGAGCTGCCTTGCTTCGAAAAGCAATGTTTGTACAAAGACGCCATCATAACAGTTCAATGATCAAAAGAACTGTCAAAATTTTAGCAGATTACCGCATATGTCAGTCATTGATTTGCAATTTTGGACCAGATTACTGTTTTATGCCATTTCGTTCAGTGATTGACCACTTGGCACGCCATTTTGTTAGTAGATTATGGATTTTGTCAAAATCGGTCATTATGACATAAAAAGTCGTCAATTTTGACACTATTGCAATAGCAGACTCGGGCCCCAGGTGTAATGAAATATGCTAGTGCATGACATAATCGATATTCCATTATCGATAAAGTTCCAAATTGTTGAAAGAGCAGAAGGTAAAATTTTTGAATATATCAATTATCGATTTTACATGTAGTCTTCAATTAAAAGTAGTTTTTAATAAAATTCGTCTTTGTATTTTTAAATGTCGAAAGTAATAATATTGGATTAATTTAAGATTTTATTTCGTCAATTAGGGCGTCAGAATAGAATTCTTAAAAAAAAAAAATACTTTTTATTTATTAGATTTTTTTTTTGTAGTACATTTAGGAGATCGTTATTAATATAAAGGAATATGGAAACAAAATATTCGAGTATGGTTTAAAAAATTTATTTGTCACGAAGTACATAAAATGGATTGTAGTAAATAGCAAGAACAGTATTGAACTATACCCTTTCGCGTTAGGTACTTAACTAAAGGTGAACAAAATAATCACGTCATTTAGTTAACCGACTAAACGTAATACCCGTCACTTCAGCTGTCATTATACGTCACAGTTGTACTCTTCAATTTAGCAACGTTATCGAACGAACGACCGTTTTGTTCGATAACGTTGTTAAATGTATGTTTATTCGGTTAAGCAAATGACGTGATTTTTTTGTTTACCTTTAGTTAAGTACCTAACGCGAAATGGTAAAGTCCTAGATACATAGACATTATGTCATACATTTAAGTAAAACTAAATCTGTTTGTGTTTTAATTATATTATTTGTAAGAAAATTAGAATAAAAGCACTTTGGGTGATAATTTGGAATACAGTAGATTAGTTTTAATTCAGTTACTCAAGAAACATAAATTCACAAGAATCCCCATTTTTTGATAAATAAGTGATTCGGACATTTGTGTATTTTCAACTGTTCGTGGATCCACAATTGTGGTTTGTAAATTTTTAACGTCCAAACAGCAGCCTAGCTCTTCTGCCATAGCAAGATTCGCTTTAGTGCCAACGCAAGTCAGCGCTTTAATTTGTACACCAGCTTCATGGACTAAAAGAAAGCTTGTGTCACAAGAGGTGCTTTCAGACTAGCCTTCATGCATTTCATTAAAAAGTACGCAATGGGTAACTTCCACGTAGTATTTATTCCAACTAACAAAATCACTAAAGCGTCAGTTACCTCTTCAGAATTATCTGAAATAAAATCAAATCCGAGGTCCACGTAACCGTAATGTATTTGAGTGCTTGATATATACTCTGTAGATTTTTTGATTTTCATTTCAAACCCATATACAATAAATTTTCTTCTCAGGATTACACTCAGCTCTCAGTTTCAATGCAAATAACGCTTCTTTTGTAAAACCTGGCTGCCCGTCGGTAGAACTGTACCATCGTGTAAGTGTTCTTGGTGCAGGTAAACATGATCCGAAAATAGAATTTCCTGCCTACCCCTAAGTGAGGCGGCGTGATTTTATGCCTAAATGCCTATGTGTTATTTTTTTTAATGATATAAACTAGCGCTTGAACACACTGACACTTGACTTGTTATTCTGGGACTTCAGCTACCTAGGTACATACCAATTTCATCGTAATTGGTTCAAAAGTTTGATCAAAGACGTTTAAGTAACAACAAAATTAGAATTTTCCATGGGAATAAGATTTTTTTTCCGCAGTAATTTTATTAACCTTCCTTTTGATTCACACTATCTATTGAAAAATACCGCATCAAAATCCGTTGCGTAGTTTTAAAGATTTAAGCTAACAAAGGTAAAGAGAAAACGACTTTATTTTTACTATGTAGCTAGTGATGATATCGATACTCTCTCTGTCTTTGTCCCAGTTATAATTTTCGGTTTAACACTTTTTATACAAATATAATAATGTCTAAATTAAAACAAAAAAATATATATATTATCGATATTTGTGAATGTGCAGTACCATCACTAAATTTGATGAGGTGCTGCCAGATTCTTTAGGTTGAAATTGCCTTTTTTTATAGTGCCGACTGAAATATAATTCAAATAGAAACGTGTGATAATAATAATAAAACATATCGGAAGCGTTGGGTATCAATGTTACTGATATGAAGCAATCGTTGAAGGAACGCTTCTTTGGCCGCCTGAAAAAAGTACTTAATAGTCTTCTATCAGGCGGAAACAAGGTGCGCGCTTTCAACGGTTGGGTCATGCCGGTATTGATGTACTCTTTCGGCATACTCAAATGGACTCAAACCGAACTTGACGCCCTGGATCAGAGGGTCCGTACGCTGCTGACTGCAAATCGATTGCATCACCCACGATCATCGGTTATGAGGCTGTATATCCCGCGAAAATGTGGAGGTCGTGGCTTTTTAAACGCTAAGACCCTCCACAATCGCGAGATATGCAGTCTCAGGGAATATTTTCTAGAAACCGACGTGGGGATGCATCGAGATGTGGTCGCGGTTGACAAGGGCCTCACTCCGCTCTCCTTGGCTAAAGAGAACTGGCGCAAACCAGTAGTGGTTGACACCAATGACCGCATGGAGGTATGGAAGAGCAAAGAGCTTCACGGACGCTTTTTCAGAGCCCTACACGGGCCTGATGTAGATTTACAAGCGTCCGTAGCCTGGCTACGATTCGGTGACCTTTTTGGGGAAACCGAAGGTTTTGTATGTGCAATTATGGACGAAGTTATGATGACGAACAATTACCGGAGATTTATTGTGAAAGACGGCACAGTTGATATCTGTCGGGCATGTCACCGGCCGGGGGAATCAATAAGGCATATTATCTCCGGATGTTCTCGTCTAGGTAACGGAGAGTACTTGCATAGACACAACCTTGTAGCCAGGATAATTCATCAGCAACTTGCTCTAAAGTACAACCTTGTGGAATCGGAGGTGCCGTACTACAGGTATGTGCCCGACCCAGTTCTCGAAAATGGTCATATCACATTGTACTGGGATCGATCCATCATCACTGACAGGACTATTGTTGCCAATAAGCCTGATATAGTGATGGTGGATCGATCAGAGCGGCGTGCAATGATTGTTGACATAACCATCCCGCATGATGAGAACCTCGTGAAAGCCGAGAAAGATAAACAAATCAAGTATCTTGACTTGGCTCACGAGGTTGTCGACATGTGGGAGGTGGATTCAGCAATCATTGTGCCGATAGTCGTGACAGCCAATGGCTTAATAGCCAAGAGCCTCGACCAACACCTCAAGAGGCTCTCGTTAGGCAGCTGGATCAAAGGCTTGATTCAGAAAGCTGTACTTCTGGACACGGCTCGCATTGTCGGGAAGTTCCTCTCTCTGGAGCCCTGACCGCCGGTAGCTTGGACCCTGTTCCCGATGCCGGTGGGTTACTATTTTTTATATTTTTAAATGTTTTTTTATATATTTTTTTGTAGAAATATTTAAAAATATAAATTATAAGTGTATTATAATGAAATAAAGGAGATAAAACATATATAATAAATTACCTAATTAAAGTATTTTCTAATAATCTTTTCTTCTTTTTTTAATGTACCGTATATTTGGGTGCAAATGCAGTATTTCTCTAAAAATCACACGAATGTATAATAAACATTATTAGTTCATTACAATAGAGAAGTTTAAGTATGATTGTAATATAAAATATTCAGTTTTTTTATTAACTTAATTACGAAATTTTCCAGATTATTTACACTGTGTAACCTACTGGCAACACCGTAGTAGTAAACGAATATCTTTCGATTTTAGCTAAATAAATACATTATTTGATAATATTTGGACAAAATAATTCTTACAGATGAAATGTAATATTGTCCTTTTGTAGGCTTGAAGTTCCTAACTTATTTTTGCACCAAAAAACTCTGCAACTCGGCATTTTTACCGGAGCTTATTCTACGCGTTTTACAACCGACAAATGGCGGCCGACTTTTTTTTTTTTTTTTTTTGATGTGGCATCTCGTAGTTGACCTTGAGAGGCCGTGACTACTTAACCGGACTTTCCTGTGGATGCCTTAAATGAATTTAAAGCCTCCAGCCAGGGCTACTAAAAGCTAAGCGACTACACGCTAAGGGCACCCCCTGTGGGGTACGAACCTCGGCTTAGGGTGTCGCTGGAGAAAACAGCAAGGGACGGCTGGATCGAATTATAGGCGGCCGACGCGCGGCAACCAGTTTTTATAAACAGGTATGCGCGTAAGGCTGGTACCTTTTTCAGAGGGGAACGCGTGCGAGTGTCGTCTCCGGTTAGTTTGATGCTCTAAGGTGCCGGGTTAGCCGGGTACGATGCGCCAAATGTTGTTGTGTCGGGAGTTTGATCGTGGAGGGTCTCCACATCAATCTTCCTCTGGCGCAGCATCATTAGTCGTGATGTTGGGTTTAACATTGCACCACCTTTTTTTTTTTTTTGCCGGGGTGGAAATCCTCATAGGATGCCCGCCGCCCTGGGGTGGGCGACGGGGTATGTCAGACTTTTACTGACTAAAACCACCCCGGTGTGTCTTCTATCACGAGCGCGCGTGGAGCCGCGGGAGTCTAAATTCTTCCACGGCCCCACACCCTCGTGCTGGCCCGGTCTGTCCGGGCCTCGTCTCCTGCACGGAGTAGTGGGGTGTTAAACTGCCCCGTGCAACACATTGCACCACCTCGCTCAACTGCCGTCTTCCTTTCTATTCATTAAGTTTTTTAAGTGAATGGGTTTAATAAACTAGCGCGCTATACCATCAACGATTGCATCACTGCTTACCATCAGGCGGGATTGCAGTCAAGCGCTAGTTTATAATTATTTAAAAAAAAGCTAAAAGCTTAGATTCCAAGACCATAAAATTCAAAATAGTAATATTCTCGTAATCTTTTATCGATATTATTATAAAGAAACATAGGTAGCTCTATTAGCGGCCATTTTATCCTCTCAGTAAAGTGTAGTTATGCACGTTTTTTTCGTAGGTATGGCACGTCTATGTTATACTATGTCTATGTTCTGACTCCTGAGTCCCTGACCTGACATTAGATTTTGACACAAGAAAAAACATTGTTGGTTGCATTGGGCTCATTACTGGTTATATAATTCAGAGCTTCCATTGTAAAATAATAACTTAAAAATGGGGAAGCATTTCGGAGAGCTTGCTAAGATCCGAGGATTAATTACATACAAGTTATCGCCACATGAACAACGCGCCTATGCTGGAGCCATTTCCAATGGATTGCCCAACATCTTCCGTAGATTCCGCGAGAGCGTATTCAAATGGGCCCCACGTAAGTTGAAATTAATTCTATCATCTTGAGAAAAATACCATTATTTTATTTATGTATTACTCATTGGTACCAATAACGCTTATCCTACTTATGCAATTCGATAAGCAGATTGTAAGAAAAATGTTAATTCGTAAGAGACAAGTTAACTCTTTGGCAATTGGCACTTCAACAAAACTATCGATCGGAACTTGAACTTAAAGTAAAACAGTTGCCTAGCGAGTAAAAAAATTAAATCCGTTAGCTGATCCACCCATTATAATCAAAGGCTAATCTATGGCATACCTAGTTTTATAATACAGTAGATCCTCGTTAAACTTGAACCTAGATAAGTCGAAAACCTCCAAATCTCGAAAAAGTGTTTTGTTCCCTTCCCTTAAACACCAAAACTTCCATTACTCGAAATGTCAGCCCTCTATTAGTTGAAATAATAGTGAATCCCTCCAAGTTACTGACTTACAATTCGCTGACAGTGTAAGTAAACTATTGTTTTGTAGAAAGCAATTTAAGTGTAGAATTAATAGAATTATCAGGAATTTATGACTTATGTTAACACGTGTTTGCTTGCTTGGTGTCAGGTGTTTCATTTTATTAGTTTTTATTTAATTTGAATTTTAGTGAAGCAATTCATTTGTTGTCGAGTGAAATATTGTCAGAAGTAGTTTGGTTCTACTGCAATACACATCAATTTGTATTGCTCAACCTCTTTATGTCAAATAAAAATCTGTCTAAGTTGAAATTCTCTATAAGTTGAAAACTATAACTCAACTTTTTTGGCATCTCCCTTGATATTGGACTTATAGAGGTTCAACTATATATAGTACTGTGTCACCTTTAGATAGAAATTGTAACAATTTTCTGTAAATTAAGTGATAGAGTTTAGGTAGCAAAGTAACAGTAGATAGCAAAGAGTGTAAAATAAAATATATTCAGAAACCAAAGCACACACTAATATTTACAAGAAAAAACATGACTTCACTTATCAACACAAAATAAAAGACAACACTTTTCCTTCTTGTATTGTCATGCGTCAAATCACTTGACACAATCAAATGCAACCAGTATGAAGAGATTACCTATAAAACTATATTTATAACTCCTTGCTTCAACATTAAGTAGGCCATTTTAACACAAAGTAGCATAACTAGAATGCAGGTCTATGTCACACAACAGAAGCCCTTTAAAACTATGGTGTATGGGGTTCAGCTCCTTTGCTATAAAAGGAGCTAAACCTCATAATAAACTATATTTACCGTTTTTTTTTTATTTTTTCGTCAACTTCTTTAAAATACTCTAATATTTTATTGTTCATTGTTTCAGCTTTCATCATTGGTTACCTAGTTTATGAAGGTGTAGAACGAGAACACACTCGTCTTGCACGGAAGAATCCTGCTGATTTTGAAAATGATCAATAAATAAGTGTAACAATTTAGTTATGAATTCTATTTACGTATTAGATGTTTAATTAAACCCACCATAAATGTTTTTTTTTTATAAATTATAAACTAGCACTTGACCGCAATCCCACCTGATGTTAAGCAGTGATGCAATTGTTGATGGTAAAGCGCGCTAGTTTATTAAGAGCCTATTCACTCTAGCCTTAAAAACACTCAAATTATAGTTTGACGGAAACACCGTCGCTGGCAAATTGTTCCAGTCCCTCGATGTACGCGGTATAAAAGAGGAAGCGAAACGCTTCGTCCGGATTGCAGTGGTGTCAACAACGTAAGGGTGGAAACTCTCCGTACGACGGGTCGTCCGATGGTGCAACGAAGATGGGGGAATTAAATCATGCATTTCCCTTGCACACTCACCAGAATGCATCCTATAGAAGACTGAAAGGCTGGCTACTCTACGCCTGTGCTCCAGGCTTCGGAAACCGTTTCGAGTTGATCTGGGTCGCCAATCAGCCTCTTCGCACGCCTCTCCACTGAATCCAAAGTAGCCAGGTGACATTTCTCAGCACCAGCCCAAATGTGGCTGCAGTACTCCTCACATAAGCGAACCTGTGCTGTGTACAACATTAGAATCTGCCTTGATGTGAAGTACCGCCGGACCTTTGCGATGACCCTAAGTTTTCTGGCAGCCACCTTGCCCTTGGACTCTATGAACCGCCCTAAGTTTCGAGGAAATCTCAACTCCCAAAAGCTGATGGCGGTCGATGCATTCCAAGGATACATTCTGAAAAGTAGGAGCCCATGTGAACGGGCTCCTTTTGGTGATGAAACGACACGCCTGTGTTTTGGCGGCATTGAATGCTACAAGATTGGCTTCGCCTCATTCGGAGACTGCCTATAGTGCAGCACTCGTACGCTCTACCATAGCTTCTCTTTCGGACCGGATTGACTCCTTACTAGCCCGAGCTTCCGGCAGGTATCTCTCCACAACTGTGCTGTCATCTGCATACCCATAGATACCAGGCATCAGCAGATCGTTAATATGCAGCAGGAACAGAGTTGCAGAGAGAACAGACCCCTGAGGAACACCGGCATTGGTCGACATGGGCTCCGATTAGCATCCGTCGACAACAACTCGGAGGGACCGTTTAGTCAGGAAGTCTTTTATAGCCAGTCAGGCCAGCGGAAATGCCGTACGCTGGAAGCTTACTCAAAAAGCCAGCGTGCCATACCCGGTCGAAGGCTTTCGAGACGGCAATCGCTTCCCCATTTTTCCCGAGGGCCTCGCCCCACAAGTGAGTGGCATACCCTAGTAGGTCCCCAGTTGACCGATTGCGTCGAAACCCGTACTGTCGGTCACTGAGGAGATCGTTATCTTTCAGGTAAGCCGAGAGGCGCGAGTTCTTAAGCGCCTTTTTGTAGGACTTGGCAGCACGATTAAAGGCTCTCTTCTTTGAACTTAGATCCAGAGCTCTGCGGTCACGAGCGTCAATCCAGGTGATGAATGGAACATTGGTACTTAGCTGCCTGACATTTGGCGTAGAAAATTTAATGAATTTAGTTTTTTTTTTTCATTCAAAAGAAGGTTATTTACATTAAACCAATGGACAACTTTCGAAAGTGCATTATTAACTTCGTCAAAATTTGCTAGCTGACGCTTGACTTTAAAAATAAGAGAAGTGTCATCCGCGAACAATACTATGTTGTGATTATCCCTCACGTGATGAGGTAAGTCATTAATATAAATTAAAAACAAGAAAGGACCTAGAATTGAGCCCTGCGGAACGCCCATGGTGACCTCAGATCCTGCAGATTTGTTGCCATTAACATCAACCCTCTGAATTCGATTATTCAGATAAGAAGTCAGAAGGTCGAGAGCTCTGTCCCTTAAACCATAATGGTACAGTTTCCTAATAAGAGTATCATGATGTACGCAATCAAAGGCCTTGGACAAATCACAAAAAATACCAAGAGCATCTTGCGATTCCTCCCAGGCCCCAAATATGTTCTTTAGCAACGCCACGCCCGCATCGGTAGTTGAACGACCCTTTGTAAAACCAAATTGTTTCACGTGCAATAAATTATATAAGTTGAAGTGTCTCAACAACTGTTTCAAAATTAATTTTTCATAAATTTTGCTCAAAGTTGGTAATATAGAAATTGGCCGAAAATTCGTGGGATCAGTTGTACTACCAGATTTGAACAGTGGAATTACTTTGCTAAGTTTCGTCAAATCAGGAAATATACCAAATGTGACACAAGAATTAAAAACAATTGCTAAGAAAGGTGCGATAACATCTATTATTGAAGCTACAGTATATACTGACAAACCCCAATGATCGGCAGTTTTTTTTTACATCAAGATCCTTAAAAGATTCTATAATGTCTTTAGCAGCACGTCCTTTAATACAAAGTAATAGAACTCAAACTGATAGTGAAGAAAATGTGAAGGGTTCCGTATCACATTTAAATGAAATTTAACCAAAATTCTACGAGTAGGTACATCTTGCAGTTCATTTGCCGAAGTTCAGGACTCTTGTTCACTTTCCAAATTTGAAAATAGTTATTCATAGTCCAAAAATGAAGTTAACGTCAATAAAGACACCCACAATGACGACTTCAGAGACCATTAAAAAAAGTTGGGCTATTGATTTTAATATTCCCCAAATTGTATTAAAGCAATTAAATTATTTGAAACTGAAGGAAAGATGTTTTGTAAATCTTCATATCCAAGTATATGAGAAGGAAATTTCGCAAACTGAAGTCATACCTATATTAGTTTAGGTACTGATATAAAGTGTCAGTTGGTTAGGTAGTGTGTTATTCATACATTTAAGAAATAGGTAATAAAAAAGGCAGTAAAAATTATTGAAGTATTTTTTTTTATTATTCCCAAGAAAGTAATTAACATTTCAAGTTTGACGAGACTTATTAATTAGAAATAAAAGCAAAGATTTCAAATATTGCTAGTTTTTGGAAAAACTTAAACGGCTTTTTGAACCATAGATGTCAAATATGAAATATTATACAAAATCAAACCTTCATTTATTTTGCCACATTGAAACATCTTATGAAGCTAATAATCTTACAATAGAACATATAAAATTATGGTGTATTTTTTAGCTCTACATTCTGGACATTGCATTGCTTTTCAACTGGCTGCTGATTATTTTCGTGCAACACTTTTGCTTCCTTTGGTAAAAACTTTTCAACATCCTTGTGGGGTTTACCTAAAACAAAAGTATTCTAAGATATAGGTATGTCACGCAAATCGGTTCTTAAAATATAAATGCCTAGCTAACTTAGTACAAATACATCCTAATTGAACAAAGTTAGTTCGGAGTTTATTATGTTATTATTGATCCCTAAATCAACTGTCATGGCGTACTCGAATGAATGAACACGCAGTTATACGTCGGGAAGTTATGTAGTTGTCATATAACGCAGTCACATTTAATAATAAATTAATAGAAATATGTGAAAACATTAATATTTCAAAAGCGCGTAAAAAAATTGTTAGAAACTTACCTCATATTAATCAGTAAACTTGATTGCGCAATGGTTGACAACTGATGAAATAGTTTTATCATCTCAAATAACAAAGAAAATATACAATATTAACTCTGCTGTCAAAAACACTGCCATATTATATTAACGTGATATGTTATAGAATTTGTTCAAATAAGCACACCTTTAAATGACAATAACACAACTTTACATTGGATAAAAGTCATATTGTGAGCCATTACTCGACACGAAGTCGAATAAACGTCGCGACAGTTGTTCTTACATGACATGTAGTCAAATCGCCGACGTAAATATGACTACTATGTGACTTTACAGGACCATATATGACTATTACACGACACTCTTAGCGACTTAAGTTGAATAAAATGGGCCCTAATGCGGTCGAGTAAACGTCCTTATAACGTTTATACGATTATATTATATAACATTAAATCGCCAACAAAACGTCTACTCGACTTCCTAAATGTTAGTTGGGTGTAAAACAAAGATGGTATTGATGTCCGCACAAGTCCCCAGAGAAGAATCCCATATCTCATAAGACTATGAAAATAACTAAAATAAACAATTCTGGCTGTATCTACATCAGTTATCTGTCTAATATTCTTAACAGCGAAGGCGGCAGAACTGAGTCTACCCGTCAGTTTCTCAATGTGAGGACCCCATTGCAACTTGGCGTCAATAGTTAATCCATAGAAAAACCGTCGACTCTACAGGGATCAACTCTACTCCATTCAGTTGATCATAGGTACTTAGCTGCCTGACATTTGGCGTAGAAAATTTTATGATTTTTTTTTTATTTATTAGGTTATTTACATTCGGCCCCGTGACACTCTCAACACAGGGCCCGACGGTAACCGGGTGGTTTTAGTGGGTATTCCCGGCTTCGGCCGGGCGAGTCCCACACACGCTCGTCGCCTAGCTAGCGACGGGTATGGTGCGTAAAGGCATTTCCACTCGTTAAAAAAAAAAAAAAAAAAAGGTTATTTACATTAAACCAATGGACAACTTAGAAAGTGCATTGTTAACTTCGTCAAAATTTGCTAGCTGACGCTTGACTTTAAAAATAAGAGAAGTGTCATCCGCGAACAATACTATGTTGTGATTATCCCTCACGTGATGAGGTAGGTCATTAATATAGTAAGTTAAAAACTAGAAAGGACCTAGAATTGAGCCCTGCGGAACGCCCATGGTGACCACAGATCTTGCAGATCTCTTGCCATTAACATCAACCCTCTGAATTCGATTATTCAGATAAGAAGTCGAAGGTCGAGAGCTCTGCCCCTCAAACAATAATGTACAATTTCTTAATAAGAGTATCACGTAATCAAAGGCCTTTGACAAATTACAAAAAATACCAATAGCATCTTGCGATTCCTCCCAGGCCCCAAATATGTTCTTAAACAACGCCACGCCCGTATCTTTAGTTGAACGACCCTTTGTAAAACCAAATTGTTTGATGTGCAATAAATTATGTAAATAAAAGTGCCTCAACAACTGTCCCTTAAATTTTAACCTAAAAAAAATATTTTTTCAAATATTTTGCTCAACGTTGGTAATATCGAAATTGGCCGATAATTCGTGGAATCAGTTGTACTACCAGATTTGAACAGTGGAATTACTTTGCTAAGTTTCATTAAATTAGGAAATATACCAGATGTGACAAGAATTAAAAACTATTGCTAAAAAAGGTGCGATAACATCTATTATTGAAGCTACAGTATATACTGACAAACCCCAACGATCGGCATAATGTTGTAGCAAACAGCTGCTACTACACAAAAGGGTAGTTGACTAAAAAAACTAATTAGTCCGTCAGTCAGATTTCCAAAAAAAAAAAGACACGTATTTGTTCTTTTTTCATATAAACAAAAAATGAAGACGACACAGTGCGTTGAAAACTCGTGTGACGTCACTGCACTCTACACTTTTTAGTGAGCAGTAACGTCACCTGCCACCACTCCTGATCTTTGATGCCTTTTATGTTTGACAATTTTTATTGATTTGATAAAATAATCATCATCATCATCATCATCATTTCAGCCGAAAGACGTCCACTGCTGGACATAGGCCTCCCCCAAGGTTCTCCACGACGACCGGTCCTGCGCCTCCCGCATCCAGCGGTTTCCCGCGACCTTCACCAGGTCGTCGGTCCACCTTGTCGGGGGCCTACCCACGCTACGTCTTCCGGTGCGTGGTCGCCACTCGAGAACCCGTCGGCCCCATCGGGCATCGGTCCTACGGGCAATGTGTCCAGCCCATTGCCACTTCAGTGTTGCAATTCTTCGGGCTATGTCGGTTACTCTCGTTCTTCTGCGGATCTCCTCATTCCTGATTCGATCGCGCAGTGAAACCCCAAGCATAGCCCTCTCCATTGCCCTTTGAGCGACTTTGAGCCTTCTTATAAGGCCCATTGTTAGCGACCACGTCTCAATTCCATAAGTCATCACTGGCAACACACACTGGTCGAAGACTTTTGTCTTGAGACACTGCGGTATTTCGGACGAGAAGATTCTACGTAGCTTCCCGAAAGCAGCCCAGCCGAGTTGGATTCGACGATTGACCTCTTTCTCGAAGTTGGACCTTCCTAACTGGATAGTTTGTCCCAGGTACACGTAGCTGTCAACAACTTCGAGAACAGAGTCTCCAATCTTTATAGGAGTCGGTACAGCATGGGCATTAGACATGACTTTCGTCTTGCCCATGTTCATTTTAAGACCGACTCGCTTGGAGGCCCTACTGAGGTCTTCGAGCATTGTACTCAGGTCCTCCGCGGTCTCAGCCATGACTAAGATATCATCAGCAAACCGAAGGTGTGTCATGTATTCGCCATTGATGTTGATGCCCAGTCCTTTCCAGTCCAGAACCTTGAAGACATCCTCCAATGCAGCGGTGAACAGTTTCGGAGAGATAACATCTCCCTGTCTGACACCACGCTGCAGAGGTATTGGTTTCGAGGTCTGGTCCTGTATTCGGACTGACATGGTGGCGTTTTCGTACAAACCCTTCAGCGCTTCAATATATCGATAGTCTACTTGGCACCGCTGGAGAGACTGCAGTACAGCCCAGGTCTCGATCGAATCAAAGGCTTTTTCGTAGTCCACAAACGCCAAGCAAAGGGGTAGGTTATACTCCTCGGCCTTCTGTATAACCTGCCGCAGCGTATGTATGTGGTCTACTGTGCTGTAGCCTTTTCGGAAACCGGCTTGTTCGGGCGGCTGGAAGTCATCAAACCTGCAGGCGAGACGATTTGTGAGGACTCTTGAAAACAACTTATAGACATGACTCAGAAGTGAGATGGGTCTGTAGTTTTTCAAAAGGGTGTTGTCACCCTTTTTGAAAAAGAGTACCACCACACTTCTGTGCCATGCCTGTGGCGTTTTTCCCTTATCTATGACGAAATTAAATAACTTCTGAAGGGCCCTAAGGATCGGTTCACCACCCGCCTTCAGTAACTCTGCCGTTATTCCGTCATCACCTGGCGCCTTGTTGTTTTTAAGCTGTTTCAGAGCCAATCGAATCTCCTGCAGGCTGACGTCCGGGATATCTTCAGTGTAGTGTCGGGTTAATCTTGCTCTAGGGTCTTCAGCAAGATTTAATGCGGGTCTTGTCGTTGAAGTGTAGAGCTGTCCATAGAAATTCTCGACTTCCCTCAAAAGCTCGGGCCCGGACGTTAAGATCTTGCCGTCGTCAGTCTTCAGCTTGCTTAGCCGGCTATGCCCAATAGTCAGATCTCTAGCGAAAACTTTAGAGCCTCTGTTTCGCTCTATAGCCTCCGTTATACGCTCGGTATTATACCGACGTAGGTCGCGCTTCAGAGACTTTGAGATCTGCTTATTGAGCTGCCGGTATCTGCAAGCATCACTTGACGAACGCAAAATCATCTCACGTCTGTCCTCCATGAGCTCGAGAGTGTAGTCCGAGAGCTTTTTAGTTCTATTTGTACGGCGGGTCCTAAAATACTTAGTCCCGACCGTACGGACAGCTTCTACAAACCCGTCATTATATTCGTCCACGTCGCCACTTAGGCATTCGAAGCGATTTTGGAGCTCGAGCTGGAAACCCTCGGAGTTGTGGATCTGAATGGGTGCTGGCCGGAGCGTGGACTTCATCAGGCGAGATCTTTCGGACACTATGTTCAGATTCAACGTGCCTCTGACCATACGGTGATCGCTGCCGCATTTGAGCGAGTTGATCACTGAGACATCATTGAATATGTGCCTTTTTGTCGTCAAAATGAAGTCTATCTCATTCTTAGTGACCCCGTCGGGACTGATCCAAGTCCACTTTCGCTGTTCACGCTTTTTGAAGAAGGAGTTCATCATAAAGAGTCCCTCCTTCTCCATGAAGCCAGCTAACATGTGGCCTCGGTGGTTCCGACGCCCAAATCCAAAATTTCCCAGTCCGAGCTCTTCACCACTCCGTTTACCAAGTTTAGCGTTGAAGTCCCCCATGATAACGCTGTAGTGAGTTTTAGAGCTATGTATGGCTTTAGAGATGTCCTCATACATAGTCTCTACTTCATCGTCGGAGTGTGTCGAGGTCGGGGCGTATACCTGAATGACCTTCAGCGAATACCGTTTGGTTATTCTGAGTATCAGGAACGCCACCCTGGTCGACACACTCTCGATCTTCACTACATTGTCGACAAGGGACCTGTGGACGAGGAACCCGACACCACCTTGGGACTGATGGTCGCCCTCCCGGAAATAGAGCAAGTTACCGGATTTAAGGATTATCGAGTCCTCACCCTCTCTTCGGACTTCTAAAAATAATAATAATAATAAATTGTTTATTTCTCAATTTTGTACATAATTTGTATAATGATTTTCTTAATTCTAAATAGCACTGATGTATAATTTGCCTGAACTAGGTAGAACCTGTGCTTCAGGTGTAAAAGTGCTTATTATATTTTTTTTATTTTGCAATAAATTAACAATAAAACAATAAAAGTAGGACGTTAAAATCTAGAACACAACGGAAGTATACAGTGTTATTATTAGTATCCTATTGCTTACATAGTGTTATTAGTCTGTTAAAGTAATGGTTATTGCTAAATTTATTTACATACTGTAAGTAGGTCTTCAGTCTGCTCATATGAAAAACCTTGTAGATAATTAGAAACAACATTCTTACAGCTAAAATAATTCAAATTATAAATATTTAATACTCTATTTAATCTATTGTATAAAAAGGACCCTAAGAACGTATAGAATTTGCGTGTAAATGCATATTTAGAGATAGAGGTTTAGCTGCACACTATATCATTCCGCCTTTTGTTAATTATATTAGCGTTGTAAGTAAGCGTAGCATGCTGTTTTAGTATTATGTGCAGTATATAAATTTGCCGAACTGACAAAACTTTGCAGGATTTAAATAACTGGAATGTAGGGAAAAGGAAAGGCAGAGAATTTGCTACTTTTAGAACAGCTCTTTGTGCACGTTCCAGGGAGAGAAGGATAGATTTTGATGTTCCAACCCATGAAGTTATGCAATACTGGAGTCTAGATTGACATAGAGCAAAATAAACTTGTTTTACTAAGTTGGTGTCTGCAATGGAGCCCAGTTTTTTTGAATACAAACATAAGTTTACGTACTCTTGTAACCAAACTTTCAATATGTTGTCTATAGGATAGTGTGTTGTTAACAAAGACTCCAAGATATTTTAGGCACTTTGTTTCAAGGATCCTAGGACAGGTACAAGAAGTGATAGACGGTTTGTTACAGTGGTGAGCGTATAAATGGGAATCAATTGTTTTGTTATCAACATTACGCATAGTGAAATGAATATACTTTGTTTTCTCAGCATTCAGTGTTAATAGATTACAACGAAGCCAGTTAATAACGGAGTTAAAACCTGCCTGTGCTGTGCTATACAACTCGGAAATCGTTTTGGCGGTGAAAATAATCGCAGTGTCATCGGCGTACGATATTATTTTGCCATTTACTAAATTTAAGTTACATAAATCATTAATGTATATAAGGAACAACGATGGACCAAGGATGCTGCCTTGTGGGACTCCAAAACCTAGAGTTTTTTCTTCGTCATAGTCATGTACTCGATTCGAACACATTGCGATCTATCGCTTAAATAATCTTTGAAGAGTTTCAGCTGTGTACCTCTTATTCCTAAAGCCTCCAGTTTATTCAAAAGTAAAGGAACAGATACGGTGTCAAAAGCCTTTGCTAAGTCTAGGAAGATAGTTAAGACCTGGTTTGTTAAAACAAAATATGCGTATCCAATATTTTTCTATAATCTGAATGACGCACTAAATAGATTTTTTTTTTACCCTGGAAATATCCCTATTCCGACGGGATACGTCCCGCTGCGAAGGGTTCCTATAAATCTCACCCCGGAAGCACATCTGTCGACCATCGTCGATGTGCGTGGGATACTATAGCGAGCTGTCTTGCACGTGAACTGTGAATTGGCGCGTTTTCTACACCGACCAATCACACGCCGCAGCCTCCCTCGATCAATGAATGCGACATCGAGAACGCACGCGCCACTCAGAGGATTTCTGCGGCAATAGTGGGGTAGCAAATACAGCTTGCTGTATTGGCTACCCCACTATTGTGTAGTTAGTTTAGTTAGTTAGTCTAGTTTTCTAAGTTATTTAAGTTAGTGCATAGCTTGTAAGACACTTTCTTATTCTCATTCCTGTTCATATTCTTGTACATACACATCACCTTATTATACACGTCAAACACATTGTACTCTTTTAAATACGTGCAATACACAACATTCGATTCATCTGAGTTTTAATTACGTGACACGCCCGTGATTCTAGCCCGACGTGATTCTAACCGACGTGATTCAAGACCGACGTGACCTATTGATACTCATGATTAGCACATTCTAGTGGCTTCCCACAAGCGGATCTCACCACTAGGATTTTACGAGGCGATATTCACGGTATTATTACGTTACACCAGAAGAGTCCATTCAGGATGGCGACCAGCACACAGAACGTCCCCGGATTAGGCCGCCCGCCCCAGCAAGCTACACATGGTCAACATGCACCACAGGTGAGTAGGCACAACGTCTCTTGCTACGATACCCTCTCAGATCAGGCGCGGCGCGCGAGCGATATGGCTGCTTTCCACGAACAGTTGCAGCAGCTGTGTCTGAAGCTAGCTGAGCTCAAGAACAGGCAGGAACACAGACCAAGATCACACGGGCCATTCGACAGACGGCGTTTACGATCGCGTTCAACAAGCAAGGATAATAGCAACCGCAAGTATTCAGAACAATAACTTAACTATTATTATCATCGCATGTTCGGCACAGAGGCGCGAAAATGTACGCGTCCATGCAATTTCGATGGCAACAGCGCCCATCCGGAAAACTAACGCCTGCTTTGGTTGAGGCGGCAACTGACGCGAACAACACTTCTTACCGCCTATTCATAACAGATAAGAATTCGCGTCTGTCATTTCTTATTGATACTGGCGCAAACGTCTCCATGATACCGAGGACAAAAAGCAGGAAAGCTAAACAAACTGATTTTTGTTTGTATGCGGCAAACAACACGATCATTCCAACGTACGGAGAGAAATCCTTACTACTGGATCTCAACCTACGACGGCCGTACACCTGGAAATTCATCGTCGCTGCAGTTAGCAAACCTATCATCGATGCAGATTTTCTGAAACGTCATCAACTTCTTGTCGACATAGCCGGCCGACGTCTCGTCGACAAAGTTACCAATCTGACCGTTAGAGAATCAGTCATTCATTCCGCCGAACTGACAGTCCGAAGTATCGACATGGAACAGCCGTATCACCAGCTCCTCGGTAAGTTTCCTGACATCCTGCGACCGTCATGCACGAAGGATACTTCCAAACACAGGGTAGAACACCACATCGAAACAACTGGCCCATCAGTTTACAGCAAGTGCAGACCTCTTCCTCCACATCGCTATCTGCCCGTGAAGAAAGAATTCGAACTCATGATGCAGCAAGGAATTTGCCGACCAAGCAAAAGCCCTTGGTCCAGTCCGCTACATGTCGTTCCTAAGAAAAACGGCGACTTACGCATCTGTGGTGACTACAGAAGACTCAATGACGTCACCAAACCCGATCGCTATCCAGTTCCAGCAGGAAGGTAAAATCTTTGAGGCGTGGAACTTACAAGCTATGCACTAGCTTAATTAAACTAGCTATCTCTAAACAATAGTGGAGAAACCAATAGGAAAGCAGCTTGCTGTCCTGCGGATCTCCACGCGGTGTCGCGTGCGTTCTCGATGTTGATTCGTTGATCGATAGAGGCCGCGGCGTGTGATTGGTCGGTATAGAGAGTGCGCCAATTCACAGTTTCCCATGCACATGACGACAATGGTCAACAGATGTGCTTCCAGGGTGAGATTTATAGGCACTTCGCGATGGGCTGTCGGGAAAGCTACTTCCAGCCCCGCATACGAGGGAACAATGTACCAGATCAGGCAGGATCGTCAAGACGCCTGCACGCTACGTACCCTTCGCTAAGGGGGGAGTACTGTAGCAGCCCAGCCAGCCGCTACATAATAGCTGCTAAACATATTCTATCCCGCTGTGAAGGGTTAGCTACTCGTATTAATCACACTAGAATCGCGGAAGTCATAACGGTCGTCCCGACCGCCCATCGCGAAGTGCCGCACGTTCTCTTTCTTTTCCTTTTTGGCACAATATCGGCAAGATTCTTCCCAAGGCCATCTAGATAAAGCATCAGCATTATTGTGTGACTTGCCTTTTCGATGTTCAGTGACAAAGTCAAATTCTTGTAGCTGCTCTATCCACCTTGCTACTTGTCCTTATGGGTCTTTAAACTGAAGCAACCACTGTAAGGCAGCGTGATCGGTGCGAAGTGTAAACTGTCTCCCAATCAAATATTTCTTGAAGTGTTGTAAGGTCTTAACAACGGCTAGAAGTTCTCGGCGGGTAACACAGTAATTTCTTTCTGGCTTGGAAAGACATTTGCTGAAATATGCAATAACGACCTGCCGATCTCCTTGTGTTTGAGAGAGAAATCCTCCAATGCCAACATTGCTGGCATCCATGTCCACCAGAAATCGGCCTTCCCGACTAGGGTAACCTAATACAGGAGCCCCACACAAGTGAGTTTTGAGTAGCGCAAATGCCTGTTCACAGTCAGGATTCCATTCAAATTGACAATTTTCCTCTGTTAAACGATGCAACGGTTTCGCTAACTCGGAGAAGTTCTTCACAAACCGACGGTAATATGCACACAGACTCAAGAAAGAGCGTACCTCAGTTTTGTTACGAGGGGTAGGCCATTTCGACATGGCTTCTATTTTTTCAGGATCTGTTCGAATTCCTTGCGACGAAATAATGTATCCTAAGTATCCAACCTCTTTCTGGAATAGTGTACAAAATCAAAATCAAAGTCATTTATTCAAATTAGGCTGAGAATCAGCACTTTTTGAACGTCAATATTACATAAGACAGTCCCCCAAAATGTCCACTCATCGACACTTCCTAGTGCTTTCGCTGGGAAGAAGTGGCGGAACAAACTCCCCAGCAGCACAGCTGTCTGTTCATTTAAAAAAAAAACACATGTCTTTATACAATACTATGTATAGTGATGAACTACAACAACAATCAAATTATTTACCATATGCCAGCTACCACGCCAAAATACTAGCAAAGCAAAACAATATATTTATATTTAAATGAAAATGTAATTAACTAAAACTTGTTACTTAACTATGAAGCCCCAGGCATAAAGGGCGTGACAGCTTACATATTTATGTAATGTAAAAAAGTAAATTATATGAACTCATATAATTTACACTTTTAAATTCGCTTCACGCAGTTTTTGAAACACTTTCTCCAAATTGCGTAGGTGCTCTTCGAAGCTTCGTCCCATAGTGATGATGTCATCCAAATAGACCAGGCATGCATCACCAAGCAACTCCACCAAAATGCGCTCCATTGGGCGCTCGAATGTAGCTGGAGCATTGCACAGTCCAAAAGGTATGACATTAAATTGCCAGAGACCGTTCCCAGGACCAGTGGAGAAAGCGGTCTTTTCTTTATCCTGCTGACAGATTTCCACCTGCCAGTATCCACTTTAGTAAGTCCAAAGTGTCATCTATACGTGGCAGAGGATAACTATCCTTTTTCGTGGCATCATTCAACATCCTGTAGTCAACGCAAAATTTTGTACTTCCATCCTTTTTCTTGACTAGGACAACTGGAGATGACCAAGGGCTGGTGGATGCTTCTATAATCTGGTTTTTCTCCATATCTCTTAATATTTCCGTGACTTCTTGTTCTCTTGCAAAGGGGACACGACGTGGTCTCTGTCTTATCGGCTGTGTATCACCCGTATCTATATGGCGTTTAACTAGCCCGGTCCTTCCCACGTCACCGTCGGTCTTCGCGAAGATGTCATGAAAGTTATGCAACAGTTGCTTAACTTTGTGACTTTCGAACTTGTTTAAATTGCCCTTATAACTTTCGAGTAGTGTCGATACATGTTCCTGCCACTTCTTATCACGTTCCTTTTCGTGCACCTCTGTTTTTCTCAAAGATGCTACACTATCGCACACACCCACCATGTGATTTTTTTCGAGAATTATTTCTTTGTTACTAACGTTGATTATGCGTATCTTTGGTTTATCGGAAATCATCATCAGTGTCCTTGCCATTATCCAGTCTGGGTGATCTCCAGAATCCTCTATTATAATGCAACGTTTGCGGCATCGTATTGGTGAAAATTTAATATCTACTAAAGTTTTTGATCTTGGTGGTAATACAGTTTTCCTTAAACAGTACACTGACCCTTGTTTTGCACCTTGATGAAATACTTCTTGTTCTGGAAAACTCAATACTCCTTTTGCTACATTAAGGACGCATTGTTATTTCTTCAAAAAGTCCAGTCCTATAATGCAATCATCTGTAATATTCGCTACTAAAACAGGATGCGTAAATGTCTTATCACCCATTTTCAAGGTCACATTTGTTTCACCAAGGACGAGTGTGAATGTGGCAGTTTGTAACCGGCATTGTGGAGATCCTCTTTTCCATACTATGGTGCGAGGAAATAGCTCTGGTCGTGCAATCGTTCTTGTTGCACCAGTATCCAATGTGAAACTACAGGATTTACCATTCAGTTCACCTTCTATAATGAGACTGTTTCCGTCACCCAATTGTGATACTGTTATAATAGGAGCTTCGTGACGACCAGCCAGTACTCGCCCCATAGCCCTGGCTGTTCCTAGTTTAAATCCTCGGCTTCCACCTGTGTCCCAGAAGTACTTCTTCCTTTAGACTTCCTGGGACAATTGATTCGAATATGCCCCTTTTCGCCGCACACATAGCAGGTTGGTCCTTATCGGATTTTTATTATTGAGGTTACCTCACGAATGCGGTGGTGTTGTCAGCTATCTTGACCTACTGCTTCCACCTCCAGAGCGTGTGTCAAGGCTGCCTTCAGAGTCTGATGGTGACCCAGACGAACTGCAGCCCTTACTTCCGCATCTCGGATTGCATCAGTAAACGCTTGCACCGTAGTAGTATCAATTAATCCCGGTGTTGACGCATACGCCCTCCGAACAATACGTTCTACTTCCGTTGCCCATTGTTGCAAACCCTCACTGCTCTTCTGTGTGCGGTCGCGGAGTTGAGCCCTGTAGACATGTTCGAGGTGTTTCTCTCCATATCTAGACTCCAACGCTTCCACCAAACAGGCTAGGGAATTACAATCGCCGGAAATATTCTCGAAGATTTGTACCGCCTCCCCACGCAGAGCAAGCGTAAGGGCGGTTACAATTTGATCGTCGTCCCAGTTGTTGCCTTTTGCGACCTTTTCAAACTGTAGACGGAAGGCCACCCATGACCAGAGTTGTTCAAAACGGCTATAAAACAATAGCACGCTACAGACTGTATGCTATTAAAATCTAACGCGCTGTTAAATGCGCCATGTTATAGCGCGCTATAAATAAGAAAGCACGTGGGCGTCCAGCAGGCGCGATTATTATTGCAACACGCTAAATTTCGTAGCGCGTTACATTACATGTCGTTCTTCGTTACACAGACCGCATGATATAACGGAATGTAAAAAAGCAATATAAAAGATATCAATGAACTCTCCTTCATACTTTTCAGGCTTAGGACTGTCTATAATTGGCAAAGGTTATTCTAACTGTTAGAATAACCTTTGCCTTTGCCTTTACGATTTATTAAAACTAATGTTAGAATCTAACATTAGTTTTAATAAATCGTAAATCAATTATAGGCGTATTTAAATAATCGTCACTAGTTCGTTTTGCAACAGAATTTTATACTATTATCTTTACACTAACAATACCTTTGCACACACTAAATAATCGTCACTAGTTCGTTTTGCAATGCAACAGAATTTTATAATAATATTTACTCAATAACAAGAAAGATCGCGCGCGACGAAAATAGCGTGCTGGGATAACAAGCATACAATAGTCCACAGCGCTCGCGCGATGACTGACTGCCTGCTATGCGCCGTCGCGCGCTGTGCGATTTATTCGATCACTTTCATTCATAGCGTGAATAGCGTCATAGCGTCGTAACGTCCACCTACATAGCATGCGCTATGCGCTATGAGGAAATAGCGTGCTATTGAATGGCGCTATGCGCTATATTAACCATCTCTACCCATGACGTTGTTGCGTCAAAGTGAGGTACTTTGAACGTCGCCAAAGCACTGGGTACAGGTACCACACCTTTGATACCTCCTTTTTGTACTCTTTCTATTTCTTTCCCAAACTCCAGGATGTTATTGTCTAGTTTCTCTATACGAGCATCTTGTTTGTCTATACGCGTATCTTGGTGGTCCATACGCGCTTCCTGTTTGTCCATGCGCATGTCATGCTGGTCCATACGTGCTTCTTGTTGTTCTGTTTTTACTCTAAGCTCGTTCACCTCTTCTTTAGTTTTTTTCCAGTTTTCTTTTAGTTGTAATACCAGTTTCTGGGATTTCTCTATTTTTGCCTGGATTTCTGTCTGGGATTCTACTATACTCAGCTGTATTTGCGCCGTCAAGTGAGCCAGTAATGCCGATAAATCGGATTTACTGCTTCCGGGATTGGTGGTGGTAGTAGGCGCACTTACATTCGTCGGTGTTACGACGGCTACATATTCTACGGCTACAGGGACACCAAGCGATACTTCCTCTTGACGCGCCAAATCCATCGCTGCTTGTCGGCTCTTTCGTCTTCCCTTGGCGTGACCGGCATTCCGCTTCTGACACCAATTGTTACGGGCTAGGGGTACTAAAATACCGGTTAAGGGTTCCGAAGTTTATTGGCAACGAAGGTACAGTCGATTGTAGGCATTGACAAGTAGAATGTTGCTGACGTTGCACCGAAGTCTTCACTTACCACGAAGTCCGTATTGTAAACACGCAATAACAGTACAGATGTTACTTCACGTAGTACTCACAGTTCTCGTTACAGTTGTCGCAGTAGGTATTCAAAGATCGCTTCTTAACTGTCGCTGTTTTCGTCTCGGTAGTCGAATGCAGACTGACTCTGCGCTGGCGTCACGGCGCTATATATAGGCCAGCTGATCGAACATTCCAGAATCGTCTAGACGTAATAATAATAGCGCATAACTTCGAGTTAATTCAGTAGCTACCTACGGTGATTCCCGGAAACGGGTTTCTAGAAATTTCGATGTCGTCACTTAGTTCACAAAATTGATGAAACCTGTACCATTCGATAGGCCACCCTATGCCTAGGAATGCGTTTTTATATTGCACCTATACAATGTCTAGGTCTCGAGTTATAGGGCTTAAAATTTACGCACTGCGTGTCACGCGATATTAAACCTTATGCTCTTGACATAAGGTGCATTCGTAACAATATGTTTTAACGTGATTTTACCAATGAAAAGTATTCCAAAACACAATAATTGCTTTCATCATCCATATATTCTTCGGTAAAAGTGTTTTCATTGTGTGCTGCGTCACTAACAACGTCTCCGGTACTGCTGTCATCAGCCTGCTACCTTCGCTTAGGGGAATAACTGACTCATCTATATCTTGATATAGGGTTCACTCTCACATTTTCCTGAAATTTTAAAAATAATAATACGTAATTTCTATCAGAAGATGGATAACACTAATTTTAATTCCGAACTTGATATAATTTATTTTTAAAATCAGTGGTAAATTAAATCACCTAAACTAAAGTAACCTAAAGTATCAACATTTGCAAAGCATACACAAACATATTTGCAATCTAACCTATAAATGCGCAATGTAAACAATCCTCATTTTAGTCTTAAAATAGTTTACTTAGAAAACTTTAAACTTCTAGTAGATAAAAACACATTTCTTCGATCTTTTGTCTAAATAGAATTGAAAATTAATACAAACTTCACTAAATAACAATTCAATTCAATTCTTGATTAATGGCCTTTGTGGGAGAGACGCCACAATTTTGCCAATATCACGTGCGAACGATTAATAAACCATCAGAAAATAACAAGTCACAAAACAAATAGATGACTGCCGATGACATTCGATGTACTAAGATTTAGTGTTGCCCTACTTTTAAAATTTTTAGTTCCAGAAACATTCATATTCACGACTTTATATTATAAACAAGCTATACATATGCAAGTTTTTACTTCTCCTGAGACGCCTATATAGCCTAGTATTATATTTTTTCAAAATGGGAGCTTTGCATGGAACATCATCAATCAAATCATCGTTGCATTACTGCAAACCTATGCCTGGATATTTATATTATAGTAGTTCCTCAGCGGCATATGCTAGGTACACACGCAGCTGTTTTAGGCCTAAAACTATATACATACTTACATTCTTCTACCCAAACCCAACTCAACAATTTTATACAAATCCCTGGCTGTGTCAGAAAAGGTGTCGGCGAGTCGCCTATGTGTGGTCTCGCATACACTTTATTAGCGAGGATCCGTGCCCAAGGACTGCGACTCGACGAAATTCTTAAAAGGGGCGTCTGATGATAACTTGTCTTGACTTACCTATTTTGATACTGTTTCAACCGGTGTGTAGTGGATGTAATGATCTGCTTCTAGAGATGGTTAATATAGCGCATAGCGCCATTCAATAGCACGCTATTTCCTCATAGCGCATAGCGCACGCTATGTAGGTGGACGTTACGACGCTATGACGCTATTCACGTTATTAATGAAATTGATCGAATAACTCGCACAGCGCGCGCCGGCGCTTAGCGCTTAGTCAGTCATCGCATGAGCGCTGTGGACTATATGTATGCTTGTTGTCCCAGCACGCTATTTTGGTCGCGCGCGATCTTTCTTGTTATTGTGTAAATATTATTATAAAATTCTGTTGCATTGCAAAACGACCTAGTGACGATTATTTAGTGTGTGCAAAGGTATTGTTACTGTGTAGATATTAGTATAAAATTCTGTTGCAAAATGAACTAGTGACAATTATTTAAATACGCCTATAATTGATTTACGATTTATTAAAATTAATGTTAGAATAACCTTTACCAATTATAGACAGTCCTAAGCCTGAAAAGTATGAAGGCGAGTTCATTGATATATTTTATATTGCTTTTATACATTCCGTTAAAGCATGCGGTCTGTGTAACGAAGAACGATATGTAATGTAACGCGCTACGAAATTTAGCGTGTTGCAATAATAATCGCGCCTGCTGAACGCCCACGTGCTTTTTTATTTATAGCGCGCTATAACATAGCGCATTTAATAGCGCGTTAGATTTTAATAGCATATAGTCTGTAGCGTGCTATTGTTGTATAACCGTTTTGAACAACACTGTCTGCTTCGCCTTGTTACACGATGTATGCCATCTACGTTTCGCCCATGCTCGTTGTTAACCTCTCCATTCCTTAATCTGTAGGGATTAAGCAATCATCATTTGCTTGTTATAGAACTAAGTGCGCAGGATCAATCAGACATTTTATAGTAATAATTACATTCATATTAATCGATCGTTTTCTCTTAACCTCCAAATGAGGGATTGTCTAATACCGCGCCGCGCGCTCCGACATAGCGCTTCGTACCAGTCCTCCAATATTTCGGATATCCAAGGATACGGCGCCGAGCGCTCAGGACCTAGCACTCCGTACCAGTCGGCTATAACATTGGATATCCTGTATGCTGTGACCCACGCCTTGACGGCGTCGGGATCCGCCTTACTTAACCCTTTAACCGCCACGTCACCGATCCTTTTGATGTGCCTCCAGCGCCACGTCACTTTAGGTATAAGTTGGAACAGTGTTGGGAATACTCAATATCGATGCAATTTTTTTTTATTTATTCACAATATTAACCTTTCGACAATATTTACTTGTATACTGCTCATACATATTATTATAAAAATATAGGTATATACCTAAACGTAATAACACTACAAAATCCGTTATTACCCTACCTACCGAGGTACCTTCTTAATATTAAATAATTCCAGCCTATGAATGTATTATTTAAATCTTGGGTATCCATGATATGTTACAAACAAACACAATTACTTGTCAAATTAAAATATCGATTTAAAAAATAAACTTATTAAATCAACATCACTTTCTATGTTGAGAACTGTCGTCGCTTCGCAATTCATGATTGCAAAATATTTAATAACTCTTCATCTTCACGAAACACGAAAAAGGCCTACAACACTAGTTGCACTGAGCGATAAAGCTTTCCCGTGATTTGTCGGGGATGGTGATGGTGAGGCAACTCACAATACAGCGCGATTTAACCTTGAAAGCTCCTTGGCCGCACGTAATAATACGGTGACGGCGACCGGCGAATGTCTGCACTAGTGACGTACCGCGTAATGAGATTTTTATACTTTTGTCGTAAAAATTAAAGAATATTGAACTTAAATACATTTTATTGTGTTCAGAATTTTGTATCAGAGTAACACTATGGTTATATTGTGGTGAAAGTACCCATTTCATTGCAAATAGTGATAGTAATTTCTAAAGAGCCTGGTTTATTCTTAGACAAGCTATAAAATATTTTACGAATTTGCCCCATCCCTAGTACTCGTAAAATTACGTGATTGGCGATACAGGTAGGGAGACCAGTGATCACGATGTATTAAAATCTCAAAATTCACAATATTTATTATTCAAAACATTGAAAAATGTCAATAACAATAACGATTATACCCTACTTCTTATAATTGATACGTTTTATATGGAGTTTGTGCACTATAAGGACTTAAAATAACGTAATTATACGAGTGTTGGCGGTTTGGGCACAGATTTCAGAGCCCGTAATACACACATCAAAAGTGTCTAGGGATCAAGCATTTTTATGCGGATTTCTTGAGATTGAGATGTGGCTTTGTAATAAATTTATGATTTTATAAATTTATATGGATCCTTTTTGGTGCATTTCATAATTTGAATCAGGAACTGTGAATCAAATTCGAGTAAAAGATGAAAATCAGCTGTCAATATTTTCCCTATAAAAACATACAACGCATTGAAGACATTATTAGTGCTACTGTTTCCCTACTACTGATTAAAACCAACGTTATTATGGAGCGGCGACGTCATTTAAGCAGGGAAGAAATGCTCAGAGCCGTGGGAATGATAGAAGCTGGTTCCCGGCAACGTACTGTGGCTTTAGCTCTGAATACAAGTCAGAGTGTTATCAGTCGACTTTGGACACGTTACCGAAGCACTGGTACCGTGGCTGAGCGCCATGGAGGACGGTATCGCTGCACCACACGGAGACAAGACCGATACATTCAAATCTTAACTCGAAGAGCTCCAACAATAACCGCCATGATGTTAGCCGTGAGGCTTCATCACTCTTCAGGGAACTTAATTAGCGACCAAACAGTCAGAAACCGCTTGCATGAAGTGAACCTTCATTCCCGAAGACCGCTACGGGTACCACCTATAGCAATGCACAATCGTAGGATTCGATATCAATGGGCTCTTGAACACAGAAATTGGGCAGAAGAACAATGGCGTTTCGTGTGCTTTTCTGATGAGTCTCGTTTTGGTATGAGACCGGATACAAGACGTATACGACACTGGAGAACCCCTGGACGCCAACAGCGATTAAAATCCTGCCAGGAAGTCCATCCTTATAGTGGTGGAACCATCATGGTATGGGCGGGTATTTGGATCGACGGAAGAACTGAGTTGATTTGGATCAGAGGCAACCTCAACGCTCAAATTTATGCTGAGACGATTGTATCAGACGTCATCGTTCCTCTACAAGTGCAAATCGGTCCCTTATTTCAGTTAATGCATGATAATGCACGACCGCACACCGCAAGAGTTGTAAGACAGACTCTCGCCGCAGCTAACATCAATGTCCTGCCCTGGCCTGCTCAGTCGCCAGACTTGAACCCGATTGAGCATGCATGGGATATGCTACAGAGAAGAGCTCTGCTGAATATGGAGGGTATCCAGTCGCAAGAAGACCTTTTTTTGTTGTTGCAACGAACATAGGCGGCCATTCCACAGCGTGATTTGGATGAACTCATTTTGAGTATGCCAAACCGATGTTCTTGTGTTGTTAGTGTTCGCGGTAGAAACACGGATTATTAATTGTTTAAGTTACCCAATAAAATTTTAGAGAAAACTGTTATTTCAGTCTGTAGCACGGGCGCTACACAAAGTACTATAAATCAACCAGATCATACCGAGGAATGCGGAAGTCATGGCGCGCGTCCCAGCGACCCTGACCCCCGCAGCGAGAGTTCCGACCCTCACTCCCGCAGCGAGGGTTCTCATTCTTCACCCCGAAACACATCTGCAGGTCCAACGGTCAACGTCCGTGGGAACCATAACGAGTCATCTAGCACGTGACTGAATTGGCGCGCGTTATACGTTAACCAAACACCGTGTGGACATCGCAGGACGGAAGCTGATTCGTTATTGGTTACCCCACTATCATTTAGAGATAGTTAGTATAGAGATAGTTAGTATTTAAGTGAGTGCATAGCTTGTAAGACACATTATTATCATATTCTACATCATTGTACAACATCATTATACAACATCATTATTATATCCATTCCTTGATCACACTCTTGTATCGCGTCATTTTACACGTCGAATACATTGTACTCTTTTACATTCGTGCAATACATAAAGTTCGATTTATCTGAGTTTTAATTACGCGACACGACCTACGCGCTACAAGTCTTTTTTTCGAACTTTTGTGTTAGTGGTTCAAATGTCAAATATCCCTTTATTAGGAAAATGGCAAATTTCTTTATTAATGCAAAGGTGACTTGGTTTATCGTTATTGTGACAAACGAAAACACTTTATTTGATGAATCCTTAAAGAAAATTTTAATTAATATCAATCAGGAGAAAAGTTATTGCAAAAATATATGTTGATCTCTAGACACTTTTGATGTGTGTATTACGTTGTCGGCGGTTAAAGGGTTAAGAGGTCTTATCCGATCCATGTTTCAGGACCCCGCCTTGCGGCGCCGGGTTGCGTTTACCTTGTTTACGATAGTGACAAAAAATGAGTGCCAACATGATGGCAAAGGAACTAGGTATTAGATGAAACGCAGTATAGGTAAAAGATCCACAGACTATAAATGACCTAGTTATGGTATTGTCTCTTATCTTGTGCAAAGTTGTCAGTGATCTCGCGAGAATGTCTTCTATTACAATATTATGAGTGACTTCGCGATAAGTCGCGACAAAAGGGTGACGCCATTATGATTTTACATAATCCAACGTTCCTTAAATTTAACTAATTTTTTATACAAAAACAGACTCGCTCAGCTTCGTTACGAACACATTCCGCCATGTTGTGGTAGGCGTCTTCCACGACGCCGCATTCTGTACAATTAGGTGAAGCTGTTTTCTTCATAAGAAATCCCAAATTGTTTAGCGCATTGCCTCCGGCACGAAGCCGTTGTGCTACACCCACTTCATTCCTATCCATCCTATGATCGAACCAGGGAAAACGAGGCAAATGCGGCTGGATGGTACGATACCATATACCTTTACTGAGCAACCTTTCGTCAAAATGTTCCCTTCAACATTGATTCAACATTGATTTCTTACCAAAGGAAGTAAATCTAGATAATAAGGTTTACAATTAAGGGGAACACCGTCTACTATTACTTGTTTAGGGAGTTATCCACTTCCTCATTACCCCTGTATCCGAAATGAGAAGGAAGCCACTGTAAAAAGGTTGATGATGATGATGATATATGATCTTTTTTTTTTGTTTTCTCATTTTATCTAAACGCCAGAGACCATAGATTTGTGTTTTCATTAAAACCAGTTGTGCTTCTATTACAAAATAATGTGCTAGTATCAAAACGATTTCAGTCAAGTCAACAGGGTTGCTGTAACTCGCGCAATTTAACTGTGCACCTAACTGGAATGCGGTCCATACGTATCAATTTAATCGCAAAACGTCATGAGTAAAATGACCCAATATTATGACGCTTTATCATCAAAGCTACCTGTTATTAACATAAATAAATAAGTAATTTTTATTTTTTAACACGAATCTTATGTTTTACACACAGGGCGAGGTGCACAGTTATAATAACTTGCGCGAGTTATATAATATGTGTAGTAGTTTATGGTTATTTTAAAAAGAAATCCAGACTGTTGTCATATAATTGATATATGCCAAACTACTAAAAGTATTCGGTTCCATTTTATTAGTTAAATAAAACCTAACATTCGGGTTTACTCATGTATTTATTCAACAATTTATTTAACTAATATTTATACACATTCAATAAACGCAATGGAGAAATTTTTGAAGCCGGAGAGATTGGAAGCGGACCCGCTTGACAACAAAAATTCTGCGCTCTGGTTACACTGGAAGAAAACATTTATTAATTTTTTGGATGCAGTCAATGCAACGGAAGACGAAATACAACTTAAGCTGCTTACAAATCTAATATCGCCAAATATTTACGAACACATAACCCGTGAAGAAACCTTTTCTTCAGCGATCTCTTTATTAGACACTTTATTTATCAAGCCAAAAAGTGAAATATTCGCTCGCCACAATTTGGCTTCTCGTAAACAACAGCCAAACGAGACAATTGATCAATACATACAGTCTCTGAAACAATTATCCAAAGAATGTAGTTTTTCGGCGGTAACTGCAAGTCAATACGAAAATGAATACATACGTGATTCTTTCATCTCCGGCTTAGGTTCTCCTACTATTCGACAGAGACTCCTAGAAAATATGAAACTCACTCTTGACGAAGCCCACAACCAAGCTCGCTCTCTCGAATCTGCTCAGATCCAAAGTCAAAGTTTCAACAATTCACAAATTGCTTCTACAACAGATACTCCATCAACCGCTACTATTTCGAATCAAAGTCGAAAGTTTGAACCTCCTAAATCACAAAGGAATGATAAATGCTATTTTTGTGGGAATTCACGTCATCCCCGTCGGTCATGTCCAGCATCTCAGGCAACCTGCCTCAAGTGTGGTAAACAAGGTCATTTTGCGAAGGTTTGCAGAAGTAGCAGTGTGAACGCTGCTATCACTTCACTTGAGGAAGATGAAGACATCACCTCTTGTTTACTGTTGGCAGCCAGTGGCATCAACAAATGCAAAACTCAAGTTGCCATCAACGGAATATCACTCCAGGCTTTGATCGACACAGGAAGTACTGGAAGTTTCATTGATGAAAATGTTGTAGAGCAGTATGATTTAAAAACCATGCCTTGGAGACAGGAAGTATCGATGGCATCCTCATCACATACATCACAAATAACTAAAGTATGTTCAGCAACACTGAAGATAAACAATCAAGTTATACCTGCAATACTATTTCGAGTCATGAAAAATCTTTGTTGCCATGTCATACTGGGACACGATGTTCTCGGAAAGTATTCCGCACTAGAAATACAATTTAATGGACACCATCCTCCGCTTAGATTATTTGCATTAGAAGAAGCTAACATTGAGCCTGTCAATTTATTTCCAAATATGTCATCAGAATGTAAACCTATCGTAATAAAATCACGAAGACTTGCAGGCGAGGACAGCAAATTTATACAAGAAGAAGTCAAGAAATTACTGCAAGATAATATTATAGAAGAGAGCACTTCGCCCTGGCGTGCCCAGGTCCTGATCACATCAAACACAAATCATAAAAAGAGAATGTGCATTGATTATTCACAGACTGTCAACAGATTTACTTACCTTGATGCATACCCATTACCAAACATCGAAGAAATCGTAGCAAAGGTATCTAAATATAGAGTATTTAGCAAAATTGATTTAAAATCTGCTTACCATCAAATTCCTATTATACCAGAAAATAAACCATTTACTGCTTTCGAAGCCGCTGGAAATTTATACCAATTTCGTCGTATTCCGTTTGGTGTGACCAACGGAGTGGCTTGTTTTCAGCGCGCCATAGATTCTATCATTCGGAAGTCATCTATTGAAGGTATTTATCCATATTTGGACGATATTACCGTCTGCGGAAAAGATCAGAAAGATCACGATGAAAAGCTTCAAAAATTCATGGAAATTGCAGATAAATTTAGACTTACAATAAACAAGGACAAAAGTGAATTTTCTATAACTGATTTAAGGATTCTTGGTTACAATATAAACAATGGAGTCATTAAGCCAGATCCAGAACGCCTACGGCCACTACGTGATTTACCAGTACCCACTAATTCAGCATCATTAAGACGAGTAATAGGATTATTCTCTCACTACTCAAAATGGGTTGCTGATTTTTCTTCCAAATTACATCCATTAACACAGGTAGAGACATACCCTTTAAACGCAGAACAAGTGAAGGTTTTTGAAGAAATAAAAAAGATCATTTTGAAATCGTCTTTAGCAGCAGTTGACCCCACAGAACCGTTCACTGTAGAAACAGATGCCTCAGATTATTCTATCGCGGCTTCTTTGACACAAAATGGTCGACCGGTAGCATTTTTTTCAAAATCTCTTAACCCTTTGACGACCACGGGGATACCGGTGTCCCAAATAGAAATAATACAATAAAACAGTAATTAAGAAACTTATTTTATCTTTTTGTTAATATTATAGTTTCTGAACGTACGTTTTTCATTTTATATGCTAGCAACACAAAAAAAAATAGCCTTCTTTGTCTATGGCTATTGAAAACTGACACTTCGTTAAGCGCGCGAGTCGTGTATTTTGTAAAAGTGCTTGAAAGGTGTAAAACTATTTTTTAAGTATTTACAGTGTGAAATAATCATTGCCTGGTAAGTAAATTTTAATTTTATATATTTATAAAACTATTATTTATGTTATGTATAACGATAAGTCATTATAAACATAAAGGGACACCGATGTCCCTATGGCCGTAGAGAGATACTATTTATGAGAAATAATTATGTTGTCGTACTGATGTTTTCTCGTCAATTACCCTCATTTTCTTATTCGTGTCGTTACGGATTATGTTTCGCAAAGGACGCGGCCTTTTCGAACTTAGCGAAAATGAAATACAACAGATTTTGATGGCTGATAACAGTGACGACGAGGACGATTTACTGCTTGACGAAGAGGATCAAAGGCTTTTGACACAGGATGATGATCAAGGGATTATTGACGTGGAGATTGAGGGTACGATAAATGAATATACTGATTCAACAAGACCTGAGCCTTCCACATCAGCATCTGTAACACAGCATCAACCAGTCTTCAAGTGGAGTTCGAGAACATACGCACCAAATGTTTTTCGTGACGTGGAATACGACTTCGGTAAAGTGAAAATATGTCAAGAAATTGAAAATGTACTATTGACTCCATTTGATATATTTTGTTCAGCGACAAATTTTGATAATTTAGTGCAATATATAGTATCGGAGTCAATACGATATGCTCATCAAAATGGACGGGAGTTTACTATTGATCTCGAAGAAATGAAAGCATTTCTTGGTATGAATTTGGTCATGGGCTATCATATCTTGCCATCATTGAGGGACTACTGGTCTACAGAACCAGACATGGCAGTACCATTCATATCGAATGTTATGCCAAGGGCTCGATTCGAAGACATTCGCCGGAACCTACATTTCTGTAATAACGAAGCGGTAAGAGACCCAACTAGCTTTAATTATGATAGGGCATATAAAATTCGGCCAATAATAGAGCACTTCAATGCTTCGTTCCAAAATGCCCTCAATAACACAGTAAAACAATCAACCGACGAGCATATGATAAAATTCAAGGGGCATAATGCAATGAAGCAATATATAAAAAATAAGCCTGTCAAATGGGGCTTCAAATTATGGTGTCGATGTGATGCTGCGACCGGTTATCTATATGAATTTGATCTATATACGGGCAAACGAACTTCTGGAATAGAATATGGATTAGGTGAATCAATAGTACTACAGCTAACAAAAAAGGTTGAAGGCTTAGGATGTGAAATTTATATGGACAACTTTTTCAATTCACCTTTACTACAATATAAGCTGATTGATCAGAATACTAAGGCGTGTGGAACAGTTCGGACTAACAGAAAAGATCTTCCAAAAACTGCACCTACTGACAAAACAATGAAGCGTGGCGATATTTACACAACAAGTTTCCATGGCATAAGTTATGTCAAATGGATGGATAATAAAGGAGTACATTTGTTGACCAACTTTTTATCGCCTGTAGAAACGGACATCGTAAAGCGCCGCAAAGCTGGTTCAGGCGACAAAATTGACGTCAAATGTCCTAGGATTGTGTCACATTACAATAAAAATATGGGTGGAGTAGATCTGATGGATCAACGTAAGGTGTGCTATGAAATAGATCGAAGATCGAAGATAAAGTACTACCTTCGGCTTTTCTTCGATTTGTTCGATATATCAGTAAATAACGCACATACCATATATACTAAGCTGCACAGTGAAAAGCAATTAGAGGGAAGCCTGCTGTCCACCTTGCAGTTCAGACAGGTAGTCGCCAGGAGTTTGGTAAACGGCTACAGTACTAGACAACGTGGAGTCCCTACTGCAAAAAAAAGTGTAGTGAGCAAATATGTGAAGCGGCAATTACCGATGCACCCCATGGAAAAATCCTCCACCAGAAAGAGGTGTGCAAATTGTGCGAAATATAAAAAAGAAAATAGAACAAACAATATGTGTGTTCTGTGTAACGTTCACCTATGTTATACTAATGAGAGAAATTGTTTCGCTGATTATCACAACTAATAAACAGTATATTTATAATATCAGCTTATTTATTAACATATTACCCCATTCCCACAAGCAAAACTTAATAAAAGTAAAATTGAGATTGTTTGAGTGAAACGTATCTCTTATTGACCATAGGGACAACGGTGTCCCAAAAAATTCCAAAAAAACTATAATATTTTAATGTGTTTTGATTTGAAAATTTATTTTTTATAGACCTAATAAGCCAATATAAATAGCTAAAATACTTGCATAAGGTCTCATAACCTTATGGTCCTGAAAGGGTTAATGAAAGCGAGAAGAAATATCCTGTAATTGAAAAGGAAGCATACGCAATTATAGGAAGTCTTAAGAAATGGAGACATTACTTAATAGGTCGTCCATTTTATCTAATAACCGATCAAAAGTCAGTAGCATACATGTTCCAAGGTCATGCAAGTAAAATAAAAACGACAAGATCCAGCGATGGCGTTTGGAATTATCAAACTATAAATTCGATGTCAAATATCGCCCTGGACATCTTAATGTTGTAGCTGATACACTATCAAGACAAGTATGTGGAGCCACAACAGAAAATCGCCTTCAAGAATTACATAAATCTCTCTGTCACCCTGGTATAACACGACTTACACACTGGATAAGATCTAAAAACCTACCGTTTACCAGTGACGATGTCAAAAAAGTTGTAAACTCTTGTCCAACTTGTGCGGAGATAAAACCAAGGTTTAATAAAAATACTGGTCTATTAATTAAAGCAACTACGCCTTTTGAGAGATTATCTTTGGATTTTAAAGGACCATTGCCATCGACAACGAACAATAAATATATTCTAACAGTAATTGATGAATATTCGAGGTTCCCATTTGCCTACGCATGCCCAGATATGAGCACGGAGCCAGTTATTAAACATCTTACTGATATTTTCTCAATTTTTGGAATGCCAGCAACCATTCATACAGACCAAGGGGCGTCTTTCATGTCAGCTGGAATTAAAGAATTTCTACATTCTAAAGGAATATCTACAAGCCGATCTTCCCCTTATAACCCGCAAGGTAATGGACAGGTAGAACGCCTTAACAGAACTCTCTGGCAAACAATACGTCTTGCACTAAAAGACAAAAATCTTTCAATAGCTAAGTGGGAGATAGTTATTACTCAAGCACTCCATTGCATTCGGTCACTTCTATGTACGTCAACTAATACTACTCCTCACGAAAGAATGTTTAACCATCCACGACGATCGTCTTGGGGACAATCCATGCCGTCGTGGTTGCAACCAGGAAAGGTTCTCTTAAAGAAATTCGTTAGAGCTAGCAAATATGATCCAATGGTAGAAGAAGTTGACCTTCTGGAACCTAATCCATATTACAGTTCCATAAGACTTTCTAATGGTAGAGAATTGACAGTTTCCAATCGTCACCTTGCTCCTAGAGGCGATTTAATTCTGCCGGATCACCGACTTGCTACACCTAATATTATACCATCTGATAATGATAACAACGCAAGCCATGAAGATAAAGCAGAACAGCAGATAGAATCTACAACTACGACAGATTCGGATACGTACAATACGCCTCCTTCTTCCCCTGTTGCTGATGAATCGTACCACTCAACACCAGTAGTTGAACCGCGTCGTTCTAATCGGTTTAAGCGACCTCCAGCCTACCTGAATGACTATGTTCAAGATTAAGAAAGGGGGGAAGAATGTAGTAGTTTATGGTTATTTTAAAAAGAAATCCAGACTGTTGTCATATAATTGATATATGCCAAACTACTAAAAGTATTCGGTTCCATTTTATTAGTTAAATAAAACCTAACATTCGGGTTTACTCATGTATTTATTCAACAATATGCATGACCGCAGCGCCTTCATTTATTTTCACGATTTTATAGACAAACTAAACCTACCTATCTATCTATATGTCAAACGGCCGAAATTATCTAATGACTTATGTCAGTTTAAATGTCAACAGTACATTGGCATTTTATATATTGCCGACGTCAACAAAACTGTACAAGTTATTCAGTAGAGTTTTGTCTAAGTAGCGCGATTTCGATTTTGAATTTCGTATTAAATGAAGTAAATTTCAGTTTCTGTGTATTTTACAATTGAGGCGACATCAAAAATCGGTAATTTCATTGTTATAATACGTTAACTTCTAACATTTTTATAGAATGGCGAGGGAATTAACCCGGTGATTAATATTTAAACTTTATTTACCCAGATATCTCCTATTTCCAAACTCAAAATATCTACCTGAAATGATTTGTTGGTATCTGACCATCAAAAAATATTTATGGTGTTGTAAGTACGTAGCTTGATTTTATCATTGTATTTTTAATCATTATTCTCTTAACTACTCTCACTTTTTAATCAGTTTTTATTTAAGTACCACAAATACCATATCCATGCTTTATTCCACGTATTCGTGATTACATTTTGATATCAAACAACTTCTGAAAGTACAAAATTCGTGTTCAGTGATATCAATAGTAAAATCAAATTAGTATTGATATGATTATATTTAAAGCTAAATGACAACTTAGCTTATCTTAAACCCAAGGTGGAGTTACATTTGTAATATAGGTTAATTTCCTTATCAGGTTCCTATGAAGTCAACTGACACAACTCATGAGGCCTCAGTAAATACAGAGCCTGTTGTCAGTGAAGTTGCTCACGTTGCTGAGCCTGTTGAAGGTCCTGAAGGTCCTGAAGACCTTGCAACTGCTGCCACAGAGTTAAACATTACTGAAGACATGGACGGTGATGCCAAAAAAGCACAATCATATGCTCACAACAGAAGAATAAATAATTATGGTAAATACAGTACATTATTATTCTATTCTACCCTTTCACTACATAGCCAAAATCTGTCCTCAGTGAAGACATATTTAAAAGCATTTTATCAATTGCTTATAATACTGGACATAATGATTAGTTTTTGTATATTTTGGTTCCAGGTTACATTAAATATGTAAGCTTGGTGGTATTAACATTGCAAAATGCAGTATTAGGTCTCAGTATGCGGTATGCCCGTATAAGAGATGTGGAAATGTTCTCATCAGCGGCTGGTAAGAATTTAAATTTATTTAATTTAAAACTTCAATTAATATTGACAATTGACCCACAAATTATAATGTGAATATCCAACAAAATCATATTTTGAATTACAAGCAAAATAAGAAATGTAATTTTATAACTATTGCTCATATATGTTTCTAGTACTTAATTATGCAACTGATGGTAAAAAGTCTAGTTATAATGTAAGCTATCTATATTAGCCCATATCCTCATTCACTTTTTTATTTAGTAATGCTTTTATCCAGAAGTTTATCATCATAAAGATATGCAACAGGCCAATGCTTTTATTTCGAAATCCATAAGTAGTAGAGCAATACTGCACATACAGAAAGATAGATTTTTTTTCTGGTTCTAGTGGAGTAAAAAACGAAAAACAACCAGATGCGAGATAATAGCAGCACAGTAATGTAAAATAGAGATATCCTAAAATTTTTAGCAGTATTCATTTTTTATCAGTAACGGAACTGAGTTTGGCTATGATTATGAGTCATGCTATAACTATAACTAATTAATAGTATTGTTATGTTTTCAGCTGTTTTAATGGCTGAAGTGTTTAAACTAATTATATGTGTATGCCTTGTGATGCAAGAGTCTGGTGGCGTTCAAAAAGGAGCAAGGTCTATGTATAATATAGTCATATTAAATGTCCGAGACACATTAAGAGTTTGTGTGCCATCATTTCTGTACATTGTACAGAACAATTTATTATATGTCTCAGCATCTAACTTAGACGCTGCTACTTACCAGGTAACTCATAAAATCCTATAATTATATGAATCTTAAAATATTTGAATATTATGTTAGATCACAAACCGATGCGATGCATAGTTAAGATGGAATTACCAACCTCATGTAATACATGTAGACATCAGAAGGCAATTCTCATAATTTTAAGAAAATTCAGTCTGATTTGTAAAATCAAATCCTTTTTTTTAACACAGTAAAAAAACCTATATTTTTATTTCACTGAGATGCAAGATTGTGACTAGTTTTTCAACGTTTTGAATTATACGAGAATTGTTTACTGATTAAAAAAAGCTCTGGGTGTTCTCATTAATAAGTAATAAGCACAGGAATTACAGAAGAGTGTAGTTACACTAACAAAAGGGTGGTCGCTCATCTGACTGAAGATATGTCGAGTTACACCCAACATATCCTCTATCAGATGTGAGCTCATGTTTGCAAACTAATAAGTATGCACGACACAATAACGCATTATTGATTGCCTGTGTGAGAACTCCTCGCACTCATACAACTTTTGTCCATAAAAAACAAATATTTTGTAAGAAGTGCGTTTACGGTCGTAAAGCTGAACGGATGCGTAAGCATAAGTGTGAGTGGTCCCTTAGATTGACCAAACCTTTAGTTACAAGCTTGCAGCGAGTCGTCATATGTGCAAGTAATCTTTAAGGGTCGCAAAGCTTTATAAGATTGAACAGTGAAACAGAACAGATAAATAGGTAATAAAACATTCAGCCTTACACACAGTCAATGTTGCGTTACTGTGTCGAGCATAGGTACTAAAGAAGTTTGTTCGCGTCCAACTTTATGGCGGCCCTGATGTTAGCTACTGGCTGCCCGTGGCTAGTGGTACACCACTCACCCTTATTGACTCATGAATTTATAACTATGCAGCGATTCACAGTTCGGACCGCCATCAAGTTGGAATCAGGCTATGCCGGCTAGGCCGATGCTTCTTCTATCAAATGAAACCGACGCTAAGTGTCAATACTAACTGCTGTCTTTATTTTTAGGTGACATATCAATTAAAAATATTGACAACAGCATTTTTTGCTGTGCTTGTATTGAAAAGACATCTCAAGAAGTGGCAGTGGTTGGCATTAGCAATCTTAGCAGCAGGAGTAGCTCTGGTACAATTATCCTCCACAGAAAAAGCAAGTGCTGCTAATTCACATTTACCAGCGCAATCTAAAATATTAGGATTTGGTGCAGCTCTAGCAGCTTGTTTTTTATCTGGTTTTGCTGGAATATACTTTGAAAAAGTACTTAAAGAATCAGACATATCTGTAAGTTTTTCAAAATTGATAATATATAAACACTTAATAGTGTTTACATCTATCCTTGATGCTTGTCCCATTTTTTTAATACTATTTAAATAATAAATGAATTCTATGGTACTTGAAAAATATTTTCAAGCCATTGATTTACCAGTGAACACTTGAATGCATTCAAAAGCAGTGTTTACTGTAGGTACAATGTTTTCAATAACAAGACAATTTATTTAAAAAACTGTTTGGCTTATTAAATTTACATAACACAAACTAAAGAGTCCATATGAAACAAAAGGTCTGAAGGACAGCCAAGGTCTTTGTATATAATCATATTCAAGTGTGGGTCTTGAATAAAACTTGTTGACTTGTTTCAGGTATGGATGAGAAATGTGCAACTGAGTTTACTATCATTGCCCTTTGGAACTATCACTTATTTTATAAATGAAGGAACTCAAAATAATTTGCTAAAAGGATTTGATGCTTTTGTTTGGTATCTAGTCCTGTTACAAGCAGCAGGCGGCCTCATAGTTGCTGTGGTCGTCAAATACGCAGATAATATACTAAAGGGTTTTGCAACTTCTGTTGCAATTATCATATCCTGTATAGCATCCATATACATATTCGACTTCAACTTAACTGTACAGTTTGCAATTGGCACAATATGTGTAATTGCTTCAATTTTCCTGTATGGGTATGTACCTAAGAAACCTGAGCCTCGGACATCTTTAAGTGTATGATCATTTTTATGATATAGATTTAAGCATTCTTTATAAGTGTACTTTTAAATTCACTTATTCTATATCTTTTATTTAATGCTTGCCTATGCACAAACATCATTCTTTGAAACAAATATCTTTAAGTATTATCAGGGTATTATAAAGTGAACCATGAAATTTCTGAAATTGTTAATAGTAATAGTTAAAACATAAAAAGTAGGAAGCCAATAATTGACTTACTTTTATCACGCATCTATTATTAATTTATAATTTAATTACCAATGTCAAATAAGTTAGACAAATGTATTTTTTAACATTTGCATAATACATAGACTTCAAATTTTAAAGTAAAATGCTTGCCTATGCACAAACATCAATCTTTAAGTATTATCAGGGTATTAAAAAGTGAACCATGAAAGTTCTCAAATTGTTAATAGTAATAGTTAAAACATAAAAAGTAGGAAGCCAATAATTGACTTACTTTTATCATGCATCTATTATTAATATATAATTTAATTACCAATGTCAAATAAGTTAGACAAATGTATTTTTTAACATTTGCATAATACATAGACTTCAAATTTTAAAGTAAAGGTAGCTACTAATGAACTATTCAGTTCAGGCCTTGGTTAAAAGTGAATATCTTCTGTCAGTGAATAGTACTTATGTTTCTTAGAAACAAATTAATTTATTAACTTTATAGATGTACCTAATCAGCTCATGATCAATTTGAAGAATAACAATTAGGTAGCCATTTCAATATGCACATAACAAATGATAATAACTTATTTATCCGTCTGGATTCCCTTGTTCACAAACTAAACTTAAGTTCAGTGAATCATTTTCGTTTTATTTTTTTCAGAAAAGGACAGAAGATAAATATTAGTTTACTCCTGTCAAATTACGCCACGCCTGACTTTAAATCTTTTTAGTCGCAATGTTTTTAATCGCATCAAGCTGTCTATGGAAGATCTTAATTTGAGAGGACTAAACTAATATTTATCTTGTCCATTTCTTAATGAAATGAAAAGAATATGATTCACTGAACTTAAGTTTGTGAACAAGTGTATCAGGGTCATTGGCGCCAATTCTGTTGTTCACAAACTAAACTAATTTTAAGTTATGTGCATCTTTTTCTTTCCATTTCGTTAAGAAAAAGACAGAAGATAACATTTTAATTTAATCCTGTCAACGCGATTATAAACATGGAGACTAAAAATACGCCAGTTTACGTCCGGAGCGCACTAATTTGACAGGTCTAAACTGACATATTATCTTCTGTCCTTTTCTCAACGAAATGGAAAGAAAAAGATGCACATAACTTAATATTAGTTTAGTTTGTGAACAACAGAATCGGCGCCGTTATCAAGAATATGACATGCTATGCTATAAGTTCTGTCAACTGTCCTATGGCATTCAAAATATTTTGTTAAGGTAAGTAAATAGTTTTTAATGAAATGAGAATTAAAAGCGGAATCTATGCTATTTTGTATTTCTAATTAATCATGGAAATTATATACAACTTAATATGAATTTATAATCTTTCTCTTCCTCATTTGTTCCAGCCAATTATCAAGTTGTTGTTGTGGTGTTTGTGGATTTCTCTTATAATAGTCCAAAGGTGGTTTTCCCTCCTCCAATCTTACAAAATAATGACTATACTGGTATCTTACTTCCCCCATGCGCCCCCTGGCATGCCTTCTGACTCCTTTTATCACCATTCCTTGACCAGAAAAGGATTCAGCTGAAACAGCAAGTGTTGATTAGGATATACAGATTTTTGCTATAGTATTTTTTAAGGAAAACTATTGTGTGGCAGTACATTTAATCTAAAAAGATGTTTTTGTAAAATAAAAAGATAATGTACATAATGTACAGTTCATCGGAAAAAATTGTACCTCAGAATAATGAAATAATGTAGTTCTCACTGCATGCATCACCATGGGATTTGTAAAATATTGTATCATACCTAGATTGTATTTTCTGTAAACTTTATACACATTTTAAAATATAAACTTAGGTAAACTTACAAAAAAAAAAAAACAGTACTGACTTCTTTAATAGAATTGCAATCTACATACCTAAATGGTACAATTTATCTAGAAACATATTTGTAATTTTCCACTGTGGCATAGCCAGGAGGTATCAGACAAAATATGGGGTATATAACACATGATGTATGTGTTTTCTTTAATTCTAGTCTTGGTAGCTTATACAGGCTTGTATAATGTATGTACATTGTACCTTGCTAATGTTTTGAAATAAAAAAGTAGTAACTTACCAACCCACAAATTGCTCCTAAATTCAACATTGTGTTCTCTCACAGCAAGGTCTTGAGCTTCAAGTATGGCTTCTTTAACAAATATTGCTCCTTTTTTGTTCACAAAGCTGAGTTGTTTTACAGCCTCATCGACTGTCATTCCTCTGACGAAACTAGCAATGTACCACAGCTTTTCAGGACTGTATTTTATATTGGTCTTTTGATGACATACAAACTGAAAATATATTCATTTAATGATTGTCTTATTTTTGAAGAACCTATTAAATAAATTCCTTACACCAATTCAATTTTATAACTTTTGAACACACAACAATTTAGTTGGTTTTAATATTTTAATATTGTAATTTCAGAAAGAAGTTAATGTTGGTGACTGCATTATGAAGGATCTTCTATATTGACTTGAAACCACAAAATATTTTGATTAAACAATTTTACATTATATAGTGGCTAAGAAAATGTTTGTTTGTTTACAATTATAATTTAGATCTCAATACAGAATTAATATTTTATTATTAATCATTAGGTGCCTATTTAACGATGTTGTGTTCATATCGATAATATTGTAACTTGGTTGAAAGGAAAAAAGACTTTGCATATACATGTTGCAAGAAAACAGCAGAAGAGTGCCCCTTGTGGCTGCATGAAACAAGGGTGGTTCATCAAAACAATTTTTTCAGCTGATAATTAAGTATTAGTGAATTAGAGGGTAGAGACTAGTTTAGAGGACTTTCAACTACTTAATTTAAAGAGGCAATTACAAAACAAATGAGTGTGAACTGATGGCGAAAAGTGGTTTCTTACACCTGGATATAAAGAATGAATGACACTTACAGCTGGTCTTGGTTCTTCATCGGGGGACTGTGGAGGGTATATCTTTTTGTTATGCTTTAAAAATCTTTTCGGTATATTATCAGATTTAGACCATGCCAAGGCTGACGAGCTGGTGTGTATTTTCTTCAAATGATTCGTTGTTACATTTATTAGACATAAGTTCTTGAATAATTGATTCATGTTAGAGCAGGTTTAATCGAATTATGCCAGAAATTCTACATCAATAATTGTCGCTTTTTAGCTTCAACATAACCTTAAATATTAAATATAATATAATTTTTTTTCTGTTCAGTTCTTCCCGTACTTTTGAAGGCAAAGGCATAGTACGCCATACAGCCTAGTCCTAGTAACTTTTTCTTAAGTTTTTTTTTTAATGGCACTAGAGTATCTTTGTGCCAATGTCAATGTGTTTAAAAAGGTAAGGAAACAGACAGGAGGAATATCAAAACATCACTGAATTATTTATATGATCAGGAAATGTATTAAACTAATTTAAAATACATAAAAAAAAAAATATAATAAAAGTAAGGATATATGATATAGGTAGGTAGGTAAGTATTTAGGTACAATCTAAACTTTAATATTATTATGTATAATAAAAGAAGATAATAAACTATGATAAAGAACAGGATTAAATCACTCTTTAGGAACTATACTCCGACAATTCCACTGAACTATTTTGCAATCCATTATTGACATCAACTGTTTTTTTTTAAAACTCATTTAAAGTGGCAACGTCGGACGGTTTTAAAATATTTGAATTACTATGAAGCAATGCACCAAGAAGGCTCAATATTAAATCTAATATCTGCGAATGTTTCAAGTTTCCATCATCATCTGATTTTGCTTTTAAACCACAACCATTAGCCGGAGTAGGAATTTCACCTTCTTTAATAATTGCATTATGAGCAGCACAGTCAAAACCACTCGAAAACTTAGGAAGTGACCGAGGTTTCAGAAAAACTGTTTTATTATATGAAACAGGATTAGCATTGCTAGAACTTGGACTTGCATTCTTATTATGTGAAGCTGGTTTAAAGCATTCGCATATGACTTAGATACTGGAGGGTGTAGTTTACATGCTTCCATGTAGGAAACGCAGCTGTTTGCCATTGTATGCTTAATTTCTTTCTGGCGATTAAATTCTGGACAAACTTTGCTAGTAGCATAATGAAAACCATTGCACGTAATACAAACAGCAGCATCATCCTCAACAGAACATGAATCGCCTGTATGATTCTGACTGCATTTAAAACATCTTGGTACAGAACGACATAATGCTTCGGTATGTCCATAGCGACAGCACTTATAGCACTGAATAGTGGGAAATGTGTAAATATCAACAGGAACAGATTTAAAACAAACAAAAACTCTCTTTGGAAGGACTTGCCCATCAAAGGTAAGAACTACTGATTGAGAGGGCTTCCATGTAGTAGATTCAGTGGTGGTAACTTTGTAATTGAGACGCCTAACTTTTAGCACTTTACCACAGCCAACAGATACTGACACATTTTCAATAATTTCTTCCACAGACCAGTCATTAGGGATACCTCTAATCAGTTCCATCCTTGTCACACTAAAGGTGGGAATGAACGCCTTAAAATTGTATGTAGTCAGATTTTTATTTCCAATAAAATCATTAGCAGCATTGTGAGTAGTGAAAGCCACAGCACATCTGTTCCTACCTATTCTTTTCACATTACCTGGTATTATATTCTGAAAATTATTTTTCTTTAAAAAATTGCCAAAAGCCATGGGCTGTAAGGTAGTACCAGCATTTGAGGATGCTTCTATTTTTTGGACATGGACTACATACGGTTGCAAATCTGAAGCAAGGTATTCTTTCCTACCAAGAGATGCGCTTGACCGCAATCCCGCCTCATGGTGCAATAATGCGATCGTTGATGGTAAAGCGCGCTAGTTTATTAACAGCCTATTCACTCAGAAAAACTGAGCGAATAGGAAGGAAGACGGCAGTTGAGCGAGCTGATAGGACTGGACAACATCGTATTCTGTTTCGTCGACGATCTACTTGTCTATTCAAATAACCATGAAGAACATCGCCAGCACTTACAAATAGTACTCGAACGCCTAAATACTTACGGCGTCAGTCTTAACATCGACAAGTGCGAGTTTGATAAAGAAAACATTATATTTAATTAACATTACATTTAATTTCCTCGGTTATCAAGTATCAGCAAATGGTATCAATCCCACGCAAGAACGTATACAAGCAATAGTCAACTACCCGAAACCACAGACAGTACAAGAACTAAGAAGATTTTTAGGCATGATTAACTTTTATCGCAGCTGTTTACCACATCAAGCCGAACATCAGCACGAATTAAACAAATACCTACACAACAGCAAGAAAAATGATAAAACTCCGATACAATGGACCCCAGAAAGCGAGCAGGCTTTTGAGAAATGCCGACAAAGCATACTCAAGGCCACAACACTTACGCACCCGATTCCCAACGCAACGTTACGTTTATATACAGACGCATCGAACACTAGCATCGGCGCTGTATTACAACAAAAGGTCGATGGCGTATGGAAACCACTGGCATTCTATTCAAAATCATTGAGTGAGACGCAACGAAGATATAGCGTATATGATCGCGAGTTATGGGCAATGTTCACCTCTATTAAGCACCTACGTCGGCTGATAGAAGGCAACGACGTAACAATATTCACCGACCATAAGCCATTAACGTATGCATTATCAAGACCGCCAAGTACCAGCGATACACCGAGAAGAGAGCGTCAACTACATTACATAAGTCAGTTTTGCTCGAAAATTCAATACGTTCACGGTAATAATAACGAAGCGGCCGATGCCTTATCACGTATAGAAGAAATCGTCTTGTCGCAATCTACGATCGACTACAATCAACTCGCTCAAGACCAAGAGAACGACGACGAACTCAGGATCAGCATGTCCAATCCGAATCTGAAGTTTGCACAAATCACATTACCCGGAGGTCAACGACCTATCACATGCGAAACATCAACAGGCAACTTACGCCAGTACCTACCAGCGTCTTATCGTTTTGTAGCGTTCAAAGCACAACACGAACTTAGCCACCCAGGCATCCGGACTACAAGAAAGATAATGGTCACTAAATTCTTTTGGCCGAATATGAATAAAGAAGTCGGTATGTAGACAAGGTCATGCTTCGGATGCCAGCGCGGGAAAATCCAGCGACATGTTATCAGCTCGCTCGGCGAGTTTCAAAAATCAGCACGTTTCGAACATATTCACGTAGACATTGTCGGACCACTTCCGCCGTCTAATGACTATAGATACCTAGTAACTATGATCGACCGTTGCACTAAATGGCCCGAAGCAATACCTACTCGTGACATCACCGCCGACACTGTTGCTAAGGCAATTTACGAGGGATGGATAGCGCGATTTGGCTGCCCCTTACGTGTGACAACGGATCAAGGCAGACAGTTCGAGTCGTCATTATTCAACGCACTGATGAAGAAATTTGGCATAACACGGATTCGAACCACCGCATTTCACCCTCAAGCAAACGGTCAAGTCGAACGATGGCATCGAACCTTGAAATCCGCACTTATGGCGCGAAACGCCGGCGTACACTGGAGCGAGGAACTAGCGACCGTACTCCTCGGTTTAAGAACAGCTTTACGTGAAGATACGCAAGTCAGCCCAGCTCTCGTGACATACGGGTCAACATTAAGAATACCGTCAGATTTTTTCATGCCTACACAGCCAAAAAACGATGACGCAGAATTCGCCCGTCAGCTGACCGAAACAATGTCGACACTATCTCCAAACAGCAAGTCACATAGCAACAACAGAAAGATTTTCGTGTACAAAGACTTGGCTACGTGTTCTCATGTCTTCGTGCGTAATGATACCGTACGAAGCCCACTGACTCCACCTTACGAAGGCCCATTCAAAGTTCTACATCGCGGCAACAAACAGTTTACCATTCAGATGCCCCTACGAACATCTGTCATCACAATCGACAGACTCAAACCAGCACATTTACTCAAGCAAGAAGAACCTACTACTAGAGGAACAACAGACGTACGTGACACTCATCGCACACATACATCGAGCGCTAATAATAACGAGCCGCGGCCGCTGACCCCGCCGACCTCGAGTACAACCCGCGAATCCTACGTCACTCGCACCGGACGCACCGTTAAAAAGAATATACGATTCGCTTAAGAGGGGGGTGAATGTAGTGTAGAGACATACATACAGCACACATAGAATTACCGTACCTCCAAACAGTTACCTCCAAACAGTTACCAGTTACCAAGCAATACCAACAACACCTTGTTACCAATACGTTTTGACATCATCCATTCAGGAATAATCGAACAACGCCGCCTCGAGAGAGACGCTATACGTTTGACACATCTGTCGAAAGGAACAAGAGGCCGCCTTGAAAAAGGCGTTTACTGTCAAAGGAATATGATACGTGATGCGTTGCGTGGGTTCAACGACATCACTCATAAGCACGTTTTTGACACACGGAGTTGGTATGTCGCAGCGGAGATATGTACACGAAGACTGCACACGAAGGTTACATCGCAGCGGAGATATGTACACGAAGACTGCACACGAAGGATGCATCGCAGCGGAATCTTGGCGCGAAGACTACACACGAAGTTGGCGCATCGCAGCGGAGATCTTGACACGGCGGGCGGCCCACGACGAAAAGGAACGACTCATTTTTTTTTTTTTTTTTGATATGGCATCTCGTAGTTGACCTTGAGAGGCCGTGACTACTTAACCGGACTTTCCTGTGGATGCCTTAAATGAATTTAAAGCCTCCAGCCAGGGCTACTAAAAACTAAGCGACTGCGCACTAAGGGCACCCCCTGTGGGGTACGGACCTCGGCTTAGGGCGTCGCTGGAGTGAACAGCAAGGGACGGCTGGATCGAATTATTTTATTTTTATTTCGGTTTGATGACCACGGCGTTTCCTAGTACTAGCTCTGAGAAGAAACGGCCGAAACAAACTCAGAGGTCATAGTAGGGAGTTTATATTTACTGGCTCAGCTGCGGCGCGGGCTGGCCTTCATCGGACAAGGGACGGGGGGGGCGATTACTACGTTGAACGCGTCGCGATGGACCTCGGCGGCGAGGTCGGTAGGTCGGTCTGTTTTTTGTAAGAGTGCTGGTGGCCCTATTGGCCTCTTGGAGGAGGGTAATGGGGTCATCTGGGTCGGTGAGAGCATGCCTTGGGCGGCGAAGCTTGGAGATGGTGGAGGGGGTGTAATTAGCAGCCGCTACTATCAGGGGATTGCGGTGCTTGGAGGCAGTGTCAAAGAAGCGTTTGGAAAGACGCTTCATGAACTGCTGGATGGTGGGGATTTTGAGATCTAGGTGGAGGATCTCATTACGGACGAACCAAGGGGCGTTTGTGGCTTTACGCAAGAAACGGTTTTGGACTACTTGCATCCTATGGATATGACGCGGCTTGGCGTGTGCGAAGACAGGACAAGCGTATGTCATAATCGGGCGTATGCACGCTGTGTACAAGCGCATTTTGCACTTGAGCGACAGTTTGCTACGCGGGTTGAGGACGGGGTGGAGTCGACTCAGTGCGTCGACCTATATTTATAGACTCACAGCGCGGGCCTACGGCGCCCCGCGCCCCTCACCGAGACGCGGCGCGTGCTAAACATCGTAGTAATAATATTGAATTTGATAATTGTAAATAATTAGTTATACCACAACTTGTGCCATAAAAAATGTAGATATAAACAGGGCTTTTGAAGTCGAAATACACGGATCATATCGGAAACGCACGTTTTATTATACCTAAGAAGATACCTCCTCCAAAGCAGTAACATTATCCACACTACTTTGATGTCTTGTTTCAATTAAAGGTTGAGAGCCTGAGCCTGATATATCGATGTGAGGTTCCGCAACAACATCATTTGAGGTAATAATGCATTGGCATTGTGTTGTATCACTGCTATCAGTATAATTCCTTTTCTTTTTCCTACGCTTATTACAATGCTTGCAAACAGACAGAGGTTGATGGCGAACCCTTTTACGTGTTCCTTCGCTTTTTGAAGTAGACACTTGAGAAATATCCGTATCCATTCCACTCAAATCATCGGAAATAGTCACATAACTTGCGACAGGGGGATCCAGGCATAAGCCTGAACCCCCCGGCTCGACGTCAGGAGGGTCGTTCATACGCCAATAGTAAAATATATATGTACACTTACCGAAAACTCAGCAAAATATACAAATATCAAACTACAATAAATATGTACAAGCTAAACTACAACCTCAACTGATCAAAGTAAATAAGAAAAGTTAAAAATTAATTTTGCAAAGAAAAAACACTCCCGCCTTCTACGAAGTTTCCCGCGCTTTTTTTTCTTGAGTAAGTTTATATCCTACCTTATCGACCCGCCGCACGTGTGACCGCCGCAGCGGTCCCCACTTCAGGTTTTGGTCCGCGCCGGTAAACCGGTAACCCCCATATCTGGGGGCCGTTCCCCTATCCGCCACACCTGGGCGCGTCCGATGGCAGGCCAGAAACTACACACGAAATGCACACGGAATCTTTTTTTTTTTTTTGTCGCTGTGGGAATGCGTTTACGCACCATACCCCGAAGGGCGTGTGTGGGACTCGCCCAGCCGAAGCCGGGAATACCCACTAAACCCGAACAGCGGCACACCGACATCGCCTTAGTGGCGGGGTCATGTGAAATAGCAAGCCTGCCTACCAATCCGCCGCCGGCGATTCCCGCTAGAATTCTTCTGTGCGAGAAGACGCAGCAGCCAAGGGTTTTTTAGCGAGGTGTCCTTCCTCTTAGCCCCACTCGTTTGCCCGGAAGCAAACGGGGCCCCCAGCTCCTCTCAATGAGGAGACCGGGTTGCCCGACGGTAACTCGGAGTTCGGGTCACGTCAGCCACCTGGAGTGGTGGCCGACCCGCCGCACGTGTGACCGCCGAAGCGGTCCCCACTTCTGGTTTTGGTCCGCGCCGATAAACTGGTAACCCCCATATCTGGGGGCCGTTCCCCTATCCGCCACCTGGGGACGCGTCCGATGGCAGGCCAGAAACTGCACACGGAATCCGCGCATCACGCGCATTTTTCATTGGACTTTTAAAATTATTTATAGTGTCGTTTACTAAATAACAGCGCGTGATTTATGTAGTAAAAGTACATTCAGTAAATACATTGAAATATCGCAGTATAGTGGCCACATCATGACTTTGCATCAAACCTTCCTCATAGACGGTTCATGCGGCCGTCTTTTTCAACTGTCATTGGCTATATCCGCCATTATTGTGAAATAAAATGTTCAAAGAATTTCTATAATTTGTTATGCCTTGACTGCGCAGGCAAGAACGAGTGTGTAGAAGAGACTTTACACGTGTTATTGGCAAAATTGTGCTATATATTCCACAGAGGCCATTGATCAAGAGTTGAGGTTGAATCTCATCTTGAAAAAAGAAGAAGTATAGATGACGACATATATAGTTAGATAATTATTTTGCTTTGAAGGTTAGTGCGAAAACTTCCCAGTGATGACCCTAGAAATAAAGGAGACGGGCGAAATTGGGCCTGACCTGTACACAAATGAATTATTTGTCAATAATTTTCATTTCTTTTTTTGTTTTCAATCATTTATTACTAATTCTGATATCGCCGGAATATAAAAGATATTATTTAACGTAAATAATACTGACTTTCTTTACTTTCACTTTTCAACAATGTTACCAGATGAAATACCAATCGTTAATAAGTTATAATCGATAAATCAAATTATTACAAAAATAAAAATAAAATTAAAAATGAATCAGTATATTTCTACCGATTCGGTTTAGAAAATCTTTTAATAAAAGGACTTAATTATATTATCTATTATTTCGTTATTAACAAAAACATCTTAAAACAAATTGATCAACGGTTCGATTTGATAATCGATTAATTGTACTTTTTTATTATACAGGCAACTAAAACTCTGGTGGGCAACGTGACGACAAACGTCACATATCATTCCCTTCCGGCTTTGAATTTGCCATATTTTGTTTTCGTGTGCTATTATATTTTTTTGCAGCTTTGGCTACGCATTTAGGATTCTGACGGTTATTGTTTTGACCGACGACCCACGCATTTATTTCGATTCAACATAAAATGAGTGACCAACGTCTTCATTACATCAACTGCGGCATACAACAGAGTAATCCTTCTATCGGATTACGACAAATAGAAGCGGAAAGCATTCTTTCAGTTATACAGCATTGGGTTGCACCTCAATTGGTAGGTATTTATTTAAAACGTATGTATTTAATTAAAACTTCATTTTGTGATAAGCAGTTTTCGAGTACAGTATAACAAGGATAACTATATATAGGTATATTATTGAAGCCAGTTTCAATAATAATATTCCTATATATATATATATATATATATATATCTCATTATAATGCACTTGAGTTATTTAAATTCCAAGTAAGATTTACAGTTTGATTATCAATTACGGAAGATAGTTCTTTTTTTATAACTTTAAGAATTCAACAATTCAATGAAACAATAGTTAAATTGAATGACCTTATATGTAAGCATTAATATAATATAATCCAAGTTTGACCACGATGTCAGTAAGAAGTAATATACACGCAATTCTGAAAGATACAGTTTTCTCGCTGCTTCTGCATCATACCTATTTCTGTAATTTTTATTTGTTGAAGCTGTAAATAACAATCTAATATTGTTGTAGGTCAATAGATCTCATCACATTTGCCAAGGATGCAAAGATTTAGCTGTGACTGCCTTGGGCACAGATGAGCAACTTCCATCTCTTATGACTGGACATCTCCAAGTGTGTGTGAACTGTGGACATTCAGTGTTGCGGGCAAGATCTCATTCATTGCACACTAACACCGTACGTGAAAGAAGAATTCATGCAGTCATTTTTGAATGGATATTGCCTCAGACTGTAAGTTTTTATTAGGTTTAGTTGTTTTGTATTTTGTACTACCACACACACACACTATCTATACTACCATTTTTTATATTTTTTTCACACTAATCTCTGAAATAGCAGTCAGCTTTACAGAATCATTTTTGTATATTAGTGTCACATTCATGAGAAAAAATTAAATGGAAAAGGAAACTATCATATAGTTAGGCCAAAAGTTAGTGTAAAAAAAACAACTAATTATATTACAGCCTGTATTTCCAGAAGGTGTAGATTAGAAGAGATTTACTTTATTATTATTATTTATTTTCTTAACCTAGTGTACAATACATTGAGATAAAAGCACAAAACCGCAAAACCGTTTTCACGGTTTGTCTGTGGGACCGTAACAAACAGTGTATCTAAGTTAGTATCTAGCAAAGAAGTTACATTATTTACAAATATTAGGTCTTACAGAATTGCTTACAGACTACTGAGTCATGTATGTATTACTTCTTTTTTTAGAAAAAGACTCATGATATATTTTTTTTTTTAGATTTCAAGAGCTCGAGCTCTCATATGTCATCGTTGCTGGGTGAGAGCTGATAGAAATGCTCATCATTTAATGACTGGACCATCTGGATCTTCAGCATCAGTAGATGTATCAAGTGAACATGATGAATCAACTTCACAGTCTAATATTGATGTAGCTAACAAACAAATATATAAAAACCAAAGACATCATGATCGTGAACATATGCATTCCTTTTTGCCACCGACTTTCAAAATTCGTTTATCTCACTTTGTAGTGCTTTTTTTTTGGAAGTTGGTTGTTATGTTTGTATAAAATACCCTCTGCTTTGCTAGACTTGCCTTACAATGCATTTAAAGCGCAAATCAAATCCAAGCTTTGTTTAAAGGCATATTATTCTGTAAATGACATCTTTCTCCAGAATTTCAGTAAGCTAATTCTGGAGAAATATAAGATACATACGAGTTCATATAATTTTCTTTTTCACAATGCATAAATATGTGAGCTGTCACACCCTTTATACCTGGGGCTTATATTTAAGTAATTAGTTTTTACTTATTTACATTTCCATTTTAATGATATTTTATTTTTTATTTTTGCTTTGCTGGTATTTTGGCGTGGCTAGCTGGCATATGATAAATAATTTCATTGTTGTTGTTTTCTGGTCTTCATTACTGTACCTACATAGTATTGTATAAAGTCTTGTTTTTTTAAAATGAACAGACAGCTGTGCCGCTGGAGAGTTTGTTCCACCACTTCTTCTTCCCAGCGAAAGCACTAGGAAGTGTTGATGGGTGGGCGTTTTGGGGGACTGTCTTATGTAATAACGATGTTCAAAAAGTGCTGATTCTCAGCCTATTTTGAATAATTGATTTTTGATTTTGATTCTTTTTTTTTTTTGTTCACTCCGCATACCCGCGCCTATGGTGGCCGGGAGTTCGATATTGTCTCCCGACCAGGGCGTTTTCTGCTTCGGCTAGAGGCGTGAGGACGCTGAGAGACCCGCTCCCTCACGAGCTTCGCCTCCTTTTCCAGCATTAATTGTATATTAATACGATTAATAAATCAATATAAGAGAAATGCGATTTTTATTTCCGTTTACTCTTTTCTTTAATTAGATTGTAAACGGTTTTCCTAATTCTTTTCTAACCTCCATCTTTGTAACATTTAATATGCTGTTACGCGTCGCCGGCCCTTTGGAAACCACACTCACGATGTGTTAATGTAATAAAAATTCATTCTGATAAAATCTAGTCTACAAAAAAGTCTGAATAATTACTTAAATATGCCATATGAGCGCTGACAGCTTCTAAGAAAACTCATAAAAAAGCAAATGAGGTTAGTTTTTTGCAAGCTAATAATACCCTATTTCGGTTTTCTCCCAAACTGCCATTATAAATAAAGTTTTATTTTTTAAATAGTAATAATATTGAAATGATTTAATGCAATAATCGTTGCTGTACATTCAGGCCCAACTTTCTATGAACTTTCGCCCGTCTCCTTTCAATTTTAAAGATTATAAAACAGAGTCGACTTATTTGTGTCGGCACATTTAATGCCTATTGTCTTATTCAAGTAATCAGTGTTATAAAAAACACGGCAACGGCGCAGCCGTAGCATTGCGCATTGTTAATAGAATTACATTACAAACCATAAATAAATGTTATAAGTGGCTCACCAACTCGTGGCCGAGAACCAGTTTGTGCCGGTCGATCTTTAACGGTTTTCGGTATTCCTGTATTCCTGTTCTCTGGTACTTATGTAAAGATTGAAGATGCCTCCACGTAAAGTACGAACGGACCCAAAGGAAAGTGACGCTGACGCGCACTCCAGCTCGGATGAAAAATCCATAAGACCTTCGCCAGTGCTCATATCTAGTGAGCAGCTGACTTCATTTCTTACCGCCTTCGCTAATACTCAGGCGGAAGCAAATCGCGCGGCAGCTCGTCGAATCCCAAATGGCATCGCACGCGGCAGGTGGTTCTTCCACGGCTACGCCCTCACCGACACCGTCGTAGACTAGCAAATCAGGGAACATGTCCAAGTGTACGGCACGCTTTGATGGTTCGAACCGAGATCCTGAAATCGTGGAAGCCTTCATCGATTCTGTCGAGATGTACAAAGAGTGTGCATTGGTTAACGATGACCTTGCGCTTCGGGGTCTACCGATGCTGCTCCATGGCGAGGCTGCAGTATTGTTGAGAGGGATTCGGACGGAAGTGTCCTCGTGGTCCTAAGCAGTCAAACGACTACGTAGTATGTATGGTACTCCGTGTCCTGCTTACAAGTTATATCGAAAGATATTCGCTAACGAACAAAATGAAGAACTCGCGGATTCCTTCATTGTACGTATAAGAGGCATGATTGCTAAGTTTCCTTACGTAGGTATTACCCGAAGAAGCTAAGATAGACATGATATACGGATTATTACATAAACGTATTCGAAAGCGATTACCCCGGGCTACGGTTGAGTATTGAGTACGTATTGAGTCGCTAATCGACAAAGTCCGAGATATAGAAGAATCCATCATGGAAGGTTCCAGAAGTATTAATTCACGCGCCGCGCGCCGCTGCGGGCGCTACCACTTGCGTCGATTTGGCGGGAAACGCTGCGAAGTCCCCGTCGCTCAGTGGTACGGGAACTCAGCAGTCGGTCCCGCGTTCGCAGGTTCGATCCATATGTAATCCGTGAAACGAAGTGCAAAGTGCCGATAAAAATAATACCGCGAGTGAATCATAGTTATTCTGTGTATATTGCAAAGGTCGAGGTCATACGCGTAATTTGTGCCCTAAGAAAAACTCTAAAGTATCGGCTAGTAATAATAAGTATAACCTTATTTGTTACGGTTGTGGGGAAAAAGGATATGTAAGAGCAAATTGTCCCACCTGTAAAAATAATATTATATCGAGTTGAGTTGTAATGTCACTAGTTCAAATGAACCACAACCTCAACGTAATGTATTTTATTCAATTACCACGACACAAGACTGTTGTAATGTTAGTAGTGACTCGAATAATATCCTCCCGCCAGATCGTCCTATTTTAAATATAGAGATTTTAGGTTATAGTGGTTCAGCGCTTCTATAAGCGCTGAACCACTATAACCTAAAATCTCGCGATACTACGCCGGGCGGCAGTATCTATATACTGCCGCCCGGCGTAGTATCGCGGGTTCAACGCTGTATGCACTTTTGTTACGTTTAAATGTTCAATTTAAACCGCAGACTATGTCGGTTAGACTGGCTGATGGTAGTATTCGTACGAACACTGTACTGTTAACATGTGTTAAGGTGAATTGTATGTGTTTCTGTATTCCTGTTGAGTTTGTTGTGTTTCCCGATGCCTCAAACAACGAAACACTATTAGGGATAGATTTCATTACTAAGTCCAAGTTGATCTTGAATTTTTCTTCCATGACATGACATACAGCTGACCGGCCTCAGGTCATTCACCCCCTACTGACAGAGAGTTCTCGTGAGGTGGTGGAGTGTGCCTCTCTCAACCTACTGAGGGCAGATGAGGGCACTCTGTTGACTGAGAAGGAGCGTGGTGGTTTGGAGAAACTTTTAGGTGAGTACTCCGATATTTTCGATATAATCGAGGAGCCGACTCCATTAGCGGAACACCACATAAATACCGGCGACCATCCGGCTATTGCTGTGCCCCCATATCGCGTTAGGCCGGCCAAGAAGGAAATCATGCGCGCCGAGTTAGACAAGATGTTGGTCGAGGAGTGTGAATCCGCCTGGGCAGCACCGTGCGTCTTGGTACCGAAACGTAATGGTACGTATAGGTTTTGTGTCGACTACCGAAAGTTGAATGCGGTTACCAAGACGGATGCATACCCCATGCCGCGTATTGACGAACTCTTGCAGTCGACTAAGAAGGGTTGTGTAATGAGTTCTCTGGATCTTCGCAGTGGTTACTGGCAGGTCAGTACCACTGATCGTAACAAAACGGCGTTTGTCACACCGTATGGTACGTACCGCTTCAAACGTATGCCGTTTGGCCTTAAGAATTCGCCAGCGACGTTTCAGAGGCTCATAGATCGTTTCAGATCAGGATCTACTCTTGGCGGTAAGCCTATTTTAGGTTCTTTGGATGACCTTTTGGTTATTTCGGAGGACCTGGAGTCCCATTTAGCGGATCTACGTGCGGTATTAGAGCGTCGAGCCGCCAAGCGATTTGTCGTGTTCCGGCATGATGTCTGGCGAAGCCGTACGGAGGACGGGTCTGAGCAGTTGTGTTGCGATGAGTGCCGGGTACGATGCGCCTAATGTTGTTGTGTTGGTAGTTTGGTCGTGACGGGTCTTTAGATCAATCTCCCTTTGGCGCAGCATCGTTGTTCGTGTTGTTGGGTTTAACATTGCATCCCCTCGCTCAACTGCCGTCTTCCTTCCTATTCGCTCAGTTTTTCTGAGTGGATAGGCTCTTAATAAACTAGCGCGCTTTACCATCAACGATCGCATCACTGCTTACTATCAGGCGGGATTGCTGTCAAGGGCTAGTTTATAAACATTAAAAAAAAAAAAAATTCTCCGTATGTTCAAGCTGCGAGCAAACCGAGAGAAGTGTGTTTGCCAGAGACCGGTTCAAATACCTCGGCCACGTGATATCTCGCGATGGGATATCCCCAGACGAGAAGAAGGTAAGTGCTGTTTTAGGGATGAAGGAACCGACAAACCTCCAGCAACTTCGCACCTTCCTCCAAACCTGCTCATGGTTCCGTAAGTTTATCCCAGACTTCGCCAAGGTAGCTGAACCACTTACTCGCTTAACTAAAAAGTCTCAGGCGTGGGTATGGAGTTCGGAGCAAGTTAAGTCTTTTGAGACTCTGAAAAAACTCCTGACCACGGCTCCTATTCTTATTCAAGCGGATTATACAAAACCATTCGTATTACGGACTGACGCCAGTAATTACGCACTCGGCGCAGCCTTGCTCCAGGGGGAGTCACCGAATCAGGAACATCCAATTGAATATGCCAGCCGTTTGCTCACTCCGGCCGAGCAGAATTATTCCACTACGGAGAGGGAGGCTCTCGCAGTGGTGTGGGCAGTAGAACGTTTCCGAGGTTACATCGATGGTCACCAGGTCAACGTGATAACAGATCACTAACCCTTGAAATGGCTTTTTACCCTCAAGTCCCCAAGTGGTAGATTAGTACGTTGGGCCTTGAAGTTGCAATCTTTCGACTTGCGTATCGATTATGCCCCAGGTAAGATTAACGTACTTGCCAATACGCTCAGCCGTCCCGTGAAATCAGATGGTCCTTCATCTGAATCAGCTATCTGTCCTGTTGTTGTTGATGTCCCACGGTGGAATGCAACCTCCACCCGTGATACGCAATTAGCTGATCCAGAAGTTGCAAAGATCATCCATGACCTCGAAGGATGAACTTGATGTAAATCGTTGGTCTGGGAGAGGCTATCTCCTTAATCAAGGTGTTTTGTATCGGTATGTACCTGATACTGATTCCGAAGAGCCTCAACTCGTCGTACTGAAGAGCCTGCGGAAAGTAGTCATGATCGAATGTCATGACTCGCCTACCGCCGCTCATGGTGGGATTGATAGAACAATTCATCGTATCTCGCAACGATTCTATTTTCCTGGTATGTGTCAACGCTACAAGCCATCAACACTCAAACCAGCCGGCTTGCTTCAAACTTCTGTATCGTCTCAAAGGTTTGAAACTCTCGCAACCGACCTATTTGGTCCGTTGCCTAAAGGTCCCCAAGGTGAGAGATGGATCCTCATAGTGGAGGACACCACAAGTAAGTGGGTAGAAGTTTTCGCTCTTACCGAAGCTACAGCAGAGACGTGTGCCAAAATTTTGGTGAATGAGGTATTCATGAGATTTGGTCTTCCTAGACGGATGATTTCTGATAACGGAGTGCAATTTGTGGCAGATGTTATGCAGAAGGCGATGTTTATTCTAGGTGTCAGACAAAGTCTGGTGCCCTTATATCATCCCGAGGCGAATCCCGTTGAACGGAAAAATCGGGGTCTAAAGGCTCAGCTCGCCATCTTAGTGGAAGGTCGCCATCAAACTTGGCAAGAGGTATTACCGTTTGTACGGTTTGCTTTTAATAGTTCAGTAACCAAGTCCACGGATCATACCCCAGCTTACCTGACCTTTGGTCGTGAGTTACGTTCACCCTTAACTGCTCAGGCAGACCTAAGAGCAGTAGTGGAATCCGAGAACTTTGTTCCTCAAATTACGCCTTACCTGCTTAAACTCGCAGATAGCGTCTCGACGGCTAAAGATTCTGGGACGGCAACAAGATGTCCACAAGACATCGGCATATATCTTGCGGACATAAGGGTCGGATGTCAACCCATGAATACCTGGAAGGAGATTTAGTCCTGATGCGGACCCATACGCTTAGTAATGCCGCAAAGGGTGTCACATCAAAATTTAATCCAAAACGAGATGGACCGTACGTCGTCTCTAAAAAGGTGAGTCCTACTACCTACCTCCTAGCTCATGATAAGACAGGAGAATTCTTCGGTAAGTATCACGTGTCAGATTTGCGTCTATACCATGCTAGGGAGGGTGAATGTCCTGAGCCGATTATTCCTAAACGTAATAGAGGTCGCCCACGGAAGGTGACCTAACTGCAGCGCCCTTCCTATCATTTGTTTGACCATTCAGGAGGTCCATTCCATGGTCAAAAGGGGGAGAGTGTAACGGTCTCCTTAAGTTTAGCTGTGTTTACGCGGCAAGTGGGAGGGCTACCCATCCCCCTCCCCCGCTTCAGTACAGCGCGCGCCGCCTGGCCCTGGGCCCGCGTACGCCCGGCAGTCCGCCGGCGCAGCCTTAGCATTGCGCATTGTTAATAGAATTACATTACAAACAATAAATAAATGTTATAATATTATTTAATTATTTAAATGTGGGGTGTTCGTCTAATTGTAATGAACTTTACCTTTACTGTAGGCCCATTTCATTACAATAGGCCTTCGCTTGTACTTGACACCTTAACTTATGCAAAAAGTGGTTATAATCACCTCTCGTTATAAAATTTCAAACGTAATAAATTTTGACTTGCCGTATTTAGATTTAAAATTGGTTAACAATACTTATTCTTTTTGGTTTGTATTTAATTTCATTGGCTGATCGCGTAATCATTTATTTAAATAAATTTAAATAAATTTGGCAGCCAAATACATTAAAATATGTTTTTGTTGGCAGTACGAAAATGATTCCATAATTGTTGATTTTGTGTTTTTAGGGTTCCATACCTTAGAGGTAAAACGGAACCCTATTCATGAGACTTCGCTGTCCGTCTGTCCGTCCGTCTGTCATCAGGTTTCTCATGAACCGTAACAGCTAGACAGTTGAAATTTTCAGAGATTATGTATTGCTATTGCCGCTATAACAATAATTAAAAATAAAAAAATATATATTTAAAGCACCCATACAACAAACGTGATTTTTTTGCCGTTTTTAAAGATAATGATACGGAACCACACTCACACTTGGCCGATTTTTTATTGTGTCTTAATCCCAGTATTATAAATATGAAAGTAGACTTTATTTGTTTGTTTTGGATGAAATTTTGCATATTAGTATACGATACATTTTACCGCAATATTTTCACGAATGCGGTGGCAGCTCAGTTTACAGCTAGTTTTTTTTTTTTTTGTTACAACACTGTAAAATTTTATATGACTAAAAGATGTTATGCTAGCCAATTTACTGATGAAAAAGTTCCATCCCACCTTGATTTTTTATGGTTGAGTTATTAAGAACTAAAGTTTTAGGAAGACGATAGCTTTAAGCACTTTCAACTGACTGTTTTACTATGTAACTATGCAATTGAGGCACGCGCGGTAAAATAAAAAAAAAAAAACGAGTGTGCTTATGACCACACGACTGAAGTGAAACTTCTTTCGCTCCATCTGTATGTATATCAGTGGCGAAGAGTCCATACAAGCCGATTCCCACCGGGTTACCTTTCAAAAATCAGTTCCATATTCATACAAAAGTATTTACATTCTTTCATTAACAAAGTATTATTAATCAAATGCCGGCGCGATTTACAATAGCAATCGCAATTTTTAGCAATACCCTAAGTATCACATTTCATTTTATAGTCGTAAATTAATCAGCGCTTCAATTTTTCGTAATTCTTTTCGTAGTTCTCTTGAAGGAAGCCGTCGAATTTCAGCTTACCTATGTCAACGGTTTACTATGCCGCGAAAAGAGAGAGCGTGTCAGTCCATCTCTTTCTAATTCTCGCTAACCGTCGCGGTAAAACTTGATAAATATAAGCCGCCCGCGAGCGGCTTGTATTTCTCTCCTCTCCTCTATTAGAAAGAGACAGAAACCACGCTACTACGAGATAGCGTTCTATACCTAATTATGGTGCGTGAGTTTTTCGTTTGTTTTTAATATTTGTGTTATTTAAACTGTGACGGATTCTGTAAGGTAATTTAATCGCAGATTTGGTTAAATACTGTTAATTTTGTTTGTTATTATGGCTTTAATTCATATAGAGTGCTGTTACTGTTAATTCGTCTTTGAAAGACGCATTTTCTCAAGTTTCGACTCTTTGCAGTTTAATTCTGACCCTCCCCATTTCAGTAGCTTCAGCTGAGCGGTCATTTTCTGCTTTAAAACGCATTCACACGTATGTGCGAAACTGCCAAAAAGAGCAGAGATTGTCCGATTTGGCTATCATGTCAATTGAAAAAAATTTGCTTAATAAAATTAAAAGTAATCCGAATTTTTATAACAACATTTTAGCTCATTTTGTTAAAAAAAAAAACAGACGCATTGCATTAGAATATAAATAACGTTGTGATTGTGTATAATTTGCTTTATTTTTGCTTAATATTTTTGTTGGTTTTGGATCGGTGTCTGTGTGGTTCGGTTTTTAACACTTTATTATTTTTATAATTTTTTATTTTATTTTTTCTTGACTCTTATTCCCTAACAATAGGTACTTAACTTAGTACTTACTAACAAGCATGCATGTGTGGTATAGAGATGCACGTCGAAAAAGGCTTTTCACAAAGCCGCTTTTATCATACTTGAAAGACATTGTTATCAAATCATCAGTCCTTTTTTGTAAGGTGAAGGTGGGGCTTTTCATATTATTCTTATCTGAAGACCTCCTCCAAGATATCCTGCAGTAGGTAAGTGTTTAAGTGTTTATTTTTTTGGACCGGCTTCCCTTTGTCAAAATTTCACCCTTCGCCACTGATGTATATATATATGTATGTGTGTGTTTACAATATATACATGTATACACATATACATATATTAATTTTCTATAAATATTTAAATTTATTTCATGGTTTCATTGGTAAATTAATATTTTTGCATAGATCTTCTATTTTTATTGAAAAAAAAAAAAAAAAACTCGTAGAGCTTGTAGTACCAAGATCGCGCCACGGGCGCCTCTGTACTTATATCCCCCACTTAACTTCCGTTCGCCTTGCCCGATCACTTTTCGTAACGCTTACGTCACGCGTTCGCCAGCTTACTCCCCAAGTCAAGCGTGCGTAGTTTCACTTCAAAATGTCGTCTACCGGTACCTAAATAGACAAGATTTGTATTTCCTTACAATGGCGTGGAGATTTGTAGTCACTGCAATGAGGATCATAGGAAGTGGCGGTCTGGAAGTTCAAATTGGGTTTGTGGGACCTGTGTAAACTCGCTTCACCGTCACCCGGCAAGCGTCATACAACCGGGCGCGCCGAGCGCGCGGCCCTCACTGAGCATCAGTGTTGCCAACGCGAATTTTGAAGAGGCCGTGTATCTATGGTAAAAAAGCCGTGTTCGTAAAGAAAAACATCGACTGTCGGCCGTGTCATTTGCCAAATTTTTGTAGAGAAAACAAAATGACCCTTAGGTATATTAAAGGAGGTATACTAATAAGAGCCATTTTTCGACCATCATACACTCGAAAAAAGTTTCGGACTCCGGCAATTTTTAAATGTATTTGTAAATTTATGTATTTTTTTACAATACAAGATTGACGTAATAAATAAAATAGTAAGTCAAAGAAATTATTACTCAAAAAGACAGTGTTTTGGGTTATTTATACATTTTAGTCGTGGTGGCCTAGCGGTTAAAACACCAGCCTCTCAAGTATGAGTGCGCGGGTTCGATTCCAGGTCAGGCAAGTACCAATGTAACTTTTCTAAAGTTATATGTACTTTCTAAGTATATCTTGGACACCAATGACTGAAGGTGAAGGAAAACATCTTGAGGAAACCTGGACTTTAAGTCTGAAATCGCCAACCCGCAATGAGCAAGCGTGGTGATTACGCTCAATCCTTCTCTGTATGAGAGGAGACCTCTGCCCAACAGTGGGACGAAAAAAGGTTGATAATGATACATTTTAGTTGTTTTATTTTTAGTTTTCGAATTAATATTGAATTATGAAGCGTTCCATGAGGTGAAATCCCCGTCCACAGACTTTGCAATCTTGTCATTCGGAATATTCAGATACACACTCGAAATATTTGTAAAATCATTGTCTACTCTAAAAGTTACGATAATTAATTGAAATTTAAAGTAAAAAAAAAGCCGTAAATTCTGCTACGGCCTTAAGGTGAAGGCCGTAGCCCGTAGATTTTGCGATTTCCTGGCCTGAAAGCCGTAGTACACGGTAATTGCCGTAGCAATGGCAACACTGCTGAGCATGGTATAGCGCGGCACCTCGAACTAAAGAATGCGGCGCGCACTACACGACTCACTCGCAGCAAAATTGACCGGAGGGCGGAGACTGTTGACCGCACGGGGGCGCCTCACGAATTTATAGTCGGCGCACAGTGAACACCAGAAGACCAAACCTCACAACCGATTGGCTGATCCATTTTGAGATTGTCTTCAACCGCCACTACGTAGACTATGTATTTTGTAAATAACAATAGCTAAGACTTAGACAATAAAACAGTTCCATTAGAATCTCCATCGTGTGTTTTCATCTTACCTACAAGTTCCGAACAAATCGTGGGAAGTACCCCACAACTGGTGACCCCGAATTTTAAAGAAGGTGATCGTGCAATTGACCATGTCGGAGGAACAACAAGGGAAGATCCAGTCCGAATCGACTCACGACGTGTTTGCAGTGTCCGTGCAGTCGAGATTATTACCCTTTTGGAGAGAAATACCCCGTGCCTGGTTCATCCAATTCGAAGCTGTAATTGATCCTTTAAAAACCTCAGATGACCAAAAGTTCCGGTACCTACTACAACAGCTACAAACAGCCGACTTACAACACCTCATCGACATATTATATAATAATAATAATAATTTATTTCGGACAGTAGGTATCCATATTCGGTTAGTATTACAAAAATCTTAAGCCTATGTTAGTATGTAGTAATAAAAAGTAAGTCAATATTAAATTATTTGCGAGCTCAGCCAGACACTCCTTACTGTCTAACTATTACCCGCATGAAACACTCCATTATTTTGGAGTCGGTCGACTGGGAAATATGAAAAAGTCAAGCAGCGCCTACTTGAAGCCTACGACAAATCAGATGTTAAAAACTTCCAAAAACTTATCAGTGGCTTAGAGCTGGGAGATCAGAAGCCTTCCCACCTGTTAAGGAAGATGCGAGAACTTGCAAGCGGCATGATTACAGAAGAAGGTTTAAGAATAGAATGGTTAAACCACCTACCCGCACAAGTCAGAGTTGTACTATCTGTAAACAAGGAATCATCGTTGGACACCTTGGCTGCGATGGCAGACAAGATGGTGGAGTACGCAGAGAGTCCCAGTATCGCAGCAGTCACGGCACCAGCATCTTCTTCATCATCTACGGCATCCATGACACAGTTGGAAACACTGGCAAAGCAGGTTGAGAAGCTTACGCTGGAGATCGCTGAGCTCCGTCGAGGACGACCACCAGACAGGTACCGTCGTCGCAAGTTTAATCCACGTTCTCGTTCCCGTTCACGTTCGCAGTCAACGCAGCGTGGATCGGCACCGAAACCCGGAGACGCCAACTGGAAATGTTGGTACCACTACCGCTTCGGAGACGAAGCAAAACGCTGTGAATCGCCATGCTGCAAAAGGAAAAGGCCATCGGAAAACTAAAGACGACACCGACCGTGGCGGACGTCGGTGTCCCGTACACCAGTAATTGCCTTTGTGTACACGATCGTAACACTCACGAACGTTTCCTCGTGGACACAGGCGTCGACATTTCAGTTTTGAGCGCTAATAACAAGAATAAGAAAACTCCAAGCGCCTACAGTTTATACGCGGCAAACAATACACCAATCAAGACTTACGGACAGAAAACTTTAAGACTAAATCTTGGTTTACGAAGAGACTTTGTGTGGTCATTCATCGTTGCAGACGTAAAAACTTCAATACTGGGAGCTGATTTTCTTCGTCATTTTAAGCTGCTGGTAGACCTGGACAAGAAAAAGTTAGTTGACAAAGTGACTGAACTATCTATCGACGCATTAGAAGTTTCTACAAACACAGAATCAGTTCACATCATAAGCAACAATCAACCATATTACGATGTATTGAAGCAGTTTACAGATGTGCTACGTCCAATGTCACTAAAACAGCCACCGAAACATAATGTCGTCCACCACATCGACACCTCTGGCCCCCCACTCTACGCTCGCTCCCGCCCGCTGCCTCCGGACAAGTATAAGGCAGCCAAAAAGGAGTTTGACCGGATGATAGAAATGGGAATCTGCAAACCATCAAAGAGCCCGTGGGCAAGCCCCCTGCATGTTGTAAAGAAAAAAGATGGAGGCCTAAGGGTATGCGGTGACTACCGACGATTAAATTCAGTTACACGGCCAGACCGCTATCCTATACCACGAATACAAGACTTCACGTACCAGCTACATAATAAGAAGATATTCTCGAAGCTTGACCTCAAAATGGCCTACTACTGGATACCGATCGCAGAGGAGGACGCCCAGAAAACGGCAATCATCACACCGTTCGGGCTATTCCAATTCAATTGCATGACATTCGGTTTGCGCAACGCTAGTCAAACGTTTCAGAGATTTATGCATGAAGTACTGCGTGGCATTGACAGCTGCTTCTGTTACGTCGACGACATACTGCTGTATTCAAACAAACCACAGACAGCTCCTACAACGAGTACTAGAACGCCTAAAGAAGTACGGCGTAACGTTAAACATTGAAAAATGTGAATTCGGCAAGGACAAGATTGACTTCCTGGGCTATGAAGTGTCAGGCAACGGGATCAGACCCACTGATGAGAGAACAAAAGCCATTTCAAGTTACCCCAAACCCAATACAATAGCTGAATTACGACGTTTTCTGGGAATGATAAATTTTTATCGAAGCTGTCTACCCCGTCAAGCCGAATAACAGAACGAGCTAAATAAATATCTACACAACCAGAAACGGAACGATAAAACGCCCATCGAGTGGACACCTCAGGCAGAGTTGGCTTTTGAAAAGTGCCGCCAAAGCATTTTGAAAGCCACACAGCTGATCCACCCGTTACCAGGAAGCCCCCTAGCCTTGATGACAGACGCTTCAGATTACAGCGTTGGTGCTGTTTTGCAGCAGAGAATAGAAGGCCAATGGAAACCTCTCGCTTATTACTCAAAATCGATGAGTACGACTCAGCAACGCTACAGCGTATACGACCGCGAATTGCTAGCGATCTATACGGCTGTCAAGTACTTCAGAAATCTTATCGAAGGAGGTGACGTTACAGTGTATACAGACCACAAGCCTTTAGTGAATGCACTGACACGTCCATCGAGCAGTAGCGACACTCCGCGACGAGAGCGTCAATTACAATTTATCAGCCAGTTTTGTACCAGCATCAAGTACGTGCAAGGCGAAAATAATTCAGTGGCAGACGCATTATCACGCATAGAAGACATACAATGTCCTTCCATCATCGACTACGCAACGTTAGCCAGCGAACAAGATAAAGATCCTATATTGAAACAGCTCAGAAATCAACCAAATCTCAAGTTCACCGACGTCACAATGCCTGGGATGAACCAGCCAATCACGTGTGAGACATCTACCGGCACGCCCCGACCGTACTTACCGACTGCGTATCGTTTTGAGGCATTCAAAGCTCAACACGATTTATGCCATCCCGGCGTGAAATCCACCAGGAAACAGATGTGCTCAAAGTTTTTCTGGCCCAGCATGAATAAAGAAATCAGCACCTGGACCAGAGCATGTATCAGCTGTCAACGAGCGAAGATTCACCGTCATGTCGTAACCCCACTGAGCGAATTCCCACCTTCAGCGCGTTTTGAACACATTCACGTGGACATAGTGGGACCACTGCGATTATCCAATGACCGACGATACTGCGTGACTATTATCGATCGTTGCACACGTTGGCCAGAAGCCGTCCCGGTATCGGATATCACTGCTGAGGAAGTTGCAAAAGCCCTCTATGAAAGCTGGATTGCCAGATTCGGTTGCCCACTCAGAATTTCAACAGATCAAGGACGGCAATTTGAATCATCATTGTTCCGGTCACTAATGAAAAAGTTTGGGATATCACGAATACGGACCACGGCGTATCATCCCCAATCAAATGGTATGATCGAGCGGTGGCACAGAACGCTGAAGGCAGCACTCATGGCGCGAGGTACTATACAGTGGACAGAGGACCTTCCTACTGTACTGCTAGGATTGCGCACGGCATTACGAATCAACAACAGCTTAAGCCCAGCAATGATGATGCATGGCACTACACTTCGTTTACCATCGGATTTCATCGTGCCAACAAAGTCAAACATTGATGAAAACGACTACATACGCCGCCTTACAGAAACCATGGCATCGTTAAAAAGTGCGCCTCGATCCAACAACAGTCAAACAGAACCATTCATACATCACGATCTCACCACGTGCACGCATGTTTTCGTGCGCAACGATACTGTTCGTTCCCCGTTAACACCGCCGTATGAAGGTCCTTATGCAGTCATCGAGCGCTACGATAAGTGTTACAAAATTAAGTTGCCGCTACGCACGTCGGTAGTGTCAATGGATAGGTTGAAGCCAGCCTACATATTCAATGAGTCTGAAGATGTGGATCAACGCACCCCTGATCGAGCAAGCCAACCATACATCACAAGGTCTGGAAGAACTGTAAAGCTCGTTGTTGGCTTCGCTTAGGGGGGAGTGATGTGGGACCTGTGTAAACTCGCTTCACCGTCACCCGGCAAGCGTCATACAACCGGGCGCGCCGAGCGCGCGGCCCTCACTGAGCATGGTATAGCGCGGCACCTCGAACTAAAGAATGCGGCGCGCACTACACGACTCACTCGCAGCAAAACTGACCGGAGACTGTTGACCGCACGTTTTTTTTTTTTTTGATATGGCATCTCGTAGTTGACCTTGAGAGGTCGTGACTACTTAACCGGGCTATCCTGTGGCTGCCTTAAGTGAATTTAAAGCCTCCAGCCAGGGCTACTAAAAGCTAAGCTACTACACGCTAAGGGCACCCCCTGTGGGGTACGAACCTCGGCTTAGGGTGTCGCTGGAGAAAACAGCAAGGGACGGCGACATATCAAAAAAAAAAAAAAAGACAATAAAACAGTTCCATTAGAATCTCCATCGTGTGTTTTCATCTTACCTACAAGTTCCGAACAAATCGTGGGAAGTACCCCACAGGTTAAAAGTTAAAGCTTCCTTAAATGACGATAGAACTATTGAAAGTCTTTATTTTAATTAGAAAATATATTTGATATTATTAAATGCAATAAAATTGGTAAACTGCTTGAGTTGAGTCATATTGCTAAATAAATAATATTTTGTGGCTAAATTGTATGCGATGGAGAGTGAATTGTGACCGTATAACATTGGTAAAACATCGGTTTTGTTTTAGCTGTCAAGTTGATGGTAAATACAAAAAGCTTTTTATCCAAACCAAAAATAAAATTAAGAATCTTAAATTTCACACCGACAGCGACACGCGACGCAACTGTCATTCTGTCATATTGTTGCAGTCTGCCTCGGTAAAATAGTTGTGATTTTTATTGAAATTTGGCCTCGGTGGCTTTACACAGCACACGGTAAAGCCCACAATTCAACCAACAAAATAATTGATGTCATTCATGTTTGCATTGGCCACGTATTGTATGAGACTTGAAAATGAGAGGACTTATGCAATTTGTTCAAAATCATAGCTAAACACAATGTTTAATTTTTTCGAGTTAACTCAATCTAGAATCGAACTATAAATAACTTTAACAATGTGTGATATCTACATAGCGGTTGTATGTTCTTCGAACATGAACCGGAGTATGGAAGCTCATGCATTTCTGGCGAAGAAAGGCTTTAAAGTTAAGTCTTATGGCACTGGAGAAAAGGTTAAGTTACCAGGTTCATCTGCAGATCGCCCTAATTGTTATGAATTCGGGGTTCCATATGACGATATTTACAATGATTTGATGGAAAAGGATAAAGTATACTATACACAAAACGGTATATTACATATGCTAGACAGAAACAGAAGAATTAAACCCAGTCCAGAGAAGTTCCAGACATCAAGTGAGCTATTTGACGTCATTATAACATGTGAGGAAAGAGTATATGATCAAGTCATAGAATGGTTTGGTTCAAAGAGATCTGTTTACAACCAACCTGTCCATGTTGTAAATATTGACATTCAAGATAACCATGAAGAAGCTACAATTGGTGCATTTTTAATAAGTGATATGGTCATGAAGATGGCTCAAAGTGATGATTTAGATAATGACATTGATGAACTTTTGCATGAGTTTGAAGGCAAGTGTCATCGGCCAATTCTTAATTGTATTATGTTCTATTAACATACTGTACCAGACATTAGCCAAGCTATAGAACAGATAAAGGAAAACTAATGCTTCCAATATCTGAATATTTTACAATGATTATTATGACCATATTCTTATTCATAAATATCTTGCAAAATGTCTACTGGGATAGAAGCATGCCTTCTTCCACATTTACATGTTAAAAAAAAAACTTTCTTTTATGAATAAGGGTTAAACTACTGTCTTGTTTCATATTTAAGTTTTGCAAGAAAGTTTTTTTAAGGTCAATATTGTTTTAAATTAGTAGATAATGTGTTGATGCTAATATAGTTTAAATACTTCAGTGACCAATTACCATATTTTTGAAAACAATGTTGCTCTTAAAGGAGGCAATAACTTTCTTGTTAACTATACAGTATGTTACGAAAACCCTGTCCGACCCGTGAAGGTGTTGTTAGGTATCGATAACTGATTCTACTAATGCATACAAAACCGGGCTTTACTTAAAAAAAAAATCCCCCTAAAAAAAAAAAAATATTATTTCGCAAAAGGAGGTAACTTATTAAATGTGCGTTGACCACCCTTCGCCTGCCGACCGCGGGGGGCGGGCGGCAGGACACGCGGCACGTGGTCGCATCGCTATTCGCTCATAATAATACCGGTGTTGTCACTTTTTAAAAATTACCAAATTTCGGGGAAATTGGAATTAATTCGTTGGAAAAAAAGATTATTTCAAAATTCATTTGTATTGGTACTATGATGAATACGTAAAATTTTATATTATATTTGGTCATGTGTTTACCTAACCTCTATTATCCTTATGGGTCGGACAGGGTTTTCGTAACATACTGTATTTATATACATTTAATATAGTGAACTGAATATAATTTTAAGTTCCACTGATGAAGACTAATAATGTCCATAATATTCATTAATGAATTTATTCTGTATGTAAGATGGCGTTTTGATTTTTATAAAAAGAGAAAATATTTTTAATGTTTGTTTCATTAATGGTATGGACGACAGTAGATTGAGCTATCCTATACTATCAAATATTCCCAATGAACCTTGAGCCTTAATGCTTTACTGATAAAATTGAAAATCTGATGAGTCTGTAGTAGCTTGGTGTGGTGTTGTCTGTACATTATTTTCACTCATTAGGGCTAAAACTGAGTTAAGCGGGCGCTCGCAACGGGCAACCGTCGCATGGAGACGTAGTCGGGTTTCATTGGGAATGTGACGGGATCGTCGCGGATACCCATAGATATCAGAAACAGAGATACCTGTCGCAAGCCGGGTTTACGTAGTGTCGCTAGTTCAATTTTAACATTACGCATGTACTGTCGTGTCAATGGACAACTTAATATATTATTACATCGCAAAACGACGACTAGCCAAAAAGAAACGACAGCCAGTAATTTCGAGTATGTTCTGTTTACAATCCAGCAGGGAGTTACAGGTTCTTTTTTGTTGTCCTTACACTTCTTGCTTGGCAAGAAATCTTATTAGTCATGTTATTTACATGACTAACTTCGCTTTTTCTTGCTCTATTTTTTTTTTGCATTCGCTATTATTTTTGGGTTGCTTTTTTTCCCACATATACATATTTTTATCATTACATTATTTATTTATTTATCGTTAATATATTTATTTACATGTTTACTGTACATTCTTGCATTCTTTGGTCATCATCTCTTACAGTTATAGATTTATATTTATATTTAAAATTTTCTGTACATTAGCTTAAACCTATTATTAATATATATTAACAGTTCTTCTTGCCGACGGCACAGTGCTAGGCTGTACTGCCCTTGTTCGTTTCCTCGCTATTGCCGTCTTTGTAATTTTGAGGCAGAACCCTCTAGACACGGCCTGGAGTGTTTGTCCGCCATGATTGTTTCGGTTAATGTTCTACCTGTGCTTACTTCCAGGCCGTATTTGTCGCGATCATGCCTCGGGCATTCAAACAAGAGGTACTGAATCATCTCAGTAGCCTCTGTGTCACACACGCAGGCTGGACTGTCTTTCAATTTAAAACGAAGCCGCCGCGACCTGTCAAAATTTGCGCCCAGAGTGCCCAGACAGACGTCCTGACGAGGCTCTTCAGGACTTTGCGCGCGCGCACCACGTCGGTGAAGAACATTCGCGTGACCTCAGCCGTTGCCCCGCCGGTGTACCTCCCATTCCAGAGCGCTACTGTGCCTCCCTCAGACGTCTATGACGTATGAGACTGGACTGGTAGTTACAGGTTTACAGGAGACAAGGTTTAAGTAATGTCGACCTTTCATTGTTAATATTGATGAAACCTATACCGTCGGATGGATCCATCTTAGGCCTAGCAATGCATTTTAGATCGTGCCTCTACAATGCCTAGGTCTGTCTCAAGATATAGGGCTTAAAATTACGTAAGACATGTCACGCAATATTGAATATGCCATTGACATAAGGTGCATTCGTAACGATATGGATGTCCGTTTATTCCTCATTCACGCAAAAACTAGTGAATACAATTTGATTGTCATTGTTCAGTAATATAGCTTTGTATATCAGAATATTATGTTACTTTTTATCCAGATGCGGGAAGTAGTATTAGTTCACTCGAGATGCGGGTGAAACCACGGGCACAATCTAGTGTATCATAAAATTAAACTTAAAAATTGACGGGTCCCAAGAACAAAGTCCTATCTTCAATAACGTCTTGTTGCAGTGGGAAGTATTAAAGTTACGCGAATCTATTAAGTTGCAAAAAAAAAAAGAAAATTATGGTAAAGGGTATTTTCTTTGACCATGATTTTCTATTAATTTCATTTATTTTTTGCAACTTAATAGATTCGCGTAACTTTATTGCTTCGCACTGCAACTGTAAATTTTGTAGATGGGACTTTCACTTTGTTCTTGGGACCCGTCGAAATGTCTTTGCCTCAAAAAGTATCCAGTTTACCCGCTATCAATTAGACATTCTTTAAGGTGGAATGATGGACATTTTTTTCTGTTCAGCACTTTATCAGTTTAGAGCCGTCAAATTAGTGCGCTACTGACGTAAACTGGCGTATTTTTAGTCGCCGTGTATAAAATCACGTCTAAACTGTCGTATGGAGCAGTAGGCCTAGTATGAGTTTTTCAATACTGTAAACTATGAAAGTTTTAGTTTAAACGTCAAACTGTTAGTTTTCGATGATATTGGTAGTACGAGTTCCTTTTTTCAAATAAAGTTTAAACTATAACGTGCAACGAAACGTTCGATTGAACGAATTTCACACCGCATATTTCTGTCTCTTTTTTAAATTAGAAATTAGAAAGAAACACTAAATCTGTCACTTTTGAAGTTTCGCCGTTAGTTTTGTCGTAGATTTGAATTATTTGCTTTTTTAAGATTTTGAATTATTTAAATATACTTACTTAATATACATTATAAAAGTAATTAGTATGTCGGGAACAAGTTCTTCACAATTCGAAGTAATGGTGGAGTATATGGAAAGGTAAATAGCTTCGTTTTATTGCTAAGTAAACATTCAGTCAAAATATATATTTTTTCATAATTAAAATATTCCTTATTATTGCAGTAATGGAGACTTGAATAAATTTGCAGATGGCCCAAATGGCCGCATTACGGCTCATAATAAATGAACCGAACTAATCAGAGTCCTCAATATGGATACAACTGGTTCTTCTAAGCCAGTTGAAAAGTGGAAAAAGGTACGGCTTTTTAAATTAAACATTACATTAAAGCTTACTAATGAGTGTTATTAATGATTGTTTTGCTATTTACATGTGAAGGTGTGGAGTGATCTGAAGAACAACAGAAAAAGGAAGGCAGCTAAAATTCATCATTCTGCCAGTGGAACAGGTGGTGCATGGCCCTGCATGTAGATTAATTTTAACAGACCTGGAGCAGAGGGTCCTCAACTTAACAGGAACCCAAGCTGCGACAGGTCTAATAAGCAAACCTGAAGTTGGTGTTGAGGTAACTATTAATATAATTTTACTTTAACGTTTGCAATGGTAATAATACATATTAGTAGCTTTGTGTATAATCAGCATTAAAGTGTGTGGACTAAATAATCCATTTGCCTTTGCAAGTTTATATTCTATACATTAAATATACTTATTGCACAACACTCTTTCTTAAGACTTCACTATCACATTCTTCAAACAATATTTAATGCATGTTACAGACAACTTCAGCTGAATGTGATACAGCGCAACAGCAGCAGCAGGTGCCTCCACCTCCACCGCAGTACTTCACATCTCCCTGTGAGAATATCCATATTGAGAACAGTAAGTAGTCATAATATGTAACTATATTGAAATAAAATTTTGTTAAAAGTGTGTAGGTACTTTATGACAAATGCACATAAATTTTGTTTTATAATCTATACAAATATATAAAGCTGAAGAGTTTGTCTGTTTGAAAAAGCTAATCTCAAGAAGTACTGGTCTGATTTGAAAAATTCTATTTGCGTTGGATAACGCATTAATCGAGGAAGGTTTTTGCCTATAAAATCAAGCTGCAACCCAGAGGAGCGGAGCATATAAAAATTGTGCTGTATATTATGATCTAGAAGTGAAATAATGTATCTATAGAAATCGACTCTTTTGCGGTTAAAATAAAATGTTCAAATAACTAACTCCATGCGAAAGAAGTCGGGCAGCTGCTAGTTATTAAATAAATAAAGGCCATGATAAGTTGTTAATGCTTTTAGTATTATAAAGTTTGTCTTGTACATAATTTAGTAACTGTTATTTTCAGCAACGGTTAATGAAAATCGGCCAGGCACAAGCCAGGAGCAAGTGGAGTTCTATGTTGAGGAGACAGAGGGAGTTGCAGTTTCCCCTACTCCCCACTACGCTCTTGCGAGTCCAAGACGCATCGAAGTCGGGGCTCGCCGTGTCATTCGCCCACGCCGCACCTCACCGCGCCACCGCCATACACGCCCTGTTGATGCAGCTTCCCTCTTTGCTGGCACCGAAGAAAGATGGCAGAATTTCGCTACAGAGTTTGCCAATGAGCATGTAAGGCTTAGAGAACGGGAGCTCGAACAACAGTCTCAGTGGCAAACTCTGTTTGGGAAATTGTTAGTTATATTAGAAAATTTTATTAAAACACCTTAAATAACTTGCTTAGTTTTTATTTACAAAATTAAACTACTGATTCTCATAAATAATGCTAGCCAGCCGGTCCCGTACTAGGCGTCCTAATGTGAGCAATGATTGGTCTGCTTGCAGTGGCACTTCATGTCTTTGGAATACAGGACCAACTGTAAAGAAACACGAAATAGTTAAGTATGAGTATTTTAAATATCATTGATACACTTTCAAAGGCAGAAAAATGCTTAGGCATTCCTTATGGATAAATTGTAACATCGTACATAACACTAAATAATATTAAAACAATTTCTTACATAAATGGATCGAGATGGAAAAATAGATATGTCTTGTACTTGGTCTTGGTCTTGTAGGAATCAAACCCTCCACCATGGCACAGAGGGTAAGTTTAGTGTCATCCGTCCATTTGATCATTAAATGGATTACCTAGCTTGTGAGAAAATTAGTAACTACTTACCATTTACTTCATCTTGTGGAAGTGGCACACCAAAATCCAAAGCAATGTTGTGTAAAACACAACATGCCATTATTATTTGGGTGCACTTTTCGGGTTTATAATGCAATACTCTATCCTTGCATACGCATCGCCATCTATTTTTAAGACCCCAAATGTGTTCTCTATTAAGACCCTGGTTCTACTATGCACTTTATTATATGCCTCTGCTTCTGAACCAATTACTGGGTCTGTGTAAGGGGTCATTAACCATGGACGTTGTGGGTATCCTGAATCTCCTGCAAATAATGATTATTCATTATAAGTAATTTATTAAAAACAAATCCAAATGTTGAGAATAAATAACAAACCTAAAAGCCATGCTGATTCACCAGTCTGATGCAGAGTTTGCATATAAGAATTTATGGCACTATTATCCCAAATAAATGCATCATGGCTGGCACCTCCAAATTTAGCATTAATGCTAAGGCAAATGCATTCATGATCGCAAACCTTGAAATAGTAGTTAAAACAGGTAGATATATTAGATATGAAGAATTATTTCTTTTAAGATTCTGTTACAGTATTTGTATCACCTACCATCTGAATGTTAAGGGAGTGGTAATGCTTTCTGCAGTAATAAATATGTTCTTCATCCTTTCTAGGTTTAAAAATCCTAAAATGTGAGCCATCCACACAACCCACAACTCCAGGAATACCATAATTGTTCGGAAATCTATAACATAAATGAAGGTATAAAATGTTTGAAAGCATACAAACAAATAAACACAACATAACAATTAATGTATTCAAATTTACCTTTGTTGTAATTGCTCCCTTGCTTCTCTTGTGTTAGGAAATTTTATAATTTTTTTTATAATTTGAGGTTGAGTAAGGGCTGCGGTTACTTCACTTATGAACCTACTTATGGCTTCCTGCGAAAAATGGTTGGCTACTCCAACTACACGTTGGTAGTCACCATTCGCGTAAAACAACAGCGCACACAACACCTTAAAACAACAAGTAAAACAATTATTATATATTAGGTACCTAAGTTAAACAAACCATACCGGTATTTTTTCCTTCGTTCCCACTAGTACACCTAACCCAATCATACCTTTGTCTCAAGTGAGACTCTTTGCGAGCTTCGGAGGTCACTATAGGTGCGCAGGGTGCTGCATAAATATTTAAATGCAGCTTTCGTCAGCCGATACCGCTGGACAAAATGGGTATCGGAAATACGGCTGATAGAGAATAATTCTCTTTGACGAATGTTGTCACGCCTTTCTATGTTCGCTACTTCGTCCTGCGTTGTTTGCCACGCAAAATACCAACGGGCAGACATTTCTTTTTATAAAAGTTTTAACAACTCACTAAAAATTTATAGGTGACAACTTTTTTTTTTTTTTTTTTTTTTTTTTTTTTTTTTTTTTTTTTAATTTGGCTCGCACGGTTTGTGCATTTGCCACTACAAGTATAAAGGTAGGGAAACCAAATAAATTCATTGAAATGCGTAGGAACGGATTACGGAATTTTGGAACAAAGGATAATAGGATCAGGTTTGGTGGTAATATAATAAATAAATAATGATATACCAAGCATATATATTAAATAGAAATTAAAATTGGGAGTTGGGAAATAAAAAAACTTATACTTTAATATTATTAATAGTTATAAAGGTAGATATTAAATTATAAATATCAAAATTTAAGGAGCTTAACAATGTAGGGATTGATGTAGGAAGAGGGACAGAGAGTTCAATAAGGGAGTTAATGAATGAAGAAGAGTCACGGTTGGGGCATGCAAAAAATATATGATTCAAATCTTCCTCACAACCACAACAACATAAATTATTGTGAATAATCCCAAGTCTAGCAAGGTGAGAGGCTGTGCAAACATGACCCAAGCGCATTCGTATCAAACTGGAGGTTGCAAGCTTGGAAAGTTTTAATTTGGAAAACCATACTTTGAGAGGTATTCTTTGTTGTATACGTTTATAATATTGACCTTTACGACTACTTGAAATATTCCATAAATTTTCCCAGGCATCATACAGATGATCTTTAGGAAGACAGTGAAGGTCAGATACAACATTATTATATGGAAACTTATCACCATCATCTACAGCGTCTTTAGCAAATTTGTCTGCTATCTCATTGCCGCGAATATTGTGATGGCCAGGTATCCACACCAAAAAAACATCAAGATTTTTAAATTTGCAATTTAGTAGGAGCTGTCTGGCCTCTATAACATAGGGATGATTTGAACCTGACCAAGGAAACTTTTGCAGTGCTTGTAAAGCACACTTCGAGTCAGTGAAAATAATAGACTTGCTGAGTTTCGCAAGAAGTACGTATTCTAGGGACTTTAAAATTCCAAAACATTCTCCAGAAAAAACTGATGTTTCAGAAGGTAATTTTATTTTTTGATGAATGTTATATTGTTCATGATATACAGCTACCCCAATCGTGCCTGAAACTGGGTGCTTGGAAGCATCACAGTAAATGTAATGCCTATCAGCCCAGTCTCTTTCGACTATGAAGTTTAAGTTAGAGTTAGCATAACGATCATTCTTTAGCGATATAAAGTTATAGTTTATTTGAGGGGAAAAAATAAGAGCTTCGTAACAGACAGAAAAAATTGGAAGATACTGAGAGCGGTGTGTGGGAGCTTGAAGTGAAGTAAATTTACGGAAACTTATAATAGAGCATGGAAGAGATTTATTTGACCAATAAGACGAACATTCAATTTTTTCTGAAAGATGCAAAAGTTTTTGATAAAGTGGGTGGTTGGAAAATTGAAGAGTTCTGAGAATGAATTTATCACATAAGTACTGTCTACGAAGTTTTAAAGGAGGGTCCAAAGATTCCACTTGGAGTGCGTTAATTGGGCTAGACCTCATGGCACCAGTTATAATACGCAAGGCTTTTGATTGAATTGAGTCTAACTTTGTCAGACCTACAGCACTACAAGGTTCTAAGAAATATGTCCCATAGTCTAAGATACTTCTAATAATAGCGTTATACAATAATTTTAACACGAATGGATGGGAACCCCACCAAACTCCAGAAAGACAGCGCATAATATTTAATAAACGTTCACATCTAGCCAATACATAATAACAGTGTGGTAAACCTGTAAGTTTACCGTCTAGAAGGATACCCAAAAATTTTACTTCGCTATTTTCAGGTATTTGTTGATTATCATACACAACTGAATATGGAGGAGGAAAACGCATTCTAGAAAATAAAACAGCGCTACTTTTGTTAACACTAAGACACAAAGAATTATTGTCCAACCATGATTTAAGAAATTTTAGAGCGACGTTTAGAGAGGAACTTAGTTTTTCAACAGAGCGTCCTGATACATAAAGAACTAGATCGTCTGCATACTGTAAAATATTGGCTTTACCAGAAATATGGAATTCTAAATCAGAGGTATATATATTATAAAGAAGTGGGCTCAACACCGAACCCTGAGGCAGTCCTTTCCAGGTTAATCTTGTTTTCATTTCAGATTCACCTATGTCAACTTGTAATTGTCTGCCTGAGAGAAGATTAAGAATGAAATTGCAGAATATGGGAGGTACTTTTAGTTTATAAAGTTTAGTATTCAAAACATTTAAATCAACATTGTCGTATGCAGAAGAAATATCTAGGAAAACAGCAAGCATGGATTCATTATTTGAAAAAGCCAATCTCGCATCTGTAATGAAAATCCCTAGACTGTCCATGGTACTTTTTCCTTTCCTAAATCCATACTGACTCAGAGATAGTAAACCTTTACTTTCTACATACCATTCTAAACGGTTTTTAACTAAATGTTCAGCTAGTTTTGAAAACACAGTGGCAAGGGCTATCGGTCTGTAAGAGTTAGGATCTAACGGTGGTTTATTTGGTTTTAGAATGGGGATGACTTCGTATATTTTCCATGAGGAAGGGATTATACCAGAACTTATTGTGGAGTTGATTATGTTTAAAAAGTAAATTAGACTTGAGTCGCTTAAATTTGCAAGGAATGAGTAAGGAATACCATCATGACCTGGAGCAGAATCTTTTACGTAGGATAAAATACCTTTCAATTCTTTAAGGGTAAAAGGACTGTCAAGGCCCGTTACATCCTCTACAGGAGATTGGAAAGGGAGATGAGATGAAATGATGGACATTTGTGGAACAAAAGGAGGAGCTATCTTGTCTAAAAATTTATCTGCAACGGATTCATCCAGATAGTGAGGTATTGTTTCCTTAAATGCTGATCTGAATCGTCGTATATTTTGCCATATTAATGACGGAGAAACGTCAGGCGATAGCGAAGTGCAGAAACGACGCCAACCATCCCATTTCTTCCTTTTAAATAATTTACGAGTATTGTTCATAATTAATGTGAGGTTATTAAAATTTTCTAATGTTGTACACTGTTTATATTTTACTTCAGCCTCTTTTCGTTGGCGCACTGCTAAAGAACATTCATTGTCCCACCATGGGGGCGACGGAATGTTATTATTACATCGTTTAGTTGGGAATGTTTCATTAGCAGCGTCCAACAAGAGTGATGCAAAAGAATCAGCCAGAATTGTCGATGAACTTAATGCATTTTCAGGAAGGTTGGATAGTCTCTGCTCAACTCGCTCACTAAACGTTCTCCATCTGTCATTGTCAATACTGTCATTAGAAGTTTTAATTTTGTATGCTAATCTTGGTCGGCGTCTGGATAGAGATTTGATAAATTTTGTCATAGTTATTATTACGGGATAATGATCGCTATCAAAAGTCGAAGGCAGGGTATTCCAGGTCACTGTAGGCGCAAGACTAGGACTGGCTATCGTGAGGTCTGGGGCACTGATCCCTTCATTAGGTTTAGTGAGACGTGTTGCAAGACCTGTATTCAAGATACAGAGGTTATTAGAATCCAAAATGTCTAATATCCTTGACCCGTAATAACTAGAGTTGGAGCTACCCCAAGCCTGGTGCTGAGCGTTGAAGTCACCCATAATTAAAAATGGTTTAGGTAATTTTGCTACTATGGTTTCTATTTCGTTGTATAATGATGATGAAGGGTGGGGAACATAAACAGATACAAAACATATTTTATTGATAGATACAGCTATTATAGAAAAATCAACACTATGATTTGCAATGGGAATGTGGTGAAAAGGTATTGTGTCATGAATTAACAGAGCAACACCAGCATAGCCATCTGTTCTATCTTCTCTTAAACATAAATATTGGGAGACTTTAAAGTTATAACCTGGCTTCAACCAGGTTTCTTGCAATGCGACAACAACAGGTTTATACACATTAATAAGATGTAGTAAATCGCTTTTTTTAGAGTTAACACTGCGACAATTCCACTGAAGGATTGTTGACAGCTGATCCATTATTGATATTATTAAAAAGTTGACTAATACTTTGTATAGCAGCGTTGGACGGTTCAGACATATTCTTTGTTAGCAAATTAATTAAAATGATAATTAAATCTCTAGTTGACTTATTATTTATGGAATTATTACTGTCAATATTTGTGCCAATGGATGGTAAAGGAATATCATAATCTTTTGTTAGGGCAGAATGAGTATATTTGTCATATCCTGTACTATGTTTAGGAGAATTATTGGGTTTATTAAAAAATACAGTTTTTTTATATGAACTTGTTTGTTTGTTTCTAGTACCTTTGGAGGAGGATTCAAATGTTTGCCTTAAAGGTGGTGAAGGAACTGCAACAGAAGTTAAAACTTCTGAATATGCTTTGTTAACAGGAGGATGCAACTTAACTGCTTCTGCATATGAAATGCAATTGTTAGCCATAGTTTCCTTAATGGCTTTTTGGCGACTAAACTCTGGGCATTTCCTATTTGTGGCAAAGTGGGATCCGGAACAAAGAAAGCATACAGCCTCATCCTCATCTACATTGCAACTGTCCCCAGTATGGTTATTACCGCATTTAAAACACCGTGGAGCTGAGCGGCACTGTGATTTGATGTGTCCATATCGACAGCAGTTGAAACACTGGACTGTTGGGAAGATATAAAGCTCAACAGGAAGAGAGTTGTAACATAAGAATATTCTTTTGGGTAACACCTGGCCGTCAAATGTTATTACAACAGTTTCAACAGGAATGTAGTTTGGTTTACCATCCACAATATGTTTTCTATTGATGCGTCGTACTTTTAAAATTTTTCCACATCCAATAGGCACAGATATGTTATTCAGTATATCCTCCTCAGACCAATCCTTAGGGACTCCTCTAACCACACCCATCCGGGTGACTGATGAGGAGGGTATAAAGGCCTTATAGTTGTATTGTTCCAATGTTTTATTTTCTAGAAAAGAATTTGCATCTGTGAAATTGGTAAATGAGATTAAAACCCTGTTTCTGCCTATTTTTTTCAGACTACCATTTACTATATTTTTTATGCAATTCTTTTTTAGAAAATGACCAAAAGAGACTGGGTGAATAAAAACATTATCATTTGGACTTGTTTGTATCTTTTGGATGTGGATTGTGTAAGGAGCTGCATCATTCGCCTCATATAGTTTTCTACCTACCAATGTGCTTGGGTCAGATGATTGTTTATGAGTATTGGGTTGTTGGGATGATAGTGGTTGTGAAGTGCTAGTTGATATAGGGGGTATAAATTCAGATTGAGCATTCTTAGAAGGACATTGACAGTCATTTTCACATATTGTTTCAGAAGATTTATGGCGCCTGCGTTTTTTATTACAGTGCCTGCATATTTTGCGAGAGGAGATACGTTTTCTCTTATTGTTGCTTTTGCTCTCGGAAGCATCTGTATCTAGAAGGGAACCCTCTGTATCCATTTCTGAATGTGGAACCGTGACTACAAGCGAAACCTCCGGAGGCGAACCTCCACCAGGGTCGTCTGGGTCGTCGTCCATCACGAAGAGTAAAAGAAAAAAAAACTTACCTAAATCAGCAAATATATAAAATTACTATATTAAATATGTAAAATTAAACTTATTTATATATACAACCACCTAAATGATACTATTATTTACACTAAAAAGTTAAAGAAGCAGAAAAAACTCGCCCGCCACGTTCAAGGTTTCCCGCGCTTTTCTCTACCTCCAAAAGGTGACAACTTTAACTACAAAAGTTTTCGTTTTCGTTGAAGGATACTAAAAACGTATTGTCAAAGTAGTAACTCATACTGCCAAATTATCATTGCCTTTCAAAAACTTACAAAATAATCGAATAGTTTAATTCGATTTGAACTCATACTGCCATTTTTAGTAAGCAATAGTTTCCGCTAGAGGCGCTCGTGTGCAATGTATGGAAACAAGACGAGACGATCATAGTTTTAGAAAACTATCAAAACTCATACTAGGCCCACAGGTATCTTAATTTGACAGGATTGAACTAAGGCTCGGCGCAAATGGGCCACCAACCACAGCCACCGGTGGCCAGCGACGGCGACTTAGCACACTTTATAATATATTTTGTATAGACGCACCGCACACGTGAATCCGGTGGCGGCCACTCGCTACAGTAGTGTCTGCGACTCGCCACTAGTGGTCACTACAAAGAGTATAATAATACTAGGGCAAAAAGTATAGTAAGTATATAATTATACTAGGGTCACTACGTGCCAAAATGCCGCCACTCGCCACCAGTTGCAGTTGCCTACATCGAGCTTGGCGACGAATGAAGCAGCGTCATCTACTTTTTTGAGCATTGAAACATATATTTAGTTTCGTCCAGTCCGCAATAGATGTATCTGTAATAATATTTTTAATATCATGTTAGTTTGAATATATTAAAATCTTCATATAAACAATTAATTATATTTATCTATAATATCTTAAATTCTTTTAATACAACGGGAATAATAGGCTTTATATTCACTCGTATTAACATCTGATTCTAATGTTAATGTCACGCTGTGAGTAAAATGGTCGCCATAGTCTGCGCACACGCTTGACTGTTTCTCGATTGTTTTCTGTGTCTATCCTAGTTTTTGAGAATTATCTTCGTTATAAACGTCGAGTCGAGATTACTTTTGTTTCGATACCAAGATAACCATCCAGAAACTGTTATACTACGCGCTATAGACGCTATTTTGTTTTGTGTTGTGACTGCAGTGAATGTTCGTTATAAACGTCGAGTCGAGATTACTCCTCTGTTTCGGTACCAAGATAATCATCCAGAAACTGTTATACTACGTGCTATAGACGCTATTTTGTTTTGTGTTGTGACTGCAGTGAATGTTCGTTATAAACGTCAAGTCGAGATTACTCCTCTGTTTCGGTACCAAGATAATCATCCAGAAACTGTTATACTACGCGCTATAGACGCTATTTTGTTTTGTGTTGTGACTGCAGAGAATGTTCGTTATAAACGTCGAGTCGAGATTACTCCTCTGTTTCGGTACCAAGATAATCATCCAGAAACTGTTATACTACGCGCTATAGACGCTATTTTGTTTTGTGTTGTGACCAGTGCCGGTTTTAGTACTAACAGCGCCCTGGGCGAGATTTCTACGGCGCCCCCTAATTGCAATTCAAACCCATACGAAAAAAGGCGAAGGATAATAATGAAATAACCATTTATGAAAAGAAATAAACATTTATTAAAAAAACTAATAAAATTTTACTTTTCTAGCCCTTATATCGGCGAACTCTGTTATTAAGTTATCAAAGTCGATGTTTTCAGCTATTTCATTTTCGATCGACAAAGTTGCCAAGTTTGTCAATCTAGATTGTGATATCGTCGATCGCAGATAGGTTTTTATTAGCTTAAGCTTAGAAAAAACTCCTCTCTCCACTAGCAACCGTTACGGGAATAGTTAATAATATTCGTAATGCTATCCAAACATTTGGATATAGTTCTTTTAAGTTGCGGTCTTTAATAAAATTTAAAACAAAAACAGGAGTAACCACTTTCTGATCAGGCAAAAACGATTTCAGACTTATGAGTTCATCGCACAACATACATCCATCTATATCTGATTTGGAATTTACATTTAATTTCAATTGAAGATCACTACAGAGTTTGATAAGGTCGTGTTTTTCTGGAATCTGTTTTAAATTGTACAAAAAAGACCAAGATTCCGAGTACTCACATAACTGTTCAAATCTTTCGTTGAGTGAAGTTAACGTCGTGTCCAAAAGACAGTTGAAAAATTCAACCTCAAATTTTTATTCTGGAGAAGTTATAGGCTCATCTTGGGCAGTTTCACCAGCTTGGCGCTTAACACGTCGAATTCTTGTTGTCGCTCTAAACACAGGTTCTATTTCTAACTCTTCAGCCAATTCCTTCGCAGTTAGAATGGCGCTTTTAAAGCCTGTATTTCTATATTCTTCCAAGAAATTGCAGCATTTTTTCAGCATGTCTGTGCTTTTACCGAGATCCATGTCTGTTGATTGTAGAGATTTACTAACGACATTAATTTGAAAAAGTATGTCATACCAGACAACCAATGAAACTATGAAGCCGAAATCTTTTAGCTGTTCGGCTAGAGTAGTAGCCTCATGAGAGACTTGAACATCAGTTTGCTGAGTTTCGATAGCCAAAGTGATTAAAGCGTCATGGACGGCGCTAATTTGATAACGGACTGCTTTAACACTGCCTATTCTTGCTTCCCAACGCGTGTCACTGAGTTTTTTTATAGTGTACAATCCCAAGTGATCGGTCAGAATTTTCCATCGATGAACAGAAGCTGAAAACAACGTAAACAACCTCTGAAGTACTCCAAACAAAGTGACAGATTTTACAGATGACTTAGCGGCATCGCATAGTACGAGATTGTAGCTATGACAGCCACACGGCACATATACAGCTAAAGGATTTATGTCCAGAATTCTTCTTTGAACTCCAATATTTTTTCCTTTCATGTTTGCTCCGTTGTCATAGCCCTGACCTCTACAATCGTTCAATTCCAGTCCGTATTTATTTAAAATATCAACTATAACTTCAGTCAGCCTTTCACCAGTCGACTCATTAACAGGTATAAATTCTATGAAATGCTCTTTTACTGATATTTTATCGACATCTGATGATAAATCAACAAATCGTATTGTCAGTGAAAGCTGTTCTATATGACTAATGTCCGGAGTACAGTCAGCTATAATAGAATAATATTTCGATTTCTTTGCACGTGATATGATTTCTGACTTCACTTTTTCACCCATCAGCTCTATTAATTCATTTTGAATGTCTTTTCCGCAGTAGTGGTAAGAAACATCACCCTTTACAGCTAAACGCAAGTGCTCCTCCATAATTGGATCAAATTTGGCTAGTAGTTGTACTAAACCCAAGAACTTTCCATTATTTGGAGTATATAGTTTGTCGGAAGTACCTCTAAACGCCATATTGCTTTCAGCTAAATACAGTGTAATATGCATTAATCTAGACAAAATATTATTCCACCTTGTAGTTTCCTTTCTAATCAAATGTTGCTCTTGACAATCTATTGTTTTTCCCGTTTTTAATCTTAGTTCAGCCTCAATCCATGAGAGGTAAAACTTCTTATGAAAAGTGCTACTTTCATGAACTTTTAACATTTCTGATAAGTGTTTCTAGTCGTTATATCCTTCAGATGCTAAATTCGACGTTGAGCTGCTATCAAATAGCCGGCAACAAAAACAGTAAACTCGATTTTTAGAAACTGAGTATATTAACCAACGACGCTGAATTATTTCATTGTTTGCAAGTTTTTTGGTAAAATGAGAATTTGAGAAATGTCGCCCTGTATCATTTTTTGGATAATTATCAATGTGAGTTTGCACTGGGCCATTAGTTATTATATGATCAATAACTTTGCTATTTCGAGTGAGTGGCCAAGTGGCTGGATCCGATATATTTGGAGCAAGAGAACTAATGTCATCTAGAATTTGTATTTATTGTACATCACCAATAGTGTCATCCTGAGCAGCATCTGTAATTGTAACACAACTTGTCTCCTCACTTCGGGAAACTTCGTCCACAATCTCTTCAACAGCTAACTGATCTGACTTGTCAGACAGAGACTCCACTACCGATGCATTCGCTTGTATTTCAGATGTAGATGCCACATTAAGGTCTTGATTTTTTGTTGTGATATATTTGCCTATATTCATAAACTTTTTTGTTTTTTCAAATTCCTTCTCTTTTTCTGCTTTTCGTTTTCTATATTTTGACCCAGATGGTTTTCTTTTGAAAGGATCAACGTGTTCAGACATTTTGTACTAATCAAATCTGCAACAAATTAAATCTGCGTAAGTCCGATCATTTCTATAAATTAATTAAATATAGCGCTATTGAGGGAGGACGACCAAAAACGCTTTATATTCAGTAGCCTTACCATGAGTTTGTAAAAACGTTCTCGCTATCAAAAACTATCGCTTTGTCCCTGTCATTGTGGTGCACGTGAAAGAGACAAAGCTATAGTTTTCGATAGCGAGAACGTTTTTTCAAACTCATGGTAAGGCCACAGGAAAGCGTTAGCATACACGTGAACTACGATCTAAAAATCTAGGTAAGGTAATATTGTCATGGCAGCGGAATAATTGTGAAATGTTATATTTAAAAGCTTGTGTTACGTGATAGTGCTTAGATTTGTATGAAAAAAATCACGATCATCCACTCGTTCCCGAAAAAATTACTTCTATGTACAGTCAGATGCAAAAGTCGGTGGACTGTGGACACTTTTCACCTTTAACACAAAGGCTTACGAATGAACAGGCTTCATCCACTTTTACACTTGACCGTACCTCCTCGACATTCATTTATTATCTCCGTGTTAAAATTTCATCAACATTATACAGTATGTTACGAAAACCCTGTCCGACCCACAAGGATAATAAGGGTTAGGTAAACAAATGACCAAATAAAATATAAAATTTTGCATAATCATCATAGTAACAATACTAATGAATTTTGAAATAATCTTTTTTACCAGCGAATTTACTGTAACTTCCCCAAAATTCGGGAAATTTAAAAAAGTGTAAACACCATTTTAGACCTTATAATTGTCGGCTTTCTTTTGATTATTTTTTTAGGTTCTTTAGCGGCGTCAGTGTGTCTAGCCGCCGACGGCGGCAAAGGAATAATTAGAGCTGTGCTAGTTTATGCGTAATAACGTTTTGTTTTTGTAGCTATTATTCGAAACTGTACCTGGCCGAATGATTTGTTGTAAAAACACAGATTACCTAATGGTAAAAGTACTTTTTTTGATTATCGATTAATTACTCATAACAATATTGTAACACAAGTACCTATTATTAGTAAATAGGAACTAGAAAGGTCTTATGAAATACGATTTTAGGAGAATATTATAAAGAATGTAAAGCATTTAAGTTCACCTGATTTAAGTTATGTGAAAGTTCTAAAATCTAAAGAATGCCATGCGATGTTGAATCGATGCGTGAAATTCTGAAATACAAAATTGATACCAAAAATCGATACGAGAAATATTTTGAATACTTTCACACCTCTAGTCAAAGGGCACCGCCGTGCAGTTAGAGTACCTATTTTTATGAAATAAAAATCATTTTTATTTTAAATTTATTAGTTTCGCGTAGACATCGCGTCCGTGTAGACGTATCGTTTATTGTGTGATCATATAGTTTTCTAACGTAATGTAACCTGCTGATGGAAGGTACCTAGTGAAATTGCAATTGTGTTGTGTTGTGATCAGGTGTTGAACGATTCGGATGTGACTACTTCTTGGTCAATGTGGTTCCAGCATGACGGTGCCCCACCATATTTTTGCCGACCTGTACGTGAGTACCTCCACTATCAGTTCGGCGAGCAGTGGATTGGTAGGAGTGGACTAACGTTGTGAAACACCGTGCTAATCTCGTGGGACGGTGCCAGCCGGTATCGTTCTTAGTGAACGAAATATGGAACAACATCTCCGCCACAGCCATTGTGCTCATCGAATGAAATTCGAAGATACATTCGGAGGGTCAGACGAACTTCCTACTTAAAAAAAAGTTCTTTTCACGAGCTGCCTAAGTAGGTATCATTGTTTCTTTCTAGAGTCGATAAACGTGGTTAGACTACCAATACCTACATGCATGAGGTCAACTGAGGTCATGACCTGTGCCTGTGTTGCCATGAAATTACCTATTTATTTTATTTAAGTTATTTATTTTTAAGGGGGTATTTTTTTTTTTAGTTTAGCCAGGTTATGTACGCATTAGTAGAATCAGCTAACGATACCTAACAACACCTTCACGGGTCGGACAGGGTTTTTGTAACATACTGTATAGTCAGTTCTAGATATATTTTATAATATACTAGCTGTTGCCCGCGCAGCTACGCTCACGTGGTATCCCTATTTAAACCTATAACCCTTTTTTGTCGCATCGCAATCGGTTAAAAAGTAGCCTAGTTTGACATATGTATAGTTGGAACTCATGAGACTTCATGAGTTCCAACTATACATATGTCAAATTTCATCACAATCGGTTTAGTGGTTTAGGCGTGAAGGGAAGACAAACGAACAAACAAACAAACACACTTTTCCATTTATAATATTAGTATGGATAATTTACTTTAAATAGATTACCCCACTCCAAACATAACAAACAAACAAATGTTACCTCTTTAGTATAATAAGTAAAGATAGTTAAAATAAAATTGTACTTACCTAATTAGTGAAATAATCCGTCATGAAGCAACCTACTTAAACACTATTTGAATTTCAACTTTTTGGATAAAACCTATGTCACTCTGTAGTCGGCGACAAAAAGTAAAAAACATGCACTTCGTAACTTAGCGTGGACCGCCTGATTACTGCGTCTGTTTGTTTTAAAATATGTAATTACGATAACTGTTTTTAAGTGCGTGCATCGATTGAATGAATAAGAATGAGCTGTGTTCCGCTCCATCAAAAATAACGTCAACTCTTCTGAACTAAAATGTTAAAAAGAGATAGATAATGTGTTTCTCTGTGGTCGGGGATTCCCAGTAAAATGAACTGTATGAACGGATTGAGCACTGCGTTCCATTCTAGTGTTGCCAACACATCGTTTTTTTTTTCACTTACAGAGATGGGAATATAAAGGGGCGCCGCTTCACGGCGACCCTTAAAGTCCGGCGCCCCTGGGCGGTCGCCCAACCGCGCCCTACCCTAACGCCGGTACTGGTTGTGACTGCAGTGAATGTTCGTTATAAATGTCGAGTCGAGATTACTCCTCTGTTTCGGTACCTACCAAGATAAACATCCAGAAACTGTTATACTACGCGCTATAGACGCTATTTTGTATCGTGACTGCAGTGAATGTTGTTGTTTATGCAGGAAAATAAAAGATGAAGGCGATGATGAAACAAAATTAGCTGCTGTTAATTATTTATTATTAACTAAATAACTTATTAAATTTGGTTGCATATCGGAACGCAGGGTAAGTGAAAAATATTGTAAATGTACCGATAATATGCATCACAACTAGATCTTAGGTAAAATATGTTATTAGGTACCGCTGAGAATGGCTAAAATATGCAAATGCATATGCGAATATGCAAATGCATATAATCCGGTCTCTAATTATTATAATAGGCACAACAATTATAAAAATAGAAAATGTACTTAAACTAATCAGGTCTTTCATTAAAACCCAATTTTGCATTTTTCCCGTAACGAATTTTGATCTTACTTTCATGATGTGAATATTTGACTTCCTAAATATTGATATTATTACAAAATAATGTTCCACAAGAAAATTAGAACAAAAAGTTCGGTACTGGGAAATAAAGGGCTTTTAATTTAATTACGCGTGTTGCCTCCATGGGCATCTACCACAGCTCTCATACAATTAGGCATAGAGCTTATCAACCGCTCTATGAAATTTTGAGGGATCATCTCCCATTCCTCTTCTATGGCAGTTTTCAACTTCTGCATCGTCTGGGCAACTGGCTGACGAGCCCTAACACGTCCTTTTAGCTCGTCCCACATTTGCTCAATGGGGTTCATGTCTGGGCTTCTGGATGGCCAGCCCATAACTGTGATGTTCACATCCCAAAGATATTCCCTGACGATGCTGGCCGTATAGGCTCTTGCATTATCATGCATACAAAGGCAATTCGGGCCCACATAGTCCGCATATGGTATCACGTGAGGTTCTAAGCACTCACGAATGTACCTTTCAGCATTTATGTAGGCAGCCGTGGTCCTGTAACAACCTCAAGTTGAGTTTTGCCGCTCGCGGATATACCGCCCCAGACAGTCCATGAGCCACCGCCATAAGCAACCCTCTCTTCAAAGCAGCATTGTGCGAAACGCTCTCCCTTACGCCGGTAGACCTTCTTCCTTCCATCCTTGCCATGTAACATAATTTTAGACTCATCAGAAAAGAGTACACTTCTCCAATCTTGCTGTGTCCAATTTAATTGAGTGCGTGCGAAATGAAGGCGCGCTGTTCGGTAGGCTCGCGTTAGTTTGGGCCCATTAGCTGGTTTGTGTGGTACCATATCGCGTTCTTTTAACCTTCTCCGAACAGTTCAAGCGCTCACAGATACTCCAAGGAAGTCGCGAAGTTGGTTTTGTACCTATCTCAATGAAGGTAAGGTGACGATTTCTCAAGCTGGTTGTCACGATGAATCGATCCTGCCTTTCAGTTGTGACCCGAGATCGAGGCCTTCCTTGGCGACGAACAAAGCCGCCAGTCTCTAGATACCTCCGATAAACATTTCGGACCACAGATCGACTTAAATTAAGTTGAGTACTCACATTTCTTTGGTTGTGTCCGGCCTGAATAAGTGCCACAGCTTGGGCGGCGACTTCTGTGTAGCTACCATGAGTTTACATTACGAGACTGGATCATCAATATCGAGCGCGTTTAACTCATCGATTGGCCCGTTTAAAGGTTGTAAGAACTCTCAACTAATGAGAGCGCCAAACGCGCTCGAAATCGACGATCGAGTCTCGTAATAACAACTCATGGTAGCTACACAGGTAAAGTATCCATAGATTTGCAGCGCGTAGGTCGTGTCGCTTAATTAAAACTCAGATAAATCGAACTTTGTGTATTGCACGAATGTAAAAGGGTACAATGTATTTGACGTGTACAATTACGTGATACAAGAGTGAACAGGAATGGACTGTAATGTAATAGAGTGTGATAGAGTGGAATATAATAATAGTGTCTTACAAGCTATGCACTCACTTAAATACTAACTACCTCTAAATAATAGTGGGGTAACCAATAGCAAATCAGCTTTCTGTCCTGCGGAAGTCCAAGCGGTATTGCGTGCGTTCTTGATGCTGATTCGTTGATCGAGGCAGGCCGCGGCGTTTGATTGGTTATTGTAGAAAGCGCGCCAGTTCGGTCTTCACGTGCTAGACGACTCGCTATAGTTCTCAAGCACATTAACCGTTGATCAACAGATGTTGTCCGGGGTGAGATTTATGGGAACCCTCGCTGCGGGAGTCAGGGTCGCAGGGACGCGCGCCATGACTTCCGCGTTTCTGGTGTGATTTACAGTCGACCTTTTCCCAGCGGGTAAGAGAACATGTGTAGCATTTGTACAACGCTACAATAGAGAACATGTGTAGCATTTGTACAATGCTACAATACTCCCCCCTTTAGCGAACTCCCCCCTTTAGCGAAGCGTACGTAGCGTGCAGGCGTCTTGACGATCCTGCCTGATCTGGTACGTTGTTCCCTCGTATGCGAGTCTGGAAGTAGGCTGGATTGCTCATCTGTGGTAGCTGCAGGTGCTTGATTGGTCTCGCTGTTCGTATGCCTGGGATCATCTTATGTGTTGATTGTGTACGCAGGTTTGAGGCGATCTATCGATATATTGCTAATTCGTCCTGGTAATTGGATTGTAAAGTACTTTACGTTCGATGATCTTGTATGGACCTTGGTATGGATGCTGCAGAGGTTTGCGGATGGTGTCATCGCGTACAAACGCGTGGCTACATGTTTGTAGGTCGTTGTGGATGAACATACATCGCTTGTTTGCATGCGATTTGTATGTAGGTGTGAGCTTCGTGATAACTTCTTGCAGGTGATTGACGTAGTCGTGGTCCATTTTCGATGTAGCTGGTGTTGGTGATATGAAATCGCCTGGTAGGCGTATTGCTTGACCGTAGGTGAGTTGCGCTGCGCTTGTGTTAGAGTCGAGCGGATAGCGGCTCTAAGGCCCATTAAAACAGCGGGCAATTCGTCGATCCATTTGTTGCTGTTCTAGCCTAGCCATGAGTGCGGCTTTTAATGTCCTGTGCCAGCGTTCGACGATTCCGTTACTCTGCGGGTGGTATGCAGTAGTACGGGTTTTTTCTACACCGAGTAATTGAACGAGGTCTCGGAATAGTCGACTTTCAAACTGTCGTCCTTGGTCAGTTGTGATTCTTATTGGACAACCGAAACGAGATATCCACACTTCGTAAAGTTTTCTTGCGATGTTTTCAGCGGTTGTCTCTTGAAGTGGTACAGCTTCGGGCCATCATGTGCACCGGTCGATCATCGTGAGCAAGTATTTGTGTCCACATGCTGACGTAAGTAGCGGTCGCAACGATATCAACGTGAATATTTTGAAATCGTTCGCTCGGTGGAAATGTTGCTATGTCACTATGATTGTGTCGCTGTACTTTGGAGAGCTGACACGAATTGCATGTTTTAGTCCACTGGCCGATGTCGGTATTCATTGAAGGCCAAAAGAATCGCTCTTGATCGTTTTCCGTGTGGTTCGTACTCCTGGATGGCTTGGGCTGTGCACGGCGTTGAAAGCTATGCAACGAAAATCAGCTGTTAAGTATGGACGAACATGTGACGTTGATGTTTCGCAGAATATTGGCTTGTTGGTACCAGGTAAGATGATTTTCTTGAGTTGTATGTTGGTCTGTTGAGACAATGTTGGTGTTGAGGTGGACTGTATAATTATTTATGTTTAATGAAAGTATAGAAGTGTCTCACATGGTTTAATTCGCGGTACAACTAGTACCGCAGTCCCAGGCGGCTTGCTGCGGTGGTGGACGAGTGACGAAAGAGGCCAGAAGCGGCAAGCCGCCGATCTTTATACAAGGCCCTAAGGGGGCGTAACAGGTAGCGCCGTGGGGATGGGGTGTGTCAGACTTTCGTCTCTTTCTAATCCACTTCCCTTTCCACGACGCCTTACATTATTATCTTACTCGCTAGGTACATCCTATAATAAATCCTATGTCCTATTTAACACATCTCTATAACTAAGCACTTGAGTCTTATCATATTACACTTATTCACTTAGGTATTCGTTTATCGTAGTCACTACTTCACTACAAACTATCACTATTTGTCTTAACACAGCGATGTCGTCCGTAACATCCTCCCCCCGGCGCAGGGCTACCGTAGCCTAATCTTCCACGCAGAGGACGGCGAGCTTCGTGACTGGACGCCGTAGGACGCCCGCTGTTGTTCTGACGTCGGCTGACCGCACCTTGCCATCTGGACCGCTGTAGACTGCTTCCACGACGCCTCGAGGCCACGTGCCTCTCGGGAGCGATGGGTCGACAACTACGACCAGGCTCCCAGCTTGAAGCGGTCGTCGCTGGTCATCTGATGTCCCTCGGGGCACCAACGTCGGCAGATACTCGTCCACCCAGCGCCGCCAGAAATGATCGGCGAGCGCCTGGGCGGTTCTCCACTGCTTGCGGCCAGCCTCCTCACAGGGCCCGGTACTGGGAAGCCCAGAAGAGGCCCCAATGAGAAAGTGGTTAGGCGTGAGGGCCTCCGGATCCTTAGGATCGACAGAGACGTGGGTCAGAGGCCGAGAGTTCACAGAGTGTTCGGCCTCTGTCAGCAGCGTCAGCAGCACTTCTTCTTTCAGCGCTCTCTGATGCAGGACCGCACCCAGCGCGGTCTTAATAGAGCGAACTAACCGCTCCCATGCTCCCCCCATATGCGGCGCTCCCGGTGTGATGAATTTCCATCTCAATCGGTTCTTTAGGCCGAAGTCGACGAAGCTTTTCTCCCACTCCTTGTAAGCCGCACGTAGGTCGGCGTCTGCGCCTCGAAAGTTGGTGCCATTATCTGAGTAAATGACTGTCGGCCAACCTCTTCGCGCCGCCATTCTTCGGATCGCCATCAAAGCCGAGTCGGTAGACAGACTCGACACAAGTTCCAGATGCGCCGCCCTCGTTGTCAGGCAGGTAAATAATGCTCCCCACCGCTTGTCGTGTCGTCGTCCTATGACCACTGTCATCGGACCAAAGTAGTCGACCCCGCAGTGCGTGAAGGGCCGCGATACCTCCCTTACCCGTTCTACAGGTAAATCCCCCGTAGTAGGTGTCACCGGCGTAGCCTTCCTAATACGGCACAGCTGGCATTGTCGTGCGATAGCTCGCACCGTAGGGCGTAGGTTAACCACCCAGTACCGCTGTCTCAGGTCGTTGACTACTCGTTCATTGTTCGCGTGACCGGCTCTCTGGTGTGCATCTCCTACCAGTAGTCGCGTGAACGGGTGTTTGCCGTGCAGAATTACTGGCGTCTTCCTCGCGGCTATAGCTGTCGCGTGTCCAATTCTGCCCCTTACTTTTAGTAAGTTGTCATCCAAGTACGGGTCTAATTTATATAGACTGCTGGACTTCGGTACCGGAGATCCTTTCTGAAGCAGCCTTATTTCACTGGCGTAGTCATCGGTCTGCGCCTGCTTCAGCCATAGTTTCTCGGCCTTTTCTAAAAGGTCGACGGTCATCTGGCTGGCCCGGTCCTGGCATTTTTCCTTAAATAAAAGGAGCATGGCTGTTGTACGAACTAACCTCTCATAAGAAGAGAATCTGCTTATGTCGGGCAGATGGGAAGCTCGTACTTCCTTTTCTTCGGTCATAGTGTACGTCGCGTCGTCGGTGTCGTTTTTATTTCTCTCCTTCGGCCAAGACTCTTCCTGGCCATACAGGAACGCAGGGCCAGTGAACCATCTGTCCTCTGGCCTCATGTGCATGGTATAGTCAGGGCGCGTAGCGTCGTCAGCCACGTTGTGGTCGGTAGGCACCCATCTCCATTGACTGGCGTCAGTCAGCTCCGCGATCTCACCCAGGCGGTGTGCTACGAACGGCGTCGAATCCATCTTTCTTTCGACGGTCCTTAGTCTCTGTAAGGCGCGGCTGTAGTTGTTGGGCATTGACGCATCTTCATCGCGCCGTGGCAGCCCAACTTCGTAGTGATCACCGACCTTCTTCATCGTGTTCTGAACCACGTCGATCGCCTTCTGGTCCTCCGGTCTGACTTTCTTCGCTAGAGAGACTCCTAGAGCATCGATACTGTAGTGCGACTTACTCAACTCTTCCACACGACGTACATCATCTGTCTGCTTTCCTGCAGACACGTCGTACATATGAAGCACTATCTCTTCTCCTCGTTGCTCTAGCGTGGCGCGTGGTGCAGTGCCGTGGATCACCCATCCCAGCTGGGTGTAGGAGGCCGCGGGTTCGTTCTTTCGGCCCATGCGTAGCTCGCGTGTAACTATTAGGTGCCAGTTGTCGGCGCCTATCAGTACTTTCGGCACAGCTTCTCCGTAACAGGCGTCCTTACTTATGTCGCGGAGATGTGGATAATTACTTAGAGTCGATCTATCCACCGCCTGTCTATGAAGCTGCAAGTTCCTCATCGTACGTGCGCGCAGCTGCTGAAATTTACCGTTGTGGCCGCGTATCTGTAGTTCAACCGCTTGACTTAGTTCTTCGCGCCGCTCTGAGGCCACACCTTGTATACGTAGAGTGGAGACCGATCCAGCCACGTGTAGACGGCGTGTTATTTCATCGTCGACGAGCGACACGGTCGAACCCTCATCTAATAGGGCGAACGTAGATATTTGTCCGCCGGGCCCTTTTAGTATCACGGGACAAACTTTCAACAATACACGCTGTGGCTGGCTATCCGCTGAGACGGTCATCACGGCTTCACGTGGTCGTTCATTCTCGTCGTCGGGCGTGCGTGACTCTTCACTCTGCGATGTCACCTTTCGGTCCACGTGGAGCAACACGTGGTGTGGGCGACTGCACGTCCCCTGACCGCACCGTTTTGCCTTGCAGTGCTCGCGACGATGGCGCCTCGAGATACAATTGAAGCACACTTTGTTGGCGCGGGCCCAGTCCCATCGTTTGTCAGAATTCAACTTCAGGAACTTCGCACACTTAGGCACTTCATGTTCGCCGCCACAACACAAACACTCTTTCTTCATTTCTTCCCGCTGTCCCGACGTCGCGTACACTATTTCGCGACCCGACTTTCGTTTCGCGTCGCTCAGGGTCATGCTTCGCGTTTCTTTCTTCGGGGCATGTGCGGGCGTCGTGTTTGTGTAGGCGTACCTCATTGCTCGGTTGGCCTCTCGCATCAGGAACCGGGACAACACTATCACTTCCGGTTCACGTGTCGATTCTACAGCTTCAGAAGCATAGTCGCACCATCTTGATTTTAAGTGCGGGCTTAACTTTTCTATAACTTCCCGCACTAACATCGGGTTCCAAATATACCCGCGGGTGTCCATCTTGGTCAGCACGCACACTATATTTTGCAACTTCACTGCGAACGAATTCAAATCCTTAGCCGCGCTCGTGGGTCGAGGTAATTTCTTAAGATCGTCCCACGCTCGATCCATGAGTATCTCCGGCCTCCCGTAGTATTGTTCCAGCGTGTCCATTATTATCTGTGGATCGGACGCGGTGTACAGGAGCGCCGACACTGCATCTCTTGCTTCTCCCTTTATGCAGTTGCGCAGCCTCGCTAGATTCTCAATCGCAGTGAATCTACATAGTTGTGCGGAGTCGGCATACGCCGCCTTGAATGGCAGCCACTCAGTAGCCGCCCCTGTAAATGTGGGCAGCTCAATCGCTTGACGTGGCGGCGTCCGCACGTGGCATATTCTTTCCAACGTGTCGGCCAATTGTTCCATTACTCTTTGTTCTCGTCTTAGAGGCGACCGAGAGGTCGATCTTTGTCTCGTTCGGTCCCTTTTTGACGGGAAGGCGTCGACACGTGCGGCAGGTTCAACGTCGTTTTCGGTATCCGGGGCGGCGGCGGCACGGATGGTGATCGGACGCGGTGGCAGTTCCTCATTTAGCCGATCCGCGTCTGTGGGGTGACTTCGGTCCATACTTTGAAGCCACTCATCCATCCTGTCTTCGTTCATGTGTACTGAGCCCGCTTCTCGGGCCTCGGCTTCCGCTTCGATCGTCGAAATTTCCAACTCTAATTGTTTAGTAACGAGCGCCTTTTCGATTTCAAGCTGCTCGTTCCTAATCGCGGCGATCCTTTTCTGCGCCTCGTATTCTGCCTTCTTCACTCGTGCCACGTCACTATTATATGATCTACGGGAACGTGTCATACTTCCTGTATCCCGTATATCACGTGCAGCTATCATCGTTCTAGCCGAGTCCTGTAGCTTCGATGTGTTCGTCAGACGGCTTGTCATCGATGGCGTGGCAATCGATTCACTGTAGCTGGACCCCGTCGCGGTGACTCTTCTCTCAGGTAGCTGAAGGGGCAGCGCGTAGGACGCGCTATGCCTTCTGTTCGGCGCAACTCTCCCCGCTGCAGGGGTGGCGGGGGCTACGGACGCGGGCGCGGGTGCGGCCCCAACCACGTGCGCGCCTCTGACCACGTGCGCGCCTCCAACCACGTGCTCGCCTCTGATCACGTGTTCGCCTCCAACCACGTGCTCGCCTCTGACCACGTGCTCGCCTCTGACCACGTGCTCGCCTCCAACCACGTGTTCGGCCCCAGCCACGTGCGCGCCACGTGGCATGCGCGGAAACGCGGACGCGACGGTCGACGGCGACCTAGGCGAATCTTCCGATAAGTGGTGTTGCCGGCTATCGTAGCCTGCTCCTGACCTTTCCTCCCGGGTGGTGACGCGGCTTGACTCCGACTTTTCTTCCCGAGCGGTAACACTCCTAGTTTTCATTTTCGATTTTCGATGGCTTCTTGCTGGATACTTCCTTGAAATCTTGATCCGGTTTCCGAAGGACCAAACTGTTGAGGTGGACTGTATAATTATTTATGTTTAATGAAAGTATAGAAGTGTCTCACATGGTTTAATTCGCGGTACAACTAGTACCGCAGTCCCAGGCGGCTTGCTGCGGTGGTGGACGAGTGACGAAAGAGGCCAGAAGCGGCAAGCCGCCGATCTTTATACAAGGCCCTAAGGGGGCGTAACAGGTAGCGCCGTGGGGATGGGGTGTGTCAGACTTTCGTCTCTTTCTAATCCACTTCCCTTTCCACGACGCCTTACATTATTATCTTACTCGCTAGGTACATCCTATAATAAATCCTATGTCCTATTTAACACATCTCTATAACTAAGCACTTGAGTCTTATCATATTACACTTATTCACTTAGGTATTCGTTTATCGTAGTCACTACTTCACTACAAACTATCACTATTTGTCTTAACACAGCGATGTCGTCCGTAACAGTTGGGATACAACTGTCGTTTTCTTGAGCTTGAGATAACTCGTCGTAGTTGATGGGTGATGGCACGTCGATAGTTTCGACGCGTGATAATGCATCTGCTACAACGTTTTGAGCTCCGCTCACGTGTCGAATGTCAGTAGTGAACTCGCTGATGAACAGTAGCTGCCGAATTCGCCGTGGTGTGTCGTTATCGGAAGGAGGCTTGCGAATTGCGTAGGTCAGCGGTTTATGGTCAGTATAAATCACGAGTTCTTTGCCTTCAAACATCTTTCGGAAATGTTTTACTGTCATAAATATCGACGAGAGCTCCCGGTCGAAAGTAGAATACTTCTTTTGTCTTTCCGAAAATTTCTTTGAAAAATATCCGAGTGGCAGCCATTGTTCTTTGTTTCGCCTTTGTTGTAGAGATGCTCCGGCGCAGGTAGCTGAGGCGTCCGAAAAAATAGCAATTTGGTCCTCTGGCGAACTGGATGGGTAAGACAATAAAGCAGCGTTTATTATGCTCTGTTTGCACAACTCAAAAGCTTTTGTCGATTGATTGTCCCACTTTACTGCCGGCTTGTCTCGTTTTTTTTGAATTATGAAGGAACGCATTCAGCGGTGTTTGAATACTGGCTGCATTAGGAACACTGTCTCGGTAAAAATTTATCATGCCCATAAATCTTCGTAAGTCTTGAATGGTTTCGGGTTTGGGGTACTCTGTGATTGCTGTGACTTTGTCTTGAAGGGGTTTGATTCCCTTGCTTGATACTTCGTAACCTAGAAACTTGACGGTTTCGCTGCCGAAGACACACTTAGATGGGTTTATAGTAACACCATACGTGTCTAATCGGCGTAAAACTTCCTGCAGGTCTCCGATGTGGCTTGCTTCATTTTCAGATGCAACGATAACATCGTCAATGAATGGGAACGCATAATCTATTCCGTTGAGTACTTCGTTTATGAATCGTTGGAATGTCTGTCCGGCATTCTTGAGACCTGGGCACATTCGTGGAAATTCGAATAAACCGAATGGTGTAGTGATCGCTGTCTTCTCGATATCGGGTTCGAAGATAGGTAATTGCGAATAGGCTCGGTTTAAATCGATAGTGCTGAAGATTTTCTTGCCGTGAAGCAGGTAGGTAAAATCTTTGAGGCGTGTGACTGGATAGCGGTCGGGTTTGGTGACGTCATTGAGTCTTCTGTAGTCACCACAGATGCGTAAGTCGCCGTTTTTCTTAGGAACGACGTGTAGCGGACTGGACCAAGGGCTTTTGCTTGGTCGGCAAATTCCTTGCTGCATCATGAGTTCGAATTCTTTCTTCACGGGCAGATAGCGATGTGGAGGAAGAGGTCTGCACTTGCTGTAAACTGATGGGCCAGTTGTTTCGATGTGGTGTTCTACCCTGTGTTTGGAAGTATCCTTCGTGCATGACGGTCGCAGGATGTCAGGAAACTTACCGAGGAGCTGGTGATACGGCTGTTCCATGTCGATACTTCGGACTGTCAGTTCGGCGGAATGAATGACTGATTCTCTAACGGTCAGATTGGTAACTTTGTCGACGAGACGTCGGCCGGCTATGTCGACAAGAAGTTGATGCCGTTTCAGAAAGTCTGCACCGATGATGTGTTTGCTGACTGCAGCGACGATGAATTTCCAGGTGAACGGCCGTCTTAGGTTGAGATCCAGTTGTAGGGTTTTCTCTCCGTACGTTGGAATGATCGTGTTGTTTGCCGCGTACAAACAGAAATCGGTTTGTTTTGTTTTCCCGCCTTTTGTCCTCGGTATCGCGGAAACGTTTGCGCCCGTATCAATTAGAAATGACAGACGCGAATTCCTATCAGTTATGAATAGGCGGTGAGAAGTGTTGTTAGCGTCAGTTGCCGCCTCAACCGACGCAGGCGTTAGTTTTCCGACTGGGCGCTGTTGTTATCGAAATTGCACGGGCGCGTACATTTCCGCGCCTCTGTGCCGTACTTGCGATGATAATAAGAGATAAGTGATTGTTCTGAATACTTGCGGTTGCTATTATCGTTGCTTGTTGAACGCGATCTTGAACGCCGTCTGTCGAGTGGTCTGTATGATCGTGGTCTGGATTCCTGCTTGCTCTTGAGTTCTGCCAGCTCCAGAGATAGCTGCCGCAATTGTTCATGTAGGACAGCCATATCGCTCGTGCGTGTGATCTGCGCGACCTGGTTAGGTTGCGCGATACTGCCCATTACACTGTCTGCTACTTGCGATAACTTTTCCACGTCCGTAGTGTTGCTCACGGTGAGGACAGCGCGTACTGAGGGTGGAAGTAGCCTGGTCCACATGATGCGCAGTGTACAGTCTGGTATTTTCAGTCCGGCTAGTTCCCGCATTTTTCGCAACAGCTGTGAGGGTTTTTGATCTCCGAGTTCCATCTCATCCATCAGCTTCTGCAGCTTCCGGCTCTCGGATTCCTCGTAGACGCTGATGAGTCTGGACTTCAGGGCTTCGTACTTGTTTTTAATGGGCGGGTTGGTTATAATGTCACTTACTTGCTGAAGTGCGTCCAGGCCTAGTCGGGCGATAGCTGCGTGATAGCGCGCATCATCACCTTGCCTCTGTGGCGCCATTACCGCTTCGAAGTGTATAAACCATAGTCTGGGATACGCCGGCCAAAAGTCAGACAGCCGTGCTTGTAGTGTGAGCGTGTCGACTTGTCCTCCTACCTGTGTTGCGTTGCTGGTCGCCATCCTGATTAGAGTCTTCTGGTGTATCACGCAGCAATACCGTGAATATAGACTCTTGAAATCCTAGTGGTGAGACCCGCTTGTGGGAAGCCACTAGAATGTGCTAATCACGAGTATCATCATGTCTGTCTTGATTCACGTCGCTTAGGTCACCACTCTAGCGCGTAGGTCGTGTCGAGTAATTAAAACTCAGATAAATCGAACTTTGTGTATTGCATGAATGTAAAAGGGTACAATGTATTTGACGTGTACAATTACGTGATACAAGAGTGTGAACAGGAATGGACTGTAATGTAATAGAGTGTGATAGAGTGGAATATAATAATAGTGTCTTACAAGCTATGCACTCACTTAAATACTAACTATATCTAAATAATAGTGGGGTAACCAATAGCAAATCAGCTTTCTGTCCTGCGGAAGTCCACGCGGTATTGCGTGCGTTCTTGATGCTGATTCGTTGATCGAGGCAGGCCGCGGCGTTTGATTGGTTAATGTAGAAAGCGCGCCAGTTCAGTTTTCACGTGCTAGACGACTCTCTATAGTTCTCAAGCACATTGGCCGTTGATCAACAGATGTTGTCCGGGGTGAGATTTATGGGAACTGTTACGGAGCGGGTCGGAAGACGGTTTTTAAAAAAGACAATTTAATTAGCTAAAAGAAAGATATATTCAATTATCAAACACGTATTACAAGTTACTATGCCCGACGGAAGTCCAATCCAAAACTGATGGGAAAAACGGTTAGAATCGCTTACGAGAATAACAACGGTTTCCTATTGCATTGACGTAAATGCAATGGGAAACTCAGCATTTTAATTTATATTCCAAGTAATAGTTAATCCGATATAACAACCCCCCCGTTAAGATCGATCATCACACCTGAAAGTGATGAGAGATGTAAGGGTTAATGTTTGCTAAGTTTTGGATGCTAAATTGGATTTTCGTCGAAGCACTACAACATATTATGACAGTTAAAATAAAAGAAACATAGTTATAATAAGAATAAAACATCGAGATAACAACCCTTTTTTTTAAGATTTATATAAAATAGGAAGACATGAAAATAACTAGTAGGAAACTAATAGAATAGTTATTCTAAAATTATGATTATTACAATTGATTTATCATTATTTTAGATTTGATACAAAACTATTAAAATTATTAAGATTAAAATTAAGAGTAAAAATTGCTTAAACAATATTTATCTATGTTTATCTAGATTCAGTGAGGATAACAATATAGATGGAACCAGACATGTGCATTCGTCACAAATTAATTATCGTGAGTTTTATACAGGAGTTTTAACAGGATGTTTCTTTTAATAGGGGTTGGTGTCACCCTTAAGTCTTCTACAGACTCTGACTCATCCTTATTGATTGTTGCTACTTTATCACCATGAAATGTGGTTTGAGAAACGGGAACTGAATAATTTTTTGTATTATGACATTGGTTAAATATTTGAATGCAGCATGGGGCGTTAGTAGAACAAAAGGATTTGCGGCTCTTGTATATAATATATAACAAAGTTAACACAGAGATACACAGGCTAAAGGACAAATAGTGAGTGCTATAAGTTTGAAAATGGGATGGGTTTTCTATCTTATTAATCTCCTCCTCAAAAGTATCTAAGTAGATGCTGGCTTGTAGCAGAGAATCAAGGTTATCTAAGTTATTTAATTTCGAGAAAGGTAATCGCTGTAAGGTTTTATTTAACTTAGAACAATATATCCTTCATGCTTGATGGTCGCAGGATATCAGGAAACTTACTGAGGAGCTGGTGATACGGCTGTTCCATGTCGATACTTCGAACTGTAGGTTCGGCGGAATGAATGAATGGTGCTCTGATGGTCAGATTGGTAACTTTGTCGACGAGACGTCGGCCGGCTATGTCGACAAGAAGTTGATGCCGTTTCAGAAAGTCTGCACCGATGATGTGTTTGCTGACTGCAGCGACGATGAATTTCCAGGTGAACGGCCGTCTTAGGTTGAGATCCAGTTGTAGGGTTTTCTCTCCGTACGTTGGAATGATCGTGTTGTTTGCCGCGTACAAACAGAAATCGGTTTGTTTTGTTTTCCCGCCTTTTGTCCTCGGTATCACGGAAACGTTTGCGCCCGTATCAATTAGAAATGACAGACGCGAATTCCTATCAGTTATGAATAGGCGGTGAGAAGTGTTGTTAGCGTCAGTTGCCGCCTCAACCGACGCAGGCGTTAGTTTTCCGACTGGGCGCTGTTGTTATCGAAATTGCACGGGCGCGTACATTTCCGCGCCTCTGTGCCGTACTTGCGATGATAATAAGAGATAAGTGATTGTTCTGAATACTTGCGGTTGCTATTATCGTTGCTTGTTGAACGCGATCTTGAACGCCGTCTGTCGAGTGGTCTGTATGATCGTGGTCTGGATTCCTGCTTGCTCTTGAGTTCTGCCAGCTCCAGAGATAGCTGCCGCAATTGTTCATGTAGGACAGCCATATCGCTCGTGCGTGTGATCTGCGCGACCTGGTTAGGTTGCGCGATACTGCCCATTACACTGTCTGCTACTTGCGATAACTTTTCCACGTCCGTAGTGTTGCTCACGGTGAGGACAGCGCGTACTGAGGGTGGAAGTAGCCTGGTCCACATGATGCGCAGTGTACAGTCTGGTATTTTCAGTCCGGCTAGTTCCCGCATTTTTCGCAACAGCTGTGAGGGTTTTTGATCTCCGAGTTCCATCTCATCCATCAGCTTCTGCAGCTTCCGGCTCTCGGATTCCTCGTAGACGCTGATGAGTCTGGACTTCAGGGCTTCGTACTTGTTTTTAATGGGCGGGTTGGTTATAATGTCACTTACTTGCTGAAGTGCGTCCAGGCCTAGTCGGGCGATAGCTGCGTGATAGCGCGCATCATCACCTTGCCTCTGTGGCGCCATTACCGCTTCGAAGTGTATAAACCATAGTCTGGGATACGCCGGCCAAAAGTCAGACAGCCGTGCTTGTAGTGTGAGCGTGTCGACTTGTCCTCCTACCTGTGTTGCGTTGCTGGTCGCCATCCTGATTAGAGTCTTCTGGTGTATCACGCAGCAATACCGTGAATATAGACTCTTGAAATCCTAGTGGTGAGACCCGCTTGTGGGAAGCCACTAGAATGTGCTAATCACGAGTATCATCATGTCTGTCTTGATTCACGTCGCTTAGGTCACCACTCTAGCGCGTAGGTCGTGTCGAGTAATTAAAACTCAGATAAATCGAACTTTGTGTATTGCATGAATGTAAAAGGGTACAATGTATTTGACGTGTACAATTACGTGATACAAGAGTGTGAACAGGAATGGACTGTAATGTAATAGAGTGTGATAGAGTGGAATATAATAATAGTGTCTTACAAGCTATGCACTCACTTAAATACTAACTATATCTAAATAATAGTGGGGTAACCAATAGCAAATCAGCTTTCTGTCCTGCGGAAGTCCACGCGGTATTGCGTGCGTTCTTGATGCTGATTCGTTGATCGAGGCAGGCCGCGGCGTTTGATTGGTTAATGTAGAAAGCGCGCCAGTTCAGTTTTCACGTGCTAGACGACTCTCTATAGTTCTCAAGCACATTGACCGTTGATCAACAGATGTTGTCCGGGGTGAGATTTATGGGAACTGTTACGGAGCGGGTCGGAAGACGGTTTTTAAAAAAGACAATTTAATTAGCTAAAAGAAAGATATATTCAATTATCAAACACGTATTACAAGTTACTATGCCCGACGGAAGTCCAATCCAAAACTGATGGGAAAAACGGTTAGAATCGCTTACGAGAATAACAACGGTTTCCTATTGCATTGACGTAAATGCAATGGGAAACTCAGCATTTTAATTTATATTCCAAGTAATAGTTAATCCGATATAACAACCCCCCCGTTAAGATCGATCATCACACCTGAAAGTGATGAGAGATGTAAGGGTTAATGTTTGCTAAGTTTTGGATGCTAAATTGGATTTTCGTCGAAGCACTACAACATATTATGACAGTTAAAATAAAAGAAACATAGTTATAATAAGAATAAAACATCGAGATAACAACCCTTTTTTTTAAGATTTATATAAAATAGGAAGACATGAAAATAACTAGTAGGAAACTAATAGAATAGTTATTCTAAAATTATGATTATTACAATTGATTTATCATTATTTTAGATTTGATACAAAACTATTAAAATTATTAAGATTAAAATTAAGAGTAAAAATTGCTTAAACAATATTTATCTATGTTTATCTAGATTCAGTGAGGATAACAATATAGATGGAACCAGACATGTGCATTCGTCACAAATTAATTATCGTGAGTTTTATACAGGAGTTTTAACAGGATGTTTCTTTTAATACGGGTTGGTGTCACCCTTAAGTCTTCTACAGACTCTGACTCATCCTTATTGATTGTTGCTACTTTATCACCATGAAATGTGGTTTGAGAAACGGGAACTGAATTATTTTTTGTATTATGACATTGGTTAAATATTTGAATGCAGCATGGGGCGTTAGTAGAACAAAAGGATTTGCGGCTCTTGTATATAATATATAACAAAGTTAACACAGAGATACACAGGCTAAAGGACAAATAGTGAGTGCTATAAGTTTGAAAATGGGATGGGTTTTCTATCTTATTAATCTCCTCCTCAAAAGTATCTAAGTAGATGCTGGCTTGTAGCAGAGAATCAAGGTTATCTAAGTTATTTAATTTCGAGAAAGGTAATCGCTGTAAGGTTTTATTTAACTTAGAACACTCACAACAATCATCTTGTAAGATGTTGAAGTTTGATATTATCCAATGAATGTTTCGCCTACAGCGGCGAATTGCAACGTCTTATAAAAAGCCTTGCAGCTCCTGGACAAGGTCAAGATACCAGTACCAAACAAAATAACGTCAGAGTTTGTGTCTTTATCTTTACAAGTTACATGACACTTGCCAGGTTCAGACTGTACAAAAATCCAACGGTTTAAAGTTAACTTATGAAATAGATCGATTGAGCCATGAATAAGTTTCGTTACACATACGTCGGGAAGTTTGCTAATTACGTCACTTAAGAGAGTTGTTTCACACGTAGGGCTGGTAATCGCTGAAAACACATTAGTTAATACGCACACATAACACTTATCACTTATTATTTTGCACTTGTCTATGTCTGTTATGAGTGAACAAAACATTCGGTCAGCTGTAATCGCCACATAAGAGCTAGTTGGCTCGATAAGAACGTAGGTATCGGGTTTCGACATATCGTAAGGAACAGGTAGGGGAATTATCCTATATAAGTCATAGGCTTGTGGTAATATTAGAGGGATCTTAACGACAATAATAACTCTATTTAAATGGAAAAAACACGCAAGTTGCGAAATATCTATTAGGGCGTGTATATTCTGTAACGTTAAAGGTACAGGGAGTTCATAATGGTTAGGAAGGTTATTCCTATGCTTATCTAATTCGCTATACAACTGGTGCGGACTGAGTACAGTAGGATGCAAAACGTTGAGTTTCGCGAAAAGAATTGCATTATTAATATCTTCGATATCGAAAGACAATGTGGTTATGATGGACTCTAATGAATGTAATAAAGAACTTAACTCAGATTTAATTTCTAATTTATCGTTACTATTTGTAACAGTTTCTAATATTTTATAGATTGTTTCCATATTCCGTAATTCTTATGTGATTTTCGTTTTCATTCACCTTAGATATAGTGTTATTGAAGTATGATATAGTCGATTTAATTACGTGAATATTGTCTTTCATGAGATGAGCAAGACGTTTTTCATCCGTCTGTACTTCTTCTATGGCCTTTGAGAATCTTACCGCGTCCTCAGAGTCTAAAGTGCCAAAAATGGTTTTCAGCAGTGAGCCACCGAGGTCCATGAGACCTCTTTTAAAACGCCTATTGGGTTTTTCATCAGCCAATAAATATGATATAGAAGAGAATTTGCTTACGTTAAGAATATGACGATTTTTTAAAGCGGATAACGAATTAATACAGTCGGACTGTATTTTAGAAGAAGTTAGTGAGTTACAAAATACGTTAAGTTTTTCAAATAAAAATTCGACTTTATCTAAGTTAGGTTGTACATGACTTATATCTACGTATGCTATAACATTCCAATCATTATTAGTAAACTTAATATCTAAGAGCTTATCAAAGTAGAGGCCGGGACTGCTGACGATAGAAGAAACATATTCACATACGATCGGCGGTGGCAGCGTCGATCAGAAATAGCAATGAAGCGCTCGTGTATCATTCATTACGTCGCTAATGTTATACTTGTGACTGTTACGTCACCGGCCGGCTTGATTTCATCGTAATGGTGACGTACATGTTTACGATTAATGAGTAGTGTAACAGAATGGTTGCCATTCAACTTTATTATTTTGTAAGGGCCTTTCCATACTGGAGATAGTGCCTTATTCTGTTTATGGTGACAGCGGACATATACCATATCTCCTGTTTTATAGGATAATGGCTTCGTGCGGGAATCATAATAATTTTTGATTTCTCTTTGGAGGATTGAATATTTTGGAGAGCCTTCTGACGACTATAGTATAGTCGGTGATTAAGGGCCCGGATGTAATCCGTATAGGTATTAGTATCAAGGGTATCGCTACTTGAAGGCAAGTAGGGTTTGAACCCGAAAAGCAATTCCAGGGGTGAGTAGCCTGTGGTGCTATGTATATTTGAATTATATGCTATCATAGCACTGGGGATATAGAGGTCCCAAGTGTGTTGATTCTCACCTATATATGATCTGAGATACTCTTTTAGAGTAGAATGGCTGCGTTCAAGGGCACCGCATGTCTGAGGGTGGTAAGGAGATGCGAACACGTGTTTAATGCTAAACAGCTTCTCAAGTTGTTTGAAGACATCAGAGCAGAAGTTGGTGCCTTGATCGGATATTATTAGTTTAGGAATTCCCATATGGGATATGTATAGGACTAAAGATTTCGCTGTTTCTTCGGCAGAACAGGATTGCATAGGGTAGGCCTGAGAAAATTTAGTTAAGTCATCCTGCAGAGTAAGCAAGAACTTATATTTGTATTCATGTGTTTCAGGGAGTGGACCGACTAAATCAAGATAGATTTTTTCATTAGGCCGAGATGCCGTTGACGTTGATCGTAGGGGCCTTATTTATTTGTCTTAAAGGTTTATTTATTTGGCAAGAGCTACAATTTTTCACATAATCCTCGATATCTTGCCTCATGTTTTTCCACCAGAATTGAGTTTTGATTCTTTCAAACATGCGTGATATACCTGGGTGGCCAGCTAGAGGAGAATCATGATTATCTCTAAGAATACGTTTGACCTCGTCAGGGGTCGGGTATCGTATAGAGTTACGGTAGATGTTGACTTTAATGTTCGTGTTGTGGAATAGAAATGATAAAATATTATAAATTTTTGTGTAAGATAATTTTGTGTAAGGATCTGTAAAGTCCGATATCGCGAATTCTTTCTCTTCTATGTACCAATATTTTACCATGTCTCTATAATCACGAAGGAGGTTAAATATGTCTTTATAACTCATTTCGTCATAATGATTTATTTTTAGAAATAAATGAGTGAATAAATGATCATTATTAGACGTGGAATAGTAAGTGTTTATTTCGCGTTCTATGTAGCAAATATTAGGTTCGCTAGTGGAGGCATCCATAATATCCTTGCAGTAAGGCACAGATTCATCTAAGTCAATGGATGTCGGATAGGCAATAAGTTTACACTTTGCTTTCATTAATGACTCGTTGTGTTCTTGGACGATGGTGTCGAATTACACATCGGATTGTTTTATAATTTTAAGAAACTGTTCGTAAGTTTCTGATATGGAAGCTGGATTATGTGAGTCTTCTTCGTTATTAGATGTTTTTGCAGGGTTGCAGATAATCGAATCAGAACTTTCATTATCTTGTAATACATTTACGGGGAACCGAGATAAAGCGTCGGCGTTTGCGTTTAATTTACCTTTCTTATAAACGATTTCGTAGTCGTACTCCTCAAGTTTTAAACGCCATCTAATGAGTCTAGATCCTGGGTCCTTGACATTGAAAAGCCATACTAGAGGTTTGTGGTCTGTAATTATTTTGAATTTACGACCAAACAAGTAAGGGCGAAATGTTTTTACGCCGAATAAAATCGCTAGGAGCTCTTTTTCAATAGTTGAATAGTTGCCCTCGGCTTTATTTAGGGTACGCGATGCATATGAGACAGGTTTGTCAGAGCCGATTGCACCTTGAGAGAGTACGGCTCCTATCGCATAATTGGAAGCATCGGTTGTTAAAAGGAACGGTTGTGTAAAATCAGGATATTGAAGCAGAGGCGCTGAAGTTAGTTTATCCTTGAGGGTAGAGAACGCTTGTTCTTGACTATGTGACCATTGAAATATAGCATCCTTTTTCAGTAGGGCAGTAAGTGGTTTAGTGATTTGGGAGAAGTTATTAATAAAACGACGATAGTAGCCGACTAACCCTAGAAAGGATTTTATATCCTTCGGATTCTTGGGAGTAGGGAATTGAGAGACGGCTTTCACCTTCTCGGGATTTGGATAGACGCCTTTATCTGTGATTATATGACCAAGATAAGCGACCTCGCGTCGTAAGAACTCGCACTTGTCCGGTTGAAGTTTTAAATTAAACTTTCGGATGCGGTCGAAGACTAACTTGATTTTTTTCATATGAGATATCAAATTACTACTGTAGATTATTACGTCATCAAGATACACATATGCGTGAAGGCCTTGGAGACCAGAAAGGACAGTATTCATCAACTTCTGGAAGGTTGATGGAGCATTTTTAAGCTCAAAAGGCATCCGCAGGAATTCGTAGTGCCCTGCAGTGCTAGAATTCGTGTTTATTGAGAACCCCGTTTTTTGTGCGTCCAGAGGATTCATTTTGATCTGGTGGAAGCCACTTGACAGGTCTAATGTGCTAAAATATTTTGAGTGACCTAACTGATCTAAAATATCAGTGATAAGCGGCAAGGGATAACTCTCAGAGACAGTGACGTCATTCAGACGGCGGTAGTCTATTACTACTCGCCATTTCTTTTTCCCAGAAGCATCCATCTTCTTAGGGACTACCCAAACAGGGGCGCTCCAAGGTGTAAGGGCAGCAAGGGCAATCACCTGCTCCTTGCGGCGATATCACGATAACAGGGCTTGCTTATGTTGAGCCCCCTGGATGTAGAAGTACTGAGAATTCTGGACGATCGGCAGGCTTACGTAAGATACTCGTAAGGCTTACTGTCGCGACTCGTCTTAGGGAGATGGCACTGACTTTGTCGAGGTGCGTTTTCACTTAGCGAAAATAAGAACACCCCGGAGATGGATTAGCTCCTCGGTAACGTAAAGTTCACATATGATCACCAGCGGAACGGTTACGGCGATATCAACACTGGTATCCCACTTCTGACACCACTGTTACGGAGCGGGTCGGAAGACGGTTTTTAAAAAAGACAATTTAATTAGCTAAAAGAAAGATATATTCAATTATCAAACATGTATTACAAGTTACTATGCCCGACGGAAGTCCAATCCAAAAACTGATGGGAAAAACGGTTAGAATCGCTTACGAGAATAACAACGGTTTCCTATTGCATTGACGTAAATGCAATGGGAAACTCAGCATTTTAATTTATATTCCAAGTAATAGTTAATCCGATATAACAGAACCCTCGCTGCGGGAGTCAGGGTCGCAGGGACGCGCGCCATGACTTCCGCGTTTCTGGTGTGATTTACAGTCGACCTTTTCCCAGCGAGTAAGAGAACATGTGTAGCATTTGTACAACGCTACAATAGAGAACATGTGTAGCATTTGTACAATGCTACAGATTATTGATAGAACCTCACCTTAATGTTAAGAATAAGTAATGTTTGTTGCAAAACCAAAGATATCAATCACTTTTTCAAGAATTAAATCCAAGTAAACCAATAAAATCAAATCGTTTTCTTAGTATTCGATTGTTTTATATCAACAAACAGGCTCCAAATTGTCTTTTGTTTCTTTAAATTCTGTGTTCGAAATTCAAAAAAAGAAGAGACTATTGAATGAAATTGTTAATGTGCCAGGTTCAAAACTGCATAAAAACTTTTTGCTCGACCTAATATAAAATTTTAGCAAGGACCAAACGAAACTGAATATGCAAGGTGGGCCAATAGATGTGTCCAGAAGAGTATTTTAAATGTTAGCCAGCAACACGAAGGGAGCTAATTGATCCAACACCGTCATCGTCTGGGAGATGAGGCAACAAAATATGTACTCCCCTAACTTATAGTTATGACTGCATTTTTGATGTGAAACATCTATAGGCGCACGTGAGACCGATTTCTGGCGTGGCGACGCATCGACTGTGCGTTTCTCTCTCACTCGATCCGGCGTTAAGCCATCTCTTTCGCTCCACTGAGCTCGGAATCGACTGTGCGTTTCTCTCTCACTCGATCCGGCGTTAAGCCATCTCTTTCGCTCCACTGAGCTCGGACTCGGATACCTATAGTGTATACTCTGTTTATTACAGTACTCATAACCTGTGTTTTTCTGGTAAATAAATCATTTTTCTGTTCTGATAATAAAATGTCTGACCGTGATAATTTAGAGAGTGGAAGTGATCAGCCTCCTGCAAAGAAAGCAAAATCACACTATGACACATTATCAAGTCATCAGTAAGTTAATTATATTTTTATAATTAAAGTATGCATTTATCTGTGCATTTAGCACGCGTATATTTGGTGTGTATTGAGCGCCAGTAAATGTAAAATCTACTCTCTAGGTAGATTAAAATTCACATAAATTTCATTGCATATCATGTTTTTAAATTAATTATTAATTTTAATTTCATTCTTATTGAAATTAATGCATTAAAACAATTGCTTAGAGAATAAATTTATTAAGACTGACAGAACTTTATTTTAAAATCAGCTGATGGCGTGCAGCGCACGAATCTTTTTCTTATTTGTTATTAATTTAAACTTTAAAAAATTAATTAATTTTTCTAATCATAATGGAGTTTATAGTGAAACATTCATTATTTATATTTATAATTTACGATCTTTAGTAGTATATTGAAATAACTAGCTAAGATTCTTGACAATAGATGCTGTATTTATTAGATATCTTAATAATGTTATGTCCAATACTTTCGTATCGTACTTCAGTTACCATCGACCAATTGTCACAGTAATACCGTTCTCAGAGGCAACATCGAATGTAACTATTACCGAAGTCACTGATTAAACTAATTGAGTAGTTTTGATTTAAAATAAATATGTAAATTTTTGTATTCAATGAAAATGAATGTTTATTTAATAAAAAATCATCGTTATCTAGAAAAAAAAATCGTTATATTTTTTATTTTATTTTATTGACATTTTTAGTTCCTACCACAATCTGTTCTTTTCTGCATACTACTTTTACGAAATAACGTCGATGTTTCACATCTACCAGGCGTCCCGTGACGGCTCCATTTTTTTTTTTTTATAAATCATAAACTAGTTCTTGACCGCAATCCCGCCTGATGGTAAGCAGTGATGCAATCGTTGATGGTAAAGCGCGCTAGTTTATTAAGAGCTTCTTCTTCTTTCTTCACTCTTAGCCTTGATGACACTCTTCGCACGCCTCTCCACTGAATCCAAAGTAGTCAGGTGACTTTGCAGCAACAGCCCAAATGTGGCTGCAAAACTGCACACACGAACGGACCTGTGCTTAGTACAACATGGGATTAGAACCTGCCTTGGTGTGAAGTACCGCCGGACCTTTGTGATAACGAAGTGAACGCATTTAATGTGCGTCTTAAATGAGATTTAAATTTTGTCTCTTTCAGTTGAAGTATATGGGGGAAGGGGGGGGGGGGCATTTTATATGTAACACTAACATCTGCCCGCGACTTTGTTCACCTAAAATTAAATTTTCTCTGACCCACTCCGTACCATATAAGGGTCATAGCTAATAGCATAATGTCAAATAATCTTCTTGTAAGGATGGACCAATCCAATGCCTACCCGTAGTAGTAAATCATTAAGGGCCGGCGCTCACTGACGGCGAGGCACGGCATGGCACGGCAGGTTGTGCAGTGGCATCCCGCGGCGTGCTGCAGCATCCCGCGGCGTGCTGCGGCATCCCGCGGCGTTCCGTGGCATCCTGTTGAAAACCCAGCCACTCAGGCATCCATCAGTTTTGCTCCGCGCGTATTCGAAGTTGGTTATAATTTGGTTGTGTCGCATAGAGAAAATTTGTTGTGTCGTTATGGTTGACTGGGATTTAGTATTAATAGCACTTCTAGCTGAAGATGAAGAGAAACAAATAAGAACTGCTAATTTGACGAAAAGACAATTCTGGGTGCATAATTTATGGAGAACAAGATCTACAAATGGTGAATTCAGCAACTTGTTTAATGATTTAAGATACGACCTGCGAAAATTCTATGAATATTACAGAATGGACTATGAAAATTTTGAAAATTTAAGTAACTGCGCCCCACTGAAATGCTGCACAAGTTTCAACCTTATTTCAACGAGCTAGCAATCATAATTCCTCGACCCCAAAGTGACTCATAGGGCCGATGCACATTGACGGCACGGCACGGCATGGCACGGCAGGTTATGCAGTGACAAGAGAGGCTATGGTAGAGCGTACGAGTGCTGCACTACAGGCAGTCTCCGAATGGGGCGAAGCCAATCTTGTAGCATTCAATGCCACCAAAACACAGGTGTAAACACAGGCGTGTCTTTTCACCGCCAAAAGGAGCCCGTTCACCTTGGCTCCTACTTTTCGAAATGTATCCTTGGAGTGTACCGACCGCCTTCATCTTTTGGGAGTTGAGATTTCCTCGAACCGTAACTTTGGGCGGTTTATCGAGTCCAAGGCCAAAGTGGTTGCCAAGAAACTTGGCGTTATCGCAAAGGTCCGGCGGTACTTCACACCAGGGCAGCTTCTAATGCTGTACAAAGCACAGGTCTGTTCGTGTGTGGAGTACTGCAGCCACATTTTGGCTGGTGCTGCTAAGTGTCACCTGGCCACTTTGGATTCGGTGGAGAGGCGGGCGAAGAGGCTGATTGGTGACCCTGACTTAACTCGAGACGGTCTCCAAAGCCTAGAGCACAGACGTAGAGTAGCTAGCCTTTCGGTCATCTATAGGATGCATTTTGGGGAGTGTGCGAAGGAATTGCATGATTTAATTCCCCAATCTCCGTTCCACCATCGGGCGACCCGTCGTACGGCGAGTTTCCACCCTTACGTTGTTAACACCATAACGATCCGGACGAAGCGTTTCGCCTCCTTTATACCGCGTACATCAAGGGAATGGAACAGTTTGCCAGCGGCGATATTTCCGTCGGACTACAATTTGAGTGTCTTCAAGGCTAGAGTGAATAGGCTCTTAATAAACTAGTACGCTTTACCATCAACGACTGCGTCACTGCTTACCATCAGGCGGGATTGCGGTCAAGCGCTAGTTTATAATTTTATAAAGAAAAAAAAAACAATACGCCATGGAAATAATAAGTACTACGTACAACTGGAAGGCTTACTGTGCGACTAAGCACGCGCCGAGTGAGAGGTCATAAATCTTGGTTTGTCTCTTTCTAACTAGTGTAATCATTCTGATCTGTATACATACGCTGTGTATATCCCTATATCTTTCGCAATTGTGCGAAAGAGACACACTAAGAAAAGGTACTGTTGAGATTCTGTTGTACGTAGTACTTATGACTTCCATGCATAGCGCGCGCAAGTGTCATACGAAATGTGAAATTTGAGGAGTTTGGTGGGAAAGCCAAGATGAGTGCCACGCTCATTTTTCATTGGACTTGATTATTTACAGTATGTTAAGAAAACCCTGTCCGACCCGTGAAGGTGTTGTTAAGTATCGATAACTGATTCTACTAATGCATACAAAACCGGGCTAAACTTAAAAAAAAAAAACCCTAAAAAAATAAATATTATTTCGCAAAAAGAGGTAACTTAATAAATGTGTGTTAACCACTCTTCGCCTGCCACCCGCGGGGGGCAGGCGGCAGGGCACGCGGCACGTGGTCGCATCGCTATTCGCTCATAACGATACCGGTGTTGTCACTTTTTAAAAATTACCAAATTTCGGGGAAATTGGAATTAATTCGCTGGAAAAAAAGATTATTTCAAAATTCATTTGTATTGGTACATGATGATTAGGTAAAATTTTATGTTATATTTGGTCATGTGTTTATCTAACCTTTATTATCCTTATGGGTCGGACAGGGTTTTCTTAACATACTGTAGTGTCGTTTACTAAATAAAAACGCGTGATTTATGTAGTAAAAAGTGCATTCAGTGAATAATTCATAAAGAACAGTGAAATATTGTAGCATAGTGGCCACATCATATCTTTACGCTAAACCCCTCCTAATCGGCCTCACGCGTGAATCGAAAGGAGTTAGGTTACATTAAGTTAAGTTTAGGGTTCCGTGTGCAGTTTCTGGCCTGCCATCGGACGAGTCCCCAGGTGGCGGATAGGGGAACGGCCCCCAGATATGGGGGTTACCGATTTACCGGCGCGGACCAAAACCAGAAGTGGGGACCGCTTCGGCGGTCACACGTGCGGCGGGTCGGCCACCACTCCAGGTGGCTAACGTGACCCGAACTCCGGGTCTCCGTCGGGCAACCCGGTCTCCTCACTGAGAAGAGCTGGGGGCCCCGTTTGCTTCAGGGCAAACGAGTGGGGCTAAGAGGAAGGACACCTCGCTAAAAAACCCTTGGCGGCTGCGTCTGCTCGCACAAGAAGACGTACCCAGCTGGGCCCCTCCCTATGGAGGGCCCACTGTAGGCCCGCCTTTTTGGCGGGAATCACCGGCGGGGGATTGGTAGTGAAGGCTCTGCTATTTCCCATGACCCCGCCACTAAGGCGATGTCGGTGTGCCGCTGTTTGGTTTTAGTGGGTATTCCCGGCTTCGGCTGGGCGAGTCCCACACATGCCCTTCGGGGTATGGTGCGTAAAGGCATTTCCACAGCGTCAAGGAAAGAAAAAAAAGGATAAGTTTAGGGTAAATTAGGATAAGTTAGGATATAAACTTACTCAAGAAAAAAGTTACTGAAGTCTAGGCTGTATGGCGTACTATGTCTTTGCCTTTTCAGTTCAAAAGTACGGAAAGAAGTGAACCAATAAAAAAATGTGAAATTTGAATGTTGGCGGCTGTGGCGGCGGTAGCACGGTAGAATTGAAATATTGGATGCGTTTGTTCCCAAATAATGAGTTTGCCGTCAAATAAAGTATGTATTACATAAATTGATTAAATATTGAAAGTATTTAAATAAAATCCTCCTGGACCTAGCCCACGAGGTGGTCATAACCCCATGAGCGCCTGTATCCGCCCTTGGTCACCCCAGCAACCGCGCCTGTACCGATGCTGTTGCTCGCCCTCGGAGGAGGTAAACACCCAACGAAAGAATTTAAAATTATAAGTGTAACAATAATAATGGATCATTTTATTATTAATAAAATACAACTTCACTTTATTTGGGCACACATTTTGGAGGAGGAACTTTTTCATGTGCATATATTCTTGGGTCCTTCTTTTTGGACTTATGATAGGATGCTTCCACGGACACGTACGTAATGTAGCCAGCAAGGAAAACTGCAAAGAGAAAATAAAAAGCGGCTTTATTGATGGATGATCGGTTTGTGAATAATACAATATTATGTCATAAATGGTACATGTACATATTTAGGTACACGAAAAGAAGAACGAGCGTGGTCAACAATCTAAAGTCGAATAACACAAACAATTAATATTCAACTAAAACACAAATATCGATACATTTCAGCATTTTATGCCATAGCAGAGGCCCAGGTCACCCAATATAACTGTGTCAAGAATGTGGTGCGAAACGACCATAACATTTACAATAATATTCGATAGTATCTTTCGAATGAGCGACGGTCTATGAATCGCTATGAACGTTCATTATCATCATCAACTTTTTTTTATCGTCCCACTGCCTTGGCATAGGTCTCCTCTCATACAGAGAAGGATTGAGCGTAAAGACCACGCTTACTCAATGCGGGTTGGCGATTTCATACTTAAAGTCCAGGTTTAAGATATCTTCCTTCACCTTATAATGGTGGATGGTGTCCAAGATATACTTAGAAAGTACATATACAGTGGTGCTGATAATACGACAATAAATGAAACCGCGGACAATGCTGGTTTATAAGAATAATCCTAAACAATAGAATAAAACCTAGCATCAAAAATAAAAATTTCAAACAAACTAAATCGCATAATAGTCCAGTCAAATAAGACTTTTAAGGTTACAATAATTCCCATAGAGCTAAAAATTTGTATGAATGTTCAGAATACTATTATAAATGAATTATGAAAAGTCCCCATCAATCCCCCTTGTGCAAACATTTTTATTGATGGTGAAAGTTTCAAAGAAAATAGTTTTTCGCGTTTTTCAGCTAAACGGTGAGTTTTACAGCAAAAATAGATCAGTCAAAAATTGTAGAACATCCGGTTCTCTACAAAAATGTATCTACACTTTTTTTCATAAGTAATGCCATATCCGAGATATAGCGGTTAAAAGAATTGAAAAAAATATTTTATTCGTAATGTGCACCACCTATGAGGTATTGTGCTTGGCGATTTTTTTAACGTGTTTTCCCCGATAGGCCTATTCCACGATCTATTGTAATCCTTTTGAATTCAAATTGAGTATTGAAAATGATAAAAATTGTGTAAATCCTGACTAAATTATAAATGCGAAAGTAACTCCGTCTGTCTTTTACGCTTTCACGTCTAAAATAATGAACTGATTTTATTGGAATTTGGTACAAAGATAGAGTTGACCTCGAGAAATAACATAAAATAGTTTTGATTCCGGAATTTTGAAAGAGTTCTCTTGGAAACGCGATATAACCGAACTCCACGCGGGCGAAGCCGCGGGCGGAAAGTTATTTATGTAATATGTAAATGAAAAATAATTTAGAAAAATTATTCATCGGATTCATAATAATCCAACGGAACTTCTAGTGTACTGTCTTCGTTTTCTTCTTCTTTTATTCTTCATCTTCTTTTTCTTCATATTCCTGGATACAAATATGTTCTAAAAGTGATGCATCATATGTCTCACGGCGGGTATCGTAATTATCCTCATCTAGTATCGATTCAACATTGGAGCACGACTGTCCTTGAAAATTGGTACATGCTAAAGAACAAAACAGTCCAACCTTTTCACAGCCGCATTTAGCATTGCAACCTTTTTTACAATTGCAACAGATTGTGTTAAAGAGTTTTTCTGGTGCAGGTGGGAGTAACGTATAAATTGGTTCCCATGCATTGTCAACTAACTTCCAACCCCAGTCTTCTGGATTCATTTTATTATCAAGCTACACTTGAACTTGATAATACACCCGGAATAGATGTTGTTGAGCAGCAGCACAGGTTGGGGGAAGACAAGCTAATTGCACTTGTTTTTTTGTTATAAGTTTTTTTTTTTTGCAAAAGATAAGTGTCGGAGTTTATCCAAGCAGGTAACTTTTTTTGGAGCTCAGTACATAGAAAGAAGAAAGCGAATTCCATTAGTGATTATAACTTCTGGAGTAGAGTTACCAAGCTTGATTTAAAATATCATAGTGACTATCATTAAATCATACGAATGTTAATGATCCTGATTTTTCTGTAATAATCATTTTATGACCACACTCCAACTTCAACGGAAATTTACTGGTTCTGTTATTATTTTTTACAAATATTTTTCAATTCGTCTAATGTGAATTGACAAACATCGTTATTTTCAATATACTTAAATAATTCTCTCATCGCAATATTTGTAGCTTCGTCTTGAAGACTACCGACTTTACCACCAGTGGTCGGTTTCAAAAAAGAATTGTAGCAATCGTTATGATACTTAGCCTCGACACCGACTAAATCATATTAAAATTCAATTCGAGCAGCAACTGCTTTGGCTAATGGCTACATCATCACAACGAGTTTTAGCTATAGTTAGATTAGAATACTGTCTTTGAACGAAAGTGTAGTCACTTTAAAAATCTTACGTCGGTATTGCAGTGCTTTTTTATTCTCCAACTCTTCATTTAATTCATTGCTGTAAAATAAACAACACTGATTGAAGCAAAATGTAGTTTCACCTACTCGTGTTCTAGTACGAGGAGTACTTATTTTTGATGAACCAGCTTCTTCTTCTTGGCGAGTCTTTTCACGGCATCAATGCTACTTTTTCGAGTATAATTTTTTAGACACTGCAGATGAATTTTTATAGATGTCTGGTCTTTCAGGTACTCCGAAAACTCATCACCTCTTCCAATACTTGCATCAATCAATACTTTCATGCCGCGATCAACAACTCCACTTTCAGTCAAAGGTTGATTACAAATAAAGCAGAGTTGCGACATTAAAAAAAAAAAAAACAGTAAAATGCATGAACTTTGTTACAAAATATAAGCAATAGCTCGAGTTATCACTACGAAGGAATGCTTACGATTAACAGTATTTTGTTGAGTATGAGACCCTCGAAACGGAGCAGGTATACGAGCATCGCCACAGACAGATGTTACTCAAGGCCATGCGACTAAATGAAGATAGGGGCGGAGTTTTTGACGTTCATTTATGTTTTAAGAATTTTATAATTTGTATGTATAAGACATAGGGACTCATGTTTTTACTCGTATAATGCTTCACAGATGTATAAAAAAGTATCTTAACGTGCATATTATGAATAAAATATTTTTTTCAATTCTTTTATTTTTTTCTTTTGCTATATTTCGGATATGGCAATACTTATGAAAAAAAGTGTAGATACATTTTTTGTATAGAATCGGATGATCTACAATTTTTGTCCGAACTATTTTTACTGTAAAGCTCACCGTTTAGCTGAAAAACACAAAAAAAAACATTTTTTCATACTTTCGCCATAAATGAAACATTTTGCACAAGGGGGATTGATTAGGACTTTTCACAATTCATTTATTATTCAGTCTTTTGAACATTCATACAATTTTTAGCTCTATGGGAATTATTGTAACCTTACTTCTATTTTGAGGACTAATTTGACTTAACTATAAAATTATAAAATGTAAATAGAACATCCTTTAAAATATTGGTTCACTGACCTCCGGTCGGCGGCAACGCGGTCCTGTATCAAATTGCTTTTTTCGCGCTAATATTATTACAGTTTAGTACCTACCACTGGATGCGGCGGTCATCAACCTGTAAGCGCTTCCTTTACAAAATGTACATCATTTAGAAGTTGAGAAAAACGAAAAATAAATTCCTGTGACTCAAAAAACTAATGGATACATTTATGTGGTTTTTTTATGGGTAAACTGAGAATGTGTTGAGGTACACGATGTTTAATTTATTGTCGTATTGTCATCACCACTTTGTTTATCTGCTACAGTGGTACTTCCCTGACCGGGAATCGAATCCGCACACTCATACTTGAGAGGCTGATGTTTTAACCACTAGGCCACCACGACTACTATGAACGTTCATTTCCATTGAATACTACAATACTAGTACCCAGTCTACGCTAGTCTAGGCTGCGCACGTGTTTTCAACTTCGCCCATCCCACCTCCCTCAGTAAAACCCGTATCCGTGGGTTGCAGTGGCACGTGCATTACCTCTCCTTGCGTCGTGACATGCAATGCATAATCGTCGGTCATTTCCCACGTGAACAGCGTCGAGCTATATAGCCGCCTATTCGATCAAGTCACGCATATATCAATGACGTAATTTCATGCGTAGCCTCTCCGTAGGTTGCAGTGGATACAACAACATACATTTTCTTACAAAGTAAGCTTTAAACAAAAGAGTACTAGCTAGTATAATAGGTACTTGAGAATTAGGAAAGATTGTTGTTAAATAAAATTATTAAAAAACTAATATAATTGACATACTTGGGAGCCACGTATACATAGTTCCTAAGGTCCTTGGAATTATGTTAGGGATACCATGAGCAAAGGCTGTGGCGAAAGGTTTTAATTCATGTGGCGACAGTTTATAATAAACTATTCCACGAATAACAGCTAAATCACCGAAATGTCTCCCCATACTTCCAAAATTTAACAAATAAATCACAGCAGTAACAAAAATGACAATTTTTAATCACTTATTGACAACAATCACGTCGGTGACGGTCAGTCTCCATTTAAAAACAAAAACATTTTTGTTTTTATGCCAATGAAATAGTCACGGTACATACTCGCGGAAAAGTACCGTAGCTAAAACACACAAAATCTGACATTCGGTTGAATTTCTAATTGGCGCGATGGCTAACGTTCAGCCCACACAGTGGTTGAAGCAGTATTTAATTAACACACTTCTCCTCTTCGCACCACTGTAATGGGACCATAAAGGCGACTACTGTCGCCTTTATGTCGAATCTTTCAACTCCGTACCATGACCCATTTATCTTTAGTCAATTCACTGCTTCTGATGTTAATAAAAGCATAGATACTTTCGATCACGTCTAATACGCAGATGTTAGTGATTGTGTAAGTCGGAAATGATACTCCCTGTCCTCGACGAGATCCTTCCTATCCATTACTACTCTGTAGGTATCCTAAGGTGTCTTTCCATCGATGTGGAAAGATGCCAAAGTCATTCCGTTACCCAAAATTCCGTCCCATCTCCATCTTACCTTTCCTCTCTAAAGTCCTAAAACGCCTTGCCCATAATCAGCTCAGTACTTTTCTTTGTAAGAATAGTCTACTGAATCCTTACCAATCTGGTTTTCGTCCTGGTCACAGAACCACCATAGCCTTAGTTAATGTCACTGATGATATACGCTTGGGTATGGAGCAGGGCAATCTGACGGTTCTTTGCTTACTGGATTGTAGTAATGCATTCAATACTATCGATTTCGATATTCTGCGGCATGATCTGTATGGCCCTCGACAACGTATATGCATAGAAGAATCGTGCTCTTCGTGGTGCTATATTTCTGCCGGTATACCTCAGGGCGGCGTTTTATCTCCTTTACTTTTCGCAATATTTATCAACTCCATCACCAGAAACCTTTTCTCCTACCACCTTTATGCAAATGACTTGCAGATTTATTAACAAGCTGGTTACTCAAATTTAGATGATGATATTCAAATTATCAACAAAGATTTGTTCTCAATCTGTGAGTGGAGTGAGGCGCATGGGTTGCATGTTATCCCATCGAAGACTCAGGACATTGTTATGGCAGTTCAAGGATGTCCCCCAAGATAAACTGTTCGCAACTTCCCCAAGTTCAATTTAACGGAACTGCTACTTATTCCTTTCAGCGAGAAGGTTAAGACCCTTGGGGTTTGGATCTAAAAGCATCTTTCTTGGGATCCACAGCTACAGGATGTCAGTCGCAAAATTTTTGCATCTGGTAAGCCTCCGAAAGTCTACAAACATTTCCAAAAACGTGTGAATGATCATAAAATAAAGTGCAAATACTTGTGGTACTTTCGGATAACTTTAGATCGTACAAAATTATGCAATATACAACAAGTTTTAACTATTTCTTCGCCAAAGTCTATTCCAACGTTTAATGGTCGATGAAAAATACGCTATTTATTAGTCATGATTCCAAAAGTGCACACTATATATCTTCGTGATCGGCTTAATCTATAATTATATATTCTTTTTGTAGGCGTTAAATTATTGGCGGCATATGTTCGTTACATGTAGTTTGACAATGGAAATGCTTCGTCGCCAATAAAAGTAAAAGGCAAAGCTATTTCATTCTTTATTATTTGTTTCGGTTGTGGAATATTTAAACGATTTTCTTCTATATCACTTCTCAATTGGCTTCTATCAAATATAGTTGAATCTGAACTTTTTCCATAGGAACCAACATTAACAAATATATACTTGTACAGGGTGGCGCAATAGAACGTGCATATTGCATCATCTTTTTTTGCGGGGTAGAAGGGGCGTGGGCGAGGGGAGACCGATATCGTTGGGTAGCGCGGTTCATGAAGTTTTAGTCACTATGAGTCACTTCGACGGGAAGCGTCGCGCATTTTGCGTGCGCGCATTTTACGAAAAGTCTCGTTCGTACGTAGTTGTCAGGCGACTATTTTGTTCTGAGTATGGTGTACGGCAAATTAGGGAGGCTCCGAGTGCTAATTTAATTAAAATCTGGATAAAGCGGTTTGAAGAGACTGGATCGACGTTTAAACCACACGCAAAAGGTCGTCCACGCACATCTAGGACGGAAGACAATATTGAGAGTGTTAAGCAGTTGGTACGAGAAGATCCACAAATGTCTACTCGCAAGAGATCGTCTGTCCTAAACATATCGCGACGAAGTTTGCAACGAATTTTAAACTTGGATCTTAAATTGCATCCATACAAGATGCAATTAACTCAAGAATTGAAAGACTCTGACTTCATAGCACGGCTCACATTTGCTAATGAAATGCTCAATCGGTTTTCAAATTTTGAAAACATCCTTTTCTCTGATGAGGCACATTTTCATATGAATGGGTTCGTAAACCGCCAAAATTGTCGATATTGGAATAGTGAGAATCCCAGACTCAAACATCAAAAACCGTTACATAGCCCTAAAGTGACAGTTTGGGCCGCAATCTCTGCCAAAGGAATAATTGGTCCTTATTTTTTTGAAAATGCACGGGGGCAAAACATCACTGTTAATACCGAACTCTATGTTGCTATGTTGGAAGGTTTTTTGGCCCCAGAACTTGAAAATTCAAGAATAAAGAACTCTAGGACTTGGTTCCAACAAGACGGAGCTACCAGTCACACATCAAATGACTCCATGGCGGTTGTGAAGCAGATGTTCCCTGGCAAACTGATTTCGAAAAGAGGTGATATCCCATGGCCTCCGCGCAGTCCAGACTTGACGCCTCCTGACTTTTTTTTGTGGGGATACCTCAAACACAAAGTCTACACCAATAATCCGAGAAACATCAGTCAGCTCAAGGAGAATATTCGTGGTGAAATGGCAGCAATCACACCAGCACTACTTAAGAAAGTTTTCGGTAATTTCCGTTTGCGGTTAGAGGAGTGGCAACGTAGAGAGGGTCATCATTTAGATGATGTTATTTTTAAAAAATAAACTTCAGTTATCACTTAATAATTGCTTAGTTTTATTTTAACTATACCTGTACGCGCCCCAGTACAGCACGTACATTTACCGCGATCGGTCACGGCTTATACAACAAGAGATCTCCGACCACTCCACAACAAAACTAAGGAACTTACCTTAGGACACCGTGGGTTCCTTCGTGGGATGAAATACCGGAGAATCGGCGCGCGCGCCGACTTTCAATACTGTCCGGATGGCTTCCACCACATTGTCCAACACCAGCAGACACATTAAAGTTCCTCCAGGAGGACAACCAAAGCCCACCAGCATAGAAAACCGTTATTCAGCAGCGTCAATCCACGCCCGACAAACAATCAACAATGAAACCACGTTTCAGATTCAAATTCCACTCAATTTAAAGGCGGCACTGTTACGGTTTATAATCCAAGTAAGTACTTCAAACACACGGGCAACAAACGCGAAAACTGTCCAAAACCGCGGCCCGGCACTATACTTCTCGAAAATCAATCGTCAAGACGCACCCCACGCGCGCGATGATTTACTTAAGACTTTTTCGAAAACGTTCTCGAAACGTTCTGGTTTTGGCGTCACCGACCCCCACACAGATTATAATAATTCCGCTCGCCCGTACCGGTCGCGCCATCTATCAAACTCGACTAACTAACAATCGGACTCGACCGATAAACGAGCGTAAACATCCCCCCGCCCCGGACAGTAACAAACGGTCCGACAATTCAATCTAAGGGCAGGCGGGAGAGTGTGGCGATCGCGCGCTTCAAGACAGAGTCCCCCACCAGGACCTCGACAAACCTGGAAACACCATCTGACCCTGGATACAATTTAACAATGCGTCCACGACGCCATCGGAGGGGTGGCAGGTTTGGGTCCTTTAACAAAACTAGGTCTCCGACTCCTGGTGGGTTCGTCTTGTCTGACCACTTAAAGCGCTGTTGTAAAATGTGCAAATACTCCAGATGCCAACGGCGCCAAAAACTCTGCGTAAGCTGTTGAAGCAATTCAAATCGCGAGAGCCGTCCGGAGTTGATGTCCAAATAAGGATACTCAGGCAGGGCGTTAAGTGGTCTCCCTATCAAGAAATGGCCCGGCGTGAGGGCCTCCAAATCATTCGCGTCGGATGACAAAGGGCATAACGGACGCGAGTTGAGGACCGCCTCAACCTTACAAAATACGGTCGCGAGCTCCTCAAAAGTCAGGATAGTATCTCCAATAACGCGACGAAGGTGAGTTTTGGCGGCCTTTACAGTTGCTTCAAATATACCTCCCCAGTGGGGGCAGGACGGCGGTGAGTACTGCCATCGTACCCCTCTGCGGGAGAGTGTGGATCCGATCTCAACATTATGCTTATCTAAAAATTCACAAACATCCTTCAAATAACGATTGGTACCCTTAAAGTTGCTCCCACAGTCGGATCGAATTAAGGACGGCAGTCCGCGACGCGAAACAAATCTGCCAAGAGCAGCGACGAACGCCTCTGTCGTGAGCGCACTAACCACCTCGAGGTGAACCGCTTTAGTAGCTAAACACACAAAAACGCACAAGTAAGCCTTCTCGGTCTTAGCGTTACGGAGACGCGAAGCTTTAACAGTAAATGGTCCCGCAAAATCCGTACCAACTCCAGCAAAGGGCATCGATTCGGTGACTCGATCGGCAGGCAAATCCCCCATTTGGGGCTGCACGATGTCCGCCTTCAAGCGGTAGCACGGGAGACAACGAAAGATAACATATCGGATCACTCTCCGCGCAGACAAAATCCAAAATTCACGTTGGAGGATCGCAGTAAGAGCGTTACATCCGGCATGTGCATTTTTCACATGGCGGTCCGTGATCAACAACTTCACTAAGGGGCCGTTCTTGGGGAGCAACAATGGATGACGAGCCCCATAGGGGAGCTTAGCATTTCTAAGCCGACCTCCGACACGCATCAAACCCTGATCATCCACGAAAGGATTCAAGCGCCCTAAGGGTCCCTTCAGATTGGATGTGCGTTGGCGGAGGGTTTTCAACTCCGATGCAAATTCACTCTCTTGAACAATCCGCACCCAATATAGCAGAGCGTCATTGCGCTCTTGCGGTGAGAGGACCGGAGACTCAAATTTGCCACGAGGGTTACGACAGTTGTGGATGAAACGCCGTATCCAGGCGGTGACGCCGAGCAATTTATCCAAAGAGCTGTAGCGCTCAAGCAAAAACTCCGGATCTGGAGCCGCTACGGTCTCGGTGGCGTGAACATGCACCCCTGGCGTAGATGCCCTGACCACTGCGGGGGTATGGGGCCAAGAACCCTCCGGCTGTAACAACCATGGTGGACCCCACCACAGCTGGTGATTCGCAAGTTCGGGCGCCTCGCAGCCGCGGGAAGCGCAGTCTGCGGGGTTCAATTCGCCAGGCACGTGGCGCCAAATCAACTGGGCTTTCGATGTCTGAATTTGAGACACCCGGTTGGCCACGAATACCTCGAGGGTATGGACTGAACTTTTCAGCCAACAAAGGACGACTTGGCTGTCAGACCATGCAAAGATCGACCTAAAGTCGACACTAGCTCCCAAGGTGTCGACGACGTGGTTAAGCAATCGGGCTAATAGAGTGGCGCCAGACAACTCCAACTTCGGTATGGTCCATCGGGTCCGAAGTGGGGCAACCTTACTCTTAGCCGTAACCAGATGAACGGCGGCAACACCTCGTGCGTCCACCGTTCGAATGTACACGGCTGCCGCGTATCCGCTTTCGGACGCGTCACAAAAGCCGTGTAGGCTAGCGGAAAACCGTCCCTCAGGCAATATGTGCCTAGGGATACAAACACGGTTGACTTCCGGGAGGGATGAGACAAACTGCACCCAGTCTCGGAGCAAGTTGCCGGAGAGGGGCTCATCCCAGGTCACTTCCGCTGCCCATAGTTTTGACACATGTTTTGTCTTTATATCACTCTAAGCTTGACTGGTAAAAATGCCCCTGACACTAGTCTGCCGTTCTACAGTATATTTTATTTGAGCACAAAGCTTTAATATATTGTTTAATAATTATAAACTAGCGCTTGACCGCAATCCCGCCTGATGGTAAGCAATGATGCGATCTTTGATGGTAAAGCGCGCTAGTTTATTAAAAGCCTATTCACTCAGAAAAACCGAGCGAATAGGAAGGAAGACGGCAGTTGAGCGAGGTGATGCAATGTTAAACCCAACAACACGACCAACGATGCTGCGCCAAAGGGAGATTGATCTGAAGACCCTCCACGACCAAACTCCCAACACAACAACATTAGGCGCATCGTACCCGGCACACATCGCAACACAACTGCTCAGGCCCGTCCTCCGTACGGCTTCACCAGACATCATGCCGGAACACGACAAATCGCTTGGCGGCAAGGCTTTATCTGGTGGGTGGTAACTTCTGCCGGCGGCCGATGTTATGGCCTACCACCGAGAAAATATTTATTATTGCTGGTTTTGTTTCTACAATGACCCATTGGTGATCTATACATTTATACAGTATTGGACGTCGTGGTAGCTCGCCACATGCTCGCGGTTTCCCTTATGTGATTAGAGAGTGCGCATGAGTATTACCAAAACAGGTGCGCAACCGTGGTAAACCGGACCTCGCGGAATTCGCTCTCATAATGATTTATAATCCACGTCTACAGGTGTAGGGGTGAGTCACACTACAAATAATCTAAATATAATAGAGCTTTATTGAAATATCTGGATATCTTTACGAGTAAAAGGATTAATAAGACTGTGTGGTTTACAGGTTTTTGAAGCCCTTGATAAGATTTGGTTCAATTAGGTAGTCATTGAGACTGGGATACGCTATGCGTACCATCATCATCATCATCATCATCATCTCAGCGTATAATCCCGGTCGCATCCGCGGCCTTCGCGTTGGAGCCCGGGGTCCGCTTTCCTACTATTACGCCTCCATTTCGCACGATCTCTGGCATCCTGTGGTGTGAGATTGTTGGCACGCATGTCATCTCTTACAACGTCAAGCCAGCACTTCTTTGGCCTGCCTCGCTTGTTCCGGCCCGGCGGAGGCGCCATGGCAAGACATTTGTTACCCACGTAACATGCCGGTTTACGTAAGACGTGGCCGTACCATCGTAGGCGACTCTCTTGCAGTTTGTCTGCTATGTCACGGACATGGAGACTGCCACGAATGCAGTCTATAGGATACGCTATGCGTACCAGTGCCTATAAAAAGGAAGAAGATATGTATATAGAGTGGTAAGTGCATAAAAAGTGGTTAAGTGCACCACTCTATATACATATCTTCTTCCGAACGCTCGGGGAATACAACCGTTGCCGAACAGTGACGAAGATTTCTATGCGCATTATCACTTTGGGAGATCTGTACTTGTAATTGTATTTGTATCTCACGAAGCGACGTGTGCTTTACTTGTGGTTACCAAGTGTATAAACACGCTGTGAACATGTGCGTAAATGCAGGAGCAATAGCGTCGGAGATAATGAGGAAGCCGGAAGTGTGGGTGTCTCATGTGCTGACTCAAACGATCTTCACGCACATATTCACAGAGCGTTTGGTGTGAGTAAGAATAGAGTGTCATTTGGTGGGATAATAAATAAAATACTATACTAATGAGTACCTAATCGAGCTTTATCAGTGTAGGCTTAGTTTAAAAAATCTCTAATCCATACAATCGTAAAGCAAGTAACCGAGTTTATTGAGTTCAGAGAGTAATTCACATTTAAACCCAGTTTATCTAAAGAGCCGCTTTTTATTGGACATAAATTCATGTATTATAAAGTTTAAAATAACATGAAATGTGATGATAAGTACCTTTACCTTGTTATCAGACTCCACCGTCGGAAAAGCTCCGTCCCATCCAAGCTTCCTAAGGGCGGTTTCACACTCGGCTTTGGCAATAGTAAGCTGGTTTATATATCTCTTTAGTTTCTTTGCATCTGCTACTTGTTGTCGACTTATATTTTGAGAACCACTTTTTTCTATAACCTCTATGTCTACACCCTTTGCACGTTTTACGTTTTGTAAGGTAGTAGCTTGCATTATTTGGGTGACGATGTCATATCTGTAATTGGAAATGGAAATTGTTTCATACTAGGCACATAATCTCACGCTACGTATTCACTGACCGGTGGCTTGCTTGCTTAGAGGCAAAGAGATTAGTGTAGACCATAAAGGCTTTTAAAAAAACTGTAAGTGTTTTTATACGGGAATTGAGGATAGGACTGGTATTTTTTTTTTTTAATAATTATAAACTAGCGCTTGACCGCAATCCCGCCTGATGGTAAGCAGTGATGCGAACGTTGATGGTAAAGTTAGCTAGTTTATTAAGAGCCTATTCACTCAGAAAAACTGAGCGAATAGGAAGGAAGACGGCAGTTGAGCGAGGTGATGCAATGTTAAACCCAACAACACGACCAACGATGCTGCGCCAAAGGGAGATTGATCTGAAGACCCTCCACGACCAAACTCCCAACACAACAACATTAGGCGCATCGTACCCGGCACTCATTGCAACACAACTGCTCAGACCCGTCCTCCGTACGGCTTAACCAGACATCATGCCGGAACACGACAAATCGCTTGGCGGCAAGACTTTGTCTTCTTCATCTTCTTCTTCAGCCTATGGATGTCCACTGCTGGACAAAGGCCTCCCCCAAGGCTTTCCACGCTGACCGGTCTTGTGCTGCCCGCATACATCGGCTTCCCGCGACCTTCACCAGGTCATCGGTCCACCTTGTTGGGGGCCTCCCTACACTGCGTCTTCCAATACGTGGCCGCCACTCCAGAACCTTACTGCCCCATCGGCCATCGGTTCTAAGAGCAATGTCTGGTGACGAGACGAGACTTTGTCTGGTGGGTGGTAACTTCTGCCGGCGGCCGATGTTATGGCCTACCACCGTCATTTAGTTTGTGTGGTTAGGAGAGATAATAAAACCACAATAATGATTAGCAAGGTTTGTATTATGCTGCCTTGGTTTCCAGTTGTTTATTTCAAGGCGGTGGATCGATCTAGATCGTTCGTTGTTTCCGTGAAAACAATAATAATAATAAAACGTTGAATATTGTTCCATGAGAGTTCTAAGTTGCCGGCGAGTCTGGAACGTTCTCGCCACAAATTCAGAATAAAAGTTTATATGATAAAACCTGTACGTTACTTAATTTTCATTTAGCACGTGCTTACAAGACTGGCGCATAAAAGATTCAGAATAAGCATAAGTTACGATTAATAACGCCGGATAAATTACTGTTTTCGCTTAGTACAAAAAGTACCAAAGTCCGAAACGAGTTTTAAAGTGTTACATAGGTAGACGGGAACTATACGGTTCACGCAAGAATGCTATAACGTGAACAAATTATAATACTTATAAATAGTAATAATAATGTTTTAAAATCAAGGCCTCTGCTAGCTGTTGATTAGTAAATGATAAAACATACCTACTTAAATGTTTTATTAAAAGAGGTCGATTATGTAGATAAAACTGGAATTGGACAGTTTAGCGAAAAACATGAATGATAACTCAAGAGATTGATATAATTAATAGTATAGTAATTTGTATAGCATCATCAGCCGATCGATTCTGTAAAAATCTCATCATAAAAATGAATTTAGAGTGAGTTGTCAATAGTATCAATCCCTAGCATTAATAAATTGAAATGACAGCTCATCTACGCTCAGCACACCAAAGTTTTCACAGTGAGTTGGTGACAAAATCGCACTGATGTGCCTATTTTACTAACATAGCGCAACTCACAATGGGCCTCATACGAAGGCTCAGAGTCACACAAAGGGCGATGGAAAGAGCTATGCTCGTAGTTTCTCTACGTGATCGAATCAGGAATGAGGAGATCCGCAGAAGAACCAAAGTCACCGACATAGCTCTTCGAGTCGCTAAAATTGAGTGGCAGTGGGCAGGGCGAGCAGGCCTACATTGCTGGTAGAACCGATGGCCGATGGGGCAGCAAGGTTCTGGAATGGCGGCCACGTACCGGAAGACGCAGCGTAGGAGGGCCCCTAACAAGGTGGATCGATGATCTGGTGAAGGTCACGGAAAGGCGATGGATGCGGGCAGCACAAGATCGGTCATTGTGGAAAGCTTTGGGGGAGGTCTTTGTTCAGCAGTGGATCTCTATAGGCTGAAGAAGAAGGCTTCACTCGACGGAACCACCGCCGCTGGCAGATTGTCCCAGTCCCTCGATGTACGCGGTATAAAAGAAGAGGCGAAACGCTTCATTAGGATCATTGTGGTATCAACAACGTAAGGGTGAAACCTCGCCGTACGACGGGTTGTCCGATGTCGATGGAACGGAGATGGGGGAATTAACTCATGCAATTCCCCTTGTATGCCTTTATCATTCATAAGCAGCCTATAATGTTCGCACTCCTGGAATATAGATCTGTTCGAGGTACCTACACGTCTTCAATTTTTTTGCTCTAAGGCATGCCGGTTTCCTCACGAAGCTTTTCTTCACTACTTTGGGAACACCGATGATGAAATTTACTAGGTATACCAAAAGTAAAGTGAATGCCTGAGTTCGAACTCGCGATCCAAGTCGCAAGCACTCGCAACCACTTGCAAGTTGTGGCTAATACGACTGCTCTCCATAGTTCCATTCTATCACTATCACATTTTGTGAAAAGGATAGTTTAGTAAAATTAGAAGAGACAAAAACAACCCTGCTATAAAATACGTATAAATTTTTGCACGTAGTAGTTATTGCAAAATTACTTTAGTATATTGATTTACCAATTCAATGGCATGCAATCAAGCCAAGGGTAATAAAGTTCTGTAGTTTTTAATTAACGGAAAATATATGGAGTGCACATGTCGAAAAACACATACATTTTATCAGTTTTTTCAATAATTCTATATAACAATTATTTTTATCAACCACTCATATCATAGGAGAGGCCTTGACACATATATGTAATTGGTCAGTGAAAGTAATAAACATCATTACCAGTGTGCACTTACCGCAACCGTTTCAGCGTGTCGACATTGTTACAGCTATTGATCAGACGTATGTAGTCTTCAAATGTTTTCGCGTACTCGTGGGTCCTCACGTGCATTGCGTCCACCTCCTTCTGGGCTTCTAAATACTGGATTATCTTCTGGTTTATGTAGTCTGGTTCCGTTATTAGGTCTATTGCTGGCTGTAAAACTAGAATTGAAGAAAATATGTAAGACAGATAAGGCTCGACCGAGATCTCGGTCTCGGTCTTGATCTCGGCATTCTCGGCTACAAATCTAACCGAGAAATTCGTCTTGATTCTCGGCTAGTTATAGCCGAGATTCTCAGTCATGAGTTCATGACCGAGCCTGTAAGTAGTTTTCTTAGAGAGCCAAAACTGCAAAGAAATGTTAATATTTTTAAGTATTAGTTTTGGTGTAACGTGCTTAGGCCTGCAGGTAGTAAGTTTTTATCTGTGCCGCTTACTATGATGACGCCGTATGACGACAGCTCTTTGAAGTGCGAAAATGCCGAAAACTGTGCTGTTTTATGTTACAATATAATATTATTTAACTTTAATTATTAATAAATAACATTTGCCTTTTGAACGCCAATCTACATAATACGCGATGTGTCCTCCAGCGCCACGCTACAAATGTATAACGTATCTATAGTAAAACGAAGGGATGGGATTAATGTCCTATCGACAAATAATATTATACATTTAAATTAATGTTTATTCACCAATTTACGAAGCTAAATAAAAACTGTAACCGTATTTTCATATTTTATTTTATTTCATAAAAAAATCAATATGGAAACTTGGGTATATTTCCTATAATAAAGAAAAGAATTGTAAATTTATTAGACGTGTGTTCTAGAAGTTCACATCCCTATTTGTCTCCAAATGTAATCCTTTTACTTCATATCAAGTAGTTGGCGCTCGATGCACGTCAAAATCCTTTCTGATATAAGGATGTCTTGTCGACGTATTTCTTGTCGATGTATTTCTATGGTATTTATTTTTATATTCACTGTGGTCGAGTTACACGTGCATAAACTCAACCGATTCCTGCATAATTTATTTCGTTTAGTTACAACAAATACAATTAATATATGTCAGCCGGGATCAACGACTTAACGTGATTTCCGGGGCACAGAGGTTTCCAGATAGGTATGCAATCTTCACTCACCCGCAGACAAATCTCGTTTTTTGTTCGCAAAGGTCCAATTTGTTTGTAACTAGGGGAAACACATGAGAGGGGAAATATGCAACAGGAATACGGCTATGCTTACAGATTGCGCAAGTAATATTTTTTATATTCATGAAACAAATATCATACTTATAAATACGAAACAAATTACAAGAACAAACTACAATACGCCAGTGTATGCTAATTACTACATAAGGTGGGATTAATAACAGATGTTTCTATTAACTCACTTGAATTGATTGGGTGAACAATGACAAAGTGCATTAAAGCGGAGTCCTAAACATGAACAATCATAACTATCTTTAGAACTGCAGAAAACACACTGCATCAACACATGTAAGGACAGGGATAAAAAAAGGCTATTGATAGATTTCATAGTAGGTTTTTTTTATAGCCAATATCCATAATTTACAGACTGTTATTGGTTAAAGTTAGACTCCATAGCATTGCATTGTAAACCCTCCCATCAATATGCTGCCAATTTTATTTATATGCCCTTTTTGGCAATGAAATGTGCTATCATTGTTAATGAATATAATTTGATTATAGGAACAAAGCATTAGTAGAATATTCAGTTTGAATTTATAACAAGCTAGCAGTCTGCAATAGCCCAAATTATTAAGTTTGGTAACATTGTGTCTCATTAGTGATAGTTGAGCTCTTAACATACCTTTGCATGCCAGGATTTCTCTCATGAGGTGTGTAGCAGGAGCCAATGAGTAACACCTAGGCATAAGAAACATTATGACCAGCTCACTGATCTGTCTCAAGTAATGTAGTTCTGTGTCAAAGGACATCAGGTGTGGGGCCAGGGCAAATACTGGTGGTTGATTTAGTTCCAATCTGCAATGTTAACAGTTTATTAATTTAAGGAAAAAAAAAAGATAAAAATTTGTCTATATAAAATATTTTCCTATAGATAGATATCTATGGGAAAATATTTTGTGTCTTTTATTTTTATAGCTAGTTTTATAGAAACAAAAAGCTCTGACATGTGCATCCTGCCCGTCATATCCTAAAGGGCATTTACTGAACAACAGAATTCCAAGCTGAAGATTTGCCAACAAGCAATGGAGTGCAGTATAATAGGTAAGCAAATTGATGAAGTTGGCGAAGGCAGTCAAGTTGAGGTAAAGGTGGACACATCTCATGATTGCATCCCAAGAGATAGGCAAAGCTGTCAAGCTAGATCATGGAAAGGTGGTGTGACAAACTGGTAATGTTTGAGGGATACCATGGCTAGAGATCACACAAGAGAGGAAATATGGGAGGCTTTTCCATGAGTGCAAGCAAGTAAATGCAAGCTATCAAAAAAAAAAAAAATGTATGCAAGACTAATATAATTACTACAACTAATATAATACAGAAAAACAATATAATTTTTTTTTTTTTAGTATAGCGACTTTGTATTTTAATTATATACAGATACTACAGGTTTGTGCAAAATAAATTGTTTAGAAATGTTTTTGCTTTAATGCTCTTTTAATAATAATATCCCAAACTGAACTTTACCTAACACCTAATTGTTATTTGCTGTAATATTATAATTGGTTTCCAATTACTAGAACACCAAATAGGACACACAAAAAATCTAATTAGATACAACTTACGCACAACTCCTAGCAATTCTTATTCTTTCAAAATGCTGTGTGATCTTAGTAACCATGTCACTGGCCAGCAGCTTCTCAGCATCAACACGTAAAAGTCTTTCATACAAGTTCTGTACTCCGCCCCACACATGCTCCTTGAATTTATCTATCACTGGCTCTGGCTTGTGAGACAACTCCTTCAGCCAACGGGCCACAAAGTCTCGGAGGACATAGTCAATTAATAGCTGTAACTGGCTATCCACAGTGCGCCCAAATATGACAGGCAAATGAGACTTTTTTGTTGAATGTGGCCAATTTGACTGGTCCTCCTGCATACAGAAACACAAAAGTCAATACAACAGTGATTGAGACTTTTAAAAAAATATATCAAATAAGTAAATATGTCTTACTTTTAAGCTCTCCTCTATTTGTCGAATATCTTTTTCGACTTTATCCAATAAAAACAAGGATGTTTGGTGCGGAGAAGATAACGACACATGACCCCAAAGCGTCAAAACGAAAACTGCTATCACTATGAATAAACTAAGAAACAATAAATAGATCAAGCTCCATATAAATGGAAAATACCACACTATAGATAAACACAACGGCGCTATGCAAACTGAGATCCACTTATACATGATTTTCGCTAAATTTAAATAAACATTATTTTTTGGAAAAATAGTAAACAAATATTATTAATCAGGAATGTAGGGTGCACAAATCTGTGGCTTTCTTCAGATATTTGCGCTCGTAAAACACTGTTTGTAATACATGTTCTTTTATTTATTTTTTGTGTTTGTGAGATTTGTGTACAGTTTTTTCTGTAACACTATCTCTCTCGTCCATTTAATCCCCCTTCCGTTCATTAGCTAGCAGGCAGCAGCTGTCAAAATGTCAATTTTTTTTTTTATGTCGATTCAAACTCAGAATGAGATGCAAGATTCTAGTAGACTAATAGCACAATGTGAGTGAAAGAGATAACCTAACATTGACAACTAGTCATGGACGTCACATTGACATATCAGGTGAGTAAACATTTTTTTTTTGTTTTGGTTTTTTTTTTTTTTTTTTTTTTTTTTTTTTTTTTAATTTGGCTCGCACGGTTTGTGCATTTGCCACTACAAGTATAAAGGTAGGGAAACCAAATAAATTCATTGAAATGCGTAGGAACGGATTACGGAATTTTGGAACAAAGGATAATAGGATCAGGTTTGGTGGTAATATAATAAATAAATAATGATATACCAAACATATATATTAAATAGAAATTAAAATTGGGAGTTGGGAAATAAAAAAACTTATACTTTAATATTATTAATAGTTATAAAGGTAGATATTAAATTATAAATATCAAAATTTAAGGAGCTTAACAATGTAGGGATTGATGTAGGAAGAGGGACAGAGAGTTCAATAAGGGAGTTAATGAATGAAGAAGAGTCACGGTTGGGGCATGCAAAAAATATATGATTCAAATCTTCCTCACAACCACAACAACATAAATTATTGTGAATAATCCCAAGTCTAGCAAGGTGAGAGGCTGTGCAAACATGACCCAAGCGCATTCGTATCAAACTGGAGGTTGCAAGCTTGGAAAGTTTTAATTTGGAAAACCATACTTTGAGAGGTATTCTTTGTTGTATACGTTTATAATATTGACCTTTACGACTACTTGAAATATTCCATAAATTTTCCCAGGCATCATACAGATGATCTTTAGGAAGACAGTGAAGGTCAGATACAACATTATTATATGGAAACTTATCACCATCATCTACAGCGTCTTTAGCAAATTTGTCTGCTATCTCATTGCCGCGAACATTGTGATGGCCAGGTATCCACACCAAAAAAACATCAAGATTTTTAAATTTGCAATTTAGTAGGAGCTGTCTGGCCTCTATAACATAGGGATGATTTGAACCTGACCAAGGAAACTTTTGCAGTGCTTGTAAAGCACACTTCGAGTCAGTGAAAATAATAGACTTGCTGAGTTTCGCAAGAAGTACGTATTCTAGGGACTTTAAAATTCCAAAACATTCTCCAGAAAAAACTGATGTTTCAGAAGGTAATTTTATTTTTTGATGAATGTTATATTGTTCATGATATACAGCTACCCCAATCGTGCCTGAAACTGGGTGCTTGGAAGCATCACAGTAAATGTAATGCCTATCAGCCCAGTCTCTTTCGACTATGAAGTTTAAGTTAGAGTTAGCATAACGATCATTCTTTAGCGATATAAAGTTATAGTTTATTTGAGGGGAAAAAATAAGAGCTTCGTAACAGACAGAAAAAATTGGAAGATACTGAGAGCGGTGTGTGGGAGCTTGAAGTGAAGTAAATTTACGGAAACTTATAATAGAGCATGGAAGAGATTTATTTGACCAATAAGACGAACATTCAATTTTTTCTGAAAGATACAAAAGTTTTTGATAAAGTGGGTGGTTGGAAAATTGAAGAGTTCTGAGAATGAATTTATCACATAAGTACTGTCTACGAAGTTTTAAAGGAGGGTCCAAAGATTCCACTTGGAGTGCGTTAATTGGGCTAGACCTCATGGCACCAGTTATAATACGCAAGGCTTTTGATTGAATTGAGTCTAACTTTGTCAGACCAACAGCACTACAAGGTTCTAAGAAATATGTCCCATAGTCTAAGATACTTCTAATAATAGCGTTATACAATAATTTTAACACGAATGGATGGGAACCCCACCAAACTCCAGAAAGACAGCGCATAATATTTAATAAACGTTCACATCTAGCCAATACATAATAACAGTGTGGTAAACCTGTAAGTTTACCGTCTAGAAGGATACCCAAAAATTTTACTTCGCTATTTTCAGGTATTTGTTGATTATCATACACAACTGAATATGGAGGAGGAAAACGCATTCTAGAAAATAAAACAGCGCTACTTTTGTTAACACTAAGACACAAAGAATTATTGTCCAACCATGATTTAAGAAATTTTAGAGCGACGTTTAGAGAGGAACTTAGTTTTTCAACAGAGCGTCCTGATACATAAAGAACTAGATCGTCTGCATACTGTAAAATATTGGCTTTACCAGAAATATGGAATTCTAAATCAGAGGTATATATATTATAAAGAAGTGGGCTCAACACCGAACCCTGAGGCAGTCCTTTCCAGGTTAATCTTGTTTTCATTTCAGATTCACCTATGTCAACTTGTAATTGTCTGCCTGAGAGAAGATTAAGAATGAAATTGCAGAATATGGGAGGTACTTTTAGTTTATAAAGTTTAGTATTCAAAACATTTAAATCAACATTGTCGTATGCAGAAGAAATATCTAGGAAAACAGCAAGCATGGATTCATTATTTGAAAAAGCCAATCTCGCATCTGTAATGAAAATCCCTAGACTGTCCATGGTACTTTTTCCTTTCCTAAATCCATACTGACTCAGAGATAGTAAACCTTTACTTTCTACATACCATTCTAAACGGTTTTTAACTAAATGTTCAGCTAGTTTTGAAAACACAGTGGCAAGGGCTATCGGTCTGTAAGAGTTAGGATCTAACGGTGGTTTATTTGGTTTTAGAATGGGGATGACTTCGTATATTTTCCATGAGGAAGGGATTATACCAGAACTTATTGTGGAGTTGATTATGTTTAAAAAGTAAATTAGACTTGAGTCGCTTAAATTTGCAAGGAATGAGTAAGGAATACCATCATGACCTGGAGCAGAATCTTTTACGTAGGATAAAATACCTTTCAATTCTTTAAGGGTAAAAGGACTGTCAAGGCCCGTTACATCCTCTACAGGAGATTGGAAAGGGAGATGAGATGAAATGATGGACATTTGTGGAACAAAAGGAGGAGCTATCTTGTCTAAAAATTTATCTGCAACGGATTCATCCAGATAGTGAGGTATTGTTTCCTTAAATGCTGATCTGAATCGTCGTATATTTTGCCATATTAATGACGGAGAAACGTCAGGCGATAGCGAAGTGCAGAAACGACGCCAACCATCCCATTTCTTCCTTTTAAATAATTTACGAGTATTGTTCATAATTAATGTGAGGTTATTAAAATTTTCTAATGTTGTACACTGTTTATATTTTACTTCAGCCTCTTTTCGTTGGCGCACTGCTAAAGAACATTCATTGTCCCACCATGGGGGCGACGGAATGTTATTATTACATCGTTTAGTTGGGAATGTTTCATTAGCAGCGTCCAACAAGAGTGATGCAAAAGAATCAGCCAGAATTGTCGATGAACTTAATGCATTTTCAGGAAGGTTGGATAGTCTCTGCTCAACTCGCTCACTAAACGTTCTCCATCTGTCATTGTCAATACTGTCATTAGAAGTTTTAATTTTGTATGCTAATCTTGGTCGGCGTCTGGATAGAGATTTGATAAATTTTGTCATAGTTATTATTACGGGATAATGATCGCTATCAAAAGTCGAAGGCAGGGTATTCCAGGTCACTGTAGGCGCAAGACTAGGACTGGCTATCGTGAGGTCTGGGGCACTGATCCCTTCATTAGGTTTAGTGAGACGTGTTGCAAGACCTGTATTCAAGATACAGAGGTTATTAGAATCCAAAATGTCTAATATCCTTGACCCGTAATAACTAGAGTTGGAGCTACCCCAAGCCTGGTGCTGAGCGTTGAAGTCACCCATAATTAAAAATGGTTTAGGTAATTTTGCTACTATGGTTTCTATTTCGTTGTATAATGATGATGAAGGGTGGGGAACATAAACAGATACAAAACATATTTTATTGATAGATACAGCTATTATAGAAAAATCAACACTATGATTTGCAATGGGAATGTGGTGAAAAGGTATTGTGTCATGAATTAACAGAGCAACACCAGCATAGCCATCTGTTCTATCTTCTCTTAAACATAAATATTGGGAGACTTTAAAGTTATAACCTGGCTTCAACCAGGTTTCTTGCAATGCGACAACAACAGGTTTATACACATTAATAAGATGTAGTAAATCGCTTTTTTTAGAGTTAACACTGCGACAATTCCACTGAAGGATTGTTGACAGCTGATCCATTATTGATATTATTAAAAAGTTGACTAATACTTTGTATAGCAGCGTTGGACGGTTCAGACATATTCTTTGTTAGCAAATTAATTAAAATGATAATTAAATCTCTAGTTGACTTATTATTTATGGAATTATTACTGTCAATATTTGTGCCAATGGATGGTAAAGGAATATCATAATCTTTTGTTAGGGCAGAATGAGTATATTTGTCATATCCTGTACTATGTTTAGGAGAATTATTGGGTTTATTAAAAAATACAGTTTTTTTATATGAACTTGTTTGTTTGTTTCTAGTACCTTTGGAGGAGGATTCAAATGTTTGCCTTAAAGGTGGTGAAGGAACTGCAACAGAAGTTAAAACTTCTGAATATGCTTTGTTAACAGGAGGATGCAACTTAACTGCTTCTGCATATGAAATGCAATTGTTAGCCATAGTTTCCTTAATGGCTTTTTGGCGACTAAACTCTGGGCATTTCCTATTTGTGGCAAAGTGGGATCCGGAACAAAGAAAGCATACAGCCTCATCCTCATCTACATTGCAACTGTCCCCAGTATGGTTATTACCGCATTTAAAACACCGTGGAGCTGAGCGGCACTGTGATTTGATGTGTCCATATCGACAGCAGTTGAAACACTGGACTGTTGGGAAGATATAAAGCTCAACAGGAAGAGAGTTGTAACATAAGAATATTCTTTTGGGTAACACCTGGCCGTCAAATGTTATTACAACAGTTTCAACAGGAATGTAGTTTGGTTTACCATCCACAATATGTTTTCTATTGATGCGTCGTACTTTTAAAATTTTTCCACATCCAATAGGCACAGATATGTTATTCAGTATATCCTCCTCAGACCAATCCTTAGGGACTCCTCTAACCACACCCATCCGGGTGACTGATGAGGAGGGTATAAAGGCCTTATAGTTGTATTGTTCCAATGTTTTATTTTCTAGAAAAGAATTTGCATCTGTGAAATTGGTAAATGAGATTAAAACCCTGTTTCTGCCTATTTTTTTCAGACTACCATTTACTATATTTTTTATGCAATTCTTTTTTAGAAAATGACCAAAAGAGACTGGGTGAATAAAAACATTATCATTTGGACTTGTTTGTATCTTTTGGATGTGGATTGTGTAAGGAGCTGCATCATTCGCCTCATATAGTTTTCTACCTACCAATGTGCTTGGGTCAGATGATTGTTTATGAGTATTGGGTTGTTGGGATGATAGTGGTTGTGAAGTGCTAGTTGATATAGGGGGTATAAATTCAGATTGAGCATTCTTAGAAGGACATTGACAGTCATTTTCACATATTGTTTCAGAAGATTTATGGCGCCTGCGTTTTTTATTACAGTGCCTGCATATTTTGCGAGAGGAGATACGTTTTCTCTTATTGTTGCTTTTGCTCTCGGAAGCATCTGTATCTAGAAGGGAACCCTCTGTATCCATTTCTGAATGTGGAACCGTGACTACAAGCGAAACCTCCGGAGGCGAACCTCCACCAGGGTCGTCTGGGTCGTCGTCCATCACGAAGAGTAAAAGAAAAAAAAACTTACCTAAATCAGCAAATATATAAAATTACTATATTAAATATGTAAAATTAAACTTATTTATATATACAACCACCTAAATGATACTATTATTTACACTAAAAAGTTAAAGAAGCAGAAAAAACTCGCCCGCCACGTTCAAGGTTTCCCGCGCTTTTCTCTACCTCCAAAAGGTGACAACTTTAACTACAAAAGTTTTCGTTTTCGTTGAAGGATACTAAAAACGTATTGTCAAAGTAGTAACTCATACTGCCAAATTATCATTGCCTTTCAAAAACTTACAAAATAATCGAATAGTTTAATTCGATTTGAACTCATACTGCCATTTTTAGTAAGCAATAGTTTCCGCTAGAGGCGCTCGTGTGCAATGTATGGAAACAAGACGAGACGATCATAGTTTTAGAAAACTATCAAAACTCATACTAGGCCCACAGGTATCTTAATTTGACAGGATTGAACTAAGGCTCGGCGCAAATGGGCCACCAACCACAGCCACCGGTGGCCAGCGACGGCGACTTAGCACACTTTATAATATATTTTGTATAGACGCACCGCACACGTGAATCCGGTGGCGGCCACTCGCTACAGTAGTGTCTGCGACTCGCCACTAGTGGTCACTACAAAGAGTATAATAATACTAGGGCAAAAAGTATAGTAAGTATATAATTATACTAGGGTCACTACGTGCCAAAATGCCGCCACTCGCCACCAGTTGCAGTTGCCTACATCGAGCTTGGCGACGAATGAAGCAGCGTCATCTACTTTTTTGAGCATTGAAACATATATTTAGTTTCGTCCAGTCCGCAATAGATGTATCTGTAATAATATTTTTAATATCATGTTAGTTTGAATATATTAAAATCTTCATATAAACAATTAATTATATTTATCTATAATATCTTAAATTCTTTTAATACAACGGGAATAATAGGCTTTATATTCACTCGTATTAACATCTGATTCTAATGTTAATGTCACGCTGTGAGTAAAATGGTCGCCATAGTCTGCGCACACGCTTGACTGTTTCTCGATTGTTTTCTGTGTCTATCCTAGTTTTTGAGAATTATCTTCGTTATAAACGTCGAGTCGAGATTACTTTTGTTTCGATACCAAGATAACCATCCAGAAACTGTTATACTACGCGCTATAGACGCTATTTTGTTTTGTGTTGTGACTGCAGTGAATGTTCGTTATAAACGTCGAGTCGAGATTACTCCTCTGTTTCGGTACCAAGATAATCATCCAGAAACTGTTATACTACGTGCTATAGACGCTATTTTGTTTTGTGTTGTGACTGCAGTGAATGTTCGTTATAAACGTCAAGTCGAGATTACTCCTCTGTTTCGGTACCAAGATAATCATCCAGAAACTGTTATACTACGCGCTATAGACGCTATTTTGTTTTGTGTTGTGACTGCAGAGAATGTTCGTTATAAACGTCGAGTCGAGATTACTCCTCTGTTTCGGTACCAAGATAATCATCCAGAAACTGTTATACTACGCGCTATAGACGCTATTTTGTTTTGTGTTGTGACCAGTGCCGGTTTTAGTACTAACAGCGCCCTGGGCGAGATTTCTACGGCGCCCCCTAATTGCAATTCAAACCCATACGAAAAAAGGCGAAGGATAATAATGAAATAACCATTTATGAAAAGAAATAAACATTTATTAAAAAAACTAATAAAATTTTACTTTTCTAGCCCTTATATCGGCGAACTCTGTTATTAAGTTATCAAAGTCGATGTTTTCAGCTATTTCATTTTCGATCGACAAAGTTGCCAAGTTTGTCAATCTAGATTGTGATATCGTCGATCGCAGATAGGTTTTTATTAGCTTAAGCTTAGAAAAAACTCCTCTCTCCACTAGCAACCGTTACGGGAATAGTTAATAATATTCGTAATGCTATCCAAACATTTGGATATAGTTCTTTTAAGTTGCGGTCTTTAATAAAATTTAAAACAAAAACAGGAGTAACCACTTTCTGATCAGGCAAAAACGATTTCAGACTTATGAGTTCATCGCACAACATACATCCATCTATATCTGATTTGGAATTTACATTTAATTTCAATTGAAGATCACTACAGAGTTTGATAAGGTCGTGTTTTTCTGGAATCTGTTTTAAATTGTACAAAAAAGACCAAGATTCCGAGTACTCACATAACTGTTCAAATCTTTCGTTGAGTGAAGTTAACGTCGTGTCCAAAAGACAGTTGAAAAATTCAACCTCAAATTTTTATTCTGGAGAAGTTATAGGCTCATCTTGGGCAGTTTCACCAGCTTGGCGCTTAACACGTCGAATTCTTGTTGTCGCTCTAAACACAGGTTCTATTTCTAACTCTTCAGCCAATTCCTTCGCAGTTAGAATGGCGCTTTTAAAGCCTGTATTTCTATATTCTTCCAAGAAATTGCAGCATTTTTTCAGCATGTCTGTGCTTTTACCGAGATCCATGTCTGTTGATTGTAGAGATTTACTAACGACATTAATTTGAAAAAGTATGTCATACCAGACAACCAATGAAACTATGAAGCCGAAATCTTTTAGCTGTTCGGCTAGAGTAGTAGCCTCATGAGAGACTTGAACATCAGTTTGCTGAGTTTCGATAGCCAAAGTGATTAAAGCGTCATGGACGGCGCTAATTTGATAACGGACTGCTTTAACACTGCCTATTCTTGCTTCCCAACGCGTGTCACTGAGTTTTTTTATAGTGTACAATCCCAAGTGATCGGTCAGAATTTTCCATCGATGAACAGAAGCTGAAAACAACGTAAACAACCTCTGAAGTACTCCAAACAAAGTGACAGATTTTACAGATGACTTAGCGGCATCGCATAGTACGAGATTGTAGCTATGACAGCCACACGGCACATATACAGCTAAAGGATTTATGTCCAGAATTCTTCTTTGAACTCCAATATTTTTTCCTTTCATGTTTGCTCCGTTGTCATAGCCCTGACCTCTACAATCGTTCAATTCCAGTCCGTATTTATTTAAAATATCAACTATAACTTCAGTCAGCCTTTCACCAGTCGACTCATTAACAGGTATAAATTCTATGAAATGCTCTTTTACTGATATTTTATCGACATCTGATGATAAATCAACAAATCGTATTGTCAGTGAAAGCTGTTCTATATGACTAATGTCCGGAGTACAGTCAGCTATAATAGAATAATATTTCGATTTCTTTGCACGTGATATGATTTCTGACTTCACTTTTTCACCCATCAGCTCTATTAATTCATTTTGAATGTCTTTTCCGCAGTAGTGGTAAGAAACATCACCCTTTACAGCTAAACGCAAGTGCTCCTCCATAATTGGATCAAATTTGGCTAGTAGTTGTACTAAACCCAAGAACTTTCCATTATTTGGAGTATATAGTTTGTCGGAAGTACCTCTAAACGCCATATTGCTTTCAGCTAAATACAGTGTAATATGCATTAATCTAGACAAAATATTATTCCACCTTGTAGTTTCCTTTCTAATCAAATGTTGCTCTTGACAATCTATTGTTTTTCCCGTTTTTAATCTTAGTTCAGCCTCAATCCATGAGAGGTAAAACTTCTTATGAAAAGTGCTACTTTCATGAACTTTTAACATTTCTGATAAGTGTTTCTAGTCGTTATATCCTTCAGATGCTAAATTCGACGTTGAGCTGCTATCAAATAGCCGGCAACAAAAACAGTAAACTCGATTTTTAGAAACTGAGTATATTAACCAACGACGCTGAATTATTTCATTGTTTGCAAGTTTTTTGGTAAAATGAGAATTTGAGAAATGTCGCCCTGTATCATTTTTTGGATAATTATCAATGTGAGTTTGCACTGGGCCATTAGTTATTATATGATCAATAACTTTGCTATTTCGAGTGAGTGGCCAAGTGGCTGGATCCGATATATTTGGAGCAAGAGAACTAATGTCATCTAGAATTTGTATTTATTGTACATCACCAATAGTGTCATCCTGAGCAGCATCTGTAATTGTAACACAACTTGTCTCCTCACTTCGGGAAACTTCGTCCACAATCTCTTCAACAGCTAACTGATCTGACTTGTCAGACAGAGACTCCACTACCGATGCATTCGCTTGTATTTCAGATGTAGATGCCACATTAAGGTCTTGATTTTTTGTTGTGATATATTTGCCTATATTCATAAACTTTTTTGTTTTTTCAAATTCCTTCTCTTTTTCTGCTTTTCGTTTTCTATATTTTGACCCAGATGGTTTTCTTTTGAAAGGATCAACGTGTTCAGACATTTTGTACTAATCAAATCTGCAACAAATTAAATCTGCGTAAGTCCGATCATTTCTATAAATTAATTAAATATAGCGCTATTGAGGGAGGACGACCAAAAACGCTTTATATTCAGTAGCCTTACCATGAGTTTGTAAAAACGTTCTCGCTATCAAAAACTATCGCTTTGTCCCTGTCATTGTGGTGCACGTGAAAGAGACAAAGCTATAGTTTTCGATAGCGAGAACGTTTTTTCAAACTCATGGTAAGGCCACAGGAAAGCGTTAGCATACACGTGAACTACGATCTAAAAATCTAGGTAAGGTAATATTGTCATGGCAGCGGAATAATTGTGAAATGTTATATTTAAAAGCTTGTGTTACGTGATAGTGCTTAGATTTGTATGAAAAAAATCACGATCATCCACTCGTTCCCGAAAAAATTACTTCTATGTACAGTCAGATGCAAAAGTCGGTGGACTGTGGACACTTTTCACCTTTAACACAAAGGCTTACGAATGAACAGGCTTCATCCACTTTTACACTTGACCGTACCTCCTCGACATTCATTTATTATCTCCGTGTTAAAATTTCATCAACATTATACAGTATGTTACGAAAACCCTGTCCGACCCACAAGGATAATAAGGGTTAGGTAAACAAATGACCAAATAAAATATAAAATTTTGCATAATCATCATAGTAACAATACTAATGAATTTTGAAATAATCTTTTTTACCAGCGAATTTACTGTAACTTCCCCAAAATTCGGGAAATTTAAAAAAGTGTAAACACCATTTTAGACCTTATAATTGTCGGCTTTCTTTTGATTATTTTTTTAGGTTCTTTAGCGGCGTCAGTGTGTCTAGCCGCCGACGGCGGCAAAGGAATAATTAGAGCTGTGCTAGTTTATGCGTAATAACGTTTTGTTTTTGTAGCTATTATTCGAAACTGTACCTGGCCGAATGATTTGTTGTAAAAACACAGATTACCTAATGGTAAAAGTACTTTTTTTGATTATCGATTAATTACTCATAACAATATTGTAACACAAGTACCTATTATTAGTAAATAGGAACTAGAAAGGTCTTATGAAATACGATTTTAGGAGAATATTATAAAGAATGTAAAGCATTTAAGTTCACCTGATTTAAGTTATGTGAAAGTTCTAAAATCTAAAGAATGCCATGCGATGTTGAATCGATGCGTGAAATTCTGAAATACAAAATTGATACCAAAAATCGATACGAGAAATATTTTGAATACTTTCACACCTCTAGTCAAAGGGCACCGCCGTGCAGTTAGAGTACCTATTTTTATGAAATAAAAATCATTTTTATTTTAAATTTATTAGTTTCGCGTAGACATCGCGTCCGTGTAGACGTATCGTTTATTGTGTGATCATATAGTTTTCTAACGTAATGTAACCTGCTGATGGAAGGTACCTAGTGAAATTGCAATTGTGTTGTGTTGTGATCAGGTGTTGAACGATTCGGATGTGACTACTTCTTGGTCAATGTGGTTCCAGCATGACGGTGCCCCACCATATTTTTGCCGACCTGTACGTGAGTACCTCCACTATCAGTTCGGCGAGCAGTGGATTGGTAGGAGTGGACTAACGTTGTGAAACACCGTGCTAATCTCGTGGGACGGTGCCAGCCGGTATCGTTCTTAGTGAACGAAATATGGAACAACATCTCCGCCACAGCCATTGTGCTCATCGAATGAAATTCGAAGATACATTCGGAGGGTCAGACGAACTTCCTACTTAAAAAAAAGTTCTTTTCACGAGCTGCCTAAGTAGGTATCATTGTTTCTTTCTAGAGTCGATAAACGTGGTTAGACTACCAATACCTACATGCATGAGGTCAACTGAGGTCATGACCTGTGCCTGTGTTGCCATGAAATTACCTATTTATTTTATTTAAGTTATTTATTTTTAAGGGGGTATTTTTTTTTTTAGTTTAGCCAGGTTATGTACGCATTAGTAGAATCAGCTAACGATACCTAACAACACCTTCACGGGTCGGACAGGGTTTTTGTAACATACTGTATAGTCAGTTCTAGATATATTTTATAATATACTAGCTGTTGCCCGCGCAGCTACGCTCACGTGGTATCCCTATTTAAACCTATAACCCTTTTTTGTCGCATCGCAATCGGTTAAAAAGTAGCCTAGTTTGACATATGTATAGTTGGAACTCATGAGACTTCATGAGTTCCAACTATACATATGTCAAATTTCATCACAATCGGTTTAGTGGTTTAGGCGTGAAGGGAAGACAAACGAACAAACAAACAAACACACTTTTCCATTTATAATATTAGTATGGATAATTTACTTTAAATAGATTACCCCACTCCAAACATAACAAACAAACAAATGTTACCTCTTTAGTATAATAAGTAAAGATAGTTAAAATAAAATTGTACTTACCTAATTAGTGAAATAATCCGTCATGAAGCAACCTACTTAAACACTATTTGAATTTCAACTTTTTGGATAAAACCTATGTCACTCTGTAGTCGGCGACAAAAAGTAAAAAACATGCACTTCGTAACTTAGCGTGGACCGCCTGATTACTGCGTCTGTTTGTTTTAAAATATGTAATTACGATAACTGTTTTTAAGTGCGTGCATCGATTGAATGAATAAGAATGAGCTGTGTTCCGCTCCATCAAAAATAACGTCAACTCTTCTGAACTAAAATGTTAAAAAGAGATAGATAATGTGTTTCTCTGTGGTCGGGGATTCCCAGTAAAATGAACTGTATGAACGGATTGAGCACTGCGTTCCATTCTAGTGTTGCCAACACATCGTTTTTTTTTTCACTTACAGAGATGGGAATATAAAGGGGCGCCGCTTCACGGCGACCCTTAAAGTCCGGCGCCCCTGGGCGGTCGCCCAACCGCGCCCTACCCTAACGCCGGTACTGGTTGTGACTGCAGTGAATGTTCGTTATAAATGTCGAGTCGAGATTACTCCTCTGTTTCGGTACCTACCAAGATAAACATCCAGAAACTGTTATACTACGCGCTATAGACGCTATTTTGTATCGTGACTGCAGTGAATGTTGTTGTTTATGCAGGAAAATAAAAGATGAAGGCGATGATGAAACAAAATTAGCTGCTGTTAATTATTTATTATTAACTAAATAACTTATTAAATTTGGTTGCATATCGGAACGCAGGGTAAGTGAAAAATATTGTAAATGTACCGATAATATGCATCACAACTAGATCTTAGGTAAAATATGTTATTAGGTACCGCTGAGAATGGCTAAAATATGCAAATGCATATGCGAATATGCAAATGCATATAATCCGGTCTCTAATTATTATAATAGGCACAACAATTATAAAAATAGAAAATGTACTTAAACTAATCAGGTCTTTCATTAAAACCCAATTTTGCATTTTTCCCGTAACGAATTTTGATCTTACTTTCATGATGTGAATATTTGACTTCCTAAATATTGATATTATTACAAAATAATGTTCCACAAGAAAATTAGAACAAAAAGTTCGGTACTGGGAAATAAAGGGCTTTTAATTTAATTACGCGTGTTGCCTCCATGGGCATCTACCACAGCTCTCATACAATTAGGCATAGAGCTTATCAACCGCTCTATGAAATTTTGAGGGATCATCTCCCATTCCTCTTCTATGGCAGTTTTCAACTTCTGCATCGTCTGGGCAACTGGCTGACGAGCCCTAACACGTCCTTTTAGCTCGTCCCACATTTGCTCAATGGGGTTCATGTCTGGGCTTCTGGATGGCCAGCCCATAACTGTGATGTTCACATCCCAAAGATATTCCCTGACGATGCTGGCCGTATAGGCTCTTGCATTATCATGCATACAAAGGCAATTCGGGCCCACATAGTCCGCATATGGTATCACGTGAGGTTCTAAGCACTCACGAATGTACCTTTCAGCATTTATGTAGGCAGCCGTGGTCCTGTAACAACCTCAAGTTGAGTTTTGCCGCTCGCGGATATACCGCCCCAGACAGTCCATGAGCCACCGCCATAAGCAACCCTCTCTTCAAAGCAGCATTGTGCGAAACGCTCTCCCTTACGCCGGTAGACCTTCTTCCTTCCATCCTTGCCATGTAACATAATTTTAGACTCATCAGAAAAGAGTACACTTCTCCAATCTTGCTGTGTCCAATTTAATTGAGTGCGTGCGAAATGAAGGCGCGCTGTTCGGTAGGCTCGCGTTAGTTTGGGCCCATTAGCTGGTTTGTGTGGTACCATATCGCGTTCTTTTAACCTTCTCCGAACAGTTCGAGCGCTCACAGATACTCCAAGGAAGTCGCGAAGTTGGTTTTGTACCTATCTCAATGAAGGTAAGGTGACGATTTCTCAAGCTGGTTGTCACGATGAATCGATCCTGCCTTTCAGTTGTGACCCGAGATCGAGGCCTTCCTTGGCGACGAACAAAGCCGCCAGTCTCTAGATACCTCCGATAAACATTTCGGACCACAGATCGACTTAAATTAAGTTGAGTACTCACATTTCTTTGGTTGTGTCCGGCCTGAATAAGTGCCACAGCTTGGGCGGCGACTTCTGTGTAGCTACCATGAGTTTACATTACGAGACTGGATCATCAATATCGAGCGCGTTTAACTCATCGATTGGCCCGTTTAAAGGTTGTAAGAACTCTCAACTAATGAGAGCGCCAAACGCGCTCGAAATCGACGATCGAGTCTCGTAATAACAACTCATGGTAGCTACACAGGTAAAGTATCCATAGATTTGCAGCGCGTAGGTCGTGTCGCTTAATTAAAACTCAGATAAATCGAACTTTGTGTATTGCACGAATGTAAAAGGGTACAATGTATTTGACGTGTACAATTACGTGATACAAGAGTGAACAGGAATGGACTGTAATGTAATAGAGTGTGATAGAGTGGAATATAATAATAGTGTCTTACAAGCTATGCACTCACTTAAATACTAACTACCTCTAAATAATAGTGGGGTAACCAATAGCAAATCAGCTTTCTGTCCTGCGGAAGTCCAAGCGGTATTGCGTGCGTTCTTGATGCTGATTCGTTGATCGAGGCAGGCCGCGGCGTTTGATTGGTTATTGTAGAAAGCGCGCCAGTTCGGTCTTCACGTGCTAGACGACTCGCTATAGTTCTCAAGCACATTAACCGTTGATCAACAGATGTTGTCCGGGGTGAGATTTATGGGAACCCTCGCTGCGGGAGTCAGGGTCGCAGGGACGCGCGCCATGACTTCCGCGTTTCTGGTGTGATTTACAGTCGACCTTTTCCCAGCGGGTAAGAGAACATGTGTAGCATTTGTACAACGCTACAATAGAGAACATGTGTAGCATTTGTACAATGCTACAATACTCCCCCCTTTAGCGAACTCCCCCCTTTAGCGAAGCGTACGTAGCGTGCAGGCGTCTTGACGATCCTGCCTGATCTGGTACGTTGTTCCCTCGTATGCGAGTCTGGAAGTAGGCTGGATTGCTCATCTGTGGTAGCTGCAGGTGCTTGATTGGTCTCGCTGTTCGTATGCCTGGGATCATCTTATGTGTTGATTGTGTACGCAGGTTTGAGGCGATCTATCGATATATTGCTAATTCGTCCTGGTAATTGGATTGTAAAGTACTTTACGTTCGATGATCTTGTATGGACCTTGGTATGGATGCTGCAGAGGTTTGCGGATGGTGTCATCGCGTACAAACGCGTGGCTACATGTTTGTAGGTCGTTGTGGATGAACATACATCGCTTGTTTGCATGCGATTTGTATGTAGGTGTGAGCTTCGTGATAACTTCTTGCAGGTGATTGACGTAGTCGTGGTCCATTTTCGATGTAGCTGGTGTTGGTGATATGAAATCGCCTGGTAGGCGTATTGCTTGACCGTAGGTGAGTTGCGCTGCGCTTGTGTTAGAGTCGAGCGGATAGCGGCTCTAAGGCCCATTAAAACAGCGGGCAATTCGTCGATCCATTTGTTGCTGTTCTAGCCTAGCCATGAGTGCGGCTTTTAATGTCCTGTGCCAGCGTTCGACGATTCCGTTACTCTGCGGGTGGTATGCAGTAGTACGGGTTTTTTCTACACCGAGTAATTGAACGAGGTCTCGGAATAGTCGACTTTCAAACTGTCGTCCTTGGTCAGTTGTGATTCTTATTGGACAACCGAAACGAGATATCCACACTTCGTAAAGTTTTCTTGCGATGTTTTCAGCGGTTGTCTCTTGAAGTGGTACAGCTTCGGGCCATCATGTGCACCGGTCGATCATCGTGAGCAAGTATTTGTGTCCACATGCTGACGTAAGTAGCGGTCGCAACGATATCAACGTGAATATTTTGAAATCGTTCGCTCGGTGGAAATGTTGCTATGTCACTATGATTGTGTCGCTGTACTTTGGAGAGCTGACACGAATTGCATGTTTTAGTCCACTGGCCGATGTCGGTATTCATTGAAGGCCAAAAGAATCGCTCTTGATCGTTTTCCGTGTGGTTCGTACTCCTGGATGGCTTGGGCTGTGCACGGCGTTGAAAGCTATGCAACGAAAATCAGCTGTTAAGTATGGACGAACATGTGACGTTGATGTTTCGCAGAATATTGGCTTGTTGGTACCAGGTAAGATGATTTTCTTGAGTTGTATGTTGGTCTGTTGAGACAATGTTGGTGTTGAGGTGGACTGTATAATTATTTATGTTTAATGAAAGTATAGAAGTGTCTCACATGGTTTAATTCGCGGTACAACTAGTACCGCAGTCCCAGGCGGCTTGCTGCGGTGGTGGACGAGTGACGAAAGAGGCCAGAAGCGGCAAGCCGCCGATCTTTATACAAGGCCCTAAGGGGGCGTAACAGGTAGCGCCGTGGGGATGGGGTGTGTCAGACTTTCGTCTCTTTCTAATCCACTTCCCTTTCCACGACGCCTTACATTATTATCTTACTCGCTAGGTACATCCTATAATAAATCCTATGTCCTATTTAACACATCTCTATAACTAAGCACTTGAGTCTTATCATATTACACTTATTCACTTAGGTATTCGTTTATCGTAGTCACTACTTCACTACAAACTATCACTATTTGTCTTAACACAGCGATGTCGTCCGTAACATCCTCCCCCCGGCGCAGGGCTACCGTAGCCTAATCTTCCACGCAGAGGACGGCGAGCTTCGTGACTGGACGCCGTAGGACGCCCGCTGTTGTTCTGACGTCGGCTGACCGCACCTTGCCATCTGGACCGCTGTAGACTGCTTCCACGACGCCTCGAGGCCACGTGCCTCTCGGGAGCGATGGGTCGACAACTACGACCAGGCTCCCAGCTTGAAGCGGTCGTCGCTGGTCATCTGATGTCCCTCGGGGCACCAACGTCGGCAGATACTCGTCCACCCAGCGCCGCCAGAAATGATCGGCGAGCGCCTGGGCGGTTCTCCACTGCTTGCGGCCAGCCTCCTCACAGGGCCCGGTACTGGGAAGCCCAGAAGAGGCCCCAATGAGAAAGTGGTTAGGCGTGAGGGCCTCCGGATCCTTAGGATCGACAGAGACGTGGGTCAGAGGCCGAGAGTTCACAGAGTGTTCGGCCTCTGTCAGCAGCGTCAGCAGCACTTCTTCTTTCAGCGCTCTCTGATGCAGGACCGCACCCAGCGCGGTCTTAATAGAGCGAACTAACCGCTCCCATGCTCCCCCCATATGCGGCGCTCCCGGTGTGATGAATTTCCATCTCAATCGGTTCTTTAGGCCGAAGTCGACGAAGCTTTTCTCCCACTCCTTGTAAGCCGCACGTAGGTCGGCGTCTGCGCCTCGAAAGTTGGTGCCATTATCTGAGTAAATGACTGTCGGCCAACCTCTTCGCGCCGCCATTCTTCGGATCGCCATCAAAGCCGAGTCGGTAGACAGACTCGACACAAGTTCCAGATGCGCCGCCCTCGTTGTCAGGCAGGTAAATAATGCTCCCCACCGCTTGTCGTGTCGTCGTCCTATGACCACTGTCATCGGACCAAAGTAGTCGACCCCGCAGTGCGTGAAGGGCCGCGATACCTCCCTTACCCGTTCTACAGGTAAATCCCCCGTAGTAGGTGTCACCGGCGTAGCCTTCCTAATACGGCACAGCTGGCATTGTCGTGCGATAGCTCGCACCGTAGGGCGTAGGTTAACCACCCAGTACCGCTGTCTCAGGTCGTTGACTACTCGTTCATTGTTCGCGTGACCGGCTCTCTGGTGTGCATCTCCTACCAGTAGTCGCGTGAACGGGTGTTTGCCGTGCAGAATTACTGGCGTCTTCCTCGCGGCTATAGCTGTCGCGTGTCCAATTCTGCCCCTTACTTTTAGTAAGTTGTCATCCAAGTACGGGTCTAATTTATATAGACTGCTGGACTTCGGTACCGGAGATCCTTTCTGAAGCAGCCTTATTTCACTGGCGTAGTCATCGGTCTGCGCCTGCTTCAGCCATAGTTTCTCGGCCTTTTCTAAAAGGTCGACGGTCATCTGGCTGGCCCGGTCCTGGCATTTTTCCTTAAATAAAAGGAGCATGGCTGTTGTACGAACTAACCTCTCATAAGAAGAGAATCTGCTTATGTCGGGCAGATGGGAAGCTCGTACTTCCTTTTCTTCGGTCATAGTGTACGTCGCGTCGTCGGTGTCGTTTTTATTTCTCTCCTTCGGCCAAGACTCTTCCTGGCCATACAGGAACGCAGGGCCAGTGAACCATCTGTCCTCTGGCCTCATGTGCATGGTATAGTCAGGGCGCGTAGCGTCGTCAGCCACGTTGTGGTCGGTAGGCACCCATCTCCATTGACTGGCGTCAGTCAGCTCCGCGATCTCACCCAGGCGGTGTGCTACGAACGGCGTCGAATCCATCTTTCTTTCGACGGTCCTTAGTCTCTGTAAGGCGCGGCTGTAGTTGTTGGGCATTGACGCATCTTCATCGCGCCGTGGCAGCCCAACTTCGTAGTGATCACCGACCTTCTTCATCGTGTTCTGAACCACGTCGATCGCCTTCTGGTCCTCCGGTCTGACTTTCTTCGCTAGAGAGACTCCTAGAGCATCGATACTGTAGTGCGACTTACTCAACTCTTCCACACGACGTACATCATCTGTCTGCTTTCCTGCAGACACGTCGTACATATGAAGCACTATCTCTTCTCCTCGTTGCTCTAGCGTGGCGCGTGGTGCAGTGCCGTGGATCACCCATCCCAGCTGGGTGTAGGAGGCCGCGGGTTCGTTCTTTCGGCCCATGCGTAGCTCGCGTGTAACTATTAGGTGCCAGTTGTCGGCGCCTATCAGTACTTTCGGCACAGCTTCTCCGTAACAGGCGTCCTTACTTATGTCGCGGAGATGTGGATAATTACTTAGAGTCGATCTATCCACCGCCTGTCTATGAAGCTGCAAGTTCCTCATCGTACGTGCGCGCAGCTGCTGAAATTTACCGTTGTGGCCGCGTATCTGTAGTTCAACCGCTTGACTTAGTTCTTCGCGCCGCTCTGAGGCCACACCTTGTATACGTAGAGTGGAGACCGATCCAGCCACGTGTAGACGGCGTGTTATTTCATCGTCGACGAGCGACACGGTCGAACCCTCATCTAATAGGGCGAACGTAGATATTTGTCCGCCGGGCCCTTTTAGTATCACGGGACAAACTTTCAACAATACACGCTGTGGCTGGCTATCCGCTGAGACGGTCATCACGGCTTCACGTGGTCGTTCATTCTCGTCGTCGGGCGTGCGTGACTCTTCACTCTGCGATGTCACCTTTCGGTCCACGTGGAGCAACACGTGGTGTGGGCGACTGCACGTCCCCTGACCGCACCGTTTTGCCTTGCAGTGCTCGCGACGATGGCGCCTCGAGATACAATTGAAGCACACTTTGTTGGCGCGGGCCCAGTCCCATCGTTTGTCAGAATTCAACTTCAGGAACTTCGCACACTTAGGCACTTCATGTTCGCCGCCACAACACAAACACTCTTTCTTCATTTCTTCCCGCTGTCCCGACGTCGCGTACACTATTTCGCGACCCGACTTTCGTTTCGCGTCGCTCAGGGTCATGCTTCGCGTTTCTTTCTTCGGGGCATGTGCGGGCGTCGTGTTTGTGTAGGCGTACCTCATTGCTCGGTTGGCCTCTCGCATCAGGAACCGGGACAACACTATCACTTCCGGTTCACGTGTCGATTCTACAGCTTCAGAAGCATAGTCGCACCATCTTGATTTTAAGTGCGGGCTTAACTTTTCTATAACTTCCCGCACTAACATCGGGTTCCAAATATACCCGCGGGTGTCCATCTTGGTCAGCACGCACACTATATTTTGCAACTTCACTGCGAACGAATTCAAATCCTTAGCCGCGCTCGTGGGTCGAGGTAATTTCTTAAGATCGTCCCACGCTCGATCCATGAGTATCTCCGGCCTCCCGTAGTATTGTTCCAGCGTGTCCATTATTATCTGTGGATCGGACGCGGTGTACAGGAGCGCCGACACTGCATCTCTTGCTTCTCCCTTTATGCAGTTGCGCAGCCTCGCTAGATTCTCAATCGCAGTGAATCTACATAGTTGTGCGGAGTCGGCATACGCCGCCTTGAATGGCAGCCACTCAGTAGCCGCCCCTGTAAATGTGGGCAGCTCAATCGCTTGACGTGGCGGCGTCCGCACGTGGCATATTCTTTCCAACGTGTCGGCCAATTGTTCCATTACTCTTTGTTCTCGTCTTAGAGGCGACCGAGAGGTCGATCTTTGTCTCGTTCGGTCCCTTTTTGACGGGAAGGCGTCGACACGTGCGGCAGGTTCAACGTCGTTTTCGGTATCCGGGGCGGCGGCGGCACGGATGGTGATCGGACGCGGTGGCAGTTCCTCATTTAGCCGATCCGCGTCTGTGGGGTGACTTCGGTCCATACTTTGAAGCCACTCATCCATCCTGTCTTCGTTCATGTGTACTGAGCCCGCTTCTCGGGCCTCGGCTTCCGCTTCGATCGTCGAAATTTCCAACTCTAATTGTTTAGTAACGAGCGCCTTTTCGATTTCAAGCTGCTCGTTCCTAATCGCGGCGATCCTTTTCTGCGCCTCGTATTCTGCCTTCTTCACTCGTGCCACGTCACTATTATATGATCTACGGGAACGTGTCATACTTCCTGTATCCCGTATATCACGTGCAGCTATCATCGTTCTAGCCGAGTCCTGTAGCTTCGATGTGTTCGTCAGACGGCTTGTCATCGATGGCGTGGCAATCGATTCACTGTAGCTGGACCCCGTCGCGGTGACTCTTCTCTCAGGTAGCTGAAGGGGCAGCGCGTAGGACGCGCTATGCCTTCTGTTCGGCGCAACTCTCCCCGCTGCAGGGGTGGCGGGGGCTACGGACGCGGGCGCGGGTGCGGCCCCAACCACGTGCGCGCCTCTGACCACGTGCGCGCCTCCAACCACGTGCTCGCCTCTGATCACGTGTTCGCCTCCAACCACGTGCTCGCCTCTGACCACGTGCTCGCCTCTGACCACGTGCTCGCCTCCAACCACGTGTTCGGCCCCAGCCACGTGCGCGCCACGTGGCATGCGCGGAAACGCGGACGCGACGGTCGACGGCGACCTAGGCGAATCTTCCGATAAGTGGTGTTGCCGGCTATCGTAGCCTGCTCCTGACCTTTCCTCCCGGGTGGTGACGCGGCTTGACTCCGACTTTTCTTCCCGAGCGGTAACACTCCTAGTTTTCATTTTCGATTTTCGATGGCTTCTTGCTGGATACTTCCTTGAAATCTTGATCCGGTTTCCGAAGGACCAAACTGTTGAGGTGGACTGTATAATTATTTATGTTTAATGAAAGTATAGAAGTGTCTCACATGGTTTAATTCGCGGTACAACTAGTACCGCAGTCCCAGGCGGCTTGCTGCGGTGGTGGACGAGTGACGAAAGAGGCCAGAAGCGGCAAGCCGCCGATCTTTATACAAGGCCCTAAGGGGGCGTAACAGGTAGCGCCGTGGGGATGGGGTGTGTCAGACTTTCGTCTCTTTCTAATCCACTTCCCTTTCCACGACGCCTTACATTATTATCTTACTCGCTAGGTACATCCTATAATAAATCCTATGTCCTATTTAACACATCTCTATAACTAAGCACTTGAGTCTTATCATATTACACTTATTCACTTAGGTATTCGTTTATCGTAGTCACTACTTCACTACAAACTATCACTATTTGTCTTAACACAGCGATGTCGTCCGTAACAGTTGGGATACAACTGTCGTTTTCTTGAGCTTGAGATAACTCGTCGTAGTTGATGGGTGATGGCACGTCGATAGTTTCGACGCGTGATAATGCATCTGCTACAACGTTTTGAGCTCCGCTCACGTGTCGAATGTCAGTAGTGAACTCGCTGATGAACAGTAGCTGCCGAATTCGCCGTGGTGTGTCGTTATCGGAAGGAGGCTTGCGAATTGCGTAGGTCAGCGGTTTATGGTCAGTATAAATCACGAGTTCTTTGCCTTCAAACATCTTTCGGAAATGTTTTACTGTCATAAATATCGACGAGAGCTCCCGGTCGAAAGTAGAATACTTCTTTTGTCTTTCCGAAAATTTCTTTGAAAAATATCCGAGTGGCAGCCATTGTTCTTTGTTTCGCCTTTGTTGTAGAGATGCTCCGGCGCAGGTAGCTGAGGCGTCCGAAAAAATAGCAATTTGGTCCTCTGGCGAACTGGATGGGTAAGACAATAAAGCAGCGTTTATTATGCTCTGTTTGCACAACTCAAAAGCTTTTGTCGATTGATTGTCCCACTTTACTGCCGGCTTGTCTCGTTTTTTTTGAATTATGAAGGAACGCATTCAGCGGTGTTTGAATACTGGCTGCATTAGGAACACTGTCTCGGTAAAAATTTATCATGCCCATAAATCTTCGTAAGTCTTGAATGGTTTCGGGTTTGGGGTACTCTGTGATTGCTGTGACTTTGTCTTGAAGGGGTTTGATTCCCTTGCTTGATACTTCGTAACCTAGAAACTTGACGGTTTCGCTGCCGAAGACACACTTAGATGGGTTTATAGTAACACCATACGTGTCTAATCGGCGTAAAACTTCCTGCAGGTCTCCGATGTGGCTTGCTTCATTTTCAGATGCAACGATAACATCGTCAATGAATGGGAACGCATAATCTATTCCGTTGAGTACTTCGTTTATGAATCGTTGGAATGTCTGTCCGGCATTCTTGAGACCTGGGCACATTCGTGGAAATTCGAATAAACCGAATGGTGTAGTGATCGCTGTCTTCTCGATATCGGGTTCGAAGATAGGTAATTGCGAATAGGCTCGGTTTAAATCGATAGTGCTGAAGATTTTCTTGCCGTGAAGCAGGTAGGTAAAATCTTTGAGGCGTGTGACTGGATAGCGGTCGGGTTTGGTGACGTCATTGAGTCTTCTGTAGTCACCACAGATGCGTAAGTCGCCGTTTTTCTTAGGAACGACGTGTAGCGGACTGGACCAAGGGCTTTTGCTTGGTCGGCAAATTCCTTGCTGCATCATGAGTTCGAATTCTTTCTTCACGGGCAGATAGCGATGTGGAGGAAGAGGTCTGCACTTGCTGTAAACTGATGGGCCAGTTGTTTCGATGTGGTGTTCTACCCTGTGTTTGGAAGTATCCTTCGTGCATGACGGTCGCAGGATGTCAGGAAACTTACCGAGGAGCTGGTGATACGGCTGTTCCATGTCGATACTTCGGACTGTCAGTTCGGCGGAATGAATGACTGATTCTCTAACGGTCAGATTGGTAACTTTGTCGACGAGACGTCGGCCGGCTATGTCGACAAGAAGTTGATGCCGTTTCAGAAAGTCTGCACCGATGATGTGTTTGCTGACTGCAGCGACGATGAATTTCCAGGTGAACGGCCGTCTTAGGTTGAGATCCAGTTGTAGGGTTTTCTCTCCGTACGTTGGAATGATCGTGTTGTTTGCCGCGTACAAACAGAAATCGGTTTGTTTTGTTTTCCCGCCTTTTGTCCTCGGTATCGCGGAAACGTTTGCGCCCGTATCAATTAGAAATGACAGACGCGAATTCCTATCAGTTATGAATAGGCGGTGAGAAGTGTTGTTAGCGTCAGTTGCCGCCTCAACCGACGCAGGCGTTAGTTTTCCGACTGGGCGCTGTTGTTATCGAAATTGCACGGGCGCGTACATTTCCGCGCCTCTGTGCCGTACTTGCGATGATAATAAGAGATAAGTGATTGTTCTGAATACTTGCGGTTGCTATTATCGTTGCTTGTTGAACGCGATCTTGAACGCCGTCTGTCGAGTGGTCTGTATGATCGTGGTCTGGATTCCTGCTTGCTCTTGAGTTCTGCCAGCTCCAGAGATAGCTGCCGCAATTGTTCATGTAGGACAGCCATATCGCTCGTGCGTGTGATCTGCGCGACCTGGTTAGGTTGCGCGATACTGCCCATTACACTGTCTGCTACTTGCGATAACTTTTCCACGTCCGTAGTGTTGCTCACGGTGAGGACAGCGCGTACTGAGGGTGGAAGTAGCCTGGTCCACATGATGCGCAGTGTACAGTCTGGTATTTTCAGTCCGGCTAGTTCCCGCATTTTTCGCAACAGCTGTGAGGGTTTTTGATCTCCGAGTTCCATCTCATCCATCAGCTTCTGCAGCTTCCGGCTCTCGGATTCCTCGTAGACGCTGATGAGTCTGGACTTCAGGGCTTCGTACTTGTTTTTAATGGGCGGGTTGGTTATAATGTCACTTACTTGCTGAAGTGCGTCCAGGCCTAGTCGGGCGATAGCTGCGTGATAGCGCGCATCATCACCTTGCCTCTGTGGCGCCATTACCGCTTCGAAGTGTATAAACCATAGTCTGGGATACGCCGGCCAAAAGTCAGACAGCCGTGCTTGTAGTGTGAGCGTGTCGACTTGTCCTCCTACCTGTGTTGCGTTGCTGGTCGCCATCCTGATTAGAGTCTTCTGGTGTATCACGCAGCAATACCGTGAATATAGACTCTTGAAATCCTAGTGGTGAGACCCGCTTGTGGGAAGCCACTAGAATGTGCTAATCACGAGTATCATCATGTCTGTCTTGATTCACGTCGCTTAGGTCACCACTCTAGCGCGTAGGTCGTGTCGAGTAATTAAAACTCAGATAAATCGAACTTTGTGTATTGCATGAATGTAAAAGGGTACAATGTATTTGACGTGTACAATTACGTGATACAAGAGTGTGAACAGGAATGGACTGTAATGTAATAGAGTGTGATAGAGTGGAATATAATAATAGTGTCTTACAAGCTATGCACTCACTTAAATACTAACTATATCTAAATAATAGTGGGGTAACCAATAGCAAATCAGCTTTCTGTCCTGCGGAAGTCCACGCGGTATTGCGTGCGTTCTTGATGCTGATTCGTTGATCGAGGCAGGCCGCGGCGTTTGATTGGTTAATGTAGAAAGCGCGCCAGTTCAGTTTTCACGTGCTAGACGACTCTCTATAGTTCTCAAGCACATTGGCCGTTGATCAACAGATGTTGTCCGGGGTGAGATTTATGGGAACTGTTACGGAGCGGGTCGGAAGACGGTTTTTAAAAAAGACAATTTAATTAGCTAAAAGAAAGATATATTCAATTATCAAACACGTATTACAAGTTACTATGCCCGACGGAAGTCCAATCCAAAACTGATGGGAAAAACGGTTAGAATCGCTTACGAGAATAACAACGGTTTCCTATTGCATTGACGTAAATGCAATGGGAAACTCAGCATTTTAATTTATATTCCAAGTAATAGTTAATCCGATATAACAACCCCCCCGTTAAGATCGATCATCACACCTGAAAGTGATGAGAGATGTAAGGGTTAATGTTTGCTAAGTTTTGGATGCTAAATTGGATTTTCGTCGAAGCACTACAACATATTATGACAGTTAAAATAAAAGAAACATAGTTATAATAAGAATAAAACATCGAGATAACAACCCTTTTTTTTAAGATTTATATAAAATAGGAAGACATGAAAATAACTAGTAGGAAACTAATAGAATAGTTATTCTAAAATTATGATTATTACAATTGATTTATCATTATTTTAGATTTGATACAAAACTATTAAAATTATTAAGATTAAAATTAAGAGTAAAAATTGCTTAAACAATATTTATCTATGTTTATCTAGATTCAGTGAGGATAACAATATAGATGGAACCAGACATGTGCATTCGTCACAAATTAATTATCGTGAGTTTTATACAGGAGTTTTAACAGGATGTTTCTTTTAATAGGGGTTGGTGTCACCCTTAAGTCTTCTACAGACTCTGACTCATCCTTATTGATTGTTGCTACTTTATCACCATGAAATGTGGTTTGAGAAACGGGAACTGAATAATTTTTTGTATTATGACATTGGTTAAATATTTGAATGCAGCATGGGGCGTTAGTAGAACAAAAGGATTTGCGGCTCTTGTATATAATATATAACAAAGTTAACACAGAGATACACAGGCTAAAGGACAAATAGTGAGTGCTATAAGTTTGAAAATGGGATGGGTTTTCTATCTTATTAATCTCCTCCTCAAAAGTATCTAAGTAGATGCTGGCTTGTAGCAGAGAATCAAGGTTATCTAAGTTATTTAATTTCGAGAAAGGTAATCGCTGTAAGGTTTTATTTAACTTAGAACAATATATCCTTCATGCTTGATGGTCGCAGGATATCAGGAAACTTACTGAGGAGCTGGTGATACGGCTGTTCCATGTCGATACTTCGAACTGTAGGTTCGGCGGAATGAATGAATGGTGCTCTGATGGTCAGATTGGTAACTTTGTCGACGAGACGTCGGCCGGCTATGTCGACAAGAAGTTGATGCCGTTTCAGAAAGTCTGCACCGATGATGTGTTTGCTGACTGCAGCGACGATGAATTTCCAGGTGAACGGCCGTCTTAGGTTGAGATCCAGTTGTAGGGTTTTCTCTCCGTACGTTGGAATGATCGTGTTGTTTGCCGCGTACAAACAGAAATCGGTTTGTTTTGTTTTCCCGCCTTTTGTCCTCGGTATCACGGAAACGTTTGCGCCCGTATCAATTAGAAATGACAGACGCGAATTCCTATCAGTTATGAATAGGCGGTGAGAAGTGTTGTTAGCGTCAGTTGCCGCCTCAACCGACGCAGGCGTTAGTTTTCCGACTGGGCGCTGTTGTTATCGAAATTGCACGGGCGCGTACATTTCCGCGCCTCTGTGCCGTACTTGCGATGATAATAAGAGATAAGTGATTGTTCTGAATACTTGCGGTTGCTATTATCGTTGCTTGTTGAACGCGATCTTGAACGCCGTCTGTCGAGTGGTCTGTATGATCGTGGTCTGGATTCCTGCTTGCTCTTGAGTTCTGCCAGCTCCAGAGATAGCTGCCGCAATTGTTCATGTAGGACAGCCATATCGCTCGTGCGTGTGATCTGCGCGACCTGGTTAGGTTGCGCGATACTGCCCATTACACTGTCTGCTACTTGCGATAACTTTTCCACGTCCGTAGTGTTGCTCACGGTGAGGACAGCGCGTACTGAGGGTGGAAGTAGCCTGGTCCACATGATGCGCAGTGTACAGTCTGGTATTTTCAGTCCGGCTAGTTCCCGCATTTTTCGCAACAGCTGTGAGGGTTTTTGATCTCCGAGTTCCATCTCATCCATCAGCTTCTGCAGCTTCCGGCTCTCGGATTCCTCGTAGACGCTGATGAGTCTGGACTTCAGGGCTTCGTACTTGTTTTTAATGGGCGGGTTGGTTATAATGTCACTTACTTGCTGAAGTGCGTCCAGGCCTAGTCGGGCGATAGCTGCGTGATAGCGCGCATCATCACCTTGCCTCTGTGGCGCCATTACCGCTTCGAAGTGTATAAACCATAGTCTGGGATACGCCGGCCAAAAGTCAGACAGCCGTGCTTGTAGTGTGAGCGTGTCGACTTGTCCTCCTACCTGTGTTGCGTTGCTGGTCGCCATCCTGATTAGAGTCTTCTGGTGTATCACGCAGCAATACCGTGAATATAGACTCTTGAAATCCTAGTGGTGAGACCCGCTTGTGGGAAGCCACTAGAATGTGCTAATCACGAGTATCATCATGTCTGTCTTGATTCACGTCGCTTAGGTCACCACTCTAGCGCGTAGGTCGTGTCGAGTAATTAAAACTCAGATAAATCGAACTTTGTGTATTGCATGAATGTAAAAGGGTACAATGTATTTGACGTGTACAATTACGTGATACAAGAGTGTGAACAGGAATGGACTGTAATGTAATAGAGTGTGATAGAGTGGAATATAATAATAGTGTCTTACAAGCTATGCACTCACTTAAATACTAACTATATCTAAATAATAGTGGGGTAACCAATAGCAAATCAGCTTTCTGTCCTGCGGAAGTCCACGCGGTATTGCGTGCGTTCTTGATGCTGATTCGTTGATCGAGGCAGGCCGCGGCGTTTGATTGGTTAATGTAGAAAGCGCGCCAGTTCAGTTTTCACGTGCTAGACGACTCTCTATAGTTCTCAAGCACATTGACCGTTGATCAACAGATGTTGTCCGGGGTGAGATTTATGGGAACTGTTACGGAGCGGGTCGGAAGACGGTTTTTAAAAAAGACAATTTAATTAGCTAAAAGAAAGATATATTCAATTATCAAACACGTATTACAAGTTACTATGCCCGACGGAAGTCCAATCCAAAACTGATGGGAAAAACGGTTAGAATCGCTTACGAGAATAACAACGGTTTCCTATTGCATTGACGTAAATGCAATGGGAAACTCAGCATTTTAATTTATATTCCAAGTAATAGTTAATCCGATATAACAACCCCCCCGTTAAGATCGATCATCACACCTGAAAGTGATGAGAGATGTAAGGGTTAATGTTTGCTAAGTTTTGGATGCTAAATTGGATTTTCGTCGAAGCACTACAACATATTATGACAGTTAAAATAAAAGAAACATAGTTATAATAAGAATAAAACATCGAGATAACAACCCTTTTTTTTAAGATTTATATAAAATAGGAAGACATGAAAATAACTAGTAGGAAACTAATAGAATAGTTATTCTAAAATTATGATTATTACAATTGATTTATCATTATTTTAGATTTGATACAAAACTATTAAAATTATTAAGATTAAAATTAAGAGTAAAAATTGCTTAAACAATATTTATCTATGTTTATCTAGATTCAGTGAGGATAACAATATAGATGGAACCAGACATGTGCATTCGTCACAAATTAATTATCGTGAGTTTTATACAGGAGTTTTAACAGGATGTTTCTTTTAATACGGGTTGGTGTCACCCTTAAGTCTTCTACAGACTCTGACTCATCCTTATTGATTGTTGCTACTTTATCACCATGAAATGTGGTTTGAGAAACGGGAACTGAATTATTTTTTGTATTATGACATTGGTTAAATATTTGAATGCAGCATGGGGCGTTAGTAGAACAAAAGGATTTGCGGCTCTTGTATATAATATATAACAAAGTTAACACAGAGATACACAGGCTAAAGGACAAATAGTGAGTGCTATAAGTTTGAAAATGGGATGGGTTTTCTATCTTATTAATCTCCTCCTCAAAAGTATCTAAGTAGATGCTGGCTTGTAGCAGAGAATCAAGGTTATCTAAGTTATTTAATTTCGAGAAAGGTAATCGCTGTAAGGTTTTATTTAACTTAGAACACTCACAACAATCATCTTGTAAGATGTTGAAGTTTGATATTATCCAATGAATGTTTCGCCTACAGCGGCGAATTGCAACGTCTTATAAAAAGCCTTGCAGCTCCTGGACAAGGTCAAGATACCAGTACCAAACAAAATAACGTCAGAGTTTGTGTCTTTATCTTTACAAGTTACATGACACTTGCCAGGTTCAGACTGTACAAAAATCCAACGGTTTAAAGTTAACTTATGAAATAGATCGATTGAGCCATGAATAAGTTTCGTTACACATACGTCGGGAAGTTTGCTAATTACGTCACTTAAGAGAGTTGTTTCACACGTAGGGCTGGTAATCGCTGAAAACACATTAGTTAATACGCACACATAACACTTATCACTTATTATTTTGCACTTGTCTATGTCTGTTATGAGTGAACAAAACATTCGGTCAGCTGTAATCGCCACATAAGAGCTAGTTGGCTCGATAAGAACGTAGGTATCGGGTTTCGACATATCGTAAGGAACAGGTAGGGGAATTATCCTATATAAGTCATAGGCTTGTGGTAATATTAGAGGGATCTTAACGACAATAATAACTCTATTTAAATGGAAAAAACACGCAAGTTGCGAAATATCTATTAGGGCGTGTATATTCTGTAACGTTAAAGGTACAGGGAGTTCATAATGGTTAGGAAGGTTATTCCTATGCTTATCTAATTCGCTATACAACTGGTGCGGACTGAGTACAGTAGGATGCAAAACGTTGAGTTTCGCGAAAAGAATTGCATTATTAATATCTTCGATATCGAAAGACAATGTGGTTATGATGGACTCTAATGAATGTAATAAAGAACTTAACTCAGATTTAATTTCTAATTTATCGTTACTATTTGTAACAGTTTCTAATATTTTATAGATTGTTTCCATATTCCGTAATTCTTATGTGATTTTCGTTTTCATTCACCTTAGATATAGTGTTATTGAAGTATGATATAGTCGATTTAATTACGTGAATATTGTCTTTCATGAGATGAGCAAGACGTTTTTCATCCGTCTGTACTTCTTCTATGGCCTTTGAGAATCTTACCGCGTCCTCAGAGTCTAAAGTGCCAAAAATGGTTTTCAGCAGTGAGCCACCGAGGTCCATGAGACCTCTTTTAAAACGCCTATTGGGTTTTTCATCAGCCAATAAATATGATATAGAAGAGAATTTGCTTACGTTAAGAATATGACGATTTTTTAAAGCGGATAACGAATTAATACAGTCGGACTGTATTTTAGAAGAAGTTAGTGAGTTACAAAATACGTTAAGTTTTTCAAATAAAAATTCGACTTTATCTAAGTTAGGTTGTACATGACTTATATCTACGTATGCTATAACATTCCAATCATTATTAGTAAACTTAATATCTAAGAGCTTATCAAAGTAGAGGCCGGGACTGCTGACGATAGAAGAAACATATTCACATACGATCGGCGGTGGCAGCGTCGATCAGAAATAGCAATGAAGCGCTCGTGTATCATTCATTACGTCGCTAATGTTATACTTGTGACTGTTACGTCACCGGCCGGCTTGATTTCATCGTAATGGTGACGTACATGTTTACGATTAATGAGTAGTGTAACAGAATGGTTGCCATTCAACTTTATTATTTTGTAAGGGCCTTTCCATACTGGAGATAGTGCCTTATTCTGTTTATGGTGACAGCGGACATATACCATATCTCCTGTTTTATAGGATAATGGCTTCGTGCGGGAATCATAATAATTTTTGATTTCTCTTTGGAGGATTGAATATTTTGGAGAGCCTTCTGACGACTATAGTATAGTCGGTGATTAAGGGCCCGGATGTAATCCGTATAGGTATTAGTATCAAGGGTATCGCTACTTGAAGGCAAGTAGGGTTTGAACCCGAAAAGCAATTCCAGGGGTGAGTAGCCTGTGGTGCTATGTATATTTGAATTATATGCTATCATAGCACTGGGGATATAGAGGTCCCAAGTGTGTTGATTCTCACCTATATATGATCTGAGATACTCTTTTAGAGTAGAATGGCTGCGTTCAAGGGCACCGCATGTCTGAGGGTGGTAAGGAGATGCGAACACGTGTTTAATGCTAAACAGCTTCTCAAGTTGTTTGAAGACATCAGAGCAGAAGTTGGTGCCTTGATCGGATATTATTAGTTTAGGAATTCCCATATGGGATATGTATAGGACTAAAGATTTCGCTGTTTCTTCGGCAGAACAGGATTGCATAGGGTAGGCCTGAGAAAATTTAGTTAAGTCATCCTGCAGAGTAAGCAAGAACTTATATTTGTATTCATGTGTTTCAGGGAGTGGACCGACTAAATCAAGATAGATTTTTTCATTAGGCCGAGATGCCGTTGACGTTGATCGTAGGGGCCTTATTTATTTGTCTTAAAGGTTTATTTATTTGGCAAGAGCTACAATTTTTCACATAATCCTCGATATCTTGCCTCATGTTTTTCCACCAGAATTGAGTTTTGATTCTTTCAAACATGCGTGATATACCTGGGTGGCCAGCTAGAGGAGAATCATGATTATCTCTAAGAATACGTTTGACCTCGTCAGGGGTCGGGTATCGTATAGAGTTACGGTAGATGTTGACTTTAATGTTCGTGTTGTGGAATAGAAATGATAAAATATTATAAATTTTTGTGTAAGATAATTTTGTGTAAGGATCTGTAAAGTCCGATATCGCGAATTCTTTCTCTTCTATGTACCAATATTTTACCATGTCTCTATAATCACGAAGGAGGTTAAATATGTCTTTATAACTCATTTCGTCATAATGATTTATTTTTAGAAATAAATGAGTGAATAAATGATCATTATTAGACGTGGAATAGTAAGTGTTTATTTCGCGTTCTATGTAGCAAATATTAGGTTCGCTAGTGGAGGCATCCATAATATCCTTGCAGTAAGGCACAGATTCATCTAAGTCAATGGATGTCGGATAGGCAATAAGTTTACACTTTGCTTTCATTAATGACTCGTTGTGTTCTTGGACGATGGTGTCGAATTACACATCGGATTGTTTTATAATTTTAAGAAACTGTTCGTAAGTTTCTGATATGGAAGCTGGATTATGTGAGTCTTCTTCGTTATTAGATGTTTTTGCAGGGTTGCAGATAATCGAATCAGAACTTTCATTATCTTGTAATACATTTACGGGGAACCGAGATAAAGCGTCGGCGTTTGCGTTTAATTTACCTTTCTTATAAACGATTTCGTAGTCGTACTCCTCAAGTTTTAAACGCCATCTAATGAGTCTAGATCCTGGGTCCTTGACATTGAAAAGCCATACTAGAGGTTTGTGGTCTGTAATTATTTTGAATTTACGACCAAACAAGTAAGGGCGAAATGTTTTTACGCCGAATAAAATCGCTAGGAGCTCTTTTTCAATAGTTGAATAGTTGCCCTCGGCTTTATTTAGGGTACGCGATGCATATGAGACAGGTTTGTCAGAGCCGATTGCACCTTGAGAGAGTACGGCTCCTATCGCATAATTGGAAGCATCGGTTGTTAAAAGGAACGGTTGTGTAAAATCAGGATATTGAAGCAGAGGCGCTGAAGTTAGTTTATCCTTGAGGGTAGAGAACGCTTGTTCTTGACTATGTGACCATTGAAATATAGCATCCTTTTTCAGTAGGGCAGTAAGTGGTTTAGTGATTTGGGAGAAGTTATTAATAAAACGACGATAGTAGCCGACTAACCCTAGAAAGGATTTTATATCCTTCGGATTCTTGGGAGTAGGGAATTGAGAGACGGCTTTCACCTTCTCGGGATTTGGATAGACGCCTTTATCTGTGATTATATGACCAAGATAAGCGACCTCGCGTCGTAAGAACTCGCACTTGTCCGGTTGAAGTTTTAAATTAAACTTTCGGATGCGGTCGAAGACTAACTTGATTTTTTTCATATGAGATATCAAATTACTACTGTAGATTATTACGTCATCAAGATACACATATGCGTGAAGGCCTTGGAGACCAGAAAGGACAGTATTCATCAACTTCTGGAAGGTTGATGGAGCATTTTTAAGCTCAAAAGGCATCCGCAGGAATTCGTAGTGCCCTGCAGTGCTAGAATTCGTGTTTATTGAGAACCCCGTTTTTTGTGCGTCCAGAGGATTCATTTTGATCTGGTGGAAGCCACTTGACAGGTCTAATGTGCTAAAATATTTTGAGTGACCTAACTGATCTAAAATATCAGTGATAAGCGGCAAGGGATAACTCTCAGAGACAGTGACGTCATTCAGACGGCGGTAGTCTATTACTACTCGCCATTTCTTTTTCCCAGAAGCATCCATCTTCTTAGGGACTACCCAAACAGGGGCGCTCCAAGGTGTAAGGGCAGCAAGGGCAATCACCTGCTCCTTGCGGCGATATCACGATAACAGGGCTTGCTTATGTTGAGCCCCCTGGATGTAGAAGTACTGAGAATTCTGGACGATCGGCAGGCTTACGTAAGATACTCGTAAGGCTTACTGTCGCGACTCGTCTTAGGGAGATGGCACTGACTTTGTCGAGGTGCGTTTTCACTTAGCGAAAATAAGAACACCCCGGAGATGGATTAGCTCCTCGGTAACGTAAAGTTCACATATGATCACCAGCGGAACGGTTACGGCGATATCAACACTGGTATCCCACTTCTGACACCACTGTTACGGAGCGGGTCGGAAGACGGTTTTTAAAAAAGACAATTTAATTAGCTAAAAGAAAGATATATTCAATTATCAAACATGTATTACAAGTTACTATGCCCGACGGAAGTCCAATCCAAAAACTGATGGGAAAAACGGTTAGAATCGCTTACGAGAATAACAACGGTTTCCTATTGCATTGACGTAAATGCAATGGGAAACTCAGCATTTTAATTTATATTCCAAGTAATAGTTAATCCGATATAACAGAACCCTCGCTGCGGGAGTCAGGGTCGCAGGGACGCGCGCCATGACTTCCGCGTTTCTGGTGTGATTTACAGTCGACCTTTTCCCAGCGAGTAAGAGAACATGTGTAGCATTTGTACAACGCTACAATAGAGAACATGTGTAGCATTTGTACAATGCTACAGATTATTGATAGAACCTCACCTTAATGTTAAGAATAAGTAATGTTTGTTGCAAAACCAAAGATATCAATCACTTTTTCAAGAATTAAATCCAAGTAAACCAATAAAATCAAATCGTTTTCTTAGTATTCGATTGTTTTATATCAACAAACAGGCTCCAAATTGTCTTTTGTTTCTTTAAATTCTGTGTTCGAAATTCAAAAAAAGAAGAGACTATTGAATGAAATTGTTAATGTGCCAGGTTCAAAACTGCATAAAAACTTTTTGCTCGACCTAATATAAAATTTTAGCAAGGACCAAACGAAACTGAATATGCAAGGTGGGCCAATAGATGTGTCCAGAAGAGTATTTTAAATGTTAGCCAGCAACACGAAGGGAGCTAATTGATCCAACACCGTCATCGTCTGGGAGATGAGGCAACAAAATATGTACTCCCCTAACTTATAGTTATGACTGCATTTTTGATGTGAAACATCTATAGGCGCACGTGAGACCGATTTCTGGCGTGGCGACGCATCGACTGTGCGTTTCTCTCTCACTCGATCCGGCGTTAAGCCATCTCTTTCGCTCCACTGAGCTCGGAATCGACTGTGCGTTTCTCTCTCACTCGATCCGGCGTTAAGCCATCTCTTTCGCTCCACTGAGCTCGGACTCGGATACCTATAGTGTATACTCTGTTTATTACAGTACTCATAACCTGTGTTTTTCTGGTAAATAAATCATTTTTCTGTTCTGATAATAAAATGTCTGACCGTGATAATTTAGAGAGTGGAAGTGATCAGCCTCCTGCAAAGAAAGCAAAATCACACTATGACACATTATCAAGTCATCAGTAAGTTAATTATATTTTTATAATTAAAGTATGCATTTATCTGTGCATTTAGCACGCGTATATTTGGTGTGTATTGAGCGCCAGTAAATGTAAAATCTACTCTCTAGGTAGATTAAAATTCACATAAATTTCATTGCATATCATGTTTTTAAATTAATTATTAATTTTAATTTCATTCTTATTGAAATTAATGCATTAAAACAATTGCTTAGAGAATAAATTTATTAAGACTGACAGAACTTTATTTTAAAATCAGCTGATGGCGTGCAGCGCACGAATCTTTTTCTTATTTGTTATTAATTTAAACTTTAAAAAATTAATTAATTTTTCTAATCATAATGGAGTTTATAGTGAAACATTCATTATTTATATTTATAATTTACGATCTTTAGTAGTATATTGAAATAACTAGCTAAGATTCTTGACAATAGATGCTGTATTTATTAGATATCTTAATAATGTTATGTCCAATACTTTCGTATCGTACTTCAGTTACCATCGACCAATTGTCACAGTAATACCGTTCTCAGAGGCAACATCGAATGTAACTATTACCGAAGTCACTGATTAAACTAATTGAGTAGTTTTGATTTAAAATAAATATGTAAATTTTTGTATTCAATGAAAATGAATGTTTATTTAATAAAAAATCATCGTTATCTAGAAAAAAAAATCGTTATATTTTTTATTTTATTTTATTGACATTTTTAGTTCCTACCACAATCTGTTCTTTTCTGCATACTACTTTTACGAAATAACGTCGATGTTTCACATCTACCAGGCGTCCCGTGACGGCTCCATTTTTTTTTTTTTATAAATCATAAACTAGTTCTTGACCGCAATCCCGCCTGATGGTAAGCAGTGATGCAATCGTTGATGGTAAAGCGCGCTAGTTTATTAAGAGCTTCTTCTTCTTTCTTCACTCTTAGCCTTGATGACACTCTTCGCACGCCTCTCCACTGAATCCAAAGTAGTCAGGTGACTTTGCAGCAACAGCCCAAATGTGGCTGCAAAACTGCACACACGAACGGACCTGTGCTTAGTACAACATGGGATTAGAACCTGCCTTGGTGTGAAGTACCGCCGGACCTTTGTGATAACGAAGTGAACGCATTTAATGTGCGTCTTAAATGAGATTTAAATTTTGTCTCTTTCAGTTGAAGTATATGGGGGAAGGGGGGGGGGGGCATTTTATATGTAACACTAACATCTGCCCGCGACTTTGTTCACCTAAAATTAAATTTTCTCTGACCCACTCCGTACCATATAAGGGTCATAGCTAATAGCATAATGTCAAATAATCTTCTTGTAAGGATGGACCAATCCAATGCCTACCCGTAGTAGTAAATCATTAAGGGCCGGCGCTCACTGACGGCGAGGCACGGCATGGCACGGCAGGTTGTGCAGTGGCATCCCGCGGCGTGCTGCAGCATCCCGCGGCGTGCTGCGGCATCCCGCGGCGTTCCGTGGCATCCTGTTGAAAACCCAGCCACTCAGGCATCCATCAGTTTTGCTCCGCGCGTATTCGAAGTTGGTTATAATTTGGTTGTGTCGCATAGAGAAAATTTGTTGTGTCGTTATGGTTGACTGGGATTTAGTATTAATAGCACTTCTAGCTGAAGATGAAGAGAAACAAATAAGAACTGCTAATTTGACGAAAAGACAATTCTGGGTGCATAATTTATGGAGAACAAGATCTACAAATGGTGAATTCAGCAACTTGTTTAATGATTTAAGATACGACCTGCGAAAATTCTATGAATATTACAGAATGGACTATGAAAATTTTGAAAATTTAAGTAACTGCGCCCCACTGAAATGCTGCACAAGTTTCAACCTTATTTCAACGAGCTAGCAATCATAATTCCTCGACCCCAAAGTGACTCATAGGGCCGATGCACATTGACGGCACGGCACGGCATGGCACGGCAGGTTATGCAGTGACAAGAGAGGCTATGGTAGAGCGTACGAGTGCTGCACTACAGGCAGTCTCCGAATGGGGCGAAGCCAATCTTGTAGCATTCAATGCCACCAAAACACAGGTGTAAACACAGGCGTGTCTTTTCACCGCCAAAAGGAGCCCGTTCACCTTGGCTCCTACTTTTCGAAATGTATCCTTGGAGTGTACCGACCGCCTTCATCTTTTGGGAGTTGAGATTTCCTCGAACCGTAACTTTGGGCGGTTTATCGAGTCCAAGGCCAAAGTGGTTGCCAAGAAACTTGGCGTTATCGCAAAGGTCCGGCGGTACTTCACACCAGGGCAGCTTCTAATGCTGTACAAAGCACAGGTCTGTTCGTGTGTGGAGTACTGCAGCCACATTTTGGCTGGTGCTGCTAAGTGTCACCTGGCCACTTTGGATTCGGTGGAGAGGCGGGCGAAGAGGCTGATTGGTGACCCTGACTTAACTCGAGACGGTCTCCAAAGCCTAGAGCACAGACGTAGAGTAGCTAGCCTTTCGGTCATCTATAGGATGCATTTTGGGGAGTGTGCGAAGGAATTGCATGATTTAATTCCCCAATCTCCGTTCCACCATCGGGCGACCCGTCGTACGGCGAGTTTCCACCCTTACGTTGTTAACACCATAACGATCCGGACGAAGCGTTTCGCCTCCTTTATACCGCGTACATCAAGGGAATGGAACAGTTTGCCAGCGGCGATATTTCCGTCGGACTACAATTTGAGTGTCTTCAAGGCTAGAGTGAATAGGCTCTTAATAAACTAGTACGCTTTACCATCAACGACTGCGTCACTGCTTACCATCAGGCGGGATTGCGGTCAAGCGCTAGTTTATAATTTTATAAAGAAAAAAAAAACAATACGCCATGGAAATAATAAGTACTACGTACAACTGGAAGGCTTACTGTGCGACTAAGCACGCGCCGAGTGAGAGGTCATAAATCTTGGTTTGTCTCTTTCTAACTAGTGTAATCATTCTGATCTGTATACATACGCTGTGTATATCCCTATATCTTTCGCAATTGTGCGAAAGAGACACACTAAGAAAAGGTACTGTTGAGATTCTGTTGTACGTAGTACTTATGACTTCCATGCATAGCGCGCGCAAGTGTCATACGAAATGTGAAATTTGAGGAGTTTGGTGGGAAAGCCAAGATGAGTGCCACGCTCATTTTTCATTGGACTTGATTATTTACAGTATGTTAAGAAAACCCTGTCCGACCCGTGAAGGTGTTGTTAAGTATCGATAACTGATTCTACTAATGCATACAAAACCGGGCTAAACTTAAAAAAAAAAAACCCTAAAAAAATAAATATTATTTCGCAAAAAGAGGTAACTTAATAAATGTGTGTTAACCACTCTTCGCCTGCCACCCGCGGGGGGCAGGCGGCAGGGCACGCGGCACGTGGTCGCATCGCTATTCGCTCATAACGATACCGGTGTTGTCACTTTTTAAAAATTACCAAATTTCGGGGAAATTGGAATTAATTCGCTGGAAAAAAAGATTATTTCAAAATTCATTTGTATTGGTACATGATGATTAGGTAAAATTTTATGTTATATTTGGTCATGTGTTTATCTAACCTTTATTATCCTTATGGGTCGGACAGGGTTTTCTTAACATACTGTAGTGTCGTTTACTAAATAAAAACGCGTGATTTATGTAGTAAAAAGTGCATTCAGTGAATAATTCATAAAGAACAGTGAAATATTGTAGCATAGTGGCCACATCATATCTTTACGCTAAACCCCTCCTAATCGGCCTCACGCGTGAATCGAAAGGAGTTAGGTTACATTAAGTTAAGTTTAGGGTTCCGTGTGCAGTTTCTGGCCTGCCATCGGACGAGTCCCCAGGTGGCGGATAGGGGAACGGCCCCCAGATATGGGGGTTACCGATTTACCGGCGCGGACCAAAACCAGAAGTGGGGACCGCTTCGGCGGTCACACGTGCGGCGGGTCGGCCACCACTCCAGGTGGCTAACGTGACCCGAACTCCGGGTCTCCGTCGGGCAACCCGGTCTCCTCACTGAGAAGAGCTGGGGGCCCCGTTTGCTTCAGGGCAAACGAGTGGGGCTAAGAGGAAGGACACCTCGCTAAAAAACCCTTGGCGGCTGCGTCTGCTCGCACAAGAAGACGTACCCAGCTGGGCCCCTCCCTATGGAGGGCCCACTGTAGGCCCGCCTTTTTGGCGGGAATCACCGGCGGGGGATTGGTAGTGAAGGCTCTGCTATTTCCCATGACCCCGCCACTAAGGCGATGTCGGTGTGCCGCTGTTTGGTTTTAGTGGGTATTCCCGGCTTCGGCTGGGCGAGTCCCACACATGCCCTTCGGGGTATGGTGCGTAAAGGCATTTCCACAGCGTCAAGGAAAGAAAAAAAAGGATAAGTTTAGGGTAAATTAGGATAAGTTAGGATATAAACTTACTCAAGAAAAAAGTTACTGAAGTCTAGGCTGTATGGCGTACTATGTCTTTGCCTTTTCAGTTCAAAAGTACGGAAAGAAGTGAACCAATAAAAAAATGTGAAATTTGAATGTTGGCGGCTGTGGCGGCGGTAGCACGGTAGAATTGAAATATTGGATGCGTTTGTTCCCAAATAATGAGTTTGCCGTCAAATAAAGTATGTATTACATAAATTGATTAAATATTGAAAGTATTTAAATAAAATCCTCCTGGACCTAGCCCACGAGGTGGTCATAACCCCATGAGCGCCTGTATCCGCCCTTGGTCACCCCAGCAACCGCGCCTGTACCGATGCTGTTGCTCGCCCTCGGAGGAGGTAAACACCCAACGAAAGAATTTAAAATTATAAGTGTAACAATAATAATGGATCATTTTATTATTAATAAAATACAACTTCACTTTATTTGGGCACACATTTTGGAGGAGGAACTTTTTCATGTGCATATATTCTTGGGTCCTTCTTTTTGGACTTATGATAGGATGCTTCCACGGACACGTACGTAATGTAGCCAGCAAGGAAAACTGCAAAGAGAAAATAAAAAGCGGCTTTATTGATGGATGATCGGTTTGTGAATAATACAATATTATGTCATAAATGGTACATGTACATATTTAGGTACACGAAAAGAAGAACGAGCGTGGTCAACAATCTAAAGTCGAATAACACAAACAATTAATATTCAACTAAAACACAAATATCGATACATTTCAGCATTTTATGCCATAGCAGAGGCCCAGGTCACCCAATATAACTGTGTCAAGAATGTGGTGCGAAACGACCATAACATTTACAATAATATTCGATAGTATCTTTCGAATGAGCGACGGTCTATGAATCGCTATGAACGTTCATTATCATCATCAACTTTTTTTTATCGTCCCACTGCCTTGGCATAGGTCTCCTCTCATACAGAGAAGGATTGAGCGTAAAGACCACGCTTACTCAATGCGGGTTGGCGATTTCATACTTAAAGTCCAGGTTTAAGATATCTTCCTTCACCTTATAATGGTGGATGGTGTCCAAGATATACTTAGAAAGTACATATACAGTGGTGCTGATAATACGACAATAAATGAAACCGCGGACAATGCTGGTTTATAAGAATAATCCTAAACAATAGAATAAAACCTAGCATCAAAAATAAAAATTTCAAACAAACTAAATCGCATAATAGTCCAGTCAAATAAGACTTTTAAGGTTACAATAATTCCCATAGAGCTAAAAATTTGTATGAATGTTCAGAATACTATTATAAATGAATTATGAAAAGTCCCCATCAATCCCCCTTGTGCAAACATTTTTATTGATGGTGAAAGTTTCAAAGAAAATAGTTTTTCGCGTTTTTCAGCTAAACGGTGAGTTTTACAGCAAAAATAGATCAGTCAAAAATTGTAGAACATCCGGTTCTCTACAAAAATGTATCTACACTTTTTTTCATAAGTAATGCCATATCCGAGATATAGCGGTTAAAAGAATTGAAAAAAATATTTTATTCGTAATGTGCACCACCTATGAGGTATTGTGCTTGGCGATTTTTTTAACGTGTTTTCCCCGATAGGCCTATTCCACGATCTATTGTAATCCTTTTGAATTCAAATTGAGTATTGAAAATGATAAAAATTGTGTAAATCCTGACTAAATTATAAATGCGAAAGTAACTCCGTCTGTCTTTTACGCTTTCACGTCTAAAATAATGAACTGATTTTATTGGAATTTGGTACAAAGATAGAGTTGACCTCGAGAAATAACATAAAATAGTTTTGATTCCGGAATTTTGAAAGAGTTCTCTTGGAAACGCGATATAACCGAACTCCACGCGGGCGAAGCCGCGGGCGGAAAGTTATTTATGTAATATGTAAATGAAAAATAATTTAGAAAAATTATTCATCGGATTCATAATAATCCAACGGAACTTCTAGTGTACTGTCTTCGTTTTCTTCTTCTTTTATTCTTCATCTTCTTTTTCTTCATATTCCTGGATACAAATATGTTCTAAAAGTGATGCATCATATGTCTCACGGCGGGTATCGTAATTATCCTCATCTAGTATCGATTCAACATTGGAGCACGACTGTCCTTGAAAATTGGTACATGCTAAAGAACAAAACAGTCCAACCTTTTCACAGCCGCATTTAGCATTGCAACCTTTTTTACAATTGCAACAGATTGTGTTAAAGAGTTTTTCTGGTGCAGGTGGGAGTAACGTATAAATTGGTTCCCATGCATTGTCAACTAACTTCCAACCCCAGTCTTCTGGATTCATTTTATTATCAAGCTACACTTGAACTTGATAATACACCCGGAATAGATGTTGTTGAGCAGCAGCACAGGTTGGGGGAAGACAAGCTAATTGCACTTGTTTTTTTGTTATAAGTTTTTTTTTTTTGCAAAAGATAAGTGTCGGAGTTTATCCAAGCAGGTAACTTTTTTTGGAGCTCAGTACATAGAAAGAAGAAAGCGAATTCCATTAGTGATTATAACTTCTGGAGTAGAGTTACCAAGCTTGATTTAAAATATCATAGTGACTATCATTAAATCATACGAATGTTAATGATCCTGATTTTTCTGTAATAATCATTTTATGACCACACTCCAACTTCAACGGAAATTTACTGGTTCTGTTATTATTTTTTACAAATATTTTTCAATTCGTCTAATGTGAATTGACAAACATCGTTATTTTCAATATACTTAAATAATTCTCTCATCGCAATATTTGTAGCTTCGTCTTGAAGACTACCGACTTTACCACCAGTGGTCGGTTTCAAAAAAGAATTGTAGCAATCGTTATGATACTTAGCCTCGACACCGACTAAATCATATTAAAATTCAATTCGAGCAGCAACTGCTTTGGCTAATGGCTACATCATCACAACGAGTTTTAGCTATAGTTAGATTAGAATACTGTCTTTGAACGAAAGTGTAGTCACTTTAAAAATCTTACGTCGGTATTGCAGTGCTTTTTTATTCTCCAACTCTTCATTTAATTCATTGCTGTAAAATAAACAACACTGATTGAAGCAAAATGTAGTTTCACCTACTCGTGTTCTAGTACGAGGAGTACTTATTTTTGATGAACCAGCTTCTTCTTCTTGGCGAGTCTTTTCACGGCATCAATGCTACTTTTTCGAGTATAATTTTTTAGACACTGCAGATGAATTTTTATAGATGTCTGGTCTTTCAGGTACTCCGAAAACTCATCACCTCTTCCAATACTTGCATCAATCAATACTTTCATGCCGCGATCAACAACTCCACTTTCAGTCAAAGGTTGATTACAAATAAAGCAGAGTTGCGACATTAAAAAAAAAAAAAACAGTAAAATGCATGAACTTTGTTACAAAATATAAGCAATAGCTCGAGTTATCACTACGAAGGAATGCTTACGATTAACAGTATTTTGTTGAGTATGAGACCCTCGAAACGGAGCAGGTATACGAGCATCGCCACAGACAGATGTTACTCAAGGCCATGCGACTAAATGAAGATAGGGGCGGAGTTTTTGACGTTCATTTATGTTTTAAGAATTTTATAATTTGTATGTATAAGACATAGGGACTCATGTTTTTACTCGTATAATGCTTCACAGATGTATAAAAAAGTATCTTAACGTGCATATTATGAATAAAATATTTTTTTCAATTCTTTTATTTTTTTCTTTTGCTATATTTCGGATATGGCAATACTTATGAAAAAAAGTGTAGATACATTTTTTGTATAGAATCGGATGATCTACAATTTTTGTCCGAACTATTTTTACTGTAAAGCTCACCGTTTAGCTGAAAAACACAAAAAAAAACATTTTTTCATACTTTCGCCATAAATGAAACATTTTGCACAAGGGGGATTGATTAGGACTTTTCACAATTCATTTATTATTCAGTCTTTTGAACATTCATACAATTTTTAGCTCTATGGGAATTATTGTAACCTTACTTCTATTTTGAGGACTAATTTGACTTAACTATAAAATTATAAAATGTAAATAGAACATCCTTTAAAATATTGGTTCACTGACCTCCGGTCGGCGGCAACGCGGTCCTGTATCAAATTGCTTTTTTCGCGCTAATATTATTACAGTTTAGTACCTACCACTGGATGCGGCGGTCATCAACCTGTAAGCGCTTCCTTTACAAAATGTACATCATTTAGAAGTTGAGAAAAACGAAAAATAAATTCCTGTGACTCAAAAAACTAATGGATACATTTATGTGGTTTTTTTATGGGTAAACTGAGAATGTGTTGAGGTACACGATGTTTAATTTATTGTCGTATTGTCATCACCACTTTGTTTATCTGCTACAGTGGTACTTCCCTGACCGGGAATCGAATCCGCACACTCATACTTGAGAGGCTGATGTTTTAACCACTAGGCCACCACGACTACTATGAACGTTCATTTCCATTGAATACTACAATACTAGTACCCAGTCTACGCTAGTCTAGGCTGCGCACGTGTTTTCAACTTCGCCCATCCCACCTCCCTCAGTAAAACCCGTATCCGTGGGTTGCAGTGGCACGTGCATTACCTCTCCTTGCGTCGTGACATGCAATGCATAATCGTCGGTCATTTCCCACGTGAACAGCGTCGAGCTATATAGCCGCCTATTCGATCAAGTCACGCATATATCAATGACGTAATTTCATGCGTAGCCTCTCCGTAGGTTGCAGTGGATACAACAACATACATTTTCTTACAAAGTAAGCTTTAAACAAAAGAGTACTAGCTAGTATAATAGGTACTTGAGAATTAGGAAAGATTGTTGTTAAATAAAATTATTAAAAAACTAATATAATTGACATACTTGGGAGCCACGTATACATAGTTCCTAAGGTCCTTGGAATTATGTTAGGGATACCATGAGCAAAGGCTGTGGCGAAAGGTTTTAATTCATGTGGCGACAGTTTATAATAAACTATTCCACGAATAACAGCTAAATCACCGAAATGTCTCCCCATACTTCCAAAATTTAACAAATAAATCACAGCAGTAACAAAAATGACAATTTTTAATCACTTATTGACAACAATCACGTCGGTGACGGTCAGTCTCCATTTAAAAACAAAAACATTTTTGTTTTTATGCCAATGAAATAGTCACGGTACATACTCGCGGAAAAGTACCGTAGCTAAAACACACAAAATCTGACATTCGGTTGAATTTCTAATTGGCGCGATGGCTAACGTTCAGCCCACACAGTGGTTGAAGCAGTATTTAATTAACACACTTCTCCTCTTCGCACCACTGTAATGGGACCATAAAGGCGACTACTGTCGCCTTTATGTCGAATCTTTCAACTCCGTACCATGACCCATTTATCTTTAGTCAATTCACTGCTTCTGATGTTAATAAAAGCATAGATACTTTCGATCACGTCTAATACGCAGATGTTAGTGATTGTGTAAGTCGGAAATGATACTCCCTGTCCTCGACGAGATCCTTCCTATCCATTACTACTCTGTAGGTATCCTAAGGTGTCTTTCCATCGATGTGGAAAGATGCCAAAGTCATTCCGTTACCCAAAATTCCGTCCCATCTCCATCTTACCTTTCCTCTCTAAAGTCCTAAAACGCCTTGCCCATAATCAGCTCAGTACTTTTCTTTGTAAGAATAGTCTACTGAATCCTTACCAATCTGGTTTTCGTCCTGGTCACAGAACCACCATAGCCTTAGTTAATGTCACTGATGATATACGCTTGGGTATGGAGCAGGGCAATCTGACGGTTCTTTGCTTACTGGATTGTAGTAATGCATTCAATACTATCGATTTCGATATTCTGCGGCATGATCTGTATGGCCCTCGACAACGTATATGCATAGAAGAATCGTGCTCTTCGTGGTGCTATATTTCTGCCGGTATACCTCAGGGCGGCGTTTTATCTCCTTTACTTTTCGCAATATTTATCAACTCCATCACCAGAAACCTTTTCTCCTACCACCTTTATGCAAATGACTTGCAGATTTATTAACAAGCTGGTTACTCAAATTTAGATGATGATATTCAAATTATCAACAAAGATTTGTTCTCAATCTGTGAGTGGAGTGAGGCGCATGGGTTGCATGTTATCCCATCGAAGACTCAGGACATTGTTATGGCAGTTCAAGGATGTCCCCCAAGATAAACTGTTCGCAACTTCCCCAAGTTCAATTTAACGGAACTGCTACTTATTCCTTTCAGCGAGAAGGTTAAGACCCTTGGGGTTTGGATCTAAAAGCATCTTTCTTGGGATCCACAGCTACAGGATGTCAGTCGCAAAATTTTTGCATCTGGTAAGCCTCCGAAAGTCTACAAACATTTCCAAAAACGTGTGAATGATCATAAAATAAAGTGCAAATACTTGTGGTACTTTCGGATAACTTTAGATCGTACAAAATTATGCAATATACAACAAGTTTTAACTATTTCTTCGCCAAAGTCTATTCCAACGTTTAATGGTCGATGAAAAATACGCTATTTATTAGTCATGATTCCAAAAGTGCACACTATATATCTTCGTGATCGGCTTAATCTATAATTATATATTCTTTTTGTAGGCGTTAAATTATTGGCGGCATATGTTCGTTACATGTAGTTTGACAATGGAAATGCTTCGTCGCCAATAAAAGTAAAAGGCAAAGCTATTTCATTCTTTATTATTTGTTTCGGTTGTGGAATATTTAAACGATTTTCTTCTATATCACTTCTCAATTGGCTTCTATCAAATATAGTTGAATCTGAACTTTTTCCATAGGAACCAACATTAACAAATATATACTTGTACAGGGTGGCGCAATAGAACGTGCATATTGCATCATCTTTTTTTGCGGGGTAGAAGGGGCGTGGGCGAGGGGAGACCGATATCGTTGGGTAGCGCGGTTCATGAAGTTTTAGTCACTATGAGTCACTTCGACGGGAAGCGTCGCGCATTTTGCGTGCGCGCATTTTACGAAAAGTCTCGTTCGTACGTAGTTGTCAGGCGACTATTTTGTTCTGAGTATGGTGTACGGCAAATTAGGGAGGCTCCGAGTGCTAATTTAATTAAAATCTGGATAAAGCGGTTTGAAGAGACTGGATCGACGTTTAAACCACACGCAAAAGGTCGTCCACGCACATCTAGGACGGAAGACAATATTGAGAGTGTTAAGCAGTTGGTACGAGAAGATCCACAAATGTCTACTCGCAAGAGATCGTCTGTCCTAAACATATCGCGACGAAGTTTGCAACGAATTTTAAACTTGGATCTTAAATTGCATCCATACAAGATGCAATTAACTCAAGAATTGAAAGACTCTGACTTCATAGCACGGCTCACATTTGCTAATGAAATGCTCAATCGGTTTTCAAATTTTGAAAACATCCTTTTCTCTGATGAGGCACATTTTCATATGAATGGGTTCGTAAACCGCCAAAATTGTCGATATTGGAATAGTGAGAATCCCAGACTCAAACATCAAAAACCGTTACATAGCCCTAAAGTGACAGTTTGGGCCGCAATCTCTGCCAAAGGAATAATTGGTCCTTATTTTTTTGAAAATGCACGGGGGCAAAACATCACTGTTAATACCGAACTCTATGTTGCTATGTTGGAAGGTTTTTTGGCCCCAGAACTTGAAAATTCAAGAATAAAGAACTCTAGGACTTGGTTCCAACAAGACGGAGCTACCAGTCACACATCAAATGACTCCATGGCGGTTGTGAAGCAGATGTTCCCTGGCAAACTGATTTCGAAAAGAGGTGATATCCCATGGCCTCCGCGCAGTCCAGACTTGACGCCTCCTGACTTTTTTTTGTGGGGATACCTCAAACACAAAGTCTACACCAATAATCCGAGAAACATCAGTCAGCTCAAGGAGAATATTCGTGGTGAAATGGCAGCAATCACACCAGCACTACTTAAGAAAGTTTTCGGTAATTTCCGTTTGCGGTTAGAGGAGTGGCAACGTAGAGAGGGTCATCATTTAGATGATGTTATTTTTAAAAAATAAACTTCAGTTATCACTTAATAATTGCTTAGTTTTATTTTAACTATACCTGTACGCGCCCCAGTACAGCACGTACATTTACCGCGATCGGTCACGGCTTATACAACAAGAGATCTCCGACCACTCCACAACAAAACTAAGGAACTTACCTTAGGACACCGTGGGTTCCTTCGTGGGATGAAATACCGGAGAATCGGCGCGCGCGCCGACTTTCAATACTGTCCGGATGGCTTCCACCACATTGTCCAACACCAGCAGACACATTAAAGTTCCTCCAGGAGGACAACCAAAGCCCACCAGCATAGAAAACCGTTATTCAGCAGCGTCAATCCACGCCCGACAAACAATCAACAATGAAACCACGTTTCAGATTCAAATTCCACTCAATTTAAAGGCGGCACTGTTACGGTTTATAATCCAAGTAAGTACTTCAAACACACGGGCAACAAACGCGAAAACTGTCCAAAACCGCGGCCCGGCACTATACTTCTCGAAAATCAATCGTCAAGACGCACCCCACGCGCGCGATGATTTACTTAAGACTTTTTCGAAAACGTTCTCGAAACGTTCTGGTTTTGGCGTCACCGACCCCCACACAGATTATAATAATTCCGCTCGCCCGTACCGGTCGCGCCATCTATCAAACTCGACTAACTAACAATCGGACTCGACCGATAAACGAGCGTAAACATCCCCCCGCCCCGGACAGTAACAAACGGTCCGACAATTCAATCTAAGGGCAGGCGGGAGAGTGTGGCGATCGCGCGCTTCAAGACAGAGTCCCCCACCAGGACCTCGACAAACCTGGAAACACCATCTGACCCTGGATACAATTTAACAATGCGTCCACGACGCCATCGGAGGGGTGGCAGGTTTGGGTCCTTTAACAAAACTAGGTCTCCGACTCCTGGTGGGTTCGTCTTGTCTGACCACTTAAAGCGCTGTTGTAAAATGTGCAAATACTCCAGATGCCAACGGCGCCAAAAACTCTGCGTAAGCTGTTGAAGCAATTCAAATCGCGAGAGCCGTCCGGAGTTGATGTCCAAATAAGGATACTCAGGCAGGGCGTTAAGTGGTCTCCCTATCAAGAAATGGCCCGGCGTGAGGGCCTCCAAATCATTCGCGTCGGATGACAAAGGGCATAACGGACGCGAGTTGAGGACCGCCTCAACCTTACAAAATACGGTCGCGAGCTCCTCAAAAGTCAGGATAGTATCTCCAATAACGCGACGAAGGTGAGTTTTGGCGGCCTTTACAGTTGCTTCAAATATACCTCCCCAGTGGGGGCAGGACGGCGGTGAGTACTGCCATCGTACCCCTCTGCGGGAGAGTGTGGATCCGATCTCAACATTATGCTTATCTAAAAATTCACAAACATCCTTCAAATAACGATTGGTACCCTTAAAGTTGCTCCCACAGTCGGATCGAATTAAGGACGGCAGTCCGCGACGCGAAACAAATCTGCCAAGAGCAGCGACGAACGCCTCTGTCGTGAGCGCACTAACCACCTCGAGGTGAACCGCTTTAGTAGCTAAACACACAAAAACGCACAAGTAAGCCTTCTCGGTCTTAGCGTTACGGAGACGCGAAGCTTTAACAGTAAATGGTCCCGCAAAATCCGTACCAACTCCAGCAAAGGGCATCGATTCGGTGACTCGATCGGCAGGCAAATCCCCCATTTGGGGCTGCACGATGTCCGCCTTCAAGCGGTAGCACGGGAGACAACGAAAGATAACATATCGGATCACTCTCCGCGCAGACAAAATCCAAAATTCACGTTGGAGGATCGCAGTAAGAGCGTTACATCCGGCATGTGCATTTTTCACATGGCGGTCCGTGATCAACAACTTCACTAAGGGGCCGTTCTTGGGGAGCAACAATGGATGACGAGCCCCATAGGGGAGCTTAGCATTTCTAAGCCGACCTCCGACACGCATCAAACCCTGATCATCCACGAAAGGATTCAAGCGCCCTAAGGGTCCCTTCAGATTGGATGTGCGTTGGCGGAGGGTTTTCAACTCCGATGCAAATTCACTCTCTTGAACAATCCGCACCCAATATAGCAGAGCGTCATTGCGCTCTTGCGGTGAGAGGACCGGAGACTCAAATTTGCCACGAGGGTTACGACAGTTGTGGATGAAACGCCGTATCCAGGCGGTGACGCCGAGCAATTTATCCAAAGAGCTGTAGCGCTCAAGCAAAAACTCCGGATCTGGAGCCGCTACGGTCTCGGTGGCGTGAACATGCACCCCTGGCGTAGATGCCCTGACCACTGCGGGGGTATGGGGCCAAGAACCCTCCGGCTGTAACAACCATGGTGGACCCCACCACAGCTGGTGATTCGCAAGTTCGGGCGCCTCGCAGCCGCGGGAAGCGCAGTCTGCGGGGTTCAATTCGCCAGGCACGTGGCGCCAAATCAACTGGGCTTTCGATGTCTGAATTTGAGACACCCGGTTGGCCACGAATACCTCGAGGGTATGGACTGAACTTTTCAGCCAACAAAGGACGACTTGGCTGTCAGACCATGCAAAGATCGACCTAAAGTCGACACTAGCTCCCAAGGTGTCGACGACGTGGTTAAGCAATCGGGCTAATAGAGTGGCGCCAGACAACTCCAACTTCGGTATGGTCCATCGGGTCCGAAGTGGGGCAACCTTACTCTTAGCCGTAACCAGATGAACGGCGGCAACACCTCGTGCGTCCACCGTTCGAATGTACACGGCTGCCGCGTATCCGCTTTCGGACGCGTCACAAAAGCCGTGTAGGCTAGCGGAAAACCGTCCCTCAGGCAATATGTGCCTAGGGATACAAACACGGTTGACTTCCGGGAGGGATGAGACAAACTGCACCCAGTCTCGGAGCAAGTTGCCGGAGAGGGGCTCATCCCAGGTCACTTCCGCTGCCCATAGTTTCTGTAGGAAACACTTCATCGCGAACACTACAGGACTAAGCTAACCATTCGGATCAAAGGTGCGAGCTACAGTGGACAGCACTGTGCGTTTAGTCCAGACCTTTGGGCTCGGAAGCTCCAATCTATAGGTAAACAAATCTTGGACTGGTTTGTACTGTACTCCCAAAACAGACAGCATGTCTGGAGTATCAGGGTTTTCAAAGAGATGAGGCTCCTGCTGGTGGTCCTTGGGTACATCTGCCAAGAGTTCGGGCGAGTTGGACACCCATTTCCTCAACTCGTAGCCACCAGCTCCTAGGAGAGCGATCAGCTCATCTCGCAAGACCAGGGCCTCTCTTACACTCGAGGCGCCTGTACAAACGTCATCGACGTACAGATCCTCCTTAATGAGGACAGACGCGCGGGGGTAGCGCAGTCGTTCGCGCTCTGCGAGCTCCCACAGCGAACGGATCGCCACAAAAGGACTCGATCGTAGTCCATAGGTGTTGGTGTTCAGCTCGTAGACCAGCATTGGATCCCTGGGATCCTCTCGCCAAAGTGTAAGCTGGTATCTCCTGTCTTCCGGGTGAATCACAGTCTGCCGAAACATCATGCGAATGTCGGTCACAAAAACGACAGCATGTCGACGGAAGTTGGTCAAAACATCACTCACATCGTGATGCAACTTCGGTCCGGCGTGCAAACACTGGTTCAACGATACTCCGGTTGACGTGGGTGCTGAACCATCAAAGACCACACGTATCTTCCCGTTGGAAGTCTTCAAAACCGCGTGGTGGGGAAGAAAATAATGTTCTTCATTTCGCCAATCCAGATGCGAAACCGACATGTGCCCCAGTTCCTCATACTCCCGCATGAAGTCCACGTACTTCTGCTTAAATGCGGGGTCCCTCGCCATTCGGCGCTCCATAGACAATAACCTTTTTTCGGCCAGCGGCCGGGAGCTGCCCAAGAGGGGGCGAACTGACAAAAAGGGCAAGCGAGTGATCAAGCGACCCGAGCGGAGGCGACCAGTATTGTTTTGATAAAACAATTCGCACTCCTCGTCCAACGGGTCCACTCGTTTTGCGGTCGGAGGCTCCTCCACCTCCCAAAAGCGTTGGAGGATGTCCGACAAGGCAGAACCAACAGCGAGGTCGCTGTCTGCCGAAGGGGGGTCTGGGACGTCCCTAAACGATCCCATTACTACATGACCCAAAGAAGTGGATATGGCTACAAAACCGGCTGCCTGCAAAACTCGTTTGCTTCCACGCAGCAAACGACCTAACACATTCACCCCGATCAATAAATGGCCCGGGCCAGGTCGGTGGAAATGAGGATCAGCCAGAGCCAGTCCAGCCGACAATTTAACGGCGGCGTGTGGGGCTCGCACTTGCGGAAGCGGGCCGACCACCGTTTCAAAAACAATCGCCGAAGTACCGATTTTCAGCGTTGAGGAGGAGTGAGGGGAGAAGGAGAACGAAACCCGACCGATCGGATCCGAAATCCGCAGGTCTCCAACGCCCCGTACCGATTCCCTATGCGGCACAATATTTAGGCCCAACTGTCGGACGAGCCAAGTAGAAATTATGCAACCCTGGGCCCCTGAATCCAAGAGGGCACGCACTGTGACAAAATCACCTTTGGGGCTCCAAACACGCACGGAGGCTGTTGGTAACAGCACAAACTCCCGTGGGGGGGTTGCGCCCGACAGTGGCATTAAGGAAAATCCGAGGGGGGTGATTGCCCCCCTGGACCCCGGTTGGACGGAGTCGAAAAGATGGGAGGGGGTCGCCGACAGTAGGCGAGAGGGTCCCACTCCGCAACATAGGGACTCCTTCCAACACTACTCCGAGGTGTGGGCCAATAACCGTGGGCCGCATACGGGGGAACATAACGCCCCAGTCGAGGGTACTCCATCAAGGGGGGGGAGCAGCGTACCGCTCGCCTCCCCGAGCCTCCGACGGCCACCGCCACATCCTGCGGGGGCCCCCCGCCCGTGGGGCCCCCGCCCTTGGGGCCCCCGCCCTTGGGGCCCCGCCCGTGTGCGGGGAATTTGGGCCCCTTTCGGACCCGCCACCATTGCGGTTCAAGCACAGGAGAGCGTGATGTCTCCCGCCGCAATGTGGACAAGCCTTAGCCTGGGGGCACACTGACTGGAGGTGGTCCCCCAGACACATGTAACACCAGGCGCGTTGCTTGGCGAGGGCTCTTCGTCCCGCAGTGCGGAGGCCCCCGAACTTCGCGCAAGCACGCACGTCATGTCCGTCCCCCCGGCAATACCGGCACCGTTTACCTGGTGCGGGGGGGGAGTCCCTTCGGACAACCGAGAATTGTTTGGCCGGACGGGGGGGAGTCCCTTCGGACAACCGAGAATTGTTTGGTCGGACGGCGGGGTTGTCCCCTCGCCGCCACCGGACGACCCGTGATCGTTCCCGGTGTGGGGTCGGTCAGCTGGTCCATCACTCTGCACTCGTCCTCCAAAAAACGAAGCAGGTCCGAGAAAGGGGGGAGATACGAGGCGCTATTGCCCCCGTACCTTTGTTCAAATCGCCCCTTTACCTCTGCGGGCAATTTCGTGAGGACGATGTGCAGAAGAAGAAAAGACCACTGGTCGACCGGCAAATCCAGCCGGCGCAACGAGTGGATAGCGGTCAAGAGCGGGTTGACCAAATCCTTCCGTAATGAGGAAACCCGCGTTGCCTTCGGTAAGGCCAAAATGGCCGCCACATGGGTGTCCGCTAGCAAGCGGACGTTTTGGTAACGGTCCAGCAACAACTGCCGCGCGACCTGGTAGTTAGCATCGCTAACTATCAGGTGCTGGACCACTGCACTGGCTTCTCCGCGGAGGGCGGAGCGCAAATAAGCCAGTTTCTGGCTGGGGGACAAATCTTCCCTGGAGTCCACCAAGCTGTCAAACAGGTTGATGAAGCCCATCCAAGCCGTGAGGTCCCCGTCAAAGTGGGGAATCTCCAATGTGGGCAGTCTCCCTAACAAAGCCGGCGGGGTCGGTTTAACCTCCCCGCTCAAAGTCGGCTCTCCCCTACGGGCCGCCAGGAGCCCTACTGCCGACTCCGTAATTTGGTCGGCCAGTTCGTACGCCTGGTCGACATCCCTTTTAAAGGTCTCCACTATGGCGTCATCCGCTGGAGGGTGTTCCAAAACGTAGGCATGGAAGTCGACAACGTGTCGCTTCAACTCTTCCATGCGCGCAGGCAACCCTTCGTAACGGGTCAACAATGCCTGAACTCGATCCTGCCGAACAATCAGGGCAGCCGCACCCGCGAGCCAACGCAATGCGGCTTGAACCCCTTTTTTTTTTTTTTTTTTTTTTTTGTTCTCGCTGGGGAAAATGACAATTACGCATCCCCACCCGTCGGGGGACGGGCAGGGTATGTGGGACTCCCCGGGAGAGAGCCTCCCGGTATACCCACTAAAAACCCCAGCGCAACTCCGGCATCGCCATAGTGGCGGGGGAGTGGGAAACTAGCACAGCCTAAGCTACCTCTCCCCCGCCGGCGAAACCCGCCTAGAAAGGCGGGCCCTCATTTGCCCCTCTTAAAGAGGGGCCGTGGCTCCCGCGTGGTGAGCGGTGCAAGGCGGACGCGGGCACCCCCGTGCCTTACGCCCGCCGCTCACCTCAGGGCGGGAGAAAGCGGGCGAAATCCCGCCTTCTCCTGCCCCTACGCCGCCTACGGAGCGCCGGAGCGAGGGGATCTTCCTCTCGCTCCCGCTCCGCGGCCTCCTTCTGCGACATCACGACCTCGCAGAAGGAGGCCATCGCCGCCCAGGCCCCCTCGCTCCCCACCATCGCTCTGACGACGGCGGGCAGCGAGAGGTCCCCTCCTACCGCCGCGACAAGATCGCGGCGCGGCACGGCCCACGACGGGCACACCGCGAGGGTGTGGTCCGCCGTGTCCTCCGCCGCGCCGCAACCGTGGCACGACGGCGTCTCCTCTCGTCCTATCCGGTGCAGGTACCTGCCGAAGCAGCCGTGACCGGAGAGTACCTGCACCAGGCGGAAGGAGAGGAAACCGTGACGCCTGTCGAGCCAGTCCTTGAGGACCGGCCCGATGGCGTCGAGGGTGCGACGGCCGAACACCGCGGAGGCGAGGTCGCGCGTCCAGTGCTGGACGATGGCGTCCCTCGCCTCCCGGCGGACGGCCTCCCTCAACTCCGGGGCCGGACGCTCGCCCAGCGCCCTGCGCCCCGCCGTCCACTCGTACACTCTGGCGAGCACCCAGGCCTCGAGCTCCCAAGGCGGGGTGCTCGCCAGAGCGCATGCCGAAGCGAAGCCTACCGTACGGTAGGCCCGCGCTGCCCGCTGGGCGATGGCCCTTTGGGGAGCCCGAAGGGCGGTAAGGTTCTCCCTCCTGTGGAGGGAGTCCGCCCAAATTGGAGCCCCGTAAAGGGCCATGCTCCGCAGTATGCCGGCGTATAAACGCCGGCACCGCGTGCTGGGCCCTCCCATGTTCGGCATGAGCCATGAGAGGGCGTTCGCAGCCTTCAGCAGGCGCGTCGACAGCCCGCTGAAATGCGGGCCGAAGCGCAGCCTGCTGTCCACAATGAGGCCCAGATACTTCATCTGGGCCTCAACCCCGACCCTCACTCCCTCCACAAATATGTGGGCGTCAGGCGGGGGGCGCTGCCGGGGGCCGTGAAAGAACACGGCCTCCGTTTTGTGCAGCGCCACCCTCAAGCCCAGGCGGCGGATCCTCCCCGCCACTAAGGATCCGCCCGCCGATGCCAAACTGGCCGCCTCCCGGAAGGTGCTCCCGCGGGAAGTGAGGAGAGTGTCATCCGCGTAGCAGATGACCCTCGTGCCTCGTAGGAGGGTTCCCCGCAGGAGCCAGTCATAACCGACGTTCCACAGAAGAGGGCCTAGAACGGACCCCTGTGGAACGCCGGTTTCCACGCCATACCGCCGGACCTGGCCAGCCCCGTCCACGAGGAGGACAGCACGGTCCTCCAAGTAGCTGGCCAGGAGGCCCCGCAAGTACAGGGGCACACCGTGGAACCGGAGCGCCTCCAGGATGGTGGAGTGGGGGATGGAGTTGAAGGCGTTGGCAATATCGAATGACACAGCCAACACTCCATCCCCCACTCCTACCGCCTCTGTCACCTGGCCCTTTAGACGGGCCAGGGCGTCCACTGTCGAACGCCCAGCTCGAAAACCGAACTGGGCGTCCGACAGGTCCGGTCCCACGTCCCGCAGATGGCGCTTCAGGCGGGCGGCGATAATCCCCTCGAACATCTTACCGGCCTCGTCAAGCAAGACGATGGGCCGGTAAGCCGAGGGGGAGTCCGCCGGCCGCCCTTCCTTCCGGAGGAGGCACAGTTGGCCTTCCCGCCAAGGTTTCGGGAACCTCCTCGACGCGAAGCACGCGTCGAAGAGGTCCCGAAACCTTCCCTCCATCTCCGTGGCCGCGATGGCCACCACCCGAGCGGGAACGCCGTCCAGGCCCGGAGCCGTCTTTTTGGCGCGGAGACGAATAGTCGCCGCGCCAAATTCCTCCTCTGAAACCGGAGGAGGAGGAGCTTCCTCCTCCGGTAGAGCCGCTGCTCTTGGCGGGCCCATCGCTGGTGGGGTGAAGTGTGGATCCCTGCGCGGAAACAGGGACCGCACCACCCCATCCAGGAGCGCTGGTTCGAGGGTCTCGGCAACCGGGGGACCAATGCGACGCAGTTTGTTCCGCGCCGCCTTATATGGCCTCCCGAATGGGTCGTTGTCGAGGCCCTCCAGCAGCTCAGCCCTCGCCGCGTCCTTAGCGGCGCCGATGGCCGACTTGAAGGCCGCCCTCGCCTCCACGTATCTGGCGTAGAGGCGGTCCTCGTCAGCCAGATCCCGTCGACGCCGCCGACGCGAGCGGGTGTAGGCCCGCCGTGCCGCCACGCAGGAGGCCCGCAGCTCCGCCAACTCCTCCGACCACCAGTACACGGCACGTCGGGGAGGTGGACGTCTCGACCGAGGCATGCTGGCGTTGCACACCTCGGTCAATGACCCCCTCAGTCGGGCCGCCGCCGCGTCCACGTCCAGGACGTCCACGCCGGGACCTGGCCAAAGCCAGTCCTGGACGAACGCGGCCTCCCGTGCCGCCTCCCGATCCAGGTGGGTCAGAGCCCACCTTGGAAACGGGGAACGGCCCGATGATGAGGGGGTGCTGCGGTGCCCCCGTGGATTCTGGGGGGAGATCTCGAATCGCACGTAGCGGTGATCCGAGATCGTCTCCCCCAGTTCCACCCTCCAATTTCGAATGCGGGCGGCCAGTGCGGGCGTGGCAAAGGTGAGGTCCACAATGGACCCGCCCTGCCGCCGCACGCACGTCTGGACGCTCCCCCTATTCAAGAGGGAGAGACCAGACGTGGCCGCCCACAATTCGACTGCTCGTCCGCGAGCGTCGGTGGCCGGGTTTCCCCAGACCACCGACTTGGCATTCAGGTCTCCTAGCACGGAGACCTGTCGTGGCGCCGTCCTCCCGATGACCGCCGTCAGGACCCCGAGGAAATCCTCGAAGTCCTGGAGAGGGCGGTTTGGGGAGAAGTAGACCCCCACAAGGGCCAACCCTCCCCACGCGGCGGCCACGTATCCCGGTCCCCTCTCTAAGAGCGAGAGGGTAGGGGAGTCCGAGGTAGACCGCGCCACGATTGCCACCGAGCCGTCACTGTCTCCCAGCCAATTGCTGGGAGTATAGTACGGCTCAGCCACCACTGCCACATCCACCAACCACTCGGCCATTGACTGCACCAGTAAGTCCTGGGCAGCCCGGCAGTGGTTGGTGTTTGCCTGGAGGATGCGACGGTCGGCACCCATTACTCGACCATCGCATCACCCTCGGCCACCGCCGCTGATGGGATATCAGCGGGGGTGGTGGCAGCAGCGGCAGGACGGCTTATAGCCGCCTGCGGCTTGCCCTTCTTGGAGGGAGGACGGCATGACGTTCCCCCCATAATGTGGTCGGCGGGGCGACCACTGTCGGCGCACGCAGCGCAGTGCGGCTTGGCGGCATCGCACGAGGCCGCCATATGCCCCTGCTTCCCGCAGCGGAAACATGTGTCCGCCCTGTCCACAGTGGACGGACACATGGCTCGGGTGTGGCCGATGCCGAAGCACTTGAAGCAGCGCATCGGCGCTGCCTCAAGTACCCGGATCACGGCCCGGCTAAAGCCTACGATGAGCCGTCCTTGGCATTTTGCCCGGACGGCCAACACTGCGGCGACTGGGCACACCAGCCGGATAGTGCCCAGTCCACCGCGGCCGGGCCTAATAGCCCGAGCCTGCACCGCTGCGGGTTCGCAGCCACCGGCATTTGCGACCGCCTCCACCACCTCCTCTTTGGTGACCGAGTCATCAAGACCGGTCACCTCAATGGAGGTGGTTTTGGTCGGCCTGGCGACCTTCGCCACGTTGGCAAGCACCTCCCTCAACTTGCCGGCGAACAGGTCGGCGTTTTTGCCGCCGTCCTTCCCCGGAAACTCGAATAGACGAGCTCCGGTTTGGGTCCGGCGGCAAGCGCCAATCCCCAACTCGGCGGGGTTGGCGACGGTACGAGCCCGTCTCAGGACGGACTCGTACGTTACCCCCTTCTCCGCGGCTTCGGGGACGATCGTCACCGTGACCGCCGCGGTTTTGGGGGCAACCAGCCTCGGAGCCTTTGGGGCTGTCGCGGCAGCTGTCGGGGCAGCCGCCGAGGCAGCCGCCGGGGCAGCCGCCGGGGCAGCCGTGGCCTTGGTCGCCTTTTTACCCTTCCCCTTTCCCTTCCTAACCACCTCTGACCACGACTGGTTGGCTGGGGTGGTGGAAGGGAGGAGGGCGTCTCCCTCCTGCACCTGGGGGGCGGGTGCCGCGATGGCAGCCGGCCCCGGTTTAGCGCCCGCACTCGTACCGGGGGGAGGCAGAGCCCCCGGCGACTTCTTCCCCTTGCCCTTGCCCTTTGAGGGCTTCGGGGCAAGGGGAGCCACTGTCGGCGTCTTGTCCGCCGCCAAAGGCGGACGGAGGCGCTTCTCGGGCAGGAGCCTATCCTCTATGCCCGCAAAGCAGGCCCGAGTGAACGCCCTCTCCTCCATGACCACCTTGCGGAACAATTCCTCAAGGTTGGAGGAGGAGGGGGCGGGAACCGCTGCCGACGGGGCCGCAGCAGACGGGGGCGGGGCCGTAGCCTCAGCCAGCTTCTTGTGAAGCTGGCTGACCTCCGCTTGCAGGCGATCCACCCTCGCCTGCAGCTGCCTCGTCTCTTCTGACGCAGTGCGCTGCGTCAGCTCCACTATTATCCCGTGCAGGCTGGTTGCACGGCATTTGAGGGCCTTCTGGAAGGTCCCCTTGAGGTTGGAGGACCTGGAGGCGACCTCGACGATCTCCTCCTTGTCCTCCTCCGCCAAGCGGACCAACTCAGCCCCGGAAAGGCCATCGAAGCTGACGAGGGCCGAACCATAACCGGCCCTCGCCTTGGTTGCGCGCGCCTGCCTCTCCTTGGCGGCAACCAACTCCTCCAGTTCCAGCTCGGCCTCGGCCCGTCTGGCCAAGCCGAGCTGGCGCTGGGCGTCTGCCAAACCCACATCGTGGGTGCCAGCCTGAGAAGAAGTCGATGGCGAAGCATTCTTCGCCCTCGACTTCTTCTTGTTGGGCTTACCCTTGGCCGAGCCCGAGGAGCCCTCGGACCCGAGCCTCAGGTAGGCCCTCTTCAGGCTGCGCTCCGCAGCCACTCCACACACAGAGGACGAGTCCCCGACAACGGACCCCATGTCCGAGTCGGAGAACTCGTCCTCTCCGCAGAAGCCCGTCGCAGAAGGTGCGCGACTCGCCTCCGACGCCGACATTTCGTCGGGGTGGCCCTGAGAAGGGCCTTTGGGTTGGCCCTGAGAAGGGCCTTTTGGTTGGCCCTGAGAAGGGCCTTTTGCGACGAAACGCCCGGAAGCATCTCGCATTGGTTTCGGCATAGCTAAAACCAAAAACCACAATAAAAAATAAAATCCTCAATAAAACCAAACCCACAATAATAAAAACCCACGATAAAAACAATATTAAAAACCACAATACGCAATCGCCCTCAAAGTAAAATAAAATTTCGCAGATCGCGTAGGTCACAGTGCTTGTTAGCCACCGGTCTGCCACTCCGTTACGGTGGTCAGACACGGCGTTGCCCGGGGTACACTGCGAGGAAGTCAGCACTGTGGGGCGTACCCCCGGGGCTTGAACCCCTGCCTTAGCCGCAGTAAGCGGATTGGGAGCCATTTCAAATTAAAGCCTCAAATTCAAATTAACAAATTAAATTCAATTAAAAAACGCGCGGAAAATAACAACAAAACAAAATATTAACAAGCATAAATAAAAAATACTTATTACAATGTATAAATACAAAATATCAGTGTGCAAACGGCCTAATTTAATTGCAACACCGTTCAAACTTACAAACAAAACAAAATTATTACTGAATTACAGAATAAATCAACAAACAAACAGAACAAAATTATTACTGCGATTTACAACTAAATCAAAGCAACATTCAGAAACGAACTATTTGTGTTCGTACAAATACACGAGTTAACCAAATCAACAAACAAAACATTAGTAGCTTCCCGAACGCTGCCCAGCCGAGCTGGATTCGACGAGACACCTCTTTCTCGAAGTTGGACCTACCTAGTTGGACTGTTTGCCCCAGGTATATGTACCAACTAGAATTGGAGTGGGTACGATATGAGAGTTCGACATGATCTTCGTCTTATCCATGTTCATCTTTAGACACACTTGTTGGGAAGCTCTGTTGAGGTCATTGAGCATCTTGCACAAGTCTTCCAGGGTCTCAGCCATGACCACAATATCATCTGCAAAACGAAGATTAGTGATGTACTCGCCGTTGATGTTACTGTCAAGTCCTTTCCAGTCCAGAAGCTTGAAGACATCTTCCAACGCAGCAGTGAACAATTTGGGAGATATGACATCTCCTTGTCTCACTCCACGCTGGAGTTGGATCGGTTTCGAGTCCTGATCCTGGAGACGGACTGACATGGTGGCGTTTTTGTATAAACACTTTATCACCTCAATGTATCGATGGTCAATTTGGCACTGCTGGAGAGACTGTAGCACCGCCCAAGTCTCGATCGAATCGAAGGCCTTCTCATAGTCCACAAACGCCAAGCATAGTGGTTTGTTATACTCCTCGGACTTCTGTATAACTTGGCGCAGCGTATGTATGTGGTCTATGGTGCTAAAGCCTTTTCGAAAGCCTGCTTGTTCGGGAGGCTGGAAGTCCTCGAACCTGCGAGCGAGACGATTCGTGATGACCCTAGAAAACAGCTTATAGACATGGCTCAGGAGGGATATCGGTCTGTAGTTTTTCAGGAGGGTATTGTCACCTTTTTTGAAAAACAACACCACCACGCTCCTGTGCCACGCCTTAGGCGTTTCGCCTTTAATAATGACGGAATTAAATAGCTTCTGAAGTGCTTTAAGAACCGGTTTACCACCCGCTTTCAGAAGCTCAGCCGTAATTCCACCATCTCCAGCCGCCTTATCGTTCTTCAGGGCCTTACTAATATCGTACAGGCTGACGTCCAGGATATCGTCGGTGTAGTGTCGGGTTAATCTGGCTCTAGGATCATTAGCCAGGCTTACAACAGGCAGGGGCGTGCACAAAGATTTTATTGGGGGTATGCATAAATATACCTACTATCCAAATCTCTGTGCTTATATATGGTAAAACTTAAAAAACGTAACTTAGACGTAGTTTCAATTTAACATAGTCGCGTACCTACTTTTTCGCATGTCAACATTGAATTGATGTTTGTGCGTGGCTACAATGAACATCTAAGTATGTGATTGATGATAAGAACAAGTCAAATAAATGATATACGTGGGGTATTAGGTATTTTTTATTTGCCCAAATGAATACAATGAAATCATCATCATCTCAGGGTTAATACCAGTCGCATCCAAAGCTTTGGAATCTGGGGTCCGCTTTTCCAGTCTAATTGCTGATTTTGGCGAAATTTCGACAATTTCCGTGAAGCGACTGCCGTCTGACCTCCACAACGCGAAGGCAATATCGAAGCATTGAAGTTAGACCAATTGTTGGACTTTTGTGGGCTCCAACAACCCGTAACGACTGCCACTAGATGTTCGCATGGCAACCGAAACCAACGGCTTAACGTGCTTTCCGAGATACGACCAGACCAGTGCAAATATTCATATTCATGCATACAAATACTTACACTGCGCGAGGATCGAACCCGCGCCTCCTTACGCAACGGCCGCGTTCGCTACCGCTACGCCATGTAGGCTGTCAAAATACAATGAAATGGTATTACTAACTCAACTGTAAATAAGTAATAATTTATTTCTCAAAAAACTAAAAAAAAATATTTCACTATCTATAAATTAAATCAACGCGCCTATCTATTTTTAAATAACTCTGTAAAAATCAAATATATATAAGATCGTTTTGAAATCGCTAAAAGTTCTTTTAAAATGGACAGATAGACAAATCTATGAGTCTGCTTTGGCTTTTCATAAATATGCGTAATGCACTACTCATTGGAATCATAACTATTAAATTTTGCTAATTTGTAAACTTCAGGAAAATTATTACAACATAAAGTATAGTATTGAAATTCAAAAGCAAGTAGGTTGAAAAACTTAAGGTCTTTTAAGTTTTTATAACGTCGAACTGTCAAAGCCGTGTTTTAAAATAATATACCTATACGAGAAACAAAACAATTTATTTGTACACACTACACAACCTGCTAACCACATATAATTATCATAATACTTTTTATAAAGACAACCTTTCTTTTGTGTTAAACCAAAAACTCTAAAATAAATGAATATTCAATTCCGCTTAAAACAATCAATACATATTTAACCCAAAAACACCAATAATGAAACAACATAAGCTGCTAAAATAAAAAGGTATTTGAACGAACAACAATCATGCTATATTTCTGAACTTCTTAAATTCGTCGCATTATTAGAAGCTGTGCTTATCATGGGCTTTAAACCCAAAGAAATTTCACGCACACGTACACAACAGTTTAGGCACACAAGCAAATAATTTTATACACAGACAGATACGGAAGAGGCACATTTTGTTTATGCTTACGCCGTAAGAGGCGTGGGTGTCGCGCCTAAGGCAACTAATGTGTCTCGTTAGCACTAGCCACTAGGCCCAATAGATGGCAGTGTTATCAATAACTGATTAACAAAGTCTTTTAGTTTTAACTTTGTAGTATATAAATTATTTTACAGTATATTATAATTTTAGAAGACTATTAGGGTATGCAGAGCTTTTCTGCTTGTAAGGAGCGCACGCGCCTGACAACAGGTGCGTGTGTAGATGTGTATAACTCTCCGTAGAATTTCTCAATCTCACCCAAAATCTCGGGCTTGGAAGTGACGATCCATCCCCAGTCTTCAGCTTTGCAAGTAGGCTCTGTCCAACAGACAAATCATTATCTCCTGGGTATTAATGTTAAAAACATACCTTATAGTAGTTACGAGCCTTTCTTCAGATGATACTGATAATGTCATATGTGTCTTCATGTCTTATATCAGCTTGTATTCGATGCAACAATTCATAAGATGTAGTTCTTGACATCCGCAGGTAGGAACGAAATTGTTTTGGATTATGTTTTATTCGTTTGCAAAACAACACAAAGTAGTCGCTCTCTTCCATTCGATTAATTGATAATGTGTCTTCCCAAATTTGTCGATGCTTCCGTTTTCATCTCCGCCGTCTTCGAAGTAACATAGCCAACAGCAGTGTCTCCTAGTCAGAATCCATTTTTTTACCGAGTGTAACTTGTGTGCGTTAACTTGCTACAAACACGCGACGAAAACGTTGCGAATTTGCCGCACATCCGCGACGTCTTCGCTGAGCAGCCGCTTCGCTATGAAGACGCTCGCAATCCGCTAGTATGATAAGGTCCTAAGGGTCGGTGGACTCATTACCAGTTAGAAAAAATGAATTTATTCGTAAGGGTCCTAACAAAGTGTTGATAGGGTCAGTGGACTCATTACCAGTTAGAAAGAATGAATCCATTCGTAAGGGTCCTAACAAAGTGTAGTTAGGCTCGGTGGACTCATTACCAGTTAGAAAGAATGAATCCTAGTTGCCTAAATCGAGCTTTACGATGAATAAAGCAGCGCCATCTACTTTTTTGAACATTGAAACATATATTTAGTTTCATCCAGTCCGCAATAGATGTCTCTGTAATAAAATTCTAAAAATAACAAAATTCATTTTTAAACTAATAACTAATAACTAACTAATGTTAGTTTGAAATTATTAAAATCTTCACATAAACAATTAATTATATTTATCTATAATATCTAAAATTCTTTTAATATAATGGGAATAATAGGCTTTATATTTACTCGTATTAACATCTGATTCTAATGTCAATGACAGGCTGTGAGTAAAATGGTCGCCATAGTCTGCGCACACGCTTGACTGTTTCTCAATTGTTTTCTGTGTCTATCCTAGTTTTTGAAAATTATCTTCGTTATAAACGTCGAGTCGAGATTACTCTTGTTTCGGTACACGGATAATCATCCATAAACTGTTATACTACGCGCTATAGACTCTATTTTGTGTTGTGACTGTTGTGAATGTTGTTGTTTGTGCGGGAAAATAAAATATGAAGGCGATGATGAAACAAAATTAGCTGCTGTTAATTATTTATTATTAACTATAATTATAACTTATTAAATTTGGTTGCATATCGAAACGCAGGGTGAGTGAAAAATATTGTAAATGTACATACCGATAATATGCATCATAAGTAGATAAAATATGCTATTACCGCTGAGAATGGCTAAAATATGCAGATGCATTTAACCAGATCTCTAATTATTATAATAAGCACAACAATTATAAAAATAGAAAACGAACTTAAACTAATCAATTGTTTCATTAAAACCCAATTATGCATTTAGCCTGTATTTTACCGTACCGAATTTTGTTCTTAATTTCTTGATATGAATATTTGATTTCCTAAATTTTTGTATTATTAGAAAATAATAATACCAATATTTAGGAACACGGCACTTTCCACAAGAAAATTAGAACAAAAAAGTACGGTACTGGGAAATAAAAGGCTTTTAATTATAATAAAATCTAATATCAATATTACATGTGTGTGGGTAACCTGTACGTGTGTGAGTGAGTGTATGATAGATCGATAGTTCCTTGTTTAGAAATACAGATGGCGCCTGAAACTTGTCATGGCTAAAAGTCACGAGAGTGGGCACTCTTTTACTTTTTATTTATTACTCTGTGGACAAGTAAGTGTTGTCAAATGTCAACTTAGTGTATTGTAGATATAGACAGATCCAGATCTCAAAGTTTTGAACGATCTCATTGAATGGGGTTTCTTATTATCACACAAAAGTTGTTAGTGTTACTATTCGCTTTCGCAGAATAAACTGCCATTGCAGGCTAGGACTTCGCAACAGCTAGCTGTCTATTCATTATTGTTGGTATTTACATTAAATGTGATGTCGTCAGTTTGCCTAGCTGCTGGAGACATATTCGTTCCAGTAAAAATTGATGAAAATGATCTTTATGCGGGAGTTTTAAAGTTACTTAAAAATATAAGACCTAACTGGATACAGGAAAATATTAAACTGAAGGTATACGGTGTATTAATTATTGAAAGTATTTCGATTTTTTGTGATATCGTAGGTTTATGCAGCTGCCGGAGAAAATACTATAGTCGTTCCAATGGCAATTATGTTTAAGCGAGACATAAAAAGTTACTTAAAAACTATATTTTTAGACCAGACTGGACTGAAGAAGATATTATTTAAATGACTTAGGATTTTTTTCTGTATTTTCTGGTGCTATATAAATAAATTTTAAATTAAGGGTTTGTTTGAGCCACCTTAAATTTAAATTGTTTAAATTTAAGGTGAATTATAAATGATTTAAATTATTACTAACAATTTTTATATTGTGACTTCTTTAGTCTGAGGCATTATTTTATTAGAATAATACATTATGTTAGGTTAATATGGTTAAGTAAACAGGTTGGACAACAATATACTTGCATGAATTATATTCTTTTTAGACCTTAACAGATGGAATAACAAATAAACTAGTTGCTTGTAAATATTTGGAGACAAGTGGTGAAAAAGACATTATTCTGGTTCGCATCTATGGAAACAAAACTGATCTATTTATTGATCGTACTGCTGAAATCAGGTAAACATTTCAACATCATTTATAATTGAGTAAAAGATTTTATATCACGTAATGTTTAGTGTCAATAGAAAGTCGCATTCCAGTTAAGTTTTTTATTCCTCAATAAGAATTGAGCCCAGTATTTGAGTTTTGCATGTGCCTACATTTGACTTGCTCCCTAATAGCTAATACTTCTAATTTACAGATTGTTACTGGTTAAAATTAGGACTTATATCTTTACTTACAATAAAGTAAAGCCTTTATAATTTTATAAAGCATATTCTCCTATACTGTTAAAGCTACAGGTTTTGTTTTTAGTTCACAAATCTTTTTATATGCCCACCTTGGCACTAAAAATGATACAATTCAGTTTAGTTTATAGGAACCAAGCAGTAACTTTAAAATTTTGCAGATATTTTCATGATTAGTGGGAAAAAACAGTACCTACAAATTAATTTAAGTAATTGAAATGATTCCAAATTAAAATTATGTAATTGATATGATTCCAAATTTAAATTAACAAAGTAATACAATAGTCTCGAAATTAAAAGAAAGTCTATTTTTGTTAGCAAATCATACATTTTGTGTGGACCATGGGACCCTAAAACTCAGTATATTAAATAAATACTTAATCAGTAAGCAGTAATATAGGTAATGATAAATAATAATCAGTATACTAAATATAGATATAAAGGATTTTGTAATAAAAATATGAATATAACTTGTTTATTTATGTTTTAGAAACATCAAAACACTGAATGTTCTTGGATTGGCACCTAAAATTTATGCAGTCTTTGAAAATGGTCTAGCATACCAATACTACCCTGGACAAACTCTAGATGTTGAAACAGTTACCAATGACAACATATGGCCTTTAGTGGCAACCCAAATGGCAAAAATGCACAAAGTTCAACTAGGAAGAGATGTATGTATCTTTTATAATTATTCCATGTCTAGCTAGCTTTAATAATTCTTATCTTTATTATTTACATTTCTTACAACAGGGCTGAAAAATTTAGGATATAAATATATTATAATATATCTCACTTAATTAGCCCTACAGAAAAATATATAGGATTTATAATTGGTTACCCATCAGGGTTTTGGCCATGGTAAACATGACTAACTTCACCACAATTAATGTTTTTATACATCTATTTTTTATGATAAATTTACTGAAAATGGTTTCCTGTCACAATATCTGATGATTTGTTTGTCTCTATAACTTTTTAATATTTTATTTATACAAATTATAATCTCTCTAGCCTTTTCCAACTATGTATGATCGGCTTGGCTTCTTAGTCTTAACTGATTTATTCTTTTGAATACCAACATTTTACATGCAGGGGCTAAATAATATTGAACTCTATTTGTATGATAAATTAAATAATTGATAATATAAATAACTTTTACTAAATGCATAAAAAATAATATTTGTGTTTTTTGATTGCTACGAAACTGATGGACCGATATTGACGGGACTTTCACTGGCAGATGGCTCATTTTATAAGGAGTGATAAAAAAGGTTTTATTTACACCTTAAAATTACTTTTTTTTTTTGTTCTGTATGTGAAATCACCAAATGACCTCTTCCGCTCTGGGCGGAGCGGAAGGCCGTGTCAGACTTTTATTGACTAAAACCCACTTGTGTTTCTTCACTTGCCTGTGCGCCAGTCGCAACCTCAGACTTCGTGGACCCCGTCACGATATGCTGACATCTCTTTGAGGCGCGTGAAACACAACGCGCAGTCGATCCAGGCCTGGTCCTTTCCGGGCTGCGAACTACCCACTGCTCGTCGCCCATACAACTTCCCAAAATCAACAGTCAAGTGTCCGCCAGACTCAACACCTGTCTGGTCGGAGGATCCTCCCTTCTCTATGGAGGATGAGTGAACTTTACTCCCTGTTCCTTCACACAGTAATTTCGTGTCAATAGGTCCTGGTAAGTTCGCGCCTGCGGTGGCCGGAAGTTCGATGTTGTCTCCCTACCAGGGCGGCGGCTACAGGCGTGACCGCCATCAGCTTTTAAGAGTTGAGATTTCCACGAACCTATTTTTTGGCAGTTCATTGGGAAGCCCAAGGTGGCTGCCAGGAAACTTGGCATTATCGCAAAGGTCCTTCAAACCAGGACAGCTTCTAATGGTATTCAAAGAACAGGTCCGTTCGTCTGTTGAGTACTGCAGCCACATTTGGGCTGGTGCTGCAAAATGCCACCTGGTTACTTTGGATTCAGTGGAGAGGCGTGCCGAGACGCTAATTGGCGACCCAGTTTTCAACTCAAAACTGTCTCCGAAGCCTGGAGCACAGGCGAAGAGTAGCCAATCTGTCTGTGTTCTATAGGATGCATTTTGGAGAGTGTGCAAGGGAATTGCAAGATTTAACACTCTGTTCCATTAACGAAACACCCGTCGTATGGCGAGTTTCCACACTTACATTTACCCGCCGCTGTGCGCCCGCGCCTAGTACCACTGATCTGCCGTGAACTGTGTTGTGCGCTCGGTAATTATACTGCAAGAATTTTTAAATGAATTTTAGAAAAAATATAACATACTGTAAAAAAAAAATAGTTGTAATCGATTAAAGAAAAAATAACTTTGTATATAGAAAGGTTTATTTATTTATTTCAATCAAACATCGAGCAAAAACATTCAACACAAAAAAGACATACAATGGGCCTTATGCGGTCTCTTCCAGGCGACCATGGGTAGCTATGTTTCTTCTTAAATCAAAAATCTTTTAAGTATTATTTTTTGCGTGAAAGAGGAACTACCATCCATCCATCTATGTATCCATTTTCAGAAACTTTTGCATTCATATTATTTTTAATTATATAATCACACAAAGGAGTAAATGTGAAGTTTCTTGCCTATCCTTTTCCAGCTTTGGAATGGACAGCTGTTCCACCTTTGCGACTGGTTGACAATATTCAAATCTGCCTAAGGTCCGTATTCCAGAAGGAAACTCAAACATTGATCTCTGTTTAAGCATTACTTAAAACTAGTTTCAACCAATCAAAAGGCTTCAAACGAGACTTAAGTAAAGCTTGAGTTTTGAGTGACGTTCTGTAATACGTACCTAAGTCTAGTAGACTAAATTATTGCGTAATACCTACTAAGTTGACTATCATGCAGTTTTAATTTTACGACTGTTTTATTATTATTTTTGGAGTGAAAAAATGGTCTTCGTATTTTATTTCTGACAGTACCTACTATTCTATTTACGATAGCAAAACGTGCAGACTAGGAACTGCGCCACTACAATATGTCTCCTTCCTGTCTAGAATACATTCGTTAGTACCAGTAGACAGAAATATACAGTATGTTACGAAAACCCTGTCCGACCCATAACGATAATAAAGGTTAGGTAAACAAATGACCAAATAAAATATAAAATTTTACATAATCATCATAGTAGCAATACTAATCAATTTTGAAACAATCTTTTTTTTCCGCGAATTTCCCCAAAAATAGGAATTTTTAAAAAAATGACAACACCTTTTTAGGCGGTATACCTGTCGGCTTTCCTTTCATTCTTTTGTTAGATTTTTTATTTCTTTGGCGGCGTGGCGCGTGAGCGTTGTCGGCGACGTAAAAGAAATAATTAGAGATGTACTATTTTTTGCGTAATAACATTTTTTTTGTATCGCTATTAATCGAAATTTGTGTCTGGTTGAATAATTATCATTTGTTGTAAAAACACAGATTACCCAATGGTAAAAGTACTTTTGTTTGATTATCGATTAATTACTAATAATATTATTATAACACAAGTATTAGTAAACAGAGACGAGAAGGCCTTATGAAACACAATTTTAGTAAAATTTTACAAATATTTTAACAGTCAATATCATCGATATTGAGACAGAAACTGAAATTAAACCTTTGGCATGGTTTTCATTTACAGCAGTGTACATAACTAATTTGAGTTCTGTAAAAGTTCTAAACAATTCCATGCGATGTTGAATCGAGAATGATAATTGAAACTATTATACTAAATCGGTATCGATTGAAAAATCAATATTTTGATTACTTACACATCTCTATTTGCTCAAAGCATGCCGCGAGGCCAGCCGCGTAGGTACCTATTTTATAAAATAAAAATCATTTTTACTTTAAATTATCAGTTGCGCATAAACATTGCTTCCGTATAGACTATTCGTGTATTGTGATCATGTCGTTTTCTAACGTAATGTAAAATGCTGATGGAAGGTAGTAGTTCTGCAATTAGTTGTGTTGTGATCAGGTGTTGGACAGCTGCTTATTGATTCATGTGGTGACACGACGGTGTACCACCATATTTTTGTCGACCTGTACCGGGCTGTACGTGAGTACCTCCATTATCAGTTCGGCGAGCAGTGGATTGGTAGGGGTGGACTAACTTTGTGAAACACCGTGCTAATCTCGTGCGAAGGTGCCAGGCCTGTATAGTTCTTAGTGAACGAAATATGGAACAACATCTCCGCCACAGCCATTGTGCTCATCGAATGAAATGATACATTCAGAGAGTCAGACGACCTTCGCACTTAAAAAAAGTTCTTTTCACGAGCTGCCTAAGTATCATTGTTTCGTTCGAGAGTCGATAAACATGGATAAACTACCTATACCTACATGCATGAGGTCAACTGAGGTCATGACCTGTACCTGTGTTGCCATGAAATTACCCATTTATTTTATTTAAATTATTTATTTTTAAGGGGGTATTTTTTTTTTAGTTTAGCCAGGTTATGTAGGCATTAGTAGAATCAGTTATCGATACCTAACAATACCTTCACGGGTCGGACAGGGTTTTCGTAACATACTGTATACGCACCTTCGTGTTTATCACAAACTGCACGCGGAGATGCATATGAATATAGTATCTAGTCAGGGTTTGTGATGTCATTGCGCAATTCTCAAGCTGGTTCACAGCCAGAAGGAAAACAACACCTTACTGCTGATATTTACTCGTCAGATTAGTGATAGTAATGTATGAACTCATACAGTAGGTAAATAGAACCTATAACAAACCACAATCAGTTAGGTATACATATATTTAATATCAGGTCAGGATTTAATATCGACAGCCTCCGTGGCGTAGCGGTAGCGAACGCGGCCGTTACGCAAAGAGGCGCGGGTGCGATCCCCGCACAATGCAAATATTTGTATGGGGTAAACCAGGCAAACATGCCCCAGTCGGATACGTGTCCCACTCGGGAAACTCCGTGATGCATTTTAAATTTGGCGCTTATTCTATCCTAGCTGGTCAGTAACCCAAGTCTGGCCGCGATGTAAACAACACTGTGCTGATTTTTATGTAGTTTTAGTGAGAAAAAGTAATTAAAAAGTTTTATGACTACATGTGTTTTAAATCTATTTTCACGTTGATTAAAAGTATTTGCTCAATATTATTTCGTGTTCTTATTATTTTTTTTTTTTATTGGAAACTTTTTTTTATGAAAATCAGAATTATTTAAATGGGACACATTACATTGTACATCGTCTAATGCGCCCCGATTTTTTTCGGCTAATGTGCCCCTTACGAATATTATTCCTGAGTTCTTATTTTGATTTATTTCTAATAAAATTATGATTTTATGAGGAAATGAGTTAAAGCTGTTGGTTGATTCAAGAAAATGGACGTAAAAATAATTGCAGAAGGCGGTGGAGGATGTAATAAATACGAAAATGAAGCGAGCCCTTAATATGAAATACCTTCACGCACATTGCGAAGACATCCTCAGGCGTTGGAGGTCGAAGTAGAGAATTAGAAGACACGATACGGGACATAGAACGAATTGGATACGATAGATTGCTGAGTCACATAACACGGATATATCCGTGTAATGTGCCCCACCCTAAGTTTTACTAAATTGTTGATATCAATTATTTTTAATCATTTTAACATGTTCTGAACAAAAATTATTTTTTATTTGGATTCTTCGAATAGTGGGGCACGTTTGCCTGATTTACCCTGCATGAATATGAATATTTGCACTGGTCTGGTCGTGCCTCGGAAAGCACGTTAAGTCGTTGGTCCCGGTTGCCATACGAACATCTAGTGGCAGTCGTTACGGGTTGTAAGAGCCGTCAAAAGTCTAACAATTGGTTTAAGGGGCTTCCATCACTAAAACACAGCGCAAGCCGTTTTTACGTAGTTTTTCGGAGCTATCTACTCTTTATCCAAAAGAAATATCAACTCCAAAATTGTAGATTTTCTTTTTTTTTTTTACTAAGTACTAAGTATAATGTTTAAAAAATTCCTTCACAACGAAACCACTGACAAGAGAAATAATTATCATAAACGTGTATCTCCTCGAAAAGTAAGCATTATTTATAAGCGTTCTTACACTAATGGATAGGCAATTTCATTACAAACATTATTGTAGAAATATTTTTTTAAAACGACCAAAATATAAATTTTACTTAACGTATATTTATTTATTTTTATTTATCTGAGCGTATTCGCCATCATTTCTCTTGCCTGGGCTATTGAGATTCATTATGCCACAAGCTCTCGAAGGTGGAACCCGTGTCGTTTGTCAACGCGCGATCCGCTCGCACAAGCGGGCGGCGCGTGAGCAAGAAAGCATCTGTGGCGTATTGTGTCACAACACTAGTTAACGTTACAACCCTAAACACTTAGAATCCGCTTGCGGCTTGCATTGCCGCAGTACGTATACAAACCTTACGACAAGCGGTCGGTTATAAAAGAGTAGACTTGTAACTCTCATAACTTATCTCAGTGTTCTCAGTCCATCCTACCATTGTTAACTAGCGTTATGTTACGCCTATAAATGTGATAGTGATTAAACTGTTTTTCCCGTATCCACGAACTTTTATTTAGGATTGTACCTCCAAAATTGGTGACCCCGACGTGATACAAACTCGGCGGCAGTGAATGTGGAACCGGAGTGCAGCAGTAAGCCACACTGAGATTTTTCCTTGTCGTATCCAAAGACGCCCCAACGTTCCCAGGCTGGTTTTACCATTAACCGCCGGGAAACTCACTTGTTATTTTCTCCGTAGGGGGGTGGTTGTGGCGTATTGTGTCACAACACTAGTTAACGTTACAACCCTAAACCACCAAACATCTACTTACTCGCTCACGCACGGCATGTTGCATAGAGATTATAACTATCATAAAGAGTCTTTGTTATTGGTGCTTATTTTGGTGTTAGTTTTTTTAATCGATTTAAAAAATACGAGTGTGCTTATGACCACACGACTGAAGTGAAACTTCTTTCGCTCCATCTGTATGTATATATATATATATATACTAGCTGACCCGGCAAACGTTGTTTTGCCATATAAATAATAAAAAAAATTTAGGGGTGGACTACCCCTAACATTTAGGGGGATGAAAAATAGATGTTGGCCGATTCTCATAGATACCGGATAAGCACAAAAAATTTCATCAAAATCGGTCGAGCCGTTTCGGAGGAGTTTAAGTTCGAACACCGTGACACGAGAATTTTATACAGTATGTTAAGAAAACTCTGTCCGACCCATAAGGATAATAAAGGTTAGGTAAACACATGACCAAATATAATATAAAATTTTACGTAATCATCATAGTACCAATACAAATGAATTTTGAAATAATCTTTTTTTCCCGAATTTAGTAATTTTAAAAAAGTGACAACACCGGTATTATTATGGGCGAATAGCGTTGCGTCCACGTGCCGCGTGCCCTGCCGCCCGCCGCCCGCGGAATGGGGCATAGGTGTGCATAGCGCACATTTATTAAGTTACCTCTTTTTGCGAAATAATATTTATTTTTTAGGGGGATTTTTTTTTAAGTTTAGCCCGGTTTTGTATGCATCAGTAGAATCAGTTATCGATACCTAACAACACCTTCACGGGTCGGACAGGGTTTTCTTAACATACTGTATATTAGATTTTATATATTAGACTAGCTGACCCGGCCAACGTTGGTTTGCCATATAAATAATAAAAAAAATTTAGGGGTGGACTACCCCTAACATTTAGGGGGGTGAAAAATAGATGTTGGCCGATTCTCATAGATACCGGATAAGCACAAAAAAAATTCATCAAAATCGGTCGAGCCGTTTCGGAGGAGTTTAAGTTCGAACACCGTGACACGAGAATTTTATATATTAGAAGATATGTGTGTACAATATATACATGTAAGTATACACATATACATATATTAATTTTCTATAAATATTTAAATTTATTTCATGGTTTCATTGGTAAATTAATATTTTTGCATAGATCTTCTATTTTTATTGAAAAAAAAAAAAAACTCGTTGTAGACCTTGTAGTACCAAGATCGCGCCACGGGCGCCTCTGTGCTTATATCCCCCACTTAACTTCCGTTCGCCTTGCCTGATCACTTTTCGTAACGCTTACGTCACGCGTTCGCCAGCTTACTCCCCAAGTCAAGCGTGCGTAAAGAAGTTTTCGTAACGCTTACGTCACGCGTTCGCCAGCTTACTCCCCAAGTCAAGCGTGCGTAAAGAAGTTTCACTTCAAAAAGAGGAGGTTTCAGCTGTAATCAATTATATGTTTTTATGTTAATTTTAAAAAAATTTTTTTTTTGGTGATAACTTCGCCTGTAATTTGGTATTTCGATGAATTTTGGGTATTTCGACATGGGTGTCGTGATAGGGGTTTTCGGGGGTGCTGATCACGAAAATAACGTCATTTTTGAAATCTAAGATGGCCGACACCAATTTTATGATATTTTGACATGGGTGTCGTGAAAGGGGTTTTTGGGGGTGCTGCTCACGAAAATCACGTTATTTTTGAAATCCAAGATGGCTGACACCAATTTTATGATATTTTGACATGGGTGTAGTGAAAGGCGTTTTTACGGGTGCTGATCACGAAAATGACGCCGACATCAAATTACATGATATTTTAACTTGGGTGTTGTGACAGGGGTTTTCGGGGGCGCTGATCACGAAAAAGACGTCAATTATAAGCTATGGCAAAGCTTCTATTTCTTTATCAAAGTCAAAAATAAAACATTAAATATAGTTTAGTCGCTAAATCGCCACCATTTTTCGCACTCTTTCGATGACGTCACTGTTAATAAATAAACCACAAAAAAAAATACATACATATACAAATGTATACGTTGGCGGAATAAAAAAATACCATTTCATAATAACGAATAAAAAATCTCCTACTAACTACATACTGCAGAACTCGGTGTGCACACCTTTGCAATTTACTCCGCAGCCACGCGCAGGATTGATGATAATGATGATGAACATCTATACTAATATATAAACCTGAAGAGTTTGTTTGTTAGTTTGAACGCACTAATCTCGGGAACTACGTGTCCGATATGAAAAATTCTTTTTGAATAATGAAGACGAAGGACAGTTGAGGGAACTCCTCAAAGGTTTACAGTAGCTACTTTGTGGTTGGACTTAATTCATTTATATGGATGAGAACTTTGCATCCATATGGTAAAAATGAAGGTCTGAAGTACATCTGATGATAAAGACCATAGACAGTCGAGGGAATTCCTCAACAATTTACAACACTGTACTTTAACATAGGACAAACACTACCTACTCGTCATGCTTATGCAAAAATCAATTAAAATCAAGAGACTGGATTTAAGTTTTGTTATTTCATTGCGTTATTTCTAACAACGCTCATACTTTCATTATGGTCTTATAGGAATTAAAGCAAACGAAATATGTCGTTTGCTTGCAGGCCTTTTCCAAATTTGCTGGCGTCAGCGTCTAGTCTGATCGGATATTGTATTAGTCAGATGTTTATTATTTTTCTGCGAAAGGAAGCTTTGTGTAAGTAAATAATATTATAGTATGTGTATTTGTTATTTATTTTGATATTCGATAGTTTTATTTTTTACAATTTACTTAAGTCGTGGTCGCCTAGTGGTTAAAACACCAGCCTCTCAAGTATGTGTGCGCGGGTTCGATTCCAGGTCAGGCAAGTACCAATGTAACTTTTCTAAAGTTATATGTACTTTCTAAGTATACCTTGGACACCAATGACTGAAGGTGAAGGAAAACATCTTGAGGAAACAAGTCTGAAATCGCCAACCCGCATTGAGTAAGCGTTGGTGATTACACTCAATCCTTCTCTGTATGAGAGGAGACCTGTGCCCAGCAGTGGGACGATAAAAAGGTTGATGATGACGTATTTGTTTTATTAAACGAGAATAGTAACATAATTTACCTGAGCCCAAAAAAAAAAAACATCAAATCTTTTTTTTTGGGTAGGTATCAGTTCTGCAGAAATTTATTTGACCCTAATTACGTTTTCCCTTAAAATAATAAATAATGATAAATTAAACTTTATTATACATACAGGGTGTAAGGAGAACGCTTCCGAAGCCAGAACGTAGATTATATACAACCTAAATGCAAACGGATACCAATAACCTTTCGCTTTAAATTGATTATTTTCAAGACTTCATATTTCGTAAACAAGCATTGGATAGCGTACGAAACGTGAGGTCACTGACACGCAAGGCGACGTCGCACTACCGCGCCCGCGCTTAAAAGAGCCGCCGCCGAAAAGAGCCGATTTATACGCAATTTACAAACAGCACTTTCAAAATCGCAATTGTAGTCCATTGTAAAAAGCTGACAGAGGCATTTTACGTACCTGTCTAAATCCTTTGCGACCTTATGAGGTTTGGCTCGAACTGAGTTCCATTCATTTCAATACAAAGCCGGGCCCGTCGCTGTGTCGATCCTTGAACACATTCTTCACGTAGTTTATTAAAAACACTCACTATTCTGCCCCGCATTTCATCAGCACTGTCACATTCCCGATCAAACACTCTTTCTTAGAAACACTGGTCCTAGAATTCGTCCATTAAAAATATCAGCCCATACGTTGACGGACCATATTCACGAGCACTGTACACGTATGCCTCAGACATTGTTTAAAACAACAAAAAGTTATAACTAAAAAGAATAAAACAGCACTAAAAACGTAACAATACCTAATAACTAAACACAAATTTAAAACTAACAAAACAATATTTAAATAATTTGTTAAAAACGTAACGCACAAGCTCACGAACCGAGTCGCAAGGAACACTATTATTAACTAAAGAGGTACTATGAAGATCAAACGCTTTGGGGGAGTCCCCGCGGACGCGTAGGCAAAAGCGGTGTGTTTACAGAGGCGAAAATGCTAAAAGAATAATTACGAGATCAGAAATCAATTCATTTTAATTGTTAGGAAGTTGTACTTATGCTTTATTACAAACTGTTTTCATTTTCTAACTTTTAAATAAGATTTAACTGGTTTCTTAGATTCAATTAATTTAATTATTCACTTTAAATTGATTAGGTTTACTTACTAAATGAAGGATCCAGTTCTTGCAATAAACGAGCGCGCATCGTGTGACTTTAATTATATTGTTATAAAGTTCAAATTCAAAAACTGTACATGCGATGAAAATTTTTTAGTCAATTACAGCTGATGTCAGCGATCTTTTACTTTATTTCATTTACTATCGATTATCGACATAATACAAAACTGTTATTAAATTCACGACAGTGCATCACGGCGACGGCTGTAGGTATCTAAGTACCTTCGATATGGACCTCAAGGTTAAGCGCGTCAAGGTCAAGGTAAACCGTAGCGTGTCGCGATGTCGGTGACCGCACGCGGTCTTTGAACCCGAGTTTATGCGCGCGGGTCAGCTGATAAGTATTTACGAATACATAGCTTGTTAGAGTTATAAAGAAAAAAAAATGTTTAATCGCAAATAATGGTTTCATTTAACTCATTTAACTGTTGCCACAGCATAGTGTACGAAAAATGCTTAAGTAAAATTGTTAAAAAAAATCCTCATTTTTTGATGGTATCGTATCGAGAATCACTAGCCTTATCACCTGTCTTCGTTTTCGGAAGCGTTTCCCTTACACCCGGTATTATTTTTCTATCCCTTTGACCATCTGACTTAGCTAACTTTCAATCTAAAAAACTAACTTCCAACCCTGAAGTTACAGTCATAACATATTTAGTTGTAAAGGTCTTATCAATACAAATTAAATAAGCCCAAACACGTGACAGTTTCTTTCGATGTGGAGTTCCCTTGATTCTCTGTCATCTCCGTCATCAGGTCAGGCCGAAATCTTCACGGATTTATAGTATCATCCGATATACACACTAGTATCAAGTTTTTACCCGAAGCGTGTCTACAATTTTCGAGAACTGGCCTATTTTTTTTTTCTTTTTAATAATTATAGACTAGCACTTGACCGCAATCCCGCCTGCTGGTAAGCAGTGATGCGATCGTTGACGGTAAAGGCGCTAGTTTATTAAGAGCCCATTCACTCAGAAAAACTGAGCGAATAGAAAGGAAGACGGCAGTTGAGCGAGGTGATCCAATGTAAAACCCAAAAACACGACCAACGATGCTGCGCCAAAGGGAGATTGATCTGAAGACCCTCCACGACCAAACTCCCAACACAACAAAATTAAGCGCATCGTACCCGGCATACATTTCCATTATCGATGAAATGTCAAAATCGGTTCATTAACGATAAAGTTATTAGCGAGAACCACCATATTGGGAAGTCGGTTAAAAAATAAAAACCGCAAAATTGTATTATGAAGTAGCGTCAACATTTGTTAGAGTCTATAATAACCAAAAGTATTTGGGCGCACTAATAAACAAAAATAAAAGTGCCATGTCTGTTACTTCTATGGTCTATGAATTTACGCTATGGCGACGGCGACGGCGCTAGTAATATTTTACGAAGTATTGTAGAGGTGGGGCGCGGTGAAGAGGGAACAAATGTTCAAGGTAATTGGTTCAGGGTATGCCCTTAAATGCAATGCTGAGATACCGCCTTCGGGTTGTGGAGGTCAGACGGCAGTCGATTCAGGGAAAATATCGAAGTTTAGCCAAAATCAGTAGTTAGACTGGTAAAGCGGACCCTAGACTCCATATCTGAAAGCTACGGATGCGACTGGGATTAACGCTGAGACGACGATGATGATATTTAATATCAGGTATACATAATAGCTTGTTCTCATGAATAAATAATATAACCACAGGCGCACAGGTCGGTTGATGGTTAATCTACGTATGTTGCGGTCGAATGGGTCATCAATGGGTGACCATGAATTGTATAATGCAGATACGCCTCGGTGGCTCGGAAAGCACGTTAATTAAGCCGCTGGTCCGATTGTCTTTCGTAGATATTTGACAGTCTACTAGACTTCTGTTACTGAATTGTGTACGTCATGATACATGGAGTAGCCATTTAATTTCTTACAGCTGAATGCCTTAGCTTAATAGCTGAATTCAGCTGCGAACTGGAAATTCATTGAATTTTTTACTTTATTCATAAACGTTGCTTAAGATTAAGTGACTGTTTAACCATACATTCTTGACGTTTAAATGTATTTATAATTATAAATAATCGCCATTAGTATGGCGTTGTTCGGTCATAATACTTGTAGGGATCTTATCTAGTTTTTTATTCAATATGTACCTAAGTAGTAAACTATGTGTAATATGAATGTAAGAGATAAATACTAAGGGGCCAAGTTATGTTTATATATGTCAGTTATCTAGAGAGGCACAAAGATATTTTATTGGTACAATTATCTTATCAAAACCGTTGTGGTGTAGGTATTTGTAATTCACTCACGCATTTAATGCGTGAGGGAATTTTAAAGACATGCGTTATATTGAGAAGAATATCATATACAGTCCAACGCTGGACAATAACCTCTCCCAGGGAGCGCCACAGCACCTTGTTCTGCGCCTGAATCCAGTCTATCTCAGCCACATACTTAAAGTCACCAGTTCGTCTAGATGGGAGGCGTCTGTCACTACGCTTACCGATATGCGTTCTCAACTCCAGGATAAATGCTTACCCAGCAAGTTATGTCGGTTACTCCGATTCTTTTCTTTTCTGAATAACTTAGTTCCTGATTTCATCCATTAAAAAAACTGAGCAAAACCTGTTCGCGCTGAGCTACAAATTTGAATTTGTGGACCAGCCCGACTGTTTTGTCCACTTTTCGGCACCGTAAATCAAACGCGCAGGACGTACTGCTTGAATGCCCTTAGTCTTCATACATGGCATGAAAATGATGAGACTTGACTAAGTTTTCTAAATACGGCACAGCTCAACTGGATCCTTTTACGGCTGCCTCCCCAAGGTTGTGTCTACTGTAGACCTAATCTGCCACTAGTTTGAGAAGTGACCTTCGATGTGGATTGGACTGGACAAGATAGGTAGGTACATGATTTTCGTGTTATCCAAATTCACGCCGAGAGCTCCATTCAGGCCGTGCAGCATTTAGCATTCCTATGAATATGAAGGTTAAACTACTTAATGTATATGGGTATCTACTTAACCTAAATAATTATGTGTAATAATGTAGTGTATAGGTATCTTGGTTTGCAACTTCAAGTTAATAACCAGGCAAATTATTTTTCTATTGAATTATTTAAAAGGCAACCATTAGTTTCAAGATTATTTTGTCGTTAAAACACTTTACGAGTAAGCTGTCATTTTGTTAATTAACCAATTTTTTAATAGCATAGAATAGGAAAATGCTTGCTTTAGGCGACTACATACCTTATTAGTCTAGTGACGCAAGCCCTACCTACTGCAGAGCACGAGCTCCTGAGCTCAATTCTTAGGTTGGGTAAAGCATTATTGAGATTATCCAACAGGATTTTTTCTAGAATGAATTAGCTATTGAATTAAATTAAATTTGTGTCCACTTGCCTCGTGGAAGTCTTGCCCACTGTGATGTTAACTGAGTTTTACATAAATTGTAACTTCCGTAGGGAATATTCATGTTTGACAAAGATACAGTTATAGATCAAACTTATTTCGACTTCGAACGGAACTCCTAGACATTGGGATCATCGCTGCAATAATCGATTGTGTCAACTGTCATGTACTCCCCCGCCGTGTTACTCGCCCGTTGATTTACTGGTTGCTAGCGCAACTGCTGAGCGAGGTTCTGGGTTCAATTAGGTCAGGCAAAGTGTCATTGGGAAATTTCTCAGTAGCCTGGAGCTCTTTCTCCTTGCGTGGCAAGAATCCTTTTTTTACTTTTTTATTTTTTTTTCGCCAATTCTCTTTTTTCGCGCTGCATTTTTTGCGGCATTGGCCTTGTCATTATTTTTTCGGGTCACTCTTTTCCCGCGTCATTTGTTTTCTGTCATATTTTCTTTGTCATCTTTCTTTTTAATGTTTTGTTACATACTATCCTTATTTCTATATTATACATACTTACTTATAAAAATTACGAATTCCTTGCTTGTGCTTGGCTGTGCTGCCCTCGTCCGGTTTCTATCAACTGACTGCTTAGCCACTTTGAGGCAAAACCGCTCCAGGTACGGCCTGGAGTGTTTATCCGCCATAAGGTCGGCTATGGATCTTTCTGTTAATTTTCTGCCAGTACTTAATTCCAGGTCGTACCTGTCGCGGTCGTGCCTCGGGCATTCCAGTAATAAGTGCTGGATCGTTTCTGATGCCTGTGTCTCACACACACACAGGCCGGACTGGTTTTCAATTTAATAAACTTATGCAGGTACGCGGCGAAGCCGCCGTGACCAGTCAATATTTCCTCTCAGATAGACGTCCAGTCGAGGCACTTCAGGACCCTGCGCGCGCGCACCACATCGGGGAAGAACATCCGCGTGACCCCAGCCGTGGCCCCGCCGGTATACCTCCCGTTGCAGACAGCTACTGTGCCCTCTCTCAAACGTCTCTTGACGTAAGAGACTGGACACCTGTCATACGCTGGGGCGACCCTGGTCTGGGCCGCCGCCTGCCTAGCCAGTTCGTCGGCGCGCTCATTGCCGGGGATCCCGACATGAGCTTTCACCCAAAAGAACCGGAGGATTTTACCACTCCCCTCTTGCTGCCTAATATTCTTACGAATATGGGTAGCAAGGGGATGGTGCGTTTCCGGGTTTCGGATCAAGTCGAGCGAGGATCGAGAGTCGCTGAGCACCGCCGCGCAGTCGAAGCCTCTCAGGACAACCAGGTCCGTAGCCCTGGCTATCGCGAGCAGCTTCGCCTGAAAGACGGTACACATCGGCTCCAACCTCATCCGCTTGGTCCGAATCTCGGACCCATCCCGCCAGTATGAATATGCTGCTCCGACCCCTTCATCCGATTTACTACCGTCTGTGTAAATCAGATGAGCGGGGAGCTGTAGCTGAGCCACAGTTTCGGGGAGCATATTTTCCAGACACTGATATTCAACATCTGGAGTAGCCTGGAGTTCAGAGGTTAGTGGTGTTAGCTCATGTCTCGACAGGTGATGTCTAATTGCCGTCCTATGGGATTACGAGAGTAAAGGAACAGAGACTCGCTGTTCCTTTGAACCATTAGTCATTAGTCGATTGAACCATTAGCCATATTGAAGAGGAATGCCATCATTCCTGTTCAATATGGCTAATGGTTCAATCGACTGTTCTGAATTGTTGAGCAAAATTGGGCTGCGTGTTCCATTCTTCACTTTGAGGAATCATCAGCCTCTGTTTGTTCCCTCTGTGCGATGCGTATACCGACAAAACTCTTATGTGATAAGAGCTAGCAGAGCATATAACTTATTGTGTCAGAGGGTTGATGATCTCGATTTATTCTCCACCAGTGTTCCTAAACTAAAAAAAAAATGTTTGTGATAACTTCTTTGTAAATCAGTAGTTTTCAGTTTTTACTAGGTAGGTAAATACTCTCCGAGTGCTTACTTATTCTTGATTTCACTTTCCTGTCTTGTGCTGTACCTGTTACTGTCTCTTGTGCTAACTTAATATTATCCGTGGAAACTTTTAATTGGCCTTCTTTCACTAATTATCTTCTACCTGTATATAAGCTAGCTGTCAGTTTCCTTAAAATGTAAAATAAAATAAATACTTACTATGAATTATTATTAATTCGTTTGGTTATCTATGTTTACTTAATTACCTTTTGAAATATAAAAAATATGTAAACATGTAAATAACATAAAGATATACAATACACACGTGGTAGACCTTTTTAAATTTTGGTTTCAAGATAATGAGACGATTGTAACATTTTGGGAAAAAGATAATTAATTGTAGGTTTTAATAATGATGATAGTGATATAAAGTTAGGTAATTTTTATACATATATATATTTTAATCTAATATGTAATACATTATTCAGACTAGTAAACTTACATTTTCGATAAATGATACAAGAGGCTTATGATAACGAAAGTATGAAATAAAAAAAACCGAGCGAGTGGATAAGAAACAGTGTATAATATTTCCTATCTCATTGTCTTCCACGTGTATGTCACTTTTTCGCTTCATGGGCGTTTTCATTTAAAAAAATTGTTATCCACCGGTGTCGGGAGCAGGGGCAAGCTACGGATGGTTAGGGCTCCAAGAGAGACAGTAACCTCCTCACAATGCGAGCCGTATCGTGGAGTACTGCTTTTTGGATTAGGCCCTTTCCAACTGCCTAGCGAGAGCCTCGAATGATGTTGATAGAAGTTTTCGGCCATCAGTAGGCCTAGTATGAGTTTTCATTACGAGAAATGATCGTCGATATCGAGCGCGTTTGGCGCTCTCATTGGTTGAGAGTTCTTACAACCTTGAAGCGGGCCAATCGATGAGTCAAACGCGCTCGATATCGACGATCGAGTCTCGTAATGAAAATTCATACTAAGCCTACAGACCATTGACCGATATGACAACCCGTACAATGACGGTCGAGTCAACATTTCACACGTCAATAACCTCGTGTGCTAAGTCAAGATATTTGATTTGTTTTTTGTATTATTATATTTTCATAAGTATAAAAATTATTTGTGATGTTGTTACAGGTGCCGAAAGAGTCATTTGTATGGGATAAAACTGAACAGTTTTTAAGTTTACTTCCTGAACCATTTACATCAGAAGTTAAGCAAGCCAGGTACGTGAATTACTAAGACTATTACCTATGTGGAAAAAAGAATTGAAAAGACTCGTTGCTGGTATGTAAGTATAAGGTACCTACCACAGGACAGATATTTTATCTATTCTACCTTATTGTTCGATTCTTATTATACTCCCTTACATATTATTATCAGCTTATAATGTTCCCACTGTTGGGCCACATGCCTCTTTGTGAGAAGGAGTGACCGTAATTCACGACGCGGGCCCTGTGCACTTGTGCAGGTTGGTAATTGTCATAGGTATTTGAAGTCTTGTTTCTAGGACGTAACGTCATTTTCGTCACAATGTTTTCCTTCGTCGCGACGAAGGAAAACATTGTGACGAAAATGAAAACATCAACCCATAGCTTTCAAAACGACGCGTCGTTTTGAAAGCTGTTTGTATGGGTTTGAACCTACAATCTACAAGTCGGGCCATCTAGTACCTACCATTGCAGCACTTTACCTAGAGGTTAGGTATTTATGTACTTCGAATGTATAAACCATTGAAAAAAAAAAACATTTTTATATATTCTGTGTTATTAACATGTTCCATAATACCTACAACGACTTCCTTTTTTTTATATAAAATATTATTGTATGGGCTTCTATTGGAAAAAAACTTTGAATAAGTATTTTTATTAAAACTTAGTGCCGGATATCAACCGATCAGTTTCAATCTTGAGTAATTTATGATATAATGCCTTCTCAAAGTTGTGGTGATAATAATTCTAAGCTTTAATTTATTTTAGATATAATTTATATCTATGGATCCCGTTTATCGATACCTATTAGTATATATTTTTATTATGGTTACTTATATCAGTAGACTTAGGATGGTTAGAAAAAAAGAAAGAGGAAATAAATCCCAACATGTGAATGCTCGACACAGTAGACTGCATCGCATTTTATTCTTTGTACAGATGACCGCACATCAAGCCACTACAATCTGTCAGATTTCTTTATTAGATTTTTAACTTTATTTCTAAAGCATCAGAGCTCAAGGTTGATTGGGAATATTCGACAGTTTCGGGTAGCTTGACCTGTAGGCCTAGTATGAGTTTTCATTACGAAATTCAATCGTCGATATCCAGCGCGTTTGACTCATCGATTGGCCCGCTTCAAGGTTGTAAGAACTCTCAACCAATGAGAGCGCCAAACGCGCTCGATATCGACGATCGAGTCGCGTAATGAAAACTTACACTAGGCATACAGCTGTCGTCCGTACGTTGCCCACTCGATAGTGTATTTTCCATATGTGTGCCTACACATATAGGTATTAATGATGCTGCAGCCAATACCTCCTGTCAGTACCTACAGTTAGAATGGTTACATTTTTCAAAAGAAAATGTTAATTTTATTTGTTTGATAGATAGTTTGTGTGGATATAGAGAACACTGATAATATATTTAACATCGAAAAAATCATTACCTTTATCGTCGCAATTATCGTTGCTATAAAAAAATGACACCACATTCACTTTTCATTGCACTTCATACGTGACGAAAACATGTAAATGTATTATTGTATAGCAGCTGTCCACGCGGACGCATCGCTCACTCAAGTAGGAGAAAGACAGATGTCGAACGCTGCCGAATGTGGAGGCAGACTGCCTTCTTTGTCGCTCGTTCCGCGCTTTCGCTTGCACTTCAAGCCTTAAATGGAACGCCTCAGAGCGAGGTAACGCCGCATGAGTCATGGTGCGTGCAGCCGGCTCCGTCGAATTATAAGACATTGTCACGTCAAAAGGTCATTTGCTTTAAGCAATGAACGGCAGCGTAAACAAGACCTGATTCTACTCACCCGCCTCGGTGTCTAACTCGCGATGGATTTAGATTAAATACGTAACAAACACAAACACCTCGGCCATACATTCTCCTTCTAGGCAAGACATTATAAAGAGCTTGTTAGACTAAAATGTCTGGAACAATTTTATTGGTCGATGATACAAATAATGACGGGTTCTCTCTCTCACTGAAGGGAAAACTCATGGTTATGTACATTCTCTAATTATGTCTGCCCTCACCTATAGAGCACAGACACGGTGAATGACCAAGCGTCCAAAGTTTTCACTTAAAGTCTGTCAGCGATTAGTGGAAAGTGAGAGTGAGAATCATATCAGTTCAACTCCCTAATCGCAGCTTGATAATCTTCCAAAACTCAATTGCTGATAGGGTACATAGTTAGGACAAAGGGACAAAATAGTGTACACAGAGCATACTATACAACAGCAGTCCGGACTAAGGTAGGCCTAGGAGGAAATGACGTGACGAACTCGATTGTTTTCATAAAGATCAGCTTAGTAGAGATGTTTGCTGTATTAGCTTTCTTTATGCTAATACAGCAAACAATATTTTGATTTAATAGATTATCCATGGCGTTTCTCGCAGAATTGAAAATAAAAAAACCGGCAAGTGCGTGTCGGACTCACGTACAAAGGGTTCCGTACCATTGCTTTATGAAATTAAAGGATTTAAGTTATTTGCATGAAAGATTACGCGGTAATAAGCGGTTTACGATTTACGAGGTATTAAAAAAAACTACTTACTAGATCTTGTTCAAAACAATTTTCGTTTGTAGTTTTTATAGTAATGTACATCATATGTTTTTTTAGATTTTTTATTTTCTTATTTTAGAAGTTAGGTGGGGGGGGGGGCACCAACTTTTTCCACTTTGGAAGCATCTGTCACGCAAACTATTCGGTTTAGAAAAAAAATATTTTAGAAACCTCGATATCATTTTTGAAGACCTATCCATAGATACCCCACACGTATGTTTGATGAAAAAAGAAAAAAAAATTGCGTTTCAGTTCTAAGTATGGGGAGCCCCCAATATTTATTAATATTTTTTTTTTATTTTTGCATTAAAATCTTAATGCGGTTCACAGAATACATCTACCTACCAAGTTTCAACAGTATAGCTCTTATAGTTTCGGAAAAAATGGCTGTGACATACAGACGGCCAGACGGAACAGACATGACGAATCTATAAGGGTTCCGTTTTTTTGCCATTTGGCTACGGAACCCTAACAATGGTTCGAATTTGAACAATAAATACGGATATGCAGGAGAGAAAACGTGACCTTTACCTTTTGTGCCCCACAGTGGGACGCTAAAGGCTGTATAATAATAATAGTAAAGCTGATATTTAATTACCCAGGGGATTACCAAAAACTATGCCCCTTATCTGTAGATATCTAGATTGCGTATCTGTATAAGACCGTAGTTATGGCAATGAGACAAAAGAAAATTGTTGATAAATACTAAACAAAATTATTTTTCTTTTTTATAGATTCGCAAATAGTTTCATCTCAGTAACAAAACTAAGGATAGAGTACGAGCGTTTAAAGTCGCACTTAATAAAAACAAAGAGTCCTATTGTGTTTGCTCACAATGATTTGCTTCTAGGAAACGTAATATACAACAAAGATGAAGGGACAATATCTTTTATTGATTATGAATATGCAGCATACTGCTACCAAGCATTCGATATAGCCAATCACTTCAATGAATTCGTTGGTGAGTATTACACTTATCACTATTAACTAGTACTTTGATTTAAAACTCAATGAAGTAGATGCAGTTGTAGTTATTCACTGTGGGTCTGTAATGATTAACTTCCCGCATACTGGCTGGGGTACAGCCCCAGTACCGGCTGGCTTATAGGTCAAACGAAATCTGTCTTTAGTTTGTTATGGCTTATGAGATATCGACAGCCACCACGTATTATCACCCAAAGCCACGCCTGAGCAAACCAGAAAAATTTTTGCTTGCATGAGCTGACCACAGGGCGATCCGCCCCTTTTCTATTTGACCAATGACAGAGAAAGGTCCATTTTTTACTAATTGGCCACCTTTTGTATACCCAATTTTATGCCTTGGGAGGTATATTAACATTAGTATTACATAGGTACCTATGTAATACTAATGTTAATATACAAAACTTAATATGTCAAGAACAACAAAAGATATAAATTATAATAGCCTGTCTTATTATATCTATAATATAAATTTTGACCATTATATTATTAATAATATCCATTATAATTAATATACTTATTATTGTTCTATTTTTATAGGGCTCTCATTAGATGACATTGACTACGACAAGTATCCCTCTGAAGAGTTCCAGTTGGAGTGGATCAAAGTCTACCTTGCAATATATTTGGATGTGGATCACCCGTCGGATGCGCTTATTTACAAAGTTTATACAGAGGTGCAGCAACTATCACTGCTGTCTCACTTCATGTGGGGAATATGGTCACTTGTGCAGTATGAACACTCTGATATAGATTTCGATTTTGGCAGGTGAGTTGAATTGGATTTAACTACTAAAGCAACTGCATATTGCTGAGATAAAAATACAAAGACACGCCAGAGTGTTGTGGCACAGCCTGGGAGAGGCCATGTCCAGAACTGGACGGCAATGGTCTAAGTTAACTGATTGAAGAATGTTAAGAGGAATATAGGAGACAAAACTTAATCACGGCTCATAATGATCAATCCAAATTTGAAATTTGAATCTCAAAAGCACCCATCATATCCACCAATCTGTGTTTTATTTTCTTTAAAGACTTCTAAATCGGGATTTGAAACTCATAATTGTTTTTAAATGAGACTTAGTTGTTAGAGTTTCATTTTAATGAGAATACTTGTTAGTCCAAATTAGAAAAATATTCTTTTGCAACTTACTTATTTTAGTGCTTTGTTTTCAGATATGCGGAAATAAGATTGAACCGATATAATGAATTGAAAGACAAGATATTTAAACAACTGAGTTGATTAAAAGTTTTTAAAGATAAGATAGTAAACTTATCATACATTTAATACAAACTCTTATCTGCAAAAATCAAGTACAATTATTATCAAGTAGAAAAACTCAAGATTTGTATTGCTTAGCGATGCTATTTGATTAATATTAGAAATACATTCCCAATCATTATTGATATTTTTTGTTTATATTTAAATATATTATATTAATGTTAAACATTAAAATAACTTACTTACCTTATAGGTATGCTTTTTGTTCATCCATACTGGTCCCTACCTATCAAATCAGTGCGACAATGTAATCCAGTTGCGGTACTATTCAGCAGTTGGTTGTCTTGTCGGGATAAGTAGGTACTCAATACCTAATTCTTAATTTTATTCCACAGTGTAGGCTTAGATGGTAAATACAAAAGAAATAATCATAGTAGGTAATGTAACTAGCTTCCCACAAGATGATAGAGGTAACCGCACATGACAAGCACAGCGCTGGAACCGCATAATGGATGCGGTTCCAGCAGTACTTCGCCAAAGACGAGTTTTTAGTAATTTCGACGTCGACACTTCGTTGACAAAATTGATGAAACCTATACCATTCGATAGGCCATCCTAGGTCAAGCAATGCGTTTTTATATCGTACCTCTACAATGCCTAGGTCTCAAGATATAGGGCTTAAAAGTTACGTACTGCATGTCACGCAATATTGAACTTTATGCCATTGATATAAGGTGCATTCGTAACATTATATCTAGTAGGCTCTATACAAAATGAGTAGCGCTCCCATTCACGACGTCATGGAAAGTCCTGCATCTCGCAAGCTGTATGAATGTTCAGAAGAAAACCTAACGTGTTCGAGAGTGTGCTTGTGAAAATGATTTGCTTGATGTACATGTACTTGCAACTTTTCAGTAAACCAGGGGGGCAAACGCGCTAACATAATTCAACCAAAACAGAATTGGATTGCAACCAAACCATAACTTTTGTTATGTTTCGTATCGCGCTAACGGATTAACCATAACTGGATCACAATTGGAACGTAACCGTTGTCAAATGACAAAGTTGAAACAAAGCTAACTTTTTCTATGCCATGTCAAACTTACGTCTAAACAATTAGATTTACTTATAATTGATTTAGTTTTAATTATTATAGCTGATGAAATGTATCACTCACACCTACATTGATTTTACTTCAACCGAAGTTGAAACTTTAGGGCGATACAAAATGTTATTGAAACTAAACAATAACTTTAACAGGATTAGATACGAACAAGAGTATTCTATTTATTTATCTATTCTTCTACTGTTTTATTTAGCGCGATTATCGCCCTAGACGGGAGGGTAGGAGACCTTGTTTTGATAAGCTGCTCTGGTCCCTGACACGCATAGTTCGGCATTGCGCGTACAGTTTCAATGGTTGAATATCGAAATAAATAAGCAAGGGCCAATTGTAGAGCTAAGGGCTACGAAAACAACGGGTTACACTCCGGGTTGGTGGCAGAGATGAAAACTTGATCATTAAACGTTGTGCATTTATTATAATTTTGGAATGATTAGGGAATAATTTCGCATGGATTAATTTATTTATCAGTATAAAAGTTCCATAATTTTTGCGGTAACAATACAATATACATTTATTGCGCTACCTATCATACATAAACATGACCATTTAGATTAAATAAAATGAAACGGCAGGAGCAAGCAAAGTATATCGCCGCGCGTCAGAAAGAGAAGGATATTTACCACGCTGCGCTGGCGGTCTACTCTCCCTCAATCTTACGAATTTTCGATTAGGTCATGTGTCTTGACGCGAGTTTAACATTTTTACCCATTCCCAAAAACGTTCCAAAGGCCTCTAATGACGTTTTGAGTTTTCACTTTAAAAAATATCGAGGGCTTGTTTTTGGGGGGCATGATGGGGTAGACATATACACACATACAAGAAAGTAGACGTTTGTGAATAGAAAGCAATAAGCCAATAGGAAGTCTCAGTACACCAACGGTAAATACTAGAGAAAGCAAGTGGGAGTGCCTCTTTTTTACATTATAGTAATCTGTGGCGTCTTATTTACAAACTGAAAACTGTTTTGACCTTTCGTCGTTCCAATGTTGTGTAAGGTCAAACGTCATTGTTTTAAAGTAATTATTATTACTTCATTTATGTATTTTTGATGTTTATTTACTAGTGTTTTTTTATTTTTATATACAACATGTAATGTTATTAACGCACACCCTCAAACACACCCCCATTAGAATATTATGTTATAATCATAACATATACACTGAATTTTTAATTTAACATGTACTTAGGTATATTATATGCGTATTTTGTTATTTATTAAATTATTTATACCAAATCTTGCAGATCGACGACCTTAACGTTCTTGGAAATTAGGTTCTTTCTTTATTTTGTATTGAATGATTAAAACTGTGATTTTAAAAGTCTGTACAAAAAATAGGGTTAATTTGACAATAATTTCCGTAGTTTTAATTATTTTTGGGATAAAAAATAACATAAAACATTGAAAATGATATAAATCGATTCAGTAAACGATTCTGAACAAACTATTTTCAGGAAGTGTGTTAATTAATTTACGTGTTGTATAAAGGGAGTATCTGACATCGACGCACAAACGAGTACCTACCATAGATCCAGTAGGTACATGATTCTGAACTCCTCAGTGGTGTAATTTCTAGTCGGCTTTTTCATGATTTAAATAAATTGTGAGTCGTTTTTTTCACTTTAGACCGTTCATAATTGCTATACTTTTATAACCCAATAAGATTTTAAAGTAAAAATTAATTAATTCGCTAATTACACAAAAAAGCGCAATGAAAACAAAACTCAAAAAACTATCTTATCAGCTGATTTAATAGAGTTCACATCAAGGATCAACATCATACCTACAAACCCGCACGGCGGCACGCTTGCAACGTTCAAAGGGCGAGCCGGCACTTTTTTTTAAACATTGTGTTTTCTGTAACCGTTCATTAACGACATAAATGACTATCATAATTATATTAGTAGCATGCGGTGTAGCCTTTTCGCGAAGTTTGCGTTACGATATCAGATACACCCTGTGTTGGATACGGGACACGGGAACAAGTAAAACCACAGCTAGCCGGAAACTCTCTGACGCTTTATTGTTGTAGTTGCACAGGAGCGCGGGGGCGCGGGGAGCTCCGCGGTGTCATCCGCGCACTATGCTTTATACCCAACACCTGTGTGTTGTTTGCATGAATCCATTAAACATTTTATTAGTTTTTGAAGTGAAACTTCTTTACGCACGCTGGACTTGGGGAGTAAGCTGGCGAAAGCGTTACGAAAAGTGATCGGGCAAGGCGAACGGAAGTTAAGTGGGGGATATAAGCACAGAGGCGCCCGTGGCGCGAGCTTGGTACTACAAGGTCTACGTTTTTTTTTTTTTTTTTTCAATAAAAATATGCAAAAATATTAATTTACCAATGAAACCATGAAATAAATTTAAATATTTATAGAAAATTAATATATGTATATGTGTATACATGTATATATTGTACACACACACACATATATATATATATATATATACATACAGATGGAGCGAAAGAAGTTTCACTTCAGTCGTGTGGTCATAAGCACACTCGTTTTTTTTTTTACCTTTTGAGGCAAGACGGGCACTACGGGAATATGTATTAGGTTTGTGGTGTGATGGGCCATTGGGCCAAAATGGAAAAATCATCTACTTAATTCTAATGATCCACACTACAAAAGAAATCATCATCATCATCATCTTCAACATTTTTATTGTCCCACTGCTGGGCACAGGTTTCTCCTCACACAGAGAAGGATTGAGCGTAATCACCACGCTTGCTCAATGCGGGTTGGCGATTTCAGACTTAAAGTCCAGGTTTCCTCAAGATGTTTTCCTTCACCTTTTAATCAGCCATTGGTGTCCACGATATACTTAGAAAGTACATATAACTTAGAAAAGTTACATTGGTACTTGCCTGACCTGGAATCGAACCCGCACACTCATACTTGAGAGGCTGGTCCTTTAACCACTAGGCCACAACGACTTCACCAGACCGACCACAAAAGAAATGCTACAAAATAAAGCAAGTCACCAAACAGTCAGTCAAAACACAATAGGGTAATGATGAAAATGCCATTTGTTTATATTGTAAAGATGACGACAGTTTTTCGATATCGTCACAACATTCTCTCTGGGCGGAGCAGAAAAGTCTGGCATGCCCTATCAGACTTTTACTGAATAACTACTACACGGGTGGGTTACCCGTACTCCTTCACTTGCCTGTGCGTTAAAGCCACGGTATCTCTTTTGTACAACCCGCAATCCTGGCAGGCATCGGTCTTCGTGGACCCCGACACGATATGCTTACATGTCTTAAGGCGCGCGTGGAACACAACGCGCCGTCGACCCGGACCTGGTCCTTACCGAGCGAGGGCGCTGAGATTCCCGCTCCTTTGCGCTCTTCGCCTACTCCTTTGCCAGCATAAATGCTTCGCAAAAAGAGTTGACAACCTGCGGTGCACTCTAGCTCTGGACCATGGCCTGGCCCAGCGCCGGACGCGAGAGAACACGGACACACGGACACGGACGGAACACATCGGCGCCAAGAGAACACGGCGATGCTCCGTCCAAGCCGGGCAGACCTCCACCGTAAGCTTCACCGTGTCCTCAGGGCGATCCCTATAGTGGTGACATCTTGGCGTTTCCTCCCACCTTATCTGGAAAAGAAACCTCCCGAAACAACCGTGTCCGGTGAGGACCTTTTTTTTTGATGTCGCTGGGGAAAATGTCAATTACGCATCCCCGCCCGTCAGGGGACGGGAGGGGTATGTGGGACTCCCCGGGAGAGAACCTCCCGGTATACCCACTAAAAACCCCAGCGGCACTCCGGCATCGCCATAGTGGTGGGGGAGTGGGAAACTAGCGGAGCCTGAGCTACCACTCCTCCGCCGGCGAAACCCGCCTAGTAAGGCGGGCCCTCATTTGCCCCTCCTAGGGAGGGGCCGTGGCTCCCACATGGTGAGCGGGCAAGGCGGGCGTGGGCACGTGGGCGTGCCTTACGCCCGCCGTTCACCTCAGGGAGGGAGAAAGCGGGCGAAGTCCTGCCTTCTCCTACGCGGGAGCGGGAGCGAGGGGATCCTCCTCTCGCTCCCGCTCTGCGGCCTCCTGCGACATCACGACCTCGCAGAAGGAGGCCATCGCCGCCCAGGCCTCCTCGCTCCCCACCATCGCTCTGACGATGGCGGGCAACGAGAGGTCTCCTCCTACCGCCGCGACAAGATCGCGGCGCGGCACGGCGCACGACGGGCACACCGCGAGGGTGTGTTCCGCCGTGTCCTCCGCCGCGCCGCAACCGTGGCACGACGGTGTCTCCTCTCGTCCTATCCGGTGCAGGTACCTGCCGAAGCTGCCGTGACCGGAGAGTACCTGCACCAGACGGAAGGGGAGGAACCCGTGACGCCTGTCGAGGCAGTCCTTCAGGGCCGGCCCGATGGCGTCGAGGGTACGGCGGCCGAACACCGCGGAGGTGAGGTCCCGCGTCCAGTGACGGGACGATGGCGTCCCTCGCCTCCCGGCGGACGGCCTCCCTTACCTCTGGGGCCGGACGCTCGCCCAGCGCCCTGCGCCCCGCCGTCCACTCGTACACTCTGGCGAGCACCCACGCCTCGAGCTCCCAAGGCTAGGCTGCCCGCCAGGGCGCACGCCGCTGCGAAGCCTACCGTACGGTAGGCCCGCGCTGCCCGCTGGGCGATGGCCCTTTGGGGCGCCCGAAGAGCGGTGACGTTCTCCCTCCTATGGAGGGAGTCCGCCCAAATGGGGGCCCCATAAAGGGCCATGCTCTTCAGTATGCCAGCGTATAGACGCCGGCACCGCATGCTTGGCCCTCCCAAATTTGGCATGAGCCATGAGAGGGCGTCCGCAGCCTTCAGCAGGCGCGTCGACAGGCCGCTGAAATGCGGGCCGAAGCTCCACCTGCTGTCCAACATGAGGCCCAGATATTTCAATTGGGCCTCAACCCCAACCCTCACCCCCTCCACATGTATGTGGGCGTCAGGTGGGGGGCGCTGCAGGGGGCCGTGAAAGAACATGGCCTCCGTTTTGTGCAGCGCCACCCTCAAGCCCAGGCGGCGGATCCTTCCCGCCACTAAAGATCCGCCCGCCGACGCCAAACTGGCCGCCTCCCGGAAGGTGCTCCCGCGGGAAGTGAGAAGAGTGTCATCCGCGTAGCAGATGACACTCGTGCCTCGAAGGAGGGTTCCCCGCAGGAGCCAGTCATAACCGACGTTCCACAGAAGAGGCCCTAGAACGGACCCCTGTGGAACGCCGGTTTCCACGCCATACCGCCGGACCTGGCCAGCCCCGTCCACGAGGAGGACGGCACGGTCCTCCAAGTAGCTAGCCAGGAGGCCCCGCAAGTACAGGGGCACACCGTGGAACCGGAGTGCCTCCAGGATGGTGGAGTGGGGGATGGAGTTGAAGGCGTTGGCAATGTCGAATGACACAGCCAACACTCCATCCCTCACTCCTACCGCCTCTGTCACCTGGCCCTTTAAACGGGCCAGGGCGTCCACTGTCGAACGGCCAGCTCGAAACCCGAACTGGGCGTCCGACAGGTCCGATCCCACGTTCCACAGATGGCGCTTCAGGCGGGCGGCGATAATCCCCTCGAACATCTTACCGGTCTCGTCAAGCAAGACGATGGGCCGGTAAGCCGAGGGGGAGTCCGCCGGATGTTCTATTATAGAAAAGCGCATCCCGTTACTTAGTTTTAAAGATCTAAACATACATAGGGACAGTTACAAGCTCGCGTTGCCCCTGCAAAAAGAGGCTGCGGCAGCCTCTTTTTCTCTGTAATATCTTCGAAAATATTTATTAAATTACATGCTGTAAAAGGAAATATTGATATATGTATACAATATGTAAAGAAAACCCTGTCCGATCCGTGAAGGCATTGTTAGGTATCGATAACTGATTCTACTAATGCCTACAAAGCGGTAACATTAATACGCGTACGTTAGGCAATCCATACGCCGGCGACGGGGGGCAGGGCACACGGCACGTGGTCGCATCGCTTATAATAATACCGTCAAAATGGTATTGTAACTTTTTTAAAAATTACCCAATTTCGTTTAAATGCGGAATTAATTCGTGGGAAAAAAAGAATATTTCAAAATTCACTAATATTGTTATTGTTATTGTATGATTACGTAAAATTTTATATTTTATTTGGTCATGTGTTTACCTAACCGTTATTAACCTTATGGGTCGGACCGGGTTTTCTTTACATATTGTATGAAATGCAAAATGAATTTAGTGAATAAAGTCTTGAGTACGTTTGACTTAATAGAAACGCTTGGAACGCAAGTCATGCCCACGCGCCTCAAATCGGGTGCCCCCTCGGTACTCTAGCTAGTAATCACGCACGCACCGCTGTGATAAGTGGACGACGCGGCGCGCTACGCTGCGTAATATAATTAAAAATAACAAAAAGCCATGTTCAAGAAATCAACACATTAAAATTTATTAAAACAATTAAACAAAATCAAAACATTTATTTATGCAAAGTGTTACAGACGTAACAAATACACTTTGAAACACAAAAAATTATCAACCATCATACTGCAAATGTATAAAACCTTGTTTTTAGTTGTTGTGGGTTTGTGTGGCCTCCAATTTTCGTAGGCGCTGATTTATTTCGCCCTATGCTGAACAACAACAATTTTATTACTATGTTCGCGGTTCACTGTGTACTACACCCACCATTCAATGTTTAAGGTGATGTTAAAAACAAATGAAACGAGTAAGGCGGTTTTCACACTGCCCCGCATCATGCTGCATATTGCGTGTCGACGCACCAACGCGCGTTCCTGCGGGAGTGCAGATCTGTAGGCCTAGTATGAGTTTTCATTACGAAACTCGTTTGACGATATCGAGTGCGTTTGACTCAGCGATTGGCCCGCTTCAAGGTCGTAAGAACTCTCAACCAATGAGAGCGCCAAACGCGCTCGATACGATCGAACGAGTTTCGTATTGAAAACTCATACTAGGCCTACAGCATCATCGTGCGGGTTTTTTGCGCACTCAAACGCGTTGGTGCGTTTTGTAGATTCACGCACGGCGGCTCTCATTTATTCGCCGTTCTCTGTGGTGGTCGTGCAGTACTAATTAATGTAATTCCAGAATTCCATTAAGTAATTCGAGATAGCTGAGTGGTTTTCGATTTCGAATATAAATCGATCGATATCGTGATCCATTTTCAAACACACACGTCACGCCCATTCAAGATCACGCGCGGCACTGCGGGATTCGGTGTGCCATACCTTGCGTCTCGCCCCGCACTTACGCGCGGGGGTGCATGTTTCTCCGCGTGTATGCGCGTGATCCGCATGAACGCCCGTGGATGCTTTTTCTGTGTGTTAGACTGTGCGTGTTTTCCATACAAACGGAGATACTTACAAGCAACGGAAGAACACGCATGGCACGCGCTACGCTGCATCATGCGGGGCAGTGTGAGAATCGCCATACTGTAGTGATTTTAGTTGCATACGATAGCCAAATAAACGCTTTATTAGGTATAATAAATGTCACATAATAAAAGTACACATAAGAGAAGTAATACGAACAGGTAATACTTACGTTTTATTGCGTTTTATCGCCGAAAATCGTATTGCGATCCGCCACACGGACGTCTTTGACGTTAGCTAGTTTCCGACTTACCAGCAGGAGGCGCAGTAAAAACTGAGTATATGCGTGTTCAAGCACGGTTTGGAAACGAAGAATTTACAAAGTGGTGGCTCAATGTGTACCACTGGTTCACTGTTGGACATCTCACCATACAATTTGTTTCTAGTAAGTCTATACATTTTAACCGACTTCAACAAAGAGGAGGTTCTCAATTCGTCTATATGTATAATATTTTTTTTATGTATGTTCACCGATATTTTCGTCAATTATAGACGGATTTCAAAACTTTTTTAAACAAACTTGAAAAAAGAGAAGGTCGCTGTCTTGCCTTTTTTACAGAACATTATACTCAACCTACGCCATATTTTTTCTAAACAAACTGGTAAACACTTACCTAAACATTGAACGATCACAACCGGGGTAATAATAACTTTTTTTTTTATGCGGACATATCACACAGATTAAGCTAGCCCCAAAGTAAGTTCGAGACTTGTGTTATGGGATACTAACTCAATATATATACATATTTATACTAGATACGATACTATATTTATACGATACTATATTTATAATAGATACATATATAGATAAACATCCAAGACCCAGGTCAATCAGGAAAAGATCGTTTTCCATCATGACCTGGCCGGGGATCGAACCAGGGGCCTCCACGTCGCAGGCAGGCGTGTTAACATAATTATGTAGAGTTTAATTTGATTACATAACACCTTATTACTGCCGCGCTATAAGAGCAGTAAGTACGTTTCTATGCCAAACATACTTTGAATTCTATTGCCGCAGGTACCTGGAGAGGGGGCACACTGCGGCGCTCTGTCCGTCCACTAAGGGCCGGAGCCGGCAATGTTTCCGGTGTGGCCAGCAGGGCCATTTGGCGGTGGGCTGTAAGGCCCCTGTAAAGTGTGCGCTATGCGCCGACAGGGGCTTGTCCAGCAACCACAAAATGGCCGGCTCTGCCTGCAATGCCCCTCCGGTCTGGGGCCGCTCCGCAGTGGGACCGCCGGCAGCCGGCTTTGCGGCCACCGCAACAGACGGGACACCAATGGACACTGCTAATGCCCAGTAGGTCTATCGGTGTCATCTTACAGGTCAACGTCAACCACCCCGCCGAGTCGCAGGACCTGTTGTGCCAAGACATGGCGGATTGGGGGACGGATCTGGCGTTAGTTGTGGAACCGTATTAGAACCCGGCGTCTGCCAATTGGCTGGGGTTGTCGGATGGCCTGGCAGCGATCACAAAACCCGCCGCGAGCACTGGCCCCCCCTCTCGTTCTTAGGGAGAGGGGTCTAGGGATCGTGGCGGCGCAGTGGGGGGAGTAGTGGTCATTTCCACCTACTTCTCCCCCAATCGCAGCCGGACCGAGTTCGAGCGCTTCTTGGCGGCCGCCGAGGGGACGGTTCAAAGGGCAGGGTCAGCAGGGTCCCCTGCTCTGGAACCTGGGGTACAACTGCGGTTCTGCGTGGCGCGCTCTTGCCGCGGATGGATGTCGTCTGCTTCGCGGACGACACTCTGGTCGCGGTGAGGGCGCGGGAGTGGGAGGATGCGGTCCACCTCACGTCGGTCGGCACCTCTCTGGTCGTCCGACGCATCCGCCTCCTGGGGCTGGAAGTGGCCGTCGGGAAGACGAGGGCCATGGCCTTCCACGCCCCGCGACGCAGAACCCCACTGGGGCTCCGTATCCGAGCGGAGGGGATCCAGGTTCGCGTCGAGGGGCACATCAAGTACCTCAGCCTGATCCTGGATCCCAGCTGGAGTTTCGAGGGGCAATTCAGGCTCCTCGCCCCGCGGCTGTGCTCCGTCGCAGTCGCCCTCGGACGGGTCCTCCCCAATTTGGGGGGGCCGAATTCGGCGTGCCGTCGGCTGTACCATGGTGTGGTGCGGTCGATGGCGCTCTACGGAGCCCCGGTGTGGGCGGAGTGCCTTTCCCGGCCCAAAGTGGCCCTGCTGTGGAAGCCGCAGAGGATCATCGCGACATGGACCGTGCGGGCGTACGCTCGGAGGCGGACGCCTCTCCCTGGCAACCATGGCGCGAGCCATGATTAAAAGCGAGAGTGCATGGGAGGCTGCCGCCTCCTTCTGCGAGACCGTACTCTTGCAGAAAGAGGCAGCGGAGAGGGAGCGGGAAGAGGATGCTCCCCTCCGGCGCAGACGGGCCGGGCGAAGAAAGCGAGGGACGAACCCCCGTCTCCTTTAGCCCCCGAATGTGACCAGCGTGTGTGGGTAGCTCCCACACGCGCATTGCACTGGTCACCACGTCTGAGGATTACTCCGGTACCCGGGTAATCCTCCCTTAGCGCGGAGATCGGCCTGAATAAGGCCGGTAAGCCCTGAGAGTGGCACGGAGTTAGGCCTCCGGGCCAATCCCGTGTTACTCTCAACGTAGGGCTAGAGGGGAACCGAGTGGTTTTAGTGGGTATTCCCGGCTCCGGCTGGGCGAGCCCCACACACGCCCGTCGCCTAGCTAACAGCGGGTACGGTGCGTAATGCATTTCCACTCGCAAAAAAAAAAAAGATACATATATAGATAAACATCCAAGACTCAGGTCAATCAGGAAAAGATCCTTTTCCATCATGCGTCCTCCACGTCGCAGGCAGGCGTGTTGACCGCTGCGCCACGGAGGCCGACGAGCTATTTCATCCTCGCACACAACAAATTCTTGTCATTTTGAATTAGATTTTTACCTCAACCTTCGAAAAATAGCGTGATGCCTTAAAAATACGACGAAGAAAAATTTGTATCCAGCATATTGATTATTTAACCCAATATGTCATCAACGTTGCCATTCTAAAGTTTACTATCTGCTATTCTTTAATCACAACAAATGCATTGATTAAATGTTGAGCTAAGCAGTTAGTTATTTTAATGCTCAAACAATCACTAGTCACTGATATAATATTGTATATCAGCGTAAATAACAAAATGAGTGGATGAAGTTTATGTATCAAAGTTACCAAATAGTAGTTTTATTTCACACTGGCAGTCTGCGGGAAAGGGACACAGGGTCCACTCGATGCCTCTCATTGGAACTTTAGGTATTTATGCGTAAGCTTTGTGGCAATATAAGCTTTATGGAGTAAGCTTTAGGTTTAGTTTTGAATGTTGTTGTTTTGATATTATTATTACTCGTAATAATTCTACGTTTATTATAATTTGTTTGACAACTACAGACAGCACGAAGTGAACTGAACTGACATTGACATTATTACTTTACTCTTTGACATTAACGTATTATACGGCTAAAACTAGAGAATCAGAGATGTCATAGCCCCCATTTGAATGTGTACACACTTCCCTATTTTGACGGGTTCTGTTTTTTTGTTCTAAGTTGCGCCAGCCTGTTAATAAGCAGAACACGAAGACAACGCCGTCGCCGCCTGTATTGGGTGCATCCAATTTTAACTGGTCCTACAGTGAAACATAACTTGCATTTCGATAATTGAATCTACAAAGACAACCAAAGAAGGTTTTTTAAACATTTTCGAATGAGTTTGACTACATTTCAAGGACTGCTGTTGGTGTTACAAGATGGATGGCAAACGGACGGTTAACTGCGCGGGGGTTGGAGCACCGAGCAATGCGACAGTGGCAGGCACAGAGTACTATATTATAAAAATGAAAAAATGCCCACTCTCGTGACTTTTAGCCATGACAAGTTTGCAGCGCCATCTGTATTTCTGAACAAGGAACTATCGATCTATCATACACGCACACATGCACAGATTTACCCACACACACTATGTAATATTGATATTAGATTTATATATAATTAAACCTTTATTTGATAAAACGTGTTTTTTACTCAAAAATCAATTGCCTTTAACAAGGCACATATCCGACTTGTTAGGCGTCGTAGCTCCAAGTCGTATGGTATTTTGAAATTCAAATTTAAGACAATACGATCGAAAAAGATGGTAAAATGTAACAGGTTTAAAACTGCATCAATAGTTTTTGTTCAATCTAGCAATCATATTTCGGTAGGGGCCATCGAAACCTAAACTGACTGACAGACTGACTAACCTAACAGTAGGCCTAGTATGAGTTTTCATTACGAAACTCGTTCGATCGTATCGAGCGCGTTTGACTCCGCGATTGGCCCGCTTCAAGGTCGTAAGAACTCTCAACCAATGAGAGCGCCAAACGCGCTCGATACGATCGAACGAGTTTCGTATTGAAAACTCATACTAGGCCTACTGAAGTGTATAATAGGTGGTGTTCAAAGAGATTTAAGATAAATAGAGTGGGCAATGTGTCAAAATCGCATAGAAAAACTGTGATCCCATGGCCCAGTTCCGCCATCTAGTACAATATAGCAAAATTAGATCGACCATTGGAGACATCAAATAGTAAAACTGAAATAAGTTTACATAAAATATATTCAGCTATTGCGCGGTAGGTGGCCAGTGTGGTCTATGTTGCCAGATCCGATTTAATACCCTAGTATAGTTCAAATCGGGTAAATAAATATGGAAAAGTAAACAAATTAAGTGAAACTTGTCTTGTACAGAGATCAAAAACTGTTTTAGAATTTTATTAGCTACTATTCATTTTCCGTGACACCGTCTATTGGCATTTTAGATGTGTTATGCTTACGAATTATTTTAATACTCAGTTTATTGCGATTTTTTACTATAATAGACTTTTTAGGCCATAAAGCGCATTTTGTTTTGAAATTTTTGTTTGCATTTCGTTTTTACCAAAATGATTCTTTTCTACACGTTTGTTTGCAAATATTTTTAAATGGCAATGCAAAAAACTGTGGTAGGGCTTGTATCATTTCGATATAAAATTATCGATAATATTCAAAGAAGTTACTACGACGATGTTTATTCGTATTATGATAGCTTGAAACAAAAAATTACGTAGCAGAAAAATTATAGATATGTTCAATGTTTACAAGTTTCTATTTATATAAATCTTTTAATATAACGGGCGTTAAAGTTTAAATTTACCGATTAATACTGAAAATCTAAATAATTGTTTATTTTTTCATTTTTAATTAACACATTTAATCAATATAGTTACCAGTATTATGTATACATTGCTGCCTTCTAATAGGAAAGTCGTTTATACCTTTGCGATAGAATTCTGAGGATCTAGATTGCACAAACTGTGTGAAAGCAGAACTGTCTAATGTGTGAATTAATTGTCCAAATCACGACGAAAATGGTAGTCTGCTGGAGCAAGATCTGGCGAACTAGTTCCGTACCATTCATAATTATCTTTTAAAATGGGAGCCTTCAATATTTATTTTATTTTTAATTTGAATATATAACCAAATATTCTGTGAACCTTTTAAGCGTCTATCTGTTTCTGTTATTAATATGGAGCAAAAAATCATGTTTGTTGTATGGGAAAATATTTTATTTAAAATAAATAATATTTTATTTTTTTTATTTTTAGCGCTTGTCATAGCGGCAACAGAAAAACTAACATAATTTCTAGAAATTTCAACTGTCTAGCTATTACGGTTCATGAGATACAGCCTGGTGACAGAGGGACAGACGAATAGTGAAGTCCCATGAATAGGGTTCGTTTTACCTTTTAGGTACGGAATCTTAAAAATCACAAAGTAGCTTGCAATCATTGTAAGAATGTATCAGTGTAAAATCAGTGTAAGATATGTACGTACCTACATATTTTATAAATATATTTCATTATAAATAAGTTATCTAATTTATGTACTTATCCACTTAACCATAAATATTATCCCAATTTTTACGACTAAGTGGAAAAGTTCTGAAATTAAAAACTTACTAATTCATTACTAGTACAAGGTACCGATCCTTTTTTTTTTAATTTGATCGACAAATCTTCTTCCTTTAAAAAGTAGATATCTTCACTTTTAAAATGCTTTGAGCATAATTTCGACGAAGTAGACGGAAGCCAATTTTCTTCTCTACGGTCTATCTGGACAAATCGTATACACTTTTCCCGTACAACATAATTTTTATTCGAAAACCTAAAATAACATAAAACCTATTCAATTTTGTTCATTAATATTAAGATCATGTTCAAATAGAGTTACTAATAAATAAACTTGAAATATAGTAATATTTTAAGTTTATTTAGCTATATTTTAAATGTCAATAAAATATAGCTATATGTTTTCAACTTAATAAGTATTATCGATAACTAAATCGATAAACAACATTACTACATCTCTACATGAAAATAGTAAAACTATTCAACAATAGAGGGCGCTTATTACAATAATAAAAAAGTTTCTAGAACTATTTAAGAATTTTTTAAAATTTTAATTACAGACTAAATATAAATAATTCATACAAAAACATTCCGTAGTTAGGTCCAGTCATTTTACCATAACGAGATGTACAGTAACGCAAAGCGCAACAGGGCATATTTCCTTAGAAAATGTTTATTCTTGGTGGACACATGTTACGTCTTGACGCGGACACTAGACTGAGCGACTTTTAACCAAGTCGACAAAAGTATTGGCTTACAATTTTGTTCGTGATGTCCTGTCTATTGTAAATATAATTTTAATGTCTTTGGTGGTGTTGGTATTGAAAAAAAAACGAATATGTTAAATTATCCATTTACTAAGCTTTAATGCACAAATAACATACATGGTAATGGTTGAACCATTTATTTGCAAATGTACAACATAGGCCAGACTTACCTACAATATTAAAGCAATGACACGAGACAAAAATCGGTGAAATCATCTTGCATTACACATTTACAATGTAGGGGCACAAAATAATTTCTTGCCAGCCAACTGACCCATACACCCAGAGACCAAGAAAAGATGGTAGAGGCGGTATTGTAATAGTGTCATTTGTAGTAAATTACATTGAAATGTAACAGTTTGCTCTGACAGGAACCCAATAAATACAAAATGCAATATTTTTTGTGGTAAATTTTTGCTAGGCATGGAATGATTTAAGCTGTATCTATAGGGTGGATTGCACAACGCTATACACGTAAGATTTTTTAAATACCTACATTCCTCAGTGTTGTTTGTAATTGATCTAGTTGCTGTATAGAGTTGCTGGCTTCAAAACCATCAATAATACTTATGCATTTTAGGACAAAAGTTGTATTATTATAATTTTTTTTTAAACTGTAGTGCAAGCAAGATGGTTAAAAAAAAATCCATTGTACTAGTGTCATTCGCATTTATTGTAAGATGGATTTTCTGAATTATCCAACGTTATGTAATTAAGAACGTTATTTATATATGGTCAGGTAATCTGTGGATGGACAGATGGCAAATAGCCTTGAGCGATAATCCCACGTACTAACCAAAGGCAATTTTAATAGCGCGAATACGGGTTCCACTGTATGAATTTTGAAGTGAAAACGCGACTAGGTGGTTATCGCGGCCTAAGACCATATTTTGCATAGTCAACCTCGTAATTGCTTCACCACCCTAAGGTTGAATGTCAATTGCAAATAGTAAAATGTCAAGGTCTATTTTTGCTAATAAGCAATGTTCCAGTTTAATAGTTTTAACCGTAGTAAAGTTTCAACTCACTGTTTTTTTGCCCAATTGATTAAGAGGTTGACTAAACCTCGTTTTAATCTATTATTTCCCTTGAATAATCATATTACAAATAATGAGTTGTATTCATTACATATTATTTAATATTCAACCATGATGGTTTCATTTTAACAGATTAGATATTATTTCGAAATGCAGCAAAATTAAATTTATGTTAAGGAAATGAGAGTGCATGTTAAATCATTCATTTTATAAATCTGTACTAATAATAATATTTTATATGCTCAGGGTAATTAATACTTGCAGTACGTGCCAGTATTGAAGCACACAAAATAGTTTCAATCACAAATTTTCAGTGACCCTGAGAGTAGTTACTTCTCACACCAATCATTATAAGGATGTTTATATTATATTGTGTGACAAAATTGAAAGATTCTAGATTTTTTTATGGACCATCTATTTATATAAATGAATGACATCAATAGTGACCATGTAGGTAGGTAAAAAACTAATTTCTTCGTATCCCAAATATTGAGAAAAAAAAAATTCAGAATGTTTCTAATTGGACCTCACTCACAAGACAGTCAGGCTTCTGTTTATAATTTTCTGAATACTTATTGTTTCATTGCTTTGTAACAAACATCCATCGATAATACGAAGAAGTACATGTATCTACACACACAGGTACAACAATGCAAATCTGTAGACGCCTAAACACATTTGTGTAATGTAGTATTAATTCAGTTTTGTTTTCCAATGTTATTTCAAATAACACAAAAGAAACTTACAAATTAATCTATTGCATGTGCACACAGATGAAATTAAAACTCCAAGTCATATGAACTACCTATGTTATCAATAAATATATCATGTATTGATTACACGGGTACTTATTAAGTATAGTATATTCATTCGACTTAATATGTTGATTTCAATTTCACCTTTACATTCGATGCGCCCATTAGAATTCATTTATTGGCTACATATAACTAAATTCAATTTTATCACATCACATGAAATAAAATTGCATTTACCACACTAAAATGCATTAAGTAGGAGTACAAAATGTAACTAAAATATAAATTACGTTAATACTATTTATTACTCGGGTAGAATTTGAAATGCCATTATTACAATTATTCGCTTGAAGATAACGATTACTAAAAATGTAGCATAATAGAAAATAACATCAAAATCACCGCCATTCCAATGCCTGAATAAATATAAATATTCACTATAATTTGACCATGTATTCCTTCAGAGTGGAAAACGCGGCTTTAATCATAAAACTAAATAATAACACTGCATGTAATTAATATGCCATATACATAACAGTTAATTTCTACAATATCCCTGTTGTTTGTTTCCATACATTGTGAGTGTGGCGTTGTAAATGGAGTGTAATTATATAGTATTATGATGAAGATGATACGTGCAGATAGTATTAAGGAGTGGTTCACATTCATTCAACATCCATTTGTTCTTGTGTTTGTTGCGCATCACTGGGCACGGTGCCAGCGTCAGGCTGTCCATCACCCGCAGTTGGATTCGCAGGCGGTGGGGTCTTCTCTTTAGGTTTAGGTTTGTTTAACACTGGATTCACAATATTCTCAAATGTCTGGAAATATCAAGAAGCTTAGGTTAATACAACAGCGGTTTTTTAATACATACGACTGATTAAATAGGAAGGTTTATATAATATGTAAAGAAAACCCCGTCCGACCCAAAAGGATAATAAATGTTAGGTATACACATGACCAAAAAAATATGAAATGTTTACGTAATCATCATAGTGTCAATAGTAATGAATTTTGAAATGATCTATTTTTTTTCGCGAATTAATTCAAACTTCCCCAAAATTTGGTATTTTTTAAAAAGTGACAACACCATTTGTGACAGAGCGAATAGCGATGCGACCACGTGCCGCGTGCCCTGCCCCCCTACACCCGCGCATGTACCCCTAACGTGTTGCCTTCCGCACATGCATTAAGTTACCTCGATTTTTCGAAATAATATTAATTTTTTTTGGGGGATTTTTTCTTAAAGTTTAGCTCGGCTTTGTTGACATTATTAGAATCAGTTAACGATACCTAACATTACCTTCACGGACAGGGTTTTCTTTACATATTGTATATATAATAATATCTATTAAAATATGGAGAAATACTATTATTTTTGAGGTTTCTAATGTGATGTAGTAAATATTTACTTTTTTCCCGCGTTTTCAGTGAAATGCAGGCAGAACCCTATGAGATTTATCAAAATAATGTACTTCATATTTTACACATTAGAAAGGTTAACAAAAGAGTCCATGATGGCATAGGTATGTATAACTCTTATGGATATCCTACAATAACCTTTTTTTGTCATTTACTTTTTACGACAAATACCGGTTAATTTTCTAAGTGATTATAACCAATATACAGCATTAATCCATATTCAATTTAATACCTTAAATATACTGTTGATTTAATATAGATCTATATCGCCCTTTACAGCATATGATTTAAATGAATATTTTCGAAGATATTACACATTTAAAAATTGTGAGTCCCGGGGCGGGAGCACCGGCCCGCTATGGTTTTTGTACAACGTTCACATTTTTTCTGTAGTGTATTTAGTATCAGCAGTGCACCCGTGCGAAGCCGGGGCGGGTCGCTAGTGTCTAATAAACAGTGCATACCTGTCGTTCCTGGCGGATCTGGTGCGTGGTGTGGGGCGGCGGTTGGTGACGTGGCGTGTGCGCCAGAGCCTGGCGAGCGCTTTCCAACCAGTTCAGCGCATTTTTCGAAGCTTCAACCACTTTCTGCATATCAGCATCAGCCAAGTGAGAATACTTTGCGTCACCAGCTCTAAGAATAATAAAAACGCATTAAAATTATGACGTCACTTAATAATCACTAGGACCATGTGTTACTGATACTCTATAGTATCAGTAACACATGGTCCTAGTGAGTGGTGGTAGTGATTCTACCTAGTCTTAAACAAAAATATAACTTACTTGTATAAGTCAACAGCTTTGTTAGCTAACTGGATTGCTCTTGCAAAGTCATCTAGTGCTCCGGGGCGCAATTCGAACTCCAAACGCCGCTGTTTGATAGGTTCGCCTTCTGTTCTTAACTCTCCCAGTTTATCGCTGTAAATCTGAAACAAAATATGTTAGTAATACAGTTTTGTTGCATCAGAAGGCCAATAGTCGTGGTGGCCTAGTGGTAAAACACCAGCCTGAAGTATGTGTGCGGGTTCGATTCCTGGTCAGGCAAGTATCAATGTAACAAGTTATATGTGTATAGGGACAAATCACACAGATTGAGCTAGCATTGAACAAGCATGGGGATTATGCTCAATCCTTCTCTGTATGAGAGGAGACCTGTGCCCAGCAGTGGGACGATAAAAAGATTGATGATGATGAGAAGGCTAATTTTCGTAATTTAAAAAATCTAAAACTAATCGCAGTCTCATCTCTGTGACAAAAAAGTTAAACTTGTCTAATTTTTTTTTTATAAATTATAAACTAGCGCTTGACCGCAACCCCGCCTGATGGTAAGCAGTGATGCGATCGTTGAAGGGTACTAACAATTACCATCAATCTGGGTAACTTTGACAGACAAATGCAGTATTTAACACATATATATTATTTTGATAGAGCTCTCATAACACTTTTCATCTGTAAAGATTAATGAAATTATATAAAAACTCCTCTGTCCATAAAAAAACCCAATTTTGTAGTCTTAACTTTGACACACATTGATAGAAAAGCAGAAATAATTATATTTTGAATTAATTTGGGTAACATTGGTTTATGTTTTTCTTATAAATGGGAGTAACTGACGAAATGAAACCATTAATTTCCAGCTATAAATGGGAGAACTAACGAAATGAAACCATTAATTTCCAGCTATAAATGGGAGAACTAACGAAATGAAACCATTAATTTCCAGCGTTGTCTTATATAGCTTATAAAAAAATCAATAAAATCAGTAAGATGTTAAAAACATGTTTAAAACTAAATTTTTTGCATAACTAGTAAGTAGTAGATAGGAAGCTAAGATAATAAAAACAAAAAAAAAAAATAACGTTTAAGGAGCTAGCTTAAAAATACAAAGCCACAAGAAGTATCTGTAAATTGTGTTTGTATCATATGAAAAAAAATTGGAACTAGTTCATGGTCCCACTGTCAATGTTACCCGAATCAATCAAAGTTAGTCAGATTGACCGTATATGGGCATTAGAAATTTTTTTTGACAGTTTGAGAAAGATCAGATTGTGAGCATTCGTAAAATTATGACTCTGGTCTTTAAACACCATTTTAACATGATGGATGAGTTCCAAAATGGAACATACAGCATAGATTGTTTATTCACTCTCTTGAAAGTTGGTGAATTTTGATTTTAACTGTGGGTAGCTAACATGGATACTAATAGATAGATCCGCCATGTTACCATACCACACGATATTATAATAACAAATAATTTCTTTCTTTTGAAGCAACTCACCTGTCTGTGTTGATCTTCGCCTTCATCATACAGCCATTGTTCCAGAGCGTCCAACTGGTTCACAAGCCGGTTGCGGTTATCTTCCGCTATGAAGTCGTGTAGGGTTTCGCCTTCGGACAGTTTACCGCGCAATTCATAAACATATTCTTCCAAAGCATTACGAGCATCTGCCCGTTCTTTTTCCTGTCTATCTTGAGCTTGCATTTTACCCTGGAAACAAGGAATCCGAATTAATAAGAAAAGCCATATTGGTTTGGTTCGCGTATTTACAAAACATTCCTTTTTTAACTTTGTAGTGCAAAACTAGAACAACTACGTTTCACAATTAAATCAATAATTACCTCTTGTTCCATGTATCCATTCAGGTCATGTTTAGCAAGACCATGTGTCTGAGCATCAATTGGCAGTTCAATGGTTTTAACAAGAACCTTCTTAGTCTTATCCTTAGATTTATCCTTTTTATCATCAGCATTTTCCTGCAAATAAGCACACAAGTTCAAATCTAATAAATTTAAATTATATTCCCCACTACCATCACTGCTTGGCTACTTGTTTTTTTTTTTTATATTTTATAGAATTTAAGTGTATTTTCAAGCAGTGAGGTGACCCATTTGCATTCATTTCAAAATTCTATTTTAAATACCTTTAGCTTATCAATTAATTATAGTAATAACATAAAATATTCAAACTTTGCAAGTCCTACACACTCCAGGGATTCTGCAGAACGAAAAAGCGGGAAAAACGAAATAATCAACTTCAAGCTTGACAAAAACATGCGTGGACACAGAGATAAAGTTTAAAGGAAAAAAAATAAGAAGAAAATTGCATGAGGCAACAGTAACCTCAAAACACAAGAAATTTGTGCAAATGGACCTCAAATTGAGGGTGGGGACAAAATAACATTTTGTGATGTCTGCTGCCAGAAGTTTGCAAAACAGAGGACTTTTAATTGAATAGCATTAGAATTTGAAAAAGAGCGTTATGAAGTGAAGGCGGGCAACAAACAACACGGGACTGGACACACGCGCTACCGACACGTACCCCGCTGAACCACTGTCCTACTTTCTGTGTCCACGACTGTTTTTGTTGAGGCTCCCCCTTCATTTCGTCGTCTCTCACCTCTTGGTTTTCGGGACCATTTTGTTGCTGGTCTTGGGCGGCGCCATTAGTATCCATAGCAGCATCTTGTCCCTGAGAATTTTCATTTGTATTCTCCATATCTACATTGTCATTTTGAGCAGCATCTTGTTTCTTTTCCACAAGGGAAGCAGAGGCGACAGTTATTATGCCATGAATGTTTACTCTAACTTTGAGCTTTACTTTTTGTGACTCTCCTTCAGCTGTTGGCTGAACATCTCTGATATGCCACTGACCTGTATTCAAATCAGTAAAGCATTAATTTTCAATACATCCATCATTTAACAATTCATAGCTAATAATGTTGTGTTACATACCAATGAAAGTGTCTGGGATGGGCACTTGATCAGAATAGTAAGCACTGACAGAGAAAGGCTCCTTTCTGTAGAAAGTTAGCATCTTCGAGAATGGAGCAGCATGGAAAGCTGAGAACACCTGGAAATAAATAAACATTGATATTAAATTACTATTGCAGAAATGAAATTATAAGTGACAGTTGATTATTATATTTACAAAATATTTTTAAGCCTACAGCTCTATTTTGAGTTACTCTGGAGTTATTTTATACTTTTGTGTATTTCAGTTACTTTCTATTAGACAACTGATACAGTTCGTTGTCATAGCGACGGCATTACAATAAAGTATTCAAACGCGCACGCGAAAATACGATAAATATCAACATAGAATAACACTGAGTTTGTTGACTGCAGTAAATAACATTCTATTAATATAGCTTTCATTTAGTTAATGGTCTATTATGTTGTTACAAATTACACAGGTCTGCAGCATTTTAGCTGCATAGGTGAAATATATAATTTCTTGTAGATTATGTGATACTGAATCGAAGTTCAGAACACAGAATTCTTCTAGGACATAGAGTTTTGGTAATATTTATTTTCCTCACACTGGAACGCCATGCAGCAATTACACCAATGGGGCAAAGACAATTCATGTGCTTCTTTCCATCCATCATGCGTACAGTGGACATCGAAGGATTTACGATGGATGACGCTTACGCAGTATGGTAGTGCTGTAACTGGATTTCTTCTGCTTCTTCTCCAGTAGCTCATCAGAGTCTGTGTTGGATCCCACTAGCCTTGCCAGTTCTATGACTCCGTCTCTGCTATTTTCAATCATCTCGTGATGGCCTTTTGTTCTTTCTCTGTCGCGCCTGCGCGACTTGGACCTGATCCTCCGTCCCCTGCCGTTGGTCATAGTTTTGGTCCTGCGAGCTGTGGAGCATCCTTGAAATATCCTCTGAGCGCAGCTACAGCAAAATATCACCCCTTTGAAAACTTCTGCGTTCAGGAGGTTGGTTTCGCTGCAGACATAGCACTTGTGGCATTTCTTGTGGTAACTGAAGCCCTCTCGTATTGTGATCTTATCATCTTTGTAGATAGGACTTTGACAGTGCTCACATAACTCGCATGCCATAGTTTTTCAATTTTTTTGTTACTATATCTACATTTTATAAAGACGAATGTCTACACAGATTTTTTAATTTTGCACCAAAATTTTAGACATGTTTTTTTATTGACAATTGGATACCATCCGATCCATCCAATATACCAATCTTAAGTGCTAAAAACGCGTTTTTTTTCGTAATTACTAACCAAAGAATCATTTAGTGCTACCCTTTGCGATTCAAACCCATTTTAATTTATATTGCTACGAGTTTCCATTCTCATGATATATTTTTTCAGCCATGTTAGTTCCATCTTCCCTACCTATATTATACTAGCTTCCGCCAGCAGTTTCACCCACGTCTCGTGCGAACTACTTCGCGCAACGGGATAAAAAGTATAAGAGTTTTAATCCAGGAAGGATTTAGGCTATACAACTATCACGCGAAAGAAGTCGCTAGCGGCCGCTAGTTACTCATAATCGCTTTGTATGTATTATGTGTTTATAGGGTAAAATTATATTAATTTATGTGGAGAGTAGATAACAAGAAACTAGAGTGAATATGATTAGGTGTTAACTATTCTAACCTCCATGTCTCCATCCTCCCCCTTTGTGGCGTCCCAGGCAAGGCGTACGGCGTAAGGCTGCACGTCGGTGACGCTGAACTCGCGCACGCGCACTGCCGGGCTCAGCATAGCGCACTGCAGCGCACAGCCGCGGGACACAGCTTCGTCCTAATGAATTATACATACATTGTACATTCACATAATGTCTTAAGATCACAATGCCAAGTGTTGAATTGAAAATGGTTAAGATTGCAGTTTGCTATAAACTTCAGCAACAATAGTGTCCAGGAACATGCTGATGCGGTCTCTAAAAAGCATACAGCAGTTAAATAAAGAAAAAAACAAACTGACATTTAATAAGAGATTGTAGATTTACTTAACCGTGGGTCACAATGTAAGTTTATTAGTAGTAAAATTAACGAAATAGCTTAAAAGTCACAAAATAATAGGTATGTTACCTGATTTAAAGTGGTTGAAGCATGCTTGTTAAAGACTTGTTCAATCAAGTTTTTCACTGCTGGGATTCTGGTAGATCCTCCAACAATCTCCACGGAATGAATGTCTTCAGGCCTCAGCTCTGTAAATATGATGCATAATATGTTAATGCAAATAATGATTGATTTACACATTTAAAGTAATAAAATGTTATAAATAACAATGACACAATTGGTGCAGTGGCTGAGCGATCGACTGCTGCGCCGCGTATCACGGCTAAATATTTATATGGCCTACAGTAGTTGTTCCAGGTCTGTTTGTGTATTTAAGTGTTTGTAAACACACACACACGATACAGAGCAGTTCACAATCTTGTGCAACATTTATGATAAAAAAAAATCATTACAAATGAATGGGAGTACAGCAATATATTAATGAATTACTTACTAGCATTGTGCAATATAGCTCTCATGGTTCTCTCAATGCGTGTGAAGGTCTCAGCGCAGATCTGCTCCATCTGGGAGCGTTGCATGTCGCCGGAGACGTCGCGCTCCTCCATGAAGCATTCAATGTTGATGGGCAGGCGAGTGCTGTTAGCTGACATCTGCTTCTTCAGTTTTTCTACTTCTTGAAGAAGTCGTAGAAAAGCCCTGATAACAACATACAGATATTTTATTATTTTTGAATGCAATAAAATAATTATATGTTATTTTAAGTACTTAAAAGTAACTTCTGTAACTAAAAACAAGCAATAAGGACATGACAAACGTCCTGAAAAAAAAAATGATAAAAACATAATAGGTGTACAAAAAAGTTTCTGCTGTTTTTTGAGCATGCAGATGAGCATATCATGTAGGAGAATAATTTTGTCATATCTGGAGTAGAAATGAGCGCGTTTTTCCTCTTCCTTCTATCTTCCTCCAATAATGCTTCTAATTCTGTCTTCCACTACATTCTTTATCTTCATGGTTTCTAAACTTTTAAAACCACTCACGACAACTTCTCTCTCTTAAAGCAGTTTCACCATAAGCATCTACAAGCAATTGATGCGCCTCAGCTGCAGATTCCTTCAAATTACAGAAGTAACAAAATTTCACACAAATGACGCTTATTCGGCACAACATCTTTGCACAAAAATATATATGATGTTATTACCAGATCTTCTTAGTGAGGAATCTTTTGTTAAATGGCGGAACTTATTTGTACACCTAATAATTTATTTGCAAAACTATAATTCTATTATCTACTACTATCTTATATAAACAAGAATTCATATTGTTTTCTTGATGATTCATATTAATTGAGATGTATATTAAATGTAGATTACCTTTGATTTTTCCTAGCATCCAACTTTAATCTACTGAAGATATCTTGACAGAAATACTCAGCCAGCGCCATATCAATGTCCCTTCCGCCACATTGAGCATCAGTTGAAGTTGCCAAGACACGCAGCTTACCCTTGTTGAATGCACATGCAGACACCTAATGACCAAATAAATATAATGTTAAAATGAAATACTTTTATTCCAATATTGTATCAACATTTAATAGAAATTCTAATAAATAATTACCTGAAGTGAGCTATGTCCGAAGTCAACAAACACTACATTCTTAGGCTTCTCCTCAGGAGCGGGCAAGTCTTGCTTATAGATACCATAAGCCAAAGCAGTAGCAGTGGTTTCATTCATAAGACGTAATACATTCAGTCCTGTAAAAATATTTGTAAATAAAAATAATTTCGCAATTTTTTATAAATTTGCTGATAAAAGCGCAGCTGAAACAACACCAGCAGACCACAGAAATAAGTTTGCAGTATAATTTTAGGTATGTGGTTTACTGATATACATAAGGTCATATATACCAATAGTTCTGCTGTGAAGAGTTTTAATCAATTTAGTTTACTGTGTTGTATAAATATTAACTAGCTAGGCTCTACATATCAACCCTATTCTGTCTTATACAGATGACAGCATGTAAAGCCACACAAAACTTTCAAATATTCCCACTCAACTTCCATCCTAACAAGTGTTAGGATTGAAAGTTGAGTGTGTGTTTAATTTTGTGTTGTAATTTTGTAAAGGTCTCACATACCTGCAATACTGGCAGCATCCAAGAGAGCATTTCTCTCAGAGTTTGTGAAATAACTAGGCACAGATATGACACAGTCATTAATTGGTGTCTGTAATGCTATGGTTGCACTGTCTTTCAATTTCGTAAATAGCATAGCCGTTATCTGAAAATGACACAAAAATAAAACCATTCATTTAAATTTTGTTTCTGTGAAATAAGTAATTCATTACATATTTGTAGCAAAATGATAGATAATAATTATGACAAACTAAACCCTATGTCAAGGACAATTAACTTATCATAGTTCTGTAAAATTATTAAACAATTATTAATATTACCTGTTCTGGAGTGAAAACATTATCTTCACCCAGGTAGTTGACTCGGATGCCAATTCCATCATCAGGTCTTTGTTCAACCTTGAATGGGAAATGTTTCAGCTCTTTCTGAACATAAGGATCAGAGAATTTTCTACCTAACAGTCTCTTGAAACCAAATACAGTATTCTTCATATTTGTAACCATCTGGTTCTTTGCAGCCACACCTAGTATTCGATTTTTCGACGAAAATGCCACACATGATCTGTAAATAAAAATTATGTCACAATTTAAAAAGAAGCCTTATCATAACTGTTAATAAAACTATAAATAGAAAAAAAAAATGTTTATCTTTTAAGTATTCCACTAAGGATTTTTTTAACCATGTGTACACAGATATTATCTCATAAGACAGATAATCTTATAAGACATGCTATATTTTTACATTGGTTAATGTGTTTTTTGATACGAGTTTGTATTTTATAATAAAAAGTTAGCTGAATTTGTTACATTTTAAGTTAATATAATTTGGATTTATTATTATGTATGAATTACAATCAGTGGGTAGGCAATTCTTTTGTTTCTAGTTTTATTGAGGTTAGCTTTGTTTATCTCTCTTGTTCCAACTTAAATTTACTTATGATTTGTAAGTATTTTAAAAATCATGTTAGTTATATCATGGGAGGAAATTCTTACAAAGTTATGGATTACATTCACTGAAGTCAATTGAATAATTTTATGAGCTATATCATAAAATTATTCAATTAAATGTTATGTAGTTTTATGTACAATTACATTTCATTTCTATTACAATTTTGAGTTGGGTTTAAACATAGGGCATTTTACTTGATTATTTTAATCTTATTAAGATCTATTTAATGACCTCATACTCTCATAGAACTCTGAGTATGATTACTAATAAGTATAGAACACATATAAAAATGATGTTCTTCACATCCATTTAAAATAAGGTCAGTCTGACATAATTACTAGTGAGATTTTGTTTTCTTATGATCTTCAAGGACACAGGTAAACTGTAATTCTTAAGAAAAACCACTTTTCTAATGTAGCAATTAAAACTTGTAATATTATTAAATTAAATTACATTTTATAAGACATTTCAATGATAATGTTTGACATTATCAATGAGATAAAACCAAAACATCAGGTTATTAAATAAGATCTATAATAAGAATCCAATTGAATTGGTCAAATCTAAGTGTGACTAACCTACATTGAAACATCAAAATTCTGCAAGGACATTGAAAACATGATAATTATATGAAAGTGCACAGATGAAATACTATGAAAATATTTCAAAATCTTAGCTTGGTTAGATTACTGTAATGCAATGGTAATCCGTGTTCCTAGAGTAGCAAGAAAATAATTCATACGGTTTGAACATGACAAGCAGATAATCAAATCAGATGTTATGGGATTCTAATGATAGGTCAATGGGCGAACCGTGACAGAAAAATTACAATATTTTTAATGTAAAATAATTATGTTTTGTACTTACGGAGTACCGCGGAGGCTGTAATCATTGGCTATTGTCTCGATACCACCTGCTTTAGCCACAGCGATATAACATGATTCATTACCGAAATCAATACCAATGACGGACATAGCGGCCATCGTGAACTAAAATTTAACTCAATTTATTACAAGAATTGTTAAATACTGCTTATCTTCCGAATCACACGAATAGAGAAACACGTTGCTGAATTCGACAATCGATCAATCTATTGTAAACGCCGGTTTATTGCCGCATAGTAGTTCCTTCATTCGTGCTGGTACCCGAATTTTCTAGAAATGTGGCCAATAGTGCTGCCCACAATGGTATTAATAAAGAAATAGTCGATTTATTAAATACATTATACAGCATTCACTTACGATAATATAAATACGTGATAATAGCTCAGTATCCTGATTAAGAGTCTCCTTGCTATAATAAGTGGGAATGAATTTTTATGACAAATACGAATTATATTTGTTGTGGCATGCGTTTATGTAAGCGTAAGCTGCTTTAGTAAGCGAGAATTTTAGGAAGTCAGGTAACATACACGAGTTTAGTCAATTTAGTGTTACTGAAAGAAATCGTTCTTAATGAAAAAAATTATTTTTCAATAAATTGCAGAAAAATCAACTGGTTGCAATCCGGGGGTTGGTAGAATTGAAATCTTGATTTTATAATATATGGAGGCATGAGGAACAGGGTGTAAAGTTTGCTAATCCTCCATAGAAAAGGTAGGATCTTCCGACAAGACGGGCGTTAAGTCTGGTGGGCAATTGCCCAACGGTTGAAGTTGGAAAGTTTCTTTATGTAGGTATGCTGATCGCACGGTAAACTCTGCATGCGAGATGTATAAATTAAAATTATTATTCTAGTATAGTTTTAAACGTAATCGCTTTATTAAATGCCGCTAAACTGTTAAAATTAAAACGAAACCAATAGGTATCACAGCTTAAAATGAAACAGCTTTGATAAAGTTAGAAAAGATAAGTTGGACCCAACTGGGTCCAACTTATGTTTTCTAACTTAAAAGATCTTTTCTAACTTTAAATAACTATTTAAAGCACGTATAAATGACTATTTTTTGATACGTCAATCATTAATGTACGCGTTGAGGTCATATTTGGCGATCCTCATTTTTTACAAGATTGTTCAGATAGCGATTCAGATACTGATTCTGAAGTAGATTTGGGGTGTACTCCTTTAAAATAATAATTTTGTAACGTTTGTAATTAAATTAAACCCAAACCACTTTATTATAAAACGAGCTCTTAAAAAAGCACCTGCTTTAATGCTAGGTTAAACTAACCTATTAAACAAAATTAATTGTCTAAACCTAGCACTAAAGCCGGTACTTTTTAAAACCATATTTTATAATCTGCGGCGCTAGCAATAGAATTCAAATAGTATGTTTGGCATAGAAACATACTTACTGCTCTTATAGCGCGGCAGTAATAAGGTGGTATGTAATCAAATTAAACTCTACATAATTATGTTAACACGCCTGTCTGCGACGTGGAGGCCCCTGGTTCGGTCCCCGCCCAGGTCATGATGGAAAACGATCTTTTCCTGATTTGCTGGGTCTTGGATGTTTATCTATATATATATATATCTATTATAAAATATAGTATCGTTGAGTCAAGTGAACGTGAACCAAAAAAACAATCATGCTTTAATTTACAAACTATCAAGGAACTTATACCTAAACTGGAATGTGTACTATTGATCAAAATGCGGGCCGAGGGAGATAGCGTCACAGTATAGTGCGTTTCATCTAACAGTTCCTTTGCCGTCATGTTGGCACTAATGCAACTTAGTGTGAGAGAGAGAGACGCAGAGTGCGTCTACCTTATTTACGATAGTGACAAAAAATGAATGCCAACATGACGGCAAAGGAACTATTAGATGAAACGCACTGTAGCCCTCTGTCCTTGTTGTGTCGAGTGACTATTATAATGGAATTCATAAGGAATGTACGTATATTTTTTGTTACTTATATTACCCGAGTTTTTTTTTTTTAATGAATATTTAGGTATGGATGCGAACATTTTGATTTTATTATTCTAAAAATGGATAAAGAAATTGATGATGTACGGACAACAGCAGGTCAATCTACCCGAAACTGTCAAATATTCCTAATCAATCTTGAACCTTAACAATTTTGAAATAAAGTTGAATATCTAATAAGGAAATCTGACAGATTGTAGTAGCTTGTTGTATGATAAAAAGCACTTTCTCTATCTTTAAATATGTCATTAAATTTTATTTGCTCTTGTGTGATATTTATTAATTAGATGTAAACAGGCTGTGTGTGTAAACACCGGTGCTCATGAAATCAGGGGTTTGGTTTTACTTTCAGAACGTAAATTCAATGAAAAAAGAAAACTTTTTTTTTTAGTAAAATGTCCCTTTTTCGCGTTCTTATTTTCACACTAGCCGCTAGCAGATCATATGTTTCGTGAACGCTAAGGGTGAACGACCGCGTTTCGCCGACTCGCGACAACGCCGACTGCGCACGCGGCGCTGCGGCCCTCTCCGTCTCCCCTCAGTTCGGCGCAGCCACGATTTGGGAAGGACGTGCGTGCTCTGTTGCTGAGTCTTTGCTTAAAGAAAATGTTAATGTTTGTAATTCGGAATTTCATTTTGAACATGTTATCAGTAGAGATATAATTAAAATCTTTCACACTCTCAATATAAAAAATACTGCCGACTTATGGGGTCATTCGGTGGAAGTTGCTAAGTCTATTATTGATATTGTGGCACCCACTCTAGCTGTTATCTTTAATGCTTGTATTAACTATGGAGAGTTTCCTGATCTCATGAAAAATAGTAAAAAATACATTTGTTTAAATCAGGTAGAACATCAGGTCCGAGACACTCTCTCAGAGAAAATTTTAAAGAGATTAATATACTGACCGTGCCGTCTCAATATATTTATGAAAATCTTTTGTATGCTCATAAATATATAAAATTGTTTAAAAAATACAGTGATGTTCATAATATAAATACTAGGAACAGGCACAAATTTATTGTACCTATAACAAGAAAATAGGTGGCTCTTTTAGATGCCAATGTATACATTTTTACAATAGACTTCCAGAGGTGGTTCAAGATCTGAGCCTGAATAAATTCAAATCCTTCATTAAACGTAAGTTGTGTCAAAAAGCATTTTATAGAGTTAGGGATTATATTGACGACAAAAAGGCTTGGGCTTGAGCTGCGTCCGATTTCTATACTTACACTGATTGTTCTTTGATTTTTCCTCTTGTTTTTTTTTTACTCAAAGCCAGTACATTTTATCGCTACAATTGCATCGCTGACAGGGGTATTCGGCACTGGTGCAGCTACACAGGAGCTAAACTTAGTATTCGGGAACACTGTTGGAGCTGCTGAACCTTGGACAAAAACTAAGTATCTTTGCATTGTGTAGATTCAATTTCTTAGTATTGTATAATTGCATGGCATACGTGTGAGCACAATGTACTTCATCATCATCATCATCAACAACCTTTTTAACCGCTGGGCACAGGTCTCCTCTCATACAGAGAAGGATTGAGCGTAATCACCACGCTTGCTCAATGCGGGTTGGCGATTTCAGACTTATAAAGTCCAGGTTTCCTCAAGATGTTTTCCTTCACCTTCAGTCATTGGTGTCCAAGATATACTTAGAAAGTACTTACATATAACTTTAGAAAAGTTACATTGGTACTTGCCTGACGTGGAATCGAACCTACGCACTCATACTTGAGAGGCTGGTGTTTTAACCACTAGGCCACCATGACTTCCTAGGCCACCACGACTTCAATGTACTTGCTGTAAAGAATCTATTTGTTGGGTTAGTCTTATTTTGTTGTTTTTTTTTTGTGTGTTTTTCACAATGGACGCTCTTAGCGTATAATATATTTCTGCATCGTTCTCACACGATTGATTTCAAAATGAATGATGTAATCAAATATTTGTATCAATAGCTTGATAATTTAAAGGAGTGTCCATGGAGTTTCTTATCCGTTCTTCTCCATAGATACCTACTCTTTGGAATGACTAACCGACCTTCTGACAATTGGCTTGTATCCTAAAAAATAATTCAATGTCCATCAGATAGATTTCTAAAAATAATTGAACACGTATTTTTTATTTTTTCTTTTATTCAAATACTTAGGAAGATATATTGATTTGAAATATCGCATGACGTCACGCCGTCGTACAAAATATACCATGGCGTGACGTAATTAGCCCCCACTCCGTAACTTTAATACGCTATATCTCAGTAATTTTTGGTAATTTCGACAAAATAAAAAATACGGGTCTTAATTTTTTTTATTATCTATAAGACGGACTAATTATTTTTTTGATTTTCATACCTTGGATACATCCCTATTCAAAAGTGCCTGTAACTGGTTTATCTGAAATAAATGCTTTGATTTGATTTGATATGGAGGATGTTGTTCATCTATAGTCTATACTAATATAATAAAGCTGAAGAGTTTGTTTGTTTGTTTGTTTGAACGCGCTAATCTCCGAAACTACTGGTGCGATTTGAATAATTCTTTTTTTGTTGGATAGTCCATTTATCGAGGAAGGCTATAGGCTAAATAACATTACGCTATGACCAATAGGAGCAAAGACAGAGCGGTAAATGTGTAAAAAACGGGGAAAATTATTCATTTTTGAAGGCTTTCTTTGCGTGCGCTGCGAAAACGGTTCAAGATACACAAAAAATATGTATGAAAGAATTATTCCTCTATACATGATCTAAAAAAAAGTCCGCGACGGCATATGTCTATCTTTTAAGGTTTAGTCACAATGACCGTTTTTATGGTACCAAATTTGGTCGAAATAATTTGTTTAAGTTGTATCAACATAATAATATTAATCTTTATTCAAATATAAATATAAATATGTTGTTGGTTAAGAGTACTTCATTGTGAATAAAATTGTCTTTGACATAGCTTCATTTCAACAAAAAACTTTAAAGATTACAATGATAAATAACTCCGAAACAAAACCAACTCGCTCTCTGCGCTCACTGCGCTGGCCGGCGCGGCGGGAGAGAGGCGGTGCTTGCGGGCAAGCCGGGAGGGGGGTGCAGCTCTACGAGATACCATGCCGGAGCCGCGCGGTCGGCTCCCTACTGAACGGTTGAATACAGCGCTAATTTGTTTATGCGATATAATTATCATCGTAATATTACTTTTTAAACACAGTTTCATTTTGAGGTTGTTTTCTATATAGTAGGTACTTTATTTGTTTTAGGATAGTATTTAGTGACACAATAATAACACTTTTTTGTTTTCATGTAGATTATTAATTAATAAGTATGTGTTTTTTAAAAGTATAGTATCGTTTGTTTTAAAAATAGTATTCAGTTTCTAATATTTTTTTGTGGTACATAATACCTGTAGGTACCTAAATAGGTATCGCCTACTTAATTATTCTTATTAGATTAGGGTTTAGTTTAACGTATTTAGTTTCTATTTTTTTTTCGCTTTAGGTAAAACCTGTAAATAGGTGTGGTCTACCTATTTATTCTCATTAGATTAGGGTTAAGTTTAAGTATAAAGTTTGTTAACTTATTTTCATTTTACGGATTTTCTTTTGACATAATCGTTAAAAATAAAAACAATTAGGTTCCTAATTATTAATCTTACGTTTCTTTTTTTTTACGAGTTACGCTTTAGTTAAGTTTTCATTTTCTACGTTCTTTCTTCATCACTATAATGCCGAGAAAAAGAACTCAGCTTTCTCGGCAGACTGCTACTGCAAAGCGGCTGCGAGTTTTGCGCAGCAATGAAACTGAGGATGAAAATATGCACAGGTTGGCTACACAACGAGCAATTACTGAACAAAACCGTGCAAGGGAATCAAGCGTTGAACGTTCGCAGCGTTTAGCGTCACAAAATTTCCGAACTTTGGCGAACCGGCAACGGGAATCGAGTGCTGATCGTTCTCAACGTTTGGCCTCACAGAATGCCCGAACTTTGGCTAACCGCGATCGGGAATCCAGTGCTGAACGTTCTCAACGTTTGGCCTCACAGAATTCCCGAACTTTGGCTAACCGTGATCGGGAATCAAGCGCTGAACGATCCCAACGATTAACACAGCAAAATGCCCGATCAACTAGGAATAGAACTCGCAGACAACATAATTTATTAAATGCTGCTTTTGCTTATGATTGTACCGTTGACTATTCTGAGCTAAATGATATTGATATTGGCAGAATGGATAAAATATGCAACTTATGCCAAGCAAAAAAATGGGCAGCTGAAACTCCTGGATTGTGTTGTAGTGGTGGCAAAGTAAATATACCTATAATTCCGGAACCAACATCCGTTTTAAAGGAACTGATATCAGGCTCACATCCATCATCTAAGCATTTCTTAAATCACTCAAGACAATATAATACATTATTTCAGATGACTTCATTTGGTGCCAAAGAAATTCGTGAGGGAAACTTTATGCCCACTTTTAAAGTCCAAGGGCAAGTTTATCATTTAATCGGTGACTTACTTCCAGCTGTAGGGGCACAACCCGAATTCCTACAAATATATTTTGTTTCCCATGCAGATCAGGTATCCTTGCGCTCAAATTTAAACCCAAGCTTGCAAATCGATCTTATCGACGTTCTCCAAACATATCTTCATGATCATAATACGTATATTCAAAGTTTTAAGTACAATCTAGAAAATAGACCACCGAATGATTTAAAACTTATCATTCATGCTGATTTAAAACCTCCTAATGAGCATAGAGGTCGGTATAATGCGCCGGTAGTAGATGAAGTAGCTGTTCTTATGATAGATGAAGACAAAGGTCCCCGTGATATTGTATTGACTGCGAGAGATGGTCGACTTCAACGAGTTTCTGAAATTCATAGATCTTATGACCCGCTTCAATATCCCTTACTGTTTCCCTTTGGAAACGACGGATACTGTATTAATATTCCACAGCAGAATACTACGGCTACATCTAAAACTGTTTCATGTATGCAGTTTTATGCATTTAGATTCATGGTGAGAATAAATGACTTTAACAGTATACATTATTTTAAAGGATTATTCAACCAATATTGTGTTGATATGGCGGCAAAAATGATTTCTGAGAGGCTGAACTTCATCAAAAGAAATGAAAAAAAATTGAGAGCAGAAGATTACATTCATTTAAGAGATGCCGTCGTAAATGATGGACATTTAAACGCTTATAATATTGGCCAGCACGTTATATTGCCGTCGTCATTTACAGGATCCCCCAGATTCATGAATGAAAAAAGTCAAGATGCCATGACATATGTCAGGAAATTTGGAAGACCTGACCTCTTCATTACATTTACATGTAACCCCGAATGGCCAGAAATAAAAAGTGAGTTATTGCCCAATCAACATTCTTATGATAGACACGATTTAATTTCTAGGGTATTTCATTTAAAACTCAAAAAAATGATAGACCTATTAACGAAGAAACATATTTTTGGCCCATCGAAAGCCTTTGTTTACAGTGTAGAATGGCAAAAAAGAGGTTTACCTCACGCCCATATTTTATTGTGGCTGGCTAACAAAGTTCAACCAGATTCTATAGATGCAATAATATCGGCTGAAATACCTGACATACAAGAAGATCCGATTCTTCATAATATTGTCATAAAAAATATGATACATGGTCCTTGCGGATTTCATAATCCTGCATCACCATGTATGAAAGAAAACGTTTGTTCTAAAAAGTACCCGAGGCATTTTATTTCGGAAACACAAACCGGGGATGACGGTTATCCAACCTACAGACGCAGGTCTCCAGATAATGGTGGATTCACAGCTATAATTCGTGTAAAAGGTACAGAAATGAGCGTGGATAATCGTTGGGTGGTTCCCTATAATCCACTGCTGTCACGCATTTTCAATGCACACATTAACGTAGAGTTTTGTCAATCGGTCAAAGCTATTAAATACATCTGTAAGTATATTCATAAAGGTTCTGATCAAGCCACATTTTCGTTACAAAGTAATAACGACGAAGTAGAAAAATATCTAAATGGTCGCTATATAAGTTCCTCGGAGGCGTTTTGGAGAATTTTTCAATTTTCGATTCATGAACGTTTTCCGGCAGTAGTTCATTTAGCCGTTCATTTGGAAAATGGACAAAGAGTATATTTTTATAATAATGAAAATCTCCAAGATCGTGTGAACAATCCTTCATCAACGACACTTACAGCGTTCTTTGATCTCTGCAAAAGCGACGATTTTGCAAAAACCCTTTTATATCACGAAGCTCCCCAGTATTACGTTTGGCAAAGAAATTCATTTTCTAGAAGAAGACGCGGGCAAGATGTTGAGGGATATCCCGGTGTAAAAAAAGACACAACTTTAGGCCGTGTTTATAACATTCATCCAACTCAAACTGAATGTTTTTATTTAAGAATGTTACTGCAATATGTTCGCGGTCCAATGTCATTTCAACATCTACGAACCGTGAATGGTGTTATTTTCCAAACGTACCAAGGCGCTTGCAAGGAATTAGGTTTACTGGAGGGAGATGAACATTGGCAAAATACCATGTCCGATGCAATTATATCCGAGCCAGCTACAAAATTAAGAGAATTATTTACCACTATCCTTATATTTTGCCAACCATCTGACCCCTTAGAGTTATGGAATAAATTTCGTGATGCTCTATGTGAAGATATATTAAACAGAATGCGTAATGAGAATCAGGATATGACATTAGCATATAATGATGATATATACAATGATGGACTAATCATAATTGAAGATAAAACTCATGAGATTTCAGATAAATCCCTAACCGACTTTGGGCTTCCTGCAGCAAAAAGAAATAATTCGCTTCTGGACCCGTTAGAAGTAGCGTTGCGAAAACCATATAATTTAAATGATTTAAATGAATATATCACAGAAAATGAACCAAGATTAGTAAATGACCAGGTGACAACGTATAATTGTGTCATGAAAAGTGTTAGTTTTAATGAAGGAAAAATTTTCTTTTTGGATGCTCCCGGTGGGACCGGCAAGACGTTTATTACTAATCTTATATTGGCAAAAGTAAGGTCTCTAGGAAAGCTAGCCTTAGCAGTAGCGTCGTCAGGTATTGTTGCAACTTTATTAGCAGGTGGACGCACAGCTCATTCCACTTTTAAACTGCGCCTAACTGTGTCTTTAGAGAAAGATAGCGTGTGCTCTATACGCAAAAATGGACCTTTGGGAAAAGTTTTACAAGACGTCAGTCTAATAATCTGGGACGAATGTACCATGATACATAGAGCTCACGTAGAAGCTCTAGACAGAACTCTCCGAGATATTAGAAACTGTGATAAAATCATGGGTGGGATTACGGTTATGTTTGCTGGGGACTTTCGCCAAACCTTACCGGTAATAGTAAGGGGAACCAGAGCAGACATTGTGAAGGCTTGCCTTAAAAGTTCTCCATTATGGAAATTTGTAAATATTTTAAAATTATCTACAAATATGAGAGCACATTTGGGGGGAGGTAGTATAACTTTCCCGTCAAAATTACTTTCTGTAGGAGACGGGAAAATACCTCATTCTAATAATAAAATTGAAATTGATTGCGATTTAGGAGTAAAAGTGGGTAACATCGAGGAATTAATAACTAAGGTATACCCTGACATCAGCCAAATAGAAAACAAGGACCACCAATGGATGTGTCAAAGAGCAATATTGGCGGCAAGAAATAGTAACGTTGACGAAATAAATGATATAATTTTAAGTAAACTCCCAGGAGATATTGTAACCTACACATCCATTGATACCGTGATGGATCAAGAAGATGTAGTTAATTACCCACAGGAGTTCCTCAATTCCTTGAACCCAAGCGGCCTTCCCCCACATTCTCTTAATTTAAAAATAGGTGCCCCAATCATTTTACTAAGAAATCTCAAACCACCAAATTTATGCAACGGGACCCGACTTCAAGTAAAATTTCTGCGCAATAACGTCATCGTTGCAATAGTTTTGACTGGTCCAGCAGTTGGTCAAACAGTCCTCATACCCCGCATCCCAATGATACCCAACGACTTACCTTTCAATTTTAAAAGAATACAATTTCCGATTAAATTATCCTTCGCAGTCACAATAAATAAATCACAGGGGCAGACATTCAAACACGTGGGGATCGATTTACGCCAAGACTGTTTTTCGCACGGCCAGTTATACGTCGCCTTATCAAGATCAGGTTGTGGCGAAAATCAATATATTCTTCTGCCACAAGACAATAAAACAAAAAATGTAGTATATGCAGAAGTTCTATAATAATTTAATTTACTTAAAAAAATGTACAGATATAAATAGTTTGGAACTCGAAAAAAAAACATAGGTTTTATCCTAAAAATTCTGCGGAAACTCGACCATTCCGAAAATCCCGCAAGAACGGGAACTATGTGGGAAAAACCAAAAATCTGCCGGAAGTCACTATTCCACGCGGACGAAGTCGCGGGCAAAAGCTAGTTAATGATAAAGTATCAGTCTCCCCAGTGGCGAAGAGTCCATACAAGCCGATTCCCACCGGGTTACCTTTCAAAAATCAGTTCCATATTCATACAAAAGTATTTACATTCTATTTCATTAACAAAGTATTATTAATCAAATGCCGGCGCGATTTACAATAGCAATCGCAATTTTTAGCAATACCCTAAGTATCACATTTCATTTTATAGTCGTAAATTAATCAGCGCTTCAATTTTTCGTAATTCTTTTCGTAGTTCTCTTGAAGGAAGCCGTCGAATTTCAGCTTACCTATGTCAACGGTTTACTATGCCGCGAAAAGAGAGAGCGTGTCAGACCATCTCTTTCTAATTCTCGCTAACCGTCGCGGTAAAACTTGATAAATATAAGCCGCCCGCGAGCGGCTTGTATTTCTCTCCTCTCCTCTATTAGAAAGAGACAGAAACCACGCTACTACGAGATAGCGTTCTATACCTATGGTGCGTGAGTTTTTCGTTTGTTTTTAATATTTGTGTTATTTAAACTGTGACGGATTCTGTAAGGTAATTTAATCGCAGATTTGGTTAAATACTGTTAATTTTGTTTGTTATTATGGCTTTAATTCATATAGAGTGCTGTTACTGTTAATTCGTCTTTGAAAGACGCATTTTCTCAAGTTTCGACTCTTTGCAGTTTAATTCTGACCCTCCCCATTTCAGTAGCTTCAGCTGAGCGGTCATTTTCTGCTTTAAAACGCATTCACACGTATGTGCGAAACTGCCAAAAAGAGCAGAGATTGTCCGATTTGGCTATCATGTCAATTAAAAAAATTTGCTTAATAAAATTAAAAGTAATCCGAATTTTTATAACAACATTTTAGCTCATTTTGTTAAAAAAAAACAGACGCATTGCATTAGAATATAAATAACGTTGTGATTGTGTATAATTTGCTTTATTTTTGCTTAATATTTTTGTTGGTTTTGGATCGGTGTCTGTGTGGTTCGGTTTTTAACACTTTATTATTTTTATAATTTTTTATTTTATTTTTTCTTGACTCTTATTCCCTAACAATAGGTACTTAACTTAGTACTTACTAACAAGCATGCATGTGTGGTATAGAGATGCACGTCGAAAAAGGCTTTTCACAAAGCCGCTTTTATCATACTTGAAAGACATTGTTATCAAATCATCAGTCCTTTTTTGTAAGGTGAAGGTGGGGCTTTTCATATTATTCTTATCTGAAGACCTCCTCCAAGATATCCTGCAGTAGGTAAGTGTTTAAGTGTTTATTTTTTTGGACCGGCTTCCCTTTGTCAAAATTTCACCCTTCGCCACTGAGTCTCCCCAATTCCTTTACCCTCTATTTGTGACAACATCAATGTTGTTGCTGTTAAGGCTGAGGATATAAATATCTTAAGTTTTTATATTGCACACCCACACAATCTTTCTACGATTAAAATGTTGCTAAGTAGTGTACAAGGTCCAGTACTTATCATGGGCGATTTTAATGATTATCATTATAGATGGGGATCAGAAAACTGCAACAACTTTGGCATAGGCTTAATGATGGCTGCCTGATACATAGGTCTACACCAGGCCACAATAACAGCTGTGTTGATTTGACGATCTGCTCATCTAATATAGCCAGTATTTTTAATTGGAGTGTCTTTAATATGACTTATGGGAGTGATCACTATCCCATCATGATTAAAGTTCCTTCCAAGACCATCCCTGACAAAATTTTCCCCCTTTTTAAAAATACCAGCAGGTGATTGCTTTCGACCAAAAAAACCGCATAACAGCAAAATTCCATCCCCGCCGTGGTGGGATAGGAATGCTCTGCCGTGACCAGGGCCAGAAATGAGGCAGATAGGAATTTTAACTCTAAATATGAACCTGGATAACCTCATTGCATTTCAACATAACTTGGGTAACTCCAGAAAATTACTCAAAAATAAGAAGAGAGAAGGTTGGCGGAAATATTGTGATTCGGTGAGTCCATCCACCCCAGCGTCGGCCGTGTGGCATAAGATCAAATCATTTAGGATTAGTTTAAGCCCTCCCACCAGGGAGCACCGCATATTAACCGAGGAACTTGCTAACAACTGATAGTTAGACTGATAGGCTTCCCTCACATCAGTGATCCGACTGAGTGATACGAAAGAAAGACAAAACCAAAAGGAAACTTGGTTTTATTGAACTTTAAAACATGTGCATTAAATCAAGACATTACGTATTATATTATACGACGTCTTGTCAAAACATAAACAACTAAATAACATAGTCTACAGACAAGGAGTTCATATATCATTCACCCCATCCTTTTAAGACGAGACGTAATCTCGAAGATAGAGCGGAGGCCTACGCTCTTGAGCAGATCGGAGGTAGGGCGGAGGCCTACTTTCTTGGGTAGAGCGGCCAGGCAGGCGGTCATCTGTCAACTCTGACGGGCCAGGTTCTTCATTCAGGGATTGAGTATTTTCTGTGGTAGAGTTTGGTACAGGTATTTCTGCAGTATCTTCGGCATCTAGGAAAATATCGTCATTTTCCGGTATTGGAGCCAAGGACCTGTTTGAGACGGTGGTTTCTCGACCATCTGGCAATCTCACAAATGAATAATCAGGATTGCTTTGTAACAAATCTACTTCCTCAATGGCTGGATCATATTTAGAATTTCTAACGTTTCTTTTCATAAAGACAGGACCTGGCGATAACAACCACGTTGGCAAAGATGAACCATTGGTAGAGCGACGAGGGTGACTAAACATCCTTTCATGAGGAGTGGTGTTAATGCCTGTGGATAATAGAGATCTGATAGAGTGTAGGGCGATAGGTAAGGCTTTCTCCCACTCAGAAATTCCTAAATTATTGCAGCGAAGATAAAGCTGAACTGTCTTCCACAATGTACCATTTAGACGCTCAACCAATCCGTTACCCTGCGGGTTGTACGGTGAAGTCCGACTACAAGCGATGCCAAGGTTTGTTAAAAATGTTCTTGTTTCGTCTGAGAGAAAAGAAGTTCCTCTATCCGTATGCACGTATGCAGGAGTACCAAATAAGCAAAAAAGTTCTTTTAAGCACTTAACAACAGTTGCTGAAGACATGTCTTTACAAGGGAAAGCAAACGGGAACCTGCTGTATTCGTCAATTATAGTTAGGATGTATTTGTTAGTAGAATTCGATGGTAAAGGACCTTTGAAGTCAAGGTTAAGTCTTTCGAATGGAGCTGTCGCTTTGACTAGGTGCCCTTCATTCTTGACATATCTGGGTTTTACTTCAGCGCATACACGACAGCTAGCGGTCATTCTTTTTACCTCCTCTACTGAATATGGCAGATTTTTGGAGCGGATCCAATGTACCATTCTTGTTACGCCGGGGTGGCATAAGGATCTATGAAGATCAGCAAGTTTATCAAGAGAGCCACATGCGACTGCACAAACTCTGGACAGTGCATCTGCGGCTTCATTTTGTTTGCCAGGTCGGTAAATTATATCATATTTATAGCAGGATAGTTCAAGGCGCCATCTCTCTATTTTTTCATTCTTAATTTTACTCGTGTGGGTTTGATTGAACATGAAGGAGACTGACTGTTGGTCTGTAATAAGTATGAAGTATCGGCCGATCAAATAATGGCGCCATTTGCGGAGGGCTTCTACTATCGCACATGCCTCTTTTTCTATCGAGGATTGGCGCCGTTCAGAATTATTTAATGAGCGTGTGAAAAACGCTACAGGGCGGCCTTTCTGGGTAAGCGTAGCAGCGATGGCAAATTCTGATGCATCAGTCTCGACGGTGAACATCTCTTTGGTGTCAATTGAAGCAAGAGATGACTTCGCGATGTCAGATTTTAGTTTATTGAAGCATTCAGTTGCTTCTTTAGATAGGGGAAACTTAGTGTCGACTAACGGTTTAATTTTAGCGGAATAATTGTTGATCCATTTAGAATAATGGGCAAATAGACCAAGAGTTCTTTTAAGAGAGGCTGCATCTAACGGAGCGGGAAGATTTAGCAGTGGTTCTAAGCGCGACTTGTCGGGCTTGATAGTATTGTTATTAATGGTGTAGCCGAGAAGGTTAATTGAGTCGGTTTCGAATACGCATTTGTTTTTGTTTAAGGTGAGATTGTATTTTTCAGCCGCTTCCATGAATCGACGCAGATTAACGCCATGTTCTTGTTTGTCTTTTCCACAGATGGTTACATCGTCTAAGTAGGCGTAGGTTCCTTTAAGCTTCTCTGTACGAATAATATAGTGAAGGGTTCTTTGGAAGGCAGCAACACCGTTCGTAACGCCAAATGGTATGCGAGTAAATTGATACAAATTGCCGCAAGCCTCGAAAGCTGTGTATATCTTTTCTTTGGGAAGTATTGGTACTTGATGATACGCACTTTTTAAATCAATTTGACTGAACAAATTGTATTTAGAGACTGCGGTGACGATAGAATCTATACTTGGGAGGGGATATGCATCTAGGTCTGTGAATCTATTTATCGTTTGAGAGTAATCAATTACCAGACGTTTTCGGTGATGTCCACCTCCAGCGACTATAACTTGTGCTCTCCACGGAGATATGCTGGGCTCAATAACTTTGTCTTTGAGCAGGTTTGAAATTTCAGTTGATATAAATGCTTGATCTTCTTCTGAGGGACGTCTGGAACGAATGGCGATTGGTTTGATAGACGGCGAAAGGTTTGTAAAGACAGATGCTGGTGGTACGGTGGCTTCGAGAACGTTGCATATTTTTAGGGTTTCTTTTTCACCACCAAACTGTAATTCGAGAGAAGAGTGTTCTTTGAGGATGTCGTGACCGATGATGATGTCAGCACATAAGTTATCGACAATGAGCAGCGCCTGTTGCTTATAAATGTGGTTATGAATCTGAATAGTAGCATGGCATACACCTTTGACATATGAAACGTTGTTTAATGAAGCGAGAGTCACAGCTTGATTGCAGTGCTTCCTTTTAAGATTAAGTGTTAGTGCCAAAGCATTATCTATAAAACTGATAGAGCTTCCAGTATCAACTAGGGCATCAACATTGTGATTATTTACAGTGATAGTGATTGTGGCCTTACGTAAGCTGGAAGGAGCAGCGGCACAGATAGATGCAAGGGAAGCGGTAGGAGATTCTTGAGATTCTTGTTCAACATTCACAGTATTGAGGGTCTGCTGTTTTCGTCCAGCACTACGGCAAACGTTGGCAAAATGTCCCTTCTTCTGACATAGTTGGCATTCAGCGTTATTTGCTGGACATTTGACCCTTGGATGGGCATTGCCGCCACAAAAAAAGCACCTGCGTCGTTTAGAATTGCTATAATGTGAGGCCATGGCTGCAATATTCGGCTGATGAAGGTTTGGAGGAGGAATCTTCTTAGGTATAATAAAACTGCGTGTCCGATATGATCTGTGTATTTCGTCTTCAAAACCCCTGCTTATATCTACATTTTTTATGGTACAAGTTGCGGTATGACTAATTATTTACAATTATAAAATACAATATTATTACTGCGATCTTTAACACGCGTCGCGTCTCGGAGAGGGGCGCGGGGCGCCGCTGGCCCGCGCTGTGAATCTATAAATATAGGTAGACGCGCTGAGTCGTTCCTTTTCGTCGAGGGCCGCCCGCCGGTCAAGATCTCCGCTGCGCTGCGCCAGCTTCGTGTGTCGTCTTCGCGCCAAGATTCCACTGCGATGTATCCTTCGTGTGTAGTCTTCGTGGACATATCTCCGCTGCGATGTAATCTTCGTGTGCAGTCTTCGTGTACAGATCTCCGCTGCGATATATCAACTCCGTGTGTCAAAAACGTACTTACGAGTGATGTCGTTGAACCCACGCAACGCATCACGTATCATATTCCTTTGACAGTAAACGCCTTTTTCAAGGCGGCCTCTTGTTCCTTTCAACAGATGAGTCAAACGTATAGCGTCTCTCTCGAGACGGCGTTGTTCGATTATTCCTGAATGGATGTTGTCAAAACGTATTGGTAATAAGGTGTTGTTGGTATTCCTTGGTAACTGGTAACTGTTTGGAGGTAACTGGTAACTGTTTGAAGGTAACTGTTTGGAGGTACGGTAATTCTATGAGTGCTGTATGTGTGTTCCTACAGCATCCCCCTCTTAAGCGAATCGTACATTTTTTTTAACGGTGCGTCCGGTGCGAGTGACGTAGGATTCGCGGGTTGTACTCGAGGTCGGCGGGGTCAGCGGCCGCGGCTCGTTATTCGCGCTCGATGTATGTGTGCGACGAGTGTCACGTGCGTTTGTTGTTCCTCTAGTAGTAGGTTCTTCTTGCTTGAGTAAGTGTGCTGGTTTGAGTCTGTCGATTGTGATGACAGATGTTCGTAGGGGCATCTGAATGGTAAATTGTTTGTTGCCGCGATGTAGAACTTTGAATGGGCCTTCGTAAGGTGGAGTCAGTGGGCTTCGTACGGTATCATTACGCACGAAGACATGAGAACACGTAGCCAAGTCTTTGTACACGAAAATCTTTCTGTTGTTGCTATGTGACTTGCTGTTTGGAGATAGTGTCGACATTGTTTCGGTCAGCTGACGGGCGAATTCTGCGTCGTCGTTTTTTGGCTGTGTAGGCGTGAAAAAATCTGACGGTATTCTTAATGTTGACCCGTATGTCATGAGAGCTGGGCTGACTTGCGTATCTTCACGTAAAACTGTTCTTAAACCGAGGAGTACGGTCGCTAGTTCCTCGCTCCAGTGTACGCCGGCGTTTCGCGCCATAAGTGCGGATTTCAAGGTTCGATGCCATCGTTCGACTTGACCGTTTGCTTGAGGGTGAAATGCGGTGGTTCGAATCCGTGTTATGCCAAATTTCTTCATCAGTGCGTTGAATAATGACGACTCGAACTGTCTGCCTTGATCCGTTGTCACACGTAAGGGGCAGCCAAATCGCGCTATCCATCCCTCGTAAATTGCCTTGGCAACAGTGTCGGCGGTGATGTCACGAGTAGGTATTGCTTCGGGCCATTTAGTGCAACGGTCGATCATAGTTACTAGGTATCTATAGTCATTAGACGGCGGAAGTGGTCCGACAATGTCTACGTGAATATGTTCGAAACGCGCTGATTTTTGAAACTCGCCGAGCGGGCTGATAACATGTCGCTGGATTTTCCCGCGCTGGCATCCGATGCATGACCTTGTCCACATACCGACTTCTTTATTCATATTCGGCCAAAAGAATTTAGTGACCATTATCTTTCTTGTCGTACGCACACCTGGGTGGCTAAGTTCGTGTTGTGCTTTGAATGCTACAAAACGATAAGACGCTGGTAGGTACGGGCGTAAGTTGCCTGTTGATGTTTCGCATATGATAGGTCGTTGATCTCCGGGCAATGTGATTTCTGCAAACTTCAGATTCGGGTTGGTCATGCTGATCTTGAGTTCGTCGTCGTTCTCTTGGTCTTTAGCGAGTTGATTGTAGTCGATCGTAGATTGCGACAAGTCGATTTCTTCTATACGAGATAGGGCGTCGGCCGCTTCGTTATTATTACCGTGAACGTATTGAATTTTCGAGCAAAACTGACTTATGTAATGTAGTTGACGCTCTCTTCTCGGTGTATCGGTGGTACTTGGCGTTCTTGTTAATGCATACGTTAATGGCTTATGGTCGGTGAATATTGTTACGTCGTTGCCTTCTATCAGCCGACGTAGGTGTTTAATTGAGGTGAACATTGCCAATAACTCGCGATCATATACGCTATATTTTCTTTGCGTATCACTCAATGTTTTTGAATAGAATGCCAGTGGTTTCCATACGCCATCGACCTTTTGTTCTAATACAGCGCCAATGCTAGTGTTTGACGCGTCTGTGTATAGACGTAATATTGCGTTGGGAATCGGGTGCGTAAGTGTTGTGGCCTTGAGAATGCTTTGTCGGCATTTCTCAAAAGCTTGCTCGCTTTCTGGTGTCCATTTTATCGGAGTTTTATCATTTTTCTTGCTGTTGTGTAGGTACTTGTTTAATTCATGCTGATGTTCGGCTTGATGTGGTAAACAGCTGCGATAAAAGTTAATCATGCCTAAAAATCTTCTTAGTTCTTGTACTGTCTGTGGTTTCGGGTAATTGACTATTGCTTGTATACGTTCTTGCGTGGGATTGATACCATTTGCTGATACTTGATAACCGAGGAACTCTATGTTTTCTTTATCAAACTCGCACTTGTCGATGTTAAGACTGACGCCGTAGGTATTTAGGCGTTCGAGTACTATTTGTAAGTGCTGGCGATGTTCTTCCTGGTTATTTGAATAGACAAGTAGATCGTCGACGAAACAGAATACGATGTTGTCCAGTCCTCGTAAAACTTCATGCATGAAACGTTGAAATGTTTGGCCTGAGTTGCGTAATCCAAACGTCATGCAGTTGAATTCGAATAGGCCGAAAGGTGTTATGATTGCGGTCTTCTGTGCGTCTTGTGCAGCTATAGGAATCCAAAAGTATGCCATTTTCAGGTCCAACTTTGAAAATATTTTCTTGCCGTGTAACTGGTACGTAAAATCCTGAATACGTGGAATGGGATATCTGTCAGGTACGGTGACTGCATTTAGTCTCCGGTAGTCTCCACATACACGAAGTGACCCATCCTTTTTCTTGACGACGTGGAGAGGACTTGCCCACGGACTTTTTGACGGCTTGCATATACCCATCTCTATCATGCGCTCGAATTCCAGTTTTGCCGCTTTGTATTTGTCCGGCGGTAGAGGGCGCGGCCGTGCGTATATCGGCGGTCCTGTAGTCTCAATATGATGTGTGACGTCATGCTTCACTGGAGTCTTGAGTGACATCGGCCGCAGAACATCAGGGTATTTCTTCAATATGTCGTGATATACGTGGTCTCGGTTGACCATGTGTATAGTTTCTTCGTTGTTATTTATTTTGATGGCGTTCACGCTGAGATCGGTAACGCGGTCGATAAGTTTCCTCTGGTGCAGGTCGACTAGCAGTTTGTGGTAAACTAGGAAGTCTGCACCCAGTATTGAGGTTTTTACATCGGCGACTACGAATGTCCATTTGAAGCTTCTTCGTAAACCTAAGTTGAGTTCAAGCGTGCGCTCTCCGTAGGTACGAATCTCTGTTCCGTTTGCCGCGAACAATTTGTAGGTATTCTTGGTCGGTTTATTTTTCTTATTTCGGACGGCTAATACCGATATGTCGGCTCCTGTGTCGACGAGAAATCTCTCTCTGTTGTTGATGTCGATCACGCATAGGCGGCGAGATGTGTGGTTTACATCGACACCCGCCACAGTCGATGTACTTTTTAGTTTTCCTGCTTGCTCTTGGTACACGGCGATTCGCATTTCCGAGCATCGTCGCCGTATCGATAGTGATAACGGCATAGCCAGTCGGCGTCCCTCGGTGTACGTGCGTTACTAGCGCGCGGCCTTGACCTTGAATGTGAGCGAGAGCGGCTATGTTGACGGCTAGCAAAGTGCGAGCGGGAACGGCGATGTGATGCATATTGCTGATTACTTTGTAATTCGGCGATTTCGAGAGATAGCTTTTCTATTTGTTTGTAAAGCATGCTGATTTGCAGATTTGTGACGGAGTTCTGTTGTACTTCGTTGACCGATGCTGGCGGGGGAACTACGGAGACTGCGGCGACTGTTGGTTCGAAGTGTTCCATCATTTTGTCGGCCATCGCAGCTAGAACTTCGAGTGTAGATTCTGTGTTCACGGATAATACTGCGCGAACATGGGCGGGCAGGTGATTCAGCCACATGACCTTGAGCGCTTCGTCGGACAGAAGTTTGCCACTTAGGTCGCGCATTTTACGTAGCAGCTGGCTCGGTTTCTGATCGCCGAGTTCGAGACCGCTGAGGAGTTTCTGAAGCTGGCGATGGTCTGATTCTTGATATGTGGAAATCAGTCTTTCTTTCAGCGCGCTGTATTTACCGGTGGCTGGCGGTTCTAGTATGATGTCGGCGATTTGTTCCAGGTCGCTGCAGCCGAGTAGTGGGACGACAAGGTTAAATTTTTGCTCGTCACCTATCTTGCTGGCGGCGACGGCGGCTTCGAACTGCGCGAACCAAAGACGCGGATTTTGGCGCCAAAATGGTGGTAGTCGTGCAGGCAGCGATATCGTAGCTACGTCGTTCTTCATTGTTGTGACGCCTAATGGATCGCTGAATTCTTCGCTCCTCGACATTTTTTTTAATATAATTTCTGCAGGGATTCAGTCTTGATATTTCTTCTTTTCTTCGGGGTCACCAATTTGGAGGAGGAATCTTCTTAGGTATAATAAAACTGCGTGTCCGATATGATCTGTGTATTTCGTCTTCAAAACCCCTGCTTATATCTACATTTTTTATGGTACAAGTTGCGGTATGACTAATTATTTACAATTATAAAATACAATATTATTACTGCGATCTTTAACACGCGTCGCGTCTCGGAGAGGGGCGCGGGGCGCCGCTGGCCCGCGCTGTGAATCTATAAATATAGGTAGACGCGCTGAGTCGTTCCTTTTCGTCGAGGGCCGCCCGCCGGTCAAGATCTCCGCTGCGCTGCGCCAGCTTCGTGTGTCGTCTTCGCGCCAAGATTCCACTGCGATGTATCCTTCGTGTGTAGTCTTCGTGGACATATCTCCGCTGCGATGTAATCTTCGTGTGCAGTCTTCGTGTACAGATCTCCGCTGCGATATATCAACTCCGTGTGTCAAAAACGTACTTACGAGTGATGTCGTTGAACCCACGCAACGCATCACGTATCATATTCCTTTGACAGTAAACGCCTTTTTCAAGGCGGCCTCTTGTTCCTTTCAACAGATGAGTCAAACGTATAGCGTCTCTCTCGAGACGGCGTTGTTCGATTATTCCTGAATGGATGTTGTCAAAACGTATTGGTAATAAGGTGTTGTTGGTATTCCTTGGTAACTGGTAACTGTTTGGAGGTAACTGGTAACTGTTTGAAGGTAACTGTTTGGAGGTACGGTAATTCTATGAGTGCTGTATGTGTGTTCCTACAAAGGTTTTCTTGTAATTCGATAGACACCGCCGCTGTCCCGATGTTAGTAGAGGCAGGTAGTGCATTTGATTGCAATGCTTGAGAAGTACTTTCTGCGGTCTCGAGGGAAATTGCTAAATCTAATGCCTCTTCCAGCGTCATTTCTGATTTCTCGAGTAAGCGTTCCCGAATTCGTTGGGTTGACAGACCAGCGATAAAGGCTCCACGGATTGATTCATTTTGGTGCTCTTCCGCAGTGACGGTTTTGTAGTGGCAGTCGTACGCTAGAGAGGTAAGCGCCCTGCAGTACTCTACTACCGTTTCCCCGGGCTGTTGTTTCCTGCAATTCAGTTGGTGTCGAGCCAGTGTAATATTCTTCCTCTTTTCGAACGTGTCGTTGAGGAGTTTGATAGCGTCGCAGTACCTACTTCGAACATTCCTTAATTATATTAAATATGGTAGGTGACACATGATTAGATGATTGATGTCTTCAGTAGCGGAAGAAGCTTCTTCGGAAACAAAGACATTAAAATTATATTTACAATAGACAGGACATCACGAACAAAATTGTAAGCCAATACTTTTGTCGACTTGGTTAAAAGTCGCTCAGTCTAGTGTCCGCGTCAAGACGTAACATGTGTCCACCAAGAATAAACATTTTCTAAGGAAATATGCCCTGTTGCGCTTTGCGTTACTGTACATCTCGTTATGGTAAAATGACTGGACCTAACTACGGAATGTTTTTGTATGAATTATTTATATTTAGTCTGTAATTAAAATTTTAAAAAATTCTTAAATAGTTCTAGAAACTTTTTTATTATTGTAATAAGCGCCCTCTATTGTTGAATAGTTTTACTATTTTCATGTAGAGATGTAGTAATGTTGTTTATCGATTTAGTTATCGATAATACTTATTAAGTTGAAAACATATAGCTATATTTTATTGACATTTAAAATATAGCTAAATAAACTTAAAATATTACTATATTTCAAGTTTATTTATTAGTAACTCTATTTGAACATGATCTTAATATTAATGAACAAAATTGAATAGGTTTTATGTTATTTTAGGTTTTCGAATAAAAATTATGTTGTACGGGAAAAGTGTATACGATTTGTCCAGATAGACCGTAGAGAAGAAAATTGGCTTCCGTCTACTTCGTCGAAATTATGCTCAAAGCATTTTAAAAGTGAAGATATCTACTTTTTAAAGGAAGAAGATTTGTCGATCAAATTAAAAAAAAAAGGATCGGTACCTTGTACTAGTAATGAATTAGTAAGTTTTTAATTTCAGAACTTTTCCACTTAGTCGTAAAAATTGGGATAATATTTATGGTTAAGTGGATAAGTACATAAATTAGATAACTTATTTATAATGAAATATATTTATAAAATATGTAGGTACGTACATATCTTACACTGATTTTACACTGATACATTCTTACAATGATTGCAAGCTACTTTGTGATTTTTAAGATTCCGTACCTAAAAGGTAAAACGAACCCTATTCATGGGACTTCACTATTCGTCTGTCCCTCTGTCACCAGGCTGTATCTCATGAACCGTAATAGCTAGACAGTTGAAATTTCTAGAAATTATGTTAGTTTTTCTGTTGCCGCTATGACAAGCGCTAAAAATAAAAAAAATAAAATATTATTTATTTTAAATAAAATATTTTCCCATACAACAAACATGATTTTTTGCTCCATATTAATAACAGAAACAGATAGACGCTTAAAAGGTTCACAGAATATTTGGTTATATATTCAAATTAAAAATAAAATAAATATTGAAGGCTCCCATTTTAAAAGATAATTATGAATGGTACGGAACTAGTTCGCCAGATCTTGCTCCAGCAGACTACCATTTTCGTCGTGATTTGGACAATTAATTCACACATTAGACAGTTCTGCTTTCACACAGTTTGTGCAATCTAGATCCTCAGAATTCTATCGCAAAGGTATAAACGACTTTCCTATTAGAAGGCAGCAATGTATACATAATACTGGTAACTATATTGATTAAATGTGTTAATTAAAAATGAAAAAATAAACAATTATTTAGATTTTCAGTATTAATCGGTAAATTTAAACTTTAACGCCCGTTATATTAAAAGATTTATATAAATAGAAACTTGTAAACATTGAACATATCTATAATTTTTCTGCTACGTAATTTTTTGTTTCAAGCTATCATAATACGAATAAACATCGTCGTAGTAACTTCTTTGAATATTATCGATAATTTTATATCGAAATGATACAAGCCCTACCACAGTTTTTTGCATTGCCATTTAAAAATATTTGCAAACAAACGTGTAGAAAAGAATCATTTTGGTAAAAACGAAATGCAAACAAAAATTTCAAAACAAAATGCGCTTTATGGCCTAAAAAGTCTATTATAGTAAAAAATCGCAATAAACTGAGTATTAAAATAATTCGTAAGCATAACACATCTAAAATGCCAATAGACGGTGTCACGGAAAATGAATAGTAGCTAATAAAATTCTAAAACAGTTTTTGATCTCTGTACAAGACAAGTTTCACTTAATTTGTTTACTTTTCCATATTTATTTACCCGATTTGAACTATACTAGGGTATTAAATCGGATCTGGCAACATAGACCACACTGGCCACCTACCGCGCAATAGCTGAATATATTTTATGTAAACTTATTTCAGTTTTACTATTTGATGTCTCCAATGGTCGATCTAATTTTGCTATATTGTACTAGATGGCGGAACTGGGCCATGGGATCACAGTTTTTCTATGCGATTTTGACACATTGCCCACTCTATTTATCTTAAATCTCTTTGTTCGGAAATAAAGTTTTCAAACGTGTGCCGCCAGTGTGTCCATCGCAGATCTGAACCAGCGGTGGATGGTTCAATCTCAAATCTTTGTGGTCGTAGATAGCACGACCAACTCGCGGTCAGTGGGGTTTCTTTCTTCGACATTATATATTTATAGATATAATTAAAGTTCAATAAATTGATACGAAAGAAAGACAAAACCAAAAGGAAACTTGGTTTTATTGAACTTTAAAACATGTGCATTAAATCAAGACATTACGTATTATATTATACGACGTCTTGTCAAAACATAAACAACTAAATAACATAGTCTACAGACAAGGAGTTCATATATCACTGAGCCTCAGCAGGAATGAGTCGGTGGTAGCCGTTTTCCTAGACATTTCAGCTGCCTATGATTCTGTTCTCCTACCACTTCTCAGGCAAAAGATGCAAAAGCTGGGAATCCCGGCTGGGATTTGTCAAATCATATCCAGCTTATTTTCAGATCGTAGCATTATATACTCAGGAGACCTTGGTTTTTTGTTTGTTAAATGTCCGAAATTGTCCAGAAGAAGTGTTGCAACCTTGTGTAGACTGAGACTAGGTCACTGCTGCAGCCCAGTATTTCTTTCTATACAAGAATCGTGTTCGTGAGTCGTGACAGTTCCCTGTGTGAATGTGGTCTTGACGATGGTAAAAATCTAATGGATGGTAAAGGCCAATTTAACACTACCATTTTTACATGGATTTAAATAAAACAGCCGTTAAAAAATATATAAATATAATAATAAAAAAAGGACATAGACAGCTGGTTCTTTAGTACCCCTGTTGGGGTTTTCGCCGTTGACGATACCCCAGAGTTGTTGTAGGTAATTAATGAGTAACACCAAAACCATTAGTATTGAGTCGCACTTGTTTTATTTACACCAGGACCGCGTGACGGAGGCATATTTACGACTGAATTACATTGTGTTCAAGTTCAATCATTATACAATAGCATTTTGCTGTATGGCATTATTGACTCATACAAACCCCGAAGATCAATGTATCACAAGTATCTCTAATCAAGACCACTGCCCTCGTATATTCCGGTGAGTTTGTTCAGTAGTAGTCGTTTGGTATCCCAGAAGTTCGTACCGGTAGGTGGTAAGCAGCTGTTATTAATTTAAATGAGGTCAAATTGTAGTTTGGAGTGGCAAAATAGCCACGTGACACTGGCAGAATAGTTGATATTGGTTCAGTTCAGTTGCCAAAATTAAAAAAAAAAACTTTTATCATCTGTCACTTTCTTAGGCCCAAAGAAATTTAAATATATAGAATTATTACGAGTAATAATAACATCTAAACAACAACATTCAAAAATAAACCTAAATCCTACCCCATAAAGCTTACATTGCCGCAAAGCTTACGCATAAATACCTAAAGTTCCGAATGAGAGGCATCGAAAGACCCCTGTGTCCCTTTCCCGCAGACTGCCAGTGTGAAATAAAACTACCATATGGTAAATTTAATACATAAACTTCATCCACTCGTTTTATTATTTATGCTGATATACAATATTATATCAGTGACTCGTGATTGATTAAGCATTAAAATAACTAACTGCTTAGCTCAACATTTAATCAATGCATTTATTGTGATTAAACAATAAATAAAAATAAAATATTATTAGCAGATAGTATAAACTATAGAATCGCAACACCGATGACATATTGGGTTAAATAATCAATATGGCCGATGCAAAATTTTCTTTGTCGTATTTTTAAGGTATCACGCTATTTTTTCGAAGGTTGAGGTAAAAATCTAATGTTGTGTTCGAGGATGTAGTTATTATTACCCCGGTTGTGATCGTTCAATGTTTAGGTATGTCTGTACCAGTTTGTTTACAAAATATATGGTGTAGGATGAGTATAATGTTCTGTAAAAATGACTAGACAGCTGAACATATAACCTCTTCCATTTTTAAGTTTCTTTAAAAAGTATAGACTTACTAGAAAGAAATTGTATATTTTCTTGAAATTTTTTATACCTAATATGTACTAAACAAAATGTAACAAACAGCGTATCAGTGTATGTCAACTATCCGTATTAGCTATATTTACCTTACACTTTTACAAAAAGTTTAATCTACTTGAATAACTAACCTAACCATTTTATTATTAATATAAATTATATACTTATATATTTTTTTTATAAATTTATAAACTAGCGTTTCACCGCAATCCCGCCTGATTGTAAGCAGTGACGCAATCGTTGATGGTAAAGCGCACTAGTTTATTAAGAGCCTATTCACTCTAGTCTTAGAAACACCGCCGGCTGGCAAATTGTTCCAGTCCCTCGATGTACGCGGTATAAAGGACGAGGCGAAACGCTTCGACCGGTTCGATATAATTTATTGATTGTTGGTGAACATAATTTTCTTGCAGTTTTCCAAGTGATGATGGAATTCGAGAATAATGGGCTGAAGTTATTCCATTTGAAACGTGGTACTTTCTGGACGCGCCACTGTCGCGTTTTGAATCGCCGTTAATGAGAATAAATGTTCGTAATATATTCGGTATTGTACGAAAAGAATTAAATTTTTTTTTTTTTTTTTTTTTTAATAATTATAAACTAGCGCTTGACCGCAATCCCGCCTGATGGTAAGCAGTGATGCGATCGTTGATGGTAAAGCGTGCTAGTTTATTAAGAGCCTATTCACTCAGAAAAACTGAGCGAATACGAAGGAAGACGGCAGTTGAGCGAGTTGATGCAATGTTAAACCCAACAACACGACCAACGATGCTGCGCCAAAGGGAGATTGATGTGAAGACCCTCCACGACCAAACTCCCAACACAACAACATTAGGCCGAATCGTACTCGGCACACATCGCAACACAACTGCTCAGACCCGTCCTCCGTACGGCTTCACCAGACATCATGCCGGAACACGACAAATCGCTTGGCGGCAAGACTTTGTCTGGTGGGTGGTAACTTCTGCCGGCGGCTGATGTTATGGCCTACCACCGAGAATTAAAAATAGTTGAGAAATTCGCAAGATATTTAACAAAATCGGTGGCGCGGCTAGGAGACATGCTATCTGGCAACACTGGTGTACATTGCAACAAATTGGATATTTATGTGCAAATTTAACGATCAACAATTGTACGACTGTTGTTTATTGTAATGGTAATGAAGAATATTACATTATCTACGATATAAGTAAGTTGAAAATTACAGCTGAGGAGATATTGCTAGCCCGAGCCGCAGTCGAAGGCTGTAAGGAAACAGAGACTGTAATTTTTAAAGCGCACGTATGTCGTACGATGTTTTATAACATATTTGCGAGGAAATAAATAAAACTTTTTTTTATATACTATAAATTATAAACCAGCGCTTGACCGCAATCCCGCCTGATGGTAAGCAGTGATGCAACCGTTGATGGTAAAGCGCGCTAGTTTATTAAGAGCCTATTCACTCTAGTCTTGAAGACACTCAAATTGTAGTGTGACGGAAACACGGACGCTGGCAAATTGTTCCAGTCCCTCGATGTACGCGGTATAAAGGACGAGGCGAAACGCTTCGTCCGGATCGATATTGATTGATTGTTGGTGAACATAATTTTCTTGCAGTTTTCCAAGTGGTGATGGAATTCGAGAATAATCGGCTGAAGTTATTCCATTTGAACCAACAACTAAAACAAGGTTTTATACATTTGCAGTATGATGGTAGACAATTTTTTGTCTTTCAAGTGTATTGTATTTTTTACGTCTGTAACATTTAGTAAAAATAAATGTGTTGATTTCTTAAACATGGCTTTTTGTTATTTTTTAATTATATTAAGCTGCGTAGCGCGCCGCGTCGTCCACTTATCACAGCGGTGCGTGCGTGACAGGGGGGAGATAGTTCCCTTGAACGAACATGTAGCAAAGAAAGTTGCGCCATCTAGAGTTCTTCGCCTAAAACATATCATAGATGTCTCTGTAAACAATTTGTAAAATAAATATTTTTAATTTTTATGAAAAAATACGATAATTTTTTAATAATTAGAAGGAGATCATTTAAATTACCAATTTCAATTAAATTTCCTTTTTAAAAATCCTTGATCTGGCAACCTTATCAGATCATTATGTTAATTGGTAATAGGAACCTAACATGGTTCACAAGTAGGGTTACCAACTATTTTCACAAAAAAACGTATAAAGTGGTTTGGATAGGAAAAAAATAAAGTATTAGGTAGAAAAAAGTATTTTTAAAATTTTATGTTTTTATTGCATTAAAAACGTATTTTTGTGTGCTTTTAGCACATGCCAACCATTTTGTGTCATCTTTAAAGGTTACAAAGCTTGCTTTACAATTAACATTTAAAGGAGAACGGCCACGACCCATACAAAAGAAAAAAAAAAACCAAGCCTCACGCAAAAATTTAATATATCAGATTTGAAATAAAATTAGTATAGTTGTTCTGAGTTATGATCGTTGCTGAATTCAGTGGCTAACATATTTTTTGGCCATGAAAAGTTATTAATTAGCATAGGCGCTCAAGGAAAACAATGTATTATTTATAAATTGTCATTATTTAATATAATTACTATACAAAAGGACTGTAGAAAGTTAACAACGCTTTTAATACTACTTATATATAAACATATTAAAAATAACAAAAGTATTGTAGTATCGTATTTAATAGAACATTATTTACAAAAGTTTTACAATGGTAATACAAGATACATAAGATAATTAGAATATTATATTACACAACAACTCTCGCTTGCATCGTCTAGCGTCACTATTTTGCTAGCTCACTCACATCCACGTATCTAATCACTTGCTTATTTTATTGTTATGGCCTGACTTACCTAATACAATAACCATAATAAGTAATGTGAATTAGTATTGATAAGTTTACTAAAAAAACATTGTTTGCCTCAAGCGCCAGCTAAGCAACTACTATAGACAAATAAAATATGTTAGCCACTGAATTTAGTTATGATCACTAAATCAGACGCTAATCAGAAGCTTTGTTTACTAAATCAGATCTAAAATCTGAAAAATAAAAGTTTTGTGCCGAGCCTGGGATTTTTTTTTTTTTTGCCATTCTCCTTTAAATAAATAATCAACTCGTTTTGGATTAAATTTATTGATACTCTGTTTCTCTCTTCTCACCACTTTAGATTTATTAAAAAAAAATATTTAAATATTTTGTTCATTCCAAATTATTTCCATTATCCGTTTTAAACATTTCGTTCAGCAATTACAAATCGTTAAGTACCCATAATGAGTATTTTGTTTTACGCATCACAGTAAAGGTTAAAAATAAAGCATTTTTGCATACTTTATTTGTAAAAAAGTAGAATTACCAAAAATAAAGTAGAATGTATGGTTAATTAGTTGGCAACCTTATTCATAAGATGGGCACTTTTTCATTTTAATTGCCTTAGCGTAAAAAAATTTGATTCTACAAGACCCGATGCCCATTAACAAGTTATTTTGTTTAATTTTCAAATTGTAATGTTTTGCAAATGTTTGTCAAAGCATAACAACAATAAAATTAAACATAATAACTTGTTTTTGGGAATGAAACTATGCTTATGAATACTTATATAGCTAAGTATACGTATGTATAGCATACCTATAACTCGGTTAAGAACTCTAGATGGCGCTTCAAAATTGCTTGCATAAAAACGTCTCGAGAGGGCTCTCTTTTTCCCTAGTATTATTATACTCTTTGGTGCGTGACTACTAGCTAGACTGCTAGCTAGAGTACCGAAAGGAATTGAGGCGCGTGGGCTTGAGTATGAGTTGCGTTCCAAGCGTTTCTATTAAGTCAACGTACTGAAAACCTTATTCACTAAATTCATTTTGCATTTTATTTAAATCAATATTGCCTTTTACAGCATGCAATTTAATAAATATTTTCGAAGATTTTACAGAGACATAGAGGCTGCGGCGCACAGGGACAACGCGAGCCTGTAACTGTCTCTATGTATGTTTAGATCTTTAAAACTAAGTAACGGGATGCGCTTTTGTTTAGTAGATAGAGTGATTCAAGATAAAGTTATATATACCTAACATAATACATTTATTCGAGCGAAGACGGGTCGGGTCGCTAGTATACAATATAAATATAGTTCATGTTTTATTTTGTAGCTACCTCTTACTGTTATTAGTATTTACATAGCAGCCTGGGCGTCAGTTGTGGACTTTTTTCTGCTAATGTATGTAAATGGGAAGCAATTAGGCGAGTTAAAACACGGGGTAGGCAGAATAGGCAAGTGCGCCTCGGCCCCTTCCGACCGCCGCCATATGTTAGGGGCGGGCGGCCAATATATAGCGTGATACCAAACTTTCATTTATTTTCGAGTCGCGAATAAAGTATTTTATTGCATTTTAAAGTATGCTCGCCTTATTGAACGTTCTTTTACCTAATTAAAGCTTGAAATAAGTTCTGCAGTATTTAATCTAACGTTACCTACGTATATGGTAAGTATAAATTACTTACTTACGTAGTCTGCATCATTATTCGAGCGAAGACGGGTCGGGTCGCTAGTATACAATATAAATATAGTTCATGTTTTATTTTGTAGCTACCTCTTACTGTTATTAGTATTTTACTCAAAACAATTTTGAAGTTTATAAAATGTCCCAATTTCCTTATGAACTGTGTACACCCTACTAGAAAGGGACACAGGGGTCCTTCGTGCGTTTCTCTTTCTAGGAACGCCTTTGCCGGTTCGTCAGCGTTCTAGGTATTTATGTAAATTCTTTGCTTAGGCCCGTATTCCAAGAGCTCACTCAAAACTCAAGCATTACTTTTAAACTCGTTTCAAACCATTTGATTGTTTGAAATTAGTTTTAAGTAATGTTTAGGCAGAGATCAATGCTTGAGTTTCCTTCTGGAATACGGACCTAAATATTTAACGAAAAGGATGCACCAAACTTAAATTCAATTTATTTTTTTTAACAAGGGAATTAGCGCGTATTAAATATCTCTACTTTGAGAGTACAAAGTAATTAATTTTATTAATTTATTTCATGACCATGGATACAAGTCCTTCAGTCGAATACATAAAATGATTTTAACTTCGTAAATTATCTCCTTTCGTTACCCGCGTAAGCTGACTAGGAGGGGTATGGGGTAAAGTCATGATGTGGCCACTATGCTACAATATTTCAATGTTCTTTATAAATTATTCACTGAATGCACTTTTTACTACATAAATCACCCGCTTTGATTTGGTAAACAACACTATAAATAATTTTAAAAGTCGAATGAAAAATGAGCGTGACACTCAGCTAGACTTTCTCGCCAAACAGCAGGGTACAGTGTTGAGCGTGTGTAGCCAGCCTTACAGTAACTATTCTAAGAGCGAATGAAGATATTTTTTTAGTTCGTATTGCCATAGTACGTCACTAACTGTAACTTTCTTCATTCATTCACCTGTTATTGGTCATTGTCAATGTCATAGGCTGTATGGCGTATCATGCCTTTGCCTTTTCCGTTCGGAAATACGGAAAGAAGAAAGAGACCAAAATGTATGAGATTTTTTGGCGGGAATTTGAACAGAAAGGGCGGAAATTTTTGAAAATTTTTAATTTTTCTTCAAAATTGTAATTTCATCTTGTACGATTTGTAAATACATACATTGTAAATAGATAATCGTTATAAATAAAATGTTAGAACAGCAGGCCGGGGGTCATACCCCCCCGGCCGAACGGGGTACAAGCTCCTTGGGAAAAAGAGCCAGGACAATGGACTGCACTGATGCACAGGACGCTGATCGTGATAGCGGCGGTGAGGAACGTACAAACTATTTACCCTATTTTAAACCCAATTATAAAAGACTTTATCCTGAAAATTGTGCAAGGCAAGATTTTAAAGTATTTGTTGAAAGTAACAACAATGAACGTTTGGGTAACAAGAGCCCTATATATTTGAACCACATTTTCAGTAATGACATTAAAGGTGTAGTTGCCATTCACCGTGTTAATGCAAGTAAAATTGCGGTTGTTTTTAAGCAGTACAACAATGCAAATAACTTTTTAATGAATATGACTTTCCTTGAAAAATACAAAATGAAAGCTTACATACCGGCAGCGCAGATAGAAAAAACAGGCATTATTCGATATGTGCCAGCTAATATCTCGAATAAAGAGTTATATTACAAGCTCTCATCTACCTACGAAATTATTGCTGTGCGCAGATTTATCAAAAAAGTTGCCAATGAAAAGATTCCCCTGCAGACAGTCAGCATAACTTTCCTGGCAAATTCTTTGCCTGACACTGTACAATACGATTTATTCTCATATAGAGTATCTGAGTATATCCCTCCTCTGCAGCAATGTTATCGTTGTTTTAAGTTCAACCATTCGGCAAAGGTTTGTAATGGCAAACAGCGTTGCAGTCTTTGCTCTGGTGACCACATTTACAAGGAATGTGATAAACCCTCTGAACTTTGTTGTGTCAATTGCAGTGGTCCACACTTGGCAATATCTAATCTATGTCCTATTAAAATTAAAAAGAACCAAGAAAAGAAAAGTAAGATTACTTATTCAGGTACTGTTGCCACTACAAATGACAAAAACTACAATACTGAATTTCCGCCTCTTGTAAATAATAAAAATGTAAATAAATCAAACAATGAGCCGGATCGTACCACTCCGGTTTCCAAAAACGTAAATAAAAGTATATCTGTTAAAGCTGTTCCACAGAAAAATGTACAGTTTTCATTGGATGAACTGAAGAATCAGTTAATAAATAATCCTGAAATAACAAATGCAATTGTTCGTACATTAGTTTTAATTGCTAATAAAGGGGATGACTCTCCAATTACATCTTCTTCAATAAAAGAATTATTAATTAAAAATCTAATTTAATCTTATGGATAGTAACAGCCCTTACAATATATCTACATTAAGAGTAACCCAATTTAACATACAAAGCATTTATAACAAAATTCCCCTCCTAACAAGTTTCTTGCATGGTAATAATATTGATATCTGTCTCTTAAACGAAACATGGTTAAAAGATAATCGAACTTGTCGTATTTCTGGCTACAACATGTATCATAAGAACGCAGCAAACAATCATGGTGGTGTAGCCATTCTTATAAAACCATATTTAAAATACAAAATCTTGCCAACTAATTTCTATGAAGAGATACAAACAATAGCTCTGTCTTTAACTACTCCATTCGGTAATTTATCCATTCTTTGTGTGTACTGTCCACCTTCAGGTCAAGTATTAATGAATAACTTGCAGAATATAATTCGAAATCTCCCATCACCTATGTTTGTGGCTGGAGATTTTAATGCTCATCATTCAGCATTTGGATGCCTATCTAATAAGCGTCGTGGTATACAGTTATACTCACTTCTAGATGACTTAGATTTATGTATTTTAAATGAAGGAAATTTTACAACAATTAACTATCCAAACCGTAACCCATCGGCTATCGATGTTTCTGTTGCTAGCCCATGTATTACACCTTTGTGCAAATGGTCAGTTCATGATGATAATATGGGTAGCTATCACTTTCCCACCATTACAGAGATATCAATCACAGTTGAGCGCTATAATGTTAATCCACCCATAGACAAATTTATTTATACCAGAGCTGACTGGATCACATTTAATGAGCTCTCTAAAACATGTTTTAATAATGTAGTCTCTAACATAAATAATGATCCCCTTGCTACCTATAATAACTTTTGTGAAGTACTTTCTACATTAAAATCACAATGCATTCCAAAATTTTCTAAAACTACTGAATATAGAAGTAGACCTCCAACACCATGGTGGAATGAAAAGTGTAAAGAAAGCGTAATCAAGTCGAAACAAGCCCTTAAGTATTACAGACAATTCCCTACAATTGAAAATTTTATTTTATACAAAAAAAGTGATGCAATTAAAAAGCGAACTATTGCAGAAGAGAAAAAGTGTAGTTGGAAAAAGTTGTGTGACAGTTTTAACAGGACTACTCCTATTTCTACTATTTGGAACAATATTAAAAGATTCAAAAGAATAAGAATAAGTAACAAATATCATTGTGATGAATTCATTGTACCGTTTTTAAATAAGTTGTCAGATAATTCATATAAAAGTAAAGATGATTTAAATAAATATTTCAAACTTCATAATACTAACAGAGAATCCGCTCACTTACTAAAACCTTTCACTTGGTCTGAATTTACTACCAGTCTTACATCTCGACGAGATACTACTCCTGGATTAGATGATTTCCCTTACATATTGATAAAGAAATTAAATACCAACGCTCAAAAGCTTTTTCTGGAAATATTAAATGCACTATGGCTCAAACAAATTATTCCACAGTCATGGAAAACACAGTGTGTTATACCAATTCTTAAGCCTAGTAAACCTCCAGATGATTGTAACTCATATAGACCCATTTCCCTCTCTTCTTGTTTGGGGAAAATATTTGAAAATATGATTAGAACTCGCTTAGATCATTTTACTGAATCCAATGACATCATCCCAAACATTCAATATGGTTTTCGTAGAGGTAGAAGCTGTTCAGACAGTTTTACTTCTCTCATAGCAGATCTGAAAAATGCAAAAAACAATAAATGTAGCACTGTGTGTGTGTTTCTAGATGTCCAAGGTGCATTTGATAATGTTCAACCAGATATTCTTGTTCAAATTCTATCAAATCTAGGAATCCCAGGTTTATTGTGTAAATGGATTCACAATTTTCTTGATAATAGGACAATTTTTATCAAATATAATAACATTTTACATGGACCTAAAACAGTTTCTAAAGGCACAATGCAGGGTGCCACATTGTCACCATTATTGTATAATTTGTACACTTGTGAGATATGCAAATATGTAAATAGTGATACTGTAAACATTTTACAATTCGCTGATGATTTAGTTCTTTATAGTACAAATTATAATGTAGATATAGCAGTCCAAAATGTAAATATGGCATTACAAAATTTAAATTTGTATTATGGTCACTATTTAAAACTTAATATAAACACTAGTAAAAGCAGTGTTTTAATTTTTTCTAAGGATAGCCCAAGTAACAGAGTGATGTACAATTGTAAAATAATTCCAACAGTAGAACAACATAAATTTTTAGGAATCATAATTGATAAAAAATTGACTTTTGATCAGCATATTAAGTACATTGTTACAAATAGCAGTAAGGCACTAAATATAATTAAATGTTTAGCTGGTGTTAAATGGGGTGCAGACCCATTAACACTTTCTATTTTATACAAAGCAATTGTTAGAAGCCATTTTGACTATAGCTGTCTTGCATATCTTAATAGTCAACATGTTAAGAAGCTAGATGTGTTACAGAACAAAGCTCTGAGAACTATTAGTGGAGCAATATGCTCAACCCCTATAAGGGCTATGGAAGTTGAGACCGTAATTATGCCTCTCATACTTAGAAGGATACTTCTAACTGAAAGGTTTTGTTTAAAACTAATCACATCTGACAACCAACAGATTATAAAGAAAATTATACCTTTCCCTATGCAACCTAGACCTACTTTAACAGCTGCACATGAACTTTTAGCCTGTAAATCTCCTTCACTACCATTTATTCTCTTAGAAGTCCAAAATAAATATAAACAGATTTTTAAAAATAAAAAATGGCCATTGTATGATATATCATATGATTGTCAAATGTTCCCAGTTCACATTATTAACCATAAAATTACAACAAACAATGATCTACTAACATTTTTAGACCGGAATAAACACTATTATACATTTTATACTGATGGTAGCAAAGGTGAAAATCATGTACGAGGTTCAGTGTATGACCCACAAATAAAGTTTTCTCAGAGCTTTGTTCTTGACAATACTTTAAGTATATTTTCTGCAGAGGCTTATGCAGTCTTTGAAGCGCTTAAGAGAATTAATAATGTATATAGCTATACTTTCTTCCTAATTTTGACAGATTCACTGAGCTTAATTAAGTGTCTTGAAAACATTAAGTTAAACTATAAAAATAACTACATTATTTATAAGATTAGGAAAATGATATACAACCATTCACAAAAGGGAATCACAATTTCATTTATGTGGGTCATCATCATCATCATTTCAGCCGAAAGACGTCCACTGCTGGACATAGGCCTCCCCCAAGGTTCTCCACGACGACCGGTCCTGCGCCTCCCGCATCCAGCGGTTTCCCGCGACCTTCACCAGGTCGTCGGTCCACCTTGTCGGGGGCCTACCCACGCTACGTCTTCCGGTGCGTGGTCGCCACTCGAGAACCCGTCGGCCCCATCGGGCATCGGTCCTACGGGCAATGTGTCCAGCCCATTGCCACTTCAGTGTTGCAATTCTTCGGGCTATGTCGGTTACTCTCGTTCTTCTGCGGATCTCCTCATTCCTGATTCGATCGCGCAGTGAAATCCCAAGCATAGCCCTCTCCATTGCCCTTTGAGCGACTTTGAGCCTTCTTATAAGGCCCATTGTTAGCGACCACGTCTCGACTCCATAAGTCATCACTGGCAACACACACTGGTCAAAGACTTTTGTCTTGAGACACTGCGGTATTTCGGACGAGAAGATTCTACGTAGCTTCCCGAAAGCAGCCCAGCCGAGTTGGATTCGACGATTGACCTCTTTCTCGAAGTTGGACCTTCCTAACTGGATAGTTTGTCCCAGGTACACGTAGCTGTCAACAACTTCGAGAACAGAGTCTCCAATCTTTATAGGAGTCGGTACAACATGAGCATTAGACATGACTTTCGTCTTGCCCATGTTCATTTTAAGACCGACTCGCTTGGAGGCCCTACTGAGGTCTTCGAGCATTGTACTCAGGTCCTCCGCGGTCTCAGCCATGACTACGATATCATCAGCAAACCGAAGGTGTGTCATGTACTCGCCATTGATGTTGATGCCCAGTCCTTTCCAGTCCAGAACCTTGAAGACATCCTCCAGTGCAGCGGTGAACAGTTTCGGAGAGATAACATCTCCCTGTCTGACACCACGCTGCAGAGGTATTGGTTTCGAGGTCTGGTCCTGTATTCGGACTGACATGGTGGCGTTTTCGTACAAACCCTTCAGCGCTTCAATATATCGATAGTCTACTTGGCACCGCTGGAGAGACTGCAGTACAGCCCAGGTCTCGATCGAATCAAAGGCTTTTTCGTAGTCCACAAACGCCAAGCAAAGGGGTAGGTTATACTCCTCGGCCTTCTGTATAACCTGCCGCAGCGTATGTATGTGGTCTACTGTGCTGAAGCCTTTTCGGAAACCGGCTTGTTCGGGCGGCTGGAAGTCGTCAAACCTGCAGGCGAGACGATTTGTGAGGACTCTTGAAAACAACTTATAGACATGACTCAGAAGTGAGATGGGTCTATAGTTTTTCAAAAGGGTGTTGTCACCCTTTTTGAAAAAGAGTACCACCACACTTCTGTGCCATGCCTGTGGCGTTTTTCCCTTATCTATGACGGAATTAAATAACTTCTGAAGGGCCGTAAGGATCGGTTCACCACCCGCCTTCAGTAGCTCTGCCGTTATTCCGTCATCGCCTGGCGCCTTGTTGTTTTTAAGCTGTTTCAGAGCCAATCGAATCTCCTGCAGGCTGACGTCCGGGATATCTTCAGTGTAGTGTCGGGTTAATCTTGCTCTAGGGTCTTCAGCAAGATTTAATGCGGTACCAGCGCATAAAGATATTACTGGAAATGTTATCGCTGACAAGACTGCATTTGATGGGATTAACCCGATTGACGTAAGTCTCATTACTGGTGTACCGTTTACCGATTGTTATGCTACTGTTAATAAGCACATTAAAGAACTATGGCAAGAGTTTTGGGAAGCAGATCAAGAGTTAAAGGGAAAGTGGTATGGAGCTATACAATCTGTTATACCTGTAAAGCCGTGGTATCATAAACTGAAGGAAGCCAGCCGTGAATTCATAATTACAATCAACCGCCTTCGATTTGGCCATTCTAATACACCTGCACATCTTGCAAGACTTGGAATAGTTAATAATAACGCTTGTAAAAACTGCGGAAGAGCTGTTGGTGATATCGAACATTTAATATTTAAGTGTCAGTGTCAAAATTTTGTGTTCAACAGACTGATTCTTGCTAGTGAATTAGATGAAATCTGTAACAGTGAAGTGCTAGTAACAAATAATTCCTCCCGCCGCTTGTCCGACTTATTAAAAAACAGAAAGACTTACTTACCAATTTATAAATTTATCAAGAACACAGTGGAAACTATCTAACAAAAAGATACCTAAAATCCCAACGAAGAAATGGCTCAAAGGTCTTAGCAACCAAGCCAAAAACTCCAAAAAAAAAAAAAAAAAAAAGACCAAAATGTCAATGTCATTATCAGTCTGCAGTCATTCAATCAACAAAGATTTAAAAGTAAATAGAAGTGCATTCAATGATTCAAAATTTTCTAACCTTACTCTGTGGTGCATTTCTAAATTGGTCTACCCTGTCTTTTTGTATTTTGTATACCATACTCGCACATAACAGTTACAATTTAGGTATTTTGTAAACAGGTACCGTGAAATGACTTGGTAGAGACCTATTATCATAAAATTAAATTTAAAGAGAGTTTTTTTTTAATTAATTTATAAGTTATCAATAGGTTATCAACAGGCATGCATGACTCTTCCATTTCAAGTAACTTTTTATAACTTGTCGTAGCGAGGTCACCTTCAGCCCACATGACGTAATGACGTTTGACTTCTATCGTATTCACGCTCTACTTGTTAGCGCGAAGTGATTGTAATAATTAAAATTCACAGGTTTAACTGAAGTCGAATCAGTATGAGTGGTGAACCCCAAGCGAAACGTACCAAAATGAGCGCCCTTGAACAACTAAAACAATACTGCACGGTGGTGGCGGATACCGGCGATTTTGAAGGTTAGAAATAATTTGTAATGTTTATTATAACATTAAACGAAAATGCTATTTACTTGCCATTAGGTCAATAGTGACATTGGCATGTTCTTGATCAAGGCTGTTACACAGAATATGACCTTATTATGCCCACATAGTTAATGTCTTATTTAAATTATACAGCCACAGATTTCTCCCTGCGGTTACTATCTCATCGCTCCAACGGTTTCTAGGGCGGCCTTTGGGTCTTTTTCCTCCTGGCCCTTGCCATGTTGTCGCAATTTTTGACCATCTGTTGTCGGGCCATCGCGCCGGATGTCCTGCCCATCTCCATTTCAAACTTAGTGCGTGATAGTAAAGACGAAGATGAGATAGTAAAGACCGCAGGGAATAATTGGCTAAATGTGGCAAAAGATAGAAATAAATGGAGGCACTTGGAGGAGGCCTATACCGAAAGGGGCCATGAATCATCATGAAATCCAAATTTATACAATATGGAAAGAAAACCCCGTCCGACCCAAAAGGATAATAAATGTTAGGTATACACAAGACCAAATAAAATATGAAATTTTACATAATGATCATAGTGACAATAGTAATGAATTTTGAAATAAAACCTTTTTTTTTCGCGAATTAATTCCAACTTCCCCAAAGATTGGTATTTTTTTTAAAAAGTTTCAACACCATTAGTGACGGAGCGAATAGCGACGCGACCACGTGCCGCGTGCCCTGCCCCCCTACACCCGCGCATGTACGCCTAACGTGTTGCCTACCGCACATGCATTAAGTTACCTCGATTTTTCGAAATAATATTTATTTTTTGGGGGGATTTTTTTTAAGTTTAGCCTGGTTTTATTGACATTACTAGAATTAGTTAATGATACCTAACAATACCTTCACGGATTGGATAGGGTTTTCTTTACATATTGTATATTTACTATTATTTTTATTGTTTACATACATACTTAAATTATTATTATGAACTAAGAAATTCATGGTTAAATAAAGGCTTATTATTATTATTTATTATTACAGCCACAGTGAATTAAATATAATAATATAATTAATTAAACACCTGAATTGCAAAATATTCCTTTTCTAAATTTCAAACAGGCTGTCTGTTACGGTCTAAGGGACCTCTAGAGTGGTGATTGAATTTAACGGCTTGTTATGACAAATAAACATGCATTAACTCATGAGTTAATTTAACAGCTTGTAACTCGTGGTGGGACACTCGATAACTTTAACAAAGCTGAAGGATTTAACATTGATTTATTAATCTGACTTGTTGAAAGGAGAAGGAAGTAAAATAACATGAAAAATAGCAACAATTACAAAGTGCACATGGAAACATGGAGTTACATTTTGTTTCTATTATAATATGTATATACATTTTGAATGTTCACAGCCATGAAGGAGTACAAGCCAACAGATGCTACAACCAACCCAAGCTTGATCCTTTCTGCGGCTGCCATGGAACAGTACCAGCACATAGTTGATAAGGCCATTAAATATGCTAGAGAATCTGGCAGGTATGTTAGTTACTTTATTATAAACAGTCTTCTTTTGATCATTCAGATCAAAGATACACAAGTAACTTGCGAATCTATGAAAAAAAAAATCTTGTCAGAAGTCTTCCCAAGGGCTTACATATTAACTGGGTTCTGGAGGTTAAATAGGCAGATGCTGCATATAAAATACTGGCACTCTGTACCCTAATTGCGAAACATTCTATTAGTATCAATTTGAATAATTTGGAAGCCTATTGCTAATTGAAAAAAGTCTGCCCAACAACATAAATAACATAATGAATGTTGTTGAACTGTCTAAATGAAATTTATTGCTACTCATAAAGGCCCTGCTGTTGCAGCCAGTTGTATTGGAACCCATTCTCAACATAAATGGTAACGGCTAGGTAGTTTTTATCATTCAACGTATTTTAGACTTTAATTTACACTAAATTGCCTCTTTCCTAAAATGTACAATTTTTGGTTCCAATGAAACCCTCTCTATAGAATTTTATTTTAATTCTTTAATTTATTATACTAATTTCAGTACCTTGGAGGAGCAAGTAGCTGAGGCCCTTGACATGCTGAGTGTTCTGTTTGGTTGTGAAATACTCAAGATCATACCAGGCAGAGTGTCAGTCGAAGTTGATGCCAGGTGATTATAGCATTTATTCCCTTTATTTTTAGGTTTAGTTTAGCTTTGGATTTATTTTACTTTAGAATTTCTACTTATACTGTTGTTCTGGTTCTGGTAAAGCGGACCTTGAGACTCCAAAGCTGAAAAGCTTCGGACACAACTGGGATTAACGCTGGGATGAAGAAGAAGACTGTTGTTCTTGTTAAAGGTTCTAATGAATTATAGAAAGTATTTTTGACCTAGTTTAAGAATTAACATCTAGTTCAAGATATTAAAACAATAGTTTTTATTTTTACTTACTATTGTTATAAATTAAATCAGGCTTGTTACATAAATAACATTACATTATGCAATCACACATTTACATCAATCATTAACTGCATGACTACTTGAAACATTATACCAACATTTACATAATGGTTTCTTGAATTTCAGATTGTCTTTTGACAAGGATGCAAGCATATCAAAGGCTATCAAACTAATCAATATGTTTGCTGAGTGTGGCATCAAGAAGGAGCGCATTCTTATCAAGCTGGCTTCAACTTGGGAAGGCATCCAAGCTGCGAGGTAATTGGGATTAATATTCATCCAACTGAAATAAAAAAGTTACTCAGCAGCTCTGCTAATGAAAGTTCATTAAAGTTAATCTTCAATTCAGTTTATTGCAAATAAATGTTTTTCTTTCTTTCTTTCTTTCTAATTCACTGTATGTATTTAAATTTTACACTTTGGACAACTGTTACCTGACCACAACACGCAAAAATTAATTAAACACTTTGCTTGGATGATGTAAATGAGATGACACAGCCATTGATAGTAAGAGCGGTAATAGCCACCAAAATTACTGACCACTAGGCCGATAGGGGTCTTTTGGGCCTCAAGTAATTTATTTTTTGGGTTGTACGTCATAATATACTTAGTGCCCTCTTTGCATTGTATGACAAGAAGAAAACCTTTATATGTAAAAAAAATAATAAACACGTCAACTTCAGAACCTCCGTTTTCTCACCAAATAAATAATGCAGTCATTTGTGGTAACCATGTAACTTTGAAATCATTTAATTTATAGAGAGCTCGAGAAGAAACATGGAATCCATTGTAACTTGACCTTGCTGTTTTCTTTGTATCAAGCTATTGCCTGTGCTGAGGCTAATGTCACCCTCATTTCACCATTTGTTGGAAGAATTCTGGACTGGTATGTAATAGTAATATTATAATTTTTAGCCCCTTCTATAACAATTTTACTATTTATTAGAACATCAAGTTCTACACATTGTGAAAAATGTCAACATTGTGATGCACTGCATATCGTGGAATCGACTACCAAAACTACTGCACCCCACACCTTTTAGCCGAAACTCTTTGTTCACGATGATTTCTAAGTACTGAGTTGGAAACTGCACCACAAGCATAATGGATCACATTTTTTTTTAAATATAGCCACATATCTGTGTGCCTCAAAGGGAGATCCAGACTTGCATTGCGTCAGTTATAAGCCCCACGTGATCCACATATTGGTTTTAGCCAATTTGATACAAAACACATTTTCATAGTATTGAGTAAACTGTAAAGCCTTGTCTAACTGTGAGAGCGGTATTTCACAATTGATCTGTCATATTCCAGGTATGTTGAGCATACAAAAAAGACGTACGAAGGCAAAGACGATCCCGGCGTTATATCCGTGACTCGCGTGTACAACTACTACAAGAAGTTCGGTTACAAGACGCAAGTTATGGGTGCGTCTTTCCGCAACACCGGCGAGATCCGGGAACTGGCTGGTTGCGACCTTCTCACCATCAGCCCGAAACTCTTACAGGAGTTGGCTGCTAGTGAACAACCTTTGAAAAGAGTAAGTTCACAATATTTTACTTAATTGGAGTTATTACAATGTACTAACTAGAATTGGTGAAAAATATTCACCGATAATAATGAACAAGAGTAATGCACGAGTATATTATCTGATAATAAAAGGCTATCAGCAGTCAATCAGAGTAATTAATTAGTTTTGCATTGTTTTCCACTTTATGCAACATTACATTTGTGTAATCTGTTCAAGGTTGTCTACATGTTTCTATTAGAATGTACATATAAGTTCGAATTTATAATTGTTTAATTGCTGTATAGAGTATATTCTGTTAGATTTAATAAAATCGAGTGTATTATTAGAGAGGTATGGTTCTGTTTACCGTGGTACAGGTTTTTCCACTTTGTTTGACTGCGGCTCCCATGTTGTGTTATTTGAATTATAGCCTACATTTTTTTACGTAATATGTTTCATGTCATGTTAATATTTTTAGTGAGAAATAATAATAAAAATACATGTATTGTTTATAATTACAGGTGCTAGATCCGAAACTAGCTGCTCAGTGTGATATGGAGAAGATTACCCTGACTGAGGCACAGTTCCGTTGGCATTTTAATGAAGATCAGATGGCTACTGATAAGTTGTCGGATGGTATTAGGAAGTTTGCTGCCGACACTAGGAAATTGGAGACCCTTATCAAGGCGCTGCTTGCTAAAAAGTAAATGAATTCAACACTATTCATAACATTACTGGGGTTTAGCGGTACAATTAGGTTTAAGCTCAAATTTTATCATAAGATGTGATCAACAGGTTGTTTTCTGATATATTTTTATTTTTCCTTGTTTTTTTTGTATTGTTAATCAATACTTACTGTATTGTGAAATTGGGACCACAGAATTGTTGATACATTCCTGTACACATTGTTGTATAAAAAGTATATTGGTTGATTAAAAGGCTATTAATAAATAATTTTCCTATATTTTGTTTGTTTTTGCAACCCACCTGAACATGACAACATTGATAATAACAGATTTGGATTCTGTAACTGAATGGTCCAACGGAATCCTCATATTTTTTTATTTTTTTAAAAAAACGTTGCCCCACCCTAGGAATTTCTCCTGTATCGTGGGTGCGTTTTCAATGAATCGGACATAATTGCAGTGTGGCCATTTAAAGCACCTGTCAACAAGCCCACCACCACTTCCAGCTTGGTTCCGAACATGCTTTATAAGGGAGTTCACTACCCCACTGGGGGTGCCCATGGCGTGCAGTCGCTTTGTCTATTAGATATTCGCTCCTGACTGGAGGGTCTTTGACCAGTGTGTGTTGCCAGTAATGACTTAAAGAACTGAAACATGGTCGCTCACAATGGGCCTCATACGAAGGCTCAGAGTCACACAAAGGGCGATGGAAAGAGCTATGCTTGGAGTTTCTCTGCGCGATCGAATCAGAAATGAGGAGATCCGCAGAAGAACCAAAGTCTCCGACATTGCTCTACGGGTCGCTAAAATCAACTGGCAGTGGGCGGGGCACATTGCTCGTACAACCGATAAGTAAGTTTCTGCAGGTTTTTCCGGGCAGTAAGGTTCTGGAGTAGCGGCCACGTACGGGAAGACGCAGCGTAAGGAGGCTCCCAATAAAGTAGACCGATGACCTGGTGAAGGTTCCGGGAAGCCGATGGATGCGGGCAGCACAAGACCGGTCATCGTGGAAAGCCTTGCAAGGCCTGGAAGCCGTGGAAGGCCTTTGTCCAGTAGTGGACCTCTATAGGCTGAGGAAGGAGGCTGGAGGGTTGGAATTTACTTAAGAGAACAACAGGTTGTCAGGTTAAGTAATAGTCACGACTAGTTGAGGTCAACTCGAAGATGCCATTAAAAAACACGTTTACTTGTGTTCGATCCATATAGGTGAGGGCCTGTGCACACCACAATATGCGAAATGCACGCGAGTCAGGCCCAGCCTATAGACCTGTATAGGATAAAAACGTGCGGTAGAGGCACTTTTAAACAACACAACGGCGCGTTTAAATAGAATGTTCTTTATGGTTTACACCATAATTACTAAACATAATAATAAAGATTTTACAAAGGGTGACACAATGGCCGGTCTTATAGTTCAGAGTGACCTTTTACAGAGAAATTTCTGAGAAAAAAATCTTAGGTTTTACGATGACTGATGATTTTTTATGTGTGTCATGAAATAACTTGAAACGTTATTTAGGATAAGAGGGCGTTAAGAACGTGTGCACAGGCCTCAAATAGAAACGAATCGTTTTGCATATTGGTGGCATTTTTAATGCATATAAATAGGATCGTAAGTTACTTTTATAACAAATTTGCCCGTTAAGGGTCTCTTATTTTACCAATTTCATTATATCTATTGTATCTCATAACGCATGGTTTAGCAAGATGTTTCATCTAAAAACGAATATTACCTACTTTTTTAAATCTTGCAAAGAGTTTTTATGTCAGAAAACTGGTCAAATTAACTTTGGAATATAAAATAGGTATATTTAATTCTTTAATTCAATATATCCATACTAATATTATAAATGCGAAAGTATCTGTCTGTCTGTCTGTCCGGCTTTCACGTCAAACCTACTGAACCGATTGTAATGAAATTTGGTATACAGATAGTCTAGAGTCTGAGAAAGGACATAAGCTATATAACATCCCGCTATGACCAATAGAAGCAGAGCAGTAACAAAAAATGTTGCGAAAATGTCAACTGGGCCTTTTTACGGAATGGACTACAGCTTTCAAATTTAGCACTAATTGCAATTGCATCTAATTTTTTGCATAAATATTGTCATAAACAATAATTATGCAAAATTTGAAAGCCGTAGTCCATTCCGTAAAAAAGCTCAGTTGATATTAAATAAGCGCCTGTTAAAATAATGGGAGCAATATGTACTTCCGCGTTTTCTCCCGTTTTTGCAACATTTGTTTATTGTTTGCTGTATGTTTGCTATCGGCGTGCACTGACTAAGACATTTGAAATAAGTAAAAAACTTGTACCTACTATAATCGTATTGGTCTTCATTATATATAGGTTGTTACGTTTACTTTTATTCTTGGGGTCTAAGGAATAAATTGATATAAAAAGAAAGCGGTATCACTCTCACTCTCCCGGTATTTTTTCTTTTTTTTGGGTAATTAGGCATCTTATAGATCAGAGTACAGTTAGGCATCTTTCTAAGTATATCTTGGACACCAATGACTGATTACAAGGTGAAATCCTTCTCTGTATGTGTGAGAAATCAAAATCAAAGCATTTATTTCAAACAAACCAGTTACAGGCACTTTTGAATAATGTCAGAAGGTCGGTCAGTCAGTAAGGTGAAGCTAGTAGCAAATTCCAAAGAGTAGGTAGGTACCTATGGAGAAGAACGGGCAAGAAACTCCATGGACACTCTTTAAAATTTGATTTTTAATTTTTTTTAAATTTTTGATACAAATATTTGATTACATCATTCATGTTAAAATCAACCGTGTGAGAACGATGCAGAAACATATTGTACGCTAAGAGCGTCCATTATGGAAAACACAAAAAAAAACAACAACAAAAAAGACTAACCCAACAAATAGATGTTTTACAGCAAGTAGGTACACTGTGCTCATACGTTTGCCATGCAATTATACAATATAAACAAAATTGAATCTACACAATGCAAAGATAGTTTTGTCCAAGGTTCAGCAGCTTCAACAGTGTTCCCGAATACTAAGTTTAGCTCCTGTGTAGCTGTACCAGTGCCGAACACCGCTGTCAGTGATGCAATTCCGTAATTTAATGAAGGATTTGAATTTATTCAGGCTCAGATCTTGAACCACCTCTGGAAGTCTATTGTAAAAATGTATAGGTACATTGGCATCTAAAAGAGCCACCTATTTACTTGTTGTAGGTACAATAAATTTGTGCCTGTTCCTAGTATTTATATTATGGAGTGATGTCCATAATATAAATACTGTATTTTCTACACAATTTTATATTTTTATGAGCATACAAAAGATTTTCATAAATATATTGAGACGAGACGGTCAGTACCTATATTAATCTCTTTAATTTTTTCTCTGAGAGAGTGTCTCGGACCTAATTTATAAATTGCACGAACAGCTCGTTTCTGCAAAACAAATATTGTTTGAATATTAGCGGCATTTCCCCACAACAGAATGCCATACGACATTACACTATGGAAATAGCCAAAGTACACTAAACGGGCCGTCTCAATATCAGTCGAATTACGAATTGTCCTAACTGCGTATGCAGCAGAATTTAGTTTTTTTTGATAATATTTCTATATGTGGACCCCATTGAAGCTTAGCATCCAGAGCTATACCCAAGAATACTGTGCTGTCTTCAGATTTCAATTCTTCGCCCTTTATCAACAGTTTAGTTTTCACCTGCCTAACGTGAGGTAGAGAAAACTTAATGCATTTGGTTTTTTCTCGTTTAAGAGTAAATTATTAACATTAAACCAGTGGACTACTTTGGAGATCGCGCTATTTACATCGTCTGTAACCTGCTGCTGACGTTTAAGTTTAAATAAAAGTGAAGTGTCATTTGCAAACAACACTATATCGTGATTATCCTGAGAGGAGACCAGAAGTGGGACGATAAAAAGGTTGATGATGATAGATCAGAGGCAGGGTGGGGCAAGCGCCCCAGCTTGCCCCAGTGTGGCTACGCCCATGGAAACTACATATGTATGTACTTGTATATCATAGATATACAAAGTGGTGATGACAATACGACAATAAATTAAACATCGTGTACCTCAACACATTCTCAGTCTACCCATAAAAAATCATATAAATATATCCATTTAGGGTTGTAACGGAGGCCTTGTTAGCGGAGGCGGAGGCGGACGCGTAGGCGATGAGTCTCACCTCCGCGGAAGCGGGGGTTAACGGAGGCGGAGGCGGAGGTGAATGTAGGTAAGTATAGAAAAAAATGAAATTTATGGTTAATTAAAACAAAATTTTTATTTTAAATACGTATATTAATAGTAGTACACTTACTGAAAAAATATTACCTTCTAGTAATGAATACTAAGGAACACACAAATTGTATTTGCCGTATTCCCGTCTCGCACAGTTGATTCTTGACCTTTTCGCGCTCAAATGCGGCCGGACGGTTGTCGAGCGTCGCAGCTTGCGCGTTATTATTTTATAAATACGTAAGTAAACCTCCGTTATAACTTCGCAAAAATTGTGCGGAGGCGGAGGCGGAAGCGAAGATACGATTTCTAGCGGAACTTTCGCAGTAACGGAAGCGGAGGCGAAGCTCCGTTACAACCCTATATCCATTAGTTTAGTCACAGGACATTATTTTTCATTTTTCACATTTTCTACATGATGTACATACATGTTGACAAAGAGATTTTGTAAATATTTTAATGTCTTTGCATGTTGATAAGGAAGCGCTTACAGGTTGATGACCGCCGCATCCAGCGGTTCTAAACTTTAATAATAATGGCGCGAAAAAAGCAAGTCGATACAGGACCGCGCTGTTGTCAATCGGATGTTAGTCAACCAACATTTTAAAGGATGTTTTATTTCGTTTCCATTTTTATGCGATTTAGTTTGTTTCAAATTTTATTTTTTTTTATTTTTGGTGCTTTTTTTTTTCTATGGTTTAGGATTATTCCAATGAACCAGCATTGTCCGTGTTTTCATTTATTGTTGTATTATCAGCATCACTCTGTATACTGCTTATCATCAGTTGGGATTGCGGTCAAGCACTAGTTTATATGTTTGTATATATATTTGTGTCTTGTGGCAATCGAACCCGCGACACGCAGAGCAGCGATCAATCACATAACCATTGCGCCAACCGTGCTATGTCCAGGACGAGATTGTCTTCCCACGAGATTGATCGAAAGAATGCTTGAGATTGTATTTTTTAAATACTTACACTAGTCAAGGGCCCGTGGCTAAGGCCTGCATGTACTGATGATGGTCGCGTACGTCGGTCATGAGTATGCTGTGCAGCGGTTCGTACGATGCTACGAGCCGCGTATTAAGCGTACCGCGTTCACGTATCACTCTCGACAGGGCCGCTTTTGTCGGTCGACCGAGGAGCATGGTGCTGTGCATTGTGCGAGCGCCCATGGTGCCATATAGGTAAAGTACCTACGCGACCGACATCAGCGTAAGAGGAATTCAGCCCTAAATAATAATAGTCGCACTAGTCGATGGATGAGGTTAAGCTACGCTTGCTGGTGATTCTGTCCATGGATAACCATCTACATCACACCGAGACCCCTTCATGCTCCAGAAAACACGTTAAGTCGTTGGCTTAACCGTCCGGCTGTCATTCGTAGATCTTTGACTGTCATTACAGGAAGTCCAAAGTCTGAAAATCTGACAACCAGTCTTAACAAAGGGTATCGTATTACTCTGTGAAATCCTGGTATCCAGCTGAATCCGGTTTGGACTAGAAGCCGACCCCAACACAGCTGGGAAAAGAATAGGCAGATGATGACACAAAATCTCAAGTCCACCAAGGGGAGGCCGAAAGTAACTTCAGAACTCCTACCAGCTGCTAGCAACACATAGGTGCCAACTCGATTTGCCGTTCCGTGTTTGCGTCCCTGTTTTTCTCGTACACAATGACACCTACATATATGGCACACCCACTCACATCCACACAATTTCTCCAACAACGTATCGTATTTAAAAGTAAATTGAGAAGAGGAAATTGATGGTTTGCGGATATTGCGTTCCCTACGTGCACATGTCTGTTGTTTTGCATCCGCTAGAAGGCAAGTCTAGATAGAATATTGCAAAGACGAAGCCGAATGAAGTAACAAAACTACGGTTTACCACCTATATTATGATGGAGACATATAAATACCTTTAAATGTAAATATTGGAGCTCAGTGCTGGAGTAGGAAATAAAAAATTGCCCAAGTGCCACTTGTACTTATATACGAAGGCAAACAATTACGCAATGTAATGTACACACTAAATTATACTCACTCAGTGAAAGTTTCAGCTTTCCCGCGAAAGATTCATGAGGATGATGATGATTTTTTTAAAATTTTATTTCTCGGTGGTAGGCCACATCGGCTGCCGGCAGAAGTTACCACCCACCAGACAAAGTCTTGCCGCCAAGTGATTCGTCGTGTTCCGGCATGCTGTCTTGAGTGTCTGGTGAAGCCGTACGGAGGACGGGTCTGAGCAGTTGTGTTGCGATGTGTGCCGGGTACGATGCGCCAAGTGTTGTTTTGTCGGGAGTTTGGTCGTGGAGGGTCTCCACATCAATCTCCCTCAGACGCAGCATCGTTGGTCGTGTTGTTGGGTTTAATATTGGACCACCTCGCTCAACTGCCGTCTTCCTTCCTATTCACTAAGTTTTTTAAGTGAATGGGTTTAATAAACTAGCGCGCTTTACCATCAACGATTGCATCACTGCTTACCATCAGGTGGGATTGCAGTCAAGCGCGAGTTTATAATTATAAAATAAAAAGAACCCTATTAGCCTAATTGGGTCCCGTTGGCACTCTTTGGATATGGAACACTAAAACTTATCGTATAAACCTACAGTAGGTCAGTAGGCCTAGTATGAGTTTTCATTACGAAACTCGATCGTTGATATCGAGCGCGTTTGACTCAGCGATTAGCCAGCTTCAAGGTTGTAAGAACTCTCAACCAATGAGAGCGCCAAACGCGCTCTATATCGACGATCGAGTTTCCTATTGAAAACTCATACTAGGCCTATAGGACGTGTGTGATAACAAAACTATGTAGTATCGCCTAGTAGCAAGTGTGTGTAGTGATAAAATCCACATATTTGTCGTCCTCCGTGGCGCAGCGGTCAATATGCCTGCCTGCGACGTGGAGGCCCCGGGTTCGATCCCCGGCCAGGTCATGATGGAAAACGATCTTTTCATGATTGGCCTGGGTCTTGGATGTTTATCTATATATGTATCTATTATAAATAATAGTATCGTTGAGTTAGTATCCCATAACACAAGTCTCGAACTTACTTTGGGGCTAGTTAGGAAAAAATAACATTACTAAATTTCAAAAAACGTACGTGATATCTTATGAAATGTAACTTACTAACAATGATTAGGCAATAATAATTATTACAGGCGTTACGGTGCATACCTACCTTTTTTTTTTTTAGCAAATATTGTATGTCGTGAGGTGTAACAAAAGCCCTGTCCAATTTTAATTTGAAAGGGGCCCACCAGCCGTTACCGCAACCATTAACAAAAAGTAATAACAATCTTAATTTGTAAATGAAAAAAGTTATTACTATTTGCCACGTTTTTATTAGCAACAAAATTACCTCAATTCCATTAAAAACAGCGCTCGTTTCAAAAGAGGTCACAAGTTATGACATGTAGGAATGGGCGCGGATTTTTTACAAGTTGAACCGAACAGATAGATATTCCATTGGTAAATAGGTACTGTGTACCTATTAAACCAACATGACATAACTATGACATTTTTAAATTTTACGACCTTCTCAATAAATGTTGCATAGATATTGTAGGTAGTCTAATCCTCTGCTTAAAGTGTAAAAAGTCTCATAGTTTTTCTTAGATATAAACCTTTATATCATTAAAAGTAACAAAACGACTACTACTACACGATTTAACGTTGCCAATAAATATTGGCAACGTTTAATCGTTTTGAAAGGAAAATACCTATTAGCATTATTTTATCTTCAGGCCTCACCTATAATATTTTGTACCAGTTTCTATGCGCAGGTGTACTTAGTGCTAAAGTGATCTTGTAGATTACGTAAACTTGTAAAGTATAGGCAAAGCTGTGCTCGGGATATATTCATTTCTATATCATATATTCGGAATTATTTTAAATTCGACATAAGCAACTTTGAGCAAAATTTTTGAAAAATTTATTTTGAAACAGTTGTTGAGGCACTTTAATTTGCATAATTTATTGCACGTGAAACAATTTCGTTTTAAAAAGGGTCGTTCAACTACAGATGCGGGCGTGGCGTTGCTTAAGAACATATTTGGGGCCTGGGAGGAATCGCAAGATGCTCTTGGTATTTTTTGTGATTTATCCAAGGCCTTTGATTGCGTTCATCTCTTATTAGGAAATTGTACCATTATGGTTTGAGGGACAGAGCTCTCGACCTTCTGACTTCTTATCTGAATAATCGAATTCAGAAGGGTTGATGTTAATGGCAAGAGATATGCAGGATCTGTGGTCACCATGGGCGTTCCGCAGGGCTCAATTCTAGGTCCTTTCTTGTTTTTAATTTATATTAATGACCTACCTCATCACGTGAGGGAAAATCACAACATAGTACTGTTCGAGGATGACACTTCTCTGATTTTTAAAGTCAAGCGTCAACTAGCAAATTTTGATGAAGTTAACAATGCACTTTCTAAAGTTGTCCATTGGTTTAATGTAAATAACCTTCTTTTAAATAAAAAAAAATATATCAAAAGTCATTAAATTTTCTACGTCAAATGTCAGGTAGCTAAGTACCAATGTTCAACTGAATGGAGTAGTTACAACGGGTCCTCACATAGAGAAACTGTCTGGTTACTAGGTTCTGCCGCCTTTGCTGTTAAGAAAATTAGAAAGATAACTGATGTAGATTCTGTACAGTCACAATTGTTTATTTTAGTTATTTTCGTAGTCATATGACATATGGGATTCTTCTCTGAGGAACTTGTGCATCAATACCATCTTTGTTTTACAGAAAAGGGCTGTTCGAGCCATTTACAACCTTGGACCTAGTGATTCTCTTAGAGAAAAATTCAGAGTGGTTAACATTTTGACTGTAGCTTCACAATATATATTTGAAAATCTTATGTATGTACATAAAAATATAGCGAATTTAAAAAAATAAAATAAGCGATATTCATAATATAAATACTGCAAGAACAAACACGTCTTGCTGCACATCACACTCGTCTCCACAGAGTAGGCAACTAGTTCATGGGTCAATGTACACATTTTTACAACAAGCTTCCCATGGACATTCAAAACTTACCCATTAAACGATTTAAAAGCTACATAAAGGCCAAACTTTGCAAAAAGGGGTATTATAAAATCACTGATTATTTAGAAGACAATAAAGCTTGGGACTGAGTTTCTCGCTTTGCTAAGCATTGTTATTAAGCAATATGCGTAATTATGCTACAATTATGACATTTTAAACACTGTTTTTTTTAGTCACGTAAATTATTGTAAACATTTTCAATTTTAATGTCTGGACTTGAAAAAAGACTATGATTCCTGAGTTTGTTTCGGCTATTTCTTCTCAGAGGTAGTCAGTTAGGAAATGCAGGATCCATCAAGTTTAAAAAAATATGACGTGTAAAAGTGATCGGTGACCCTACTTGCTTAATAAACGATTTCATTTCATTTCATATAACACCTTCATTTATTTTAGCTGGATGGTTGCGACTATACATCAACTTTGCGTAGCATATGTTAACCGCTATAATATTCCTGAAAGATGGCTCTTAACTATTAACAGCCTATAAGGTGTCAACATCATTATCATCATCATCGTCTCAGCTACATGAAGTCGATTGCTGGACATAGGCCTCCCCAAGGATTTTTTTTTTTTTTTTTATTGGGACAAACCCGCCACACTTTTCCCAACCACTGCAACTCCTGAAAGCCAGAATCAACAGTGGCGACCGCCAGAAAAACGCCGAGCAATGAAGCTCGACGAGTCCCGGAGAAACGATTCAACTGTCTTGGGTCCCGCAACGAAATTAATCAGAAAAGAATAGCGGAGGAGTAAGAAAAAAGATATTATTTCCACTTCCCTCCATAACAAGCAGGAGACAGAACAGAACTAGGCCAAACGGCACAAAGGGACATTATTGCAACTGGGAGAAGCCCAGATTGCCAAACACCACGGAATAAAATTTGATTAAGTTAATGGGTCCTAAGTAGGTATTAGCTGTTACAATTGATTCCAATAATAGGTATGGCAAAAGCGCCTGAACGCACGGAAATTGGTTCTAGTTTCTACAAGGTCCGTATAATAAACGACTCCGGATGTAACTTGTACACTATCCAACATAATATTGCGTTCATTCTGCCAAAGAACACACTCCCACAAGATGTGATGTGCGGACTGTTCAAATTCATAGTTCGATGTAGAACACTGACACAAAGGGGAAGGAACAAGTTTAAAAGAATACAGTTTACTTTTAAAGTTGCCATGACCTGTGAGAAATTGGGCAACGCAGTGGTCAACCACCAGCCATGTCTTAGCCAGCCGATCGCCAACGGATGGAAAGAACAGATGGAGGTGCCGGCCCTTGATGGAATTATCCCACCTACTTTGCCATTCGGATAAGAGGTCCTCCCAGACTTCAGTCTGAGGTTTAAATAATCTAGAGATTTTATTAAAGTCGCGTTGTGTAACAAAATTAGTGTCCATGGCCTCCCCCCTCGCGGAGTAGTACATTGAAGCACGTCGCTGTACCTCAAGGTCGACTGGAAGTACACCTGCCAGTACCGGTAAGGCTTCAGTACTGACCGTTCTATACGCCTTGCATAAAAATATCAATGCCAAACGTTGGCTTTGAAGCAGTTTACGTCGTGCCGCTCCTATGCTGGCCCTATCGGCCCAAACAGGTGCACCGTAGCACATACATCCTAAGTAGGTAGCTCCATATATAGTTTTTAAAGTTAGGAATGATAGACCCCAAGTTGCTTTGGATATTCTAGTTAGGGCATAAAAGTTCTTTTTAGCTTTTTCACCAACTATTTTTATATGTTCGATAAATGAAAAATTCCTTTCTAAGATCATACCAAGGTAGCATACGGATTGCTGTTTTTTAATGGGAACGTTGTTAAATTTAATAGTAGGCAATGATTTAAGATTACCTTTTAGTAGAAGTTGATAGGTTTTATGTGGCGCAAATGCTAGGCGGTTACGATCACCCCACTGAGATATTAGATTTAGGCAAGTATTGGCCAAGTTCTCAAGTTCAGCTCGGGTACTTGACTGAATGAGCAGTAGGCCATCGTCCGCGTAACCAGTAAGTGAACAGCCGCAAGGAAGCGGGATCGCTAGGAAGTCATCAAAACCCAAATTCCATAAATAAGGACCGACAACTGAACCCTGAGGACATCCCATGGTTAGTGTTTTAGTACTAGAAAAATGACCGAGCTTAAGTACCGCGGAACCGTTTATAAAGTAAGAGTAAACGAGATTATATATGTTTCTATAGCAACCGCGGGTTTTTAATTTTAACAACAGCATAGGCCACCAGGCGTTATCAAAAGCCCCAGAAATATCCAGGAAGATCCCAATTACGTACTTGTTTTCAGATTGGTTAACGGTTCTTCTGACAGAAAGCGCCGCGTCGACTGTAGATTTACCTATGGTGAAGCCATATTGATTATTATGGAATTTTGGACCGTTCGGTAGTAAACGTGGAACGATGAGGCGCTCAAGAAGTTTACCCAAAGATGGTAGAAGTGTGATAGGACGATATGACTTCGGATCATCCGGTGGTTTGTCACCACACTTTGGTATTATTCGTAAGAAACCGCGTCGCCATTTACGGGGAAAAACGCCTTCAGCAATGCATCGGTTATATACAGTTAAGATGGCATCACCCGCTGTTTTACACGCTTCTTTAATCATCCTATTAGATATTTTATCTTCACCTGATGATTTGTTGACCGGTAGTTTTCTAACAATATTTATAAATTCGTCATTAGATGGTACGTCTGACATTGGTGATTCAGGTGGCACAGGAGCCCACGCTCTAATCTGTTGGTGGTAGTCGCTATCGTTAGCCGGTGAATCATCAGGGATAAGTGTATTAATTAGCACTTCTGTTGTTTCCTCTATGCCTGTGGTATGCTTATCATTGACTTTAATGTTTTGAACGATCCCCAAGGATTTCCAAAACAGACGGTTGGACGCGGCCTGCATCTAGCGCTTCCCTGTGATTTTGGTCAGATCATCCGACCACCTAGTCGGTGGGCGTCCGACGCTGCGCTTGCCAGTACGTAAGGTGTCAACATACATAGTGTGATTTGATCAGGAAAAGAGTAACCGAGGACTTTCTTGCCGATTCTTCTCTATAGGAAACGTCCAATTGGAACAGTGCACCTAGCTTCTGATGTTTCAAGGGCCCATGTAGGTTTTTGTGAAAAAAAAACAAGATATATTTTTGATTTAATAGATAATAATAATACGTATGTAAACTAAAATAAAGATAATAATACGTTTATTATCCAAATAATTGTCTGACAACATAACGATTTGGAGAACAATAAAATTATAGTAAGCTCCAATAGTTTAAGAGAGAGGAGTAAAGTACGGTCAAAAACAAAAAGAAATTAGCTCTGACTTCTAAAATAGGAAGATCCTGTATCTTAGGAGCCACTGTCTTCGGCTTCGCATTAATAGTGTACAAACATGTATGAGTGTATTAGCTGATGAGAAGTATAAGCAGGCAGATTTAGAACCGTAAGTTTTTATTAACCGCTAAGGTAATTGCGAACGCTAAATGGAGCGGAGTAAGTTTAGTAGACCTTGTGTGATCAGACTGAACTATTTTAAATAGAATGAGTACTACCATTTACGGTCTCGTAAAAAAGCCAGCAAATATCCACTTCCAAACATTCCCTTTACCCAATGCACATGCAAATAAGGATCTACGAAAAATAGTTCAGTAAATGTTCAATAGCATCAGTTTAAGCTGGTGCTACGCAGTGCTACGAAATATGCTACGGAAAAAGCTACGATAACATTTTTTTATAAGCTTGGTAATTAAGAATATACAGGTTGCTATTGTTCAGGATACTATTCATTCCCAAAGACTTTATTAAGTAAGAACTTTCGTATTGGTAATTTTATCCTATTTCATGGTACTTAAAGAAAGCTTTTAGTAATTGTTACGATTTCTTAACTATGTTGACTACTTTTGTAAACATCATTTGTAATTAATTAAATGTTATAATCAGATGCAGGTACTTATGAAATATGCTTGATAGGTATCAGGCATATTATGATGAGGTAGAATCATAATCTCTGCTGCGTGTGATGTTGTGTCTGAAAGTCATGTTAATGTCATAGTAAATAAGTGTTAAATTTGTTCTTGAAATGATAATCAAGAATATTTCCTTATTATGATGTAGTAGTGAAGAAAATTTTCACAACGGGGTAAGGAAGGGTGCGGGGGCGTCGGAGGCGGAGGCTTGATATTGACCTAGATGTTCATTCAGAGTTCGGTCGATGCGAAACTTGACATCTGCGCGTTCCTGCGTTTTGTATTTTTCGATCTAATGTACACTTAACTCTCTTGGTTTTTTATTAATTTCTTATAAACCACTTCCTTTTAGTGTCTACTTTGTTTGTAAAGTGATTCAGTGGTCTTCGTAGTCTAGTTGTAACGACTGTGATGTTCAGTGCGATCCTCGGTGTTCCTTGTGTCATTGGCGCGGTGGTGGCGGCCGATATAATGCTTGAGCAGGAATATTTGTTGAAATAGTTTCGGCTGTACTATAATTTAAGATGCCAAATACATCAAAAAAGTCAAAGGTCCAGATTCCTGCAGTTGCAACAGATATTCCAACAATGGACACCAGAATTTCTGATGTGAGTATCGACTACTGTCCACTAGATTTTCTTAATAGAATCTCTGTTCTAAAGTATATGAAATGTGATTCTATTACTAGTTTTCTTTTTATAATCCAAATCATACAGGTTTAAATGTGTTTTCGATATGTAGGTCACGTGGTACATGAAATAGGTCTCTATACTTATATCTTTCATATACTTATATGCCTCGTAACAATGACGATGTCGAGCCGAGTCGACAAATTGCGCATAACACCAGCTGATTCACGTTAATTATATGACTTAAAAGGTTTCGCCTTCATGCTAAATCCGACTCTTTTATAATGGTTGGTTTCTAGTGGACCATGTGTTAAAAGGACAGAACTATAAGTATACATATGTAATAGTAACCATTACCGAGCTTTGATTATATACATAGGTCTTAATGTTCTATCGTGCATTGTTGCACTTTCCAATGTCTTTTATTCACTATGCCATTCCTCATGTTTTTCCATCGTTTGTCTAAGGAACAAAAATATTCGGAAAAAATAGAAAACCTGTGAAAAGTAGGCGGAGCAACGGTAGTTAGTACTTCTTGACGGAATTCGTTTCTCTACCTGCTAGTGATTAGTTCAAATGAAATCCATGTATAAAATTATTCGTCTGTAAGTTATGTGAGCTAAATTGTGATCACTAAGTCAATCCATAATTATACAACACACACACACACACACAACACACTATACAACTACATTTTCACACACCTGAAGACACCCTGCATTTTTCGTCTATAGGTCTAAAACATCTTATATTATGTCCGTGAATTCAATGATGGCCAGTCCCTATGTCAAATCTAATTAAGAACTTTTTTTTACTCATAAATATTGTTTTTATAGTTTCGACCTTTAAACCTAGATGTCAATATACACAGTGGCTTAAATTAGATGCCTGGGAGTGTATATAAGAGAGCGTAATTAATGTATTTGATTTCAGATATATGATTGTAAAATTAAATATCTCTTAAGAATGCTAAATTAGAATCTTAGAATGCTTCTAGTAAAAGGTAATGGATACTAATTAGCATTCAATTAGCACTAGTACCATCATATAGATTATGAAGGCCTTCATTATTGACGCGAGTATATTGTTTCGTACTTATTTCCTAAAAATATTACATGGAAGTAATTATATTTATGTCTCGGAAATGCGGGTGACTGCTTTGTGTGTTTAGTAAAACACTCTTATTTTAGACACTATCTAATTAGAACACCAGGCAGCTAAAAATTAAATATTAAAAAAAAAGAACTATGATTCGAAGTTAAGGAAAAAACGTTTTCCGGGTTTTCCTAGTAGTTTTAATACAATAGTGGTTTATATTCTGAACGATGTCTTTATCCTATCCAGAGCAATGATGAGTTGAATCCAGAGCCAGCGGCAGAAGACGCAGAGCCAGCTCGCGGGAACTGGACTGGACGCTTCGACTTCTTGTTGTCACTGTTGGGCTACAGCGTGGGCCTGGGCAACGTGTGGCGGTTCCCCTACCTTTGCTATAACAATGGAGGAGGTAACATAACGAGTGTACAATGACGCTAAATGAAGCTGAGAGTCACTGTTCACATCATGATATCTTGATATTTTTTTTGTCAGTTAGTGTCGTTTCGATTTTTTTCTGACATTTGTTCCTGAAAACTGTCTTAAATTTTATATTTAGCTTTATGGGGGTTCCGTAATTATCCTAAGTGGGTTGGCAAGGTCAGGCAGGGCGAATTAGGTGCATCCGTTGAGACTTAACGCCGACCCGAACATAGTTGGTAATAGGCGAGGTAGATGATGATGATGACTTAGCTTTAAAAACCCCACAAATATATGTACCCCCTGTACCGTTCCATGCATCCATAAACACTATGTCTTGAGTGCCTTACATTGAGCACAGCGTTTTTAACACCAAAAGTGGAAGTAATTTCTCCGCAATTAATTTTGATCTACTAATTGATCAAAGTTGCTTACTTCGATGTACAGAATGTGTAGTTGACGGTTGTGTGATGAGTATTTTTATAGCCTGTACAGCACTTAGGCCCTGAGCAAATCGCAGAATATCTTCAAATGTCGAGTTGCATTTCTCAGAAAAAATGCGTGGGATGAGCGTACGTAATGAGAACGCGAAATACTTGGTATTTACGAGACTCAATGTGTCCAGTTAAACGGAGGCGTAACCCCTTCTTAATTATCGGATTACGGGCAGTCGTACGGCAGCTTATTGCATGCACTTGTAACATCTTTGTTAGGTGCACAATGACAAGACATAATAATAATAATACTTTATTGATCACTCCAAGAATTACAAATTCCTCTTATTCTATATACAAAATCATGGTAATTAATACGTCCTTTATTTATAAGAGATAACGTACTTAGTCTACAAATTACCAATTTTGACCTTACTTTTCATCTTTGCGGAGTTTATGACTCGATATAAAGCAATAACAGTAATCTTTTCTTACAGGTGCTTTTCTCATACCATTTACTGTTATGCTGATAATCGCGGGCTTGCCACTAATGTTCATGGAGTTATCATTTGGCCAGTACGCCGCTCTAGGCCCAGTGGCCGTATACAAAAAGTTCTCGCCACTCTTCCAAGGACTAGGTTATGGGATGGTGATAGTCTCCAGTATAGTGATGTTGTACTATAACCTAATCATAGCTTGGACTATTTACTACATGGCCGTGTCATTCATGAGCATTTTCTATCAACTGCCCTGGCAGAATTGCGATGCAGATTGGAGCACTGAACGTGAGTAATAATGAGCAATATATCATTGATTTAATAACGCTTAACAATAAACAAAGTCATCTTCAAATATTTCATAAATATTTTTACTAAGATTCCATGCGCCATATTTATCAAATATTAACAGAATGTACAGGGTCTGCCTTTTTTATTACAGATTGCTATTCTTACGAGGAAGCAGATATCTGTGAAGCAATCAATGGAACTTACTATCTGAGAAAATGCTTCAATCAAAGTTATGCTGAGTTGCATAATATCAACGCTTTAGCTGACGTAGCATATCGACGACCTCCAGCGGAAGAATATTTCACGTGAGTAATGAGTATGCTTATTTATGACTATGGACAAAGTCGCCTGTTGATCACAATTTTGAGAGCCACCCGCAATTATTTATGTACAAAACTAAAAATACATAATTTATCAAACCCACGAACGAACAAAAACATTTCATTCGGACATGACATGTGTATCACCAACAAACACAGTATTTTATGTTTGGCTTTATAATTTGCTTGCAGAAATCAAGTGCTGGGACTATCATCAGGTATTGAAGAAACGGGCCATATCCGTTGGGGCATGGCTCTTTGCTTATTAGCAGCTTGGCTCATCGTGTTTCTTTGCTTGTGTAAGGGCGTGCAGTCTTCAGGTAAGGTAAGTACAGAACAAATATTACAGAAAAAAATTAAAGTGTTATTTTTTATCACAATAAATCGAATAAATAAATCAAACTCTATATATAATAAAGTAGAGATTGATATACTTAAGTATTGTAATAGACCATTACAACAACTAAATAATAAAAAGTACCAGTAACCTAATTAAACAAAATTAGGTTTACTGATTTCGAGAAAATACAGTATTCGCGGCTGGCCAGCGTCTTTTCCAAAGACTGTCAAGTGCAGTTTGGAACATTCACTGTGCGTGCCTAGTCATCTACGAAAAGCTTATGAGATGCTATGAGCCTATGAGTCATCTACGAGACTTTTACGAGTCATTTACGAGTCGTCTACGAGACTTCTACGAGTCGTCTACGAGGCAAATATGAGTCGCTACGAGAGGCCTACGGGTAGTAATACCTACTAATACTTCTACGACTCGTTTCCAAGTCACCTATGAAAGGCGAAAAAGGCCTACAAATCGTTTACGATACTTCTGTGATTTGTTTAATATACGCCGGCCAGTGGCTACGGGAGGTATACAATGCTTTTATGAGTTGTTCAAGAGCCTCCTGAGGCTAATACAGGTCTATGATACTTCTACGAGTTGTCTCTCCTACGAGAGACTGCAATGGAAACCTAACTACGAAGATACTGATTCATTTACTATTCATAAAATTCACAGCTCTTTGAAATTATATTTTGAAATGTAACTTATCTACAACACTTACTACTAACGTAATTAGTTAGTGTACCTTGGGAAACTTTGTCTAATATTCGACTATGAAAGCATTTGAATTTTGTTGACTGGATGATTAGATTATAATATAAACAAGTTCATTTGACTATCTTCTATTTATTTTCATTGTAGGTAGTGTACTTCACCGCCCTTTTCCCGTATGTGGTGCTAGTCATTCTATTTTTCCGAGGGGTTACTTTACCAGGCGCATCGACCGGAATCCTTTTCTATTTGACTCCAGACTTCAGCCAGCTCCTTAATGCTCAGGTATTTATTATAAACGATCAGTAAGGTTATACATATTTTTATTTGAAAGAGAAATAACAAATTTAACACTCCATCTAATATGCAGGTATGGGGAGACGCTGCTGTACAAATATTTTTTGCGTTGAGTCCGGCATGGGGTGGTCTTATTACACTTTCGTCTTACAACAAATTTTCTAACAACTGCTACATGTAAGTATTATTGCTTTATAAAAGTAATTGAAGCCGATGTGCCGTTAATTTATTTGCGTAAAACAATTACCGCCTCCTCTTTCCTTTGCAGAGATTCATTGATCGTTGCCGTATCAAACATTCTAACATCCTTTTTCGCGGGTCTGGTGATATTTTCTGTAATAGGATTCTTGGCGCACGAACTGGATGTCGAGGTGGACCGAGTAGTCGATCAAGGTGCTGGTCTTGCCTTTATCGTCTACCCGGAAGTAGTCACCAGGCTACCTGTATCACCACTTTGGTCTATACTATTCTTTGTGATGCTGTTAACGCTCGGCCTTGACTCTCAGGTATAGTTAATAACTTTTATTTGTTGTGCAACCCAGATAACTAGTTTTGTACTCACTATAACTTATTTATTTTAGTTTGCGCTTATGGAAACAGTTACAACAGCCATTTTGGACAAATTTCCTAATTTCCGCCAGAAGAAAGTTTGGGTTGTATTGACAGTTGCCGTATTTGGCTATATGGGCGGACTTATCTTCACAACCAATGTAAGATTTCTACTTACAAACGATTCTTTAAAATTATTCTTGTTGTGAAGGACTTGGGTTCTATCATATTTTTTTTTCCAGAGTGGCATGTACTGGTTGCAGTTAATGGATAAATATGCCGCAAATTGGTCGGTCTTGATCATAGCTATCGGCGAGTGCATTCTGATAGCGTGGATCTACGGTGCAGAGAAGTTCTGCGGAGATATTCAGAGAATGATAGGTCGTCAAACCAAACTGTGGGTATTCTTCTGGAGTGCAATGTGGCGAATCATTACGCCTGCTGCTTTAGTGGTACGTATTTTTAGATCAATGTGCAAAAATTTCAAATGAAAAAAGTGACTGATCTTTAAAATTTGGAAAATTATAAAATGTAATTTTCAGCTGGTAGCTGAGTACATTTCTTTGTGTATTTGTGCATAATCATATATTTTTGATGAATTTTCGAAGTTTCTTTATTTATTGAATAATTGATAGCACAATTTTGCAGCGGATTGATTATTTGGTTGTGATCTTTAACAGTTCATTTTGGTGTTCAACTGGATTGAGTACAAGCCGGCGTCCTATGGGACCTATGTGTATCCGATGTGGGCGGATGCTGTCGGGTGGATCCTGGGAGTGCTGCCCGTAGTCGTGGTTGTCCTCATGGCTATCGATCAGATTTGCAGCGGACCCGATGACCTCACCATCATGGAAGTGTGTATTTTACTTGATAAATTATCCGCCATAATATCATATCGACAGATATAATAATATGTATAGATATATCTACATTGTGTACTTTTGAGACGGAGTAGATATTAGTAGGGACCTTAACCATAACACCTAAAGGAAAATGGTTTAGGGGACTGTATGACAAATTTGGATAGGCTACCTAAGCTTTTGAAAAAAATTATTGATAGTTTCATAATATCAAGTTTATTTCAGTGAAATTGTTACTTTCAGAGTGAATAGAACTAATGAAAAAAGTATAAAAACGTTTGAAGCTGTAGCGTAATTTGAACTTTATTGTAAACGTATTAAAGTTTAAGTTTGTTTTCGTATGAATGAAAACTAAAGTGAATTTACGAATGTTGCAGAAAGCTCGAGCGTTGTCGCGTCCGACGGAAGAGTGGGGCCCGTCGGCGACGGCGGTGATGCATCACGAGTCCGAGTTGTCGCCGCCGGTGCTGCTGCTTCACGGCCGCCCAGTGCTGCGCGAGCGCGGCGCTTGACCCCCGCATACGCACCCGCTTGTTGCCATGCGGAAGGTAATCGCATTATTGCTCTGTACATCAGCCAATACTGAGTTCATTTCTATTATTAGATTGGTCATATTGGTGATACATACATAGAGCGACTATGAATGTAAACTTTTCAGATAATTTTCAAGCACCAGCAGCAGTGCAGTGTTATTAGATCACTAGAGATTTATTTCAGCCAATAGATAGCTCTGTTTTCATTTGCTCTGTGTTCGTTTCAGAAATACATTTTTTTCCCTTGTACATACCGTCTAACTTCTGTATGCTATAAAAGCTAATTTTAAAGTCGATAGTTGCTCGAAAAGGTACTAAACGTTTTAAATGCTTCACAGACATCACAAGATGGTGGAGACTCAACTTCTATTACAAGTGCAATAGAAAACGACACTAAAAAATCTGGAGCAATATTAAAAACCAAAAGAAATTCTATAAAGCGGAAAGTTCAGAATTTTAGCCTTGAATCTGACGATGCGGTAATAGAACCTCTCTTGCAGAAAGATAAAGAAAATACCGAGATTATAAAACAAAGTGCCAAATATAACTTGTTGTCAAAAACTAAGACTGAAGTCACCAGTGAACGAGGAACCGATAAAGACAAATTAATATCGGACGATAAATTGCAGAGAGAAGCTCTGACTAATGCTTCTGTTGTCACGGATAGCAGCTTACCTGCTTCTAACTTGAAAGAAACTTCAATTTCTAAATTTACAAGCGCAAACGCTCCTTTACACAATCATATGAATACTAATGTGTTCAGCAATCATGACGGCTTAAAGACTTTTGCCACTCCTAAAACTCAAATTCTGGTCGAAATTGATGGATCTAAGCACGTTGGATATAATCCAAGTCCATTAATATTTACAACAGCAAAAATACACACTGATGGTAAAACAAAACACATGGAACCAGTCCAAATGACACCCGTACCAATATTATCAACCATAGAAGTAAGTGTAAAGAAAACTGGAATTAATGCAGGTGAAACTTCTGGCCATCTCACTTCCAATATCAGTGCAGTATATATTCCTGAGACTAACAAAAATATCACAGAACAGGATTTAAACCTATCTAACAATACGATCATCAACACACCGACGCCACAAAATAAAGTCTCTGATCAAAAAATTCAGATGTTTACTGATAAAGCAGATATCAAAAGCAATGCAGGTTCCGTGGCATCTTCGTCTAACACCACAAAATTAATACGCACAAATCTTTCTACAACCAACGTTAAAGACAAGAATATCCCAGAAAATAAATACATTAATAACGAAAATAAAATAGACAAAGAAGAATGTCATATACAAACTCATACATCGCAACCTGTTTCTTCATCATTAGAAGAAAACAAAAATATAATTCCGCAGGAGGCTAAATCCGGAGCAGCATCAACAAATAAAATCAAAGATAATGTAATATATGATCAACCTGTCATAACAAAAAATGTGTCAGACGCAATCCGATATCCTGAAAACAAAGCCACCTTAAACAAGACTTTCAAACCAGACAGCTTAGATTGTCAAAGAACGAAACTATCTGATAATGTAAGTAGTTCGGACATAACCAGTAAGGATAAAACTAAAGACATGACGAGCAGCTCATTTAGTAGCAGACAATTGCAGCGTCAAAACATTGTATTAGATAAAAACGATCCTATAACAAAGTTAAAATCAAACATGGTATCACTTCCTCAACCTGGAGAATGTCAAAAAAGGTCTGAAATAAATACTTTAAGTAATATAACCAAGTTGCCAAAATCTAGTGCCAATTGCATTCCAGTTAGTAATGTAACTTCAGTGTTAACAAAGATAAGTGGTACTGACAAGAAAACATCTACTTCCACAACTACAGCTGCAGCTTTAACCAAGAAGCCTTCACCCACCACTAGCAACTCCGCTATTAACCAAACAGCTGCCTTAGTAATTGACTCTGCCATTAAAAACACTGCTATAACAACAAATGCGTCAGCGAGCAAAGAACCTTTCCCAACAATTTCGTCTGCCAACAAAACTTTTGATACAACCACCTCAAATGCCAAGAAAATATCTACAGCCACTACCAAGGTAGCAGTGCCTATAACTGCAGCTGCTGCTATGAAAACCATTTCTGCTTCTATCAATACCACTGCAGTAACTAATACTGTGACGCCTAGTAAAGTTTCGTCCACTTCTTCTACATCTGGCATCAAGATTATTTCTCCGTCGACTAGCTTTGCAAATAGTAATAAAATACCGCCTATTTTAACCACTGCTTTGGCTGATAACAAGATATCCACTACATTAACTACTGCTGCAGCTAGCAATAAGATCTCTGCCCATTCACCTATTACTGGTAGCAAAATATCCAAAGCAATAATTACAACTGAGACAACTAACAAAATTTCTGCTATACCAACTACTTCTATAGCTGGCAACAAAATATTTTCTCCATCAAGTATTACTACAGCTGGCAGCAAAATATCTTCTCCATCAATAACTACTGCAGTTGGAAACAAATCTTCTTCTTTATCCACTGGTACAGCTTGCAATGAAATACCATTTACTTCAACTGGTAATACAACGATAAACAAAATATCTACTTCATCGAGCACTGTTCCTGCTGGAAATAAGATATCTGCTCCATTCACTACGCATGAAGCTGGCAATAAATTAATTTCTCTGTCCACACCTACCACGGCAGCAACAAATAAGATTTCTGGTCCTGTAATTACTACAACTGCTACTAAAGTAGAGCATGGTTCTACAGCAACCACTTCGGGAGTCAAAATCAGTACATCGAATGCGAGTTCAGCAAGCAAGCCTATAACAACTTCATCCAGTACTTTACTTTCATTTTCAAATACACCAATAACTAAGCCGGCCATTGGTACCACATTTTCTGTTTCAAAGCCAAGTAATGTATCAATTCCTGGAAATGAAAATGAAACCTCTACAACTAAACCACAAGTAACTTCAATAAATATAAAGCCTACAAGTTCAACAATGACTACGAAGCAAGCAAAAATTACGACAGTGTCATCTCCTATTACTACATCCCAACAGACGACAGTACTCAAGTCACCAATAGTAACGACAGCGAAGTCTGCAACAACTAAAACAATACCACAACCAGCTATAAGCAAATCAACAGAAATCACTCCAAAGAGTTCAACAAGCAACGAAAAATCTTTAACAGCCAAAAGTAGCTCCTCAACGATAAGATCAACTACAACCAGTGGAACATCAAATGTCACTTCAACTTCAGGCACTTCAGCTTCCTCTGGATCTATATTGGCATCGACAGAAGCCAATAAGGAAAGTGTCTCAAAATCCAAAGTTATAAGTAACGACAGCAAAAGTTTTAAAGCTTAACAGTTGTTACGCTTTGGGTTTTTAGGAGATAAACAATTCGCTCAATCCATAGTTGTAATGATAATAATTAATTTTAAAAAAACGAACTATTTCAACCTTTGTTTATCACAAGGTAAGATGTACAATCTAGTCATCAATATGCTTGTATCCTAGGTTGCACAAGTCACTTTTTCTTATGTGATAGAAAATTCCTTAATCCTCGTGACATCGTAATGTTATAAATAGTTGTAAATACCTACGATAGTATATTTTGTGAACTGAATGGTAAATGTGTTTAATCTCTGTATGTATGAAATCATACTTAATAATAGGGAATTAGTTTAAAAGCGCGTGTTGGAGTAGAAATATTAGTTATGGTTCACCTATATATGAAGGAATTGAAAAAATAAATTAATTAAAAACTGTTTTAAAAATTATATGTTCGATAAATAATCTTACAATAACTTAACTCTTGATTGTTTTAACCAGAATTATTAGTCCAAGTGCCATTTTAAAGCTTGAGCGAAAAACATGCGTAGCAATATTACCGAATAATGATCACAACATGGAATGTTTAACTTCGACGTACATACGATTACGAATGGTAGGCTAGTGGTGCTAAGAAAGACATATTTTTCATAGACAATATTATTATTATATTTTCGATACCATTTAGAGATGATTACCTAGTTTCATCTCACGGAGTCAATTTATATCATTATTAAATTGATATATATCAAACATTGAAATCCTGAAATTAAGTGAATAAAAATATATGTACCTATTTATAGATGTTCTGTAAATTTATTTATCAATGACGAGAGAAAATGATAAAATCACAGGGTAGAAACAGATAATACGAGAATTATTTAATAATAGCAATCTAAATTCATTGATGTACGTTTAATACTATTTTTTTTAGAAAAATTATTTGAGGCGAATAATATAAGTTAAAATATGTACCTATTAGTTCCAATAACATTATATTCTTCATTTTAAATTTAACTGGATCTAATTAAAGATAATGTTATTTAGAAAATACTCAAGTGCTTTCAGGTTTTTCAGTTATTCCCGAAAACGGCATTCATTTCAGCACTTTGTCTTTTTTTAAATCTTTTGAAAAACTGTGGGTGTCAAGCACCTCTGCCTTGGCTTTGAGAATGAAACCATCAGGCGATTCGATATTCATTAGAATTCAAACGTATATATATTCTGTAAAAAGTATGTATAGAAACAGTGCCAATATTTTAAAAGTAAACAAACACGGGTAAATCTTACATTCAGAAAATAATGTAGATATTAGAATTATAATTAACCTTTTGATAAATGATTTATTTTCTGTAGGTAAGTAGGTTTGTACAAACACGTTTACACGTCAATCATATTTTTTTTTAAACTAGACGTGCTCGTCGTTCCTTATCTAACTACTCTGAGACGAAAGGTCGAAACAACAAAGGTTTTGTATGTTATGCAGTACTGTCAATAATATAATCTGTACAGTACAATCACAAAAAGAGAGACGTTGTGTAGAGTTTTTACAGGGAGACTACTATTTAATCTAGCACACGTTTGAATTTGTTCAGCCGTATTTACTGCCGTGGGGTACTAAAATCAAATTGTGTTGATTATAATGAGCATCAACCAATTTTTGAGAACTATAATGAAATAGTCAATACCACCAAAGTTCCAGCACAATTTAATGTAAAGTAGATCGTCCGGTTAACAATGGATTCCGTCTATAGTATATGCACAAACATTTCCTTTATGTTTGACAATATCACATAAACTTCCTATAAGCTTTGTATAAAGTAGATATGATAGTAAATATCATTGCAGAAAAGTCTATTGTAAGACGAAGCACGTGTAACGAAACTTTAATCAATCGTATTTTCTTTCGAAAACACGATGGGGAATTTCGGATTCTTAATCCCCGATCTTTTGCCAAGTCCGTAATATATCTTAGCTTTAATTAAATTAACCAATTGATCAAAATTTTGTAGCTTAATTTATTAAGCTTAAATTAATTAAATTGGATAGCTTTTCAAAAAGGAAAACTAAAGTAAGCCTTAGTAAATCAGAACATTTCGTTGCGCCTGTGTGCTCTCTATTAGACAGAGTTAATATCCGATTTACATTTTGTCATAAAATTTTTCCTATAGAAATTTTTACATATAATTTCTTCAGCACAATTTAATGAAATTTTCAAAAATATGTGGCAAAATAAGACAAAAAATGGATAAGGCGTAACAGAAATCATAAAATCAAAAGCCATTTATTATAATTAGACTGAGTATCAGCAATTTTTGAACGTTAATATTACATAAGGGAGATCCCCATCTAGCCTGCCCTTCTCTTCCTAGTGCTTTCGCTCGGAAGAAGAAGTGGCGGAACAAACTCTCCAGCAGCACAGCTGTCTCTTCATTTAAAAAAACACATGACTTTATAAAATACTATGTATAGTAATTAACACAAGAAAAATGAATTAATCTCCTATATTTAAAAAAAATCCGGACAGAATCTACATAATTATGCGAAACCCATCGATATTTTTCAAGGAAATTTTATTGACTTCAGAATTCATATTGATTCCTACTTACTTAATTGTACCTAAATAAATTATCAAAAAATTTTAGATCGCCTGATGAACTGAAAACTAAATGACTGATTCCGTTCTGGTCTGACGTTCTGATTGCGACCATTTCGGTAAAGCTACAAATAGCGGGCAAACAGAAAATCTAAGTATGTAATATTGAAGTATGAGCTCATCATTATAAGACCTTTGTATTTGTTGTATTATTCAAAACTCTTTTTTATAACTTTAGTCAAGCGAGTATCTAAGGAATGAAATGAAGGTATAGAAAATAAAGAACGTGTTTGCCTCTAGCAGAAATTCGATCTATCGTGACGAGAATAAAACTCTATTTCAAAAATGGTTCTGAAAACATTCCGTAAAGCTACTTTTGTCTCATAACAAAAAGAATAAACATTTTTGAGCTATATCTAGTAATTAATTTGGAAATAAAACATTTTCCCTTTACTACCGTTGCATAAAGTTAACTGATGTTAAATCGTCAATAATGTATCGTCAAAGAATCGCTAATCCGTACTTTATATTAAGCAACATTTATTGACAAAGAGAAAGGAGTCTCAGAAATAGTGTAGTTGCGGCATATAACTGAAATACTGAAAATAAAAATTTTCCCGTTAAAGCTAACGGATTGTTTTCAGAATTTTCTATTTAAAATCTACCTACATACAATACTTACCGTACAATCATTATATCACAATTATATGGGAGCAAACCAACTAATGATTTTTAGCAACGTATAATTTGATTCAGCTCCAAAACACATCATAAGAAAATATTTGGTTGCATGGTTATTAAAATATATGAAGCGTGAATTTACTATTTTGGTGGAAAAAGTACTGGTTTTGTGATTATGTTTAATTTTCTAGTCAGCAGTAGTACCCATCTAATAGTTACAACAAATAAAATATAGTAGTTTAATGTTAGCACCACCGAATAATGAAATAAACTTTTAAAGGAAACTTCAATAAACTGCCATAGAAATACCTAGTTAGGTACTGATCTTAAGCTGTTTGTTTTAAGATATGTAGTTAGAAAAAAAAAATACGTTCGTTTCTTCTAACTTTAGACACTAAGGGGGATACCCCCTTATTCATAAAAGATGTTTAAAGTTAACTAGTGATTAGCGATTTTTTAACCATACATTTTAGACGTTTGCACGTCACTTAACTTTAATCTTCGTTTATGAATAAACCCCTTAAACACTGTGGTGTATATTCATAAAGGATGATTTAAGTTAAGTTACGTTAAAAGGTCAAAAATGTATTGTGAAAGAATCGCTAATCACTAGTTAACTTTAAGCAGCGTTTATGAATAAGGGGGTATATCCTTAACAAGTATTTATTTATAAAAACACAAAGTTAACATATCTCTATTTTCTTGTAATAGTTGATGTTGAGTATCTACACAGTTATTTTTTAGAGTCTATGCGTGTAATATCTTCCTAAATGTTGTACTTTCTACCATGTTGCACAAAGTTGTTATGTTGCACCTAATCTTACAAACTTAATAAATATCTACCGTCTCATGTAAGTAGATTATTTTGTTAAGTAAATAGTGATTAGATGAGTTAGTAAAATGTTCTATACAATTTTACCCTTACCTACCTGTAAACTTGCAAGTAGTCACATATTTTATTTATGTCTACTTCTCTGTATGTTACATATTTATTGGAGAACGATATATTCTAATAAAAATAATAATTTTTTAGGCAACAGTGAGTAATGGTTCGTTAGTAGATGCTTTGGAAGTACGGGTTCTTTGCACTGTTGAGGAGTATTTAAATTCAATTATTAAAGAACGATTGTGTCAGTAGGTACCTTAACTTAAACTCTAGATATCAATTTGGTAGATTAGATTTGTGGTTAGATACTTTACTCAAATTGTAGGTTTATAGTAACTAAGTGAAAAATATTATATTTAAATTAAGTTGTTATAATTTTTTAGATAACCTTATTTTGATAACTATCATGTTTTATCCTGTAGGCACCGAATTTATAAATGAACCTACCTGAAATTTGTATGATTATTGGAAAAGTAGTTCACCTATTTGTTTTTGAATAGGTACCTACCCGTTTAGTTGTCAAACATACATAGGGTTGTTGTACTAGGTTCACAATATTATCGTGTAGAGGCGAAGCGCCAGCGCAGGCGCCGAGGCCGGGCCTAGCCGGGCCCCGGGGTCGCGCGGGCTTTAGGATAGAGAGTTACGGCGGGAAGCACGGTGACGAAAGATACAGATACTGTTCACCGATACAGGGCAATATGGATATTGTGTATTTCCAAAATACGTATGTTTCTACGAGACAATTAAACGCCTAAATTGATTAGCATATTGTTGTTGAACTTGATGTATTTTAGAGAATTATTGATCAAATCGATGTTATATAGATGTTTATTGTAAATATTAGCTTTAATTGAAGCCAAAGAAGAATGGAATGGTCTAGAGTGTTGTTATAGAAGGCTGTATTTTTGGGTGATATTTTAGAAGGAAGGCGTCATATCTTTCATAACATTATATAAAATAACACGATATACCTAATAATAACAGATATGAAATGGGGACGGACGGACATAGAAATGGTAATGATGTGATAAATGCAAATGGATTTTAGTTCTAGTGTTGTTGTGCTATTAATAAAATATGTTCAAATGTGGTTATTTGCTGTTTTCTTTTGAATACACATCCTGCTTCCAATTTCAAACAAAAACGTTAATTGCACTCAATATACAAGATGATGTCGGAGTGTCTGTGTAGTGTGTAGGTAGGTTAGGCTTCCTCGGGACTGCGCCACACATATACATCATCTAATGCAGATATTTTTTGATATTTTATTTATTTATTTTATTGTTTATGTACACAATAAAATGGATAAGGATATGACAAAATTAAGATCTGAGTACAATTTAATCTCAATAACAAAAAGGCTTTAATGTCAAAAAGGTCTGTATATTTTTTTTTTCAGAAATGGTCTTCTAGCTAACTCCTACAATCTTTTGCGCAGCTGTTATGCAAGGGTGGGCAAGGCCCACTCTAGAAACTTTTTGTTTTTATATGGTGTTTAAAGTTGGGTTAGATTAGTAAGCCAGATGCCTCCTTAGACAAAATGAGATATTCCACATGCTATGTCCGATGGGGTTGATATAAGTGAATTCAAATACTTTAGAAATACCTGCTTAAGAATTTATAAACTACTTTCTTACTTTTACTACACCTACATAATATCACGACCGGTGTCCAAACGAACTGAGCAGAATTTAAACAAGGATCGAGATGGGTACTAAGTAGGTAGTAACTTACAAGCCCTGTAACAAAATATCAGTCAGTCTTTGCTGACATTGGTGGTACAGTGGCTGAGCGATCAACGGCAGCGCTGACTGTCGCGGGTTCGATTCCCGCCATAACAAATATTTGTATGACCTATAGGTAGTAATTCCTAGTGTGGGGTACCCAACTTGAAAAAAAAAAACAGAAATGCAAAGTGTGCAGTAATTATATAAATATTTGCACTGGTCTGGTCGTGCCTCGGAAAGCACGTTAAGCCGTTGGTCCCGGTTGCCATACGAACATCTAATGGCAGTCGTTACGGGTGGTTGGAGCCCTCAAAAGTCCAAAAATTGGTCTAACTGCAATGCTTCGATATCGCCTTCAGGTTGTGGAGGTCAGACGGCAGTCAAAATCAGCAGTTAGACTGGTAAAGCGGACCCCGGACTTCAAAGCTGAAAAAAGCTTTGGATGCGACTGGCATTAACGCTGAGACGAAGAGAATTATTGTAGGTAGTGGAGAATACCTAATATATATTCTTAAACTGATTACACTCTCCATTAATTATATTATTAATGTCGACCTAAATAAGGCAATGTCAACTTTATGAAATGTAGGTATGGATACTTACAGTTCTAGCAAACGAGCCGAACAAATCTAGTTAAACATTTGATGTTGGCAAACTTCAAATGATACCTACTCCCTCTAAACTGTTTGTTTCGATATCTACTTCATTGTCAGTAGTAATACATCGGGGACACGCAGTTAGGCTCTGCGACACGCGTAACATGAGTTATTAGCTTCGATTTGAGCAGCTACGCAAAGGCTTTTATCGTGGTGACGTCGAACTTTCTTTAACTGCTTTATATTTTTGCTGACATTCGTGTCGGTGAGTCGTCGTGAGTGCACGCCGCGGACGCTCCGCTCCCTCCCTCCGCAGCTCCACAGTACACAACTCGTCGCCAGCGCGACTACCTCGCCAGCCACTGACGTTACCGCCATAAACCAACCGTGAATACATTTTTAACCGTAAAATCTCAACAAGTTTCGTGTGTAATATTTAGTTAAACAGTGAGCCAGTGAAGTAAATCTATTCAAATCTGTACACTCAAGTGAAATGAAATTGAGCGATGCGATAATGTTTCGTTTTAATTTCATCCGAGGTGAAACCCTGAATTAAGTTTCGTTTCATACAAAGGTAAGTCGCCAAACAGTTTATTTTTTAGAAATAGTTAAATAATTTGTAATCGTTAGATGGGGGTACTTTTATCGTTATTTTTATGTAAAGATAAAGCTCTTGAATGCCTTAATAAGATAAACAAATTATTGATAAAACTGTCAATTTCCATAATGTTGTTGGTATAACACTCTCAATCATCATGTTATGCTATCCACTGTATGTCCTTGGTCATCTCGTGCTCTGATATCAAACCACTTGATCAATCGTCTAGATTACCAATATGTTTTCGTACAAACTGTACATCATGAATAATATAATATTTTGTTCATCAAGTCAAAAATCAATTTCTGATGCACACAACAGTTATAGTTACGTGGAACGAGTTTTTCAAGATAATTTTAATTGATAACTAGTTTGATATCCTGTCTGGATATCCTCTCCCACTTACCAAACTGGCTCAAAAACTTACCGTTATTAGATAATAATATAAATCACTTATGCTCACTTCGGAAAACCGATGATATTGTTATTCTACCAAACCAAACATACATATATCATATATATGTGAGCATAAAGTTTTTGGTATCTTTGTGATTTAAGGATACATCAATGTAGATTAGAAAGTTACTTGTTGAAATTGAAAAATCAATTAGTACCAATTTGATAAAAGGTACTGATCGATTAGTAGGTAGGTACAGTGAGTCAGTAAGGCTATTTGTAATTTCAGTGTTCACTGTATCTGTGCGCCTGGTTTGAAATGTAAGAAACTTGTTTGAGTTGGTATTGCACCGGGCCTATTCTATAGCCTGCATTCCAGGGAATAACAAAAGATTTTACCTTCGATAATGTAAAACAGAGTAAAACGCTACCATTGAATATTCTATATATAAATGAAATGGTCATAAATAGTGATCGGCAATGAGGTGTGCTAACAATTATAAATATTCGTTTAGAAAAGAAGTCGAGCATCTTGTATGGAGCGTGTGAACCGAAACCTCGGCGCAGCGTCTAGTCCGTCAGCTCACTTTCCATCCATTCATGGCGTCTCCAACTTTTTCCATCGATTTCTTACACCCATCTCTGTTCAGTTGGTTTTCCAGCTTTCATCTTTGTCTGCATCGTTCACTCAGCATGTGCGATACTAGATAGTTGATACTTTGGAAAACTAGATTTGCCATATACATACCTACCACTGGTACCACTATATTCCATGGAAGTAAAATGTTATTACAGCCCCTGATAAAACATGTTGCCTTATCGGAAATATAAATACAAAATCATATACAAGCTACTTACAGTTAAAACTATTTGCTATTAAACCTCCATACATTATACCGAAAAGTCCCTAAATATATAGTATTCATAATAGAGTTGGCCCGAGATTCACTAGCAACTATATAATATAGATGCAGACATTATTAACTTTTCAAATCTTCACGAAGCACAAATAAGTACCAGAGAGCTTAAATGAAGAAACTAGATAGAGAGACTTTGTTACAGGTTTCTCATTTATAGAATGAAGAGGAACCCTAGATTCGAGGTCGCATCAAAAGGAATCGCATCAGATTGTGTAATGTTGCACGTTGCGGTCGGCGCTCTATAGGAGCATCTGTGATCTTTCCTACATAGGTTAATGTTGCGTAGTCAGTACCTAACTGACTCCCATCAGTCTGGCTACATTTCTACATTGTTTAGGAAACGAACAGCTCTATCGTGTGCTCCTGGATTAATCAGTAGCCGCTCGTGTATCTATGAGGAGTATCGGCCGGAATAATCGGTCAGGCATGCGGCCCAGAGGTCGGAGGCAGTTAATTGGCGAAGAGTCGCCACGGCCGGTTTGTCCGGCGGGCGTTGTTTTACGGCATTCCTAGTCTTGTAAGCGAGCCTCGCTACACTCCAACACCATTGCTAATTCTGTTAAGTGGCACATCCTTTTCTTTGTTAGAAAATAATCAATTTTGAAGATATTAAATTTATCGATAACTATCGTACACAAACAAGTCATTGTTTATATTCGTGAGCTTTTATTGAAGTGAGGGTGTAATGCAATACAGTTGCGTCAAGTTGCGTGTCAGCTGTATGTAGTGAGGCTTCCCGCTTTAGCCGGAAATTAAGAACCCCTCGCCTGTACTCCGACTCCCCAAAAGTTTCGATAGTGTTTCCTAGCAATATTGATCCGTTACATTTTGTTATTCAGAAAATTATGAATAGTCGCATTCATAATTTCATGTTACATCAATATTCAACTGTGAAGTTTTGATAATCTATTGATTTATATAGAGATAAGTACTATCTAGCGTTTTATGTTTGCGAACGAGCGGACCGCAGTCACGTTTAACTCGTTTGCTTTCAAGGATAAACCTGTAATAAAGGCAGATTATCCGTGATCTTATAATGCTTACGTGGATTCGGTCGGCCATTGATCTCGAGCTGTTGGAAAAAACGGGGAACAGTTGTCGGCCGGGGCGGCGGGGATTCACGGTTGAGCGCCCTCGCCACCTGCGTCACTCTGCCACCCGCACCATGGCTTACCTAGCCAGCTATAGTCAATAGTGCGCACACACTACACTTACTCTATTTCGCTATTACAACAATGCTATCTACGAATTTAAACATACGCCATACGTAGTCACGAATACTATTGTTAACATGTTGCTTAGTGTGACTATTTCAATTGCGGCTGAGTAATAAGTTCTATACCGCTGCTTACTTTCAATGATTTAATGACAGTATTATCTTCATACATTAGATGTTGAATTATCAATTAAGGATTGTGTGCTTATTGCACAGCATCTTTACCCATTATTCCCCATAGCATTGAATTGTAACAGCGTCTAATTCATGACAGATAAACAATATATATATATATATATTTTGAACTGAGTGACATCAATTAATAGCATTCTTCAAGAATAGGTCAGATATAAAGAGTTCCGTAGAGGTAGGTAGATAAAACATTTTGTGGCAAGTGTACCTTTATGCAATTCTATTAAACTTTCACTTGCACGATTCTGTCATATTGTTGAATAGTTCGCTCTGTCAGTTGGAGTCGAGGGAGACGGTGCTATATTTTTGCTTCCATACGCTTACTTAATTAGACGCCGAAAGCGTTGTAGATGTTACATTATCGAGTTGTTTCATAATGTTTCTCGGGTCAGTTCTCTTCTGTCAACAAAACATTTTGATTTTATGTTTGAACAGATATTACTAATTTAGCAACTTGTAAATTTGCTCAAAGTTGTATTTACTAATGACTTTCGCTCGAGACTCTAGCCGCATGTAAGTAGGTTGAATTTTTCTTTTAACTTTCTGATTTTTTTTTCGAAAAGCGGTTTATTATGACTGTACAATTTTCCACGCTTAACCATCGCATAATAGTAGGTTTCTATAAATAATAAAATTTAATATGATGAGGTAGCTAAGGTGTTTCTTATGATCATAAAGCTGGACTACCTATATTTAGTTGATTTAAAAAATCTATAGACAGAAATCAATCAACTTAAATGTAGGTAATGTTCCTTATGGTTCTTTGAAGAGATCAAGCCCGACGAGCCGAGACTTGGCACAATTTACGAACGGATGTTGAACTCTACTAAGAACGCCAAGGCTCGCTAATAAGCCACAATATAACGGAGAAAACTAGGTATATTATGTGAGTTAGCCGAACAATTTACTTTTTATGCATAGGACAAGTTAATTAAGGCTAATATCACTAGTGTCGTAGTGTCAATGAGTGTGGTGAACATTTGCAGCAGAGCAAGTTGCCGGAGGCTGCACTGGCGTAGGTCATTGTACCGCTCGCCCGAGGAGGCTGCACTCGCCCCTTGTCCCCCCTCCATCCATGACACCCGCAATCCCGCATCCTTTATACAACTGATACAAATAACAAGGACAAAGCCTATTCCGTGAATAACAGAAAGACTGCATTCTCAAAAACCATAACTACAAGAAAGAAACATAAGTTATCATTTCTAAATAATTTGTTAAGAACGTGTTTGGCATAATATTAAATATGATGAGGGAAAAACCCGTCTAAGTTAGAACCGGATGATGTTGTAACTTCGCATAACGACAACTAACAAAGAAGAGATAGGTTATGGGCCATAACCTACCTTGCTGCCTGTTCTTTCTTTTCCATTTCATGAAAGTTCACCTTGATTACTTCCATCTAATTCCTCCGTTTGCCAGGACCACAATATCTCAACCTTTTGGCTTATTAAGGCCTAATAACAGCTTGATAACTTACAAGTTGGTGATCTTACCGAATCATTGGAAACTGACCTCTAAATCCTCTAGTATAAAAATATTTAAAATATTTTGCAAAATATTTTTAGTCTGGAGGATTTAGAGGGTTTTCGCTACACGTGAACTTGCGTTCCAATTACTGCACTGTCAATTTGGCCTTTCAACCGAATCTAAAGTTGTACCTATGGAAACAGTTATATCTCACTCATTGTAGCAGGTATACACAATTTGTCAGAGCAGCAATTTTTCTAAACATCTGTTTATGCTTTGTTATGACTTTGACGTACAAAATAGAATACAATTTGACCTTTGCTAAGCTGTATTGTTGTATGATAATGTCAAGGGAAATACCAGAGATCGTTTCTTAATGCCCTTAGCTGAGGATGGGATTGGTGAAATCCGTTTTAGTGCAATTTGTAAGGCTAGAAGTTCGAACTGTTTGTAATGTTGTATCATTAAACGTAACTAGCCATGTAGAGAAATAGACAGTTCATAAAGTTTAGGGTTTCATTATGTAAGATTAATGATTACGTTAGATAGCTATAAAATAAATTAACATTTGTTTCTGCGCATTGATTGGATATAACTTTTTCTTTTTATATTCCAAACACAAGCAGCATGGTGATTGCATAACACACTATCAGCTGCAATAGGTTTTATTTTGACAGTTGAACAACAATCATTGCGTTATTTACGTTTTTGAGCAGACACATTTCGAATTTAAGAAGAAATATGCTTCAAAATGGTTTAAATTGAGAGTAGGAGTGTGTTATGTAATTAGGCTGATGCTTATATAATTTGGAGACGAGACGCGTCAGTACATTAAACTGCATATTTCTAATGACGTATTCTTAGTCTAGGAATATCATTTTTATAATAAATTAAATAACCTTACTTTAATCACTAAAACGATTCGACTGATTCGTTCGGTTCATAGTCGGCCCATCAGTACTATTTAGTTTGTTAGAATACATATTATTTTTTCATTTCAATGTTCGGATATACTTACATACGAGTATTTTTAGTATATTATACCTCATTATTATTACCAGCTTTTTCATTTATTATCGTTTCTATGTTGTATAGCTTGTGCTAATGCCATCTTTATTCTTAGCATTCAGTTAATAATAATGTTGAAATATACTCCTTGAATCATCATGATTGATTACAAGGCGAAGGAAAACATCTTGACGAAACTTGGACTTTATTAAGTCTGAAATCGCCAACCCGCATTGAGCAAGCTTGGTGATTACGCTCAATCCTTCTCTGTATGAGAGAAGACCTGTGCCCAGCAGTGGGACGATAAAAGGTTGAAGATGATACTCCATCCACGATAGCATTAGAAAGAAGTTAAAAAGATTATTTGTAAGGTACACTTTGTAAAAAAATTACAATAATGTACCTACGAGTGTATTGTAATTTTTACTTTGTTACTGACTGACTGTTTATTATAATCAACTTATATAACTGTGATACTTACATATGTCAACTCATTTGAATTATCACATCTTCGGAATTTATGAGGTTTTCAAATAAATATTTTGTTATTTTTTAAGTAAAGCACTGTCAAACGCCATAAAGAATAGAGATAAACAAACCAATTTAGGGTTATCATAACTCACGTTTTACAAATCTCCTGTTATTTACATGATTATCGACTTTTACATGCTAACTATTTATTAACAATTCCTATTGCAGCATATTTTAATAGAATCACTAAAATAACATGCATTAAAAAGTCGACATTAATTTTACGTGATAGCCCTACAAAAAAATAAAGATGGACGAAATCCAGGTATTAAACACATTTTGTGGAATTCAACCAATGAATAAAGTCAAGGCATTTGTCAATACGATTTTGCGTATATTAATTACTTTCAAATCAACTGCATAACACATGCGTTGTAATACTTTCAACTTTGGACTAAGTATAATACATATGTATCAAAAAATTTAACCTATTAGGAAATTAGTTTACATGTGTGTCATATTTCATTCAAAACGGTGAAACGTTCTATGCAAATCATAAATATCTAAACAGATAAACTGTTTACATTAGTAGAAGTAAAATTATTACTTTTATGAAAATCATCTATCTAGAAAAGGTTGTTAACATCTATCTTTTAGGCGTAAACTACTCGTTGCCTAGCAACGGTTTGTTTCCTTCTATTCTTTATCGAATTTGGCCGACATATACCCCCTTATTCATAAACGCTGCTTAAAATTAACTAGTGATAGCGATTTTTTAAACATACATTTTAGACGTTTGCATGTCACTTAACTTTAATCATCCTTTATGAATAAACACCACAATGTTTAAGGGGTTTATTCATTAACGATGATTAAAGTTATGATTAAACTTTAAGCAGCGTTTATGAATAAGGGGGATAGTTTCCATGTTAAAAACCTAAAAAAATCAGGGGTGCTTTAGCGGTAGCGATATCCTTGTTCACAAGCTAGACTAGATTTAAAATTTAGTGCATCGTGTTCTTTTTATTTAATATGAAAAAGACAGAACAAAAATATTAGTTTAGTCGTGTCAACTTAGTCCGCGCCTGACGTAAATTGAAGTGTTTGTTCGCGTCCAAACTGTCTGTGGAGTATCTTAATTCGACAGAACTAAACTAAGCAGTACTTCACACCAGGGCAGCTTCTAATGTTGTACAAAGCACATGTCCGTTCGTGTGTGGAGTACTGTACTTCAGCCACATTTGGGCTGGTGCTGCTATGTGATCTTCTGTAGTTTTATCAATGAAATATATAGGAAAGGATGTACTGAACTTAAAAGTTTAGTTTTTGAATTATTATATTGTCACCAGAATCTGGAACGCTTTACATTTTACTGTAAGTCAATCAAATCTGAAATGTTTCCCAATCCGATTATACATTGCGGCATCAAGGTTTTTTGAAGTGAAAATTCTTTAGCAGCGTTCTGATTTGATTGGTTATCTTGAAACCAAATTTATTAAAGGTTTCACTTCTACCATCATTACATAGGTATTCTTTTTTTAAAATTTTGCCAGGATATAAAGATTTTCGCCAAAATAACTAAGTAGCTGTATTTGATAGTCATTCACTTATTGATATATGTGAATACAATCTTACCTGTTTCTTTCAGATTTTTTTATTTTGTTACACAATTTTTATTTTATTATCGTTTTTTTTTTCTTTATATAGTTTAGGGACTTTCACACGACTGTGTAAGTCAGTCCCATCGTAACTAATCCAAAAATATAACTAAAGCCTCACCTAATAAAATTAACTTAATCATATCAAATATAAATACTTTATAGGCGGCGTCTGAAATAGGTGTGGACAATAAGTGATGGAAAGTACTCTAAAATCTTTAAACAATTTTTCTCTTTCAGACTGTTATCTAACACGTTCTGTCAATAAGTGTGAAACATCCTCCGTCGTTGCGCACATCTCACAGTTTGGTGAATTAAATGAAATGAAATCGTTTATTAACCAAGTAGGATCACTGATCACTTTTACACAAAACTATTATTTTTTTAACTTGATGTAGCCGGCATTTCCTAACTGATTACCTCTGAGAAGAAATAGACGAAACAAACTCAGGGATCATCGTCTTTTTTCAAGTCCAGACATTAAAAATGAAAATGTTTACAATAATTTACGTTATAATAACGCATATTGCTTAATAACAATGCTTAACAGAGAGAGCAGCTCAGTCCCAAGCTTAATCCTTTTCATAAGAAATCTAAACTTATTGAGCGGTATGTGTCCCGATCGCAGTCTGTGAGCGATATAAAACCATGGTATATGAGGAGGCTCCGATACTATAGATCTATGCCAAATTCCTTTCGACATCGGTCTTTCGTCAAAATATTCTTTCCACAATCCATAGCACTTGTGTTCATTCATTCATCATTTCCTTTCTCTCATCTATCCCTACTTTTGCCAAACGACCCGCCTCTTAATTACCCTGTAAGCCTATGTGCGATGCAACCCATTGCAACCTCAGATCGAACCCGTTATTCCTTAACTTAAGATATACTTAGACAGAATACCATATGCTATCGGTGTACCTCTGCACCCAGAGGCGCGTCGAGTAATTATTATTTACTAGCTTCCCGACCGCGGCTTCGCTCGTGTGAAGTTCGGTTATATCGCGCTTTATAGATTTCCCTCGAATATCTTTCCGGGATAAAACTACCCTATTATTTAATCCGGACTTCTAACTTTACGTCTGCAAAATTTCAAAGCAATCGGTTCAGTAGTTACGGCATGAAAGTGGAACAAACAAACAAACTCACTTTCCCATTTTTTTTAAAATAATTATAAACTAGTGCTTGACTCCAATTGCAATCCCACCTGACGGTAAGCAGTAATGCAATCGTTGCTGGTAAATCGCACTAGTTTATTAAGTATATTCACTTAAAAAACTTAGGAATAGGAAGGATGATGGCAGTTGAGCGAGGTAATGCAATGTTAAACCCAAGACCAACACGACCAACGATGCTGCACCAGAGGGAGATTGATCTGGAAACTCTCTACGACCAAACTCTCGACACAACAACATTTGGCGCATCGTACCCGGCACACATCGCAACACAACTGCTCAGACCCGTCCTCCGTACGTCCATTTATAATATTAGTAAGGATTATCGTTATTAACATTATCTTTCGAGTTTTGAATTAATCAAGAAACTTAACTGCTGTGCAACTCTGCTTCTAATGAACCTCATTTGCCTGCGACGTGGAGGCTCCGGGTTCGATCCCCGGCCAGGTCATGATGGAAAACGATATTCTCCTGATTGGCCTGGGTCTTGGATGTTTATCTATATATGTATCTATTATAAATATAGTATCGTTGCCTTAGTATCCCATAACACAAGTCTCGAACTTACTTTGGGACTAGCTCTGTGTAATTTGTATGTAAAAAAAAACCCGTTGCCCCACACTAGGAATTTCTCCTGTATCGTGGGTGCGTTTACAAACATATAAACTCACATACACAAACAGGCAGACCTGGACCAACTAATTGTAGGCCATACATTTGTTCCGTGCGGGAATTGCTGCACTGCGTCAATCGTGTCAAGTTATAAATCTACGTTATTTTAAGAATAAATATTTGTGGATTTGCTTGTACCAAAAATTATTCTTAGTCTCATTCAGATGACATCGAGAATAATAAAATAATACAGCTATAATCAACAGTCTTTCATTCAAAATGTTGATGATTCCTTTATAGAGTAAACAACTTTAAGAAACTTGTTTCGTTTTAGCACGCTTACTGGAAATTAGAATAGTTAATTAAAATAATTAAAAATTTACGACATTAATATGTAATTATACCAAACCAAGTATTTATGTCTTCGGAATAATTAACAATTTTAGACACATATGGTGGACGTTCCACATAGCTGGCTAAATAATGGTAGTGTTCAGAATCTTGGTCGTGCTTGCATTCTATTTTAAAGACATTTACGAAGAAACATGCTAGCTCATAAATATTCTTGTAAGTAGGCATATTTATAATTTGAAGGTAAATAAAATGGTGATGTCAATGAGTAAGTAATTGGTCTGTCAATAAGCAAGTCAAACTTAAATTGTTCATAACAGTTTTAAATATAGTTAGAAATTTTGGAGTTATACATTTACTCGTCTATTCATTAACGTTGCTTAATATACCCCTTTATTCATGAACGTAGGTGCTTGTGATTAGCGACTGTTTAACCAAACATTTTTGACGTTTGCACGTCACTTAACTTTAATCATTGTTTATAAATAAATCTAAATCTCTTTAAATACTATGGTGTTTATTCATAAACGATGATTAAAGTTAAGTAACGTTAAAACGTCAAAAATGTATGGTTAAACATTCGCTAATTCCTAGTTAACTTTAAGCAACGTTCATGAATAAAGGGGTACGTGTACAGTTTATTATATTGTCATCTACGACTAGCTGACCCATTAGACGTCCTGCCCAGATTTCAATAGTCCATGTTTTTGCAAGTCAGACTCACGTACCTACCGAATCTTCCGTAAATATTAGTAGGAAAGTAACTACAAATTCACGGTTTTTAGATAATTTTATTGCGTTGTGCTACATAACATAAAATTGCTTATTGCCAAAATACCTTGGTCTGAGGTCAACGGGCAGTACCTATAGCCCCTATAGGTTTTCATTCCCTTGCGAATGTCAAAATATGCGGCATAAACGGAGCGCCTGTATCTTTTGATTGCGATTACTTAGGTAGGTACTTAATATACCTAAAACGTTATTTTTACTATAAAGGAAACTTAAATATAGTTGTTATGTTCCGTATTAGCAACTGAATCGGTTTCCACCACTTTTACACCCTTCACACCACCATGTTGACAATCCGATCTCAATCTCAATTTGTCAAAAATTCTTTTAATTTGTTTCCATTTTGACAAGTTTTCAGCAGAGATGAGACTGCGACTACATTTTGAACATTCTAAATTACCTTTAACATATAAGGCATTTTTATATCGAACTCCCCACGGAATCGAAATTTATCGTAACGCCGGGGCACAGCTAGTAGGTACCAATTATAATTAAGACGAAAGTTTGTTTGGATGTATAGATGGATGCTTGTTACTTTTTCACGCAAAAATACTAAACGGATTTTGATGAAACTTTATAGTAATATAGTTTATAGATCAGATTAACACATAGGATATATTTATTGACGTTCAAAAAGTGCTGATTCTCAGACTAATTTGAATAAATGACTTTTGATTTTGATACTTTTTATCCCGATATTCTAATGGGATTAACACTTTTGCGGGTGAAACCGCAGGACGCTGCAAGTATCACATGTATGTTCCCATGTTTCTACTTATATTTTCATTATGAGACGAAGAACAATGGATTGCTTGCACATTCCATTGTCTGTCGTCAACTGACTCTGTATCTGTTTTGTAAAAACATCATCATTATTATCCAACCTCTTTATCCGAAATAAAAATTTGAGATCGAAGTAAAATGTCTTCTTTCTGTCTACATATAACCCTAAAGTATCAACTGTCATCACGGTAAGGTATAAAAGGTTCTGGGTCAGGGTTGCGGGTTGGTTAAAATGAAACCGTGGCCCTGGCACACAGACAAGTGAAGAAACACAGGTGGGTTTAGTCAGTAAAAGCCTGACCACCCTTCCGCTCCAGTCAGTGGCCAGAGCGGGAGAGGTCATTTGATGATTTCCTATCCAGCACAAAATGAAAAGGTATACAAGGTTGACAGAGGGGACTGAAAGAACACGTGCTGCACCGATCCTAAGCAACACGGGATGGGCCATATATATATATATATATATATATCATTCAAATCAATACCAAGCTTAAAAGGAATTCGAGGGCAGAATTTGTGAAAATGAAACATAAATTCGTTTCCTTTTGTGATCGGATTAGCATATCTATTCAATATTCTAATTAATAAGAATTCCGCATAATGCTGGGAGACTTAGGCAGTAACATAATGGCCAGTTATGTTAATATATCTGAATATTATGAGTAGACATTATTCTACAACGGTACGCTGACACACATAAAGTTTTAGAATTGCTTATTTAAATGGCTAAAGCTGGCTGGCTTGCTATGTTTTTAATTTGCTACTTTCTTAACATTTTACCATAAACCCTCACCTTAATACACTCTCACTTTTTGACATCGGCGAGATAGGATTCTTTTCTTATAGCCCTATACCTACATAATAGGGCTATAAGATTTTAAGTAAAGGTAAACCTCGACTTTGACGATATTGAACACTTTCCTTACTACCATACAATTGTATCTAGCCGTTATTTAGGCTAAACACAACATTAATACACACATCAAAAGTGTCTAGGGATCAACATATATTTTTGCAATAACTTTTCTCCTGATTGATATTAATTAAAATTTTCTTTAAGGATTCATCAAATAAAGTGTTTTCGTTTGTCACAGTAACGATAAACCAAGTCACCTTTGCATTAATAAAGAAATTTGCCATTTTCCTAATAAAGGGATATTTGACATTTGAACCACTAACACAAAAGTTCGAAAAAAAGACTGAAATAACAGTTTTCTCTAAAATTTTATTGGGTAACTTAAACAATTAATAATCCGTGTTTCTACCGCGAACACTAACAACACAAGAACATCGGTTTGGCATACTCAAAATGAGTTCATCCAAATCACGCTGTGGAATGGCGGCCCATGTTCGTTGCAACAACAAAAAAAGGCCTTCTTGCGACTGGATACCCTCCATATTCGGCAGAGCTCTTCTCTGTAGCATATCCCATGCATGCTCAATCGGGTTCAAGTCTGGCGACTGAGCAGGCCAGGGCAGGACATTGATGTTAGCTGCGGCGAGAGTCTGTCTTACAACTCTTGCGGTGTGCGGTCGTGCATTATCATGCATTAACTGAAATAAGGGACCGATTTGCACTTGTAGAGGAACGATGACGTCTGATACAATCGTCTCAGCATAAATTTGAGCGTTGAGGTTGCCTCTGATCCAAATCAACTCAGTTCTTCCGCCGATCCAAATACCCGCCCATACCATGATGGTTCCACTACTATAAGGATGGACTTCCTGGCAGGATTTTAATCGCTGTTGGCGTCCAGGGGTTCTCCAGTGTCGTATACGTCTTGTATCCGGTCTCATACCAAAACGAGACTCATCAGAAAAGCACACGAAACGCCATTGTTCTTCTGCCCAATTTCTGTGTTCAAGAGCCCATTGATATCGAATCCTACGATTGTGCATTGCTATAGGTGGTACCCGTAGCGGTCTTCGGGAATGAAGGTTCACTTCATGCAAGCGGTTTCTGACTGTTTGGTCGCTAATTAAGTTCCCTGAAGAGTGATGAAGCCGCACGGCTAACATCATGGCGGTTATTGTTGGAGCTCTTCGAGTTAAGATTTGAATGTATCGGTCTTGTCTCCGTGTGGTGCAGCGATACCGTCCTCCATGGCGCTCAGCCACGGTACCAGTGCTTCGGTAACGTGTCCAAAGTCGACTGATAACACTCTGACTTGTATTCAGAGCTAAAGCCACAGTACGTTGCCGGGAACCAGCTTCTATCATTCCCACGGCTCTGAGCATTTCTTCCCTGCTTAAATGACGTCGCCGCTCCATAATAACGTTGGTTTTAATCAGTAGTAGGGAAACAGTAGCACTAATAATGTCTTCAATGCGTTGTATGTTTTTATAGGGAAAATATTGACAGCTGATTTTCATCTTTTACTCGAATTTGATTCACAGTTCCTGATTCAAATTATGAAATGCACCAAAAAGGATCCATATAAATTTATAAAATCATAAATTTATTACAAAGCCACATCTCAATCTCAAGAAATCCGCATAAAAATGCTTGATCCCTAGACACTTTTGATGTGTGTATATAATGAACTTTGACGTAACACTGACACACTGACACACGTTGGATAAGTTTTTGTGGTTAGACCCCTTACCTTTTATCTACTTTAAACAACTTCCTTATCTTATTAAGTTTTCCTTTTATTAATTTAGACAGGCATTGCCAGAAAGGAATGACGTTGATATGATAATAAGTTTGTGTCGTGTCTTTTCGACGAAACCATTATCACGAATTCGCAACTGGAGAATTGTAGTTCTCTGAGGGCATAAACTCATCATTAAACATAACTCCCCAAATGCCTAATAGCCTTGTATTTTTTCTTTTTTTATAAAACTTAGACCACACTAGGAATTTCTTCTGTAACGTTGGTGCGTTTACAACATAACTAACATAGAAAAAACAGCCACTTGCCGCACTGCACACCCGGAACAACTACTTGTAGGTCATACAAATATTTGTTCCGTGCGGGAATCGAACCCGCGACACGCAGCGCAGCAGGCAATAGCTTAACCATTGCGCTATCCGTGTAGTTTACAAGGTTCTAAAGTTTAACACTACCTAGAATAGAATACTCATATGTACACCATTTAGATTACAAAACATAAATATAAAGATTTTACAAAGGGTGACACAATGGGCGGTCTTATCGCTAAGAGCGATTTTTATTGACAACCTGTGGATGGAATACTAAGGGGAAGGAGAGAGAAATAGTGTAGGTTTTTCCTAGCGTTTTGAAGGTCAACATATCGTTTCATTATCAATATAAAATATATAAATGTTTATGCTGGGATAGAGAAAGGGAGGACAAAGAAAAGAAGGGTGGTTTGTGTGGGGGATGATAAGAAAGAGAAGGGAGTGAATGATAGCGAGAAGGTTGACGGAGAATGGTAGAAGAAAACGTGTTGCGTCGATCCTAAGTAACACGGGATCAGGGATAATTTGACATCTTTAGTAATATCATCTGTATTTGGCTCCCTCTTTGCATTGCATCCATTTCAATTCGTTACACGAGGAATTCTGCTTTTTATTATGATTTCTACTTTTCATACTTTCCGACTCTAAGATTAATAGATATATATTTTGATTATAATAATTATTTTTAATTCACAGGGCAACAATGTACGCTCCATCAACAGCTTCAACAACGACGTCGGGGTCTGGTCGCGCAGCTGCCGCGCCGGGAGACCGACGCGTGCGAGCTGTGCGCTTGGTGCGTCCGCGCCGAGCCGCGCCAGCCTTCGGCTTCGCGCTCAGAGGCGGCAGAGAGTACGCCACCGGCTTCTTCATATCCAAAGTCGACTTCAATTCTGAGGCATACGTTCAGGGATTGAAGGTACTTTTTAATGATTTTATTTATTCATGATTCAGTCGATCGCTCAGCGACTGCACCAACCATATCGTCTCTGTTAAATATTACCTGTGAAAATCTCAATTGTCTAGCTATCGCGGTTAATGAGTTTTAGTCTGGTGACAGACCTACAGACAGCGGAGACAAAATACAAACGGGCCCTATTAGTAAAAGTAATAGGTAAGTTCTAACTTAGTATTAGGGTGTCATTTTTATCATTTGCGTGCGAAATCCTAAAAATTAATTGATCCTGATCATACATACTGCCATGAAAAGTGAGGACAACAACATGACAGATAAATTCTGTATGAATAACATCTGAATTATGAATCCTATAATATAGGTCTTGAAAAGCCAACGGTTCTGGGGAAAAGTAGAGCTATACAATATATACTACACGAACGTTAAATCATCTTCCTGAGCTGAGAGTAATCGAAATATTTTATGGTCGTCGTGAATAATACTGCACTTTGGATGTATGCAACTGCGTTGGTTTATAGTTCATGCTCAAAGCGAAAAGTGGCGTAACCTAAGGGAGTTGTTCTCAGGGCTCACGTTCAGTATTTATTATTATTATAGTGCAGTTGTAAAACATTCTCAACATAAAGCAAATTGTTATATAAAGTGCAATTAGTTTGAAGAATTATAGAAACTATTGGTAATTCGTAAAACTCGATTCTATTTAATATTACGACTAACCGAAGAACCATCACTCAGAGGTGGCTAGGAGATTTGTCTTATGCAACATCAATAATTATTTAGCCTATGGCATTTGCTGTCAGTACCTAAGACTATAGTAAAGCTTGTTATCCTAGAAATAACCGTGGTTACGTGGAATGCCACAATACGTGGAACCATTGTTTCGGAGAGTTCTTGTAGTAACTATTATAAGTTCTTTCGTCTATTAAGCAATATATTATTTCATTGTTTCGTGTGTTCCTTTCGTTCTTACATGAGCAAAGGGAAGATTTAATCTCTATTGACATTTTTTGCGGTTGTTACCTATTACATGTTCTCACGGTCCTTGCTGCCCCAGCCGCTGGGCGCGTGCGAACGACTGCTCACAATTAAACCAGCAAGCTGCTTGCTTCTGTGCAATTACCCACATCCGAGGCTGAACTACTGTCGCAACACGCATTCTATTCTTTCCGAGCGCTCACGTAACCACTGTTGGTATCTTTTGCCACAATTTAATCTCATGCGTGCGTCCATTTACCATGATGATCACCTCGTTGTCTTGTATAAGTGGGTCAAACACTTCATTGCTTTGTCGTCGTGAGGCGCACTTGATTCATTGGTCAACAGGTGATGCAGCAAATTACATGGCGCCCTATTGTGTCGAGTTGAAGACATGATTATGGTTAATAAATTTAAAAAGCGCTCGTGACAGATTTTTTTGAAATCTATTATGCTTTATCATACTTTGTTTCAAATTTAGAACTAGGGCATTACCGGTACCTAAGCTTGTAGGTACCTAGTGCTTAGGCACCGGTAATGCCTTAGTCTAGATACCAGTCTTTTTAAGCTATTGCATAGCTTCTATCGCGGGCCTTGAGCGCGGGGACCGAATCCAGAAATTCCGTAACGAAAAAACCTCACGCTCCCCACTCCGACGGGCACGGAGGTGTGGCTTGAAGGCCGTACATCGTCTCTAACGTCGTTTCAGTTCGGCAGTCTTCGGCACGGTATGTTTGTGTGCGTGCGACTACATCTTTTGAAAACAATTTATAGATTTTCAAAAAGAGCATGCATATTGCAGGGCGCGAACTCAGTTCTACACACTTGCCATGTTACTGTTAGTCGCGATGTGCTAAACTTGCGATTAATTTTCTCTCTGAAATAGGTCTTCTATAGAGATATGTCATAGACGTCATCGACGTTGTCATGGCTACCTTAAAAACTTTTCATATAATTGATTATTAAGTACTTTTATTCAAATTAATTTAGTAGTTTTTATAAAATAACTTTTTTTTTTAACGGAAAAGCTAAGATGAATGTCACGCTAATTTTTCATTGGACTTTTAAATTATTTATAGTGTTATTTACTAAATAAAAGCGCGTGATTTTATAGAGTAAAAAGTGCTCACGCGGCCGTTTTTTCAACTGTTATTGGCGATATCCGCCATTATTGTGAAATATTTTTTTAAAGAATTTCTATAATTTGTTACACGTGTTATTGGCAAAATTGTGGTATCTATCCACAGGGACCAGATCAAGAGTTGAAGTTGAAGTTTTTATTAAATAAAATATTACAGAAAGATGTCGGTAAACAATGTTAATACGAGTACATTTAAGTGTACGAGTTGTAATATTGTTATCTCCGAAACGAAACAACAAAAGTTTAATAAAAATATGCTCGTCGGCTTTTTCTGAGGAAGACATTGATGAGGCAAAAAAGTTATTGTTTGTTTCTACGAAGACAAGACAAAAACATGTATCGAGGCGTAAGAACAAAAAGCAGAAAGACCTAAAATATACGATTACGGTGTTTAAAATCACGGATCCCGAACAATCCCAGTTTTTGTGGCATATGACCTTCACAAATTGCCACCAGTTTGCTTTGACTACGTAGAACGTACGTAAAGAAGTTGATGAAGGATTTATTAATTCTACGGTCAGATGTTAACGCAATCAGAAGTGATTATGTTACTAAAGATCAGCTCGAAAATATTAAATTGATAACAAATAATTCGACACCGACGCCGTTCATCATCAATAACCTTTTTATCGTCCCACTGCTGGGCACAGATCTCCTCTCATACAGAGAAGGATTGAGCGTAATCACCACGCTTGCTCAATGCGGGTTGGCGATTTCAGACTTATAATGCCCAGGTTTCCTCAAGATGTTTTCCTTCGCCTTCAGTCATTGGTGTCCAAGATATACTTAGAAAGTACATATAACTTTAGAAAAGTTACATTGGTACTTGCCTGACCTGGAATCGAACCCGCGCACTCATACTTGAGAGGCTGGTGTTTTAACCACTAGGCCACCACGACAAAACAGTGGGGTATATTGAAAAAGAACCTCGGAGTCTTTGAGTATATTTCGTGGTGCTCCCTGTGCGCCGTTTCCGAGTCAACGAAATACCAGTTGGTGGAGTCATAAGGATACTATAGCTGTCTTGCCTGCCCCTCAGTGCCCGGCCGGTCTTGCGATTGCACCGAAACAGCACACAATGACAGAGATTATAAGTAATAGCATAGACAGACCTTACGGAGGAATTGCCCTATTGTAGAGGAAGTCCGCTTTCTCAAAGGTATCAGTGTTGTTGTGTAATAGTGATCGTTTAGTTCTCACACGGATCGTTCTATGTTAGTTTTCTCATTTTACATGCTTACTGACTCGAGTGATAATATAATAGATTTCATGGGTTTTTTTCTTTATTTCTTTATTTTTTGGCTTCGCACGGTTTGTGCATTTAGCCAATGCCACGTAATTATGAATTATTCATGTCGAAAAAGACGGCCGCGTGACCCGTCTTACGAGTGAGGTTTGGGACAAAGTCATGATGTGGCCACTATGCAGCGATATTTCACTGTTCTTTATGAACTATTTACTAAATGCACTTTTTACTACATAAATCACGCACTTTTATTTAGTAAACAACACTATAAATAATTTTAAAAGTCCAATGAAAAACGAGCGTGACACTCAGCTTGACTTTCCCGCCAAAACTCAGGGAGCTGATCACGAAAATGATTTCATTTTTGAAACCCAAGATGGCCGACATCATATTTCATGACATTCTGACATGGGTGTGATAACGAACATGACGTCATTTTTAAGCTATTGCTTAGCTTCTTTCTATCTCTTTATCAAAGTCGAACAGAAAACATTGAATATAGTTTAGTCGTTTAATCGTCATCATTTTTCGCACTCTTTTGATGACATTGCTGGTAAACAATAAATAAATTACAAAACAGAAAGAAAACTTGAATTGATATCAAAGAAAAAAAAAACAAAGGAAAAATTACTGTATAAATAAAATAAATAAATAATTATAATTGCAAGTTATAGTTGATAAAAAAAAGGGTATGCAATAGCTTTACCGCGGCAGTCTCCGAGTGCCACACGCCTTTTTTTTTTGTTCTGAATGGGAAATCATCAAATGACTTCTCCCGCACTGGGCGGAGCGGAAGGGCGTGTCAGACTTTTACTGACTAAAACTCACCCTCTTCACTTGCCTGTGAGACGGCCAGGGCCACAGTTTCTTTTTTAACCAACCCGCAACCCTGATCCAGGAGGCATCGGTCTTAGCGGACCACGTCACGATGTGCTGAAAACTCTTTGAGACGCGCGTGAAACACAACGCGTCGTCGACTCGGGCCTGGGCCTTACAGGGTGGCGAGCTGCCCATTGCTCACCGCCCCCAAGCTCGCGCCTATGATGGCCGGATTTCATGTATTCTCTCGACCAGGGCATCTCCTGCGGCGGCTAGAGTCGTGAGTGCGCCTGGATGTCCGCTCCCTCACGCGCTCCGCTTCGTCCTTTGCCAGCATCACTGCTTCACAGAAGAAGGTGACGGCCTGCCATGCACTGTCGCTCCGGACCATGATGCCTGAAGCAGGGTCGGTAGCGAGAGATCACCGCCGATAGCCGCCACGAGGACAGGGCAGTACTCTACCCAAGCCGGGCAGACCTCCTCCGTATGCTGCACCATGTCCTCAGGGCGCTCCCCACAGTGGTGACACCCTGGTGTTTCCTCCCGCCATATACGGAACAGGAACCTCTCGAACCAGCCGTGTCCGGTGAGGACCTGTGTCAGGCGGAGAGGGCGCCGTGGTGCCTCTCTAGCCACTCTCAAAGAGGGGACTTACCGCCGCTATTGTGGCGCGCCCAGCACTGGTTTGCAACAATCGCAGTCTAGTTACCTGTCTGAATCATTGTTTAATTAAAGACCTGTTTCTTTAATAAAATACGATTGTTTTTATGTTATTTGATGTTTCTCGGGATACTGATGTATCGGAACTTTGGAAGGCGTATGAGGGATATTTTTTCTTGTCCTTGAATGAAAATAAAAGAAAAAGAAAATACTTAAATTATCTTGTATATTTCTTTTGTGTACAAGGGAATCGACGCCAATGTTAAAAGTGAATACAGCAATAATAATGGTAAATAATGTAAATATCTCTAAACTTCAGCTTTTATACCTAAGGTAAGTAGACACATACTAATTAATACCTCTGCACAAGGCATTTCCAAAATTTCAAAATTTTCAATGTATTCGAACCCTGGACTAGATAAAGGTCTGCATTTATAAATGATGCCGGATTTCAGTATTTCAACTATCTAACAACAAAATCTATAAACTGATTTTGGTACATTTGCGTATCTGGGCCCGTTATACAAAACATTGCATGATGTTGATGTTGTTATGTAAGATCTGCACATCATAAAACTATCCGCCTAATGACCTACAATTTTATACACAATTAGCATATTATATTCTCTTAAGTAATTACTAATTAGATAACACACGTGACATTTCATTAACTTACTTAGCTTTAATGATTTTCTAAAAAGCTAAGTCTACGACCAATGTTTAGCTCATAGACAGAATATCAAAAGGAACATAATAATACTTTCTACTTCAAATTAACATAGGTAAAAAATCTTTTGATGTTTAGCCGCCGTCTCGTCATAATTAAACAGTTAGACAAGAATGCACATATATTATTTGCAGTCGTTACAAAACTTTTCACACGATTACTTCCTCGACAAAGAAGTTACGAAAAATTCACGTACATCCGCCTTTATTAAAATAACATAATGAGGTGTTTTGAGAAACTGCGGAGATTCTTGAGGAGCGAACAGAAATACTGCAGCTCAGATAAACTGTATCTGATGTCATTGACTTGTGCTAAAGACAGATACAACACGAGCATCGATAGACTCACGGCAAGTCAACAAAACGTGTCAATACAAGCTGATGGCACAGTCACTATTGAGTCTCTAATTTATACTTTTCAATGAAAAGACAAAGACTTTTAAAAACCTATCATCTTAATTGATGACTGTTTTAGATAATAATAACTACAATTATTTTCATTACAACTTGGGGGTACACATTGCTACTGTGCACTCCATGCAGTATACGTTAGGATATAAAACTCGATACATTACAATGATTGTATTATATTGAAACATAGTCAAGTTGAGATTCAGTGTCATGTTAAGTACAGGAAGGTGGTGGTAAATCGGCGCAAATAATAGGACAATTTGTAAAAAGTTCATATTCCCATGAGGCAGGTCGTGTGCGTGTCCAGTGCGTGAGTCACTCAATTACTTACTCTGTACAGTGACTTTCTACCGCTTTCCGTTCGCGTGCGCCTCTTCGGCTTAATGCTTCTTGTATAACGTTTGCTAAAATAGAAAAGCGCTAATGCGGTCCTTCACAGAAGACCATGCGGTCAGTGTGATACTACTATAGAATAATGTTTTTATCAGATGGCAAGCGTGCATGACGCAGTTACGTCACAAGTATTCAAATTATGTGTTTGGTGCTATAGAACCACGACTATTATAAAAGGAACAAGATAATAAAATTGCAAACAGTAAGTACTTATGTTTGCAGCTCCAAAGTTGTGAAACAATAAGGTTTTTTCATGATAAAGGTAGAGAAATATTGTATCAACAAGGCCGTGCTGTAAAAAGTAAATAGAGTAACTATTGTATTGAATATACATTGACGGTATGACTCACTTGATTACTTTTCGAAATGTGAACACTTCAGACGGTTGGACGGTGCAGACGAATGTGACGTCATGTATTATGTAGCCATTGTCTATGAGGACTTAATATTACAGGTGTACAAATAAACAGGTAAACAGTGCTGCTTGACAGGTGTCAATTTGTTTATTTGTACTGTTTGATTTAATAAGATGGCACGGTTTGCTCGTGTTGATCACAATGGTATTTTCAAGTATTTTATAATGATAAAGTACTTACCAGCCCTACAATCAGCAAATACAAGAGAATGAATGAAAAAAATATAGAAAGCCGTAATATTATTATACATTTTACAGAAAAATGCACGTGTGTTTTGTTGAGCACCTATACACAATAAAGTAAAAGACATCAATCACACCCATTCCAAAAAGAAAGTGAATTCATTGGGAGGGCCGGGCGTCGTTGAGTCTGGCGTTCTTTTGCGTCACTGGCAAAAAAGACGACTTGTATGTAACGAAAGTCTGATCGAAAGTTGTCCGATATGTGGGCCACTGAGCGACCTGTCCGGCTTCTTTTGCTGCGCTCGAACGTGATGAAACTGACGAAAGTTCTACCCTATGCTGTGCTGCTGATGGACGATGCGAACTGTTAGGCACTCTGAAATGCCAAAACACTTGTTGGCAACAGTTGCTGTGATGAATGTACGAAATAATCGATTAACCTCAGCGAAAAAAGATACTATAGTATTGATTAATATGATAAATGAATATTTCAAAGTCAGCTGATATTTATAAATTAAATTATTTTTAGGCGATATATCTTGTGAGTTAATTTTTATAACGGGGATTAATGATATAAATTTGTATGATAGTTATTACTAGGTACTCATCATACAGCTTCCTTTCACTGACTTTCCACAGACAGCTGGACTTTCCAAAAAATAATATTCTTCATATTAACGACGATTGTTCACTAATCTATAAGAAAATAAATAAATAAATATATACGGACAAATCACACAGATTGAGCTAGCCCCAAAGTAAGTTCGAAACTTGTGTTATGGGATACTAACTCAACGACACTATATTTATAATAGATAAATATATAGATCAGTGTTTTTCAATCTGTGGGTCGCGACCCCTAGGGGGGTCGTGACGCCTTACTCGGGGGTCGCCGGCTAAAAGAAAGAGTCGAGGTTCTTACACAATAAAAACGCAATTTTAGTGAGAAGGATGTGCTTGTTTATTTTCCAGAAGTTTATCAAATAGTGGTGTTATTTTTGAAACGTTAATAATCAAATCATTTTCTAATTGCAGTCTATTTCTCTTTTTAGTTTTAATGTCTACCATTGAAGAAAATGTCAGTTCACACAAATATGAAGTGGCGAATGGCACTAATAATTTAAGAGCTTCTTTTGCCAGCTCGGGATATTCGTGTTTTCTTTTTATCCAAAATACGTCGACACTTTGCGAATAAAATTCTATTTTAAGCATGCCATCAGTAGCTAAATCAAGAAGACTTTCTTTCATTTTTGTGGTGACATCAGCCAGATCTATTAATTGGTCCAAAAAAGGGTTTAAAATCCATCTACGCCCATTGTCAGCTTCAGAGTGCAAGTCTGGAAAGTATGTCAAAAGTTTCTCTTGTAAATTATGCAAGCTCAGTATCATGCAAGGAATACGAGCCGATACTGCAAAACTTTGGTCTGTTGCATTATCTTCAATTATCTTCTGAACACATGGAAAAGACTCGAACATTTTGTTTTGCAGAGATGTTGACCACAAACGAAGTTTTGCGTGAAATGCTTTTATTTTATCTTTGGCTGTTAAAATATTTTCTCCTCTTCCTTGAAGGTTCTTGTTCAAATCGTTAAGATGGCTAAAAAGATCTGCCAAAAATGCTAATTTCAAGAGCCAAATAGAGTCAGAAAAACGAGAAGCATATTCAGATTTTGCATCTTGTAAGAACATTAATAATTCAGCTCTCAGTTCCAGAACTCTTGTCAACGTTACAAGGGGGTCGCCAAAATATTTCAATCTGTAAAGGGGTCGCGTAGTCAAAAAGATTGAAAAAAACTGATATAGATAAACATCCAAGACCCAGGCCAATCAGGAAAAAATCGTTTTCCATCATGACCTGGCCGGGGATCGAACCCGGGGCCTCCACGTCGCAGGCAGGCGTGTTGACCGCTGCGCCACGGAGGACGTTAAAAAATCCACAATAAATTAAACATGCGTGATTATAATAAGTTTAAGCTAAAGGCTGAGCTAATGGAATGGTTACTTCAGCAAGACTAAGCACAAACAGAGTCATTGTTGAAATACCTACATTGCCTAACACATACAGTTTTAGTTTGCTCTTGCTTTATATAAACACCTCACACTCACTACTCTCATTCACTAACTTTTCACCTAGTCATAATACATTATTATTTACTTATTATATTACTAGCTTTCCGCCCGCGGCTTCGCCCGCGTTAACTTCGGTTATATCGCGCTTTTTAGATTTCTCTCGGGAATATCAAATTTTTTCGGGATAAAAAGTACCCTATTATTTAATCCGGACTTCTAACTTTACGTCTGCAAAATTTCATATCAATCGGTTCAGGAGTTACGGCGTGAAAGTGGTACAAACAAACTCACTTTCCGATGTATAATATTAGTAAGGATATATTTGGTGTACACATACAAATATTCCAGTAATCTCCCTTGGGAACTTGATCTTTTTTTAGGACCAAAAGTAGCCTATGTTACTCTCCATCTTTTCTACTAACTGTATGCCAAAAATCAGGTCGATTGATTGCTTAGCTACGGCGTGAAGGAAGGACAAACAAACAAACAAACACACTTTCACATTTATAATATTAGTATGGATTGTATTTATTTTGGAAACTTAAATCTGAATGTTGACAAGAGCAATAAGTTATAAATGGCGCAAACCACAGTTGAATATATAAATCCTTTTGTAAGTAACCTTAGTACTGAACACTGTCTCTTAAGATACAGCTGGTCACCCTAGTTTGAGAGGCAGGGCTCGCAATATCTGTATACAGACTTTTGTACCATTGTTTGTCATTTAGTTAATCTGTGTATACTAATCTATGTGTCGTTATGTCAATAAATTATTATTATTATTAACGACTATCTCAGCAAAACCATGTTCAACTTGTTAAGCTTGCAGTAACTAAACAAAACGTATTCTTAAAAATAATATCACCAACGTAGTCCCTTAGAACAACTGGCGGCAGAGAAAAGTAGGCCACGGCTTCTGTCCCTGAGTTGTACCGAACTTTACATAATAACTTACACCAAATTGCACGCTTAGAAACTCAGAACTAAGATTGTTTCAACTCTCGATGACGTTTTGGAATTTTAGTAGGTCTTAACTAAATTATCCTTAAAAATGCAGTTCATATTCACGGCTGTAAATAGAATTGAATAACACTGGCCAATACAATGTAGGACTTACAAAACGTCACAAATAAGGCGTTGCTTGTTCTTTTCCTTTTGTGTAATCCTTGAACAGATGTATCAATCGCTAAACTAAAAATGAAAATATACAGACCAACAACACCGTTACGAGCAAAGGTTGTACCTACTTAAAAGTACCTTTGAATTAGGGCTTGACAATTTGCAACGGGCCGAAATTAGGTATTTGAATGTGTTGTAATAAATGTTAATTATGGTTTTAATTAAGAATCAATCTGACGATCACAACCGACACTAAGTATCAGATATTGCGATTCTTTTATTTGCACTGGTAACATTGCGTCAACGCGCCCCCAGCTGCCAGGCCACTGTTCTTTGCCGCCGTGGCGCAACACCACTTTAAAGCAATAACTACATGTGCTAGTCCATTGTTGTTTCAACACCTGGGAAATTCTTTACGAACCTGCCACAATTTTCTCGGTGCTCAAGTAAATTATGTTTTCACGACTACCGTCTTGTTGTTAGGTACCCGTACCAGTTATGGGTCAACTACGCTAACTAATTCTGAAGTTACTTAAGTATGTAGATAGTGAAGTTCTATCTAGTCTGTCGACTATCTGTACGAACAAAAACCCTTTTTTTAAAACCTCATGATCATTATTATGATGACGACTATAATTATGGGCAATCCTCATTCGGTCTGTTCCATTATAGCTAAATATTTCTAGATTAACATAACAAGGACAGTAAATAGTCCTATGTAGGTAAAGATATATCTGTGTGCAATAAAACCTTCCTGAAAAATGCGCCAGTTAGAGGTTTATGCGGATGGATTTTTAATTTTAATAAACTAGGTCGCTATCATTGTTTGGCGGACCATAGCCTGCAGTAAACCGCTTGTTGGATCTTAAAAAAACCGTGCATTTATTATATAATTTAAAATGTAACTTATATACTTACCAATGTTATATTTTTTTCAATGTTTCTTACCAATTTTATCAAATAGGTATATCAATGGACAAAGCAAGTTAGCTAATATCGCTATTTACTGATTTAACGTATTATGCTTATGGTCTGCATCATCACATCTCAGCGTTTATCCCGGTTGCATCCGCGGCTTTCGCTTTGGAGCCCGGGGTCCGCTTTCCTGCACATTCTCCTCCATTTCGCGCGATCTTTTGCATCCTGTGGTAAGAGCTTGTTGGCACGCATGTCATCTCTTAGAACGTCAAGCCAGCATTTCTTGGTCTACCGCGCTTGTTCCGGCCCAGCGGAGGCGCCATGGCAAGACATTTATTTGTTACCCACGTAAAGCGTTTGCGGTTTTCTAAGAATGTTGTATTTGACCGTACTTTTATCCCGTGTAAACAATTGTTGGTAAATCTATGAAATAAACAAAGTGTGCGCATTCCCATGTTTGCAGGTAGGTGATCAGCTGGTAAGCGTGAACGGGTACCGCGTGGACGACGCGGTGCACGGCGAGCTGGTGCACTACCTCGCCGCACAGTCACGACTCAAGATCAAAGTCAGACGTGAGTACCTACTATACAGTCTGTATCAATAATCTACACAATCTACACGCATATTGTACGTGGGCAGCATGGATAAACTACATTCTAAAGAAAATAAGGCATATGAAAAGAAATAGTTAAGTAGATACTTTAATTTCCTTTCAAGCAAAAGCGAATAGGCCCTGGATATAAACACTGCTTCTTTTTGTAGAAAATGATTCGTCTCAGAGAATTTCTAAACTGAGCCCAATCCGTTACATCCAACATATCTTTCCTAATTTCGTACCAATGTAGGGCTTACTGATTACCTAAACACTAGAAATAATTAGACCAAAGATGGAATAGAATTAGAAACCAAAATATTAAAAGCCTCACTAGCCACACGAAATGACTCAATCACTGCTGTTATGTAACTGAGATAAGATAAGAAATTATATCAGTAGGACAAGCAGCATCCGACTACCAATTTATACGTAACAATTCACCTGTCATGCAAGGCGAATATTTTATAAAAAATTATTCGTTGTAGATGCTTGTAGGATATATCTATATAATATAGGAAGAAATGTATTCTGACATTATATAATAATCCAATTTTGGTCAATCTATTTATTATACTTGCAAAGTTACTCATTAATAAATGCGATTAGTGACATAACATTATAATGGGGTTGTTGATTGAAGTTGTTAGTTGATTAACGAATAAATTACTAGCAGTGGTTTCTATACCCACTAATAGTAATAATTTACGTCATTACGCAACTAAACGTACACCACCAATAGTGTCTAGTCACTCCGCAGGCGTATCGCCTGACAATGTTACAGTGAATAAAATTATGATAATTAATCAAATCGTACGAGGCGCAACCGGTAATGGAATCCGCAGAGATTTTATAAGAAAGCTCGTGGGCGTGTGCCTATGAACATTGTCTATTAGATAGAGTTGCGTAAAACGAATTATGACAGATGAATGAGGCCCGCTGCCTAGCGATTGTTGAGAGTTCCGAAACATTTCACAAATGACCAGTTTGGCTATAGACTTGCACCATATTTATAGCAATGATAAAGCAGTCAACCCAAAATATTTCCTTAGGTTCTTATTGATTCTATCAATCGCATACGTATTTAATGGCGTAGAGTGTCTTTCAATGTAGGTAGACTACATAAATATAAAGTATCTATAATTTATTTCAATCAAACATCCTCAAGATGACTCACGTGCACACTTTGTTACAGATGTGGGAATGCTACCAGTCAAAGAGTAAGTAGAAGAACTTAACCGTGAAATTTTGGTTGTGTAGATACTTGTACAGTTGTTTGATCACGTTGTCGCATTATAGCAAGGCGCATGAGCCACTGTCATGGCAGTTCGTGTCGGAGCGCGCGTCGCTGAGTTCCGACGTGTCGTCGTCACCGACGCTGTGTCACGACAACGAGAGACTGACTGACATGAGATTGTCTATACTCGTGCCTCCCAGAGCTAAGCTTGGCTGCGGGTCAGTATATTATTATTTTAATGTTCAACATCATGCTATCATGTGTGATGTTTATAAACTGAAAGATCAGACCATTAGAAATTGTTTTGAGAATGAATTTGACTATAAGAGTTGGGAAGGCAAACTTTGGGAATATAAAACTGAAAGATATTATGGGTACAAATAGAAGGCGTGTAATAGAGATTAGATTATCTAGGATGATGATCATGATGACCAAATTTTGTAATAAAAAAAAACTTTATTTAGGTACTTATTTCAAAAACCAAATACCTAAAATTTTTCAATTTTTGTCAAATATAAAAATGAAAGTAAACAGTTAAGTACAACGCTATGTATTTTGAGAACGTCTGTGTCTTTTGCTAGGATAAACTATAGGTTTGTGGTACTATGTGCTGCCATATAAAATTGACTTTATAAATGTTTGTACAGTTATGTGGCAGATCCAGAAGCCTACAAGGTCACATAATGCAGTGTTCTGATATTATTACAACAAAAACCACTTTTTCAGAATTTGCAAAGGTCCGGAGTGGAAGCCAGGCATTTTTGTGCAGTTTGTGCGGGAAGGAGGCATCGCCCGCGAGTCAGGGCTCCGGCCGGGCGATCAGATCTTATCGTGTAACGGTCTGGATTTCTCCAACGTTACCTTCAATGAGGTAAATATTCTTTCACGGTGTTAAGGTCTAACAAGCACTTGTAAATTTTAGCTCAAAATATATATTAAAAAAATCGTATCTTCATTAAAATATATTCCTCGGCATCATCGATGTCTATCACAGTCTGGCAGTATTGGTGTATGGTCGATTATTAAAAAAGCTTTCAACACATAACATCACGCCTCAATTCCCTGAATGGTTACGGCTATAGTGCACCCATGATAGGTTAATAGTAGGAAAATCTTTAACTTTTGTAAAAGTACTAGCTCCGCTCCGCGATTTCACCCGCTTAAGTTTAGATCCGTGGGAATGTCGGGGTAAAGGAATAACCCATAGAACAAGTATCGTTAACACATACGATACTAGTTCTATGGGTTATTCCTGTTTATAAACTATCTGTATGCCAAATTTCATCGTAATCCATTCGGTAGTTTTTGCGTGAAAGAGTAACAAACATCCATAGACATACATTCTTAAAATTTTTCGCATTTATAATATTAGTAGAATAAATTCAAGTAGAGGCCATCAAATAATGTTCCTGTTATGTAGCCACAAAATCTTTTAGTATTGCTTGATTTTGCGTTTGGATCTAAACTGGAAGTACACTTTCAAAAGATGTACTTACTTACATCTAAGCCCTAGGTTTCCCTGCGAGAATCTCTGTATGTAGGTACCTTACCGTGTCAGATCCAGCCCATTGTCGTTCTACTCTAAATTCAGTTCTTGAGAGGTATATGTGCACATCCCAGATAAACCCATAGGTATACATAAACCCATAGATATACATAAACCCATAGGTATACATAAACCCATAGGTATACATAAACCCATAGGTATATACTATATAAAGTATGTTAAGAAAACCCTGTCCGATCCGTGAAGGTGTTGTTAGGTATCGATAACTGATTCTACTAATGCATACAAAACCGGGCTAAACTTAAAAAAAGTCCCCCTAAAAAAAAAAATATTATTTCGCAAAAAGAGGTACCTTAATAAATGTGCGTTACCACTCTTCCGGGCGGCCGGCGGCAGGGCACACGGCACGTGATCGCGTCGCTGTTCGCTCATAATAATACCGGTGTTGTCACTTTTTTTAAAAATTACCAAATTTCGGGCAAGTTGGAATTAATTCGCGGGAAAAAAAGATTATTCCAAAATTCATTTGTATTGGTACTATGATGATTACGTATAATTTTATGTGTTTACCTAACATTTATTATCCTTATGGGTCGGACAGGGTTTTCTTAACAGACTGTATAAACTCACAGGTATAGATAAACCCATAGGTATACATAAACCCATAGGTATACATAAAATCAGCCTATAATATCCCCACTCCTGGGACACAGTGACAGACCTCCTCTCGGTAAAAGGAGTGGGTCGTAATCTACCACGCGGGCCCATTGCGGGTTGGTAGATGTCACATGTCATCGAAGTTTTTGGCTCTAGAACATACGATTTTCCTGACAATGTTTTCCTTTACCGGTTTGAGAGCAGTGGTGATGAAATAATTTACATCAAGTAAAGCGCCTGATGAGGTTTGAATCTACGACCTACTTACTTACAAATTGTGTCGCGGCCGAAACCACTAGGTCACCGCTGCTCTCATAGGCATAAGACATAATATTTAAATAATAAAAACCGGCTAAGTGCTTGTCGGATTCACGCACAAAGGGTTCCGTACCATTGATTTATGAAATTAAGTATTTAAGTTATTTCTATGAGAGATTACGCGGTAATAAGCGGTTTACGATTTACGAAGTATTAAAAACTACGTACTAGATCTCGTTGAAAACAATTTTTGTTAGTAGTTTTTGTAGTAATGTACATCATATGTATTTTTTTTATTTTTGATTTTCTTATTGTAGAAGTTGGGGGAAGGGGGACCAATGTGGCATAATGCCGTTCATAGAATACATCTACCTACCAAGTTTCAACAGTATAGCTCTTATAGTTTCGGAAAAAAAATGGCGGTGATATACGAACGGACAGACGGACAGACACACATGATGTATCTATAAGTGTTCCGTTTTTTGCCATTTGCCTACGGAACCCTAAAAACCGGCCAAATGCGAGTCTAGACCATTATCTTTAAAAAACACGTTTTTGTATGTGGCCCCCATACAAAAAAAGGTGTTTTTTTTTGCCGTTTTTATAATTATATTATTCCCTTCAATAATTAAGTATATCATTTTAATTTAATTATATATTTTTAATTTAAATATATAACCAAATATACTGTGAACATTTCAAGCGTTTATCTATTTCCGTTTTTAATATGGAGCAAAAGAAATCACGTTTGTTGTGTGGGAGCCCCCCTTAAATATTTGTTTTTTTTATTTGTTGTTATAGCGGCAACAGAAATACCTAATCTCTGAAAATTTCAACTGTCTAGCTATTACGGTTCATGAGATAGAGCCTGCTGACAGACGGACTGCAAAGTCTGGCGAATAGGGTTCCGTTTTACTTTTAACGTACGGAACCCTAAAAAGGAAAAATCCTATTTAAAACGATAAGCGATTATTTTCGTTAAACCTGTACTTGTCCTGGAAAGGATTAGATACTTATGGGTGCAATGTAACTTGTAAATATCCTTTAAATTGGAATCGGTTAAGTATCAGCATCCTCTAAGGTTAAACTAAGCTATGAAACGTTACTGCTCTTTGATATTGTCATAAGTTGATAAGAAAGTTTTAACCAATTAGGATCGGCAATTGTTGTAAGGAAGGAGAAAATTCTTTGAGGAAACTTTTGAGTATATAATAATCGTACCTATATCTTAAGATATACGATGTTACACAGTTCATATACACGTTGGATGATATGGTTAAAAAACGGAACTACCTAGATGACGACTAATAAGAAAATATGGAAGAAAACGAAACATTTTGAGCAGATCCCGATTAATTCACATAATGACAGGAGAGCGGTGATGTATGGTTATATTTACAATAGCTAAGTAATATTCTGATTATTAGAGAAACAAGGAAATATGTATATGTTTTACTGTTTCCTACTTGTAACTATAATATTGTAAGGTAAGTACCCGATTAAATGCTGTACGGATTATATGAAGCCGTAAAAAAACTCAATTCTAACGTGACCGTATAAGAACGCATTACTTACTCGTATATCTCCGCATTTTACTTTCTCGTTACTAGAGAACGTATTGAACATGAAAACATGTAAAAACACATAGATATTTATTAACGTTCTCTAGTACTTTTTTTTTCAAAATTTACGAATTTACATCAGCTTTGTTAGGATAATTTTTCTTAGCTCGATACTCAATTTCGGCAATATTTAAATATTCTCTGATTAACATTTTACACAACTTAGCTATAAAGGGTGTGTGGAGGCATGAGGAACAGGGAGTAAAGCTCACTCATCCTCCATAGAAAAGGGAGGATCCTCCAACCAGACGGGTGTTATGTCTGGTGGGCCACTTGCCCAATGGTTGAAATTGGCAAGTTGTATGTATGCTAATTGCACGTAAACTCTGATTGCGAGATGTAGAATTCATGTGACGTCAGTATGACGCGTCGTTCATTTTGTGGCGTTTGTAGGTACCACTACATCACTCCCCTCCGGAGACCGGAGGTCGATAGTGGGCTGAGTCTTGTATCTTGTGATTCTTGCTAGGCCAGCTGAGGTTCCAGTGAGTCGGAACCGGTTGCCGCGTAGTTCACGGTGAGTCGGAACTGTCTTTGAAGATTCCCCAGTGAGTCGGGGTGGTGGGGCGCTGCGTTGTACTCCAGTGCGTCGGATGTCGTACAGCGCCGGGTTGAGGCTGCGTCGAGGTTGCTGATGAGGTTGAGGGTGATGACCAGGTATGCGCGGTCGCTGCATGCTTATGGTCAGGATACCCGTTGAAGAAGTGGGTGCTGGCTGGGTGGGTGATTCGCCGATGAAGCTTGCGGGAGTGATGATGATCACGTCACGGTCATGTTGTTGCACGAAGGCTGCGCTGATGTTCATGCTCGGGGTCACTAAATGTGGAGGCATGAGGAACAGGGAGTAAAGCTCACTCATCCTCCATAGAAAAGGGAGGATCCTCCAACCAGACGGGTGTTATGTCTGGTGGGCCACTTGCCCAATGGTTGAAATTGGCAAGTTGTATGTATGCTAATTGCACGGTAAACTCTGATTGCGAGATGTAGAATTCGTGTGACGTCAGTATGACGCGTCGTTCATTTTGTGGCGTTTGTAGGTACCGCTACAGGTGTATCTGACATCGACGCAAAAACGAGTACCGTATCATCCAGTACATGATTCTGAATCCCCCAGTGGTGGAATTTTTCGTCGGCTTTTTCATGGTTTAAAAAATATATATGTAGTTTTTTTCACTTTAGACCGTTCATAATTGCTATACTTTTAAAACCTTTGTGCCGATGGACCTAGTTCTGTCTCCTGCTTGTTATGGAGGGAAGTGGAAAAATATCTTTTTTCTTACTCCTCCGCTATTCTTTTCGTTGCGGGACCCAAGACAGTTGAATCGTTCTTTCTCCGGGACTCATCGAGCTTCATTGCTCGGCGTTTTTCTGGCGGTCTCCACTGTTGATTCTGGCTTTCAGGAGTTGCAGTGGGTGGGAAAATGTGTAGCGGGTTTTGTCCCAATATTTTAAAGTAAAAATTAATTAATTCGCATTAATTACATAAAAAAGCGCAATGAAAACAAAACTCGATAAACTATCTTATCAGCTGATTTAATAGAGTTCACATCAGGGATCAACGTCATACCTAGAAACCCGCACGGCGGTACGCTTGCAACGTTCAAAGCCCAAGCCGACACTTTTTTTTAAACACTGTGAATTCTGTAACCGCTCATTCACGACATAAATGACTGTCATAATTTTATTATTGCCTATTATTTATATTTAGCCTGTATATAATTCTTTTGATATAGTTATTGTGACGTAGAGCAACCCGACCGCTCAAAAACCCTTGTGTTGTCAACAGGCAATATCAGCAATGAAAGCGACAGGTCGTTTGGAGCTGGTGATTCGGGAGGGTGCAGGCACAGATCTGGTGTCTCCGGAGAGCTCAGGATATAACAGTTCAGCATCATCAGCCGCCGGCGAGCGGAGCCCCGCACCCCTCGCGCCTCACGTGCCGCTGGCGCCGCCGTCCGCACTGCGCCGGCGCCTCGCTAGCGTCGCTGAGGAGGCTGCAGACCGCGCTGATAGGTTAGAATCTAAAACAAGACTAAATTATTGGACTTTTTGTGACATCATGATATTCACAGTGCTTGAACTATACTGTGCTGTGTGTCAATAATAACATGTTGAGAAGTGATTCTTAGTCTTACCCAGATAATTTGTTACAGATTAACGATGAACAGGTTGAAGAGAAGAACATGGGATAGTTTAGATTTCGAATGGAAAAACAATGATATCCATAATTTTGATGCACCTTCTGACATCGAACCTGACTACGACTGCCCTAGTATACCAAACAACCCTCATACATATGAAAATAAAACAAATTTACGTTGCAAAAATAAGGAGTATATATCGAGCCCATCGAATAGAACCATCATCAATTTGACTGAAGATGGCGCTATGATACATTGTAGTTACGATAATAAACAGTCGCCTAGGAAAAATGCGTTTACGGCTAATCATACGAATCGAGACAACGATAAAAAAACGATAGTAGTAGAAGTTCATCATACTAGTACAACGACGTGTGGGAAAAATGCATGTAATTATCCAGCACCGCCATTAAAAAAAGATTGTAATTCGGATTCTGCAAGTTTGTCAAGCTCAGCTACATTATCAAGTGCCATCGCCGAGGAAATACAGCGGCGTAAGTTGGTGAGTACGTAACGTGCGACGAAGATTATAAAATTCAGAATGTGAGAATTATAGGATTATCTATTTACGGTAGCGCCCTGATAATATCGAAGGATGTTTGGATTACAATGTTTGTAAATAGCTTACATAAGATCTAAATACATCTACCTACATGTTTTAACGCCATAGATATGGACGAACCACAAACTTCGCCCGCATTTCCTCTATTCTGCGGAACTAAAGGAAATAAATGTTACTCAGATTTAGGTAGAGGTATTAATAGTGTCGTGGTGGCCTCCTGATTAAAATACCAGCCTCTCAAGTATGAGTGTGCAGGTTCGATTCCAGGTCAGGCAAGTACCAATGTAACTTTTCTAAGTTATATGTACTTTCTAAGTATATCTTGGTCACCAATGACACAAGTTGATGAAAAACATCTTGAGGAAACCTGAACTTTAAGTCTGAAATCGCCAACCCGCATTGAGCAAGCGTGGTGATTACGCTCAATCCTTCTCTGTATGAGGGGAGACCTGTGCCCAGCAGTGGGATGATAAAAGGTTGATGATGATTAATGGTACCTATGTTGGAGTCGTCACTAATTAACCATAAATTTTAGGAGAATAAGAAGAAACCTAACCCAGAGTCAAACATACCGCCACCGCCACCTAAAAAGCCGCCTCCACCCAAACCAACAGATGTTAAGAAGAAACAGCACGACGCTTTGATGGACGAGTTCAAAAAAGTTCACAGGAAAATGTTCTCATTTATGGACAGTGAAAACAATCCAGACACACAAAACAACGAGGAAGAATCATTGGTAAGTGCAATTTTTTGTTTGGTATGTGTTGTATCTAATTACATAGTCTAGCGGAACACACAAAGCTATTATTTATTGGGTATTTGCTTATCAGATACTATCAATTATGGACGAAAGTATCGTTAATTACGAAGATAACAATCAGTTTACCGATTCTAAGAATTTGGTACATTTTTGTCGGGATATCTGTTGTTATAATTAATTAATTGATATCATCGGGTATAGTGACTTAGTCAATTATTTACCTTATACTTATTATAAAAATTTGTAGGTACTATTTAACACATCATTTTATATTCTATTAAAATTATATTTATGTGTGTTTAACTGTGTTCTGGTTTGTAGTTTATAAGGGTTTGGTAAGTAGTTAGGTATATGGCTGAGCATATTTTGTACTTGCACATTTACCGGCGTCGGCACCAACTTAAGGGATTTCGTTGCAACATTCATCAGTACCCTAATTGCGTAAAACACTGTCTATAAGTCCATAAAAATTTCATTTTTAGAGTTCAAAAACATTCTTTGAGTAATTTCCATTGTTGAGCAGACACATTCGAACATATGAAGCAATGGATTACCAATATTATACATAAAAAAAGAAAAAAAGCTTCATAATCACACAGGTAATTATGGACATGTGATAAACTAATCTCTTTCAGGTTGATTTAAGACTCGTCTCCTATGATATAGGACTCAACTGGTGGAATACCGTAACTACAGACGCAATATAAAATCCATTGTGTCTCGTCTGAATCCCCGTCCATACAATGGGATAAGGATTTCTGACAGTACCTTTAAGTAAACAAGGTGTGACTTTTTGAGATAAGTGTGTTTCTAGGCAATGATTACTTTTATTTGAAAATTTTGATAAAATCTTCCTATTGTGCCATAAAATGTAAGGAAAAATTCTGTTACCTAATGACGTCATACCAGGTACTTTTTATTTGATTGATTAAGACGGAATCCCCCATTCGAAATCACAGCGAACTAACTCATACTAATACGTAATTTCCTTATAGAAAATGAAAATATCTAAGGCCACAACAAGTGTAATCGTACAAAGTCCAATGTAGGTAGTGAAATACCTAAAATATCTTCTACATTCAAATATTATAGCACTATTCCATTTATTTTTCTACATATACATATTCATTTACATTTTTAAATATTTATAAAAATACATAAAAACGTTTAAAAATATAAAAAATAGTTTTCCACCGATGACGGGAGCAGGCTCCAAGCTACCGGTGGTTAGGGCATCAGAGACAAGAACCTTCTCACGATGCGGCCGTATAGAAGAGTACTGCCTTTTGAATCAGACCCTTGATCCAACTGCGCAACGAGAGCGTCAATAGATGTTGGTCGAGGCTCTTGGCTATCAAACCATTGGCCGATATGACAATCGGTACAATGACAGCCGAGTTCACATTCCACATGTCAACAATCTCGTGCGCCGTGCTGAGATATTTAATTTGTTTTTCTATCTCAGCTTTCACGAGATTCCCGTCATGTGGAATGGTAACATCGACAATCATATAGCATTATTTATTATTAAGAGTCAATCTGCTGTTGATATGAGCAAAAGTTTCCAACAATTTCTATTATTATCGTAAAAAATAAACATAATAGGTAGAATGTAGATACACCTATTCATGTAAATCGTAACATTAAATTCTGTCACGTCCATTCCTCTCTTCATTGATGGGTACAGACGACAGCATAACAAGCTACTACATTCTGTCAGATTTCTTTATTAGCAACTTTATCTCTAAAGCATGAAGGTTGATATGGAATTGTTGACAGTTTCGGGTAGCTTGACCTGCTGTCGTCCGTACATATTGTGAGTTTAATTGGCAATCATATCCAAGATGACTGTCTAAATTTTGAGATAAATATCTTATTTGATGAAATCCCGTTAGCGCAGACTATCATTTTCTCGAAACCTACTTCCAGTAGTATTATTGTAAACATCGATAGAAATAGAATATAATGATATCTTTTGTGTCTTTAGGCATTTAAGCCTATTGGGGGAATCAAACGACTATTGGCGGACAACCTCTACACCACCATAAAATCCAATAGGTTGTTGTAGAAACCCAGTTGACCATAGCTCCATAAATAGAATCTAATATCAACCCGACAGCCAATAAAGCAGGTAATCGAAGGAAGATAATATACTTATGTATTGTAAATGTTGTAGATTATAAACCCGTTCGTGGAAACTTCTCGACTTGGTGTTACTTTATTCCCTTTTCGATACCTGAGAATAAGTAAGTTTTAACGATCTCGCCCACGATCCTATGCATGTAAATCTGGATCGTGGATCTGGAATGGTTTGATGTTATGTGTGTTGGTATTATGATAATGTTTATTGTATAGTGATGGATTTCAAATGTATCTACTTTATTTTTGCATGACTGGTAAAAGGCAAAATCGATTGTTATTATATAAGTAATCGTCATTTTTCAACTGGGATTAGATGCGGCTAACACTTTCGAACCGATGCATCATTCAAGCTCTGCATATCTAAACTCCGCGCATATGCTATTACAATGAAAACAAAAATAAAATAAAGTGTTAAATAAGACCCTCCACACATCGCAACACAACTGCTCAGACCCGTCCTCCGTACGGCTTCACCAGATATCATGCTGGAACACGACAAATCGCTTGGCGGCAAGACTTTGTCTGGTGGGTGGTAACTTATGTATTCATCATTATTTTTGTTCATGCGAATCCCGAAACACACACATGTCCAGTATTTTTAAGTAAAAAATCTATTTACAAAATTTCAAAAGGATATGATGGAAAACCACAAACTTATGAGCTATTTATCCTACTTGGCTGTCCCACCAAAAATATAGAACCACGCTCCGCTCGGGCGGACAAACGGTGTGTTGACCTCTGGCGTCAGCTGTTGCGCGGGATTGCGCAGTACTATTATATGATCTACCGAGCGAGCTCGGTAACTACACTGCAACAATTTCTAAATGTATTTGGGGAAAAAATATAACATGGTGTAAAAGTGATTGGAATCAATTCAGTTGCTTATTCTGAACAAAATATATTCAGGTTTCGCATAAAACATAAAATAACGTTGTATATTATGGTCGATAAAATCTATTTTTCTTATGACTATACCAAACAATAATTGCGTTTGAGCGCCGCGGCTTTTACATGTTAAATCAAAGTGGCTTTTAATTAAAAACTTAAAGCAAATCCATATCTGGACACTAATGAAAGCATTACGGCTATGCTCAGTTTTTACTCACTAAGTTAGCCGGCAATTGTTTTTTTTTTATGCAGTTGCCTAGGTAATGTACTGTACCTACGTATTAAGTTTCGAGACAATTGCTTTACGAAATTAATTGGGTCACTTCGAACGAATCATTTATTGTTACATGATTACGTAAACTTCAAACAGTTATTGGAGCGTTCCTCTTTTTATTATAAAATGCACACGAAATCAACAATTAAGAATCATATCACGATTTACACATCTAGGTACAATATAATGACTGTAATTTCCTAGTAAACTGATCTAAAATTGAGCAACCTTATTTACTTTATCATCATTATCATTTCAACTCGTAATCAGGCTAATCACCCACTGCTGGGTATAATAGGAAAAAAAATTGAAAAAAAGACGCTTCTGACCAAACTTACGAGATTATATCGACGGTCAATTTTCACTATCTTAAAAACGTTCACAATCTGATATCAGTGTCAAACTGTCACAAATACCACTAATTTCCCCAAATTTTGACAAGCTTTTGACATTTGTTCGTTGCGGAGATGAGACTGTGGCTAGATTTGATCCTGTACCTACTCATTAACAAGTATGGTTCATTAACAAAAAAGTCGTGGTGGCCTAGTCGTTAAAACACCAGCCTCTGAAGTATAAGTGTGGAGTTCGATTCCAGGTCAGGCAAGTACCAATGTAACTTTTTTAAGTTATATGTACTTTCTAAGTATATCTTGGCCACCAATTATTGATTACAAGGTGAAGGAAAACATCTTGAGGAAACCTAATTGCGAACCCGCATTGAGCAAGCGTGGTGATTACACTCAATCCTTCTCTGTATGAGAGGAGGCCTGTTCCCAGCAGTGGCACGATGAAAAAAAGGTTGATTATGATGAGGTATCTACTAAACTGTAACTGTAAATTTTACGGTATAATAGGTAGCCATCTGGCTACTATATTTACAGTATGATGTTTAAGTTTATCACGTTCACGTTAACTGATAAATTTAATTGTGTGTTTAAAATACGTAGTGAAGAATACATTATGTTACTATGTATTACATAAAATACAATATTCTAATCGTGGGACCGTTTCGTTCGTTTTATTTTTGTAATATAAACTAGTGCTTGACTGCAATCTCACCGGTAAGCAGTGATAATAAATAAATAAATATATACGGACAAATTACACAGATTGAGCTAGCCCCAAAGTAAGTTCGAGACTTGTGTTATGGGATACTAACTCAACGATACTATATTTATAATAGATACATATATATATAGATAAACATCCAAGACCCAAGCCAATCAGGAAAAGATCGTTTTCCATCATGACCTGGCCGGGGATCGAACCTGGGGCTTCCACGTCGCAGGCAGGCGTGTTGACCGTTGCACCACGGAGGACGTCGTCGGAGGATGTCAGTGATGCAATCGTTGATGGTAAAGCGCACTAGTTTATTGAGCCTATTCACTTAAGAAACTTAGTAAATAGGAAGGAAGACGGCAGTTGAGCTAGGTGATGCAATGTTAAACCTAACAACACGACCAACGATGTTGCGCCAGAGAGAGATTGATCTGGAGACCCTACACGACCAAATTCCCGACACTACAACATTTGGCGCATCGTACCCGGCACACATCGCAACAGACATCATGCCGGACAAGACTTTGTCTGGTGGGTGGTAACTTCTGCCGGCAGCCGATGTGGCCGAAACTTAATTTGTGATTAACAAAAAAGTTTGTGATGAAATTGTTGATACCATCGACCCACGCGTGTGCTGATACAATCAATATTATCAAAGGGCTTTTATTTTTAGCAAATATTAGGCTTTCGATCTGAAAATCACATTTTTAGTAAGTTAAAATTATTTTTTTATTATTTAAGAGACTGATAACTAACACTCATCATCATCATCATTCTCATCCACACTCACTTTTTTAAAATTTTGCGTCATCCGCCTCATAAAGCACCAGCTATAAATTACCCTCATAGAACGCCGATGGGATCGACTGTTAAAAGTAGGCATATACCTACTATTTGTTTACTTAAAAGCACCTTGCGCCGTACATGTTGTATAAAGTATTAAATATTCTTAATAGTTTGTAAGCAGCTCGGATAGTTTGGAGTTAGTTTCAGTCACGTTACCTTTCAATCTTGATAGCATGACAATAGCTTTTGTTGTAAGACTCGGCTGATCTGGAGATATTTCGTGCTTATCTAATTACACGGACAATAGTTAGGTGCAGCTGTGATGAAAATCAACGTTATTTTTATACACTTTCTTATAAAAGGTGTATTGTTAGGCAAATAGTAATTAATTTGCACGCGGTGGACATGGATATAACAGTTCAAATCAATAGGTAATAGCTAACGGGCATCCATAAAATCGTTGTCTTGCTAAGTATCACTTAGCAAGACAACGAGTTACGTAATAGCACAAATTTTTAATTACATCTGCATATCCAAAGAAGTCACGGCTCTAAAGACATCGTTTATGTATCTAATTTGGTCTAATGATCGCTTTTAAGAACGAGGCAAATTATTGCTGCATTTAGTACGAACTAGACAAATAGCACGCGTTATTGCCGGGTGATGCGGAGTTTATAGTTATTGAGGTGCATGGTCGTAGGCACAGTATCGGGCGCAGCGCGGCCGGTGTTTCGCTAGATTTTGCTTTGCACTGATAACGGCAGTGAGTAAGCGATCGGCGCGGGCACACGCCATCGAGGCTCGTGATTGCCGCTCGGCCGCACAGTCTCGCTGCACTCCGGCGGCCGCACACCGCACTTCGCTCCGCCGCGACTTACCATTAATTTTCCTGCGATTTTACACGCTACGGGGAAAATATATGCGACCTTGAGGTGCTCTTAAACCATTATTTTCGTGATTTTCACGCTACGTTCAAAAACTGATTATAATTTCGGTAAAATGAATTCCTGTGCTAGTTAGTCGTCAGTGATCATTTGAACCAAGTGATGTGGTGATTTGTGCAAAAACTGTGTTTCTGTAAACTTATTACTGGAAACATGAAGAAATCGAAACCCTTGGTCGTTATACAGTGCTATGAAGTAAGTTGAGTATGGATAAAATGTTCTTGTTATTATTGGAGCGAAACAAAATAAGTACTTACCTACCTACCTACCTACAAAGCTGCTTAGAGTTTGGTTAACGTGATAAAATATAGAACCTTTGATTATTTATGCTTATAATCTATATTCTAATGTTAAAATATTTTTGTTTGTTCATAGTGGTTACACAATAAATATAAATATTTTACTAATGATAAAACATTAGAAAAATACAAATATTGTGGCTGCAAGGTGCGCGTAATTTGTTATTGTCCCGTCTCATTTTTTCCGTAACAGCGTTGACGTCATGCTAGTCTAAAATAACAACAAACTCAAAAAAGTGCTCAGAACTAAACCTATAATGTAGGTAGATACCAACATTTATATGTAATGACGAATACCTATAGGAATCATATTTTTAGGAGTTATCTCTCAGAGTTGACTGATTGCCGGTCGATAACAAAACATTTTGATTGCTGATGATATTATCTACAGCTACAGAAAATGAATGCTATTATCTCTTCCCGCAATTTCAGCCATTTTCTGAGTTTTTAATGCCTATATAGCACCATAAAATAAGTTTTATGATAGAACAAACTTTCTTGCTGTTGAACATTTTTTTACTAACTATCTAAAACCTCTCTCCAATGATGGAGCAACAAATCCACTCATGTTTTTCTAACTCCGAAGCCAAAACGATTCTGACGAATAGTCTACATAGAGAAAATAAATTGGATTTCTTGGGATTAGTCGAATAGGTACTTGAACTGAGAACTCATTATAGATTATAAAGGATAACTCTAATAACAATCGAATCGATCAGAGTTATAACAACATGCGTGTATTTATTATATTTCCATGAAATTGTAAGCTATTATCTAGTATCTAAACACTTCTCATTAGATGATCTCATAGCGTGAGCGTGAATGAGGCTTTTATGCAATGAAGCGACGATTTGCTACCAAATATGACATTTTCATGACGTATGGGTACTTTATGCACATTAATCAACTACCCGATCATCATTTGCTTAACCTTTTTCTAATTACTTTGGCGTCCAGTCTAACCTAGACTGTAGACTGATCTCTACAGTCTTTGTTAATGGGTAATACGATTCCATTTGTGATTTGGTATGATTGGTCAACTTTCGAGACGAACGGCTTATCGCTTTTTCAGAGACACGGGGAGGTTTCGATATGTACAGATCAGTGTTTCCCCATCAGGTGGGACGCGACCCGGCACCGGGTCGCCAAAAAAGATTGGTCGCAGCATTACGGCGGCAATACTGCGACTTTAAATAAGTATTAGGAGATGGTCGATTTTATTTCTTGACTAACGAGATTGTGATGATAGCTCCAATGGCGGATTCTATGACGCTTGTGCTTTTTGCAGCCCTTCCTACACCCGTTCGTGTACTATTGTAATACTAACATATTAGCAATATGTATTTGTGTTTTTTTAAGCAAAAGCCATACGTATTTGTGTTTGGGAAACGCTGGTATAGATGATCACTCATCCACAGACCAACCACGTACAACGTAGTAATACAGTCCCTTGTCCGATGAAGGCTAACCCGCGCCGCAGCTGAGCCGGTAAATATAAATTCCCGACTATGACCTCTGAGTTTGTTTCGGTCGTTTCTTCTCAGAGCGAGTACTAGGGCTGTAGGACACCCCACAGGGGGTGCCCTTAGCGTGTAGTCGCTTAGTTTTTAGTTGCCCTGGCTGGAGGCTTTAAATTCATTTAAGACAGCCACAGGATCGAATAAACTGGGCGGCTGGCTGATAAGTTGTTTGTTATAAATATTTATTTATTTATATATTCTTTATTGTACTTACACCAATCAAACATCGAACTAAAACATTCAACACAAAAAAACATACAATGGGCGGCCTCATCGCTAAAGCGATCTCTTCCAGGCAACCAAAGAATGGACAGATAAATATTCATAAATTAATACATAGATACTGAACATAACAAGTAAACAAATAAATTATCCAAATAATTGCAATAAAAGTCTAAATCTGTAGATAATGTGTACTTTTGTGTAACTACCACTTAAATGCAGATTGTATACAATGAATCATCATCACGGACGACAGCAGATCAAGCTACCGCAAACTGTTATATATTCCCAATAAACCTTAAGCCTTAATGCTTTAGAGATACGTCTGTACATACATATACAATCTGCCTTTAAGTGGTAGTTTGGAAATAAAACAAGGTATAAGAAGATACATGTTCTCCTTCATCAGTTGAGACGCAAGTTATATGGCATATCATTAAGAATTGTATTCATGGCAAACTTACATCATCATAATACCTATGTATTACTTGAACTGTATACAGATCAAGTAACCTAGTAAGTATAGGTACTATCGTTATAGAACTCTGAAATCCATACTACTAAAATGAATTTCTTGTTGTTGGTACACTTCATGACGATTCATTTTCTGAACTCCTTTTAACTTCGAACAAAAAATTGATGGAAAGCTTTTAATGAAGCAGAATTTTTGCGTATCTGAAGTACTTAGTTAACCTAGAATGTGTAAAATTATTTATTTATTTTATTTTAAAGAAGGCTTATGATATATAAATAATATAATATAAAAAATAGCTAATAACATGCCTCCACATATAGGTATGAAAAAGACGATAAAAAAAGAAAAAATAAAATATTAAAACAAATAATAGGTACTTACGTGTAATAATATCGTATGAAATTGCCGATTTGAACTGAAAATCTAAATTGCTTATTTTATTTTTAGCTAATTTATTTAATCAAAATAGTTACCAATATTTTCTATAGGTAGATACATTTCTGCCATCTAATAGGAAGGTCATTTATGCCTTTGCGATAGAACTCTGATTATCTAGATCTAGACTAAGCTAAACTATTTGAAAGCATTTTGTACTGCCTGCTGGGAAGAAAACTTCTTGTACCTATAGTGAGACACACCAAAAAACACTACACTGTGACCATCAAACAGTTACTATTGTTAAGTTTTATTGGTAAGTTTTGCTTTAAGACACAGTTGTATCGTTTGACCTGGGGTCAACCATTGCGTTTTACTTTTACGGTCTTCATAAAGAATCCACTTTTCATCACATTTCACAATTCGATCCAATATTTCTTCATTTCTGTACCAATTCCACAAGGCAACACAAGTTTCAACACTCGTTCCTTCTGCAGATCAGTCAAATCATGAGGCACTCATTTTTCGTATCTTTTTATTTTATTAACGCAAATGAGTCAATATTGTGGCTAAGGTAACCTTAAACCATGCCGTTAATTCCTGGGAAGTTACTAGGTTACGGTACTAGGATCGCCTTCCACCATGTCCCTTAATTCATCGTTATTCACCTGTAAGGGCGGCCTTCCTTGTGGCTCATTCTTCAAGTCGAAATTTCCATCACATGGTATTCAATAATCACTCGAATTCCCGCAGTATCCATATTTCTTGTCTAAGTTGAATAACAAAACCAATCGAAAGTCGATATTCAAATGATTTACATTTAAAAAAAAAAAAAAAAGAACGTCATGGAAAACATGTGAGAAAAGATTCATTGGAAAACCTCAAACCCTGAAGATTCTATGTCAATTCAAAGAACCTATTGCAACAAAACAGCAAAATCATACTTTAACCCCTAATACAAACAAGTAAAAAAAGACTGCGCCAAAAGCCGTCTTAGTTTCGATGCACTGGTACAAAATAAGTCGATATTAAGGTCCCTAGGAAACCTATTGAAACCAATTTAAAACCACTATAAAACTAAAAAACCAATTTTTTTAAATTGCTCTTTTTATTGGCCACTGACGTAATCCACTCAGATTTGTGCGTAATAACTTTAAATTGTCAAACCTATACAGGTCATCCTGCAACTGGCGTGCATCAGTCATGTCTCTCACAACTTTGTGAATCTTCATGTCATCAGCATAAAGTAAAATATACGAATGCTGAAAGCGCTGCCAAGATATCAGCAATGAATAATATAAATAACAGAGGACCCAAAATGGAGCCTCGAGGCACTCCGGAAAGGACAGAATTTCAAATTGACGTGTATCCAGTATCCCTGAAGCACAACAGCCTGTGTATTCTATTCTCTATATAGAAAGCGAACCACCGTTGTTTACATTAAAATGTAAATGATGGTTCTCCAGTGTGGGGTTCTTCTCTGTGGTATTAACATATAGACATATCATATCCAAACATCCCCTACGTATTTGGTATTTCGATATCTTTTTCCTCAAAATTAAGGAAAACAGTCACTGATTTATATCAGAATATCTTATCGCTTAAATGGAACACCTCAAGAGGCAGCTCTTTCCTTATCGTAAGTTTTCTGGGAGCTATATAAAAGGGGGCAAAGGGTCAGACGGTGCTGGACACAGCTCAAATCTCAGTGGCTCGAAATTTCTCAAGCGGTTAACCGGAAATACATTTTTGTCTAGCTAACAATATTTTTTTTTTTATGAAATTTCGGCGTAAATCGATATCTACGCCGATATTTCATAAAAAAAACTTCGTCAGTGATGAGACGATACATGACTGAATCTTTATCTACTAAAATACAAAGTGATAAGTGTGATTAATGTCGCTTAAGAATTAAGGGAGTGCCGACTCCATGAATAATTATTTACATTAAATATAATATCGATGGACTAAGAACCTTCACACTGTACCTACTCAACTCAACACGTTATTGTTCGCGTGATGTTGATTAATATTACGTATCTTTGGCATCAACACTTGGGGTTTAGCCAGATGACGTTTGGCTCATGCAGTCAACGACAATAAATGTTAGAAAACGACAATAAATAAAAGAAAACTATTCGAGAAACTAAAGCAAAATTTCGATTTTTCGGATACTTTTATAGGTACTTGTACCACGATTGATGTTACTTTAAGCATTTTAATTTCATTTTTAAATGAACACAATAATCATCATCATCATCATCATTTCAGCCGAAAGACGTCCACTGCTGGACATAGGCCTCCCCCAAGGTTCTCCACGACGACCGGTCCTGCGCCTCCCGCATCCAGCGGTTTCCCGCGATAATAAATAGTGTTATATACATTTTGAGCTATATCGTAAAATATAGATATAACTATGGATGTCGCTCTAAATTAATCTTCAGAATTCCTCTGTAATGAACCTAATCATGGAAAGACATTTCAAGCCGTGGAATCTGCGCTAGCGTGTGTACTAATTACATAATTGTGTTTATAGAACACGTAGGGAGGCTAATGGTTACTATGTATGTTGATGTATTTTCATGTTATTTATAGAGCTTATCGTGTACTGGTATAATGTATTTGCCTAAAACATAGCCTTCGTTTTTGTTCACGTTCATCGTCGGTAATTATTTTCTGTTAGCCTCCACTTCAATATTACCGACTTCCTTTGGCTAATATTGTGTTTGGTCAAAGTTCAATGTCACTGGTGATTAGATTAGTTATTTGCAGTATTTTCCTATTTCGCGGCATACTGCAGGTAGGTATTATGTAATCACGTGCAAGGAATTCATTCGTTTTAAAAATACTAAGTATAACTAATTGTGATTATAGCCTACAACCACATATTCGTGGCTGCATAGTTTTAAAGCGCCTACCTACCTATTGGAATTTCATATCTTTTACTCTGAAATCCAAATGAACTGTAGGTACACGTCCAATGTGCACTTTCATATCTAAGTTTGGTTATATAACTTGACTTTTATGTTGTTAAGACTATTAACCTGATCGTGTTGAGTGTTGTCAATGATTTACTTCCTATCTGTTAGTAACATAATTTTCAGCACCCCATTTGCGTAACACACTACCTATTACTACAAATTTCATTTTGTAGGCTTGTAGCATACTGCTAATCTATTGCTGCATATCTAAGAAAAAATCGTCTGCTCAACAACATATTATACTATAAGGCAATGGATGTTGTTGAACTGTCACAAAGAAACGAAAAAGAAAAATAAAGTTTTACGCAATTAATCTGCTGGTGTTGACTGTTGTTAGAACATACAAAATATTAGGTACTGTCTTCTGTCTATGACTTCATCCACGATAAATTTTTTGTTCCTCGATCTATCCTGCCTCATCGGATAATATCGTCTACTCGCCATATTATTACATTTTTCCGGCGTTTTTAGTCCTTGTTTGATTACTATGTTAAGTTCCACGTAAAGTCCATGCCTTACACAAGAGGCGAGCTAGCAAATGCAATAATTATTTTTCCGACTATATTGAGTTCAACTGGTGGTCCGTTTTAGAGATTCATCAACCGCACTCTTCAATTTTATTATTTATATTTCGTGCCATTCTGTAACCGACGTTAACCGTTATATTGCCCTGATTATTAATATTGCAAAATTACAATAAAAATAATGTTTAAACAAATTAAACAGGAAACAACTTTGCCTACAGGACCGTCAACAGACATTGCCTCTGAGGAAGGCAGAGCAACCTGCAGAAGGGACCAACAACAATCATATCAACCATGCCACACTGAAGAGGGATGCATTGGACAATCCGCCTCCCCCACCACCTGTGAGCAATATCCAATGTTTATAATATATCTTAGTCAGTTTGACCTTATTACATAAGACTTACAAGTCTCATAGTCATAACATAATTGGCGATTTTTGCATGCATCCCTGGTGCGTCACGGTTGCCATACCAACATTTATTGTCAGTCATTACGGTTTGTTGGAGCCTTCAAAATTCCAACAATTTGTCTAACGGCAATGCTTCGATATCGCCTTCGGGTTTTGGAGGAAGTTTAGCCAAATGAGCAGTTAGATTGGTAAAGCGGACCCCAGACTTCAAAGCTGAAAAGTTTTGGATGCGACTGGGAATAATGCTGAGATGATGATGATGATGATGATGATTTGTGTGCATCCCTGATCACCGCCTTCGTATGGTGTTTTATATAGTCTGTATCTGTATACAGACTGACTAAAACCCAGTGCTTAATAAGAATTAAACACTAACAGCTTTGCAGGTTGTTTATGACGATAGCAATCCGCTGGCATCTTAAACAGCAACATTATTTTTATGACTGTGTACGAAACGTAATACATTTACAAAGAAAAAAACCTTTAAGATTTCGTTGTTACATCTAACCTCCGCTCCGAATCTGAAATACACACATCAAAAGTGTCTAGGGATCAACATATATTTTTGCAATAACTTTTCTCCTGATTGATATTAATTAAAAATTTTTTTAAGGATTCATCAAATAAAGTGTTTTCGTTTGTCACAGTAACGATAAACCAAGTCACCTTTACATTAATAAAGAAATTTGGCATTTGCCTAATAAAGGGATATTTGACATTTGAACCACTAACACAAAAGTTCGAAAAAAAGACTGAAATAACAGTTTTCTCTAAAATTTTATTAGGTAACTTAAACAATTAATAATCCGTGTTTCTACCGCGAACACTAACAACACAAGAACATCGGTTTGGCATACTCAAAATGAGTTCATCCAAATCACGCTGTGGAATGACCGCCCATGTTCGTTGCAACAACAAAAAAAGGTCTTCTTGCGACTGGATACCCTCCATATTCGGCAGAGCTCTTCTCTGTAGCATATCCCATGCATGCTCAATCGGGTTCAAGTCTGGCGACTGAGCAGGCCAGGGCAGGACATTGATGTTAGCTGCGGCGAGAGTCTGTCTTACAACTCTTGCGGTGTGCGGTCGTGCATTATCATGCATTAACTGAAATAAGGGACCGATTTGCACTTGTAGAGGAACAATGACGTCTGATACAATCGTCTCAGCATAAATTTGAGCGTTGAGGTTGCCTCTGATCCAAATCAACTCAGTTCTTCCGCCGATCCAAATACCCGCCCATACCATGACGGTTCCACCACTATAAGGATGAACTTCCTGGCAGGATTTTAATCGCTGTTGGCGTCCAGGGGTTCTCCAGTATCGTATACGTCTTGTATCCGGTCTCATACCAAAACGAGACTCATCAGAAAAGCACACGAAACGCCATTGTTCTTCTGCCCAATTTCTGTGTTCAAGAGCCCATTGATATCGAATCCTACGATTGTGCATTGCTATAGGTGGTACCCGTAGCGGTCTTCGGGAATGAAGGTTCACTTCATGCAAGCGGTTTCTGACTGTTTGGTCGCTAATTAAGTTCCCTGAAGAGTGATGAAGCCTCACGGCTAACATCATGGCGGTTATTGTTGGAGCTCTTCGAGTTAAGATTTGAATGTATCGGTCTTGTCTCCGTGTGGTGCAGCGATACCGTCCTCCATGGCGCTCAGCCACGGTACCAGTGCTTCGGTAACGTGTCCAAAGTCGACTGATAACACTCTGACTTGTATTCAGAGCTAAAGCCACAGTACGTTGCCGGGAACCAGCTTCTATCATTTCCACGGCTCTGAGCATTTCTTCCCTGCTTAAATGACGTCGCCGCTCCATAATAACGTTGGTTTTAATCAGTAGTAGGGAAACAGTAGCACTAATAATGTCTTCAATGCGTTGTATGTTTTTATAGGGAAAATATTGACAGCTGATTTTCATCTTTTACTCGAATTTGTGTCACAGTTCCTGATTCAAATTATGAAATGCACCAAAAAGGATCCATATAAATTTATAAAATCATAAATTTATTACAAAGCCACATCTCAATCTCAAGAAATCCGCATAAAAATGCTTGATCCCTAGACACTTTTGATGTGTGTATATTAGACACGGCAAGGTTTTTTTATCTAACTAGCGCTATATTTTGCTTCACGTAGAGTTCGTAATATAAAATCGAATAATATTTCAATTGGTTGAAATAATATATTTGTGTGGAAAGTCTGTAGATAGTACCTACTGACAGTTGTTTTACCATTACCAATATTCCTGTGTACCCACAGAATTGATATCTCAGTAAAGAGTCTCTTGCTGTGTTTATGTTTTTTTCTCATTGTCATCCATATTTTTTTTCCACAAAAAAGTTTTATTCAAGTTAATTTGAGGTTGAGGTCATACACAATTAATATCTATAATTTATACTAAGACATGGGCGTAGGTACCCAGGTGGGGGCAGGGGGAGACAGCTGCCCTCCCCTGGAAATCCCGCAGAACATGTATGAACTTCTCTAATTACAAAACAAAGTATAAACGAAGACTTATATCTAACTTTAAAATAGGCTACGCAGTAGACATTAATAAAATTTACGGCGTAATTGCCGAAAAACCGCGTGCAACTATAGCGCACAAAGACTACCTACTCTAAAAATTTGACTTAAAGTCAGGCCTAAGCGGGCCTAGGCATGACTTGCCAAAGACCAGAAGCTGGGTACGCCCATGTACTTACTTAGATATCTAGATTTCGCAGGTGTATAAAACTTAGAGAACTAGAAAAAGTTTAGACTTATTGAACCTAGCTACTGGAAAATGTGATTTTGATCTAATTAAGTAGAATAATATAGACTAAAGGTCTTTAAAGAAGTTCTCAGATAATCTCATTGAGACATTAAAATCTTCCGTGAATACTTAATCTCGGTTCCTCTCACGGCCTATCTGCAAACTGATTGTAAAAATATTTACGTGTACTTTTCAGATGCCGGCTGCAAATGGTCAACAAACGCCAGCTACAAATGGTCAACAAACGCCAGTAACAAATGGTCAACAAAAGCCAGCTACAAATGGTCATCAAACAGCGGCTACAAATAATCATCAGTTGCCTGCTACAAATGGTCATCAGAATGGAAACCATAAAGTAATAGAGAATCAAAAACCCATTCCAAAAACAATTACGGCTGAACTTCTAACAAATCCAAACTTTAGGAAAAACGGAACTCTGACAAGAACTCCTACCCCAGATTACATTAAGAAATCTGAACCTCCTCCACAAATTAAAAACATGAAAGACGAAAAGGCTGACATGGAGTCACTAGAATCTTATAAGTTAAAGAATCCTTCGAATGTACTGCCAAAGCCGCCGTCTAATTATTTTGTAAAGGCTCCGAACGGTACAGCGACGATGAAGAAGCACTCACGTCCTGTGTCAGTAACGATTGGTGAATATGCATATGGAGGTGGAAGCAGGCGGGAACCAACGAAGCTCGAATTCCTAAACGGGGATAAAACCGATGGTTTTCATGATGCAAATGAGGAAGTTTCTATATCCAATAGGCTACAATCGGAACTGGCTCTAACACTGTCTAGATCGAATTTACGTAAGAAGACTGAAGCTCTGGTAAGTACTGTTATGTCATTAGGGTTATAAGGACATGTTTATCTAGAATTATCATAAAATTGAAAGTAAATGTTATGTAAATTTCTTGTATTTCGATTCTATTTTACAATATTTTTTCATTTGAATGCAAATACTGACCCAAAATATTGATTTATGATGCAATATTAATTTTATATAATGCATACTCCATCCGCTAATAAATCAAATACTAGCATATTTTTTAAAAGAAAGTTACATAATTTATACTCGCTATTTTGTGTATATTCATTCATTTTTATTACCAAAACGAGACTAGGCTGATCTGCCTCAACCTCCCATGAATACACATAGGAGGTTGAGGCAGATTAGCATAATCTCGTATAGAAAATTTCTTCAAGGACTGTATGTGATGGCCTCTTTATCACAGGGGCTTGTGCAATCGGGAACAGTACAGCATTCGCGGTTGTTTTGTAATTTGTAACATACACGAGTATTTTTAATAACTGATAACAAAAGTACATGCAACAATAACGAAATATTAGGTATGTATATTTCGTTATTGTTGCATGTACTATTGTTACACACAGCAATATTTTTGACATAACATTCGTGTTATGTATTTCGTTGCGGCGGCTGGGATAAAGTTTGGAGTTCCCAACGTACCTATATTATTATTTAGTTATTTCTACATTTAAAATATCATACCACCTAAATTTATTTTTGATTCTTCTAAATAAAATCTCTGTAAATATTATTTTCTTCAACCGTCTTACTGAAGATATCGTTATGTACATTGATATGTTTATTTCAGGGTCGTGGAAATATCAATAGAAGTTTAAACAATAACGAAGACAGTGATTCTTCTGTTGATAAAATTTTTCACGCTAGATATGGACATAATCTTTTACCGTTACCACCCTGTATTACGATACCCAAAGTTTCTGTTCCAAAAATTAAATCTTGAAGTTTGAGATCACACAGTGAGAATTTATTAATTTAAATAAATTGAAATCAGTTGATTCAAAGTGCACTATGTAATACAATTTTTATATTGTAGATATATGAACACGCGTGGTTTTCACTAACAATTTATAGGTGATGGTAGTTTACGATCTTACACTTTTCTCGTCTTGTTCTAAACACATTTATTGCACCTGTTTACTTGGTATATTTTTAATACTTATTTATTTGTTTACAGGCGGACGCCAGTCGATGAGGAAACAAGCGAATTATTAAGATCATTCAATATATTATCATTTTAAAGTTAGACGTCTAGTGAAAATGAAACATTTTGGTTAGAATTTAAATAGTCGACCAAAGTTAGTTAGATATCTTATTTATGAATTGGAAAAACTTTAGATTGTGATGTAGGTAAGGACACGTCTGAAGTATATGACCATAAAACTGCGATATTGGCGCCAAATCTCTTGTTCACAAACTAAACTAATGTTAAATGCATCTTTTTCTTTCTATTTCATTAAGAAAAGGATAGAAGATAACATTTTAGATTAATCCTATCAAATAAAGATATTCCATAAACAGTTTAGACGCGATTATAAAGATGTCGACCAAAAATACATCAATTTACGTCAGGCGTGGACTAATTTGACAGTCAACGTCAGTAATTTGTCAGTGACAATTTGGTCTAAACAAACATATTATTATCTTCTGTCCTTTTCTTGATGAAATATAAAGAAAAAGATGCAATAGACTTTAATTTGGTTTTGTTTGTGAACAAGGGAATCGGGGCCATTGTGTGTTATTGTATCATAGGTGTTAAGAAGTTGTATCGATTTGTAATTCATGTATAAAAATCTGAAACCATGAGTAATTATTATGGGTTTATTAATTATATTGTATATCTGTGGAATGCCTAAGTCATAATAAATGCTGGTTTATATTATAAATGTTTGTATTTTTTACTATTCCCGTATAGTAGCAGAGTTAACTAGATTTGGTTATAGGCTGATAGCATGAAGAAAAATTTCAACACAATAAAAATAACACGGATCTCTTAATTATCTGCTTATCGAGATGCTTATAGAGAGAAGATAAATAGGGATTTGCGTGAGGTTGGCTTCTAGTCTAACCGAATAGTCAGCTGAATACCAATATTTTACCTGAAGCTTCTTCTGACCTCCACAGCCCAGTGACTACGGCACCCCCTGGTAAAACTGGTTATCAGACACAGACTCGGGCATCCAATGACCCGTAACAACTGTCAAAGATAAACAAATGACAGCCGGGACCAACGTGCTTTCCGAGCCACGGGTGGGACGATCGATTGACTCTAGCGGCTGTTTTGAATTATCTACATATTTTAATCGGTAGTAGTCTTAGACTCGTATCTATGGTTATTAGACTTTAAACTAGATTGTGCCTTTTTTTTTCTTGTTCTGGCACTCCACGTTTTGTGTTAGCCAATGACGAGATTGTGCCTTAACGTATTATTTCTCTTTTTGAAAGTTTTTTGTTTTTGTCAGTACCGTTGACAGTAAATAACTACTGTCAGTGCTGTTGTCAGATCTAAATGTCAATTGCATTGTTGTCATCACGTTTCAGAACAATGTATATTGTTATCAAAGAGATTTAAGATAAAAATTTTAATGTCTTTGATTGTTATACTATTTGGAACAATGACTACAAATTAAATAAAAACACTACTTGTCTATTTATTTCAGCACTGAGTATATTATAAGAATATCAGCTAATAATAAATTTCAAAAGTTGCCATGCTGTTTGGATCGATCAAGAAATTACTTTCTAGTGAATATAAAGAATTTGATGACACAATTTTAGTTGAAAGTCCATTTGACGAGACGACGAGAGATGGCTCAGTAAAGTTGCGTTTGGTGCAGCTTGGTATGTTACTTACGCTACATCTTTGTACGATATAGCCTCATCCTTCGTATTCGACATGCACGTATTTATAAACTTAGGGTAAAAATGCCGGTTGCAGGAATTTCAAGGCACTACCCTTCAAATTCCTAAATCGAGGGCAGTATTATGGTAGAAATTTGACGGTAATAATAATGTCGCAATCGCAAAGATGCAAGCACTACGCATCTTTGCGATGGCGACATTATTATATGTATATTACTATACTAGACATCTTAGTAAATAGACGACTCTTTAGGCACCTTCAGTCTACTATAAAAATTACCTATCTTGACCACAAAACAACACCGTGTGTAAGTAAATGATATTATATAAGTATAATAGTTGAGAGTTGACTGCCGCCACCGCCCGTCGAGTGTCTACTCGTTTATCACAGATGTCTATTACACTGTCACTATGTGCTAGGTATCCAAGTAAGTTCTCTCTCAACGAATAGGAACTTAATTATAACAATTATGTAGTTTAAGACACCAGACCTGCCAGTTTTATAATCCACAGCTAATCGCTTGCACGGCAGGGCAAAGGATGTTAGGCGACGGAAAAATAAAACTACTAATGATGTTAAAAGACGCCGAGGCATGCTTAAGGTTAACGCGGCAACGTTGCCGATGAAATCCATAAAAAATTCTTGCCGGGCTGTGCCACCAGTGGGCGCCGACCCTAAAGTTATTGCATAGGTGCCAAAGATAAGGCACTTGTTCCAAGAGAAGCGAGTTGACAAACAGCCCGTGCGCGACGGCCACGAGCGGTGACTTGCGTAATTGCATACCTATGTAGGAAGCGCGAGCCTCATTTGCACGCCGTGGTAGCGTCGTTAAGCAAGTACCTACTCTCTTTGATTGCTCTTGTCGCTGCGACAAACGAGCAGGTACTCATTAAAAGCATTTAGAATCAACTAAATTTGAAACAACAAGTACTAATATAAAGGGTGTATCTGACATCGAAGCACAAACGAGTACCTTGGATCCAGTATATGATTCTGAACCCTCCAGTGGTGGAATTTTTCGTCGGCTTTTTCGTGATTTAAAAAAATATATATGTAGTTTTTTTCACTTTTAGATCGTTCATAATTGCTATACTTTTATAACCCAATAAGATTTTAAAGTAAAAATTAATTAATTCGCTAATTACATAAAAAATCGCACAACTGCCGTCTTCCTTCCTATTCGCTCAATCTGAATGAATAGGTTCTTAATAAGCTAGTGCGCTTTACTATCAACGATCGCATCACTGCTTGCCATTAGGCGGGATTGCGGTCAAGTGCTAGTTTATAATTATGAAAAAAAAAAAAACACAATGAAAACCAAAATCGAAAAACTATCTTATCAGCTGATTTAATAAAGTTCACATCAGGGATCAACGTCATACCTACAAACCCGCACGGCGGCAGGCTTGCAACGTTCAAAGGCCGAGCGGACTTTTTTTTTAAATTCTGTAGTACCTAGTTCATTAACGACATAAATGACTATCATAATTTTATTAGTGGCATGGGGTGCAGCCTTTTCGCGAAGTCTGCGTTACGATGTCAGATACACCCTGTATGTGTCTCTTTAACTTTTGGTACGTTTCTTGAACGAGAGAATAGTTGACGGTAGACGCTCGTCGTCTGTTGCTGCGGAAGGTTATCATCTTCATCCCATGTGCTTGATAAACAACATGTATACCGTGTAAACTACACTCTATTATATTTTTGTTAATGTAAAAGTGTCTAGGTACTTAATTTATTTATTTTTTTTAAACGAGTCCCCACACTAGGACTTTCTTCCGTGTCGTGGGTGTGTTTACAAACATTTATAAAGTCACATACACAAATATCCAGATCCGGAACAACTACTTGTAGTTCATACAAATATTTGTTCCGTGCGAGAATCAAACCCGCGACACGCAGCGCAGCAATCGATAGCTTTACCACTGCGCTAACCGTGCAGCATAAGAAGATATTATTTTCCCAATAGTATAATTATTGCTGCATGGTAGGTATTTCTTTATTTAACCAGCGTGAGAATAAATAAAGAAGTGCATAATAATATCTAATGATACAACATGATTTTAGGTTTAAGCTCAAAAGCTTTTATAATTGCTTCTGCACGTGATATCACGGGAAAAAATAGAACGACTAGCGACGGTACTCCGTTATGTCGGGAATCAAGTGTCATAGAAATACTTTCATGGTATCCATGGGAGTCTGTCAGGTTGTCTGTATTTAAAAGTACTGAAAAGCAAGTACTTAAGGCCTCATTCCTTAATAAAGGTGTAAGGTATTTTGAATTGAGAGACATTCCAAAAAAGAAGGTAAGGAGAATCATTCATTCATACCTACTCTACCAACCCATTAGCTTGCTCTTTATTTCTAAACAATTGTGTACAAATGAAAGAAAACACTAGTCGTGGGCCTTTGTTAGGCTTAGAGTTAGACCCTATATTTTGCAGTGAAAGACCAGTGGTAATTTCCGCGACTAACAAGTTGTAAGCTGTCGGTTGAAGTTTAAAGCCTAGGTTCAAAGTCGGACAGGCGTTTTACTTCGTTTAAATTATTTCATAACAACCGCCGAAAGAATACACCGCGGGGCCATATGCTAGGACCAAAAATTCGAAGACTTGTGACATCTACCAACCCGGACTGTCGTAGGCGGCTCTCTCCCTCTCACGGAGAGGTTCGTGTTTACAACATTATGATTTATCCTTATGCTAATGTGTCAAATATCTTTACTGGTTAGGTTAACCGAGCACCAATGGCACCGATTCTGTTGTTCACAAACTAAACTAATTTTAAGTTATGTGCATCTTTTTCTTTCCATTTTGTTAAGAAAAGGATAGAAGTTAACATTTTAATTTAATCCTGTCAAATTAAGATGCTCCATAAACAGTTTAGACGCGATTATAAACATGGCGACTAAAAATACGTCAGTTTAAAGGAGCGAACTAATTTGACAGGTCTAAACTGACATTTCATCTTCTGTCCTTTTCTTGACGAAATGGAATGAAAAAGATGCACATAACTAAAATTAGTTTAGTTTGTGAACAACAGAATCGGCGCCAATGTTACCTATCACGGCATCAGTAATTTCTAATGCCTAAATACCTACTTAACTCTTGTTTCGAATCCACTTTTGACATATTCGGTTCTATTTATTGTGACAATCTATTTTTGATAACGAAGAGCGCTTCCTCTTGGCACAGATATTTTAATTAGGTACATAAAAAGAGGATTAAGGATAAGGAGAGGATCGTCAGTGCCTGTAATGATTTCAGTCGATCAATATAATGAAAAATGACATCAGAAACAGACTTACTACTGACACGCTCACAGACTTACTTTTCTGTACAAAAGTGACCTGAAAAGAAACATTGAGCCTACTCACGAACACATAGAATATTTTAACAAAAATATGTATAAATTGTCGTGTTGGCCTAGTGGTAAAAACACCAGCCTCTCAAGTATGAGTGCGCGGGTTCGATTCCAGGTCTGGCAAGTACCAATGTAACTTTTCTAAAGTTATATGTACTTTCTAAGTATATATTGGTGTCCAACCAATGACTGAAGGTGAAGGAAAACACCTTGAGGAAATCTGGACTTTAAGTCTGAAATCGCCAACCCGCATTGAGCAAGCGTGGTGATTACGCTCAATCCTTCTCTGTATGAGTATGAGAGACCTGTGCCAAGCAGTGGGGCGATAAAAAGTTTGATAATGATGATGATGATGTGACTCATTTTCAGATATTTTGGAGTCTTTGGCTCAGGAGTATAAAAGAACTACAGTGCTCAGATAAAAAATGGCCATTCACACTATCTACTCAAGTAAATACAAGAAAAGTAGAGACTCGAGTAGCAGAATGTATCGAATTGCGTTTTATAAAACATACTGAGAAGGTTAATAATCATTACTTATACTTTTGTGTACAGACGACAGAACATCAAGCTACTACTATATATCAGATGTTTTAATTAGATTTTCAACTTTATACAATACTACTCTACAATATTAAGGCTCAAGATTGATTGGGAATATTTGACAGCTTCGGGTAGTTTGACCATGGGCGTACCGAGGGGGGCGGAGGGGGGCAGGGGTGGAAGGGGGCAGGGCGGGCATCTCGCAGAACATGTATGAACCCTGATTCCTAAACAAAGCATAAATGAGGACTTCTCTCTAACTTTTAAATAGACCACGTAATAGACACTAACAAAATGTACGGTATAATTGTCAAAAAACCGTTTCCGTACTATAGTGCACAAATATTACTCACTTAAAAAAATTGACTTGGCCCCCCCCCTAGGTCGGACTTGCCCAACCTGGGCCTTAGCTGGGTACGCCCATGTTTGAACAGCTGTCGTCCGTAAATGCTTTTAAAAAAGTACCTATTATTTATACATTGTCTAATGTTATATTTATTTCCCATGCAGGAGAAATGTTTAAAGTGGACAGATAAATATTTATATTTGGGATCTACCAGAGAAGAGGAAGACAAAGTCCGACCTGTGCCAGTACCTGGCCTGGGGCGCACTGAGGAGATCAATCTTTATTATTTAAAACCGCGATATTTCGGTTGCTGGGAGCAATCAGAACATTGGGTCCAATGTGGAGACAGCTCATTAAATACCATTATTACTTATTCAAAATGAATCACTCTTTTATGCGAGTTGTTATATATAAATCTTATTTATTTTTTATATTACATATATACAAGCCAGTTATTTGGACCTGTCGTTTGGACGACATTTATATCGTTCAATTTTAAACATACGAATATTTTTTATTAGCGTGATTAAAATTATAGTAACTCGACAACTACAGTGATGTTGGGGGCATCAACAGCATTTATCAACCATTACACAGTTTTTTATACATATAGTTTTTTTCCTAAACATTTTAATACCCACCGAGTTGTCGTCGTCATCGACTAGGCTGTATTATATGGCCTTTGCTTTTTGCCCGTTGGACTTAAAAATACCAATACCATACATAACCTAACCTGAAACGATGACAGTGTTGGTAACTGAAATGTGCATAATGTCGAAATTATTAAATACAAATCAAAACATCGGAAGAAATTGATTTTTATTAAGTTTGAATAGTGAATATATCCCAATCATGTCTTTCCTAGTGAGAATTGTGCGAAATTTGACCTATTTAAAATATCGGAATAACGTGGCGTTATTTAATTTTGGAAATGGTGTGCAAAAATGCAGCATTTATAGTAACTCTTACCTGAGTGTTAGAATGTATAAGGAAAGTGAAAATAAATATGCGTATAGTATTCTGGAAGATAAAGGCTATGCTATTAACTTAAATTGCAAAATTAAGCAAGAAACTTTAAGTGAAGAGCTATTTAAAGAAGCACTCCAAGTCGACTGGTCCAAGAAGTCTCATTCAGAAATTTTAGAGATTTTTCCTAAGTTTGCTTTATATTGTTCAGAACACAAAATTTGTATATCTAATACGATTTTTGATACGTACATAGATCATCTTACTGACTGTTTAAAAAAGGCAAGTGATAAAGAGTTGGAATCTGTGTTTTATACTCTAAAAAAGTGGCCCGAAACAGAGTCATTTCGAACTCGCAACTACATAGAAGTCTGGGCAGCTTTGGATGATGAGTGTATAAACAGAATGAGGAGTTGGACTCATGATAAATTACTCTCGTTTGTAGCACTTTTTTATATGATAAATGTAACAAGACATAGTGATTTTTTTGCTAAAAGCTTGCAAAAGCTAGCCAGCAAAGCAAAGCAACTAATGCCGGGGCAAATCGTTCAAACAATGTTTTTTATTGGAATAAGGAGAAAATCACCATTTGATATGCACAATTTAGAACTTGAAGTAATCAACAAGTACCCACTGTTCACTGTTGACGATTTGGCCATTATTTGTATGGGACTATTCAAAAGTAAAACACCCATCAGAGATATGGACTTGGTACTGAAAATGATTAACACAGTGATTCACAATTCAAAAAACATTCATGAAGTATCCTTGGCTGCTTTATTAAAAGTAATCAGATACTCAACTATATTAACTCTTGACAACAGAATATACAGACTACTGGAATCATTGCAACACGAAGTGCCTCGGCTATCAATCATGTGTAATGTGCATTTGGCTCTAGTTGGGACTTCTACATTAAACTTACACAAAGAGTGTTTACATAAAATTGCTGAGAACGTAAGCCAGTCCATGGCCCAAGCTAGGATTAAAGACCTTGAAAGATTAGTTTTAACTTATGGAACATTTAATTTAATACCTCAAACAAAAGAATGTTTCTTCTCCCAAGTTTTGGAAGAATTAAGAAAGCCTGAAAGACAAGCAGAAATTGCCGTTCATGGCAGATCATTTGCATGCTGTATAGCCTATTTAACTATTTTAGGCCTCTACCCTATAGACCTTATCAATGTAGTTTTAAGTACAGAATTTTTAGAACAGACATATGGGAAGTATTGTTATAACTATGGGAGAGAAGTTCTGACATTGAATAATATAGCAGAAATCTTTTGCAGTGATGCTAAAATAAATCATCTCAATCAAAAGCACATTCAAATTATTGCAAAAAAATACACAGACTATATACCAAACGAGAACTTTAACAAAAATTATAATAATACTGAAAGGATGGTCTTGGATATTATGAAAGTTTTGAGAGCAACTCGTGGAGGAAATGAGTATGTTGTTGGTGAACACATTTTATCTCACCATCAAAGAGGAGGTACACAATGAAATATTTAAGAATTTTATGAGACTAAAACTTACCTATAAAAATGCAATGGCTATAACTTACTTGTATACTTTGCTTTTTTTACAGATATAATAATTTGTAATGATGTTAGTGGAGCCCCATTAGCAGTCAACGATGCATTTTCAACCAAAAACTTTGGACTACTACGAAAGCCTCCTGATAATAATGTCTGGATAGCATTAGTGGTAGCTGGCAGAAATGCAATAATACATGACACAGACAATGCAACTGGCTTCTTTACAAGTAAAGTTAGAGAACTTGAAGCCCTGGGTTATCATGGAGTTCTGGTAAACACATTAATAATAATTGATGTCTAATTTTGCATTTTAATTAACTTTTATCAACATTTGTACCATTACTATCTGAATATGTAGTCACTGTCATGAGTTGTGCATGTAGTTTCTTATGGAGTCAACCTCATTCTTGGTCTTACCATCTCGTATCACCCAAGCCGATTTTCCGGACATCATATGCCTTCTTCTACTACTAGTATTGACAGCCCCCGTGGCGTAGCGGTAGCGAACGCGGCCGCTGCGCAAGGAGACGCGGGTTCGAACCCCGCGCAGTGCAAATATTTGTATGTATGAATATGAATATTTGCACTAGTTTGGTTGTGCCTCACAAAACACGTTAATCGGTTGGTCCCGGATGCCATACGAACATCTAATGACAGTCGTTATGGGTTGTTGGAGCCCTCAAAAGTCCAACTAACTAACTTGGTCTAACTCCCAATGCTTCAATATCGCCTTCGGGTTGTGGAGGTCAGACTGCAGTCGCTTCACGGAAAATATTGAAGTTTAGCCAAAATCAGTAGTTAGACTGGTAAAGCGGGACCCCAGGCTCCAAAAGTTGAAAACAGCTTTGGATGAGCCTGGAATTAACACTGAGATGATGATGATGATATGCTACTGCCTAGCCTTTTCCCAAACTATGTAGGTGTCAGCTTCCAATCTAAACAGTTTAAGCTCCATACTTGGAGTCACTGCCTATATTATTTCGTCATCATGCAGATAAATGTGTGTATATCATACCTAACGAAGTCCCATTTTTCAGGTACCCTGGAGTGTGTATTCGAAATTAAAAACAACAGAAGATAAAGAAGATTACTTAAATAGTCTAATTAATGATTCTTTAAGTAAAATCAAATAAATCTTAGTACCTAAATACCATTGTTTATTTTATTAACCCATTTACCATGTTAATAACTTCTGGGATAATACACTAAATTTGAGTTATTGGTAAAATGAATTGAAAGTCGCAGATCAGCAAGTTCAGCTTTATAGTTTATTTTTAGCAGAGCTTGTTTAGCGTTGCAGTAAAGGTTCTCTGTTCTCCATGAAAAGCTCTTGTCATTAGTATATTTCGTAAAATCTGGAAAGGTACTCCTTGGTCTACACACAAATTAAATATCAAAGCCTAGCTTTGCAGCTTTTTCAAGAATGCATGGGCGTACCCAGGTGGGGCAGGGGGAGGCAGCTGCCCCCCCCCCCCCCCTCCCCCCCGTGGAAAACTCGCAGAACATGTATGAACTCTCCTAATTACTAAACAAAGTATAAACGAGTACTTATCTCTAACTTTTAAATAAACCACGCAGTAGACACTAATAAAATGTACGGTGAAATTGCAAAAAAACTGCGTGCGACTATAGCGCACCAAGATTACCCACTTTAAAAATTTTACTTGCTCCCCGGCCTGACTTGCCTTCCCCTAGGACTGACTAAGACCTGTCAAAAACGTACTATCCTGTTTCTGGAGAATTTGTGAAAACGTACCATACCGTTTCTTCGCCTTGCGTGTCAGTGACCTCAAGTTTCGTACGCTATCCAATGCTTGTTTACGAAATATGAAGTCTTGAAAATAATCAATTTAAAGCGAAAGGTTATTAGTATCCGTTTGCATTTAGGTTGTATATAATCTACGTTCTGGCTTCGGAAGCGTTCTCCTTACACCCTGTATATCAGATGTTTTAATTAGATTTTCAACTTTATACAATACTACTCTACAATATTAAGGCTCAAGATTGATTGGGAATATTTGACAGCTTCGGGTAGTTTGACCATGGGCATACCGAGCGGGGCGGAGGGGGGCAGGGCGGGCATCTCGCAGAACATGTATGAACTCCCCTGATTCCTAAACAAAGCATAAATGAGGACTTCTCTCTAACTTTTAAATAGACCACGTAATAGACACTAACAAAATGTACGGTATAATTGTCAAAAAACCGTTTCCGACTATAGTGCACAAATATTACTCACTCAAAAAAATTGACTTGACCCCCCCTAGGTCGGACTTGCCCAACCTGGGCCATTAGCTGGGTACGCCCATGTTTGAACAGCTGTCGTCCGTAAATGCTTTTAAAAAAAGTACCTATTAGTTATACATTGTCTAATGTTATATTTATTTCCCATGCAGGAGAAATGTCTAAAGTGGACAGATAAATATTTATATTTGGGATCTACCAGAGAAGAGGAAGACAAAGTCCGACCTGTGCCAGTACCTGGCCTGGGGCGCACTGAGGAGATCAATCTTTATTATTTAAAACCGCGATATTTCGGTTGCTGGGAGCAATCAGAACATTGGGTCCAATGTGGAGACAGCTCATTAAATACCATTATTACTTATTCAAAATGAATCACACTTTTATGCGAGTTGTTATATATAAATCTTATTTATTTTTTATATTACATATATACAAGCCAGTTATTTGGACCTGTCGTTTGGACGACATTTATATCGTTCAATTTTAAACATACGAATATTTTTTATTAGCGTGATTAAAATTATAGTAACTCGACAACTACAATGCAGCAATGATAGTGATGTTGGGGGCATCAACAGCATTTATCAACCATTACACAGTTTTTATACATATACACACATCAAAAGTGTCTAGGGATCAACATATATTTTTGTAATAACTTTTCTCCGGATTGATATTAATTAAAATTTTCTTTAAGGATTCATCAAATAAAGTGTTTTCGTTTGTCACAGTAACGATAAACCAAGTCACCTTTGCATTAATAAAGAAATTTGCCATTTTCCTAATACAGGGATATTTGACATTTGAACCACTAACACAAAAGTTCGAAAAAAAGACTGAAATAACTGTTTTCTCTAAAATTTTATTAGGTAACTTAAACAATTCATAATCCGTGTTTCTACCGCGAATACTAACAACACAAGAACATCGGTTTGGCATACTCAAAATGAGTTCATCCAAATCACGCTGTGGAATGGCCGCCGATGTTCGTTGCAACAACAAAAAAAGGTCTTCTTACGACTGGATACCCTCCATATTCGGCAGAGCTCTTCTCTGTAGCATATCCCATGCATGCTCAATCGGGTTCAAGTCTGGCGACTGAGCAGGCCAGGGCAGGACATTGATGTTAGCTGCGGCGAGAGTCTGTCTTACAACTCTTGCGGTGTGCGGTCGTGCATTATCATGCATTAACTGAAATAAGGGACCGATTTGCACTTGTAGAGGAACGATGACGTCTGATACAATCGTCTCAGCATAAATTTGAGCGTTGAGGTTGCCTCTGATCCAAATCAACTCAGTTCTTCCTCCGATCCAAATACCCGCCCATACCATGATGGTTCCACCACTATAAGGATGGACTTCCTGGCAGGATTTTAATCGCTGTTGGCGTCCAGGGGTTCTCCAGTGTCGTATACGTCTTGTATCCGGTTGAGACCGGATTTCCGGCGTTTCGTGTGCTTTTTTGATGATCAGAATAGCACACGAAACGCCATTGTTCTTCTGCCCAATTTCTGTGTTCAAGAGCCCATTGATATCGAATCCTACGATTGTGCATTGCTATAGGTGGTACCCGTAGCGGTCTTCGGGAATGAAGGTTCACTTCATGCAAGCGGTTTCTGTTTGGTCGCTAATTAAGTTCCCTGAAGAGTGATGAAGCCTCACGGCTAACATCATGGCGGTTATTGTTGGAGCTCTTCGAGTTAAGATTTGAATGTATCGGTCTTGTCTCCGTGTGGTGCAGCGATACCGTCCTCCATGGCGCTCAGCCACGGTACCAGTGCTTCGGTAACGTGTCCAAAGTCGACTGATAACACTCTGACTTGTATTCAGAGCTAAAGCCACAGTACGTTGCCGGGAACCAGCTTCTATCATTCCCACGGCTCTGAGCATTTCTTCCCTGCTTAAATGACGTCGCCGCTCCATAATAACGTTGGTTTTAATCAGTAGTAGGGAAACAGTAGCACTAATAATGTCTTCAATGCGTTGTATGTTTTTATAGGGAAAATATTGACAGCTGATTTTCATCTTTTACTCGAATTTGATTCACAGTTCCTGATTCAAATTATGAAATGCACCAAAAAGGATCCATATAAATTTATAAAATCATAAATTTATTACAAAGCCACATCTCAATCTCAAGAAATCCGCATAAAAATGCTTGATCCCTAGACACTTTTGATGTGTGTAGTTTTTTTCCTAAACATTTTAATACCCACCGAGTTGTCGTCGTCATCGACTAGGCTGTATTATATGGCCTTTGCTTTTTGCCCGTCGGACTTAAAAATACCAATACCATACATGACCTAACCTGAAACGATGACAGTGTTGGTAACTGAAATGTGACTCGCTAATGTTGCAGATGGAATATTCTGATTACTGGTCTCATAAACGTGCTCCATGTTTACTAGTTAGCTATAAAAAGTTCCTATCACTATCTTCACCTGTTCATCGTTCCAATAAACTCCCCATATTCTGCAGTAGTTATGAAAGTTTTCAGTTCAGTCCCATCATAACTTACGATTGTATAAATAAATCGGATCCCAATTACTGTTCAAAATTTAATTATTTTCTGTCTGAACACTCAGAATACCACCACATTTTTACTGATGCTGCCAAACGTGCTCCAACAGGTTGTGTTGGGGTAGGTGTTTACCATTCCCAATTTAAGATCACACAAAAAATAAAACTACCTCCGGAGACTTCCGTTTTAACAGGGGAATGTTTTGGAATTTTAAAAGCCTTAGAATACATTCGTGTTTTAAAAATAAAAAAAAGCAATTATTTTTACTGATTCTCGAAGCGCTCTTCTAGCCATTAATAAATCCCCTTACGAAGACAAGTCGCAGACCTCTATTATTTTGTCTATAAGAGAATTTGCGTTCAGAATGACCACTGAGGGCATCTCGCTACAGTTTGCATGGATTCCGGCCCACGCTGGAATCCAAGGCAATGAAGTGGCCGATGCTCTAGCTGGTGATGCGGTGCATTGTGGGGACTTAGTCCCATATAAAATTTTTAATCATGACCTTTTAACTCTGCCTAAGGTTTTTCTCCGGGACACCTGGAAGGTAGCCTGGGATACCAGTAGCGGATTGAAAGGACATTACTTTTCTCTTATCCAACCCGAGATTCCGGAAAAACCATGGTTTGGCAGGGCAAAATTTGGCAAAATGGAGACCTCTATTCTAATACGAATGAGACTGGGCCATGTTTGTTCCCCATTCCATCTTTCCAAATTTCACATTATTGACGATCCCATTTGCTCTTGTGGCACAGATGTAGGCGACTTTAACCATATCTTTTTCTCCTGTCCCTTGTATGACCGTTCTTCCTTCTTCTGTAACCTGTTATCCCTTGATATTCCTTTTCCTACTTCAATACTATCTTTACTTTGTACAAATAGTTTTCCTGTATATAAATGTATAGTCTCATTCATCACCTTAAATAATATAAAGTTGTAAATATTTGCCATTGTAAACTTCACATCATTCTTACAAAAAAAAAAAAAAAACTGATCCTATATCTCCTTCCTATCCAAAATTCCGTAAAATTTGAAATCTGTTTCCCTACCTTTAGTACCTAACAATCCCATCACACTTGACATTGGCTGAATGCACAAACCGTGCGAAGCCAAAGAAGAAAAGAAAAAAAAAAAAACTGAAATGTGCATAATGTCAAAATTATTAAATACAAATCAAAATATTTCACACTTGACATTGGCTGAATGCACAAACCGTGCGAAGCCAAAGAAGAAAAGAAAAAAAAAAATCAAAATATTGGAAGAAATTGATTTTTATTAAGTTTGAATAGTGAATATATCCCAATCATGTCATTCCTAGTGAGAATTGTGCGAAATTTGACCTATTTAAAATATCGCAATAACGTAGCGTTATTTAATTTTGGAAATGGTGTGCAAAAATGCAGCATTTATAGTAAATCTTACCTGAGTGTTAGAATGTATAAGGAAAGTGAAAATAAATATGCGTATAGTATTCTGGAAAATAAAGGCTATGCTATTAACTTAAATTGCAAAATTAAGCAAGAAACTTTAACTGAAGAGCTATTTAAAGAAGCACTCCAAGTCGACTGGTCCAAGAAGTCTCATTCAGAAATTTTAGAAATTTTTCCTAAGTTTGCTTTATATTGTTCAGAACACAAAATTTGTATATCTAATACGATTTTTGATACGTACATAGATCATCTTACTGACTGTTTAAAAAAGGCAAGTGATAAAGAGTTGGAATCTGTGTTTTATACTCTAAAAAAGTGGCCCGAAACAGAGTCATTTCTAACTCGCAACTACATAGAAGTCTGGGCAGCTTTGGATGATGAGTGTATAAACAGAATGAGGAGTTGGACTCATGATGAATTACTCTCGTTTGTAGCACTTTTTTATATGATAAATGTAACAAGACAAAGTGATTTTTTTACTAAAAGCTTGCAAAAGCTAACCCGCAAAGCAAAGCAACTAACACCGGGGCAAATCGTTCAAACAATGTTTTTTATTGGAATAAGGAGAAAATCACCATTTGATATGCACAATTTAGAACTTGAAGTAATCAACAAGTACCCACTGTTCACTGTTGACGATTTGGCCATTATTTGTATGGGACTATTCAAAAGTAAAACACCCATCAGAGATATGGACTTGGTACTGAAAATGATTAACACAGTGATTCACAATTCAAAAAACATTCATGAAGTATCCTTGGCTGCTTTATTAAAAGTAATCAGATACTCAACTAAAACAACTCTTGACAACAGAATATACAGACTACTGGAATCATTGCAACACGAAGTGCCTCGGCTATCAATCATGTGTAATGTGCATTTGGCTCTAGTTGGGACTTCTACATTAAACTTACACAAAGAGTGTTTACATAAAATTGCTGAGAACGTAAGCCAGTCCATGGCCCAAGCTAGGGTTAAAGACCTTAAAAGATTAGTTTTAACTTATGGAACATTTAATTTAATACCTCAAACAAAAGAATGTTTCTTCTCCCAAGTTATGGAAGAATTAAGAAAGCCTGAAAGACAAGCAGAAATTGCCGTTTATGGCAGATCATTTGCATGCTGTATAGCCTATTTAACTATTTTAGGCCTCTACCCTATAGACCTTATCAATGTAGTTTTAAGTACAGAATTTTTAGAACAGACATATGGGAAGTATTGTTATAACTATGGGAGAGAAGTTCTGACATTGAATAATATAGCAGAAATCTTTTGCAGTGATGCTAAAATAAATCATCTCAATCAAAAGCACATTCGAATTATTGCAAAAAAATACACAGACTATATACCAAACGAGAACTTTAACAAAAATTATAATGTTACTGAAAGGATGGTCTTGGATATTATGAAAGTTTTGAGAGCAACTCGTGGAGGAAATGAGTATGTTGTTGGTGAACACATTTTATCTCACCATCAGAGAGGAGGTACACAATGAAATATTTAAGAATTTTATGAGACTAAAACTTACCTATAAAAATGCAATGGCTATAACTTACTTGTATACTTTGCTTTTTTTACAGATATAATAATTTGTAATGATGTTAGTGGAGCCCCATTAGCAGTCAACGATGCATTTTCAACCAAAAACTTTGGACTACTACGAAAGCCTCCTGATAATAATGTCTGGATAGCATTAGTGGTAGCTGGCAGAAATGCAATAATACATGACACAGACAATGCAACTGGCTTCTTTACAAGTAAAGTTAGAGAACTTGAAGCCCTGGGTTATCATGGAGTTCTGGTAAACACATTAATAATAATTGATGTCTAATTTTGCATTTTAATTAACTTTTATCAACATTTGTACCATGACTATCTGAATATGTAGTTGTTGTATCATACATCACTACTCTGTAGTCGAGTAACTAATACCATCTCTATGTATTAGTGTCTATGAATATAGTCTATTGTCTTGTCATTGTAACTTAGGATCTGACCTAGAAGAGGTCGTTTCCAATAATATAATTCTACAAGTGAAATAAACCAGTCTAATTATCTAAAGTCTTTAATATTTACCAACCGAACAATCATACATGGTGTCAGAAGAGTGAAAAAACCCAATACGAAGAAAGAAAATTCATAAAATGCAAAAGTCGGATGGCGTCGGTGGCGGCCATGACACCGGAGCTGCAATGAACAGTGGCTTGAAGGCGCTTAAAATATCGTCAGATGCAACAAACAACAATTACGAAATCTGGAAGCGCTGGTGGCAACAGTTCGAATTATACTTGTTGGCAACGGGGTTGGACAAGTCCGGTGAGAAACGCAAGATCGCCATTTTATTACATCACATTGGTGAAAAATGCTTAAATATTTTCAACACATTCAACATAAATATTGGAGAAAGCACATTACATGACGTCAAAGCCAAATTCGACGAATTTTTTCAACCCAGAAAAAATATTACCATGTATCGTTACATGTTTTTTACCACACGTCAACAGAAATCGGAAAGCATCGAGGATTTCTTAACCGATCTCGAAAATAAGAGCCAAGATTGCGAATTTGGAACGCTCAGAGAATCTCTTATCAGAGATATTTTTATCGCCAACTTGAGTTTGGACTTAGCACATGTACGTCAGAGACTGCTGCAGGAACCTGATCTGACATATCAGAGGATGCGAGAGCTAGCTAGGACACTCATCGTCGCACAGCAGGATGCAGACCAAATTGTCAAGAGGTCCACTAGTCAAGAGTCTGAAAAAGTCATGCATCTGCGTCGGAGGAGCCGTGGTCAAGCGGAGCGTCAGCGACGGCGAGCTTCACCAGTCAGTCAGCAGGGATCCAGCGCAGGGAGGTCAAAGTCAAGTCCCAGTCCTGAGAAGCGCTCGAAGACGTGTAGCCGCTGTGGACAACACCACCGCTACAAATGTCCAGCGCAGGGAGCTAAATGCAGGTCATGTAACTCTTATGGTCATTTTGCAAAATTTTGTTACTCCAATAATAAAAAAGTCAGTCATTTAGAGTCTTTTAGTTCAACTGGTAGTCAAGATAATTTTGTTGGAATTTTAAATTGTCATAACTTCAGTCATAGTCATAAGTATAGTCAATATAATTGTCATTTAAAGTCACAAAGTCATCACAATCAAAATCATTACAGACATAGCAGGTTGTCATACACCCAGTCAGATACTAAGTTACAATCAACGGTCAGGTCGCACATAGGCCAGTCGCAGTCAATGTCTAAGAGATCTCATGAAGACTCATCTTGTCATAAAAAATATCCTGTGTCATATTTCTGTGATGAAAGTGGTGATAATGCCATATCTGAGAGGTCTAATAAAAAATGCCTCAGTGATGAAAAAAGGCTGGTGACTGATAGGTCTGAGAGATCCAATGAAGACTCTTGTCATATGTCATATCTCAATGATGAAAACACTAAACAGTCTGAGAGATTCACAGTCAAGTCAAAAAAGTCAAAAAGTCTTAGCCGAGATTCATATCTTAATGATGAGTACAGACACAAGTCTGAGGAATCTCACACAACAAACACTTGTAGAATTATTACAGCAAAGTCAACACATAGTAAACAGGTCAATACAGTCGAGTCAAAAGAAAACAAATACTATTCTAAACAGTCATGGAACATAAACATTTTAGTTGGTCATACACAAATTAATTGCATTATTGATTCAGGAGCTGATATCAATATTATGTCAAAGAAAACTTTCAATCTTTGAAATGTCAAAGTCAAATGTCACTTGAGAAATGTCAAATAAACGTTAGTGGGTTTGGTGGTATATCAATACCCATTATGGGCAAAGTCAATGTAAAATGTAGTTTATCTTTAAATAATAGCACTATTAGTGTAAATATAGTGTTTATAGTCGCAGATTTAGTTTGTCCGAATGTTTTAGGTCTACCAACTTGTGAAAAATTAGGTATAATTCAAAGAGTTTTCTATGTGTCTCAACAAAATTTTAGTGAACAAATTCTTACACAATACAATGATGTATTTCAGGGTCTTGGATGTCTACCTCAAGTCTGTCGCCTGAAACTCAAACCTGAAGCAGTGCCATGCGTGGATGCTCCGAGAAGAGTACCCTTCGCTTTACTGAACAAACTGCGCGATGAATTGGATCGCATGGAGAAAATGCAGGTCATTGAAAAGGTTTTTAAACCTACAGAATGGGTGAACAGTATAGTGATAACAGTCAAAAGCACGGGTCAGTTACGAATTTGTTTAGATCCTAGAAATTTGAATAAGAATATTATAAGGGAAATTTATCCACTAAAGTCAATAGATGAGATCAGATCTCAACTAGCAGGAGCTGTTTGTTTTTCTCATTTAGATGCATTTTCAGGATTTTGGATGCTTAAACTAGATGAATATAGTTCTGATTTATGTACATTTCAAACACCTTTCGGTAGATATAAATATTTAGGGTTACCTTTTGGTATTAATGCATCGTCTGAAATTTTTCAAAGAGTCATGATGAATTTGTTCGGTGATTTAGAAGGAGTTCTAATATTCATCGATGATATTTTGGTATATGGACCAAACGAGTCAGTACATAATGAGAGAGTACATAAAGTCATGCAACGAGCACGTGAAGTCAATTTAAAGTTCAATAAGTCTAAATGTAAATTTTTAGTATCAGAAGTCTGTTTTTTAGGGTATGTTTTTAGTAAAGATGGTGCTAGGGTTGATGAAGAGAAAGTAAAAGCAATTGTCAATATGCCCACACCAAAAAATGTCAAAGAATTGCAAAGAATATTAGGTATGATCAATTATTTAGGTCTCTTCATTAGCAATTTGTCTCAAAAAACTCAAATTTTAAGAAATCTTTTGAAGAAAGATTCAGTCTGGACTTGGGATGAAAATCATAGTCAATGTCTTAAGAGTTTAATCGATGAAATTACAAATTCACCAGTTTTAGCTCATTATAATCCCAATGTACCATTAGTCTTGTCAGTCGATTCGTCAAAGTCAGCATTAGGAGCAGTCATTATGCAGAATAATAAACCTATTGCTTATAGTTCAAAAACATTAACTCAAACTCAGTCAAGGTATGCTCAAATTGAGAAAGAATTGTTAGCCATTCAGTTTGGTTGTGAAAAATTTCACCAGTATGTGTACGGTCATAAAGTAACTGTTCATACTGATCATAAACCTTTAGTCATCTTTTTAAAAAGCCATTACATGATGTACCAGCAAGATTGCAACGTATGATGTTAACTTTACAAAAATATGATTTGGAAGTTATACATGTTCCAGGTAAAGAAATGTTTATATCTGACACTCTGTCTAGAGCAGCATTGAAAGAACATTATATACCTGAGAATGAGTCAGAAATATCTTGTCATGTCAATTTAATGCATTCAAGTCTAGCAGTCACAAAGGAGTACTGTACAAAATTGTTACAGCACACTATGAAAGATGATACTTTGCAATTGTTAAAAAAGTATTATTATGAAGGTTGGCCAAAAAATAAAAATAATGTCAGTCTGTCAATAAAACCATTTTGGAATATACAAGCTGAAATTCATGTAGTCAAAGATTTGTTGTTCAAAGGGTCAAAATTAATAGTACCACAGTCAATGTATAAGGAAATGTTAGGTAAAATTCATGAAGGTCACCAAGGTATAAATAAATGCTTAAAACTGGCTAGAGAGTCTTTGTACTGGCCAAGCATGTCAGCTGATATTAAAAACTTGGTAGAACAATGTTATGTATGTGCACAATTTAAACCTAATAATCCAAAGGAACCACTAAAAAATTTTGAAATAAATAAATATCCATGGCAACAAGTAGGTGTTGATTTGATGTATTTTGATAACCTTACTTATTTAATTGTCACAGATTATTATTCTAAATTTATAGAAATAGCTTTGTTAAATAAAAACAGTACAGCAAAGAATGTAATAACACATTTAAAGTCCATTTTTGCTCGTCATGGAATACCTTTATCTTTAGTGTCTGATGGTGGTCCTCCTTTTCAGTCATTAGAATCTAAGAATTTTATGCATGAATGGGACATAGAACACATTGTAACTAGCCCATATCATCCACAGTCAAATGGTCAAGCAGAGAGTTCAGTCAAAATTATCAAAAATATGTTAAAAAAATGTAAAAGAAACTCATCTGATCCATACATAGCTTTATTACAGTATAGAAACACACCTAAGAATAATTTACCATCTCCAGCTCAATTGTTAATGTCCAGGAATTTAAGAAATAACATTCCTATGTCTTATAAGAAATTAAAACCTAAAGTGGTTACATTCAAATATTATGAAGAATGTGTCAAGCAAAATAATAAAAATAAGTCTAAATATTATAATAGAAATACAAAGTCATTGTCATTACTGTATCCCAATGATCATGTATACTTTAAAAGAAAGCCTGATAGCAATTGGGAACAAGCCATTGTCAAGCTAAGGTTGGCTAATAATAGGTCATATGTCGTTGAGGATGTCAATGGAGTTAGGTATAGGAGGAATAGGGTTCATTTAAGACACAAATATTCTCCTATGCTATCCAATTCGTCGCAGGGGAGAGAGGAAGGTAACAGGCAGCAGTCTAGACCTCAAGAGCTCTCATCTCAATCCTCAGTCAGTCAACATGTAACTCGTTCTGGAAGAGTTGTAAAGCCAACCAGAAGGCTAATTGATGAAATAGATTAAGTAGAACATTGTATACTAGATTAAGACCTAACCATAGTCTTAAGTCATTGTCTAAATTGTAACTAAGTCAGGTTTCTATAACATTGTTTGTCAAGGGTTAATTTAAACTTAAACAGGGGGGATGTTGTATCATACATCACTACTCTGTAGTCGAGTAACTAATACCATCTCTATGTATTAGTGTCTATGAATATAGTCTATTGTCTTGTCATTGTAACTTAGGATCTGACCTAGAAGAGGTCGTTTCCAATAATATAATTCTACAAGTGAAATAAACCAGTCTAATTATCTAAAGTCTTTAATATTTACCAACCGAACAATCATACAGTAGTCACTGTCATGAGTTGTGCATGTAGTTTCTTATGGAGTCAACCTTATTCTTGGTCTTACCATCTCGTATCACCCAAGTCGATTTTCCTGACATCATATGCCTTCTTCTACTACTAGTATTGACAGCCTCCGTGGCGTAGCGGTACCGAACGCGGCCGCTGCGCAAGGAGACGCGGGTTCGATCCCCGCGCAGTGCAAATATTTGTATGTATGAATATGAATATTTGCACTAGTTTGGTTGTGCCTCAGAAAACACGTTAATCGGTTGGTCCCGGTTGCCATACGAACATCTAATGACAGTCGTTATGGGTTGTTGGAGCCCTCAAAAGTCCAACTAACTAACTTGGTCTAACTCCCAATGCTTCAATATCGCTTTCGGGTTGTGGAGGTCAGACTGCAGTTGCTTCACGGAAAATATTGAAGTTTAGCCAAAATCAGTAGTTAGACTGGTAAAGCGGGACCCCAGGCTCCAAAAGTTGAAAACAGCTTTGGATGAGACTGGAATTAACACTGAGATGATGATGATGATATGCTACTGCCTAGCCTTTTCCCAAACTATGTAGGTGTCAGCTTCCAATCTAAACAGTTTAAGCTCCATACTTGGAGTCACTGCCTATATTATTTCGACATCATGCAGATAAATGTGTGTATATCATACCTAACGAAGTCCCATTTTTCAGGTACCCTGGAGTGTGTATTCGAAATTAAAAACAACAGAAGATAAAGAAGATTACTTAAATAGTCTAATTAATGATTCTTTAAGGAAAATCAAATAAATCTTAGTACCTAAATACCATTGTTTATTTTATTAACCCATTTACCATGTTAATAACTTCTGGGATGATACACTAAATTTGAGTTATTGGTAAAATGAATTGAAAGTCGCAGATCAGCAAGTTCAGCTTTATAGTTTATTTTTAGCAGAGCTTGTTTAGCGTTGCAGTAAAGGTTCTCTGTTCTCCATGAAAAGCTCTTGTCATTAGTATATTTCGTAAAATCTGGAAAGGTACTCCTTGGTCTACACACAAATTAAATATCAAAGCCTAGCTTTGCAGCTTTTTCAAGAATGCATGGGCGTACCCAGGTGGGGCAGGGGGAGGCAGCTGCCCCCCCCCCCCCCCCCCCCCCCTCCCCCCGTGGAAAACTCGCAGAACATGTATGAACTCTCCTAATTACTAAACAAAGTATAAACGAGTACTTATCTCTAACTTTTAAATAAACCACGCAGTAGACACTAATAAAATGTACGGTGAAATTGCAAAAAAACTGCGTGCGACTATAGCGCACCAAGATTACCCACTTTAAAAATTTTACTTGCTCCCCCGCCTGACTTGCCTTCCCCTAGGACTGACTAAGACCTGTCAAAAACGTACTATCCTGTTTCTGGAGAATTTGCGAAAACGTACCATACCGTTTCTTCGGACTTTTGTCAAAACGTACTCTACTTTAGCAGAGTGCGTCAAAAACGTTCCTCGGGTGGCTCTGCCACTATACGATCGGTAAAGGACTCGTAAGAGTGATCGTTTCTCGCGGATTGCTCAGTTAAAACTTAACGGTGCCAACAATGTCCGATCGACAGGAAGGGTACACGCCCCCGGGCCTCCAACCCGGAGGACTAGGATCAATGGACGCAAGTCTGCCCCCCGGTCTTCAGATCAATCGACCCTTACTTTAATCAAAGAGGTCCTCCTAAAGGACTCCGATTTCATCGCCAAATTGGCGAAAAACTATCTGCTCTATAGCAGATAGCTCCCTCGGCCGTCCCTGCCAAACCCGAGTTGTCCATGGACACCAAGGTTTTCTCGGCAAAGCGACCCATTGATCCCTCGGATACCTCCGAGGAATCAACTCCCTCTTCCCCTTCAGATGACGAAACCAACAGTTTCACCGTCGCTTCAGGCAAAAGAAGGAGGAAGAAATGCTCAATCCAAGCCCCAAAACTGGCGGCCGCTGCTTCCACCAGCGACCAGCATACCCCCACCCCCGTCCACTAATGCTACCACCACTTCCCGTGCCGCAACACCCAACCCCAACCAAGCCCACCAAGCCCATCGGCCCCCGAGCCGCCACTAAAATCGCCCCTCCCCCGCTTGTCTTCATACAGGATAAGGGAAAGTGGACAAACGTATCTTCCTGGTGGACTGACCAGAAGATAAATTTCACTAGTGCCAAGTCCACTCAGATTGGCATAAAAGTAACCCCTCACGGGAATCCTAATTGAGAAGTCCCATAAAAGCGGCATCGTCGATCAATGCCACAGATGCCAGCTGTACGGGCACCAGTGCCTGGCAACCATGGCACGGCCGAGTGAACTAGTCCGAAAGATCGTTCGCTCTGTTCAGAGCCTCCAAGTTGTGTCCTCTACGGCGCAGCTTGCCGTCCGGCCAACTATCGAGGGTAAAGCACCCTTTTTTTCCCGGGGTGGAAATCCTCATAGGATGTCCGCCGCCCTAGGGTGGGCGACGGGGTCTGTCAGACTTTTACTGACCAAAACCACCCCGGTGTCTCTTCCATCACGAGCGCGCGTGGGGCCGCGGGAGTCTAAATTCTTCCACGGCCCCACACCCTCGTGCTGGCCCGGTCTGTCTGGGCGTCGTCTCCTGCACGGGGTAGTGGGGTGTTAAACTACCCCGTGCATCGCCTCAGAGGCGCGCGCCGACACTCATGCGCGCCTCCGCTTCGGGGTCCATCGATAGGGGGCGGGGACTTCCTCATGTCCCTCGCCCCTGGACGTTATCCGCTCTTCCTCGGCGCCCACTGCGTCTTCTGCGGCCCGGAAAGGGAGTTGAGATCTCCCTCTCCCGTTCCGCAGCTTCCTTCTGCGACATCACGTCCTCGCAGAAGGACACCACTGCGTCCCACGACTCTGCACTACCGACCATCCTCCGCACTACTGCCGGCAGCGTCAGGTCGCCTCCTACTTCCTACTTATTTGTGAGGACACGGCGCTGCTCCACGCAAGCTTCACACTCGGAGAGCGTGTGCTGCGCCGTGTCCTCCTCGCATTGGACGCAGTGGTGGCACCGAGCGTCCGGCTCCCTGCCTAAGCGACGCAGGTACTTGCCGAAGCAGCCGTGCCCCGACAGTACCTGCGTCACCCTGAACGACAGGGAGCCGTGCCTACTCCCGAGCCAGTCGTCGAGTACTGGCCGGATCGCCTCGACGGTAGCAAGGCGGTAGGGCGCATAAGCCTCTGTCGCCAGTCCGCCACCAGGACCTGGTGGAGCTCCTCTTGGCGCAGCTCGATCTGCCGCTGCACCGGACTAGAGCCCCGTGTCCGCTCTTCCTCGCGCCATCGGTACAATGACGCGAGTACTTTCGCCTCTAGGTCCCAGTGCGGGGATCCGGCCAGGACGCAAGCCGCCTCGTAGGATATCGTGCGTTACCCGCGGACGACCCTGACGGCCATCATCCTCTGCGGCTTGCGCAGAATGGCGAGTGTTCCGGCCGTCAGGTCCATCACCCACCATACAGGGCCATGGACCACACGATTACGCCTACGTACAACCGCCCACAGGCGGCGCTCGGGCCCCCCATGTTGGGAAGCAGCGTTGACAGCGCGCCTGCTGCACCCATCATCTTGGGCGCCAGCCGCCGGAAGTGGGGCCCGAATTCCCACCGGCTATCGAGCACCAATCCCAGGTACTTCATGATGAACTCGACAGCTATCCGGGCCCCACTGACCACGATATGTGATCCTGGCGCCGGCGCACGCCGGGGGCCATGGAAAACCATGGCCTCCGACTTGTCTAGGGCCACCTCCAGGCCCAGGCGCCGGATCGGCCTAAAGCACCCAAATCAACTTCGCCCAAACTGGCAAAGCGCGCAAGCGCAGGCCAGCAAAGAAACGCCCCTTTTTTTTTTTTTTTTCTTGACGCTGGGGAAATGCTTTTACGCACCATACCCCGAAGGGCTCAAAGATCTTCATGTGTGGGACATGACCTTTATACCGCGGTAGTTACCTCCTGTACAGAGCCCTTGCCTTTGAAGACTGGAGTGATAATACTCAGCCTCCATTGGCTCGGGATTTTGCCGGACAGGAGCACGCGGTTCAGAAAGTTTGTTAACATGCCCACACCGCGAGGACCCATCGCCTTCCAGGCCTCAATGGGGACTCCGTCAGCACCGACAGCTTTCCAATTCGCCATGCGACGAAGAGCCGTGTGGACTTCCTCAGGCGTTATCGGGGGCACTAATCCAAGGTTCGGAGGGAGTTCCGGTGTCTGCACCTCTTGGTGCTGCTTATTCAGCAGCTCGTGGAAGTACGTACGCCATCTCTCCTTCACCGCGCGATCCTCGCAAAGCAGGTTGCCAGTAGGGTCTTATACACAACGGCACTTGGATATATCCTGTGCCGCTTTCACCCTAGAACGTGTCAACTTGTAAATGAGCTTCTGCCCCTCAGATGATTCCAACTTCTGGTAGAGCGGTTCTAAGTGGTCTCGTCTGGCTCTGGCTACAGCTCTTTTAGTGGCACGTTTGGCAACCTTGTATGCATCGCGATCTTCAGAAGATCCGGTCGCCTGCCACGTTTTGAAGAGGGCTTTCTTCACCCTTGTCTCCCTCTTGACTGTGTCGTTCCACCACCAGGTCTCCTTGTCACTTTTGCGACCGCCCTTAGACACCCCGAGCACCACCCGCGCCGCCCTAGTAATAGCTGCCTGGATTCTGTCCCAGTGATCTTGGACAGATTCTCCTTTGGTACCAGCGCACTTGTCGCCAATAACCGAAGCGAACTCCTGGTACTTATTTTCATCAAGCAGCCACCACCGGATCTGGCGTCGGCAGCGCTCTACACGTCTACGTTGGGCCTTAACGCAGAGATCCATGATAAGGAGACGGTGTTGTGCAGTAAGACTCACCGGGTATGACTTTGCAGTTGGCTACTTTGCCGATGTGGTGTCTCCTAGTTAGTAGGAAGTCGATCTGGGTAGCGCTCCGCCCGCTCCGGTAGGTAACAAGGTGCTCCGGTTTCTTTTTGAAAAAGGTGTTCACAATTGCCAGGTCAGCGGCCGCACACATTCGGAAAATGTTGTCCCCTTCCGCGTTGCGGCTACCGTACCCAAAGCCACCGTGAACACGCTCAAACCCGTCACACTTCTCACCCACATGACCGTTCAAATCACCACCCAGAACGATTCCCTAGGATAACGGGATCCCGTGAAGCAATCCTTCGAGCTGGCTCCAGAACAACGTCCTTTCGGCGTCACCGCACCCGGCCTGCGGAGCGTAAGCACTTATCAAGTGGGTTATTACCCTGTAGCAGGCGCTACACAAAGGACTATAAATCACTCACACCAGATCACAGCTACACAAAGGACTATAAATCACTCACACTGAGGAACGCGGAAGTCATGGCGCGCGTCCCTGCGACCCTGACTCCCGCAGCGAGGGTTCCGACCCTGGCTCCCGCAGCGAGGGTTCCCATAAATCTCGAACCCGGAACACATCTGCATGACCAACGGTCAATGTGCGTGGGAACTATAGCGAGTCGTCTAGCACGTGAAGACTGAACTGGCGCGCTTCTACATCAACCAATCATACGCCGCGGCCTGCCTCGATTAGCGAATCAGCATCAAGAACGCATGCAACACCGCGTGGACTTCCGCAGGACAACAAGCTGATTCGCTATTGGTTACCCCACTATTATTTAGAGATAGTTAGTATTTAAGTGAGTGCATAGCTTGTAAGACAGATCATTACACAACATCATTGTACATCATCAGTACATTACAGACCATTCCTTGATCACACTCTTGTATCGCGTCATTTTACACGTCAAATACATTGTACTCTTTTACATTCGTGCAATACACAAAGTTCGATTTATCTGAGTTTTAATTACGCGACACGACCTACGCGCTACAGTGGTGACCTAAGCGACGTGAATCAAGACAGACGTGACGATATTCGTGATTAGCACATTCTAGTGGCTTCCCACAAGCGGGTCTCACCACTAGGATTTCAAGAGGCTATATTCACGGTATTGCTGCGTGATACACCAGAAGCGGTAATGGCGCCACAGAGGCAAGGTGATGACGCGCGCTATCAAGCAGATATCGCCCGACTAGGCCTGGACGCACTTCAGCAAGTAAGTGATATTATAACCAACCCTCCCATTGAAAACAAGTACGAAGCCCTGAAGTCCCGACTCATCAGTGTCTACGAGGAATCCGAGAGCCGGAAGCTGCAGAAGCTGATGGATGAGATGGAACTCGGAGATCAGAAACCCTCACAGCTGTTGCGAAAAATGCGGGAACTAGCCGGACAGAAAATACCAGACGGTACACTGCGCATCATGTGGACCCGGCTACTTCCACCCTCAGTACGCGCTGTCCTCACCGTGAGCAACACTACGGACTTGGAAAAGTTATCGCAAGTAGCAGACAGTGTAATGGACTGTATCGCGCAACCTAACCAGGTCGCGCAGATTTCACGCACGAGCGATGTGGCTGCCCTACACGATCAAATAAGGCAGTTATCTCTGGAGCTGGCAGAACTCAAGAACAGGCAGGAATCCAGACCACGATCACACAGATCATTCGACAGACGGCGTTCAAGATCGCGTTCAACAAGCAACGATAATAGCAACCGCAAGTATTCAGAAAAATCACTTATCTGTTATTATCATTGCAAGTACAGCACCGAGGCGCGGAAATGTACACGTCCGTGCAATTTCAACAACAATTTCAACAACAACAGTGCCCAGTCGGAAAACTAACGCCTGCGTCGGTTGAGGCGGCAACTGACGCGAACAACACTTCTCACCGCCTATTCATAACTGATAGGAATTCGCGTCTGTCATTTCTAATTGATACGGGCGCAAACGTTTCCGTGATACCGAGGACAAAAGGCGGAAAAGCAAAACAAACCGATTTCTGTTTGTACGCAGCAAACAACACGACCATTCCAACGTACGGAGAGAAAACCCTACAACTGGATCTCAACCTACGACGGCCGTACACCTGGAAATTCATCGTCGCTGCAGTCAGCAAACCCATCATCGGTGCAGACTTTCTGAAGCGTCATCAACTTCTCGTCGACATAGCCGGCCGACGTCTCGTCGACAAAGTTACCAATCTGACCGTCAGAGCGTCACTCATTCATTCCGCCGAACCTACAGTTCGAAGTATCGACATGGAACAGCCGTATCACCAGCTCCTCAGTAAGTTTCCTGATATCCTGCGACCATCAAGCATGAAGGATACTCCCAAACACAGGGTAGAACATCACATCGAAACTACTGGCCCACCAGTGTTCAACAACTGCAGACCTCTTCCTCCACATCGCTACCTGCCCGTGAAGAAAGAATTCGAGCTCATGATGCAGCAAGGAATTTGCCGACCAAGCAAAAGCCCTTGGTCCAGTCCGCTACACGTCGTTCCTAAGAAAAACGGCGAGTTACGCATCTGTGGTGCTTACAGAAGACTCAATGACGTCACCAAACCCGATCGCTATCCAGTCCCACGCCTCAAAGATTTTACCTACCTACTTCACGGCAAGAAAATCTTCAGCACTCTCGATTTAAACCGAGCTTACTCTCAGTTACCTATCTTCGAACCTGATATCGAGAAGACAGCGATCACTACACCATTCGGTTTATTCGAATTTCCACGAATGTGCCCAGGTCTCAAGAATGCCGGACAGACATTCCAACGATTCATAAACGAAGTACTCAACGGAATAGATTACGCGTTCCCATTCATCGACGATGTTATCGTTGCATCTGAAAATGAAGCAAGCCACATCGGAGATCTGCAGGAAGTTTTACGCCGATTAGACACGTATGGTGTCACTATAAACCCATCTAAGTGTGTCTTCGGCAGCGAAACCGTCAAGTTCCTAGGTTATGAAGTATCAAGCAAGGGAATCAAACCACTTCAAGACAAAGTCAAAGCAATCGCAGAGTACCCAAAACCCAAAACCATTCAAGAATTACGAAGATTTATGGGCATGATAAATTTTTACCGAGACAGTGTTCCAAACGCAGCCAGTATTCAAGCACCGCTGAATGCATTCCTTCATAATTCAAAAAAAACGAGACAAGACGGAAGTAAAGTGGGACAATCAATCGACAAAAGCTTTTGAGTTGTGCAAACAAAGCATAATAAACGCTGCTTTATTGTCTTACCCATCCAGTTCGCCAGAGGACCAAATCGCTATTTTTTCGGACGCCTCAGCTACCTGCGCCGGGGCATCTCTACAACAAAGGCGAAACAAAGAACAATGGATGCCACTAGTATTTTTTTCTAAAAAATTTTCGGAAAGACAAAAGAAGTACTCCACTTTCGATCGGGAGCTCCTGTCAATACATATGGCAATAAAACATTTCAGAAAGATGTTTGAAGGCAAAGAACTCGTGATTTACACTGACCATAAACCGCTGACTTACGCAATTCGAAAGCCTCCTTCCGATAACGACACACCACGGCGAATTCGGCAGCTACTGTTTATCAGCGAGTTCACTACAGACATTCGACACGTGAGCGGAGCTCAAAACGTTGTAGCAGATGCATTATCACGCGTCGAAACTATCGACGTGCCATCACCTATCAACTACGACGAGTTATCTCAAGCTCAAGAAAACGACAGTTGTATCCCAACATTGTCTCAACAGACCAACATACAACTCAAGAAAATCATCTTACCGGGTACTAACAAACCAATATTCTGCGAAACATCAACGTCACATGTTCGTCCATACTTAACAGCTGATTTTCGTCGCATAGCTTTCAACGCCGTGCACAGCCCAAGCCACCCAGGAGTACGATCCACACGGAAGCTGATGCAAGAGCGATTCTTTTGGCCGTCAATGAATACCGACATCAGCCAGTGGACTAAGACATGCAATTCGTGTCAGCTCTCCAAAGTACAGCGACACAATCATAGTGACATCGCAACATTCCCACCGAGCGAACGATTTCAACATATTCACGTTGATATCGTTGGACCGCTACCGACGTCAGCATGTGGACACAAATACTTGCTCACGATGATCGACCGGTGCACACGATGTCCTGAAGCTGTACCACTTCAGGAGACAACCGCTGAAATCGTCGCAAGAAAACTCTACGAAGTGTGGATATCTCGTTTCGGTTGTCCAATAAGTATCACTACCGACCAAGGAAGACAGTTTGAAAGTAGACTATTCCGAGACCTCGCTCAATTACTCGGTGTAGAAAAAAACCCGTACTACTGCATACCACCCGCAGAGTAACGGAATCGTCGAACGCTGGCACAGGACATTAAAAGCCGCACTCATGGCTAGGCTAGAAAACAGCAACAAATGGATCGACGAATTGCCTGCTGTTCTAATGGGTCTCAGAGCCGCTATCCGCTCCGACTCTAACACAAGCGCAGCGCAACTCACCTACGGTCAAGTAATACGCCTACCAGGCGATTTCATATCACCAACACCTGCTACACCGAAAATGGACCACGACTACGTCAATCACCTGCAAGAAGTTATCACGAAGCTCACACCTACATACAAATCGCATGCAAACAAGCGATGTATATTCGTCCACAACGACCTACAAACATGTAGCCACGTGTTTGTACGCGATGACACCGTCCGCAAACCTCTGCAGCATCCATACCAAGGTCCATTCAAGATCATCGAACGTAAAGAAAAGTATTTTACAATCCAGCTACCAGGACGAATTAGCAATATATCGATTGATCGCCTCAAACCTGCGTACACAATCAACACAGAAGATGATCCCGGGCATACGAACAGCGAGACCAATCAAGCACCTGCAGCTACCACAGATGAGCAATCCAGCCTACATCCAGACCCGCATACGAGGGAACAACGTACCAGATCAGGCAGGATCGTCAGGACGCCTGCACGCTACGTACGCTTTGCTAAAAAGGGGGGAATAGTGTAGCAGGCGCTACACAAAGGACTATAAATCACTCACACCAGATCACAGCTACACAAAGGACTATAAATCACTCACACCGAGGAACGCGGAAGTCATGGCGCACGTCCCTGCGACCCTGACTCCCGCAGCGAGGGTTCCGACCCGGCTCCCGCAGCGAGGGTTCCCATAAATCTCGAACCCGGAACACATCTGCATGACCAACGGTCAATGTGCGTGGGAACTATAGCGAGTCGTCTAGCACGTGAAGACTGAACTGGCGCGCTTCTACATCAACCAATCATACGCCGCGGCCTGTCTCGATTAGCGAATCAGCATCAAGAACGCACGCAACACCGCGTGGACTTCCGCAGGACAGCAAGCTGATTCGCTATTGGTTACCCCACTATTATTTAGAGATAGTTAGTATTTAAGTGAGTGCATAGCTTGTAAGACAGATCATTACACAACATCATTGTACATCATCAGTACATTACAGACCATTCCTTGATCACACTCTTGTATCGCGTCATTTTACACGTCAAATACATTGTACTCTTTTACATTCGTGCAATACACAAAGTTCGATTTATCTGAGTTTTAACTACGCGACACGACCTACGCGCTACAACCCCATTGACAAGCACCCGCACCGACATTAGCCGATCACTGATGCGATTCACCTCCAAGACGTCATCCTGGAGCTCGTCAGACAACACCACGGCGACCCCATTTCTCCCACTAGGCACACCCATATAGATCAGCTTGTAGCCATTCCCAATAAGTCGGGATCTGCTGCCTTTCCATCGAGTCTCCTGCAGGAACGCCACGGCCACCCTCCGCCTGTGGAAAGTTTCAGCCAATACTTTCGCGCGTCCAGTTAGCGTGCCAACGTTCCACGAAGCGAAACAGAGTTTACTGGTTTGGGCTTGCTTCTTCAGCCGTGTCCGCCCCTGACACGGTAGCCCTAGCCCACAGGGCGGGCGGGCCTCCTTGCCTCCTATCACTCCAGATGAAGTGCAGGACATCATCAAAGGTCTTCAACCCAGAAAAGCGCCCGGCTCAGACGGCATCATCAACAGAGTGGTCCGCCTCTTCCCAGCCCACCTGGTCCTCCTCTTGACCACCATCCTCAATGGTGCAATGGGGAATAACATTTTCCCACAAACGTGGAAAGAAGCCACAGTGCTAGGCATTCCCAAGCTCGGTAAGCCTAAAGCCGAACCATCTAGCTACCGTCAAAATCAAATCAAAATTGAAGCTAGTCGCCCATTCCAAAGAGTAGGTACCTATGGAGAAGAACGGGCAAGAAACTCCATGGACACTCTTTTAAATTATCAAGCTATTGATACAAATACAGGGTGGCGCAATAGAACGTGCATTTTTAAAATAATTATTAAAAAATAAATACAAAAGGTATAGTTAAAATAAATCTATGCAATTATTAAGTGATAACTGAAGTTTATTTTTTAAAAATAACATCATCTAAATGATGACCCTCTCTACGTTGGCACTCCTCTAACCGCAAACGGAAATTACCGAAAACTTTCTTAAGTAGTGCTGGTGTGATTGCTGCCATTTCACCACGAATATTCTCCTTGAGCTGACTGATGTTTCTCGGATTATTGGTGTAGACTTTGTCTTTGAGGTATCCCCACAAAAAAAAGTCAGGAGGCGTCAAGTCGGGACTGCGCGGAGGCCAGGGGATATCACCTCTTTTCGAAATCAGTTTGCCAGGGAACATCTGCTTCACAACCGCCATGGAGTCATTTGATGTGTGACTGGTAGCTCCGTCTTGTTGGAACCAAGTCCTAGAGTTCTTTATTTTTTTTTATTTTTTTTTTTTTTATTAAAATATTAACCAGCGCTTGACCGCAATCCCGCCTGATGGTAAGCAGTGACGCAATCGTTGATGGTAGAGCGCACTAGTTCATTAAGAGCCTATTCACTCTAGCCTTGAAGACACTCAAATTGTAGTCCGACGGAAACACCGCCGCCGGCAGATTGTTCCAGTCCCTCGATGTACGCGGTATAAAGGAGGAGGCGAAACGCTTCGTCCGGATCGTAGAGGTGTTAACAACATAAGGGTGGAAACTCGCCGTACGACGGGTCGTCCGATGGTGGAACGGAGATGGGGGAATTAAATCGTGCAATTCCCTCGCACACTCCCCAGAATGTATCCTATAGAACACCGAAAGGCTGGCTACTCTACGCCTGTGCTCTAGGCTTTGGAGACCAACTCGAGTTAAATCAGGGTCACCAATCAGCCTCTTCGCACGCCTCTCCACTGAATCCAAAGTGGCCAGGTGACACTTAGCAGCACCAGCCCAAATGTGGCTGCAGTACTCCACACACGAACGGACCTGTGCTTTGTACAACATTAGAAGCTGCCCTGGTGTGAAGTACTGCCGGACCTTTGCGATAACGCCAAGTTTTCTGGCAGCCACCTTGGCCTTGGACTCAATGAACCGCCCAAAGTTTAGGTTCGAGGAAATCTCAACACCCAAAAGCTGAAGGCGGTCGGTACACTCCAAGGATACATTCCGAAAAGTAGGAGCCAAGGTGAACGGGCTCCGTTTGGCGGTGAAAAGACACGCCTGCGTTTTGGCGGCATTGAATGCTACAAGATTGGCATTGCCCCATTCGGAGACTGCCTGAAGTGCAACACTCGTTCGCTCTACCATGGCCTCTCTTTCGGACCGGATTGATTCCCTACTAGCCCGAGCATCCGGCAGGTATCTCTCCACAACTGTGCTGTCATCTGCATACCCATAGATACCGGGCATCAGCAGATCGTTAATATGCAGCAGAAACAGAGTTGCAGAGAGAACAGACCCCTGAGGAACACCGGCATTAGTCGACATGGGCTCAGATGAGCATCCGTCGACAACAACTCGGAGGGACCGTTCAGTCAGGAAGTCTTTTACCCAGCCAGTCAGGCTAGGGGAAATGCCGTACGCTGGAAGCTTACTCAAAAGGCCAGCGTGCCATACCCGGTCGAAGGCCTTCGAGACATCAAGGGAGACGGCAATCGCTTCCCCATTTCTCTCGAGGGCCTCGCCCCACAGGTGAGTGGCATACACTAGTAGGTCCCCAGTTGACCGATTGCGGCGAAACCCATACTGTCGGTCACTGAGGAGATCGTTACCTTCCAGGTATGCCAAGAGGCGCGAGTTCAATACACGCTCCATAATTTTGCAAAGTATGGAGGTGATCGAAATCGGCCGATAGTTGGTAGGATCGGCACGACTACCCTTTTTGGGCATGGGCTGCACGTTGGCAAGCTTCCAGGACTTGGGCACTATACCAGTCCCAAATGAGAGGCGATACAAGCGTGTCAATACAGGAGACAACTCGGGCGCACATGCTTTTAGAACAATCGCTGGTATACCATCCGGACCACTAGCCTTATTCACGTCCAGACGACACAGTGCTCTCAGAACCTCCTTGTTCCGAATGCGAACCTCAGGCATTGAAGTACCGCAGTGGGGTAAAATAGGTGGAGTAGCACTGCCAGTATCAAGACGCGAACTATGGGCAAAGAGAGATGCAAAGAGACCTGCTTTCTCTCTCGCCGTATGAGCCAGTGTTCCATCAGGCCTAACCAGCGGAGGCAGTGAGGGCCGACAGAAGTTCGCCTCGACCGATTTGGCAAGGGACCAAAAAGATCTGCTACCGGAAGGCTGCGCAGATAACTTGTTGCCAATATGGGTAATACGATCGAAGCGAGCCTTCTTTAGCGCCTTTTTGTAGGACTTGGCAGCACGGTTAAAGGCTCTCTTCTTAGAGCTTAGATCCGAAACTCCGCGGTCACGAGCGTCAACCCAGGTGAGAAATGCCGTGTGCTTACGCTGTTCGGCTTGGGCACAATCGGCATTGAACCATGGGCGAGCCGAGCCACCGACGGGCACGTCATTATAGGGAATAAAATATTCCATAGCTTGACGCACCACATCGGTTATAGCATCCGTACAGCTCGATGGATTGCTAGAAGAGAAGCAGACCTGCTGCCAAGGATAAGACGCAAAGAAATGGCGCATCTCATCCCAGTCTGCTGACCTGTATCGCCACATTCGCCGTTCACCACGAGAGTCATGATCTGGTGGGGAGAAGGTCGACACAGACTTCACCAGACAGTGGTCTGAAGTTCCCAACGGTGAGGAAACTGTTACAACACACCTGTCCGGATCAGTGGTCAGCAGAAGGTCCAGACAATTGGCAGTATGACCAACTACATCAGGCACCCTAGTCGCTTGCTTTACCAGCTGGGAAAGGCCCATTGAAAGCGCGAAGTTTCGCGCTTTTCTCCCAGCGTGGTCGGTCCTCTGGTACGGGAAAAGCCAGTCCTGATGGCAGGCATTGAAGTCCCCCAGAGCGACGAAGTGTGCGTCAGGGTGCCGCTGCAGTGCATTGTCAGCAGCCTCACTGAGGTGGTCAAATAAACGAGTTGTCTCCTGATCACCGCTGTGCGATCGATAGACACAAGTGTAAACAATTTTGTCCACACCAGTGTCAACCAACAGCCATAGGGACGAAAAATGAGGATCTTCGAGGTGACGGAGGCGCCGGCAACAAATGTCATTGCGGACATACACACAGACCCCGGCACGCTGCAGGAAATGGTGCTCCAAAGCGTATCCCGGGTAGTTGAGGTATGCCGCATCAGACGGACATCTGATCTGGGTCTCCGTCAAGAAAAGTAGATGGGGCTTCTCAGTCTCAAGGTGGTGATGTACTGCAATGAGATTGGAGTGCAGACCTCGAATATTAGAGAGGTGCACATTGAAAGAGAGGACGTGCGCCCGCTGTACACACCTACTTTTCTTATTTGACTTTTTCATTTGAAAAAAAAATTGAGCGAATAGGAAGGAAGACGGCAGTTGAGTGAGGTGATGCAATGTTAATCCCAACAATGCGACCAACGATGCCGGGCCAGAGGGAGATTGATCTGGAGACTGCGGGGACGCCTCAACCCCCCCAGGGATCGCCATCGGGTCCTCTCGTCCGGTCGCCAACCGGCACGATGGGGCCACCCTGGGATTTTTCGCAGTTGGCGGGGCAGCCTTTCATATGTGGCTGGCACACTACTTGGGCCCCCAACTACCTGCGGTCGGCCAGCGGAGCACCGTGCTTCGGATCCCGCTACCCTCCACGACCAAACTCCCGACACGACAACAATTGGCGCATCGTACCCGGCACACATCGCAACACAACTGCTCAGACCCGCCCTCCAAACGGCTTCACCAGACATCATGCCGAAACACGACGAATCGCTTGGCGGCATGACTTTGTCTGGTGGGCGGTAACTACGCCGGCGGCCGATGGTGAGGCCTACCACCGAGAGAATTTTTTTATTCTTGAATTTTCAAGTTCTGGGGCCAAAAAACCTTCCAACATCGCAACATAGCGTTCGGTATTAACAGTGATGTTTTGCCCCCGTGCGTTTTCAAAAAAATAAGGACCAATTATTCCTTTGGCAGAGATTGCGGCCCAAACTGTCACTTTAGGGCTATGTAACGGTTTTTGATGTTTGAGTCTGGGATTCTCACTATTCCAATAACGACAATTTTGGCGGTTTACGAACCCATTCATATGAAAATGTGCCTCATCAGAGAAAAGGATGCTTTCAAAATTTGAAAACCGATTGAGCATTTCATTAGCAAATGTGAGCCGTGCTATGAAGTCGAGAGTCTTTCAATTCTGAGTTAATTGCAGCTTGTATGGATGCAATTTAAGATTCAAGTTTAAAATTCGTTACAAACTTCGTCGCGATATGTTTAGGACAGACGATCTCTTGCGAGTAGACATTTGTGGATCTTCTCGTACCGACTGCTTAACACTCTCAATATTGTCTTCGGTCCTAGATGTGCGTGGACGACCTTTTGTGTGTGGTTTAAACGTCGATCCAGTCTCTTCAAACCGCTTTATCCAGATTTTAATTAAATTAGCACTCGGAGCCTCCCTAATTTGCCGTACACCATACTCAGTACAAAATAGTCGCCTGACAACTACGTACGAACGAGAGTTTTCGTAAAATGCGCGCACGCAAAATGCGCGACGCTTCCCGTCGAAGTGACTCATAGTGACTAAAACTTCATGAACCGCGCTACCCAACGATATCGGTCTCCCCTCGCCCACGCCCCTTTTACCCCGCAAAAAAAGATGATGCAATATGCACGTTCTATTGCGCCACCCTGTATTTGATTACATCATTCATTTTGAAATCAATCGTGTGAGAACGATGCAGAAATATATTGTACGCTGAGAGCGTCCATTATGGAAAAAAAACAACAATTCAGAAATTAAAATACGCCGTAGCAGCTAAGAGATGACCAGTCCCCCCTGACGGCGTCCGTTCACGAACATGACGTATGGATCAGCATCATTCAGCTCAACCATATTGAAGGGAACCTAATGACCCAACACACACGCCACCACCAGCGAGACATTTGAGTGAGCATGACATACTCTCAACAGCCATAGCACTATCAAGTCAATAAACGACTAACCCAACAAATAGATGCTTTACAGCAAGTAGATCGTGCTCACACGTGTTCCATGCAATTATACAATACAATCGTCCCATCAGCTTACTGAAAGTTCTCGGCAAAATCTACGAGAGGATTATATATAAGCGTCTCAGAGCTTACGCCGAGAACAAGGGCCTCATCCCGAATGAACAGTTCGGGTTCCGCACCCAACACTCCTGTCCGCAACAAATCCTACGCATCACTGAACATATACACGCAGGGTTCCTGCGTCGTATGTATACAGGCGTAGTCTACTTCGACATAGCGAAAGCATTTGACAAAGTCTGGCACAACGGCTTAATCTATAAGCTATACAAACTCGGAGTGCCTGACCGTCTCGTCCTCATCTTACGGGACTTTCTGTCAAACCGCACCTTCCGCTATAAAATCGAAGGAGCGCTCTCCTCCCCCCGCCCCCATCCGTGCAGGTGTTCCCCAGAGCTCTGTACTAGCCCCCCTCATTTTCACGCTGTATACAAGCGATATCCCGAAAAGCCGTAAGGCTTAAATCGCTCTGTTCGCAGACGACACCGTCATCTACTGCTCGGGACTCAGTCCTGACCGAATTCGCCTACATCTCCAAACCGCTGTCAACAAATTGGCTGACTGGTTTAAGAAATGGAGGATTGAAGTCAACCCCAAAAAAAGTCAAGCGGTACTCCACTCGAAACCGCGACTCAATGTCCCCACTCCACGACCCATCTCCATGTCTGGCGAGCCGATCCCTTGGGAGAAGCAAGCCAAATACCTAGGTGTGATTCTCGACCGCAACCTCAACTTCTCAGAGCACATTAAGGCGGTTCGCTCACGTGCCGCCTTCGCTCTGGGTCGACTCCACCCCGTCCTCAACCCGCGTAGCAAACTGTCGCTCAGGTGCAAAATGCGCTTGTACACAGCATGCATGTCCTGTCTTCGCAAATGCCAAGCCGCGTCATATCCATAGGATGCAAGTAGTCCAAAACCGTTTTCTCCGTAAAGCCACAAATGCCCCTTGGTTCGTCCGTAATGACATCCTCCACCTTGATCTCAAAATCCCCACCATCCAGCAGTTCATGAAGCGCCTTTCCAAACGCTTCTTTGACACTGCCGCCAAGCACCTCAATTTCCTGATAGTAGCGGCTGCTAATTATACCCCCTCCACCATCTCCAAGCTTCGCCGCCCAAGGCATGCCCTCACAGACCCTGATGACCCCATAACCCTCCTCCAAGAGGCCAATAGGGCCACTAGTACATTACTCAAAAAAAGACCGACCTACCGACTTCGCCGCCGAGGTCTATCGCGACGCGTTCAACGTAGTAGCCCCCTCCCCCATCCCTTGTCCGATGAAGGCCAGCCCGCGCCGCAGCTGAGCCAGTAAATATAATTTCCCAACCATGACCTCTGAGTTTGTTTAGGACGTTTCTTCTCAGAGCTAGTACTAGTAAACGCCGCGGTCATCAAACCGAATTTAAACCAATATTCGATCCAGCCGTCCCTTGTTGCTCTCTCCAGCGACGCCCCAAACCGAGGTTCGTACCCCACAGGGGGTGCCCTTAGCGTGTAGTCGCTTAACTTTTTAGTCGCCCTGGCTGGAGGCTTTAAATTCATTTAAGGCACCCAAAGGAAAGTCCGGTTAAGTAATCACGGCCTCTCAAGGTCAACTACGAGATGCCATATCAAAAAAAAAAAAAAGTTGATATTCCTCCTGCAAAGATACTCTAGTGCCATTAAAAAAAAAAACTAATCTCGTTTTCTAATGTAATAAGCAAGGTACACACATAGTGACTTTATTACTATTTCAGGAAATTTATGTATCGGCAACATTGTTTAAAAGTCCGCCCAATTTGCGTATTTTACTCTATGGTAACGCATCAGCAGCTTGCAGACATAACGGGTGGATAATTTCGCGCCCGGTTTTGTTATAAAGTAGAAATAAAGTAAACGATATTCACTGCTCTATGTAAAACCCCTCAAATCGAGTAATCTACATTATTTATAGACATAAGTGATATTTATTTTGTGTCAACATGTCTCAAACAGAGGAACCTATGGAGGTTGCAGATGTTGGTGAAAATTCTGTAGGTTTCATTAAGCACACTCTTGTTTTATGATTTATTGTATGGTATAGTATTTAAATTAACATTTTTTGGTAACAGAATGGGTCCTCGAGCGACACTACGTCCTCGCGGGGCAAGGAAGGGGACTTCGAAAGTAAAATTGAAACAGATCGTTCCAAGAGATTCGAATTTCTATTGAAGCAAACAGAAATTTTCTCGCATTTCATGACAAATACTCCTAAATCTGGTGGCAGCCCACCAAAACCGAAAGCCGGCAGACCTAAGAAGATTAAACAAGATGATCCAGGCGGACTAGGAGCAGGAGAGTAAGTAATAATAGAACTAAGCTTCACCTTGTCATTACAAACAAACAACAATCATATGGTGTATGAATTGAATAATAGTTTTGTTTTTGTTTAGTACTATGTAATTCTTATGATAAGTTAATTCAAATCATAAGTCATTTATTCAAATGGACGTAGTTTAGCAGTAAAGACTTAACCCATAAATGGTCAAAAATGAGTTACATATGCCAAAGAGGTCCTAAAGGTTGGTTCTTTCATTCTGCAAAAAAGATCCGGTACTACTGACATAAGTATGATTTTTTAATAACATGAACCAACCCAGAAAGGTACAGGTATTTTTGTACAAACCACTGAAATATCCCGCATCGCTTGGGTATTTTTTTTTTTTTTTTTTTAAATAATTATAAACTAGCCCTTGACTGCAATTCTGCCTGATGGTAAGCAGTGATGCGATTGTTGATGGTAAAGCGCGCTAGTTTATTAAGAGCCTATTCACTCAGAAAAACTGAGCGAATAAGAAGGAAGATGGCAGTTGAGCAAGGTGATGCAATGTTAAACTCAACAACACAACCAACGATGCTGCACCAAAGGAAGATTGATCTGAAGACCCTCCACAACCGAACTCCCAACACAACAACATTAGGTGCATCGTACCCGGCACATATCGCAACACAACTGCTCAGACCAGTCCTCCATACGGCTTCACCAGACATCATGCCGGAACACGACAAATCGCTTGGCATCAAGGCTTTGTCTGGTGGGTGGTAACTTCTGCCGGCGGCCGATGTTATGGCCTACGACTGAGAAAAAAATATATATGCAACTTGAAAGAAGCAGTCCTATTTTTAATATAACAGAATTGTCTCAAAAAACTTTAATCTTTTCAGTGAAAATACCTTAAAAACAAACCAGTACAATTTTTTATTCAACTAAAACGACTTATACTGTGTGAATTATTTCTGTTAAATTGATTTATTAAGAAATTAGTCGATTTTGTATTCAGCTAAAATAGCGTAAACTATTGAGTTGTGTTAGTTAAAATTTAGTTTTTTGTTACCTTCCAGATAAAATTTGTAAATTTTTTGTACAGTCATCCCCGCTCAAGTGCTGACAGTCACTATTGCTCTTCTATAATGGGGCTTGTACAGGTTCATTTATTGGAGGAGCCAAAGAAGCAGTAGGAAAAGTCCTTGTCATGGGCGTACCGAGGGGGGCAGGAGAAGGCAGCTGCCCCCCATCCCCTGGAAATCTTGCAGAACATGTATGATCTCCCCTAATTACTAAACAAAGTATAAACAAGGACTTATCTCTAACTTTTAAATAAACCACGCATTAGACACTAGCAAAATGTATGGTGTAATTGCCAAAAAATTGCATGCAACTGGCAACTGTAGCACACACAGATTACCCACTCTAAAAATTTGATTTGCCCCCCCCTGGGCCTGCCTTGCCTTCCCCTAGGCCTGACTTGCCCCCCAAGAGAATCAGGGCCAATATCTTGCCATTAGCTTTAGGTGGTTGTGATTCTGCTTATGTGCCTATTTTCAGATGACAACGACTTTTCTGCTGCTTCTTTTGCTCCTCCAAAGAATGCACCTGTAATGGATCAGCTTGAAAGTAATAATTTAATAATATTTTGTATTTACCTACAAACAAACAATAACATGCCATGAGCATAAGGTGGTTGTGATTATGATGTAGGTACCTACTTTCAGATGGAAGGATTTTCCTACTGCTTCTTTGGCTCCTCCAATAAATGAACCTGTACAAGTCCCATTATAGAAAGAGAACTATAGTGACTGTCAGAAAATCGTAAAATTTACGAATTTTATCTGGAAGGAAACAAAAAACAGCACGGCGAAACTAAGAAGCTTGTTTCGTTTGAGGCAATGAAACGAATCCATACTAATATTATAAATGCGAAAGTAACTCTTGTCTGTCTGTTACGTCTGTTACGCTTTCCCGCTTAAACCTCTCGACCCATTTTGTTGAAATTTGGCACACAATCTTTAGACCTTGAGAAAGAACATAGGCTACCTTTTATTTAAAACAAAAAATTATATTCCCGAGGGAAATCTAAAAAGCGCGGTATGACCGAATTACATGCGGGCGGAAAGTTAGTTAGGCGGAAAGGTTCGGAGCGAAGCCAGATTTCGAGGTGGAACCGGAGCTTCATAATGATGAGGAAGAATAGAAATTAGATTTTAAAACATTGAATTTTTTTATAAATACGTAATTTGCTTAATAGTAAATCTTTTTTATTTAAACACCAGTTTATTCACAATTATTTGTTACTTGGATCTAGTTTGAGAAATTAAAAGAAACACTTCGTAATGTTAAAACCAATTTAGCAGAAATTGGTCAAAGCAACATATTTCCCAATAACTCGAAAATAAGTTGGTCTATGTTACTACAACTTGATTAATAATTTTTTAGTATATTTTGCTCTTATGTGGTTATATTTCAAAATATTCCAATTACAATATTATTACAGCAATACACACCTAAATTTTAAACCTTGATAAGTCAGAAATGACATATTGTGGGTTGAGTCCTTACTGCTAAACTACGTCCAAATTAGGCTGAGAATCAGCACTTTTTGAATGTCAATATTACATAACACAGTCCCCCCAAAACGTCCTTCGCCACTGCCTAGTGCTTTCACTGGGAAGAAGAAGTGGTGGAAAAACCTCCCCAGCTACACAGCTTAAATTGTTTAACACTCTCAATGTTTATTATAAATATTTTCGGTATTTTCTTTTGTCTAGCCACCGCCATCGAAAGACTGAACAGGAAGAAGATGAGGAACTACTTGCAGAGACTAATACTAAAGTAAAATCAATATTTCGGTTTGAAGCCTCTCCACACTTCATTAAAAATGGAGAAATGCGTGACTATCAAGTAAGAGGTCTTAACTGGATGATCTCACTCTATGAAAATGGTATCAATGGCATCCTGGCTGATGAAATGGGTCTCGGAAAAACTTTACAGACTATTTCTTTGCTGGGTTACATGAAGAACTTCAAGTGAGTGTTGATTCTATTATTTTTTATTAATTTAATCATATCTTTTCCAAACCACTTTATTATCTATTGAAAAAGGATATAATGACTTTCACTTATAATTTAATAAGTTTCAGCAACATTAAATTATTTAATTTTGCTGAAAGTTTAGTAAAGAAAACCTGCCACAAACTAAACAGCAAGCTTATAAAGGTTCTGTTTCCCTGTTATGGTTGGAACCAGCATCTACAACTTATTTTATAATTTCATATTACCATATTTATGTTGCAGGAATGTTCCTGGACCACATATTGTTATTGTCCCAAAATCAACCCTGACAAATTGGATGAATGAGTTCAAAAAATGGTGCCCATCTTTGAAAGCAGTTTGTTTAATCGGTGACCAAGAAACAAGGGTAAAATTACTTTCTTAAATATTCTGAATCAAATAATTTGTAGTAAATCATAATAAAGTAAAAAAACATACATAAATATTAATGAATTTAATTTCTTTTTAGAATACATTTATTCGAGAAGTCCTGATGCCTGGTAATTGGGATGTTTGCATTACATCTTATGAAATGATAATTCGAGAAAGATCTGTTTTCAAAAAGTTCAACTGGAGATACATGGTGATTGATGAGGCTCATCGAATTAAGAATGAAAAGTCAAAGCTTTCTGAACTCCTTAGAGAATTCAAGAGTATGAATAGGCTATTGCTAACTGGTACTCCACTGCAGAATAATCTCCATGAGCTATGGGCACTACTCAACTTTCTCTTACCAGATGTATTTAATAGTTCTGATGTAAGTAATGCACTTTTTAAATAAATGGTTATAAAAATTTCAGTTAAATGTCATATTGCATGATGCAATTTATTAATTTACAAAACCCTTTCAGGACTTCGATTCCTGGTTCAACACTAATGCAGCTCTTGGTGACAATCAGCTAGTATCTCGGCTGCATGCTGTTTTGAGGCCATTTTTACTTCGTCGTCTTAAATCTGAAGTGGAGAGAAAACTTAAACCAAAAAAGGAGGTCAAAGTATATGTGGGTTTGAGTAAAATGCAAAGAGAATGGTACACTAAGGTTCTAATGAAAGACATTGATGTAGGTAAGTAACATAAACTCATCATAATTTCTAAATATCTAATTTATTTGTTGTTAGTAATCATTAGGTATAAAAAAGCAAGGTATTAAACAAAATCTCTGATTGCAGTGAATGGTGCTGGAAAGGTTGAAAAGATGCGTCTGCAAAACATTCTCATGCAGCTTCGTAAATGCTGTAACCATCCTTATCTATTTGATGGGGCAGAGCCTGGCCCACCCTACACAACGGACATGCATCTCGTTCAAAACTGCGGTAAACTCGCCATCCTAGATAAATTGCTGCCCAAACTACGAGAACAGGATTCCAGGGTGCTTATATTCTCACAAATGACCAGGATGCTTGACATCTTGGAAGATTACTGTCTTTGGCGACAATACAAGGTACGCATCGGCCTGCTCTACATGACTGTTCATGATTACAGAGCATCATAAATATTTGTAATTTGAAACAAATATTTTTTCAGTATTGCCGTTTAGATGGTCAAACACCTCATGAAGATAGAAATAGGCAAATTGAGGAGTACAACGCCGAGGGGAGTGAGAAATTCGTGTTTATGCTGTCAACGCGCGCTGGGGGTCTTGGCATCAACTTAACGTCAGCAGATGTCGTCATCATCTACGATTCTGACTGGAATCCACAGATGGACTTGCAGGCTATGGATAGGGCACATCGTATTGGACAGAAAAAACAAGTTAGTAGTCATCATATATGTTCAAGCAGGTCAATTGCTGTTTAAAATACCGGATTTTTATTAACTGTTCATCTATTACTAACAATACGGAAAAACAAAATAACCAGTGCACAAACTGTAAGTATGATTTCAGTACGTGATTATAGGCCCACTAGAGCAGATATTTTTAATCCGTTATAAGTCGTGTGGTCCATGCTCAGTGTAGGGTTTCGTAATTTCCAGTCTGTCACAATGAGTTTTACATTGAGTTAACATACTTATAAGTACGGAATACTAAAAATGGAAACGAATACTGCTTCTGCAACCCCCGATTGGTGCTGGCCCGCCACTGAGGGCCTTCTCGGGTCAGGGGGAGGGTGAGGTGTAGGACTCTCCTATGACGTCTAAGAGTGGCGCGCGTGGAACACTGCGAGCCGCTACCTCGCGATAGATATCCCCAGGTCTCTTGCCCCCCATTTAGGGAGGCTGGAAGAGGGCGTTATCTGATCTCCGCCGACATCCGGTGCGCCAGCTGCGGGTCGGGTTTCGCAGAAGGAAACCACCGCATCCCAAGACTCTTCGCTGCCGACCATCGACTTGATTACGGCCGGCAGCGACAGGTCACTGCCTTATTCAAAGATGAGGGCACGGCGCAGCTCCTCTCAAGCGGCACACTCTGCCAGCGTATGCTGCGCCGAGTCCTCCCGGCAGTCGACGCAGTGGTGATACCTGCCTACTTTCCGAAGCAACTATGCCCCGAGAGAGCACCTGTGTCACCCGAAACGTCAAGGAGCCGTGCCTTCTCCCGAGCCAGTCCGCCAGTACCGGCCAGATGGCCTCGATGGTAGGGCGTGAAAGCCTGTCATTGCGCCACCAGGATCTCGCTGAGCTGCGACCGACCTCGCTGAGCTGCGACCGACCCTGCTCGAGTTGACGCCGCAACGGCCGTTCGCCCCGCTCTCGCGCTTCCTCACGGCACCGGTACAGTGACGCGAGGACCTTTGCCTCCAGGTCCCAGGGCGGGGATCCAGCCAGTAGGCAGGCCGCCTCATAGGAGATCGTGCGATACCCATGTGTGACTCTCGGCCATCACTATGCGGTTTCCTCAGTACAGCGATGCTGCCAGCCATCAGGTCAGAGGCCCACACCGGGGTCCCATACAGGGCCATCGATCGCACGATTTTCCTGTAGAACCGCCTGCAGGCGGCGCCCCCCCTAGTTTTTAAAGCAACGTTGAAAGAGTGCTCCATCTGCGTTGAACCACTTGGGCGCCCAGCCGCCGGAAGTGGGAACCGAAGTCCCACCGGCTGTCTACAACCAATCCCAGGTACATCATACCTTTTTTTTTTCCCGGGGTGGAAATCCTCATAGGATGCCCGCCGCCCTTGAGTGGGCGACAGGGTTTGTCAGACTTTTACTGACTAAAACCATCCCGGTGTGTCTTCTATCGCGCGCGTGGGGCCGCGGTAGTCTAAATTCTTCCACGGCCCCACCCTCGTGCTGGCCCGGTCTGTCCGGGCCTCGTCTCCTGCACGGGATAGTGGGGTGTTAAACTACCCCGTGCATCGCCTCAAAGGCGCGCGCCGACATTCGCGCGCGCCTCCGCCTCGGGGTCCATCAATAGGGGGGGCGGGGACTTCCCCATGTCCCTCGCCCCTGGATCCATTCATGGGGGGTGGAAGAGGGCGTTATCCGCCCTTCCTCGGCGCCCGGTGCGTCTTCTGCGGCCCGGGAAGGGAGTTGATATCTCCCTCTCCCGTTCCACAGCCTCCTTCTGCGACATCACGTCCTCGCAGAAGGACACCACCGCGTCCCACGACTCTGAGCTGCCGACCATCCTCCGCACTACTGCCGGCAGCGTCAGGGCGCCTCCTACTTCATTTGTGAGGAGACGGCGCTGCTCCTCCCAAGCTACACACTCGGAGAGCGTGTGCTGCGCCGTGTCCTCCCCGCATTGGACGCAGTGGTGGCACCGAGCGTCCGGCTCCCTGCCTAAGCGACGCAGGTACTTGCCGAAGCAGCCGTGCCCCGACAGTACCTGCGTCACCCTGAACGACAGGGAGCCGTGCCTCCTCCCGAGCCAGTCGTCGACTACTGGCCGGATCGCCTCGACGGTAGCGAGGCCGGCGGTAGGGCGCATAAGCCTCTGCCGCCAGTCCGCCACCAGGACCTGACGGAGCTCCTCTCGACGCAGCTCGATCTGTCGCTGCACCGGACTGGAGCCCCGTGTCCGCTCTTCCTCGCGCCATTGATACAATGACGCGAGTACTTTCGCCTCTAGGTCCCAGGGCGGGGATCCGGACAGGACGCAAGCCGCCTCGTAGGATATCGTGCGATACCCGCGGACGACCCTGACGGCCATCGCCCTGGCCGTCAGGTCCATCGCCCTGGCCGTCAGGTCCATCGCCCACACAGGGGCTCCATACAGGGCCATGGACCGCACGATTCCTACGTACAACCGCCTACAGGCGGCGCTCGGGCCCCCCATGTTGGGAAGCAACGTTGATAGCGCGCCTGCTGCACCCATCAGCTTGGGCGCCAGCCGCCGGAAGTGGGGTCCGAATTCCCACCGGCTGTCGAGCACCAATCCCAGGTACTTCATGGTGAACTCGACAGCTATCCGGGCCCCACCGACCACGATATGTGATCCCGGCGCCGGCGCACGCCGGGGGCCATGGAAAACCATGGCCTCCGACTTGTCAAGGGCTACCTCCAGGCTCAAGGGCCGGATGCGGTTCACCACCTGTGACACCGCAGCCGTGGCTATCAACGTCGCTTCCCTGTACGAGCTCCCCCGGGCAGTGACAAGCGTGTCGTCCGCATAACACGTCAAGTCGGCGCCCGACGGGAGCTCGCCTCTCAGCACCCAGTCGATGTTCCACAGGAGCCGTCCCAAGACTGATCCCTGTGGAACACCGCACGGCATTTGGTGCCGACCGGCACCGTCACGTCCCCGATAAATGACGCATCTGTCCTCCAGATAAGCCCCTACTATGCGGCGGAGGTAGGGAGGCACCCGATGGTATTTCAGGGCCTCCCTAATACAGCTCCAGGGTAGGGTGTTGAAGGCGTTGGAAATGTCTAAAGACACCGCCAACACCACCCCACCCCGGGACACCGTATCCTCCGCCAGGGCTCTCACGCGCATGATGGCGTCTATGGTGGAGCGCCCTCGACGAAAACTGAACTGGTTGTCGTCCAGGTTCGGCCCCTCTCCGCACAAGTGGCCGACGAGGCGATCTGCGATTATACGCTCATAAAGTTTGCCCGCCTCGTCGAGCAGCACTATGGGCCGATACGCGGACGGCGAGTCCGCGGGGCGCCCCTCCTTTCTGAGCAGGACCAGCTTCCCCTCCTTCCACACACTGGGAAACTGACCCTGCTCGAAGCATGCCGTGAAGAGCCCCCTCTGCTGGGGCTCTAGCTCCTTCAGAGCAAGGACGAGAGCTCGGCCCGGAGCCGCGACACGGCCGCTCCCGTCTCTGCTTGCGTCACCACGGGGACATCGGTGCCCTCTTCTTCTGGAGAGTCTGTGGCTGAGGGTGATCGGGTCCCGATCTAGGGACCCCAGCAGCTCTTCCCTGGCCCGCGACTTGGAGTCGCCGATGGCCAGCCACAGAGTCTCCTGGGCCGCGCGGTACACCCCATACCGCGCGGCCACCTCGACGGGATCCAGGTACATCATACCTGTCCTAACCTATAATATAAACACAGGAAAAACCTAACATCGGGAATTAGCCCAAAGTATATCCCCATCTCCCGGGAAATTAGGTTACTAATTTATACAAACTAAACAGGTTATGCATGTTGAATTTTCTGTGGTAATTTAGGATGGCGTGAACCGATTTAAAAAATACTTTTTTTTATTTGAAAAAGATACATTCAGAAGTTAAAAAATATATCTAAAAAATAAAAGATTTGCTTGCCTAGTTTATTAGTTACATAAAAGACTTAGTTCAGAATTTATTTTATACAATTTTTCAAAAGTATTGAATCTATTAAGTTCAAAATAATTTTCCTAGAAAGTCATTAAGTTCTACTTTTAAGATTTCATCTACATCATATTTTTTAAACTTGTGGTTCAAACCGTATGGGGTGCTTTTTTCACTTTGGGTGCGGCGATTATTCGTTTTTAAATACCTATCCAACAAATATATCACACGTTAGAGTTGAAAACAGAAAAAAAAAATCACTTTCTTTAACCACTTTGTTTGATTGATTTACATATTTATAATAGCTTTCTAGTGCGAACGGTGCATTGAGATTATCTGCGGACGGACAGATAGACTGCACGAAAATATAAGGGTTTCTAGTTTACTAAGGAACCCTAAAAAAGGGCTGTTGCATAGAAAGTGCAAAATTAAAAACATTTTATTTTTAATAACTGTTGATTAATTTAAAATGCAGAGGATTTAGAATCATGTACTCAATTCATGCACTGGTTATGTTTCCTATGTATACTCATTTCTAAGTAATCTTTTTAATATTTTTCAGGTGAGAGTTTTTCGACTCATCACTGAAAACACTGTGGAAGAAAAAATTGTAGAACGCGCCGAAGTTAAACTGAGATTAGACAAACTTGTCATACAGTCAGGCCGCTTGGTCGATATTAAGAGCCATCTTAATAAAGACGAAATGCTCAACATGATCAGACATGGCGCCAACCACGTGTTCTCGTCTAAAGATTCGGAAATCACCGAAGAAGATATAGATGACATATTAGCCAAGGGAGAACACAAGGTAAGGAGGTAACTATGAACCATTTCAGATAAACAATAAAACATGAATACATCAGTTATTTGTCTTTTATAGACTGAAGAATTGAAGCAGAAGCTGGAGAGTCTAGGAGAATCTTCACTAAGGGCTTTCTCCATGGACACCCCCGGCGCCACGACAGACTCTGTCTACCAGTTTGAAGGTTTTCTTCTACAAGTAGATAATAAAAAAACACAATTGTAATATGAAAATACTAATTATCTTTATTTAATTTAGGCGAGGATTACAGAGAGAAGCAGAAAATTTTACCTATTGGTAATTGGATAGAACCGCCTAAACGCGAGCGTAAAGCTAACTATGCAGTGGACGCCTACTTCCGGGAGGCACTCCGTGTTTCCGAACCGAAGGCGCCAAAGGTACAGGTAAATAAGTGTAAAGAGCTAAATGCGGAGGTCAGCGCAGCAGTCTACTTTTGGTGTTGGTTCTATGGCAATATAATTATCATCTAATTCATGTACTTGTATTGTGTAAATTGATTAGCTCTTTATACTGGCAGTACTGTAGTATACTTGTATTTTTGCTGTAAATTATGTATTTATTTAGCTTTATTGTTCTATTTAGATTAGTACTAGATTATAGCTTTTAATTCACACACGTTTATTCATTCAAATATATTCATTTAATTATATATATTTTTACATACAATATATATAATGCTTGTACTTACTTTGAATCATGCTTATGAAGAGCATATGATAATACTCTGTTTTCTCATGTCTAGGCTCCTCGTCCTCCAAAGCAACCGATTGTACAAGACTTCCAGTTCTTCCCGCCGCGGCTCTTCGAACTTTTGGATCAAGAAATATATCACTATCGCAAAACACTAGGGTAAGAGTTAAACTACATTACACTAAATATAGTAGAACTCGAACATATGTTATCATTTTATATTATGTTAGGTACAAAGTTCCCCGTAATCCTGAACTGGGTCCTGATGCTGCCAAGATTCAAAGAGAAGAACAACGTAAGATAGATGACGCTGAGGCCCTTACAGAAGAAGAGGTACAAGAGAAGGAGCAGTTGTTAACTCAGGGTATAGTAAATAAACTGTTTTAGGAATTGCAGTACATCAAACACTTCGGAACTAGCGATGTTATTAACACAAACACCCCATCCACAGGATTTACTAATTGGACAAAGAGAGACTTCAACCAATTCATCAAGGCCAACGAAAAATACGGTAGAGATGATATTGAAAATATTGCTAAGGATGTTGAAGGCAAAACTCCGGAAGAAGTGAGTAAAATCATTGTTTAGAACACAAACAATAAAAAATTAATTCGTAAAATCTTATTAATAAATAACACATCTTTATAACTTTTTAAGGTCATGGAATATTCAGCAGTATTTTGGGAGCGTTGTCATGAGCTTCAAGACATCGACAGAATAATGGGACAAATTGAAAGGGGGGAAGCCAAGATACAGAGGCGTGCGTCTATCAAGAAAGCGCTGGATGCTAAGATGGCACGATACAGAGCGCCGTTCCATCAACTGCGAATCTCTTACGGAACAAATAAAGGAAAAAATTATGTGGAGGAAGAGGACAGGTGATTTATACTGATATCTTACAATATTTTGTATATTGTATAACAGTATTTTGTGTAACAACAAACTTTACACCTTTTCCTAGATTCCTGGTGTGCATGCTGCATAAGCTTGGCTTCGATAAAGAAAACGTGTACGAGGAACTCCGCGCATCTGTACACGCCGCGCCGCAGTTTAGATTTGATTGGTTCCTGAAATCGAGAACAGCTGTTGAGTTACAACGCAGGTAAGTTGTTATTATAAAAATATCTTTTTCAAGGCGTATAGAACAGTCAGTACTGAAGCCTTACCGGTACTGGCAGGTGTACTTCCAGTCGATCTTGAGGTACAGCGACGTGCTTCAATGTACTACTGAGGGGGGAGGCCATGGACACTAATTTTGTTACACAACACGACTTTAATAAAATTTCTAGATTATTTAAACCTCAGACTGAAGTATGGGAGGACCTCTTATCCGAATGGCAAAGTAGGTGGGATAATTCCATCAAGGGCCGGCACCTCCATCTATTCTTTCCATCCATTGGCGATCGGCTGGCTAAGACATGCTGGAGGTTGACCACTGCGTTGCCCAATTTCTCACAGGTCATGGCAACTTTAAAGTAAACTGTTTTCTTTTAAACTTGTTCCTTCGCCTTTGTGTCAATGTTCTACATCGAACTGAATTTGAACAGTCCGCACATCACATCTTGTGGGAGTGTATTCTTTGGCAGAATGAACGTAATATTATGTTGGATAGTGTACAAGTTACATCCGGCGTCGTTTATTATACGGACCTTGTAGAAAGTAGAACCAATTTCCGTGCGTTCAGGCGCTTTTACCATACCTATTATTATTGGAATCAATTGTAACAGCACATACCTACTTAGGACCCATTAACTTAATCAAATTTTATTCCGTGGTGCTTGGCAATCTGGGCTTCTCCCAGTTGCAATAATGTCCCTTTGTGCCGATTGGTCTAGTTCTGTTCTGTCTCCTGCTTGTTATGGAGGGAAGTGGAAAAAATATCTTTTTTCTTACTCCTCCGCTATTCTTTTCTGATTAATTTCGTTGCAGGACCCAAGACAGTTGAATCGTTTCTCCGGGACTCGTCGACCTTCATTGCTCGGCGCTTTTCTGGCGGTCTCCACTGTTGATTTTGGCTTTCAGGAGTTGCAGTGGGTGGGAAAAAGTGTGGCGGGTTTTGTCCAATAATAAAAAAAAAATGACATAGCCACATAAAACTTAAATTCAAATCATTTGTCATTCACAGATGTAACACCCTTATCACTTTAATTGAGAGAGAAAATCAAGAACTTGAAGAGAAAGAACGAGCTGAAAAGAAGAAAAAGAGTGGTGTCGCCAATCAAAACACACCTGGTGGGAACGCGACCGGCAAAGGCGCGAATACAAGCAAGCGCAAAGCCGATAACACACCAGACACGGCCCAGAAGCACAAAAAGAAGAAGAAATAAACCTCATGCGGTTAAACACGTGATTTCATGATCATAATTTCTTATGTAACGATTAATAAAATTGCAATGATTATGCTAAATAAAACTATGTCGTGATTATTTTATGTTGTTTTTGAAGTCAAAGCATTTACAAAAAAGCACTTTTGAACGTTCTTTTAAGGTCTGGCGCCCACTGGCAAGGCACGTCAAGGGATTTTTATACGAAGAATAGAAAATATAACTTAAAAGTATGTCAATAAAATTAATGCCAATGCCCTGCCGCCAGTGGACCTTAAAATCAATTATTTATTAGGTATTCAGTTCAGTTTCGTCGATTCTCGACAAGTTTAATGTAAAATTTTAACTCATGATGCATCGCATTTTGTTTCAACCTTGACATCGCCTGGGCGTGGAGATTTGGACACGGCCCAATATACAAAATCCGGCTGTTCCCAGTAGTCTTACCAGTAGTACTAATGGGAGTTTTCTTCCCAATAGACTTAGTAGTAAGATTACAGGGAACTTTGTTCCCAGTAGATTTACCAGTAAAACAAAACAATATTATAATGTAGACCGAAATACTTATAGATGTTCAATGTCATTTTTTGTAGCTCTGTTGGTGAAAATATTAAATATTTTTTTTTTATAAATTATAAACTAGCGCTTGACCGCAATCCTGCCTGATGGTAAGCTGGTAAAGCGCACTAGTTTATTAAGAGCCTATAATTCACTCTACCCTTGAAGACACTCAAATTGTAGTCCGACAGAAATCGCCGAAGGTCGCCAATCAGCCTCTTCACACGCCTCTCCAGTGAGTCCAAAGTGACCAGATGACACTTTGCAGCACCAGCCCATATGTGGCTGCAGTACTCCACACACGAACGGACCTGTGCTTTGTACAACATTAGAAGCTGCCTTGGTGTGAAGTACCGCCGGACCTTTGCGATATTGCCAAGTTTCCTGGCAGCAACCTTGACTTTGGACTCAATGAACCGCCCAAAGTTTAGGTTCGAGTAAATCTCAACTCCCAAAATCTGAAGGCGGTCGGAGCACTCCAAGGATACATTCAGAAAAGTAAGAGCCAAGGTGAATGGGCTTCTTTTGACGGTGAAAAGACACGCTTGTGGTTGTCGGCATTGAATTCTACACGACTGACTTCGCCCTATTCGGTGCCTGCTTGTGGTGCAACATTACGCTCTACCATCGGACCGGATTGAATCCTTACTGGCCCGAGCATCCGGCAGGTATCTCTCCACGACTGTGCTGTCATCTGCATACCCATAGACAGCATCAGCAGATCGTTAATATGCAGCTGGAACAGAGTTGCAGACAGAACAGACCCCTAGGGAACACCACCAGTTAATTATACCGTTACAGGAACACCTACGACGACATGGGCTCAGATGAGCATCCGTCGATAACAACTCTGGGGGACCGTTCAGTCAGGAAGTCTTTTACCCAGCCAGTCAGGCCAGGGGAAATGCCGTACGCTGGAAGCTTACTCAAAAGCCAGCCAGCCATATCCGGTCGAAGGCCTTCGAGAGATCAAGAGAAACAGTAAGCGCTTCCCCATTTTTCTCGAGGGCCTCGCCCCACAAGCGAGTGGCATACACTAGAAAGTCCCCAGTTCACCGATTGTGGCGAAACCCGTACTGTCGGTCACGCCTCACTGCACGTTTGCAAGCTTCCAGGACTTTGACAGTATACCAGTCCTAAATGAGAGGCGATACAAGCGCGTCAATTTTGGAGACAACTCGGGCGCACATGCCTTAAGAACAATCGCTGGTATACCATCTGGACCACTAGCCTTTTTCACGTCCAGACGTCACAGTAATTTCAAAACCTCCTTGTTCCTAATGTGAACCTCAGGCATTGAAGTTCCGCAATGAAGTAAATTAGGTGGAGTAGCACTGTTAGTATCAAGATGCGAATTATGGGCAAAGAGACCTGCTTTCTCTCTCGTTGTATGAGCCAGAGTTCCATCAGGCCTAACTAGCGGAGGTAGTATGGGCCGACAGAAGTTCGCCTCGACCGATTTAGCAAGGGACCAAAAAATCTGCATTAATCTGGTACTATACTACAATACTACTTATAATTAGCTAATTCGATATTATGGTTTTTATTAAAAATAAACCTATTAATAATAAAAGTATTTCATTATTTATTTCATCATTTTTTTTAAGTATTTATTTTTTTATATTTATTTTTATCTTTTATTTTAAGCAATTAGGACTCATAAGTACAGTGATGAATACAATGCTCAAAGACCTCAGTAAAGCCTCCGAGCGAGTCGGTTTTAAAATTAACATGGACGAGATGAAAGTCATGTCCAATGTTCATGTTGTACCGACTTCTATAAAGATTGGAGACTCTGTTCTCGAAGTTGTCAATCTGGGACAAACTATCTAGTTAGGAAGGTACAACTTCGAGAAAGAGGTCAATCGTGGAATCTAATTCGGCTGAGCTGCTTTCAGGAAGCTATGTAGAATCTTGTCCGAAATACTGCAGTGTCAGAGTCGAGATGACTTATGGAACTGAAACGCTAACAATGGGCCTTACAAGAAAGCTTAAGGTCACTCAAAAGGCAGTGGAGAGGGCTACGCTTGGGGTTTCACTGCGTGTTCAAATCAGGAATGAGGAGATCACTAAAGTGGCAGTGGGCCGGGCACATTGCCCATAAGACCTATTCCCGATGGAGCCGACGGGTTCTCGAGTGGTGAACACGCACCGGAAGACGCAGCGTGGTTAGGCCCCTGACAAGGTGGATCGACGACCTGGTGAAGGTCGCGGGAAACGGCTGGATGTGGGAGGCGCAGGACCGGTAGTTGTCGTCGTGAAGCAGAAATGATGACGGTGATGACTCATACAATATCTATTTTTGATTTTTCTGTAGGTACTGTCGGTAAACTCCGAAGTCTATGTGTTATTGTTACTTTTTACAGTAGTACTACTGGGAAAAATTGGCCCCAATATGACAACCGCGAAGGCTTACTATGAGTAAGTAAGTCTATTGGGAAGAAAACTCCCATTAGTACTACTGGCAAGACTACTGGGAAAGGCCGACAAAATCTACTTAAAAATCATTCATTCGGTGGCAGACAAGGCACATTCTTACTGCAGAGTCTATTTAAATAGCATAAAATCATACTTACGTGTAATCTCCGAAAGGTAGACTACTCTTCAGTTCTTAAAAGTGATTGCCTATTTGGTACCCCATCCAAATATTGAACATAATTCCAATTATTGGAGGGGTATAGCAATGTATTATAATATACATTGTAGGATAGGTCTTTTTAAACCGAATAGAAGCCTACAAGCATAAACTTTCTATGTACAAGAAGATTTTTGCTACTTACTTAGTTTGCCCGAATGAATCTGAATTTTTATACGAAATTGCATCGATCGGTACCTACCATAAAAATAAGATATTTTCCTAGCGGATTACCGTGTTCTCAATTATTCTAGAAGTGACGTACAATCTTCGCAGGACTTTTTAGTTAAGATTCCACACATTTCCTGGAATTTATTGCACAAATTCCTTTTGCACAGTGGCTAAATAGTGGCTAGAAATAATTTTGTTTGTATGTTTTCCCATAATATCATAAATGGCCACCTACCAAAGACGATAACGGTTATGATCTTTTTGACAAAAAAAAAAAAAAATTTTTTTTTTTTTTTTTGTCAAAAAGATCATAACCGTTATCGTCTTTGGTATATTTTCTTTTTAATATACTCTAGGTCAGGCGAAAAAGTGTCTCTTGTTTTGATAATCGCTGTAACGCTCCGCAGTAATTGTGTTCTGTCATCTGTGCTATAACGGCAACCATTATATTTAACCTTTAATGTGTAAGCGCGGGAAACCTTGAACGTGGCGGGCGAGTTTTTTCTGCTTCTTTAACTTTTTAGTGTAAATAATAGTATCATTTAGGTGGTTGTATATATAAATAAGTTTAATTTTACATATTTAATATAGTAATTTTATATATTTGCTGATTTAGGTAAGTTTTTTTTTCTTTTACTCTTCGTGATGGACGACGACCCAGACGACCCTGGTGGAGGTTCGCCTCCGGAGGTTTCGCTTGTAGTCACGGTTCCACATTCAGAAATGGATACAGAGGGTTCCCTTCTAGATACAGATGCTTCCGAGAGCAAAAGCAACAATAAGAGAAAACGTATCTCCTCTCGCAAAATATGCAGGCACTGTAATAAAAAACGCAGGCGCCATAAATCTTCTGAAACAATATGTGAAAATGACTGTCAATGTCCTTCTAAGAATGCTCAATCTGAATTTATACCCCCTATATCAACTAGCACTTCACAACCACTATCATCCCAACAACCCAATACTCATAAACAATCATCTGACCCAAGCACATTGGTAGGTAGAAAACTATATGAGGCGAATGATGCAGCTCCTTACACAATCCACATCCAAAAGATACAAACAAGTCCAAATGATAATGTTTTTATTCACCCAGTCTCTTTTGGTCATTTTCTAAAAAAGAATTGCATAAAAAATATAGTAAATGGTAGTCTGAAAAAAATAGGCAGAAACAGGGTTTTAATCTCATTTACCAATTTCACAGATGCAAATTCTTTTCTAGAAAATAAAACATTGGAACAATACAACTATAAGGCCTTTATACCCTCCTCATCAGTCACCCGGATGGGTGTGGTTAGAGGAGTCCCTAAGGATTGGTCTGAGGAGGATATACTGAATAACATATCTGTGCCTATTGGATGTGGAAAAATTTTAAAAGTACGACGCATCAATAGAAAACATATTGTGGATGGTAAACCAAACTACATTCCTGTTGAAACTGTTGTAATAACATTTGACGGCCAGGTGTTACCCAAAAGAATATTCTTATGTTACAACTCTCTTCCTGTTGAGCTTTATATCTTCCCAACAGTCCAGTGTTTCAACTGCTGTCGATATGGACACATCAAATCACAGTGCCGCTCAGCTCCACGGTGTTTTAAATGCGGTAATAACCATACTGGGGACAGTTGCAATGTAGATGAGGATGAGGCTGTATGCTTTCTTTGTTCCGGATCCCACTTTGCCACAAATAGGAAATGCCCAGAGTTTAGTCGCCAAAAAGCCATTAAGGAAACTATGGCTAACAATTGCATTTCATATGCAGAAGCAGTTAAGTTGCATCCTCCTGTTAACAAAGCATATTCAGAAGTTTTAACTTCTGTTGCAGTTCCTTCACCACCTTTAAGGCAAACATTTGAATCCTCCTCCAAAGGTACTAGAAACAAACAAACAAGTTCATATAAAAAAACTGTATTTTTTAATAAACCCAATAATTCTCCTAAACATAGTACAGGATATGACAAATATACTCATTCTGCCCTAACAAAAGATTATGATATTCCTTTACCATCCATTGGCACAAATATTGACAGTAATAATTCCATAAATAATAAGTCAACTAGAGATTTAATTATCATTTTAATTAATTTGCTAACAAAGAATATGTCTGAACCGTCCAACGCTGCTATACAAAGTATTAGTCAACTTTTTAATAATATCAATAATGGATCAGCTGTCAACAATCCTTCAGTGGAATTGTCGCAGTGTTAACTCTAAAAAAAGCGATTTACTACATCTTATTAATGTGTATAAACCTGTTGTTGTCGCATTGCAAGAAACCTGGTTGAAGCCAGGTTATAACTTTAAAGTCTCCCAATATTTATGTTTAAGAGAAGATAGAACAGATGGCTATGCTGGTGTTGCTCTGTTAATTCATGACACAATACCTTTTCACCACATTCCCATTGCAAATCATAGTGTTGATTTTTCTATAATAGCTGTATCTATCAATAAAATATGTTTTGTATCTGTTTATGTTCCCCACCCTTCATCATCATTATACAACGAAATAGAAACCATAGTAGCAAAATTACCTAAACCATTTTTAATTATGGGTGACTTCAACGCTCAGCACCAGGCTTGGGGTAGCTCCAACTCTAGTTATTACGGGTCAAGGATATTAGACATTTTGGATTCTAATAACCTCTGTATCTTGAATACAGGTCTTGCAACACGTCTCACTAAACCTAATGAAGGGATCAGTGCCCCAGACCTCACGATAGCCAGTCCTAGTCTTGCGCCTACAGTGACCTGGAATACCCTGCCTTCGACTTTTGATAGCGATCATTATCCCGTAATAATAACTATGACAAAATTTATCAAATCTCTATCCAGACGCCGACCAAGATTAGCATACAAAATTAAAACTTCTAATGACAGTATTGACAATGACAGATGGAGAACGTTTAGTGAGCGAGTTGAGCAGAGACTATCCAACCTTCCTGAAAATGCATTAAGTTCATCGACAATTCTGGCTGATTCTTTTGCATCACTCTTGTTGGACGCTGCTAATGAAACATTCCCAACTAAACGATGTAATAATAACATTCCGTCGCCCCCATGGTGGGACAATGAATGTTCTTTAGCAGTGCGCCAACGAAAAGAGGCTGAAGTAAAATATAAACAGTGTACAACATTAGAAAATTTTAATAACCTCACATTAATTATGAACAATACTCGTAAATTATTTAAAAGGAAGAAATGGGATGGTTGGCGTCGTTTCTGCACTTCGCTATCGCCTGACGTTTCTCCGTCATTAATATGGCAAAATATACGACGATTCAGATCAGCATTTAAGGAAACAATACCTCACTATCTGGATGAATCCGTTGCAGATAAATTTTTAGACAAGATAGCTCCTCCTTTTGTTCCACAAATGTCCATCATTTCATCTCATCTCCCTTTCCAATCTCCTGTAGAGGATGTAACGGGCCTTGACAGTCCTTTTACCCTTAAAGAATTGAAAGGTATTTTATCCTACGTAAAAGATTCTGCTCCAGGTCATGATGGTATTCCTTACTCATTCCTTGAAAATTTAAGCGACTCAAGTCTAATTTACTTTTTAAACATAATCAACTCCACAATAAGTTCTGGTATAATCCCTTCCTCATGGAAAATATACGAAGTCATCCCCATTCTAAAACCAAATAAACCACCGTTAGATCCTAACTCTTACAGACCGATAGCCCTTGCCACTGTGTTTTCAAAACTAGCTGAACATTTAGTTAAAAACCGTTTAGAATGGTATGTAGAAAGTAAAGGTTTACTATCTCTGAGTCAGTATGGATTTAGGAAAGGAAAAAGTACCATGGACAGTCTAGGGATTTTCATTACAGATGCGAGATTGGCTTTTTCAAATAATGAATCCATGCTTGCTGTTTTCCTAGATATTTCTTCTGCATACGACAATGTTGATTTAAATGTTTTGAATACTAAACTTTATAAACTAAAAGTACCTCCCATATTCTGCAATTTCATTCTTAATCTTCTCTCAGGCAGACAATTACAAGTTGACATAGGTGAATCTGAAATGAAAACAAGATTAACCTGGAAAGGACTGCCTCAGGGTTCGGTGTTGAGCCCACTTCTTTATAATATATATACCTCTGATTTAGAATTCCATATTTCTGGTAAAGCCAATATTTTACAGTATGCAGACGATCTAGTTCTTTATGTATCAGGACGCTCTGTTGAAAAACTAAGTTCCTCTCTAAACGTCGCTCTAAAATTTCTTAAATCATGGTTGGACAATAATTCTTTGTGTCTTAGTGTTAACAAAAGTAGCGCTGTTTTATTTTCTAGAATGCGTTTTCCTCCTCCATATTCAGTTGTGTATGATAATCAACAAATACCTGAAAATAGCGAAGTAAAATTTTTGGGTATCCTTCTAGACGGTAAACTTACAGGTTTACCACACTGTTATTATGTATTGGCTAGATGTGAACGTTTATTAAATATTATGCGCTGTCTTTCTGGAGTTTGGTGGGGTTCCCATCCATTCGTGTTAAAATTATTGTATAACGCTATTATTAGAAGTATCTTAGACTATGGGACATATTTCTTAGAACCTTGTAGTGCTGTAGGTCTGACAAAGTTAGACTCAATTCAATCAAAAGCCTTGCGTATTATAACTGGTGCCATGAGGTCTAGCCCAATTAACGCACTCCAAGTGGAATCTTTGGACCCTCCTTTAAAACTTCGTAGACAGTACTTATGTGATAAATTCATTCTCAGAACTCTTCAATTTTCCAACCACCCACTTTATCAAAAACTTTTGTATCTTTCAGAAAAAATTGAATGTTCGTCTTATTGGTCAAATAAATCTCTTCCATGCTCTATTATAAGTTTCCGTAAATTTACTTCACTTCAAGCTCCCACACACCGCTCTCAGTATCTTCCAATTTTTTCTGTCTGTTACGAAGCTCTTATTTTTTCCCCTCAAATAAACTATAACTTTATATCGCTAAAGAATGATCGTTATGCTAACTCTAACTTAAACTTCATAGTCGAAAGAGACTGGGCTGATAGGCATTACATTTACTGTGATGCTTCCAAGCACCCAGTTTCAGGCACGATTGGGGTAGCTGTATATCATGAACAATATAACATTCATCAAAAAATAAAATTACCTTCTGAAACATCAGTTTTTTCTGGAGAATGTTTTGGAATTTTAAAGTCCCTAGAATACGTACTTCTTGCGAAACTCAGCAAGTCTATTATTTTCACTGACTCGAAGTGTGCTTTACAAGCACTGCAAAAGTTTCCTTGGTCAGGTTCAAATCATCCCTATGTTATAGAGGCCAGACAGCTCCTACTAAATTGCAAATTTAAAAATCTTGATGTTTTTTTGGTGTGGATACCTGGCCATCACAATATTCGCGGCAATGAGATAGCAGACAAATTTGCTAAAGACGCTGTAGATGATGGTGATAAGTTTCCATATAATAATGTTGTATCTGACCTTCACTGTCTTCCTAAAGATCATCTGTATGATGCCTGGGAAAATTTATGGAATATTTCAAGTAGTCGTAAAGGTCAATATTATAAACGTATACAACAAAGAATACCTCTCAAAGTATGGTTTTCCAAATTAAAACTTTCCAAGCTTGCAACCTCCAGTTTGATACGAATGCGCTTGGGTCATGTTTGCACAGCCTCTCACCTTGCTAGACTTGGGATTATTCACAATAATTTATGTTGTTGTGGTTGTGAGGAAGATTTGAATCATATATTTTTTGCATGCCCCAACCGTGACTCTTCTTCATTCATTAACTCCCTTATTGAACTCTCTGTCCCTCTTCCTACATCAATCCCTACATTGTTAAGCTCCTTAAATTTTGATATTTATAATTTAATATCTACCTTTATAACTATTAATAATATTAAAGTATAAGTTTTTTTATTTCCCAACTCCCAATTTTAATTTCTATTTAATATATATGTTTGGTATATCATTATTTATTTATTATATTACCACCAAACCTGATCCTATTATCCTTTGTTCCAAAATTCCGTAATCCGTTCCTACGCATTTCAATGAATTTATTTGGTTTCCCTACCTTTATACTTGTAGTGGCAAATGCACAAACCGTGCGAGCCAAATTAAAAAAAAAAAAAAAAAAAAAAAAACCTTTAATGTAATGTTGATTCATAGATCACAGCCATAGCACAAGTATGTATTTGAAAAAAGCGCGGGAAACCTTGAACGTGGCGGGCGAGTTTTTTCTGCTTCTTTAACTTTTTAGTGTAAATAATAGTATCATTTAGGTGGTTGTATATATAAATAAGTTTAATTTTACATATTTAATATAGTAATTTTATATATTTGCTGATTTAGGTAAGTTTTTTTTTTCTTTTACTCTTCGTGATGGACGACGACCCAGACGACCCTGGTGGAGGTTCGCCTCCGGAGGTTTCGCTTGTAGTCACGGTTCCACATTCAGAAATGGATACAGAGGGTTCCCTTCTAGATACAGATGCTTCCGAGAGCAAAAGCAACAATAAGAGAAAACGTATCTCCTCTCGCAAAATATGCAGGCACTGTAATAAAAAACGCAGGCGCCATAAATCTTCTGAAACAATATGTGAAAATGACTGTCAATGTCCTTCTAAGAATGCTCAATCTGAATTTATACCCCCTATATCAACTAGCACTTCACAACCACTATCATCCCAACAACCCAATACTCATAAACAATCATCTGACCCAAGCACATTGGTAGGTAGAAAACTATATGAGGCGAATGATGCAGCTCCTTACACAATCCACATCCAAAAGATACAAACAAGTCCAAATGATAATGTTTTTATTCACCCAGTCTCTTTTGGTCATTTTCTAAAAAAGAATTGCATAAAAAATATAGTAAATGGTAGTCTGAAAAAAATAGGCAGAAACAGGGTTTTAATCTCATTTACCAATTTCACAGATGCAAATTCTTTTCTAGAAAATAAAACATTGGAACAATACAACTATAAGGCCTTTATACCCTCCTCATCAGTCACCCGGATGGGTGTGGTTAGAGGAGTCCCTAAGGATTGGTCTGAGGAGGATATACTGAATAACATATCTGTGCCTATTGGATGTGGTAAAATTTTAAAAGTACGACGCATCAATAGAAAACATATTGTGGATGGTAAACCAAACTACATTCCTGTTGAAACTGTTGTAATAACATTTGACGGCCAGGTGTTACCCAAAAGAATATTCTTATGTTACAACTCTCTTCCTGTTGAGCTTTATATCTTCCCAACAGTCCAGTGTTTCAACTGCTGTCGATATGGACACATCAAATCACAGTGCCGCTCAGCTCCACGGTGTTTTAAATGCGGTAATAACCATACTGGGGACAGTTGCAATGTAGATGAGGATGAGGCTGTATGCTTTCTTTGTTCCGGATCCCACTTTGCCACAAATAGGAAATGCCCAGAGTTTAGTCGCCAAAAAGCCATTAAGGAAACTATGGCTAACAATTGCATTTCATATGCAGAAGCAGTTAAGTTGCATCCTCCTGTTAACAAAGCATATTCAGAAGTTTTAACTTCTGTTGCAGTTCCTTCACCACCTTTAAGGCAAACATTTGAATCCTCCTCCAAAGGTACTAGAAACAAACAAACAAGTTCATATAAAAAAACTGTATTTTTTAATAAACCCAATAATTCTCCTAAACATAGTACAGGATATGACAAATATACTCATTCTGCCCTAACAAAAGATTATGATATTCCTTTACCATCCATTGGCACAAATATTGACAGTAATAATTCCATAAATAATAAGTCAACTAGAGATTTAATTATCATTTTAATTAATTTGCTAACAAAGAATATGTCTGAACCGTCCAACGCTGCTATACAAAGTATTAGTCAACTTTTTAATAATATCAATAATGGATCAGCTGTCAACAATCCTTCAGTGGAATTGTCGCAGTGTTAACTCTAAAAAAAGCGATTTACTACAACTTATTAATGTGTATAAACCTGTTGTTGTCGCATTGCAAGAAACCTGGTTGAAGCCAGGTTATAACTTTAAAGTCTCCCAATATTTATGTTTAAGAGAAGATAGAACAGATGGCTATGCTGGTGTTGCTCTGTTAATTCATGACACAATACCTTTTCACCACATTCCCATTGCAAATCATAGTGTTGATTTTTCTATAATAGCTGTATCTATCAATAAAATATGTTTTGTATCTGTTTATGTTCCCCACCCTTCATCATCATTATACAACGAAATAGAAACCATAGTAGCAAAATTACCTAAACCATTTTTAATTATGGGTGACTTCAACGCTCAGCACCAGGCTTGGGGTAGCTCCAACTCTAGTTATTACGGGTCAAGGATATTAGACATTTTGGATTCTAATAACCTCTGTATCTTGAATACAGGTCTTGCAACACGTCTCACTAAACCTAATGAAGGGATCAGTGCCCCAGACCTCACGATAGCCAGTCCTAGTCTTGCGCCTACAGTGACCTGGAATACCCTGCCTTCGACTTTTGATAGCGATCATTATCCCGTAATAATAACTATGACAAAATTTATCAAATCTCTATCCAGACGCCGACCAAGATTAGCATACAAAATTAAAACTTCTAATGACAGTATTGACAATGACAGATGGAGAACGTTTAGTGAGCGAGTTGAGCAGAGACTATCCAACCTTCCTGAAAATGCATTAAGTTCATCGACAATTCTGGCTGATTCTTTTGCATCACTCTTGTTGGACGCTGCTAATGAAACATTCCCAACTAAACGATGTAATAATAACATTCCGTCGCCCCCATGGTGGGACAATGAATGTTCTTTAGCAGTGCGCCAACGAAAAGAGGCTGAAGTAAAATATAAACAGTGTACAACATTAGAAAATTTTAATAACCTCACATTAATTATGAACAATACTCGTAAATTATTTAAAAGGAAGAAATGGGATGGTTGGCGTCGTTTCTGCACTTCGCTATCGCCTGACGTTTCTCCGTCATTAATATGGCAAAATATACGACGATTCAGATCAGCATTTAAGGAAACAATACCTCACTATCTGGATGAATCCGTTGCAGATAAATTTTTAGACAAGATAGCTCCTCCTTTTGTTCCTCAAATGTCCATCATTTCATCTCATCTCCCTTTCCAATCTCCTGTAGAGGATGTAACGGGCCTTGACAGTCCTTTTACCCTTAAAGAATTGAAAGGTATTTTATCCTACGTAAAAGATTCTGCTCCAGGTCATGATGGTATTCCTTACTCATTCCTTGCAAATTTAAGCGACTCAAGTCTAATTTACTTTTTAAACATAATCAACTCCACAATAAGTTCTGGTATAATCCCTTCCTCATGGAAAATATACGAAGTCATCCCCATTCTAAAACCAAATAAACCACCGTTAGATCCTAACTCTTACAGACCGATAGCCCTTGCCACTGTGTTTTCAAAACTAGCTGAACATTTAGTTAAAAACCGTTTAGAATGGTATGTAGAAAGTAAAGGTTTACTATCTCTGAGTCAGTATGGATTTAGGAAAGGAAAAAGTACCATGGACAGTCTAGGGATTTTCATTACAGATGCGAGATTGGCTTTTTCAAATAATGAATCCATGCTTGCTGTTTTCCTAGATATTTCTTCTGCATACGACAATGTTGATTTAAATGTTTTGAATACTAAACTTTATAAACTAAAAGTACCTCCCATATTCTGCAATTTCATTCTTAATCTTCTCTCAGGCAGACAATTACAAGTTGACATAGGTGAATCTGAAATGAAAACAAGATTAACCTGGAAAGGACTGCCTCAGGGTTCGGTGTTGAGCCCACTTCTTTATAATATATATACCTCTGATTTAGAATTCCATATTTCTGGTAAAGCCAATATTTTACAGTATGCAGACGATCTAGTTCTTTATGTATCAGGACGCTCTGTTGAAAAACTAAGTTCCTCTCTAAACGTCGCTCTAAAATTTCTTAAATCATGGTTGGACAATAATTCTTTGTGTCTTAGTGTTAACAAAAGTAGCGCTGTTTTATTTTCTAGAATGCGTTTTCCTCCTCCATATTCAGTTGTGTATGATAATCAACAAATACCTGAAAATAGCGAAGTAAAATTTTTGGGTATCCTTCTAGACGGTAAACTTACAGGTTTACCACACTGTTATTATGTATTGGCTAGATGTGAACGTTTATTAAATATTATGCGCTGTCTTTCTGGAGTTTGGTGGGGTTCCCATCCATTCGTGTTAAAATTATTGTATAACGCTATTATTAGAAGTATCTTAGACTATGGGACATATTTCTTAGAACCTTGTAGTGCTGTAGGTCTGACAAAGTTAGACTCAATTCAATCAAAAGCCTTGCGTATTATAACTGGTGCCATGAGGTCTAGCCCAATTAACGCACTCCAAGTGGAATCTTTGGACCCTCCTTTAAAACTTCGTAGACAGTACTTATGTGATAAATTCATTCTCAGAACTCTTCAATTTTCCAACCACCCACTTTATCAAAAACTTTTGTATCTTTCAGAAAAAATTGAATGTTCGTCTTATTGGTCAAATAAATCTCTTCCATGCTCTATTATAAGTTTCCGTAAATTTACTTCACTTCAAGCTCCCACACACCGCTCTCAGTATCTTCCAATTTTTTCTGTCTGTTACGAAGCTCTTATTTTTTCCCCTCAAATAAACTATAACTTTATATCGCTAAAGAATGATCGTTATGCTAACTCTAACTTAAACTTCATAGTCGAAAGAGACTGGGCTGATAGGCATTACATTTACTGTGATGCTTCCAAGCACCCAGTTTCAGGCACGATTGGGGTAGCTGTATATCATGAACAATATAACATTCATCAAAAAATAAAATTACCTTCTGAAACATCAGTTTTTTCTGGAGAATGTTTTGGAATTTTAAAGTCCCTAGAATACGTACTTCTTGCGAAACTCAGCAAGTCTATTATTTTCACTGACTCGAAGTGTGCTTTACAAGCACTGCAAAAGTTTCCTTGGTCAGGTTCAAATCATCCCTATGTTATAGAGGCCAGACAGCTCCTACTAAATTGCAAATTTAAAAATCTTGATGTTTTTTTGGTGTGGATACCTGGCCATCACAATATTCGCGGCAATGAGATAGCAGACAAATTTGCTAAAGACGCTGTAGATGATGGTGATAAGTTTCCATATAATAATGTTGTATCTGACCTTCACTGTCTTCCTAAAGATCATCTGTATGATGCCTGGGAAAATTTATGGAATATTTCAAGTAGTCGTAAAGGTCAATATTATAAACGTATACAACAAAGAATACCTCTCAAAGTATGGTTTTCCAAATTAAAACTTTCCAAGCTTGCAACCTCCAGTTTGATACGAATGCGCTTGGGTCATGTTTGCACAGCCTCTCACCTTGCTAGACTTGGGATTATTCACAATAATTTATGTTGTTGTGGTTGTGAGGAAGATTTGAATCATATATTTTTTGCATGCCCCAACCGTGACTCTTCTTCATTCATTAACTCCCTTATTGAACTCTCTGTCCCTCTTCCTACATCAATCCCTACATTGTTAAGCTCCTTAAATTTTGATATTTATAATTTAATATCTACCTTTATAACTATTAATAATATTAAAGTATAAGTTTTTTTATTTCCCAACTCCCAATTTTAATTTCTATTTAATATATATGTTTGGTATATCATTATTTATTTATTATATTACCACCAAACCTGATCCTATTATCCTTTGTTCCAAAATTCCGTAATCCGTTCCTACGCATTTCAATGAATTTATTTGGTTTCCCTACCTTTATACTTGTAGTGGCAAATGCACAAACCGTGCGAGCCAAATTAAAAAAAAAAAAAAAAAAAAAAAAAAAAAAGTATGTATTTGTGGGTCATAGCGGTCATCGTCCCAATTGAAGCGTATCTACCTACTGCCATCCCACTGCAGAGAGCCTAAATTGGTGGGACGGCCATTAGGGAAATAAAAATTATCAAAATTGGTATTTTCGAAAAGATCTCTCGTTCGCAATACTTTGCTCTAAGAAGTAAAACAATAACCAGAATTAGTGGCAATTTGTGGCACATAACCGCTTGTTTCTGACAAAATATACACGCACTAGGAACTCAAGTGTACGAAGAACTTGCTCGATGTGTAAAAAGTACACACATAAACCAGCTCGCCGTATGAAGCTTAGCCTGGAAAAACTATCTAGTAACCAAAACAAATATTCATCATGTGAAGTCATTGCAGCGCACTTATAGAGCAATAGTAATATCGCTAAAATAAGCAACGGGATTCAATTTTTATCTGACTATGATGAAAAGGGTTATTTGAAATTGTAGGTATTTTGAAGCCATCGCAAATTAGAAAACTCTCCCTCTGTAATATTCGGAATGATGCATAGCAGTTTGTAATAAAGATTTCGAGGTATATGCATTAGGTACATACACATGGAAAACTTCATTTTGGTGTAAAAACTCCATTAAGTATTGAATAGACTAAAAATAGACTTGGTTACCTATAGAACAAAATTATTTATTTAAAGAGATTTCGAACAGTAGTGTTCTATTTAGTCTAGTTAAGACTACTTCACATTCGTCTTTACAATAACCTGATAAAACACAAATCCACTTACAAGTACAGCAAGGAACTAAATAATAATAATCTGTTTTTGAAAATAATAATGGTTTCTAGTTATCACAGCTTAATCAGCTACTCTTGGGATACAGACTTTTCTGTATGAGAGAGTGGGCTGTAATCAACCACAGATACGCGGATTGGTGGATGTTACATACAATTCGTAAGTCTGGATTTTTACCACTGGGCTACCACTGCTTTATCAGTTAGTTATCACATAAGTAGGAACAAATTAGTTTATGTGAAACCTGAAAAAAGTTTGTTCAGAATAAGCAATTAAATCGATTCCAATCATTATTTACACCATGTTATTCACAAATAAATTTAGACATTGTTGTAGTATTGTTACTGAGAGCGCTACGAGGTTTACGCGTGCGCATGCCCGCGCTCAGCTGACGCCACAGGTCAATGCACCCGGCTCGCCCGCCCGAACTGAGCGTGTACCATATTTTTGTTGGGACAATCAAGTATGATAACAAGCTCATAACTTTGTGGTTTTTCATGATATCTTTTTGAAATTTTGTACAAAGATTCTTTACATTTTTAAGTAACTGGACACGTACCTACTTCAGGTTTCGCATAAACAAAAAATAATGTTGTATAACTCTTACACAGTACATGCAGTTCCTAGCAGATAGTCCAATCTAACAGATCTGCCACGCAAACGCTATTAATAACTATATCATAACTCCTAAAATATTAATGATCGCAATTATAGAATTATCGTAATAATGAAAAAGTCACTACAAATTCTTGACTAATATCGTCAAAGATTTCATTCAAATTCAAGTAAGTACAGACGACAGCACATCAAGCTAATACAATCTGTCAGAATTTTTTATTAGATTTTCAATTTTATTTCTAATGCATTAAGCCTCAAGGTTGATTGGAAATATTTGACGGTTTGGGGTAGCTTGACCTGCTGTCGTCTGTACCCGACTAGTTTGTACCCTCAAAATAATAATTACAATATGTATTATGACTCGAGACATTTCATACATTTCCCCTATGCTATTCAATTGAATAAGATATTGATAAATACGCTTTTTAGGTTATAAATTAGGGCTTAAAGCAATTGGTAACATTATCTAGGTCTTCGAAAGTTACAGCATAATGGTTTTCTGGAAAGTAGACCCGATTCCCTTGTTCACAAACTAAACTAAATTAAGGTCAGAGCAACCTTCTCTTTCTATTTCATTAACAAAAGGACAGATAATAATTTAGACCTGTCAAATTAGTCCGCGCCTGACGTAAACCGACGTATTTTTGGTCGTCATGTTTATGTATAACTAATATTTTGTCTTCTACCATTTTCCTAATGAAATAGAAAGAAAGTTAGTTTGTCAACTGAGAATCGGTGCAAATTTCTGTTCCTTTTCTTATTAAAGAAAATAATGCACTGAACTTGAAAGTTTAGTCTGTGAACAATAGAATCTGAGCCATTCGCTTTATCGAGACTATCATCTTATATTGATAACCTCAAAGAAATTCTTAGCAAATGTTGCTAAAAGTTTCACTCAATTTCCTTTACTGTGGGGAAACTTTGACCAGTATAAGCCGCACCAGTGCAGTTGAATACTACCCACATTTATCACAGGTTTTCTTCAATATTTTCTATCTTTTCCATATAATCAGGTACTGTTAACAAATAATGCTTTGCTTAAGTATTGCCAATAAATAAAACAAGAAGAAGTCAGTGTTTAGCTCTCTGCACAGTACTTCCGCTTCATGGTAAATTACCATTCTCCATAACATCCTGGAAACTGTTTGCATTACTGTTAAATGATGCTCCAAGCCCATAGAGATGACCACTAGTGCTTTCAATATTGCCATCAAAGAATATCTGTTGAATAAAATACAATTTTATAGGTTTTTGAAAATAGACATACATATCATGACTAGTAAATTAAAAGAAACATACTTCTTTTATTTTGAAAAATGCCATTCCTGTAAGATGTGAATCAGAGCCAGCTTGGTGCTGGGGTCCTACTCGACGCAATTCCAACTGGTCAGCTACTTCTTGCAGACCACCTTTTAAGTTCTTGCATAACTTCATCAAGTACTGTAAATTATTAAGTATGAAGTAAATAAACAATTTAATAAATGAAACATGCTAAAGTTTCTCTATCATTACTTACTTTGACATCATAAACAGTAGGGAAATACAATCTAAGGCTATCAAAGAAGTCATTCTCTTCTTGTGGCAGATTCTGGTCAGTTAGGATTTTAAGCAAATATCCAAAATCATATCCAGAATGAAAACTTAACCAGTTTATATTGTCCATTAATACAATACCTAAAATGAGAAAAGTAAAATAATTAAATAGTGAATTGTCAAAACAAGTAAGATGAATATTATATGGACGTATTTAGAAATGACCTGAAGACATCAGTAGTTCAGCAAATTCTAAAGGTTCAATGCCATGTTCTTCATGTTCTCTGAACTGTAGACCAGAATTTTGTAGGAGATCAATTGAGTCCTGTGCATACATGTCTTCTCTGAAAATATAATAATTCAATTTCTATATTCCTATTTGTAATAGAAGTTAGAAGTAGTCAAAATACAAAAAAAAAAAATGTACATGATACTGGTGACAGAAAAGAAACTTCTAATAAAAAATAAATAATATCAAAGACAAAGACAATTTATTGCAAATATGGGTACAATGTTGTTACATAAATAATTGTAGTATGATCAGCCATATTTTACCAATCGGCATGCAATATAATATAATTGAGCGTTAAACGAGCGTACATAAAAATTGTTCAGTTTAAAAGTAAGATTAAGGATAAGAATAAGGAATTACATTTTATTAGGAATATGTATTGTGGTTCTTCCCTTTGTATGCAGTCAGAACATTAAAATCTTTCTCGTTAAGGAAATCTAAAATATTATAATACACTTTACGAATAAGGAAGTTCTGCAGTATTTTTTAAAAGTGGCAATGGCAGTTCTCTCTAGCTTTTTGGCAGTTTATTAAATATGATCGGAGCCATACAGAACACACTTTTGGGCCATTCCCGCAACCCAAAGGCATATCCTTCCATTGTCTCGTCTGTTTCGTGGAATTAGTTGATTTAATAATTTGAAAAGATGAGGATTACTTTTAACAAAGATCGCTATTTCTAAGATGTAAAGACATGGTAACGTAATCATTTTATATTTTTCAAAGCAGGGAACGCAACTATCGGTAGGTTTTATTTTAAACATAGAACGTATGCATCTCTTTTGAGCCTTGAACACAGTTTCCCTTTCTGTTGAGTTGCCCCAGAAAATGAGACCATAACGTAGATGGGATTCTGCTAGACCATAGTAGGCTGGCAACAATGCCTCAGTACCTACTATAGATGACAATGTGTGCAAATCAATATCAGAGATTTAATGTGTGCGGCAGAAAAAGTTAACCTTTCTTCTCACTCCTGTAGCATATAAACATGATGTGTCCACATATATAATTATTACACATTGTTATATTTGCAAGTTGCAGTTCAAGAATATTATTGACATACTTACTGCAAATTAAATTTAAAATTAAATTGCCAAGTAGTGCAGCCCGGTGGAGTTTTACCATTTTCATCCATAAATGTAATACCTAACTGTATAATTCTTAAAAGGTCCACATTGCACCTGGAAACATGATTGATTTATTAATGTAAATGAATTACATATATACTAAAGCTTCACTCGAAAGAAATATGCACAAAAACAATTAAATTAAAATTCTTTTATAATTTTACTTGGGATACCTCAACAGCTGATATTGATAGTCAGCAGTAGACCTAAATTCACCAATTGGTCTTGCAACAACTCCAGGGAACTCGGTATCCATAGCCACCCAATGATATTTCTGCACAATCTAGTGATGAAAGATAGGAAACATGCATTTAACAACAGACTAACACTGACTCCAACTAAAAATAAAGTTATTTTTGCATTTTGTGACTAAAATCTAAGATAGATAATCGTAAACAACCCACTCTGAAGTAAATATGCCAAATAAAACTAAAAATATTATATAAAAATATATAATTATATTTCCTACTGTATTACTATCTTTGGTGTCAATTAAATAAGTCATCAAAGAATTGGGTAGGTACTCTAGGATTTATACTTAAATATAGTTTTATGAATTTATAAGTACCTGTCTAATAACATGAAATTCTTCATGAAGATTGTGATTCCAAACATTTTTGATGGAGCAATCATCTTTAATGGAACTAGCTAAAATAGATCCAAAACTAGCTGCAGGCATTTGTAAATTTGTTTACCAATATCCTAAAATCACAAATTGAATGATATGAATACCATACGAAGGTTAAACTTCTGATTGAATTATTTTTTATTAATTTCAATCTGTCTGTATGTTTACAAAAAATATGCGGCAAAACAGCAGAACAATATACGATTAAAAAGGAAGGAAAATGACATTGTGGTCTTAGTCTATGATTATATTCTGACTTGCACAGATTAATGTTACCACATCCGATAAAAAAAATACTAGGTTGACGCAGACACAGAGCAAGTAATCACTACGTTTAAGACGCAGACATAACGTCAAATTCATGTCCTATAAAAACCAGTACCAGTAGAATGCATCTAGACGGAGTTTTGACGGGAAAGCTGAGTGTCACGCGCATTTTTCATTGGACTTTTAAAATTATTTATAGTGTCCTTTACTAAATAAAAGCGCGTGATTTATGCAGTAAAAAGTGCATTCAGTAAATAATGAATAAAGAACATTGAAATATCGCAGCATAGTGGCCACATCATGACTTTGCCTTAAACCTCTCTTATAGACGGTTCACGCGGCCATCTTTTTCAATTGTCACTGGCGATATTCGCCATTATTTTGAAATAAGATTTTCAAAGAATTTCTTTAATTTGTTACATGTGTTATTGGCAAAATCGTGGTATCTATTCCACAGAGGCCATTGATAAAAAATTGAGGTTGAATCTCACCTTGAAAAAAAAAGAAAAGAATTGCCTCTAGACAAAATCGGTAGACATAAGGACTTTTTAAAAGTTTTTGTCACTATTACACTATTTAGCCCCCTAGACCAGGTCAAAGCACAGATCTGTTCGTGTGTGGAGTACTGCAGCCACATTTGGGCTGGTGCTGCGAAATGTCACCTGGTTACTTTGATTTAGTGGAGAGGCGTGCGAAGAGGCTGATTGGCGACCCAGATTTAACTCGAAACGGTCTCCAAAGCCTGGAGCACAGGCGTAGAGTAGCCAGCCTTTCGGTCTTCTATAGGATGCATTCTGGCGAGTGTGGAAGGGAATTGCACCAATTGCATTGATTTAATTCTCCCATCTCCGTTCCACCATCGGACGACCCGTCGTACGGCGACTTTCCACCCTTACGTTGTTGACATCACTACGATCCGGACGAAGCGTTTCGCATCTTCTTTTATACCGTGTACATCGAGGGACTGGAACAATTTGCCGGCGGCGGTGTTTCCGTCACACTACAATTTGAGTGTCTTCAAGGTTACAGTGAATAGGCTCTTAATAAACTAGCGCGCTATACCATCAACAATCGTATCACTGCTTACCATCAGGCGGGATTGCGGTCAAGCGCTAGTTTGTAATTTATAAAAAAAAAATATATATAAATAGTCCGACCGAACAAAGCCATCTCCTTTGAGGATGATGACAAGGCTGAATGTCTAGCTATCAGCCTTGAAGCCCAATGCTCTCCCAGCTCTTAACTAGCAGACCTAGTTTACCTCCTGGAGGTTGACGCGGAGGTCGTAGGCAGAGCTTCCTTCCCACCTGTCGAAGTCCCTGAAGATCATCTACCGTCCGTCACTCGAGACGAAGTGCAGGACATTATCTCAAACATAGAAAAGCTCCCGACTCTCACCAACAAAGTGATACGACTTTTCCCAGCCAATCTGATCATCCTTCTGGCCACCATCCTTAACCTTTTGAACGCCCATCTATATAATACGCGATGTGTCCTCCTGCGCCACGCTACAAATGTATAAGGTATGTATAGTAAAACGTAGGGGATGGGATTAATATCCTATCGACAAATAATATTATACATTTAAATTAATGTATATTCACCAATTTACGAAGATAATTAAAAAGTGTAACCGTATTTTCATATTTTATTTTATTTCATAAAAAATCAATATGAAAACTTGGATATATTTCCCATAATAAAGAAAAGAATTGTAAATTTATTAGACGTGTGTTCTAGAAGGCACATCCCTATTTGTCTCCAAATGTAATCCTTTTACTTCATATCAAGTAGTTGGCGCTCGAGGCACGTCAAAATCCTTTCTGATATTCACTGTGGTCGAGTTACACGTGCATAAACTCAACCGATTCCTGCATAATTTATTTCGTTTACTTACAACAAATACAATTAATAGAAGCTAAATACGTGGTTCTCTTTTTTTTTTTTAATTAAAGAGGAGGGTAAATTACTGTAGGTATACAGATGTTACAGACCTTTTTTAAATGGCGTCGCAAAATAGTCGCAATTGTTTTTCTGGTTTGTAGAAACTAATAGAAAAAGGAAGAAAATTCCTGTAACGAAAGTTGACGACTTAACGGAATGTCAAGACGAACTATTTCAAAATTCTGATTCAGACTTAAACAATTCGCAATAATTCGTCATATTCACCGTCACATTTTTTTTAAGAACACGTTCGCCAATTCAAGATGTAAACATTACACTACACTAAAATGCACAAAGTCACTATAACCTTGAAACCCGTCCGCTTATGACGTCACAGATTTACTTCTATACAAGTTGGTGGTGCGTGGGTTAGTGACAACTTACTAACTTTGTAGGGATGGGTTTTTCAAACGTTGTTTCACTATCGACAATGATTAGAAAACCTATTTATTCTTGATTAAGGTGATTAAAACCTAGTTCATATTTCACAATATTTATAAAATATTATTTATTCACGTCATTTTCTTGCAATAATAGTATTTATGATCATTTCGACGAGATGAAATATAGCGAGGTCTTCATCGTGTCACATCACTGGCTTACTTGATATCAAGTAACTGGCGCTAGGAGCATTAAAATATTTTCTGGCGTTTTTGTTTCTATCGAAAATAAAAGAAATAAAAACTTATTATTTGTGAAAAAGTTAAAAATATGGCTGAAAACAGGGCAATTTTCCATAAAAACAAAATAAAAGGTCTTGTAAAAGTCGTAAATTTATTTTATACTGTCGTTACTTCTAATCAAGTAGTGACGCTGAGGACACGAAAATCTCGAACTTGTATAGAAGTGATTGGCGTTGAAAAGGTTAAAAATATGGCTGATAACGGCAATTTTCTATAAAAACAAAATAAAAGGACTTGTAAAAGTCTGTAGCAGATGCTACACATGTTCTACTACCAGCTGGGAAGGGTCGGTTATAAATCACACCAGGACCGCGGAAGTCATGGCGCGCGTCGCTGCGACCCTGACCCCCGGGGCGAGGGTTCCCATAAATCTCACCCCGGAAGACATCTGTTGACAATCGTCCATGTCGTGAGAACCATAGCGAGAGGCACGAGAACAGCGAGTTGGCGCGCTTTCTACACCAACCAATCACGCGCCTCGGTTTCCCTCGATCAACGAATCAACATCAAGAACGCACGCAACACCGCGTGGAGATCCACAGGACAACAAGCTGATTTGCTATTAGTTACCCCACTATTGTTTAGAGATAGTTAGTATTTAAGTGAGTGCATAGCTTGTAAGATATGATATTCCATTCCATTATTAACAACATTACATTACAGTCCATTCCTGTTCACACTCTTGTATATAATTATCTTACATCACGTTATTGTACACGTCATATACATTGTACCCTTTTACTTTCGTGCAATTCACAACGTTCGATTTATCTGAGTTTAATTACATTTTGCAGCATCAGCCCAAATACGGCTGCAGACACGAACGGACCGGTGCTTTAACTCATAATTTTATATGTTTTTTGGGCCTTAATGTTTTTAACTGTTGATGAAAAATGTAAAAGAAATCTACTCGTCTCTTGTTATTACTTTGCATAGAGAAAAATCTGTAATTACTTATTCTTTGTAATAGAAGTTTCTGTAAATATTCCTAAACGGTACACCCGTTTATGTAGGTCCCTCTGATTAACTCAAGAAATTGTTTGTGTTCTTTCTCCAGAATCAGCTTACTGGCTATGCATAAATATGCAAATCAGAACCGCCAGAAGGACAGCGTGGCGGAAATTTTGCGAGTCTATAGAGAAAAGCAATGAAGCTGCAAGGGTAAGGAAAATCCTATCAACTGATCAGGACCGAACCCTTGGAGCGCTGAAAAAACCCGACGGCACATATACAATAACGGATCAAGAAACCAGCAGAGTCCTCCTGGAAAGACACTTCCCGGACTGCTAACTCCTGGAAGACAGGATCTGGGAGGCTGCACCAGAATGGACTCCGACAGAGCAGGACTGGTCCAATGCCTACAGACTAATAACAGAAGACCGGCTAAAGTAGGCTATCAACACCTTCAAGCAGTACAGATACATACCCCTTGCATGGCGGGAAGTGAAGGTTATCTTCATACCTAAGCCTGGCAAATCAGACTACACATAACCCAAATCATACCGACCCATAAGCCTCACATCCTTCTTACTAAAAACCCTAGAATCTGCGACCGGTACATTCGCGACGAACCTCTCCGGGCAAAGCCACTCCACAGGGAAATCAACAGAATCCGCGCTGCACAGCGTAGTATCCAAGATTGAATGCGCCGTAGACCACAAATGCTCAGCACTAGCCGTCGTCATTGACATCGAAGGCGCCTTTGACAAGATCACCTTCACAAGCATTAGCACAGCCCTGAACAGGTACACCATAGACCTGTCACTGAGAGGCTGGATCGCTAACATGCTCAGCCAAAGAGCTGTACAAGTTACCGTGAACGACACTACAAGGGCCATTGTGGCGAAGGGATGTCCGCAAGGAGGCGTTCTCTCGCCGTTACTATGGAACCTGGTTGTTGACAGCCTGAAATGACAAAGGCTACTACACCGTGGGTTATGCCGACGACATAACAATAATAATAAACGGTATGCATGAAAACACCCTGTGCAATCTAATGCACCAGGCCCTGAAAATATGCCAATTTGGCCCATAGACTATGACCGAGGTATCATCTGCATACGTAATGATCTCAGCATTGGGAATGGTCATTCTGCATAGCTCATCAACGTATATTTGGAGAAGAGTTGGCCCAAGAATTCTTCCCTCAGGAACACCATAGGTAGTTACTACTTCGTCACTTATATGCTCTCCTATTTTAACTCGCAGGGTCCGGTTGTTAAGATAATCTTTGAAAACCTCGAGGATGTTTCCACGTACTCCTAGGACTCCCATTTTGGAGATAAGTTTGGGAACAGACACTGTGTCTAAGGCTTTGGAGAGATCTAGGAAGATCCCTAGGCATTTGATTCTACTGTCCAGCTTTATAGCAATGAATTGTGTCAGGTCGAGAACTGCATCTTCGGTTGAGATCCCTGTGCGAAAACTATACTGGTTATTAGCAATGAGTCGATGTTTGTTCAGGAATTTTATTAACCCACTAGCTGCGTCACGCGGTTTTATCCGCGTAGGTTTTAATATGCTTAGCTCCTATTGGTCGCAGCGTGATGTTATATAGCCTAAAGCCTTCCTGGATTAAGGGGCTATCCAACGCAAAAATAATTTTTCAAATCGGACCAGTAGTTCCTGAGATTAGCACGTTCAAACAAACAAACAAACAAACTCTTCAGCTTTATATATTAGTATAGATTAGAGAGGATCCTTTCTAGTATTGGGTTGTATCCTAAAAAATAATTTAATGTCCATAAGATAGATTTATAAAAAATATTGAACACGTATTTTTTATTTTATTCAAATACTTAGGAAGATATATTGATTTGAATTGTCGCATGACGTCACGCCGTGGTACAAACTATACTACGGCGTGACGTAATTAGCCCCTACTCCGTAACTTTAATACGCTATATCTCAGTAGTTTTTGGTAATTTCGACAAAATAAAAAATACGGGTCTTAATTTTTTTATTATCTTTAAGACGGACTAATTAATTTTTTTGATTTTCATACCTTGGATACATCCCTATTTTAGAGAGTGCTGATAGGACCGATATGGGTCTGTAGTTGTTGACACAGTATCTGCTCCCTCCCTTATACAGTATTTTAATAAAACTCTGTCCGATCCGTGAAGGTGTTGTTAGGTATCGATAACTGATTCTACTAATGCATACAAAACCTGGCTAAACCTAAAAAAAATACCCCCTAAAAAATAAATATTATTTCGCAATAACAGGTAGCTTACATGGCAACACTGAGTGGTGCAGTCATGAACTCACTTGACCTCATGGATGACCTTCCATACTTGCATATGGTTAGTGCCTAGCTCTCGTGTCAGTGGGGTCCTCGTTGAATAATTCGAGCACCTACTTTTCAATATCCGGATCGTGGATGCGTGGTCTCCCTACACCAGCGACCACACCATATAGCTTCAATAACAATGCGCGTTACGTAGTCGCGATTGTACAGACGTTGTAACGCACAATCACACGGGACCGGGGTAGAAAACGGATCTCATAGTCTCTAGGAACTTCATTCACATCCAGACACATCAGCATTTTAAATTACCTACGTTAGAAAACGAATTGATCACACAATACACCAAACGTTTATACGAAAGCAATGTTTACGCGAAACTGATAATAATTCCAAGTAAAATGATTTTTATTTCATAAAAATAATAGGTACACAGGTGGCGGTATTCTTTGAGTAGAGATGTGTAAGTATTCAAAATATTGACGGATCGATATCTATACGATTTACTCGTAACTGTTATGGTATTGATTTAGTAATCTCATGCATGGATTCAATATTTCACAAAACTCAATAACATGCCAAAGTTTTAATTACAGTTTCTGTCTGAATGTCGCTGATATTGACCGTTACATTGCTTTACATTGCTTATACTTTACTAAATGAGTATTTCATAAGACCTCCTTTCTGTTTACTAATAGCTGTACTTGTGTTATAATATTGTTATTAGTAATTTATCGATATGAAACGAAAGTACTTTTACCATTAGGTAATCTGTTTTTACAATAAATCATCCAACCAGCATTGTTTTACATTAAAATTATATCAACTGCGGTCCAAACGATCCCAACTAGTCCCAACCATTTCACAAAAATGTGTTCGCCTATTAGGCTGCAGGTACAAGTTTCGATTAATAGCGATAAAAAAATGTTATTGCGCAAAAACTAGTACATCCCTAATTTTTTCATCGAGGACGCCGCGCGGAGGCTTCACAGACGAGCACCGCCAAACATCGAGCATAGATTTATGCATTTTTATCCAATAAAGAATCAAACGATGATACCGCCGAAAATGGTGATGTCACATTTTAAAATTTTACCTAATTTTGAGGAAGTTGGAATTAATTCGCGGAAAAAAGATTATTTCAAAATTCATTAATATTGTTACACTGATGATTTTGTAAAGATATTTTATTTGGTCATTTGTTTACCTAACCTTTATTATCCTTATCCCGAGAATGACTATGTCATAGACTATTTTTAGTTTACGGGTGAGATTATTACAAAAGTTCCGGTACCGCTTATAGGTATTCAAAATAAAAAAAAATTCAGGGTCATTTTTTGATTTATTGTGTAATGAAGTTCGAATACTTATAGCAACTCGTACCTACCCTGTTTATGCCTACTTCTACTATAATCTATGCCTGTCTATTATAAATAGACAGCGGTCTAATTAGCGAAAGCCTTTGACAAAGTCTGGCACAACGGCTTAATATACAAGCTGTACCAACTCGGCGTGCCTGACCGTCTCGTGCTCATCCTGCGAGACTTTCTGTCAAACCGCACTTTCCGCTACAAAACCGAAGGAGCTATCTCCCCCCCCCACCTCATCCGGGCTGGAGTCCCCCAGGGCTCCGTACTGGCCCCCTTGATCTTCACGCTGTTCACCAGCGACATCCCCAAAAGTAAAAAGGCCCACCTCGCTCTCTTCGCAGACGACACAGCCATTTACTGTTCAGGAACCAGCCCCAACCAAATTAAACTAAATCTCCAAACCGCTGTCAACGCACTTGCTGACTGGTTTAAAAAATGGAGAATAGAAGTTAATCCCGATAAAAGCCAAGCGGTTCTCCACTCCAAACCGCGCAGCAAACCCACCCTCCCCCGACCAATCACCATGTCTGGCAAGCCGATCCCTTGGGAAAAGCGAGCCAAATACCTAGGAGTCATCCTAGACGAACACCTCACCTTCGGAGAGCACATAAGGACGGTACGCTCGCGCGCCGCCTACGCACTCTATCAACTCCACTCTCTCCTCAACCCGCGCAGCAAGCTGTCCCTCAGGTGCAAAATGCGCCTGTACACAGCCTGCATACGCCCCATCATGACATACGCCTGTGTAGTCTTCGCACACACCGAGCCCAGTCATATCCATAGGATGCAGACACTCCAAAACCGCTTTCTTCGCAAAGCAACAAACGCCCCTTGGTTCGTCCGAAATGAGATCCTCCATCTAGATCTCAAAATCCCCACTATCCAGCAGTACATGAAACGCCTATCCAAGCGTTTCTTTGACACAGCCGCTGAACATCACAACCCTCTGGTTGTCGCGGCAGCAAAGTACACCCCCTCCAAAATAAGTAAGCTTCGCCGACCTAGGCACGTTCTCACAGACCCTGATGACCCCATTACCCTCCTCCAAGAGGCCAATAGGGCCACAAGCACAAAACACAAAAAACCGACCTACCGACCTCGCCGCCGAGGTCCATCGCGACGCGTTCAACGTAGTAATCGCCCTCCCCGTCCCTTGTCCGATGAAGGCCAGCCCGCGCCGCAGCTGAGCCAGTAAATATAAACTCCCGACTATGACCTCTGAGTTTGTTTCGGCCGTTTCTTCTCAGAGCTAGTACTAGGAAACGCCGTGGTCATCAAACCGAAATAAAAATAAAATAATTCGATCCAGCCGTCCCTTGCTGTTTTCTCCAGCGACACCCTAAGCCGAGGTTCGTACCCCACAGGGGGTGCCCTTAGCGTGTAGTCGCTTAGCTTTTAGTAGCCCTGGCTGGAGGCTTTAAATTCACTTAAGGCAGCCACAGGATAGTCCGGTTAAGTAGTCACGACCTCTCAAGGTCAACTACGAGATGCCATATCAAAAAAAAAAAAAAAAAAAAAGACAGGCCCTTTTGCTCCTGAACTCTTGGACGGTAAGGTGGTTGAATTGGTGGTCGGTGCGATTTGCAGTAAGTCAGTCATTTTGTTGATATTTCGCTGTAAATGTTGTTAAACTGATGGTTGTTTGTGTTAGAATCATTTTAAGGTTATAAAATTGAGTTATTGATTATAAATCATTGTTTTTGATTTGTGTTGTACTTTTCTTTATGTAAATCTCTCACCTGATCCTAAAAGATTATTCATACATCGCAATAGTCCGGTTGTTATCTATGCTTTTATTATTCTTTTATTGCTATACTTTTATAACCCAATAAGATTTTAAAGTAAAAATTAATTAATTCGCTAATTACACAAAAAAGCGCAATGAAAACAAAACTCGAAAAACTATCTTATCAGCTGATTTAATAGAGTTCACACCAGGGATCAACGTCATACCTATAAACCCGCACGACGGCACGCTTGCAACGTTCAAAGGCCGAGCCGACACTTTTTTAAACATTGTTATTTCTGTAACAGTTCATTAACGTCAGAAATGACTATCATAATTATATTAGTGGCATGCGGTCTAGCCTTTTCGCGAAGTTTGCGTTACGATGTCAGATAAAACCTGTATAGCGCCGTGACGCCAGCGCAGAGGCAGTCTGATTCGACTAGCGACAAACGAAAACAAACGACAGTTAAAAAGCGATCTTTAAGAATACCTACTGCGACAACTGTAACGAGAACTTTGACTTCGTTGTAGGTATTCTCAAAGATCGCTTCTTGAATGTCGCTGTTTCGTCTCGGTAGTCAAGTGTAGACTGACTCGGGCCGGCGTCATGGCGCTATATATAGTCCAGCTGATCGAACATTCCAGAATCGTCTAGACGTAATAATAATAGCGCATAACTTCGAGTACATTCACTAGGTACCTACGGTAATTCCCGGAAACGGGCTTCTAGAAATTTCGATGTCGTCACTTAGTTGACAAAATTGATGAAACCTGTACCATTCGATAGGCCACCTTAAGTCTAGGAATGCGATTTTATATTACACCTAGACAATGTCTAGGTCTCAAGTTATAGAGCTTAAAAGTTATGCACTGCATGTCACGCGATATTGAACCTTATGCCCTCGACATAAGGTGCATTCGTAACATTGCCCCCTTCTTAGTCGTGCTCGTCCCGGGCATGATTTGAACCATAATAGCGAGTTAGGCGGTCTACGTGTACGATCTTCAGCTTCCCTCTAGGTCCTTTCTTAATCCGGTAGGTGACATCGTTTATTCTGGTTACTATCGTGTACGGACCCTCCCATTTGGCTTGAAATTTCGGACTCTTTCCTTTTCTCCTTATGGGATTATGTAACCATACCAAAGTTCCCTCTTCAAATCCGGGCACGTTAGCTTTGCGGTCGTATCGGATCTTCATTTTCTCGCTGGTTTTCAGACCATTCTCTCTCACTAGCTCATGTATTCCATCTAGTTTACGTCGTAGGTCGGCCATTATAATTTCTCGGCCGAAGTTGACCTTCGCCGGTGTACAATTTGTGCTATCATGTATTGCAGAGCGGTATGACATTAAGAAGAGTGGAATGTATTGGTCCCAATCCCTCTGGTGTTCTTCCACTACTTTGGCCAAATGATTCTCTAGCGTCTGGTTGAATCTTTCGACCATTCCATCTGACTGAGGGTGATATGGTGTTGTACGAGTCTTATGTATCCCAAGTAGTTGGCAAACCTCTCGGAACAGTGAAGACTCGAAGTTTCTACCCTGGTCAGAGTGCAACTCCAAGGGGACGCCAAATCGACAGAACACCTCGTGAACTAGCTTTTTGGCAACGGTATGAGCTTCTTGGTTGGGTACTGCAAAAGCTTCTGGCCATTTGCTGAAATAGTCTTGCATGACGATGATATACCTATTCCCTTCTTCAGTAATAGGGAATGGCCCAGCTATATCGACAGCAACTCTTTCCCATGGTGCACCAACATTGTACACTTTCAGCCGACCTCTGGCTCTCGTTTGCGGTCCCTTTACTGAGGAGCAGGCTACACATTTCCTACACCAGTCCTCTACGTCTTCGCGACAATGCACCCAATAAAATCTTTTTCTCACCTTCTCCAAGGTTTTCTTCACTCCTAGATGTCCTCCGGATACTCCGTCGTGCACCTGCTTTAGCACTGATGCGACTTTATCGCAGGGGACAATTATCTGTAAGGTGACCTCCTGTCCATTGGGTGATTCCCATTTCCTCTTCATAACTCCATTATCAATTATCAGGCTGTCCCATTGAGCCCAGTAACTTTTTGCTGTTGGACTAAGCGCTGATATTCCACTCCAAGCGGGCCTCTGGCCACGTTTCTTCCATTCGAATACTGTCTTCAAGTCACTATCTTCCTTTTGTGCCTCTTCCAATGATCGATTATCCCAGTCTTCATCCAAAGCGTTCACCTGGATAATCCTTACGTTCTCTTTCTTTTCCTGTTTGGCACAATGTCGGCAAGATTCTTCGCAGGGCCGTCTAGATAAAGCATCAGCATTATTGTGTGACTTGCCTTTTCGATGTTCAGTGACAAAGTCAAATTCTTGCAGCTGCTCTATCTACCTTGCTACTTGTCCTTCTGGGTCTTTGAACTGAAGCAACCACTGTAAGACAGCGTGATCGGTGCGAAGTGTAAACTGTCTCCCAATCAAATATTTCTTGAAGTGTTGTAAGGTCTTAACAACAGCTAGAAGTTCTCGACGGGTAACACAGTAATTTCTTTCTGGCTTGGAAAGACATTTGCTGAAATAGGCAATAACGACCTGCCGATCTCCTTGTGTTTGAGAGAGAACTCCTCCAATGCCAACATTGCTGGCATCCGTGTCCACCAGAAATCGGCCTTCCCGACTAGGGTAACCTAATACAGGAGCCCCACACAAGTGAGTTCTGAGTAGCGCAAATGCCTGTTCGCAGTCAGGGTTCCATTCAAATTGACACTTTTCCTCTGTTAAACGATGCAACGGTTTCGCTAACTCTGAGAAGTTCTTCACAAACCGACGGTAATATGCACACAGACCCAAGAAAGAGCGTACCTCAGTTTTGTTACGAGGGGTAGGCCACTTCGACACGGCTTTTATTTTTTCAGGATCTGTTCGAATTTCTTGCGCCGAAATAATGTGTCCTATGTATCCAACCTCTTTCTGGAATAGTGTACACTTACTAGGACTGAGTTTTAAATTCGCTTCACGCAGTTTTTGGAACACTTTCTCCAAATTGCGTAGGTGCTCTTCGAAGCTTCGTCCCATAATGATGATGTCATCCAAATAGACCAGGCATGCATCACCAAGCAACCCCACCAAAATGCGCTCCATTAGGCGCTCGAATGTAGCTGGAGCATTGCACAGTCCAAAAGGCATGACATTGAATTGCCAGAGACCGTTCCCAGGACCAGTGGAGAAAGCGGTCTTTTCTTTATCCTGCTGACAGATTTCCACCTGCCAGTATCCACTTTTGAGGTCAACTGTGGAGAACCATTTCATGCCACTTAGCAAATCCAAAGTGTCATCTATACGTGGCAGAGGATAACTGTCCTTTTTCGTGGCATCATTCAACATCCTGTAGTCAACGCAAAACCTTGTACTGCCATCCTTTTTCTTGACTAGTACAACTGGAGATGACCAAGGGCTGGTGGATGCTTCTATAATCCGGTTTCTCTCCATATCTCTTAACATTTCCGTGACTTCCTGTTCTCTTGCAAAGGGAATACGACGTGGTCTCTGTCTTATCGGCTGTGTATCACCCGTATCTATATGGTGTTTAACTAGCCCGGTCCTTCCCACGTCACCGTCGGTCTTCGCGAAGATGTCATGGAAGTTATGTAACAGTTGCTTAACTTTGTGACTTTCGAACTTGTTTAAATTGCCCTTACAACTTTCGAGTAGTGTCGATACATGTTCCTGCCACTTCTTATCAAGTTCCTTTTCATGCACCTCTGTTTTTCTCAAAGATGCTACATTATCGCACACACCCACCATGCAATTCTTTTCAAGAATTATTTCTTTGTTACTAACGTTGATTATGCGTATTTTTGGTTTGTTGGAAATCATCGTCAGTGTCCTTGCTGTTATCCAGTCTGGGTGATCTCCAGAATCCTCTATTATAATGCAACGCTTGCGGCATCCTATTGGTGAAAATCTAATATCTACTAAAGTTTCTGATCTAGGTGGTAATACAGTTTTCCTTAAACAGTACACTGACCCTTGTTTTGCACCTTGAAGAAATACTTCTTGTTCTGGAAAACTCAATACTCCTTTTGCTACATTAAGGACGCATTGTTGTTTCTTCAAAAAGTCCAGTCCTATAATACAATCATCTGTAATATTCGCTACTAAAACAGGATGCGTAAATGTCTTATCACCCATTTTCAAGGTCACATTTGTTTCACCAAGGACGAGTACTGGTTGGCCGGTGGCGGTTTGTAATCGGCATTGTGAAGACCCTCTTTTCCATGCTATGGTCCGAGGAAATAGCTCCGGTCGTGCAATAGTTCTTGATGCACCAGTATCCAATGTGAAACTGCATGACTTACCATTCAGTTCTCCTTCTATAATAAGACTGTTTCCGTCACCCACTTGTGATACTGTTATAATGGGGGCTTCACGTCGACCAGCCAGTACTCGCCCCAGAGCCCTGGCTGTTCCTAGTTTAAATCCTCTGCTTCCACCTGTGTCCCAGAAGTACTTCTTCCCTTAGACTTCCTGGGACAATTGATCCGAATATGCCCCTTTTCGCCGCACTCATAGCAGGTTGGTCCTTGTCGGCTTTTTATTGGTGCGGTTACCTCACGGATACGATGATGTTGTCGGCCGTCTTGACGTACTGCTTCCACCTCCAGGGCGTGTGTCAAGGCTGCCTTTAGAGTCTGATGGTGACCCAGGCGTACTGCAGCCCTGACTTCTGCGTCTCGTATTCCATCAGTAAAGGCTTGCACAGTAGTAGCGTCAATCAATCCCGGTGTTGATGCATACGCCTTTCGAACCATACGTTCTATTTCCGTTGCCCACTGTTGCAGGCCCTCATTGCTCTTCTGTGTGCGGTCGCGGAGTTGAGCCCTGTAGACATGTTCGAGGTGTTTCTCCCCGTATCTAGACTCTAACGCTTCCAACAGACAGGCTAGGGTATTACAATCGCCGGAAATGTTTTCGAGGATTTGTACCGCATCACCACGCAGAGCAAGCGTAAGGGCGGTTACAGCTTGATCATCGTCCCAATTATTGCCTTTTGCGTCCTTTTCAAACTGTAGACGGAAGGCCACCCATGACGTTGTTCCGTCAAAGTGAGGTACTTGGAATGTCGGCAAAGCACTAGGTACAGGTATCACACCTTTAATACTGTATGATTCTTGCGTTGGTAAATATTAAAGACTTTAGATAATTAGACTGGTTTATTTCACTTGTATAATTATTACATTATAATCGACATCTTCCAGGTCAGATCCTAAGTTACAATGACAAGACTATAGACTATATCCATAGACACTAATACATAGAGATGGTATTAGTTACTCGACTACAGAGTAGTGATGTATGATACAACATCCCCCCTGTTTAAGTTTAAATTAACCCTTGACAAACAATATTATAGAGACCTGACCCAGTTACAATTTAGACAATGACTTAAGCCTATGGTTAGGTCTTAATCTAGGATACAATGTTCTACTTAATCTATTTCATCAATTAGCCTTCTGGTTGGCTTTACAACTCTTCCAGAACGAGTTACATGTTGACTGACTGAGGATTGAGATGAGAGCTCTTGAGGTCTAGACTCATGCCTGTTACCTTCCTCTCTCCCCTGCGACGAATTGGATAGCATAGGAGAATATTTGTGTCTTAAATGAACCCTATTCCTCCTATACCTAACTCCATTGACATCCTCAACGACATATGACCTATTATTAGCCAACCTTAGCTTGACAATGGCTTGTTCCCAATTGCTATCAGGCTTTCTTTTAAAGTATACATGATCATTGGGCAGGGGCGTGCACAAAGATTTTATTGGGGGTATGCATAAATATACCTACTATCCAAATCTCTGTGCTTATATATGGTAAAACTTAAAAAACGTAACTTAGACGTAGTTTCAATTTAACATAGTCGCGTACCTACTTTTTCGCATGTCAACATTGAATTGATGTTTGTGCGTGGCTACAATGAACATCTAAGTATGTGATTGATGATAAGAACAAGTCAAATAAATGATATACGTGGGGTATTAGGTATTTTTTATTTGCCCAAATGAATACAATGAAATCATCATCATCTCAGGGTTAATACCAGTCGCATCCAAAGCTTTGGAATCTGGGGTCCGCTTTTCCAGTCTAATTGCTGATTTTGGCGAAATTTCGACAATTTCCGTGAAGCGACTGCCGTCTGACCTCCACAACGCGAAGGCAATATCGAAGCATTGAAGTTAGACCAATTGTTGGACTTTTGTGGGCTCCAACAACCCGTAACGACTGCCACTAGATGTTCGCATGGCAACCGAAACCAACGGCTTAACGTGCTTTCCGAGATACGACCAGACCAGTGCAAATATTCATATTCATGCATACAAATACTTACACTGCGCGAGGATCGAACCCGCGCCTCCTTACGCAACGGCCGCGTTCGCTACCGCTACGCCATGTAGGCTGTCAAAATACAATGAAATGGTATTACTAACTCAACTGTAAATAAGTAATAATTTATTTCTCAAAAAACTAAAAAAAAATATTTCACTATCTATAAATTAAATCAACGCGCCTATCTATTTTTAAATAACTCTGTAAAAATCAAATATATATAAGATCGTTTTGAAATCGCTAAAAGTTCTTTTAAAATGGACAGATAGACAAATCTATGAGTCTGCTTTGGCTTTTCATAAATATGCGTAATGCACTACTCATTGGAATCATAACTATTAAATTTTGCTAATTTGTAAACTTCAGGAAAATTATTACAACATAAAGTATAGTATTGAAATTCAAAAGCAAGTAGGTTGAAAAACTTAAGGTCTTTTAAGTTTTTATAACGCCGAACTGTCAAAGCCGTGTTTTAAAATAATATACCTATACGAGAAACAAAACAATTTATTTGTACACACTACACAACCTGCTAACCACATATAATTATCATAATACTTTTTATAAAGACAACCTTTCTTTTGTGTTAAACCAAAAACTCTAAAATAAATGAATATTCAATTCCGCTTAAAACAATCAATACATATTTAACCCAAAAACACCAATAATGAAACAACATAAGCTGCTAAAATAAAAAGGTATTTGAACGAACAACAATCATGCTATATTTCTGAACTTCTTAAATTCGTCGCATTATTAGAAGCTGTGCTTATCATGGGCTTTAAACCCAAAGAAATTTCACGCACACGTACACAACAGTTTAGGCACACAAGCAAATAATTTTATACACAGACAGATACGGAAGAGGCACATTTTGTTTATGCTTACGCCGTAAGAGGCGTGGGTGTCGCGCCTAAGGCAACTAATGTGTCTCGTTAGCACTAGCCACTAGGCCCAATAGATGGCAGTGTTATCAATAACTGATTAACAAAGTCTTTTAGTTTTAACTTTGTAGTATATAAATTATTTTACAGTATATTATAATTTTAGAAGACTATTAGGGTATGCAGAGCTTTTCTGCTTGTAAGGAGCGCACGCGCCTGTCATTGGGATACAGTAATGACAATGACTTTGTATTTCTATTATAATATTTAGACTTATTTTTATTATTTTGCTTGACACATTCTTCATAATTTTTGAATGTAACCACTTTAGGTTTTAATTTCTTATAAGACATAGGAATGTTATTTCTTAAATTCCTGGACATTAACAATTGAGCTGGAGATGGTAAATTATTCTTAGGTGTGTTTCTATACTGTAATAAAGCTATGTATGGATCAGATGAGTTTCTTTTACATTTTTTTAACATATTTTTAATAATTTTGACTGAACTCTCTGCTTGACCATTTGACTGTGGATGATATGGGCTAGTTACAATGTGTTCTATGTCCCATTCATGCATAAAATTCTTAAATTCTAATGACTGAAAAGGAGGACCACCATCAGACACTAAAGATAAAGGTATTCCATGACGAGCAAAAATGGACTTTAAATGTGTTATTACATTCTTTGCTGTACTGTTTTTATTTAACAAAGCTATTTCTATAAATTTAGAATAATATATAATCTGTGACAATTAAATAAGTAAGGTTATCAAAATACATCAAATCAACACCTACTTGTTGCCATGGATATTTATTTATTTCAAAATTTTTTAGTGGTTCCTTTGGATTATTAGGTTTAAATTGTGCACATACATAACATTGTTCTACCAAGTTTTTAATATCAGCTGACATGCTTGGCCAGTACAAAGACTCTCTAGCTAGCCAGTTTTAAGCATTTATTTATACCTTGGTGACCTTCATGAATTTTACCTAACATCTCCTTATACATTGACTGTGGTACTATTAATTTTGACCCTTTGAACAACAAATCTTTGACTACATGAATTTCAGCTTGTATGTTCCAAAATGGTTTTATTGACAGACTGACATTATTTTTATTTTTTGGCCAACCTTCATAATAATACTTTTTTAACAATTGCAAAGTATCATCTTTCTTAGTGTTCTGTAACAATTTTGTACAGTACTCCTTTGTGACTGCTAGACTTGAATGCATTAAATTGACATGACAAGATATTTCTGACTCATTCTCAGGTATATAATGTTCTTTTAATGCTGCTCTAGACAGAGTGTCAGATATAAACATTTCTTTACCTGGAACATGTATAACTTCCAAATCATATTTTTGTAAAGTTAACATCATACGTTGCAATCTTGCTGGTACATCATGTAATGGCTTTTTAAAAAGATGGACTAAAGGTTTATGATCAGTATGAACAGTTACTTTATGACCGTACACATACTGGTGAAATTTTTCACAACCAAACTGAATGGCTAACAATTCTTTCTCAATTTGAGCATACCTTGACTGAGTTTGAGTTAATGTTTTTGAAATATAAGCAATAGGTTTATTATTCTGCATAATGACTGCTCCTAATGCTGACTTTGACGAATCGACTGACAAGACTAATGGTACATTGGGATTATAATGAGCTAAAACTGGTGAATTTGTAATTTCATCGATTAAACTCTTAAGACATTGACTATGATTTTCATCCCAAGTCCAGACTGAATCTTTCTTCAAAAGATTTCTTAAAATTTGAGTTTTTTGAGACAAATTGCTAATAAAGGGACCTAAATAATTGATCATACCTAATATTCTTTGCAATTCTTTGACATTTTTTGGTGTGGGCATATTGACAATTGCTTTTACTTTCTCTTCATCAACCCTAGCACCATCTTTACTAAAAACATACCCTAAAAAACAGACTTCTGATACTAAAAATTTACATTTAGACTTATTGAACTTTAAATTGACTTCACGTGCTCGTTGCATGACTTTATGTACTCTCTCATTATGTACTGACTCGCTTGGTCCATATACCAAAATATCATCGATGAATATTAGAACTCCTTCTAAATCACCGAACAAATTCATCATGACTCTTTGAAAAATTTCAGACGATGCATTAATACCAAAAGGTAACCTTAAATATTTATATCTACCGAAAGGTGTTTGAAATGTACATAAATCAGAACTATATTCATCTAGTCTAAGCATCCAGAATCCTGAAAATGCATCCAAATGAGAAAAACAAACAGCTCCTGCTAGTTGAGATCTGATCTCATCTATTGACTTTAGTGGATAAATTTCCCTTACAATATTCTTATTCAAATTTCTAGGATCTAAACAAATTCGTAACTGACCCGTGCTTTTGACTGTTATCACTATACTGTTCACCCATTCTGTAGGTTTAATAACCTTTTCAATGACCTGCATTTTCTCCATGCGATCCAATTCATCGCGCAGTTTGTTCAGTAAAGCGAAGGGTACTCTTCTCGGAGCATCCACGCATGGCACTGCTTCAGGTTTGAGTTTCAGGCGACAGACTTGAGGTAGACATCCAAGACCCTGAAATACATCATTGTATTGTGTAAGAATTTGTTCACTAAAATTTTGTTGAGACACAGAGAAAACTCTTTGAATTATACCTAATTTTTCACAAGTTGGTAGACCTAAAACATTCGGACAAACTAAATCTGCGACTATAAACACTATATTTACACTAATAGTGCTATTATTTAAAGATAAACTACATTTTATATTGACTTTGCCCATAATGGGTATTGATATACCACCAAACCCACTAACGTTTATTTGACATTTCTCAAGTGACATTTGACTTTGACATTTCAAAAATTGAAAAGTTCTCTTTGACATAATATTGATATCAGCTCCCGAGTCAATAATGCAATTAATTTGTGTATGACCAACTAAAATGTTTATGTTCCATGACTGTTTAGAATAGTATTTGTTTTGTTTTGACTCGACTGTATTGACCTGTTTACTATGTGCTGACTTTGCTGTAATAATTCTACAAGTGTTTGTTGTGTGAGATTCCTCAGACTTGTGTCTGTACTCATCATTAAGATATGAATCTCGACTAAGACTTTTTGACTTTTTTGACTTGACTGTGAATCTCTCAGACTGTTTAGTGTTTTCATCATTGAGATACGACATATGACAAGATGAGTCTTCATGAGATCTCTTAGACTTATCAGTCACCAGACTTTTTTCATCACTGAGGCATTTCTTATTAGACCTCTCAGATATGACATTATCACCACTTTCATCACAGAAATATGACACAGGATATTTTTTATGACAAGATGAGTCTTCATGAGATCTCTTAGACTTTGACTGCGACTGGCCTATGTGCGACCTGACCGTTGATTGTAACTTAGTATCTGACTGTGTGTATGACAACCTGCTATGTCTGTAATGATTTTGATTGTGATGACTTTGTGACTCTAAATGACAATTATATTGACTAGACTTATGACTATGACTGAAGTTATGACAATTTAAAATTCCAACAAAATTATCTTGACTACCAGTTGAACTAAAAGACTCTAAATGACTGACTTTTTTATTATTTGAGTAACAAAATTTTGCAAAATGACCATAAGAGTTACATGACCTGCATTTAGCTCCCTGCGCTGGACATTTGTAGCGGTGGTGTTGTCCACAGCGGCTACACGTCTTCGAGCGCTTCTCAGGACTGGGACTTGACTTTGACCTCCCTGCGCTGGATCCCTGCTGACTGACTGGTGAAGCTCGCCGTCGCTGACGCTCCACTCGACCACGGCTCCTCCGACGCAGATGCATGACTTTTTCAGACTCTTCACTAGTGGACCTCTTGACAATTTGGTCTGCATCCTGCTGTGCGACGATGAGTGTCCTAGCTAGCTCTCGCATCCTCTGATATGTCAGATCAGGTTCCTGCAGCAGTCTCTGACGTACATGTGCTAAGTCCAAACTCAAGTTGGCGATAAAAATATCTCTGATAAGAGATTCTCTGAGCGTTCCAAATTCGCAATCTTGGCTCTTATTTTCGAGATCGGTTAAGAAATCCTCGATGCTTTCCGATTTCTGTTGACATGTGGTAAAAAACATGTAACGATACATGGTAATATTTTTTCTGGGTTGAAAAAATTCGTCGAATTTGGCTTTGACGTCATGTAATGTGCTTTCTCCAATATTTATGTTGAATGTGTTGAAAATATTTAAGCATTTTTCACCAATGTGATGTAATAAAATGGCGATCTTGCGTTTCTCACCGGACTTGTCTAAACCCGTTGCCAACAAGTATAATTCGAACTGTTGCCACCAGCGCTTCCAGGTTTCGTAATTGTTGTTTGTTGCATCTGACGATATTTTAAGCGCCTTCAAGCCATTGTTCATTGCAGTACCGGTGTCATGGCTGCCACCGACGCCATCCGACTTTTGCATTTTATGAATTTTCTTTCTTCGTATTGGGTTTTTTCACTCTTCTGACACCATGTATGATTCTTGCGTTGGTAAATATTAAAGACTTTAGATAATTAGACTGGTTTATTTCACTTGTATAATTATTACATTATAATCGACATCTTCCAGGTCAGATCCTAAGTTACAATGACAAGACTATAGACTATATCCATAGACACTAATACATAGAGATGGTATTAGTTACTCGACTACAGAGTAGTGATGTATGATACAACAAATACCTCCTTTTTGTACTCTTTCTATTTCTTTCCCAAACTCCATGATCGTATTGTCTAATTTCTCTATACGAGCTTCTTGCTGGTCCATGCGGGCATCTTGTTGTGCTGTTTTTATTTTAAGCTCGTTGACCTCTTCTTTGGTTGTTTCCCACTTTTCATTAAGTTCTAATACTAATTGCTGGGATTTTGCCTGGGATTCTGCTACACCTTTTATTTGCGCCTGGGTTTCTGCCTGGGATTCTGCTATGCTCAGCCTTATTTGCGCCGTCAAGTGAGCCAGTAATGCCGATAAATCGCATCCGCTGGTTCCGGGAATAAAAAAAAAAAAAAAAAAAAAAAAAAAAAAAAAAAAAAAAAAATATTTATTACCACTGGTTTGAACATAACAACATAAAATATTAATCACAGAACTTATAACAACACAAGTGTTTTAGGTAAACTCTGGCACCCAATTTAAGATTTAACTTGTGTTTAGGGTGCCAGGGTCCTCGCCTGCTAATTAAGCCAAAAGTAACAGTAGATGTTAGCCAAGCACAACATAACATAAGGTCACTACAATAAATGAACTATCCAGCCAACTACCTATGTATCAACCTGGTAAACATGTTGTACTTAACTATTTTTTTATATATCTTCACCAAATAACAAGTTAGGTATTAAAGAAATAAATTAGTATAATGTGTGTGTGTATAAATGTATGTATAAATGTATACCACCATATAGTGTGTAAATATATAGTTATGCGTGAGTGTAATTATAGTGTTAAAAGATAGATACTAGTGTATTACCCCGATTACTTTAAGCGATTGAGATCCGCAGTAAATCTTCAGTATTATTATAATTTTGAGTTGTTAACCACTTCGTCACCTCGGTCTTACATTTGTTTCGGCACATAGGAGCAATGTCGCAGAATTTATTTATTTTGTTATAAATATGGTTTGACAGCACTTCATAATGACTAATAGAATGAATAATAATGGTGGTACTAGGCGCACTCACATTCGTCGGTGTTACGACGGCCGCACCGTCTATGGGTGCAGGGACACTAAGCGATTCTTCCTCTTGACGCGCCAAATCCATCGCTGCTTGTCGTCGCGTGCGAACTCTTTCGTCTTCCCTTGGCGTGACCGGCATTCCGCTTCTGACACCAATTGTTACGGGCTAGGGGTACTAAAATACCGGTTAAGGGTTACGAAGTTTATTGGCAACGAAGGTACCTACAGTCGATTGTAGGCAATGACAAGTAGAATGTTGCTGACGTTGCACCGAAGTCTTCACTTACGTCCACGAAGTCCGTGTTGTAAACACACAACAACACTACAGATGTTTCTTCACGTAGTACTCAATGTTCTCGTTACAGTTGTCGCAGTAGGTATTCTCAAAGATCGCTTCTTGAATGTCGCTGTTTCGTCTCGGTAGTCAAGTGTAGACTGACTCGGGCCGGCGTCATGGCGCTATATATAGTCCAGCTGATCGAACATTCCAGAATCGTCTAGACGTAATAATAATAGCGCATAACTTCGAGTACATTCACTAGGTACCTACGGTAATTCCCAGAAACGGGCTTCTAGAAATTTCGATGTCGTCACTTAGTTGACAAAATTGATGAAACCTGTACCATTCGATAGGCCACCTTAAGTCTAGGAATGCGTTTTTATATTACACCTAGACAATGTCTAGGTCTCGAGTTATAGAGCTTAAAAGTTATGCACTGCATGTCACGCGATATTGAACCTTATGCCCTCGACATAAGGTGCATTCGTAACAATATGTAGTGTAACCTTTGCGAATTCGCTCAAGTTGCACCACAGTACATCAACTCTCTCGTGAACTTCGTTCACTACCCGCATGACTCTAATAAGAGGACATTGGTTCAGCCAGCAGATTGGTTCTGGCCGCAGGTACAGCAAGCATGGACATAGCATACTGAAATGTGTCTGCTCAACATAGTAAGTAACGAAATGAATGTTGTAGAACTGTCAAATTGAACCCCATTGCAACTGATAGTGTATTACGCAATTACCTTGCAGGATTACCGATAAATCAGTTTTTATCCAGATTTACACGAAATCGAAAAATATGTGGGTGAATCTCAACCCGCGGGTATCATCCGCATTGCCGGTTTGTCGACTTTTTTCTATTTTCCTTTGACCACCATAAAATTTGTCCTTACAAAATTGGTATCTCTGTTTAGGCGTGGAAATAGTCGAAGATATCAAAATACAGGATAATTTTTTATCCAGTGCGCAAACTTTGTCAACTTATAGTTAAATAAGTTTTATAGACAAAAATATTATTACTTTGATATGTTTTAGTACAAAAACAATAGTTATTGATAACGAAAGATGTTTATTTTTAAATCGATATTATGGACACCGCGCGCGCTGCGATCGATCTTCGGCGGAGTGCGGACGGCGGAAACATCACAGGCAGGCCCCGCGCGCCCGCTTCACTACGAGGCGAGTGTCTTCAAGGCTAGAGTGAATAGGCTCTTAATAAACTAGCGCGCTTTACCATCAACTATCGCATCACTGCATACCATCAGGCGGGTTTGCGGTCAAGCGGTAGTTTATAATTTATATAAAAAAAGGCCTAATACCGACACCCCCCGCATGTTCAGTACGCAGCCTAACCTACGGTAAACGCCCTTTATTTTTCATTCGAGATTGCTATTTTATCAGGTTCGAATTAGCTGTTATTTGTAGAGTAATAGGGTAGTTGACAAAAAAAAAAAAAAAAATTAGTCCGTCAGTCAGATTTCCAAAAAATACTAGACACGTATTTTTTCTTTTTTCATATAAACAAAAAATGAAGACGGCACAGTGCGTTGAAAACTCGTGTGACGTCACTGCACGCTACACTTTTTAGCGAGCAGTCACGCCTTCAGCCATAATTCCTGATCTTTGATGCCCATATTTGTCAATTTTTATTGATTTGTTAAAACAAAATATACGTATCCAATATTTTTCTATAATCTGAATGACGGACTAAATAGAATATTTTTTTTTACCCAGGAAACATCCTTATTCCATTTTTTCCTTCATATTTTCATGGGGTTAGGACCATCGAAATGCAGAAAATAAAGCTTCGATTAACAATAAACAAAAGAAATAAAAAACGGCTGAGCAACTCAGAGCTAATTTACGCAATTCTAATCTAATTTTTTTCCTTAAAGTGTAGCTCATAAGGCACAATTTTATGAATACAAAATTAGAGACTACAATGTATTTTAAAAATATGTCTTACTAGCTTTTGCCCGCGACTTCGTCTGCGTGTAATTCGAATAAAAGCAAGGTCTTTATGTATCAATAACTGGTGCCCGCGACTTCGTGTGCGCAGTATTAGTATTTCGAGTAGCTTATATTAGCGTGAAAAGAACTAACATTATGACATTAAAATTATAACATACATAATTTTTGGGTCGTATTTGAAAAATATAACAGTCTGACAATATTGAGATGTTACATTCGCACTGTAATAACGTAACAATATTGTCAACATAAGAAATACAGTAATTAAGCACTGCAAACCCCTAATCATAGGCCTATAGGTAGCTACTGCAGTATGCTTCTATAAACTATATTTAGCGATTTTTTTCCTTCATCATAAACATGCAGATTTTTCGCTTTGGAAACACGTGAGCAAGCCACATAGAGCTGACCGTGAGAAAAACATAGCGTGCCCAAATGTATGCCTGCTACCATTAAGGTTTGACCCTGCGATTTGTTGATCGTCATTGAAAATGCGACTTTCAATGGGAACTGCAGGCGTTTAAAATTGAATGGCAAGTTGTTGGGTATGATTGGGATGCGCGGTATAAGAACATTGTCTCCCTTGGCTTCTCCAGTTAAAATTGTGGCCTTCACAATGTGCCTCCCTAGTTCGTTAACTTGCAACCGAGTACCGTTGCATAATCTTGGCGCGTCCAGGTTACGCATTAACAAAACAGGTACACCTACCTTTAATTCCAACTTGTGTGATGGCACCCCGGACAACTCTAAAGAGTTTAGGAACTCTACGGGATAACTTGTAGTGTCATCGGATGACATAACTGTGTCGATGGAGTTATACACGAATATTTCGCTAGTTATTTTGTCCAAGATTTTTTTATTTACTTTCGAAACAGTCTCATTTTTTGGAGCCAGTATGGTTCTTTCACACAACCAATTTTCGTTATAAATATATTGTTGCAGATTCGGAAAAACTTCATCAATTAGTTCGTCTTCCGACTCCACAACATGACAAAATTGGTGTGTGAAAAGAACCATACCTTCTGGGTCGGTGTCCAGGCGGCCTTCACCAATTTCTAGGAGTTTTTGCGCATATGCTCCTGACTCGACATCGTGGAATAATTGAACTCGCATGTTAGTGGTAAGATAAAGCTTTTCAAATTTGGTCCACAGATATGATGTTTTTAGACATGCGCTAATTTCGTCTGCTGCAGTGCCTCTCTCGATAACAGGTAAAGTCTGTCTAAAATCCCCTGCCAATAAAACTACCACACCACCCATCAACTTTCGATTGCTTTGAATGTCTTGTAGACAGCGATCAAGCGCCTCGATGGCGCGTTTGTGTGACATAGTGCACTCGTCCCACACGATTAGCTTACATTGTTGCAACAGGGCACCGCGGGCACTGCTCTTACTGATGTTGCACATTGGGGTTTCTTCACTTGCCAGATTAAGAGGTAATTTAAAAACCGAGTGTGCCGTCCTTCCACCACTTAGTAATGTTGCAGCGATCCCAGAGGATGCCACAGCTAATGCCACATTACGGTCCTTACGAATTTTCGCTAGAAGCAAATTAAGCAAAAAAGTTTTACCTGTACCGCCCGGAGCATCAAGAAAAAAAAGGCCGCCTTCACCAAGCTCAACTCGTTGTGATATTTTGTCATAAATTTCTTTTTGCTCTGGCAGCAGGCGTGGCTCAGTTTCGCTGACCTGGGCATCTAATAAAGCGGTATTGTAGCTTAGTTCTTTAATCAAATCGGTCGACAGCTCTCCTCGTCGCTGTGGTGTGGGCATACCGAAATCGGACAATTTCTTTCCGGAAATCGTTATTATTTTGTCCTCTATAAGTGTCAGTGCTTCAGTCAAACATAGATCATCGTTGACTTGATTCATCCTTTCAAATCTGTGCAAGATATCCTCTGATAACGCAGTTTTATACTTATCCCATAGTTGTAGAGGATTAGATAAACCGCAAGTGGTTATTAATAGTGCAAACAGCTCTCTTATTTGGGAAGGAGAACGACACAGCACGGCCTCTTCCATTGTGGCATCCCAGTGGTTGTCATCTTCCAACAACCCCAACTTCTCACACGCTTGTCGAAAAGTTTCAAGTTCTTGACCGTCAACTGTTTTTAGATCCAAGAAGTTAGTGGGGCCCTGTATTACATTCAGCAGCATTCGCAAACAGTAACATTCAAAGTTACTGACGTGCACTGTATAAATGCGCCCAAGAGTATCTCCTGCCTTCACACCTGGCCAACCGTCGACAGGGGTTCCTTGTAAACGACGTTTCCATTCTTTTAACGACACGTTCCATGTATAGTAGCGGGGTACATCAACATAAAGTAATGTTTTTGCAAATGCGTCATTTTGGCAAAGCAGGAAAAATGCAGTTAGCGTCGTTTTAGGTGGTGCGGCCATTCTCTCTCTAAAATTGTTTTCAGTGAAGTAAATCCGCTCACCATTGGGCAGATGTACCGCAAGATGAGTGACTGCTGGGTATCTCTCATGCAGAGGCAAACCCAAGATCCGCCACGCTGCTTCGTTGCTACTAACATATCGACCGGCTCGAAATGTTTGCACCTCATCTCTCGGGTCAACATTAACATTCCCTTGCTGTCGGATGTTAAAAATAGCCTGGTCGCTGCCTTTATTAATATATTTACAAATATATTTTATCGCCTGTACCGTATTGCAGAACTCTACATTTATATGGCAATTAAAAATTTTAGAGAGCAGAGGAGAATATGGGACAATCCACCTATTGTCAACCAAAACTTCGTGACCTCGGGTTTTTTGAATAATCGTGCGGCCCCCATCTTCTGGTGCTCTACGCCTGTACAGAGGATAGCCTTTGTCGTTGGTTTGAGTATCTTTTAAAAGCGCCCTTGGATATTTTTTGGTACATTTTCCTTCCTTCATGCAAGGTGATGACGAATTTAGTGCACCACAGGGACCGTGAATCATATTTTTGGTCACAGTATCATAGAGCTTTCGATCAGTTTCTGGATTTGGTATCTCCGCACTTATGACTTCGTCAATTTGATTAGGGCGTAATTTTTCCATCAACCACAGCAGTAAGTGCACGTGAGGCAAACCTCTTTTTTGCCATTCAATCGAGTACATGAAGCACTTCACATCACCAAATATTTTACCTTTTGTAAGTAGAGCAACCAACTTTTGAACTTTTATTTTAAATACTCTGGCTGTTAAGTCGTGTCTGTCCGTTGAATTTTGACCTGGCATGAGCTCTGTAGTGATTTCTGGCCAGGCGGGATTACATGTCATTGTAATAAATAGATCAGGCCTCCCGTAGTTACGCACGTATGTGAACGCATCCTGCGTGTATTCATGAAGATATCTCGGGCTATTTACAAATGACGACGGGAGAATTACCATTTGACCCAAGTTATTTGGATTCAAATCCGCATCATTCCTTATCGCGTCTTGTAAATGTATATAATTTTCTGCTCGCAGTTTTGTTTGGTTCAAGGCAATAAACCTTAAGCGCTCACTCTCCACTTTGACATACATGTCCACCAAAAACTGAAGAAGGAGAAGTCTACATCGAAGTAATAAATTAAAATCGTTGCGACGTACCATCATATGATACGCATAAAAGTCTTTACAGGACACTTTTTTATTTGGTATGGGTTGTTTTGTAACTGGGTTTGTCTGAGGAATATCAAAACTGTACCCCTCTTGTCCTTTCCAAAAAATTATCGGGTACTCGAGAGCGTCATAAAATCTATGAGTGTCCGGAACTCTAGTGAGCCGGTCATCATGCGCCTGAATAACGATATCCCGAGAAGCAGTTTGTTCACTACTAACTACTAAGGCAGCTATTTCATTTGTGGTCGGGGCATTGAATCTTCTTTCATGTTCACCACGTGGTACACGATCTGGGTGTATTACAACCTTGTAATTATCGCTAGTCACTCTATCTTTAGCCATTTTAAATTCATGTACTAAAATGTTGTGATTATGTAGAACTTGTATTTTTTGAACCGTGTTTCTATCCAAACCTTGCACGTACTCAGAACGCCTATTAACTTGTGCTTCCTCATCGCCCATGAAATAAACTTGCAAAAATTTTGGTTGCGTATTGGTAGCAGGAAGCAAAGATCCAATTGTGTGGTATACTTGCCCTTGTATTGTAAAAGTCGGACAAAATCCTGGCATAGAAACAATATTATCCGCCCCAAAAGATGTCATGTGGAAGCACGTGTTGTATTTTCTTATGTTTTTTAGGAAACGGCGAGACTCATCTGTTTCATGAGAGAAAAGTTCTTTAAGCGGCTCAACTGGCTCATCTATTGAAGCAAGAGCTACTTTTCCTCCTGAACAACACATGCCCGCAGCTTCTTCTTTCCACTTAAGAGCACCGCAAAATCTACATTCTTTGTTCATAGGTTCTATTTTTATAAGATTGTGGCTTCCGTAATCAAGTGTCTCGTCGTACTCAAATGCAGCTTTGTCGAATACCCCCCACGTGTTTCTTCTGAATATTAGACGTCGCTGTTGTGCCCTTTCAGCAACAGCGCGTCTGCGAGATTCAGCTTCTTCAACGGTTTCTGTAGCTCTTTGTGACGCTATGTAAGTTGCCTGCTGAAGAAGCCGAGCGTGGGACTGTTCAGGTGTCTCAGCAGCCCGTTGAGATGCCAGATATTCAGCGTGGTGTTGACGTCGAGCTTGGGACTGTTCAGGTGTCTCAGCAGCCCGTTGAGATGCTAGATACTCAGCATGCTGCCGAAGGCAGTTTTGGGACTGTTCTGGTGTCTCGGCAGCCCGTCGAGATGCTAGATACTCAGCGTGCTGTCGACGCCGATCCTGGGACTGCTCTGGTGTCTGAGCAGCTCTGTGAGCTACCTCACGCTCCGCCTGTTCAAGCCTTCGCAGTTCGGCTTGTGGAAACGTCTCGTTAAGTCTAGCTACTTTCATAGATCGAGCTTTATTAGAGCTTTGGGAAAGATTAGACTTACGCTTTCGCGGCATAATTATTTCTTAGGAGGTACTTTTTCTACGATATTTTTATTTTTATACTTGAAAAATGCAAAAACTGCCTATTAAATCAAAATTATAGCTACATACTAATAATAGTATAAAAAGTAATTGTAATTTGCTGATTGAAAAACAAAATCAAGCTTTCATTGTATTATTATTATTTATGCCTATATTATTATTACTTATACCTATATACAATATATACTATAAATATTAATGGACGCCAAGAAAAAACAATTACCAACCTATGTACCTAATTAAAATAAAAACATCTGTGAGAAATGCAATATCTGCTTATTCAATTAAAATTATAGCTACTTACTAATTAATAGACAGGCAAAAAATAATTCTAATATTATTCTATTACTATATACACATTTTTCTTACTTAATTACTATAAATGCAAATCGCTAGTGCCTTCAAAATTCGCAAAACGAACACAACCGTCAACGACGTCTGCCCTCACGCGTCTGCCCGCGTTCGGGTCGCGCACTCAGCGATGAGCGACTTCTCCTCCCACCTCACCGCGACCGACCCCGCTCCATTCGCCCGCCGCGCCGCCCGTCGGACCGTAACATACCATAGTATCGCGCGTTCGGTTTGTCATCATCGTCGTAACTATTAAAATATTTGTCCAAATGATGTATTGTGAAGGACAAAATTTATCTCCTTTAAATACCAAAAGCGATAAAAGTATTCATTTTGATAAGGATCCATTTATTACTACCAAATGTGTATTAGAAATAAATTATCATTTTTTATTGTATTTATGGTGCACTATTTTGACAATAATGGCTTACTCATAAAAGATAGATATATATGGTGTCGCAGAATTTTTTGTAGGACTATTTAAGATAAATATTTTCACCATACATTATATACATGTAGCACTAACTGTTTTTGCAGCACACGCCTGAATAGATCGCAGATTGCAGAATTTTTTCAGACTTAAATGACATTTATCGTTATATTTTGGACAATTCACACAATATCTTTATAAATTATAGCCTATGTGTTATTCTGATCTATAAGCTACATTACTGTAAAGTTTCATTAAAATCCGTTTAGTAGTTTTTGCGTGAAAGAGGAACAAACATCCATCCATACATCCATCCAAACAAACTTTCGCCTTTATAATATTAGTAAGGAGTAAGGATAAGGATGAACAACGCGGTAAGGATTGGATGTGTTATTTTCTCGAGCGTTATTTTCGTTTATCGAAAAAATGAGTTAGTGCACTTTTAATAAAAACATAATGAATTCAAATTATTGGCATCACGTCAACGCATAGGTACAGTCGCCGCACATCAAGCTAGTACAATTTGTCAGATTTCTATAATAGATTTTCAACTCTATCGCATTATGTTTCAATTTTGATTGGGGAAGTTTCGACAGACAGTTTCGGGTAGGTTGACCTGCTGGCGTCTATAATTCTGCATTAAGGCGTATTTAAAAAAATTGGAATCAACTACTCATGTACAATAATATTCAATCAAAAACAGTATAAAATCCTTAGCCCTAAATAATGTCAATCGACAAGAGTGAATAACGCTTCATCCGTCCACAAGATGTTGGCGTCGCGGTGACTTAAAAGCCACTCGCTACGAAAATTTCCCTGTGTAATAATCTTTTGATGAAGTCATCGGCTTCAAATAACGAACGGTAAAAAAAATAATATATAAAGTGTTTTCTGTATCATAGACGAAGCAGTGGGTGTTGTTGCACTCAGGCGCTACGGCGCCGCTGTAATAAAATAAAAAGAAAAAAAAAATTGGCTGTCTGTAGAACTCCGTCTACTGCCGATATTTGAACGTGATAACGTCTATTACATGGTAATTTTTTCTGGGTGCAATGAAATTATTTAAAATAAAGTAATGTATAACATTTATATTTTTATTTAATAGTTTGTTTAAATTTTCTAAAAAATAAAAAAAAAAAGCAAAAAGATAAAAGAAAAATTAAAAAGGAAAAATTTAAAAATTAAAAAGGATAAAAACGTCCGTTGCCGTCAGGAATCGATCCGCGGCACATCTTGAGTGAGTCGATATTAATCCGAGCGTTTCACCACTCGGCTATCAATGCATTAATCATGTATGCGAAAAACTGCTACTAATTGTTTACAACCGTGCTTTTAGGTAAATAATATTGCACTCTAAAGCTACAAGGCTAAGGTTAGTTTTAGTAGGCGTGGACTCCGTGTAGCGTCAGATTCGGCCGTTACGCAGTTTTCGCGAATGACTCCCAGCATACCGATTTAATAGACGTTATCACGTCAAAACTTTTGCAAATAAAATAAACTTTTTAAAATTAAAATTAGGTATTTATATTTTAAACATTACAAAAAATAATTACTACGAAATCTTATAATGTATTAGGTTATGATATAAATCGATAAAACCTTACGAGGATATAATAGTCTTAAATCTATAATTTCTATAAAATATGAATAAATCTAAGTAGAAATAATATTTTAACATAAATGTATTGTATTTATAATTATATGTATTGTATAATATCAACCTAAATAGTATATAATTGGTATTCATGGATGTATGGAATTTATTTACATTTATAATTTTGATTTGATTGTTAATATTCATTTCATAATTTGTGTATACATCAGCGGTATAATAAGAGGATAAAACAGTGGTTTATTCACAGATGAAGGAGAAGTTTAGTAATGACTTAAATAATGTCCAACGGTCACACACCATTGTATTCTATGTACACAGCACACATTGAACTTTACTTTCACTCTGAGATATGGAACACTCGAGGTTGTGGAGACAGGCTTATAGCATGCCCGTTATCCAAAGATCAGGAGGAGTTTCCGTTTTCCCCGTTGTCTTGGAAGTTGTTGACATTCACAGGGAAGGGCGCGCCCAATCCATATAAATGTCCACTCGAACTTTCGATGTTGTCATCAAAGAATATCTATAAATAGAAAAATTTTCGTGTTTAATATATTTGGCAGGTCGAAAGTTGCAAATCATTACTCTTATTAAATTCACTAGTATGCAAGTTTGTTTGTAACCGACTCCTTTGGACTTGATTTTGTCGCATTTTACATGGATAGATTTAATACAAACGTTTTACCTGAAATAAAACGTAAATTAAATTACTTACCTAAATTTGAAGCCTAATAATACACGAGAGAGAGGCCATCGTTCTGTCCCTTTTTCGCGTCCGTTCCCCCTCCTAGTCGCGTACTATACCTTTCTCTGTCTCTCTTCCCACCATCATAAGCAGTTGCAAATGTCGGTTTGCTTTTGGATTTACCTCATTGATTTTGTTGTTGAACCAGGCAGAATTTAAGTTATTAGGCTTTAAATTTAGGTAAGTAATTTAATTTACATTTTATTTCAGGTAAAACGTTTGTATTTAATAACTTGACCCTAAATTTGAATCCTAATAATACATGAGAGACGTCTTTGTTATCGCCTGGTGGTGGTGAAGACGTAGATGTGATTATTTAGATCACACAACATTCAAAAAGGATTTTGCTTAAACGATATATTGATATTATGCTATTCAGGCGGGTGAAAGCAATATATAAAGTATGGCATTCATGTAAATAAAGGTATGTTGTTATAGAGGTTTACAGAATAAAATTGTCTAATTTTCAGAAGATATCCTTAACAAATTAAATCATAAGAAAACAAATCGCGGAGAACAAGCGGCTCACTCACTTAATTACATAAATAGGTGTGCATAAAGTACACAAGCAAATCATACATTTTAAGTAATTATTTAAATCACACTGCGTTAAAGTAAGAGTTTTGAGCCTCTGCTTTCCTTACTTCTTTACAGTAAAATCGTCTACATGTATTTTCTGATCTCCAATAGCCTCTGGAGAAAATTTCATCAACTGAATAATTCTCGTACCAACTTTTGGAAGCTACAGCAGCCCTAAAACTTCCAGCTAGGGCTTCAATCCCAGCAGACTTTAATACTTTCTTAACCCAGTTAGCTATAACACAACGTGAAACAGGTCGAACTTTACCATAAGCAGTAACAAATTATTACATTTAGCTTCATTTCTCCTGTTCTCTCCAACTGAAATTAACTTTAAAATCCAATGTACTCGATCCAAGCATTTATTGTTTTTATTGATCATTGACTTCTCAACCTGATTGACGATAACTTGTGGAATCAGTTTTTGAGATAACATAATCATTAGTAACTTGGCAATTATTAGAATTGATACTCAAGAGGGTCAGGTCATGGACCCTACGACCAGACTACAGCAATAAGAGGCATGCTGTGTGTTTTGATACCTCATAAACTTTATCTATATCAGGATTCTGTTGACATAGTACAGATAAACCTTTGTTGACTTCCCAAACTGGGGCCTTTGAGGGTTTTGGACTAGCTAGTGCTATAGACTTTAATATGCGCTTGACCAAAGGATATCGACTTAGCTGTTCTGATGACTCTGGCCAACATAAACTTGATATTACGGCTTTATGCTCAAGTAGTGTTGTTGTATCGCCAAACCGCATTGAGCAAGCGTGGTGATTACGCTAAATCCTTATCTGTATGAGAGGAGACCTGTGTCCAGCAGTGGGACGATAAAAATGTTGTTGATGGTGATGATGATGATAGTGTTGTAACAGAGCCCATCATTTTGATAAAGATCAGATAAAAATCTAGCGAGCGCCGAACCGGTTGGCTCGCTCGCTTATGATTCAGTATAGCCCATTTTATCCAACGAGCCCAGGCTGGTTTATATGGTCTTATAGTTGACGGACGCCAGCTTTTCATAAGATTCTTTTGTTGAGTCGTCCAGTCACTCAGTTTTACGGTCCACCCCCACAACTCCAAACCTCCAGCGTCATTTTTTTGGTCTTGAAAGGGGGTCTGTTGGTCGAGGTATCTACCAGCACTTTGCATAGGTTCCTGATTGTCTAGGGGCGGTCTGTTGCCCGATTCCTCAGGTCGGTCAGGCTATCAGAAATATTTCGCGACATTTGTTCAGATGGATTAGCACTTTGGGTATCAAGAAAAGTGGCGGAAACATCCATGCCAATGGGTAGTCCCAGATCCGGCTATAAGCATCTTGAAACTCGGCTTGCTAACCCCGATGCTCCAGGTGCAGTACCTGGGCACCACGTGGGCTCGCTGAGACGCGAACAAGTCTATCACCGGGGTTCCCCATTGGGTAAATATTAAGAGCGTTTCTCGGGGGAGTAAGTGCCACTCTGGTAGTCTCTGCAGTCGAGACAGTCTGTCCGCTTCGACATTGTTTACGCCTGGAATATGGTAAATGGTGAAGTGAATCTGGTAATAATCTATGAGCTGCACTATCTGGTAGGTCAGGTCTACAAGTGCGTCTGATTTTGTACTTCCTTCGTTCCTCAGGTACGATACTGCGCTTTTGTTGTCGCACTAAATATGTATGGCTTTGTATAGGCTCTGACCACAATAATGAATCGTTTTTAGGATCGCAAGCATATCTTTCTGGTTGCAGTGAAGAAGTCGTTCTTCTTTTTTCCAAGTGCCGGACACATAGGGTGTTGTTTATGTAAGCACCCTAGGCGCTGTCTGATGCAGCGGTGACAATTTAGTGTATTGGATGTGAGACATGGATAGGAGAGGGGGTCTCGAGATAATTTTGCCACCATTGTAAGTCCCTCTGAGCTGCCACGGGTAGCAAATACTTTGTAGTTAGTTTCAGGTGTAACATGCTGATGCATAGCTTTTGAAATTGAAGAAAATTTATCCTTCCTCCAGGTACAGACTACAGCACATCAAGTCACTACAATCTGCCAGATTTCCCTAATAGATTTTAAACTATCTCTAAAGCATTAAGGCTCAAGGTTGATTGGAAAAATCTCTCTCTTGGAAAAGTCTGGGGTAGCTTGACCTGCTGTCGTCCGTACAACAAAGCTTGCAAAGTTCATCATTCCTATGATGGTTTGTAATTCCATTGGACATGCTTTTGTTTGTTGATTAACTGAGTGATCTTTGTTTTCATTTTCAGGTACTTTTTTATTGGAAGTGATTTTGTGTTCTTCCATGGATCCCATAATATACCCAGATACTCTATCACTTGCTTTGGTTGTAGGATAGACTTTTTGTAATTTATCATCCAACCTAAATATTGTAGGATGTGCACTGTAGTTTTGGCGTGTCTCACTAGTGTATCGTAGTTTTGATTGGCTAATAGGTAGTCGTCTAAATAAATTACGACACGTATTCCACGGTATCGAAGAATCGGAGCAATCCAATTGCACAATGAGGCAAATATTTTCGGCGCTGAACAGAGCCTCTGTAACTGGCAGATGGAAATATGCTTGGGATAGGTCTATTTTCACCATCCAATCGTTTCATTGTCATCATCATTTCAGCCGAAAGACGTCCACTGCTGGACATAGGCCTCCCCCAAGGTTCTCCACGACGACCGGTCCTGCGCCTCCCGCATCCAGCGGTTTCCCGCGACCTTCACCAGGTCGTCGGTCCACCTTGTCGGGGGCCTACCCACGCTACGTCTTTCGGTGCATGGTCGCCACTCGAGAACCCGTCGGCCCCATCGGGCATCGGTCCTATGGGCAATGTGTCCAGCCCACTGCCACTTTAGTGTTGCAATTCATCGGGCTATATCGGTTACTCTCGTTCTTCTGCGGATCTCCTCATTCCTGATTCGATCGCGCAGTGAAATCCCAAGCATAGCCCTCTCCATTGCCCTTTGAGTGACTTTGAGCCTTCTTATAATGCCCATTGTTAGCGACCACGTCTCAATTCCATAAGTCATCACTGGCAACACATACTGGTCGAAGACTTTTGTCTTGAGACACTGCGGTATTTCGGACGAGAAGATTCTACGTAGCTTCCCGAAAGCAGCCCAGCCGAGTTGGATTCGACGATTGACCTCTTTCTCGAAGTTGGACCTTCCTAACTGGATAGTTTGTCCAAGGTACACGTAGCTGTCAACAACTTCGAGAACAGGTCTCCAATCTTTATAGGAGTCGGTAATAAGCCTATTTTACGTTTATATTTTTTATCTTTTAAGCACTACGATTTTATCTTAATCTGTTTTTTAAACAAATATAAACAAATTCAAAACAACGTATGTAAAATTCTACAGCTCTCTATGTAAGCGCTTTATATGAAAACTAGCTAATGGCCAAATGTTCGCGTAGCGGAACCTTGAATTTCTCCCGAAGTTTATGTATGCACTAATTTTATTCCTACATACACAATTACACACAAATTTTTGGATCTCTTTTCTTCTAAAGTCTATGGATTAAAAAACGTTCCGCCAGGACAACGTTAGCCCATCGGAATAAGTTTTTGGTGAATATCTTCACAATGGCTGCGTGCACAATTTTTTTTTACCATACACAATTATACGAGGTCATACACTAAATATCTGCATAATTAAAATCTTTAAATTCAACAACATTCCGCTGAGCGAACGCACACAACTAGCTAGTGGTGTTGGGAAGGATACAGTACACGACTAGGAGATGGAACGGACGCGAAAAAGGGACAGAACGATGGCCTCTCTCTCATGTATTATTAGGCTTCAAATTTACGGTAAAGTTATTTAATTTAAACTTTGTACAAAAAACAAAATAAATATATTCTAAAAACTAAAAAAAAAAAAACACGCGCTAATAATAAATTAAACTAAAAATAATTTCTAATTATATACTTATTCATAAATTAATGAACAAAAATTGTGTTATATTATGAAGTGATCAGTGTTTTTTTCCACTATATTATTTTATAATAAGATCTATTAGTAACATTTGGACTGTACATTGAAACTTGGTTAATTACTCGTTAATATTGGTCAGACTTGATTGGGAGGTTAACATCCTATTGCCTTCTTTAATTCCATACTTAATTGACTTTCATTAATAATGTGCCTCTTAAACATCACCTTATTAACGCATCAATGTATATGAAAAAATGTCTTTTTGTACCATTTGAGAATACGAGTTTGGTCAGACAGAATGTTAAACCTGCTAACCCGTCGCCTGCCGAATGAATTTTTAAATATTTTTCTTTTTTTTATATTTAATATTACACTTTTATTTCTGGAAGGTAGCACTATGTGCGTGTGTTATATGTTTAAATCTATATATATAAAAATCAATTGCTGTTCGTTAGTCTCGCTAAAACTCGAGAATGGCTGAACGGATTTATCTTATCTTGGTCTTGAATTATTCGTGGAGGTCTAGGGAAGGTTTAAAAGGTGAGAAAAATTCGAATAATTGCCGGGAAAATCCTCAAAACAGTATTTTTCTATAAACGTTTTCTAAATAAAATGGAGACTCAATTTGTAATTTATTACCGCTGTATAAAGTTCAAATTCGCATGCGCGTTGGAGGATCTAATATCGCGTTCCGAAACTCAACAAAAGTGAAAGTGAATCGCGAACGCGACAAAATTGCATAGTCTCACAGCTTCATATAGCTTCGAGAAAATTAATTTTAGCTAACTTCAGTTGTTAATCTGTCCGATTATTTTTTTAATAAGACTATATAGAAATTGAAAGATAAATCTTAAGTTTTGTCACAAACGTTAAATTATAAATCTTAAGTTAAATTTCTGAACGCAATCATAATATTTGACATTAGATTTGACAACCAACTAATATGTCAATACATCCTGTCTGTCGCTTTTCAGTCAGAGCACGGAAAAAAGTATTACGATATTATATTGTGTTACGAATTACGATATCTATGAGTGCATCCTTCTATCTTTGTGGCTACGTGCGCGAGAACTTTCTTTACTTTGGTGATCCTTTGTGATAGTGACATTCCAAGTAATGTGCTCTTTTTTGTGATAGTGACACTTTACTGCTAAATAACCGGGAAATTTTCTCAATTACAATTTACGATGCCGAGGAGAAGACGACCTAACGTAGGTCGTAGTAGTCAATCAAATGTGCGAAGAGCTACCTCACGTGCTAACCGCACTGATGACCAGAGACAGAGAGATCAAGAAAATAGTCGTATTGCTATGTCAGAATTGCGTTCTTTAGTGAGTGACAATGTAGGAGATAGGCTTAGAATGCAACGAGTTCGTGCACATCAAACACAACAACAGCAAGCTAGACATAATGAAATTGAGCGAATCCGCAGACGCAGTGCTCCTGTGATTCTTGAACGAGCTGCATTCCACTATGATCCGGCAATTGATTATTGTGCCGACAAATCAGTAACAATTGGGGAAATGAAAACAATTTGTAAATATTGTAAGGCGTTAAAATACACTGGTGAATCTACTGGATTATGTTGTGCTGAAGGCAAAGTAAAATTGCCACAATTGGTCCCACCACCAGATCCTTTACGCTCTTTAGTTTCTGGGATTGGAAATGATTCTAAGCACTTTTTGACCAACATTCAGAAATATAACAACTGTTTCCAGATGACATCATTTGGTGCTACACATATTATACAAGACAATTTCATGCCCACTTTCAAGGTATTATATAAGAATATTTTTTTATATTATTCAAGTTTGTACTAAAATAAATATATATCGGAAATAATTAATGGACAAATTTTTAAAAATTACAGATACAAGGACAAATTTATCACTTACTGGGAACTCTGTTACCACTACCTGATGCAGATCATCAATTTTTACAAATTTATTTTATGGGCAATTCAGATGCGGAAATTAATAATCGTTGTGCTCACAATCCAACAGTGAAGAGAACCATTGTCCAACAATTACAAATGTTTCTTCATGAGAATAACAATTTAGTAAACATGTTCAAAATAGCATTGGATCGGATGCCATCTGATAGCCATAACATTATTATTCGAGCTGACAAAACACCTGCCGGTGAACACACAAGGAGGTTCAATTCACCTACCATTGATGAAGTGGCTGTTGTCATTGTGGGAGAAAATTTACAATCTAGAGATATTGTGCTTCATCGTCGGAATAGTAATTTAAAACGTGTATCTGAAACACACAGGAGTTATGATGCACTACAATATCCTTTGATCTTCTGGCAGGGGGAAGATGGATACCATTTTAATATCAAAATGGTAAATCAAGTAACAGGTAAATGAATTGAACAAGATTAAATAATATTTTTAAATTCAATTCATCGAAGTAACAATTTAAACATTTATCATTTTTGATTGCAGGTGCTGAAACCAACAAAAAAGTTAGTGCTATGAATTTCTATTCATACAGACTCATGATCCGTCAAGGTGAAGTAAATCATATTTTGATGTGTCAACGACTTTTTCATCAGTTTGCAGTTGATATGTATGTCAAAATTGAGACTGAACGATTGACATACATCCGTTTGAACCAACGACGGCTACGGTCAGAGGAATACATTCATCTCCGCGATGCTATAAATGCTGATGGCAATGTGAATAATGTAGGAAGAATGACAATTTTGCCAGCTACTTATATAGGAAGCCCACGACACATGCATGAATATGCTCAGGATGCTATGTCATATGTTAGGCATTATGGCCGCCCAGACTTATTTGTTACATTCACATGTAACCCAAAATGGTCCGAAATAAAGAAGGAATTACTACATAGCCAAACACCAGTTGATAGACATGACATAACCGCCAGAGTTTTTAAACAGAAATTAAAATCTCTCATGAATTTTTTAATAAAGCATTGTGTGTATGGCCGAGTCCGTTGTTGGATGTACTCTGTAGAATGGCAAAAGCGTGGATTGCCACATGTGCACATTTTAGTCTGGTTAGTGGACAAAATAAGGCCAGATGAGATTGATTCCATAATTTCAGCTGAAATTCCAGATGAAATAGTTGACCCAAAATTGCATGCAGTAGTTACCAAACACATGATACATGGACCTTGCGGACATTTCAACTACAATTCACAATGTATGGTCGACGGTAGGTGTTCCAAGCGATACCCAAGAGACCTGCTTGCTGAAACCATAACGGGAAATGATGGATACCCATTGTATCGTCGGCGATCAGTTGCGGACAGTGGGCGATCGGTAGTTGTGAAGGTAAGAGGACAAAATGTTGATGTAGACAATCGTTGGATTGTGCCATACTCGCCAATATTGTCCAAAGCTTTTGAGACTCACATTTGTGGCGATACAGGTCAGCAGACTGGGATGAGATGCGCCATTTCTTTGCGTCTTATCCTTGGCAGCAGGTCTGCTTCTCTTCTAGCAATCCGTCGAGCTGTGCGGATGCTATAACCGATGTGGTGCGTCAAGCTATGGAATATTTTATTCCCTATAATGACGTGCCCGTCGGTGGCTCGGCTCGCCCATGGTTCAATGCCGATTGTGCCCAAGCTGAACAGCGTAAGCACACAGCATTTCTCACCTGGGTTGACGCTCGTGACCGCGGAGCTCCGGATCTAAGCTCAAAGAAGAGAGCCTTTAACCTTGCTGCCAAGTCCTACAAAAAGGCGCTAAAGAAGGCTCGCTTTGACCGTATTACCCATATTGGCAACAAGTTATCTGCGCAGCCTTCCGGTAGCAGATCTTTTTGGTCCCTTGCCAAATCGGTCGAGGCGAACTTCTGTCGGCCCTCACTGCCTCCGCTGGTTAGGCCTGATGGAACACTGGCTCATACGGCGAGAGAGAAAGCAGGTCTCTTTGCATCTCTCTTTGCCCATAATTCGCGTCTTGATACTGGCAGTGCTACTCCACCTATTTTACCCCACTGCGGTACTTCAATGCCTGAGGTTCGCATTCGGAACAAGGAGGTTCTGAGAGCACTGTGTCGTCTGGACGTGAATAAGGCTAGTGGTCCGGATGGTATACCAGCGATTGTTCTAAAAGCATGTGCGCCCGAGTTGTCTCCTGTATTGACACGCTTGTATCGCCTCTCATTTGGGACTGGTATAGTGCCCAAGTCCTGGAAGCTTGCCAACGTGCAGCCCGTGCCCAAAAAGGGTAGTCGTGCCGATCCTAACAACTATCGGCCGATTTCGATCACCTCCATACTTTGCAAAATTATGGAGCGTGTATTGAACTCGCGCCTCTTGGCATACCTGGAAGGTAACGATCTCCTCAGTGACCGACAGTACGGGTTTCGCCGCAATCGGTCAACTGGGGACCTACTAGTGTATGCCACTCACTTGTGGGGCGAGGCACTCGAGAGGAATGGGGAAGCAATTGCTGTCTCCCTTAATGTCTCGAAGGCCTTCGACCGGGTATGGCACGCTGGCCTTTTGAGTAAGCTTCCAGCGTACGGCATTTCCCCTAGCCTGACTGGCTGGGTAAAAGACTTCCTGACTGAACGGTCCCTCCGAGTTGTTGTCGACGGTTGCTCATCTGAGCCCATGTCGACTAATGCCGGTGTTCCTCAGGGGTCTGTTCTCTCTGCAACTCTGTTTCTGCTACATATTAACGATCTGCTGATGCCCGGTATCTATGGGTATGCAGATGACAGCACAGTTGTGGAGAGATACCTGCCGGATGCTCGGGCTAGTAGGGAATCAATCCGGTCCGAAAGAGAGGCCATGGTAGAGCGAACGAGTGTTGCACTTCAGGCAGTCTCCGAATGGGGCAATGCCAATCTTGTAGCATTCAATGCCGCCAAAACGCAGGCGTGTCTTTTCACCGCCAAAAGGAGCCCGTTCACCTTGGCTCCTACTTTTCGGAATGTATCCTTGGAGTGTACCGACCGCCTTCAGCTTTTGGGTATTGAGATTTCCTCGAACCTAAACTTTGGGCGGCTCATTGAGTCCAAGGCCAAGGTGGCTGCCAGAAAACTTGGTGTAATCGCAAAGGTCCGGCGGTACTTCACACTAGGGCAGCTTCTAATGTTGTACAAAGCACAGGTCCGTTCGTGTGTGGAGTACTGCAGCCACATTTGGGCTGGTGCTGCTAAGTGTCACCTGGCCACTTTGGATACAGTGGAGAGGCGCGCGAAGAGGCTGATTGGTGACCCTGATTTAACTCGAGTTGGTCTCCAAAGCCTAGAGCACAGGCGTAGAGTAGCCAGCCTTTCGGTGTTCTATAGGATACATTCTGGGGAGTGTGCGAGGGAATTGCACGATTTAATTCCCCCATCCCCGTTCCACCATCGGACGACCCGTCGTACGGCGAGTTTCCACCCTTATGTTGTTAACACCTCTACGATCCGGACGAAGCGTCTCGCCTCCTCCTTTATACCGCGTACATCGAGGGACTGGAACAATCTGCCGGCGGCGGTGTTTCCGTCGGACTACAATTTGAGTGTCTTCAAGGCTAGAGTGAATAGGCTCTTAATAAACTAGTGCGCTTTACCATCAACGATTGCGTTACTGCTTACCATCAGGCAGGATTGCGGTCAAGCGCTGGTTTATACATTAATAAAAAAAAAAAAAAAACATCAATGTGGAATATTGTAATTCTGTGAAGTCGATAAAGTACATATGTAAATATGTTAATAAAGGTAGTGATATGGCTGTCTTCGGTGTAACCAATGCAAATGATGAAATATCACAGTACCAGATGGGTCGCTATGTAAGTAGCAATGAAGCTATTTGGCGAATCTTTTCATTTGTGATCCATGAAAGACACCCTACAGTAGTCCATTTGGCAGTCCATTTAGAAAATGGTCAACGAGTTTATTTTAATGCATCTAACGCGGCAGACAGGGCGGCACATCCACCGTCGACAACATTAACAAGTTTCTTCACAGTCTGTCAAACTGATGATTTTGCTCGCACTTTGCTGTATGCTGACATGCCACGCTATTACACATGGAACGCATCATCGAAATCGTTTCAGCGTCGAAAACAAGGAACACCAGTTGAAGGACATCCAAATGTATTTGCTTCAGATGCTCTGGGTCGCATCTACACAGTACATCCAAATAACGATGAATGTTATTATTTGCGGTTGTTGTTGGTGAATGTTCGTGGTCCGACATCGTTTCAACAACTGAGAACAGTTAATGGACAGCTGTGTGCGACTTACCGTGAGGCATGTCAACTATTACATTTACTTGAGAATGATTCGCACTGGGATGATACGCTCAAGGATTCCGTAATATCTTCATCGCCGCATCAAATTCGTACATTGTTTGCGATTATCATATCGACATGTTTCCCCTCGAATCCAAAAGATTTGTGGGTTAAGTATAGAGATGACATGTCTGAGGATGTTTTGCATCGTGTGCGCCGTCAAACTTTGAATCATACACTACAAATGACTGAAGAAATTTACAATGACACATTGATCATGATAGAAGATATGTGTTTATTGATGGCAAATAAAGTATTGTCGTGTTTGGGAATGACAGCACCCAATCGTCATATGCACGATGCATTAAACCACGAGTTGCAAAGAGAACATCAGTACGACATTGAAGCATTGGCCGAAACAGTTCGTACAAATGTTCCACAATTAAATCAACAACAAAGAATTGCGTACGACACTTTGATAGAAGCTGTGAACAGTGGATCTGGTGGAATTTATTTCCTTGATGCTCCCGGAGGAACCGGAAAAACGTTTTTAATTTCATTGCTTTTGGCGAGGATCAGATCGCGAAATGATGTTGCTCTAGCGTTGGCTTCATCTGGAATAGCTGCAACTCTGCTAGAAGGCGGGCGGACTGCACATTCTGCCTTGAAATTACCACTAAACATGCAAATCACCGAAACACCAATTTGCAACATCGCCAAAAATAGCGCAATGGCCAAGATCCTACAGGTATGCAAATTGATTGTTTGGGATGAATGCACAATGACCCATAAGAGATCACTGGAGGCACTGGACAGAACGTTGAAAGATCTTCGTGACAACCAAAATATTTTTGGTGGGGCCATGATTCTGTTGTCAGGTGATTTTCGTCAGACTCTTCCAGTTATTCCCCGATCAACTGTTGCTGATGAACTAAATGCATGCCTAAAATCATCAAATTTGTGGCAGTACGTAAAGACACTCCACTTAACAACTAACATGCGAGTATTTTTGCAACAAGATGAAACTGCAAATGTGTTTGCGAAGCAGTTGTTAGACATTGGAAATAATAAAGTTGCAGTGGACACCTCGACCGGATTCATCACATTACCTACAGATTTCTGTCACATCACAGACTCAAAAGTGGAGCTTATTCAGCGAGTTTTCCCAGATATAGCGCAAAAGTTCAATAACCATAATTGGCTGGGTGAACGAGCAATATTAGCAGCGAAAAATAAAGATGTCGAGGATCTTAATGCGACGATTCAGAATTTTCTTCCAGGACAGTTGGTTTCCTTCAAATCAGTCGACACCGTAATGAACCAGGATGACGTAGTCAACTATCCCACTGAGTTTTTAAATTCACTGGAATTGCCTGGATTACCACCTCACAATTTGCAGTTAAAAGTGGGATCAGTTGTCATCATGCTGCGTAACATTAATCAACCTCGACTATGCAATGGAACAAGACTGGCTGTGAAAAGACTGATGAATAACGTCATTGAGGCGACAATCATAAAAGGAAAATACAAAGGAGAGGATGTCTTGATCCCGCGGATACCGATGATTCCAACGGACTTACCATTCGATTTTAAACGGTTACAATTTCCAGTGCGTCTGGCCTTTGCGATGACCATAAATAAATCGCAAGGACAGTCGTTAGAAGTTTGTGGAATCAACTTGGAGTTTCCCTGTTTCGCGCATGGACAATTATACGTCGCGTGTTCGCGCGTCGGAAAACCGTCTTCTTTGTTTATTTACGCACCACAAAACAAAACAAAAAATATAGTTTATGAGAAAGCTTTAAATTAATTAACAGACTGTATTTTAACAGTGTGTGTCTGTGAATATCAAATTTAAACCTTATAAATAGCCAGTATTTCAGGAAAACTCTGTTTTGTAAGTAAGCAACATGATGTATCGAAAATAATATATAATATAATAGTTCATGCTTTATTCAATAAATGCTTTTTTATTAAATACGGATTCGATTTGTTTGTTTTAAAATCATTTTATACAAAAGATTAGGTCTTTTATTTATCGATGAGGCAGTACGAAGTCTGCCGGGTCAGCTAGTCATAGATAAAAATAGCTACAATGTGCTTACTATAAAAAATATTGCAATTAAAATGAATATTTTAAAGGATTTGTTTATTCTTAAGTATCGTAGGAACGATCTCTGAACAAATTCAATTATACAATCCCCTTTTAGTCTAAGATCCGGCTGCTAATTTATCGGAGCATGTGCAATACCCCGAAGAAAACGTTCAGCTAGCACTCAGCGTCCTTGCCTAACAAGTAACGTTATGCGCTCCCTCTCTGTTACTTTATTTTTAATACGGTCTTTCCGCGTAGCTCCACACATACACTGCAGCATATTCATTTCCGTGACACGCAGCTCCTGCTTGTGTCGCTCAAGCACAGGCCACGCCTCATTGTCATACAGAAGAACAGGTTTAATGATGGTCTTATAGACCTGTCCCTTAAGCTTAACCATTATGGGGTCACAAATGACACCTGTCACCTCACGCCATTTTGCCCAAGCTGCGGAAATGCGTGCCTTAACGTCGAAATCAATGTCGCCGGAAGAGTGGAGCACTGATCCCAAGTACTTAATCTGGTCTGTGCACTCGACCATGTCTCCGCCTATACACACAGACATAGGGTCTGTCGTGTTGCTGGCCATGTACAACGTCTTCGCCACATTGATTTTAAGACCGCCGTTCTCAAGCGAGTTCTTCCACACATTCACCCGCCGCATCTGCCAGCGCGATATCATCAGCATACATGAGCAGCCAGGGAGGTTGCTCATGTGAATTCTTAATGCTGTCTGACACGACGTCCAATATCACGCTGAGCAGAGACGGACTAAGGACGGATCCCTGGTGAACTCCGACGGTGATGTGGAAGGGTTTAGTGTCGCCAACAGCGGTCCTAACAATGGAATCGGAATTGAGGTACATGTCTCGAGTTAGGCTTCTGGTACCCCTTTGGACCTCAGTGCCCACCAGATCACCCCCCGAGGGACATAGTCGAAGGCCTTCTGCATATCTAGAATGAGCATATGCAGAGGCGTGTTCTTCGATCTGTATTTCTACATGGTGATCCTTAGGGCGAAGAGAGTCCATGGTTCCGTACCCTGGACGGAACCCATATTGACACGTCGAGACAGCATACTCCTACCGGATTCGGGAATCTAAAATCCTCTCAAAGATCTTCATGGTGTGGGACATAACCTTTATACCGCGGTGATTAGCACACTCCTGTACCGAGCCCTCGCTTTTGAAGACTGGAGTAATAATGCTCACCCTCTATTGGCTCGAATTTTGCCGTTCAGGAGTACGCGGTTCAGAAAGTTCGTTAACATGTCTACACCGCGAGGATCCATCGCCTTCCAGGCCTCAATGGGGACTCCGTCAGCTCCGAAAGCTTTCCGATTCGCCATGCGAGGAAGAGCCGTATAGACTTCCTCAGGCGTTATCGGGGGCACTAATCCAAGGTTCGGAGGGAGTTCCGGTGTCTGCACCTCTTGGTGCTGCTTATTCACCAGCTCGTGGAAGTACGAGCGCCATCTCTCCTTCACCGCGAGGTTCTCGCTTATAAGGTTACCAGTAGGGTCTTTTTCACAACGGCACTTGGAAATATCCTGTGCCGCTTTGACCTTAGAACGTGCCAACTTGTAAATGAGCTTCTGCCCCTCAGACGATTCCAACTTCTCGTAGAGCGGTTGCAAGTGGGCACGTCTGGCTCTGGCTACAGATCTTTTAGTGGTGCGTTTGGCAACTTTATATGCGTCGCGATCTTCAGGAGATCCGATCGTGTGCCACGTTTTGAAGAGGGCTTTCTTCACCCTTATCTCCTTCTGGACAGTGTCGTCCCACTACCAGGTCTCCTTGTTACTTTTGCGACCGCCCTTAGAGACGCCGAGCACCACCCGCGCCGCCCCAGCAATAGCTGCCTGGATCCTGTCCCAGTGTTCTTGTAGTTTCGCGTCGGTACCAACGCACTTGTCGCCGATAACCGACGCGAACTTCTGGAACTTTTTTCATCAAGTAGCCACCACCGGATTTGGCGCCGGCAGTGCTCTACACATCTACGTTGGGCCTTGACGTAGAGGTCCATGACATAGAAACGGTGTTGTGCAGCGAGGCTCTCACCGGGTATGACTTTGCAGTTGGCTACTTTGCCGATGTGGTGTCTCCTAGTTAGTAGAAAGTCGATCTGGGTAGCGCTTATGATATAAATGAAATAAGTGTACATTATTAACGAAAAGTTTTGACAAAATTATACCTGTTTACACCCGGCTGCTCAGAGGTTGCGGCTAAGCAATCGGAAGCAACTATAACTTTTCAGGTTCCTTAAATATACTTTTGTGAAGCGATTTTATTTCCAAAGAATGAAAACGAAATGTTTCTACATAAATAATTAAGTTAATAATCTAGGTGGCTAAACCACGCACAATGGTCCACTAAAGGGACTGAGTGCGTAAACCCAAATCAGTAACATAGAGCTAGGTGGCTAATTTTTAGATGGCAATAGATGAAAATTGACTTATCTTAGTTGTAAAAATACTTAAAAATTAAATCTTAATCTACTTTATTGATGTACTAATTTAGCAGCCGGATCCCGTACTATTTATTCATACACCCTGATTAAAGTTAAATAGTGATTAATGATTGTTTCAACTATACATTTTAACCATAATTTAAGTTTAATCACACTCAAAAAAAGTTGCCCAAAAAAAAACCACAACACAAAATTACTTAGTTTGATGTACAGAATGCGTGGGTGACGACTTCATGAAGGGTCTCTTACATTCTGCATATCGTAAGGCCAGATAACCATACTTTGTTGCACATTCTCCTTTGAATTGAGCACCTGTAGTTTTGTATATAAAAACTTTTATATTAGAAAACAATTTATTTACCTCTTTGATTTTAAAGAAGGCCATTCCAGTGAGATGCGAGTCAGAACCAGCTTGGTGCTGTGGTCCCACTCGGCGCAGTTCCAGTTGATCTGCCACCTCCTGCAGCCCACCCTTCAAGTTTTTGCATAACTTCATTAAGTACTGAAATTAAAAAAAACAAAATAAATAAAAACAAGAACTGCATGTTCAAGTAAGAAGGCAAAATATTTTTTCTAACTTATCAATGTAAATTATAATTATGTCATACAAGTCAACCTAAAGTAAGTCATTGTTGCCTTGCCCTCGGTCTAGCGGGGCAGTAATATTGTACTCAATTTCATCACAATGCACTGGTCAATAACGTGACTGTGAGTGCATTTACATGAAACCTGAATATAGTTTGTTCAGAATAAGCAACTGAATCTATTTCAATAATTTTTCACCATGGTATATTTTTCCTAAATACATTCAGAAATTGTGGCAGTGTGGTTACCGAGCGCGCAATACAGCTGACGGTAGAATGTAGATCATAGTAATAGGCGCGTGAGACAGGGCCGGGCGGCGACTATATTTTTGTTGGGACAACCAAGTAGGTTGACAAGCTCATAACACTCAAAAATTTTGCACATAGATTCTTTACTTAAAAATACTGGACACGGTTTCGGGTTTCGTATAAACAATAAATTATGTTGTATATCAGAAAATTGTGTTGGGCTTTAATAACTTGCAGGTATAAAAAAACACAGAATTGGGATGTATCCTAAAAAATAATTTAATGTTCATCAGATAGATTTATAAAAAATATTGAACACGTATTTTTTTTTTTTTTTTTCATTCAAATACTTAGGAAGATATATTGATTTGAAATGTCGCATGACGTCACGGCGTGGTACAAAATATACCACGGCGTGACGTAATTAGCCCCCACTCTGTAACTTTAATACACTATATCTCAGTAGTTTTCGATAATTTCGACAAAAAAAAATACAGGACTTAATTTTTTTTTTATTATCTATAAGACGGTCTAATTATTTTTTTTATTTTCATGCCTTGGATACATCCCTATTCTCCTTGGGATAAAAGCGTCATCATTATAAGTAAGGCTAGCTAGCTCTCTGCCCTCAAAATTCCAGTTTTAAAATGGTGTGCATGACATAAGACACTGTTTTCTGCCTTCAGTGAATAATATACTTACTATTAGGATGAGAAGTAATACATGTGTGCCATTATGAATGTATTGTAGTGGTCCAAGACAGTTCATATAAATTAAATATTACAGTTTAAACAAATATGAAAACTTACTTTCACATCATAAACTGTTGGGAAATATAACCTTAGGCTTTCAAAGAAATCACTTTCTTCTTGTGGTAAGTTCTGGTCAGTTAGCAATTTCAGAAGGTAACCAAAGTCATAACCAGAATGAAAACTCAGCCATTTGATATTGTCCATTAGAACCAGACCTGTAAAAAAAAAAAAACTTTCAACATAATCACAAAAATGATAATTATGGAAAATTACTCATTATCAGCATTACAATAAAGTTAAAAAGATATATATTATTAGGAATGTACCAGATGACATCAATAACTCTGCAAACTCTAAGGGTTCAATGCCATCCTCTTCATGTTTCCTGAACTGCAGACCAGAATTTTGCAGTAAATCAATTGAGTCTTGAGCATACATGTCTTCTCTGAAATAGAAAAAAATGAAGTTTTAATGGCATAATTTTCAGCACTGTCACATTATTTTTATTTACTATGTAAGGGCGACAGCAAGTCAAACTACCCTTAACTGTCGAATATTCCCAATTAATATTGAGCCTTAATAGTTAATACTTTTGGAGATAAAATTGAAAATCTAATAAATAAATCTGACAGATTGTAGTAGCTTCATGTGCTGTCGTCTGTAAGTACATTTAAAAACATTAACAACTTCTAATTTTTATATGGATATTCAAATGTATTTTTTTTAACGTTGCCGATGCATTGACAACCATTTAAACCCATATACACAAACAGTCAGACCAGGAACAACTACATGTAGATCATACAAATATTAGTTCCGTGCGGGGATCGAACCCACGACACGCAGCGCAGCAGTCGATCGTTCAGCCGCTACACCAACCGTGGCGTCGATAACTTATTTGCTATCGCAAAGTGAAAAAGAACGCTATGCGAAAACCACGTAACAGCGCGGGCGGGTGGTGCAATGCGTTGGGGTAGGTCAGGGAAACAAGAAACTTCTCGCGGGGGAAATCGCAGGCAGTAGGGCGTTAATGGTAATTGTGACTGAATGTGACATTGAGGAACAACTATATGAAGATAATATAGAATTGCATAAGGTTATGTAAGCTGCCACATCCTGAAGACTTATTAGTTTTAAGTTTTCTATACCTTTAGACTATATTATATAATTTTGTTTGCTGAAAAGCACTGAATTCTTATTTTTGGGTTTGTAATTGTATAAGAATTAGCAGTTTTGTTTTTGATGAGGAAATTCTTAATATATAGGTTAGGTTATAAAAATAGATCATCTATTTTTTTTATCATATTCAATAATAACGAAACCATTATGATTGAATTTTAGTATGTAGTTAGTTATTATAACTTACTGTAGATTGAATTTAAAATTGAACTGCCATGTGGTGTAACCAGGAGGAGTTTTGCCATTTTCGTCCATGAATGTGAGACCCAACTGAATAATCCTCAGGAGATCAACATTGCATCTGAAATAGTATAATGAATATTGGGAATAGATTTGTGTTTGTATAACTGCATAATGCTATAAACTCAAAAGGAAATACAATGCAACACTTAATATTGTGTCCTTTAAGCTGCACGTTACAGGAACTGATAGACCTGATGGCACCAAAAAAGTAGCAAAATCTATTTAAATTGCTATTCTTAGATGCTAATAAGGCAAGGTTATAAAAATTGGTTTTCTTATACATTCAGTACTTTATTACTTTTATGAGGCCTTTGTCCTGCAGTGGGATAACACAGTGTTGTCCCACAGCAGGGCAAAGATCTCCAGCACCTTAGTTGCATAAAACACAATCACCAGGACAATAGGTTTAGGGTTTCCTGGGTAAAAAAAATTGATTCTATTCTCTTCTATTTAGTCCGTCATTCAGATTATAGAAAAATATTGGACACATATATTTTGTTTTATCACATCAATAAAAATTGACAAATACCTATAAAAGGCATTAAATATCAGGAGTGGTGGCTGGTGACGTCTTTTCTCGGTAAAAAGTGTAGCATGCAGTGTAGTCACACGAGTTTTCAACGCACTATGTCGTTTTCAATTTTTGTTTATAAAAAAAAACCTGTCTAGTATTTTCTTGAAATCTGACTGATGGACTAATTAGTTTTTTTTAGTCAACTACCCTATTGCATAACACACTATCAGTAGCAATAAGTTTCCTTTTGACAGTTCAGAAATATTTATTGCATTATTTACATTGTTGAGCCAACACATTCCACAAACATATGGAGTAATTTATTAGCAATACTATGCTTCAAATTAATTCTAATTGATAGTAATAGTACGCAATTATGGTTCTGATCCATTGCTTTATACATTAAAGGAGGTAAGTAAAGATCAGCCTATTTCGCCTATGAAAGTGATGAAAATTCAAAGTTTTTGTTAAAGTCTATTATCATACTTATATGAAGTTCACATATTGAGCTTTTAATTTATTCTAAAATAGGAAGAAAAAAAAGTACCTTACAAGGAGGTCATTAAATTTGTTGAATTTTTGCATTACAAGGGTTTTTTGTAACTTTCATTAAAAAAAATTTTTTTTAGTACTTCATGCACCATTATATTGTTTAGTTTTACTAATACTTCCATGAATAACCTTCTAAACTAGTGTTCATTTATTGTGTATATTTTCTGAATTTTATATATTAAAAAAAAAAATATGCCTAAAATTCAGTGTGACTCTTGTAAAAAGTGATTAATGTACTATTTGTGCTTTGGTATTTGGGATACTGGCGCCATAAACCAAACTCAAACAAAAACATGTCTTGCATTCTGGGGATACTGTTCAAGACGCTGCTACCGGATGGTCTAGTGATGAGTCAGCTAGGGAAAGCGAAGAAGATATTTGTTATGAATACTTTATTAGTGTGGTTAATTTCTTCCAGTCATTTCTATTTAATAAAATATTTTTTTTGAACTAGCCGCTCAATTCATCTCGAGTGTCATTTAAAAATATACAATATGTAAAGAAAACCCTGTCCGATCCGTGAAGGTATTGTTAGGTATCGTTAACTGATTCTAATAATGTCAACAAAGCAGGGCTAAACTTAAAAAAAATTCCCCCTAAAAACGTAAATTTTATTTAGATAAATCGAGGTAACTTAATGCATGTGCGGTAGGCAACACGTTAGGCGTACATGCGCGGGTGTAGGGGGCAGGGCACGCGGCACGTGGTCGCATCGCTATTCGCTCCGTCACAAATGGTGTCGTCGCTTTTTAAAAAGTACCAAATTTTGGGGAAATTGGAATTAATTATAGTTTATTTCAAAATTCATTATTGTTGTCACTTTGATGATTACGTAAAATTTCATATTTTATTTGGTCTTGTGTATACCTAACATTTATTATCCTTTTGGGTCGGACGGGGTTTTCTTTACATATTGTATATCCATAATATGTATTTGTCTACTCGCATAACATAAATAATACAATAAATGTAACATGAAAGTCATTTCTAATGTTAGAATAGAATAGAATACTCTTTATTATGTACACCGTATAGATTGTAGAAACATAAATATAAAGATTTTACAAAGGGTGACATAATGGGTGGTCTATCGCTAAGAGCAATCTTTTACAGACAACCTTTTCTTCTAATGATAGTGTGTTACATAATTATTCTGTTAATTTTTTTCATCCCAGTCCCAGTTTACATGAATTAATTTAATTAGGCACCCTAACTAGGTAGGCATCGTGCCTTCTTTGCGTAACACGCATATAAATTACTTTATTGCTGATGCAATTTACAACTTATGTAAATTAGTGTAAAAATTACACAAGAAAGATTACCTGAGTAGTTGATACTGATAGTCAGCAGTGGATCTGAATTCTCCTATTGGTCGGGCCACAACTCCTGGAAACTCTGTATCCATTGCTACCCAGTGGTACTTTTGGACAACCTAAAAGAAAGAACACACCATTATTGTTGAATCTGTCTCATTATTTAATATTACAATAATATTAATTGTGATAAGTTGTCTTACCTGTCTTATTATTTGAAATTCTTCATGAAGGTTGTGATTCCATACATCCTTTATCCCACAGTCTCCAGTCCCTGGAAGCTGGGTCAATCCAAAACTAGCAGCAGGCATCTGAGTGAAGGAATAGTAATATTTTTTTACAATATGAATGATGATAATATTTGAGAGAAATGACCTTCAAAACATCTAACTTGTACTACCAATGCCCTAGAATCTACTTAAAATAGTACATCAAAAATTATGACTGTATTCTAAATTGCTAACAACAAGAGAACATATACTCAGGAGATTTAAACTTGACATGACACTCTTCACTGTAGGCTTTACCTTGTGATCTGTTTCATAACTTCAAATGGAAAGTAGATCAATAATTTTACAATACAGTTACAGTCCACACTTGTATCTCTATTTTTGAACCAATAATTTACTGTCTCAATAGAAGTTACAGGACATTTCCAGAAATTTTTGTTACAAATATAAACAAACATAACAAACCTTGTATCGATGATCTGCTTCCAGATGGGCAGATTCTTCAGTTTTTTTCGACGCCGTGGTTTACGATTGGTTTTAAACTTCTGAAAATTGAGCGCCAGCGCTTTTGTACGAAAATGTTTATAGGTTACACTCGATTTCTGTAAAACATTTCAGCGATGTCAGTCACCAACTCACCAAGCGGGCTTACAAGCAATGTAATTTAGTTGTTTACTATAATGTTTAATTTTGTAATTCAACGAACTTCATTCGCATAAATGTTGTTTGATTATTTGTTACTGAATAGTCAAGTCTACGAATCTATGGTGGAACTGGAAACATAATAATAACCGAATCGAGAACAAACTTTCAATATTCAACACGATCAATTTTTTGTAGTTTTTTTTATGTCACGGGTACTAGGTTTTTTGCCTTTTGATTAAAAAATCGAGGGAGTAAATAGCGCCACACTCAAGCAGGATGTTATGGGCGGTACTCAATATTTTTTAGCTTTTTCCAATATTTTAACCTTAGTTTCATCCCTGTTAATATGGATGTAGAATTAAATAGAACCAAAAGCATACAATCATTCACATAAGTTGTCCATACCAACTTGTTATAATGATATAAAACATCATCAACAACATAGTAAATACATGTGTATACCTTAAATTTTATCAGAAAAACCTGCCAAGTGCAGGGATAAAAAATGCCAATTGCTCAATTCAGATGTCGTTACTATCCAGCATTTAAGAATTAGACAGCTAGCACCCGTCCACCCGTATGTTAAGAAATCTCCAGATTTTTGTCAAAAAACCCGTGTCCGGTAGGAATCTCTTGGAGATTTCGTGGATCGGGTCGAATTAAATGACAAATAATGCCTGTCTAGAGTATACTTTTCTTACTCTAACTTACACAGACTAAATACAGAAAGAATAAGAAAGGCATAAAACATCACATGCTAAACATTCAACAAAGTTTGTTATCGAAATTTTTAAAAATAAAAAACGTTTATGTCAACGGACGCGGCACGGCAGGTGTACGGGTTGACTACCTGAGCCGTATTTTTGTTAAGCTTGCAGATGCAAAATATGTATGGAAATATCTGTTATTTTACTGGATAATTGTACAATAATGTGTTATTATGTAAATAAAACAATAACTTTGGAAAAAAAATATTAAAATGACGACTTTACGACTTTTGTACCAAAAACTGGGAAAAAGAAGCTAACCCTACTTTCAATTTCGAATCGTCAATAGATTCCACGATAAAACTGTTCAAAACTATAGAAAATCATATAGCTTATTTCATAACGATTTCAGTGACATACGGTGTGTTGAGGTGCGCTCTTTAATTTCAGAGCTATCGTAGTTTTAGTGAACGCGCGTTCAGCCGGGCGCACTCTTTTTCTTTCTTTCTTTTATGTCTTCGAACGGTTTGTGCATTTAGCCAATGTCACGTAATGAATTGTTCATATCGAAAAAGACGGCCGCGTGATCTGTCTTACGATGGAGGTTTGAGACAAAGTCATGATGTGGCCACTATGCTGCGGTATTTCACTGTTCTTAATGAATTATTTTTTTGAATGCACTTTTTACTACATAAATCACGCACTTTTATTTAGTAAACAATACTATAAATAATTTTAAAAGTCCGATGAAAAATGAGCGTGACACATAGCTTGACTTTCCCACCAAAAACTAGGGGCACACCCTTACACGCAATAGAGGCCTAACATTAGGGAGGCTAGCAGTGCTAGCACTATCCATGTACACTCTGTCTATAAAGTCATGAAATTAATGTCTGATGAACTAAAATTAATCAAAAGTAGGGCAACAGTAAATCATAGTACATCGAATGCCATCGGCTGTCATTGATTTATTTTGTGAGTTGTTATTTATTGAAATATGTATTAATTTTCAATTCTATTTAGATAAAACATCAAAGAAATGTGTTAAATATGAGAAAAACAAACCGGAGTCAATATATACAGCGTGGAATTTTAATGGTTGTTTTCCCGAAGCGAAACGGTTTTGTCTTAGTAATACAATCGTTTCATCAATTAATAAAATATTAGAAACATAAAATGGGAGATTTAACATAGTGATAAAAATAGTATAATAGTAAACTTCTGATAATCTACAGATGAATGGCGCGGGGCCATTGACCCGCGTGCTTCAACTATTATCCATTCATACATTTACGGGCTTACGATTTTCATGAATACTTTTTAGCTGCAATTTACTGAACACGAAAATAAAATTATTATCTAAGATAATTGTTTGTAATTTTTGCGCGCAGACTACTTTATGTCGTATCACTAGAGTCGAGAGCTTATTTTACTTTGAACATTTATAAAGCGGCAACGCCTTTGAACAGTAGTTTTTTTGAATGCTAGTTTGAGCGGTAATTTTTTGTATTGGTACATTTAAGTTATTTTATACCTTATTAACGCACATGACAGATTTTTTTGGTTTGAACATTTTTTTCTTTTGTCGGCATGACGTTGAATTTTCGGATTGTTGCCTACAAGCTGTTTTATGCCCTATCACTGCGCGTGGGAGCTTATTATGGTTTGAACATTAAATGCATTGCTTTCCATTGAGGCGGTTTCATGCCCGTTATGCCCATTCCGAGTAGTACCTACAACATGTAGGTAGCGTAACTAACTTTTCTCACTTTTTCGATTTGTTGATTTTATTTTTTAATTATTTTTTATTATTTTATCACACAAATATTTTTAATTTTGTCTTTTACTCTATTCATCCAAAGTACTCCATAAAGCAAATCGTTCTGCCGCGGGAAAACAACCATTAAAATTCCAGCGTATATATAGGAGTTAGTTATTCGCTTAAGCCTTAAGCGAAGGTAGCAGGCTGATGACAGCAGTAGCGACGATGTTGTTAATGACCCAGTGACAATGAAAATACTTTTTAACGAAGAAGATTTGGAATCAGATGATGAAAGCAATTATTTGATATAGATTTGTGTTTTCATTAAAACCAGTAAATAATGTGCTAGTTTATATACACACATCAAAAGTGTCTAGGGATCAAGCATTTTTATGCGGATTTCTTGAGATTGAGATGTGGCTTTGTAATAAATTTATGATTTTATAAATTTATATGGATCCTTTTTGGTGCATTTCATAATTTGAATCAGGAACTGTGAATCAAATTCGAGTAAAAGATGAAAATCAGCTGTCAATATTTTCCCTATAAAAACATACCTACAACGCATTGAAGACATTATTAGTGCTACTGTTTCCCTACTACTGATTAAAACCAACGTTATTATGGAGCGGCGACGTCATTTAAGCAGGGAAGAAATGCTCAGAGCCGTGGGAATGATAGAAGCTGGTTCCCGGCAACGTACTGTGGCTTTAGCTCTGAATACAAGTCAGAGTGTTATCAGTCGACTTTGGACACGTAACCGAAGCACTGGTACCGTGGCTGAGCGCCATGGAGGACGGTATCGCTGCACCACACGGAGACAAGACCGATACATTCAAATCTTAACTCGAAGAGCTCCAACAATAACCGCCATGATGTTAGCCGTGAGGCTTCATCACTCTTCAGGGAACTTAATTAGCGACCAAACAGTCAGAAACCGCTTGCATGAAGTGAACCTTCATTCCGAAGACCGCTACGGGTACCACCTATAGCAATGCACAATCGCAGGATTCGATATCAATGGGCTCTTGAACACAGAAATTGGCGTTTCGTGTGCTTTTCTGATGAGTCTCGTTTTGGTATGAGACCGGATACAAGACGTATACGACACTGGAGAACCCCTGGACGCCAACAGCGATTAAAATCCTGCCAGGAAGTCCATCCTTATAGTGGTGGAACCATCATGGTATGGGCGGGTATTTGGATCGGCGGAAGAACTGAGTTGATTTGGATCAGAGGCAACCTCAACGCTCAAATTTATGCTGAGACGATTGTATCAGACGTCATCGTTCCTCTACAAGTGCAAATCGGTCCCTTATTTCAGTTAATGCATGATAATGCACGACCGCACACCGCAAGAGTTGTAAGACAGACTCTCGCCGCAGCTAACATCAATGTCCTGCCCTGGCCTGCTCAGTCGCCAGACTTGAACCCGATTGAGCATGCATGGGATATGCTACAGAGAAGAGCTTTGCCGAATATGGAGGGTATCCAGTCGCAAGAAGACCTTTTTTTGTTGTTGCAACGAACATGGGCGGCCATTCCACAGCGTGATTTGGATGAACTCATTTTGAGTAGGTATGCCAAACCGATGTTCTTGTGTTGTTAGTGTTCGCGGTAGAAACACGGATTATTAATTGTTTAAGTTACCCAATAAAATTTTAGAGAAAACTGTTATTTCAGTCTTTTTTTCGAACTTTTGTGTTAGTGGTTCAAATGTCAAATATCCCTTTATTAGGAAAATGGCAAATTTCTTTATTAATGCAAAGGTGACTTGGTTTATTGTTACTGTGACAAACGAAAACACTTTATTTGATGAATCCTTAAAGAAAATTTTAATTAATATCAATCAGGAGAAAAGTTATTGCAAAAATATATGTTGATCCCTAGACACTTTTGATGTGTGTATATCAAAATGATTTCAGTCACACTAACAGAGTTGCTATATGCATGACCGCAGCGCCCTCATTTTCACGGCTTTATAGACAGACTGTATATACCTACAGACGTCAAGAGGTTGAGTTAGGTACCCAAAACTTCCGTGTGCAGTTTCTGGCCTGCCATCGGACGCGTCCCCAGGTGGCGGATAGGGGAACGGCCCCCAGATATGGGGGTTACCGGTTTACCGGCGCGGACCAAAACCAGAAGTGGGGACCGCTTCGGCGGTCACGCGCGGCGGGTCGGCCACCACTCCAGGTGGCTGACGTGACCCGAAGTCCGGGTCACCGTCGGGCAACCCGGTCTCCTCATTGAGAGGAGCTGGGGGCCCCGTTTGCCTTCGGGCAAACGAGTGGGGCTAAGAGGAAGGACACCTCGCTAAAAAACCCTTGGCTGCTGCGTCTTCTCGCACACGAAGACGTACCCAGCCGGGCCCCTCCCTACGGAGGGCCCACTGTAGGCCTGCCTTCGGGCGGGAATCGCCGGCGGGGGATTGGTCGGCAGGCATGCTATTTCCCATGATCCCGCCACTAAGGCGATGTCGGTGTGCCGCTGTTCGGTTTTAGTGGGTATTCCCGGCTTCGGCTGGGCGAGTCCCACACACGCCCTTCGGGGTATGGTGCGTAAATGTCATTTCCACAGCGTAAAAAAAAAAAAAAGTACCCAAAACTTCCGTGTGCAGTTACTGGCCTGCCATCGGACGCGTCCCCAGATGGAGGATAGGGGAACGGCCCCCAGATATGGCGCGGACCAAAACCAGAAGTGGGGACCGCTTCGGCGGTCACACGTGCGGCGGGTCGGCCACCACTCCAGGTGGCTGACGTGACCCGAACTCCGGGTCACCGTCGGGCAACCCGCTCTCCTCATTGAGAGGAGCTGGGGGCCCCGTTTGCTTCCGGGCAAACGAGTGGGGCTAAGAGGAAGGACACCTCGCTAAAAAACCCTTGGCTGCTGCGTCTTCTCGCACAAGAAGACGTCCCCAGCCGGGCCCCTTCCTATGGAGGGCCCACTGTGGGCCCGCCTTCTGGCGGGAATCGCCGGCGGGGGATTGGTAGGCAAGCTCTGCTATTTCCCATGACCCCGCCACTAAGGCGATGTCAGTGTGCCGCTGTTCGGGTTTAGTGGGTATTGCCGGTTTCGGCTGGGCGATTCCCACACACGCCCTTCGGGGTATGGTGCGTAAAGGCATTCCCACACCGTCAAAAAAAAAAAAAAGGTACTCAAAACTGTTAAATTTTTAACCGACTTCAAAAAAGGAGGAGGTTCTCAATTCGTCTGTATGTATAATATTTTTTTTTTATGTATGTTCACCGATATTTTCGTCAATTATAGACGGATTTCAAAAATTTTTTTTTGTTGGAAAGAGTTCACTTCTGAGGTGGTCCCATTTTCACCAGTCCAGAATCTGATGTTGGAATCCAGGAGAAATCGAGGGCAACCACCGAAAATTGTATGCTCGTATGGTGTTTTTGTTACGTAATCATGTCTTACTCAGGTATATGCTTCAGGGTGTCAACATCTGATGCTGCTGTCCTGATGATGATGCTACAGTACTCCTTAACGGTTAGGAGTTGGAAGGCAGAACTGTAATTGGTCGATAGAAACTATTTAGTAGTATGTATGTAACATGTTGCTTGTGAGGTATGCAGTATGCTTGAATCAACATCTGATGCTGCTGTGCTGATGATGAAGCTACAGTACTCCTTAACGGTTAGGAGTTGGGAGCAGTACTGCAATTGGTCGATCGAATGTATCTAAGGCTAACGTGATACTTGTGTATATTACATCCAGACTCACGGCGAGAAATCTCGCCGAGAAGTCTCGCCGGGCCTTCTCGTGAGAACAAGCAATTTATCCACACTCTTATTTTTTCTCATTCGTGATCAGTTTCCTATGCAGTATAGACGATAATCGAAATTGAAACTGCAGCAGGTTTGGCTCTGTGTGCCATTGTATATTATAACTTTGTCAATGTCGTAACTAAAAATAAAGTTAAAAAAATAGAAAAGCCAGACGGTTAACACAAATTCATCGAAACAGAACAGAGTTAGTAGGTATTTTTTTATCTAATTTTCTTTCACTTTTCAGCTGAACAGTACTTTTCACAACTAAAAAGTGTAAAATAAAAACTTTTTTTCAAAAAAAAAAAAACAACCGACTTCCAAAAAACACTACAAAGTGAAAAATAACTAATTTCGGAAGTCGGTGTCAAAAACTAATATACAAAAACCAAAGACACCGACTTCCGAAATTAGTTATTTTTCACTTTGTAGTGTTTTTTTGGAAGTCGGTTGTTTTTTTTGTAAAAAAGTTTTTACCAATCAAACTTCCCAACCAATTAATGTAGTTTGATATGTAGGTGTCTGTACTTATTTTGTGCTATCCGTTTTTTTTTGTAAACAAAGGACTTGTTTTAAATAATCTTGTGAAAGTATGAGTAACAGCGAGTAAAGTTCTCTCATCCTCCATTGAAAAGGGAGGATCATCCGACCAGACTCGTGTTATGTCTGGCGGACACTTGCCTAACGCTTGAAGCTGGGAAGTTGTATGTATGTTACATAAATGCACGGTAAACTCTGCTTGGGAGATGTAGAATTCTTGTGACGTCAGTATAACGCATTGTTTTATTTGTGGCGTTTGTAGGTACCGCTACATCACTCCCCTCCGGAGACCGGAGGTCGATAGTGGCTGAGTATTCTGTCTTGCGATGCTTGCTAGGCCAGCTGAGGTTCCAGTAAGTCGGAACCGGTTGCCGTACAGTTCACGGTGCACAATATTCCAGTTGTAATTTAATACTAGATTAGTAGCCAAAGACCGATGCCACCTGGGTTAGGGTTGCGGGTTGGTTGAAAAAAAAACCGTGGCCCTGGCCGTCGCACAGGCAATTGAAGAAACACGGGTGGGTTTTCATAAAATTTTCATAATTTAGTCAGTAAAAGTCTGACACGACCTTTTTTTTGTTGGGATGGGAAATCATCAATTAATGACTTCTCCCGCTCTGGGCGAAGCGGAAGGGCGTGTCAGACTTTTACTGACTAAAACCCACCCATGTTTCTTCACAGAGCGGGAGAAGTCATAAAAAAAAACTAATTAGTCCGTCAGTGAGATTTCCAAAGAATACTAGATACGTATTTTTTCTTTTTTCATATAAACAAAAAAATAAGACGACACAGTGCCTTGAAAACTCGTGTGACGTCACTGCACTCTACACTTTTTAGCGAGCAGTGACGTCACCAGCCACCACTCCTGTGTAGCTACCATGAGTTTTCATTACGTGACTCGATCGACGATATCGAGCGCGTTTGGTGCTCTCATTGATTGAGAGTTCTTACAACCTTGAAGCGGGCCAATCGATAAGTCAAACGCGCACGATATCGACGATCGAGTCTCGTAATGTGAACTCATGGTAGCTACACTGATCTTTGATGCCTTTTATATTAGTAAATTTTTATTCATTTGATAAAACAAAATATACGTATCCAATATTTTTCTATAATCTGAATGACGGACTATATAGAATCACTTTTTTTACCCTGGGAACATCAAACTGTCACAAAATGTCACAAACAAATATAAAAGAAATTGCACAGCTGGAATACACCGTAACAAAGCCCTTAGAATACCTAATAGAAGCTTACCACGCTTGCTGTAAACTAAGGAGACCGCGAACCAACAGCAAGCGAAGTCGTGGTGGTTTCGCGATTTCTACAGAGGTTGAATATAATAAGAGGCCAATTTAAGCTGCTAGTAATATCAATGACGTGTAATCAACCCCCAATGCCTTAAAACTGCCCAAGAACATCTTTGGGGCCTACACACTATTCGTATATAGTGCGTTTTCTGCATTGAAAAAGTAGCCGTAGTTGCGTTTGCAGACCATACAGGGTGTATCTGACATCGTAACGCAAACTTCGCGAGAAGGCTACACCGCATGCCACTAATAAAATTATGATAGTCATTTATATCGTTAATGAGCGGTTACAGAAATAACAGTGTTTAATAAAATGTGTCGGCTCGGCCTTTGAACGTTGCAAGCGTGCCGCCGCGCGTGTTTATGGGTATAACGTTGACCCCTGATGTGAACTCTATTAAATCAGCTGATAGGATAGTTTTTCGAGCGTTGTTCATATTACGCTTTTATGTGTAACTAACGAATTAATTATTTTTTTACTTTAAAAGCTTTTTGGGTTATAAAAGTATAGCAATTATAACCGGTTTAAAGTGAAAAAAACTGCATATTATTTTTTTTTAATTAGGAAAAAACCGACGAAAAATTCCACCTGTGGGGGGTTCAGAATCATGTACCTACAGGATCCATGATACTCGTTTGTGCGTCGATGTCAGAGGCACCCTTTATATTCGCATCGACGGCTCGTACAAAAAGCGCTAAGTGTATAAGCTTTTGTATTTGTGTGTCTGTGTGTGTTTAGTAGGTAGGTACAGTCCACTCCGTACTAACTAAACAGCCAAAGGAAACATACTCACAAATGAAATCAATATGGAATGTCTTTCAATTAATTGCGAAACCTCAAAACAGACAAGATACAAGCAGTGGTTAGTATGAATAAAATCGGGCACAATTTTCCTTGTAACTTTCAATCCGACAATTACATTTTATCTCTTGTCTTCCAAGCCTCGACGAATTAAACTGCGAACTTCACACTCCCTCAGGGTAATTTGTGGAAAGGGCTAAACCGTACCGCAGCGTGATTTTATAAAATATTTTTAAATCTAAACTTCTTCAGTTAGGTACTTTGGCATGTAAGCTGTTATTAACTTAAAATGAATATTTGTCTCGTGTAGTGTTTACGTCTATTATTATTATAGAGGTTTCTTTATGTAGGTAGTCTTGTTGCCAAGCGAGTAGTCGTAGATGCGAGTAAGTAGATGTCTGTTGAAGCCGTACGGAGGACGGGTCTGAGCAGTTGTGTTGCAATGTGTGCCGGGTACGATGCGCTAAATGTTGTATCGGGAGTTTGGTCGTTGAGGGTCTCCAGATCAATCTCCCACTGCCGCAACATCGTTGGTCGTGTTTATGGGCTTAACATTGCATCACCTTGCTCAACTGCCGTATTCCTTCTTTTTCACAAGTTTTTTAAGTGAATAGGCTTAATAAACTAGCGCGCTTTACCATCAACGATTCGATTACTGCTTACCACCAGGCGGGATTGGGAAAAAAGAAAAGCGACAATCCTTCGACCAGACGGGTGTTGTGTTTGGCGCATACTTAGCCGATGTTTGATGTCAGTAAGTCGTATGTGTGCTAGTTGTATGGCAAACTCTGTTTACAAGGTGCAGGTTTTGTGTGACGTCAATATGCCCTGAGATTAGGGTTGCCAACCGTACTCTAAAATAGAGTATTGTCCTCTATATCATGTAGGCGTTCTCTATAATCTATAATAAACTACCCTAAAATACTCTTTTTTACGAAATGTTTACTAAAACTAGTGCACGTCTGTAATATGCAAAAATCCTTAATCAGAATAAAAAAGTCCACTATTTACTGTTAATATGTTGGTATCGCTGATTCCCCAATCCATATTTGAAAAAAAAGTAATAATATAGATAGTATCTACTCTCTATTCCCGCCACTTCAGCATTTACTGAAAGAGTCTTTTCGGTCATGAATGTGAAGTGGCGAGAAGAGAGAAACAGAGCTTCATTGAATTTAATCAAAAATGAGCTCTTGGTATATATAAATTTAGAGTTGGAATGTTTGGACTCATACAATTCCTTTAAAAACAATGGCAAATTATTATGTGCCACAAAAAGTACAAAAAAAAACCTTTTAAAAGTAAAAAATAAATGATACTCTTTTTTTGTAAGTGCGTACTCTTTATTTATCTCCTTTAAGTAATTAATAAAAAAATATCTGCTAAAAAAAGTTGGCAACCCTACCTGAGATACCGCTACATCCTAAAGGAAAGAAATGGAAAAACAGGGAAAAACTAATGTTGATCACTTTTGACAGTCGCTTCTGTATGTAGTTGGCCTATCTATGTCATTTTAGCGATGATCTCAGAACTGGTGACTTTCATGGTTTCGTTATTGCTTGCCTTACACCCGTTTACTTTTTCTTTATTAATAGTAAATAGGTATATGTTAGCTATAGGCTGAACAGCTCTGAATAAGCTTTCGTGTTTTTCTATATTTACCTATCAGTAATGTAGGTATATCCATCAAGGTTATGTTATACCTATTACTAGTTTACCTAGTTTGTTTTCTTCAACTGTATGAAAAATGACACTACATTATGATCTAGTGGCGAGTCCAGCTTCAAGATATAAGCATGCGCGGTAAAAGATAATTTGTGATTAAGAAGACGGCTGGCAACTAGACAATAAAGTTTTATGAACACTTTTAAAGACCGTCTAAGCGTTGATAAAATTATGCACGATACCGGGGATTAAATACGTATCCCGAGCTCAAGTTTGGTATCTAGATTGACTGAAAATACTGGAAGTGTACAAGCCATGGTCAGACGAGCTTCTCGAGCCAGTTGCTTGCGAGCTCCCGCGAAGGCAGGTCGTTTCAGCGTAATAGGTTCAGAGCGCGCCGTCGACCGACACTCGGTAACTTTGTCATCGTGACAACCGCAACTTTTCATGAAAATGTGATTTTATTTTGTGGATATTTTTATTGCTGTTTCGGTGACTGATTTTTATCTTTTGTTTGCAAGTTCAGCAAGGAGTTTTAATTATAGGTAAGTTCTAGCTATAGTTTGTAATTTTGGTTGTGGTATAAATATAATTATTAATATAGTTTTTGTACATTTAAAATATATAGTCATAATAATATGTACTACTAATTTTAGTCATTTGTCAAGTAGGTAGGTACCTAGACGGCTAGACATAGAATTTTCCGAAACAGATTTTTAGTGTAAAGCTCTACCTGCAGATGTATTCCCTGGGGAAATACGTTTACCTAAGTTTTTTTATTATAACTAAATTACGACAGTGATATAGCTACTACAATGGCACACATAAAGAGAGTATTACCTGATGCTGTATATATTTCATAAAGAGTAATAATATAACATGGTACAACAATGGTACGAACAACTCTTTATAAAACTATTTATTGAATTGTCATTGTTATCAGTATTGTTTACTTATCCTAATAAAGACATTAGGCAAATGGTAATTATTTCTCACGGTGATATTAAAGCCTAAAGAAATGTAGGTAGGTATATGCAGAAAACGTTGTTGTAATACAGGGTGTATCTGACATGACATCGTAACGCAGACTTCGCGAAAAGGCTGCATGCCAGTAATAAAATTAAGATAGTCGTTAATGAGCGGTTACAGAATTCACAGTGTTTAAAAATGTGTCGGCTCGGCCTTTGAACGTTGCAAGCGTACCGCCGTGCGTGTTTGTGGGTATGACGTTGACCCTTGATGTGAACTTTATTAAATCAGGTGATTGGATAATTTTCGAGTTTTGTTCACATTGGGTGTTTCTGTGTAATTGGCAATTAATTAATTTTTCCTTTAAATTTTTATTGGGTTATAAAAGTATTGCAATTATGAACGGTTTAAGGTGACAAAAACTTCATGTTAATTTTTTTTTAATCAGGAAAGAACCGAGCCGACTACAAATTCCAGAACTAGGGGGTTCAGAATCATGTACCGGATCTATGGTACTCGTTTGTGCGTCGATGTCAGAGACACCCTTTATAATAATTTATCGTGGTTTTAAGCACAAATGTGTTTTAGGTTCCATGCATCTATGTACTTATTGGAAAACTATTATTATTATCTTCTGCCGCTTTAAAAATCCGTTTGTACATATATGCCCGAATTCGGGTGTTTGTTTTTTTTAAATGGACATACATTTAAAAAAACACCTTAGGAGTGGGGACATTTTAGGCTGATTATGTCATGTAACTGCATTATTTATTCCCTTGGGCTATTTTTCCTCAATTTAAACCTATCTTGCAGTTTATTGAAATGAGATCCCGGATATATCGATTGAGTTTAGTTTTGTCAATCTTTAAGCCCAATTTAATTTAATTCGCAACTACTTAAGAAGGTACAGGCAATATAATGAAAATAACGCCAACGCTGTTGGCTATTAGACGTCAAATTGGGTTATTATTGGTAAAGTAAAACTCGAGGAAAGCTCTATGGTTATTGGTACTTAATAATTAATTGGAATCGTTTTAGTGTACGGACGACAGCAGGTCAAGCTACCCCTAACTGTCAGATATTCCCAATCAAACTTGAGCCTTAATGCTGTAGAGATAAAGTTGAAAATGTGACATGGAAATGTGACAGATTGTAGTAGCTTCATGTGCTGTCGTCTGTACTATACTATACAGTTATACACAGTTGCGGGTGATTCTGGAATTTTATTTTAGAGTAATGAAAATAGATTTCCAGTTATTTTAATTGACTCGATCACTGTTGATATACAAAATTTTTGACTGAAAATACAGGGTGTATCTGACATCGTAACGCAAACTTCGCGAAAAGGCTAGACCACATGCCACTAACAAAATTATGGTAGTCATTTATGTCGTTAATGAGCGGTTACATAAATAACAGTGTTTAAAAAAAAGTGTCTGCTCGGCTTTTGCACGTTGAAAGCGTGCCGCCGTACGTGTTTGTAGGTATGACGTTGACCCCTGATGCGAACTCTATTAAATCAGCTGATAGGATAGCTTTTCTAGTATAGTTCACAGTGCGATTTTTTGTGTAATTATTAATTAATTTTTACTTTAAAATCTTATTGGGTTATAAAAGTATAGCAATTATGAACGGTCTAAAGTGAGAAAAACTGCATTTTTTTTTTTATCGGGAAAAAGCCGACGCAGAATTCCAGCACTGGGAAGTTCAGAATCATGTACTGGATCCATGGTACTCGTTTGTGCGTCGATGTCAGATAGGTACACCCTTTATGTTGAGAGTTTTTAAATTTGGTTTATCGGAGTTGGAACCAGAGTCGGAACCGGAGGCGGAGGCGGGGTCAGAAGTGGTGGTAGGAGAGAGATTTTTTATTTAAACACAAAATCACTATTCAGTCACCAGACAAAGTCTCGCCGCCAAGCGATTCGTCGTGTTCCGGCGGCATGATGTCTGGCGAAGCCGTACAGAGGACGGGTCTGAGCGGTTGTGTTGCGATGTGTGCCGGGTATGATGCGCCAAATGTTGTTGTGTCGGGAGTTTGGTCGTGGAGGGTCTCCAGATCAATCTCCCTCTGGGTTAAACATTGCATCACCTCGCTAAATTGCCGTCTTCCTACCTATTCACTCAGTTTTTTGAGTGAATGGGCTTATTAAACTAGCGCGCTTTATCATCAACGATTGCATCACTGCATACTAATCAGGCGGGATTGCAATCAAGCACTAGTTTATAATTATTAAAAAAAATATTGTAAAATTAAACACAAACAGTGAAAAGAAAACTGGCATATTTCCAAATGAACAAAAAGTTAAATGTAGTTAATTAAAACCCAAAGTAGCATATTATATTACATTAAATGAACAAAAGCTTTAAATCGTTTGCACCGAACGATCCAACGGGCGGTCCAAACGATCCCAACTAGTCGCAATCATATGACAAAAATGTGTTCGCCGATTAGGGGGCTGTTCATAACAGTAGACAGGCCGCCGCCGCTATGTAATGCTTTAATAACCTCCGATTTAAAAGTATTGGAACCGAAGTCGGAACCGAAGGTACGATAATAATCGGAAGTTCCGACTTAAAGGAGTCGGAGTCGAAGCTCCTTAACATCCCTGGTTGAGAGTCAGAAAAATAAGTAGTAAGGCACCAACCTATCTTCTTGTTCCTCTATGACCCTGAGATAAATCTTCAGAGACGTGAAGATCTTGCTATTACTATCCTTTATATTCTGCACGCATTATCATAGTTATCGCTTAACTATCCGTATAATACGATTTTGTACGAATAGAGGGGTCGTATAGCAGTCAAATGTTGTATGACTTAGGTATGGTTCCGTTTTTGTTTCAGGTATAAGTCAAAATTTAAAAAGATTCCGTAAATATACAGGCTGACAGCAACATCAACGTAGTTAAAAACTTACCTTATATCCAGTAAAATATTCTGTACAAACATAAACAGCCGTTTCATACATAGATATTAAGCGGGTAGGTATTTCACTTTTGTAGGAAAAAACAGTTTTTGTTCAATAACCGAGGAAAAATTTTATTTCCACAATCATGCAGTGAATTCATGGTAGGTAGTAGTATATAAATTTGTTCCAACACTATTCCATTGTCATTGTGCTTAAAAGTTCGCAATCTTCTGAATTCATAATGATCGATCAATTATTTATTTATTTATTTCCTCTTTCGCACATGAAATGTACAGAGGCGGACTTAATGCCTTAGGCATTCTCTACCATTCAACCACAGATGGTGAAGAGATAATATGGTAGGGGCTTTCGTTTAAAAAAAAATATAAAGAAAGAGAAAAAAAAAAGACTTCTTTACACTATTAAAAAAATACTTAAATAAGCTAAATACACATACATACTATTACCAAAATATATACTTATAATATATACATACCAAACTAAATTTGGGAGAGAGGTGTAGCAATAACTCTACCCTAATTGTTGCGAAAATAACTCTGCAATTTCCGCTTAAATGCAAACCGAGTGGCGGCCATCCTGATATCAAGTCGAAGCGCATTCCACAGAAGAATGGATTGAATATGAATTGAAGAATGAACAAAGTCAGACGTATGTGAAGGACAGAGTAAGAGAAGATTGTTAGAAGAACGCAGATTCTTAGTGTGTGAAGAACGTAAATATTGGAAGTGAGTCACAAGATAAGAAGGAGGAGTGGGTGATTTAAGAAGGGAGAAAAGCGTGGTCAAGGCGCGCAAATTTCTTCTCTGACGAATGGGCATCCATTTCAGTTCAGACCTGTAGCTCGACACATGGTCATATTTCTTTAGATTAAATATGAACCGGGTCCCATTGTTGAGCAATCTATCAAGCTTATCCAGCAAAGCCGCATTCAGGTTAAAGTAGCACACGTCACCATAGTCGATTGTAGGGAAAATCAAAGTCTGCACAAGCATGGTTTCCGTTTTAACGAGTAAAAAGTTTGTAATCGCATGGTGATAGAACAACATTACTGTACTCAGTACTGCCATATAAAACCCGTTAGTAGAAATGATTTTCTGAAAACTACTACTCAATTTACACAATTATTAATATAGGGTGAAGTGTCAGTGGTTGATCACTGGTAAGTCATAATGACGCAATTTTGTTAGTAGATTACGAAACTTGTCAAAATCGATTAACGGTTTATTTTTTGAAATTCTGACTTTCACTTGAAACAAAAATGGAATGTTGTCTAAGTCATACAACATTTGGGTATTGTACGTTAAGAGGCTGCTATTCGTACGAAATCTTATTAAATGGATAATAAAGCGAGCAATCCGCGGCCCTGGCAGACATTATTAGTCTTTGTGGACCCCGTCACGTCACGACCTGTTGATATCTCTTAGAGGCTCGTTAGAATCCGCTAAGCTATTGCTCTAAAAGTTATATCAACTCTATGTACTAACCTAACCCTGACTAGACGAAAAAGAGAGATGTAAGAGTTAACATATTGATTTTCATCAGACTCCATTTTTATTTTATGCTGAAATAAACCTCCCTAACAATTGCAATTGTGATAAAACAAAAGCTTTATAAAATTATTCTTATGAGGTAAATATAAATTGTTGTTGACTTCAAAATGGCGGATAGTGCCAATTTGTGAAGAATGTAATTTTCCTTCCGGCCCGTACCATTTTGCGTAATCATCGTGTTTCCTGCGCATTTTTCAGAATTTTGTATTAACAAAAAGTCTTTAAAAGTCTTGTAAAAGTACCAGTGACAGGGGTAGGTAAGTACCTTTTGAAAAAGTTGATCACTTTATAAGACGCTACTTTCATACTTTTTTTTTTAATCATTATAAACTAGTGCTTGATCGCAATCCCGCCTGATGGTAAACAGTGATGCAATCGTTGATGGTAAAGCGCGTTAGTTTAATAAGCCCATTCACTCAAAAAACTATGTGAATAGAAAGGAAGACGGCAGTTGAGCGAGGTGATGCAACCCAAAGGGAGACTGATCTGGAGACCCTTCACGACCAAACTCCCGACACAACAACATTTGGCGCATCGTACCCGGCACACCTCGAAAGCGACCAGCCCGATGCCTGACCACGCCCCAGAGGGTCAGGGCCGTTCGGCTGGTGCTGGCCGCACGGCGGCGACGGCGGGCCTCCTTGCTGCATTGCCGCTATGGGATCTGGGGGCCAAAGCCCTCGCCAACATGTGAGAGTGGCGAGAGGAGGCAAAACGCCGTGGTTGGTAGTTCAATGTTGTCTCCCTACCAGGACGTCTCCAGCGATGACAATAGGCCTGAGGGCATTAGGATTTCCGCTTCCTCACGTGCTCCGCCTCCTCCTCTGCCAACATCACTGCTTCACAGAAGGAGGTGACAGCCTGCCATGCACTCTCGCTCCGCCTGAATCAGAGCCGGGCGCGATAGTTGGCCGCCTCGAGAACACGGCGGTGCTCTACCCAAGCCGGGCAGACCACCACCGTATGCTCCACTGATCCACACAGTGATGACACCCTGGTTTTTCCTCAAGGTTTATACGGAACTGAAACCTCCCGAAATAGCCGTGTCCGGTGAAGACCTGTGTCAGGCGGAAGGCGAGAGCGCCGTGCGCATGCCCAATTTAATCTTCCCCTTTGCCATCAAGTTTGTGTATTTAGATAATAACAAAACGGAAAAATATTACGTACCTAAGTATGTGGTTACAAAAAATATGTAAATAATATATACTTATATATTAAAACGGTCCCCCACACTACGAATTACTCCTATATAACCAGTCAACAGAATTTCGTTTACAAATGTTAGACGGCGAATCTTCGCATTACCATAAAAAAACTGGTCACGGATTTCATTACCAAGCGCATGAACGGTTTTGAAATCTAAAGTCGAATTAAATCCAAAGGAACGTCGTCTATAACATGACTATCGTAAGATGAACCTTACTGAAATAATCTTAAGCCTTAGAATCATCAGATTTACAACGTAGAAACTACATATTCAGAAAAACATAGTTGTGATGTTGTCAATTTTAATTTGTATGCAGCATGGAATGGATGTTGTGCTGAGATCTGGTGATAATCACCAGTCCAGCTACTTACTTAACCGCGATCCTTACGGAAATGACAAGTTTTAGTCTTAAATACTAATATCGCTCTCTCGCTGGAATTAGAAGTTAATGTCTAATAATTATCTTTTCACCAATACCTACACTTAAAAATACTTACCTAAGTAATAGTTATCCTTATGACATAGGTAAAAGACATAAGTAAGTTTATATTGTAATATCCTTACATCACGACCTGCTTAAGTCTGCCACACCTTTACCCAACTTTGTTAGGGTTTAGTAGGTTTTTGGTATAACCTAGTAATCTGTCTAAATATTATCCACATAAATCGACTTACGTATAGGGATTGGTTCAATAGTTTAGTTTTTAACATATCGATGGAAAGCTCCAATAAAAATACATCACGCTAGTATAATATAAACAGCGCATTCTATGACTATAAAACATGCAATAGCTTTTGATATTCAGTGAACTTTTTACAAAGTGATTGATAGGTCGATATTTTATTTGTCTAGATTTCCGAATCTGGAATTGAGATCTAGAAATGTAAAATGAAATAAATAAACGAAACAAAATTCGACTTTAAAAATTGTATTTGAAAGCCTGTATTTTATATTACTATTAATGTGTAAAAGGTACACAGATGGTATGCATCAGCGTATTATTAAACAAAGGATTGATTGGCATACACAGCTCAGTATGTAGTATTCAGAGTATACCAGAGTCAAATTGGGTCAAAATAACTTAGTTATGTTTTCATTAAACGAAATGCTATAGGTAACTGTAGCTCGTTAGGTTCCTCGGTTCAGAGTCTCATTAGCACATTGATGAGGCTGACTTCCGGCACCCGAAGGTAGTTAGCTCGTAAACCTGACACTGATACTAACAGAACCAGTCTTCATTTAATGGCCCTCGAGAGTTATCTTTGAACATTTATAACGACCGTAGGTCTAAAATTAGACGTTCATCTAACAGTAAAATTATTATAGAATTGAGTTTACCTACCTGGAAAATGCTAGGCACATGATACATCATGTGCCTAGCATTTTCAGGGTTGGAGGCACGGAAGGTCTCTTAACATTTGAAGTTGGATCCATCCGTGAACCAACTGCGACAAGCGTAACTTAACTGGTTGATCGAATCATGTGGCTATTATGGCGGCTATAGGTATAGATTTCAATATGGAATCAATTTAAGTATCGTCTATATACGGTGGAGGTCTGCCCGGCTTGGATGGAGAACCGCCGTGTCTTCATGGCGGCGATCTCTCCCGTCCAGTGCATGGCAGTGCATGACAGACCGTCACCTCCTTCTGCAACTTACATCGTAGGTTTTATATCAATTTATTTAGGATCGGCGCAGCTTTTCCATTTCTTCATCTCCATCAGATATCTCTCAAAATTAACATTACTGTATTTTATTCGCAACACGTAAGACACAGGTACACACATGACTGTGATCGGAAAGGTACCTACGTTAATTAGTACGATCAATCGCATGTTAAAATGATTCGTGATAGAGGAATCTCCAATTGATCCAGATGGCTAGTTTCTATCAAGCCATTGGGATTGTCTTGGGAAAGTATAAACGCATTTGTGGAATTGTTCAGAAGCAAGATGAAAGGCTGATAAAAACAACACACAAGTGCGGCTAGGGTTCAACAAGACGTGAACGGTTTATAGGTGCCGAGACTATCTCGATGCGAGCTTTAATAAGCCCTTGGGGATTCTTCGCAGATATACAGACGAAATAAATTTATTATTAAAACAGGTGATAAAAATGTTTGTTGACACACTCGGAAATACGTTGTCAACAAGTCTCTCGTCGACGGTAGTAATAGGTAGGGTTAAGCGCTGTTTTTTCGGAAAAAAGAGCAGAATAAACGAATATTTCGGTCATTGTAGCAAATTAATATGATATTATTAATATGATAAACTAGCGCGCTTTACCATCAACGATCGCATCACTGCTTACCATCAGGCAGGATTGCGGTCAAGCGCTAGTTTACAATTAATAAAAAAAAACAAAAAAAAAAAATATGTTGTTGTTAAGTCTCACAGTGCGATTCCTGAATCTTTATTTACAGAATTTACAGAGTGATACAATTTTGTACCATGACCAAACGAGACCGATTATAGAAACAGTCGAGACGTTCAAAGAAAACATTCTTATGAATGATGCTTTCTTATAGAATCCGCTACTAAGAATATTAAAAATATTTACCCGTACTGATTTATTATGATAATTTTCAGATAATAATATCAGCACATAAAAATTCACACTTAGCAGTATATTTAGCGTTAATTCCTAGAACTCGAAAGTAACATGAATTATTACAGAACAGATACTTATCTATCTTATCTATTCCGTGTGAATTATGTTACTGAAAGTGTTCTTTTCAGTAATCTAACATGTCCGCATTCACGCAAAATTTAATTAGGAAATGTCAATTCACACATATATAGTTTTTCTATTCACTAATATAACATATGGCCTGCCATATGGCAAGAAACTTTTACATATTATTTTGATATCTGCACACACATTGGTACAGATTAGCGTCATAATGTTCCATTCGGCGGCAATTTAATTGGTAAAATACTCACGAATGGTGACCGATTCGCTCTTATTACAGTAATATTGTCCAAATGTGGTAGTAATTAAATATTAATAACGTTATGGGTGTCCGTAACTGCGGAATTATTATTATTATACCAATACGGTATATTCGGCACACCGAGTAATTTATTGGATTATTCGGCAAAAAGTGCACAAAATGTGTACCATGTACCATGATCAAAAATTTTATTTAACATTATATTATTTTTTCCGTATGACGTCCACTGTTGACCATAGGCGTCCCCCACTTTTGTGCTTCCCGCTTCCAGCGGATTCGGCCTAAGACCACATCGTGAGAGGCGTTCCAACGCCACGTCATCCGGAACGCGGCTACCACTCCAGAACCTATGGCCCTCATTGGGCTACTGTTCTGCGAGCAATTTGCTCTGCCCACTGCCATTTTGGCAATTTGTTGGACTGTGTCGGTAAAGTAATGCTTCTCCTGCAGATCAGATATATGTTTCTATCACGAAGCGAAACTGTATATATTCAGAAAATAATGGATCTCGTTCGAGTTTACGACGGTAAACCAAGTCTTCCAATATTCAAGGACCGGCAGTATTATTATAAATATAAATTAAAAACTAATCCTTTGAGGTACAAATGTCTTTCTGGTGAGGATTGAGCTGACTGCGCTAACGGCAGGGTTTAAACATTCAATAAAGTACATACAGACAAGGCAAAGCCTGTCTGTTTACCAAGAAGTACTGATACCAAAGGAATCGAGACCAATCCAAAGGAATTGCTTTACCGCTCCTTTTAAAAGCAGTTGCGGGTTGGTGATTTCAATGTGTTCGATAATTTCCAATGCCTACAAAAGATTACTAGTAGCGAATTTTGTCACGTATTCGTATTTAGTATACTTAAACACATTTGGATCTTCAAAATATGTTGTGAATTCGCGCTTGGATACCACTAACTCTATTTGCTCCTATACATGTACTACATCGGTTGTATTATGACGTGTCATGCTCATTTACACTTTAGCAACAATTGTCTAGAGTCTAGACATTAAAATAATTAATAACTTAGTTTCTACGTAATTCAATTTGATAAAGTAACGTAGGTAAGTACTTATTACATTTAGCTGTTCAAATCCCATTGTTATTGACCTAGAAGCTTTTAGAAAAATTACTTAATAATGGAATGCTTTTGAATAGATGACAAATCATGTACTTAGTCACTCTTCATTAATCACGAAAAGATATTTTTAAAGAAGAACTTATCTCAATTCTTTTGGATGTAAAAAATTTCGTTATCCAACACTGTCCAAACTGTACAAAATGTTCGAGCGTAGAATTGTAGCCTGTTCTACTTTAGCTGAAAATGTACTTATTATTATTTGCGAGTATCCTTTTCTCTTACCAAAGGATATTCGCAAATATTAATAAATACATTTCAATCATGAGCATAAATATATCAGAACTATGGATAGCTAAGCAATAGGTAATATTTGATTTTATGAGTCATTTATTAATATCTGTCGCCAAAATGACGGCAAACATTTAACATGATTTGTAGAAGGCAAGTAGCAGCACAAATATATGGAGTCCTCATATCGCAGCTCAGTTTCCCTCAGCCTTTTTTATTTTATTAAATCCACCAGTTTCGCTGACAGTTACGTAACTCGACAGTTTTCAGTACATATGTATATGCGAATTTTTGTCGATTTGTCAGTTTTGTACACTCACGTCAAAAAAAAAAAAGAAAAAAAAATAACGTGCTAAAAACACGTACAATCTTCTTTTTATATATGCTATTTTTGGTTATTTTTTTACTTTGTTTAGTTTAGTTTTATGATCTTCCTGAACGAGCCACAGTAAAATCTTTTTTATCAACGAAACTGGCGAATTAAATGAAGTGACGGCTGAGGGCAACTGATCAGAGATAAATGGGCTCGATAATATGCACCCAAGAAACTCCAAAGCTACCTGACGAACCATAATAAGGGATGCTGCGTTGGCTTCTAATATTTTTGCTTCAATTGTCGGTACGCTCACGATTCAACGACACAATCTTGATGACAGTTATTTATAGATGATTTCATGAAGTCAGCTATTATTGCCGAGCTATCTATAGTCGAACTTGTGACTAGATCCAAAACAAGAAACATTGTTGTGGAATTTACAATTTAGTTTTAAGTTTTACACTCGCTTGCTTGGAAAAGAATTTGATTTGTGCACCAAGAAACAAGTTCATTCAGAGGAAGAAAAGACAGAAGATTTTCTAAAGTTTCGTACGGATAGAAGCAACATAAAGAATGCACATTCTTTTTCCAACGCTCAACTTGACTTGGAAGAAAACTATGAGTAGGTACTTTTGTAATATTTATGTAGAATACTTATCACTACGTATAGCGTAGAACTAAGTCGCTTTCTCTGTCTCTATATATACTTCCCTATGTATACTTAAGTCTTTAAAACTGCGCAACGGATTATCAAGACGTTTTCTTTTAATAGATAGAGTGATTGAAGAGGTAAAGCGGACCCCAGACTTCAAAGCTGGAAAAGCTTCGGATGCGACTGGGATTATCGCTGAGATGGTGCTGATGAGAGTGATTTGAGAGAAAGGTTTATATCTATAATAACATCCATAAAATAGTGGAGAAATACTGTCATGTTTGAGGTTTCTAATGTGATGTAAATATTTACATATTTTCCGCTTACATTGCAAACGCAGGCTGAACCCTACGAGATTTATCAAAATAATGTACTAAGTATTATACTTATACATTGGAAAAGTCTACAGAAAAATCTGCGATGGTATAAGTCTATCTCTTATGGATATCCCACAAAATAACCTTTTTTTGTCATTTACTGTTTACAAGAAATACCGGCTAATTTTCGAAGCGACTACCAAAAAATACATTGTTCACTTAAAATAGATCTATATGGCCCTTTACAGCAGATGATTTAAATGAATATTTTCGATGTTACCTATACTTCTATACTAATATATAAAACTGAAGAGTTTGTTTCTTTATTTGTTTGAACGCGCTAATCTCAAGAACTACTGGTCCGATTTAAAAAAATCTTTTTGCGTTAGATAGCCCATTAATCCAGGAAGGGTTTAGGCTATATAACATCACGCTGCGACTAATAGGAGCGGAGCATAACTAACTTCTGGAAGCGGCGGGCCGCTATGCTTTTTTATACATACAACGTTTACAGTTTTTCTATAGTGTAAATAGTATCAGAATTGCACACGTGCGAAGCTGGGACGAGTCTCTAGTCATTTATAACAATGCTTAAACTCATTCATAGTTAGAGTGTTATGTATATCTGTTAGTTCACTCTATTAAACAGTGATCTAGTAATTCTCTAGAATTACTACAGAATTATTCTGCTATTATTTCTTTGAATATGTATGTATTTAAGGATTATACTAATATTATAAATGCGAAAGTTGTAAGGATGAATGGATGTTTTTTATTCTTTCGTGCAAACACTTTCGTACATTTATAGTTTATAACCCAGATTATCACATTGCTAATATATACTTTTATCCTGACGTTCTTACGAGATCGAAAGTCATGCGGATGAGACTGGGGGGCATTGCTTGTATCTAACATTTATGATAGCTCATCGACGCTCGTTCGAATTAGATCACTATTATTAGGTATATCTAATAATAACAATATTACTTCAGTATGTATTAGATACACCCGAGACATCTTGCTTTTGATATTCTTGTCGTCTTGTTATGTGGATATTGCTATTGTACTCGCGGCTGATCGTGACTGTAATCTGTGTGTATTTTGCATTTTATTGTATGTCGAATTTTATAACTATCGGTTTAGTCGACAAAATGGCTCATAGGAATCATACAATAACATTGTAACTTTGGCTTCTGTACGTATAATCAATATGTAATGTTCTATGAGAAATTTGTTACACTTAACTAAATGTAGGTACACCTTTTGTAAACGTTTTTATTATGAATAGAATTACTTTTAATGCGTTAGTGTGGAGTAAGAATTTTCAGAGACTTACATATTTTGGTAATTGCGTATTGGTAGCCGCAAAGTTTAGCGACAATATTGAACTAAGATACTTAGATTGTAATATACCTACATATATTTATGAAGCTCTAAGACGCCACATTCACTGCACTTAAACTGCCCGTGCCCTGCATTCGACGTGACATTTCGAATACAAGTTTGTCATACATATATTGTAAGTTAGAACCACTCCTAGAAAGTATGCGTACGGGTTATAAAATTCTGTACTTGGTACAGTTCGCTTCATAAACTGCATATAATAAGGACTATCACAGCAATTCGGTGTCTATGTTTGTACTATTGTTTTTAATTTTCACAGCGCGGCAGGCGGAAAGTGACGCTTGCTCAGGAAGGTTTTTTTGATTATACTTACAGAAGAACTAAACCAAATAAACAGAAGAACTAAAATTGAGATGTTGGCTACAAAATATTATTGAGAAATAGTAGGAGACCGTTTTCTTTGAGATATGATCGTGCCCATCGTTAGAAGCTTTTTATTGTTGGCCAGATGCCAAAAATCCCAGCAATGATTTACCGGTTTGTGCCCGTGTCAATATGCCTGTAATTTGATTATCTCTGTTTTGACTCATCCCAATGGAAATATTCTTGTTTCTTAAATTAATGAATTCAGCCCGCTGATTTGATAGTTCAATATCATCCTTCCGGTTTTAGATCTCTGGATTCAGCAGTACTATTCTGTTAAAATCTCACGATGAGATCTTGGGTAAAGTAAATTCACATCTAAGATTGACAGCTTACTTTACTTAAGTTTGACTTGACACTAGGGTAGTGTCAGGACTCAGATCATAGTTCAGTTCAGTTACTCCGGCTACCAATTTCATAGGTTAGAAGTAAGAATTAATCTGGATAAAAGGACCAGTTGTTTATCTTGTGTCGTTTATTTGTTAACTCGTTCGACCGCGCTGGGCTCTTGTTAACATGTTTGTTGTCGAAGACATGTTGCCTTGTTATTGTCGCCCATTAGTGACATGCAGGGTTTGGACGTGAACTGATTTCTATGGGTTATACTTAGTAGAGGGTAGCATCTATATTGTGGATAGACCATCTATTATTATCGTGTAACATTTGCACGTTGCCGGTAATTGAAATAGCTTTTTCATTTCTTATATTCGGAAAGTAGTATTATTATATTTATCTGACTATATTCAGATAAATATAATAATACTACTTTCCGAATAGTAAGATAGAAAACGCTGCTTCCCTCCCTGGAGAGAGAAAAATTCATACAAATTGCTTCCCACCTTAGGGCCGGAATTAACTTTGAAGATAGAACTGCCGTGAAGAGTTTTATGTAAAAAAAAACTGATTGAAAATAATGCTGGCATGTAAGCTTCTAAACAGCCAACGTGAACTTAGCGCTAACTTCTTTGAGCGGAATAAGCCGCATATTTTAAAATTTAAAAAGTCGACATAAATTAGCGGGATAATAATGTTATGTAGCTGTGCCGAAATAAAAAAAAATATTTTTCATTTCTCATATTCGGAAAGCAGTATTTTCTTGATCTGGTTATTGGGTAGAAAGTGCTATTTCCCTCCCTAGAGCGGGAAAAACTCATACAAATTACTTCCCACCCAAGGGTCGGAATGAACTTTAAAAATAGAACTGCTGTCAGCTGTGAAGAAATTTGTGTAATAAAAACTAATAAAAAAAAAATACAGCGGCAATGTGAGTTTCTAAACAGCCAGTGTGAACTTAGCGCAAACTTCATTGAGCGAAATAGGTCGCAACCATAGAATTAAGAAGTACGAAAGTACCTACTTATTAATTCTATGGTCGCAACAATAACGTGGCGAGTTCCATATTTGAAATTTAAAAATTCGACATAAATTAGCGGGATACTAATCTGTTATGTATCTGTGACGGAATTAAAAAAATAGTTACATTAATACCTAATCTTTTATGCTAAGATTTTAATTTAAAAATGAGTTCAAGCGATTCTGAAATATTGACACCAGATTCAATTAAAGACAAATTAAAGGTAAATTGTGTTATTAATAATCTTTTACCAGAAATCTCAAAAGAAAGATGAGTGAATGATTTTATGAAGTGGCGAGCAGAGAAGAATATAAAATAATTTTCCGAAAGTGTATTTCTTATATATTTTAAACGATTGCCTAACAAACTACAACCTTCTACGTTATGGAGCCGATATTAAATGCTCAGGAGTACACTTAGTGTAAAACACATTGTATTGTTATAGACGTACGTCAGCAACTCTTTTAGCCGATTCTGGGGCAAACATGACGACGTTAAAAAGACACGGAGGTGGAAATCCAGCACAGTCGCCGAAGGCTACATTGAGGATCCAATCCAAAATAAAACAAAAACTTCGAACAAATTAACTGAAACTATAAAAATACACCACAATTCGCCTCAGCCGTCAACCGCCAGGGAGTATCCGCCTGATGAAATACTAGAGTCTCCTACTTTTACAGATATCCAGAACACAGAAAATTTGTCATAATATATCAAATAGCATAAACATTCCAAGTAAAAAATGTAACTTTTAATTTCACGAATTGTTCGAATTTGACTATTAATTTTAAATAGAGTACCGATTTAAAATTAATAGTCAAATTACGACTAACATTATTATATATAGTGTTATCCATAAAAAGTTCAGATAAACAACTAGTTTTATTTTCCTCATATTCGAAATGAAAAGTAGAGTGCTTAACACGGGTAAAAGAATCAATTCCTACTCGGACTATAGCCGCCCTCGCTACGCTCGGGCGTCTAAATACCTCGGGAATTGATTCTTTCCACCCTCGGTTAACAATCTACTATAAATAAACAACTAGTTTTATTTTCCTCATGTTTCAAATGAAAAGTAGAGTGGCACGGCAAAAAAAATATTCAATTCCTACTCTGACTATAAATAGTAGATTGTTAACCTAGGGTCGAAAGAATTAATTCTTTCAAACCTAGGTTAATATAAAAAAATAGTAGATTGTTAATCTACTATTTGTTTTTTAATAGATCCACTTTCTTAATAGCTAATGACAGCCCTTACATAATCATAATTTTATTGATAATAGCGATGTAAAACGGAAGAATACTTACGAAATAGTCCTTTGGGCTAATTAATATTAGGTACAATATATTTATACGTCCTCAGACAATTTTTGTTTTCAAATATTTTCTCAATTAAATAACGTAATATGGCGGTATCGCTGCAACTTTCTCTCGAATTTTCTTTTGTAGATTAATTTAGTCATTCAGCAAGGTAGGCGTTACAACGCGAATTACCAACCTGTCAGTACCATTCATAATCTATTGAAAAGACTTATTGTCTGAAGAATTAGTTGCTTAGATATAAAAGCTATTATTTGCTTTTGGTGAAGAAACAATGTTTATTCTGTAACTCAATAAAACAAGAGAACATTTAATTGTTTTCTCTGCTTCGATATACTAATGTTCATTGTTTTCTCTATGTTACAAGCAGCTGACTTTAAAATTGGATTAATTCGTCATGGTCGGCAATAAATAAGGCGCTGTAAACAATGCGGCTGCTGTAGAGCTTTATAAAATTTTACAATTATGTTTGCAGAAATAAAAATGCTTTTAATGATGCCGTTAACCGTCGGGATGGATACCGAAGACATAAGGCGTAAACGATGGTACACTAGGTTTACAGTTTTATGGGTGTCATAACGTGGAGGAATGCATAAAATTGAGTGTGTCCGACATGTTGGTAGTGCAGCAGTATTCTGGCAAAGTTAGTGCTAATCAATAGTGTTATATGACTTAACGTGACTCGTCGATGATTTTCCGATGAAGACCAAGTTTCAAATAATAATAATACGTTTATTTTCCAAATAATTGCCTTACAACTATTAGTGAGCAACAATAGTGTATGAGAGGAGTAAAGTACGCTCAAAAACAAAACCTTTTTTAACCCTTTTTTTTGCCTCTCTGGTCGGAGCGGAAGGGCATGTCAGACTTTTACTGACTAAAACCCACCCGTGTACCTTCACTTGCCTGTAGGCCAGGGCCACGGTTTCTTTTAGCCCTGACTCCTAAAATAGAAAGATCCTTTGTCTTAGGAGCCAGTGTCTTCGCATTAATAGTGCACAAAAAGTTATGAGATTGTTCATGTAGTGCTTTTAACAAATAAGTGATTAAGCTCACTTTATGTATTTATGCTCATCGTATAATAAATCTCCTTATCTTGACTTATACATTAGAAGAACATTTCGTTTCTCTTACAATTGAACACAGAATGCAATAGCTGTACCCACGATTGCCACAAATATACATAACTCGACTTTTCTATAGTGAGTGTTGCCTGGGTTTATAAACAGCTGATCGTTCAGTACTATTCGCTTGTTTCATTATCATGTTAGTGAAGATTTACATAACATACGGGTAATGTTTATATTTTCATAAGGGAAAGACAGAAGTGTACCGTTATGATCACAAATAAATTACTATGGACAGCGCGACAATAATATCGGATTTCATGATTAATTCATTGATAGCTGTCGTTAAGATGACGGCCAATATGTGTGACCATTTGTGGAAGCACAAATATGTGACATCGAAGGAATAACAAAACTATTAGACGAGACAAGTGAAGCTAATGGATGATACATATGTACATTTCAAAAAGCTGTCACCTCTTATAATGTAATAAGTAGGTAATATAAAGAGTAGTACATATAATGAGTTTTTTCTTAAATATTATACATAATAGTCAGGAATGATTCGACCCTAACAATCTGACTTATCCAACCCAAAGCTCTGACTGCTCTGGGTACGTCTATGTACCCCTTATTACTCTGGACTTATGACTAAAAAAGTGCAAGATGGCACTCTCTGTCTATCCTCTGAGGAAAACAGCTATGATCATAAGCGATAAAGTAAAATGTTATATTAATAATGTGGAACTGTGCAAAATTTATGTTAGCTATTCACATCATTGTCAGCGGGGGTGGTGTAGGCGAGTTCCCACCTATTTATGCTCCATAGTTCATGGACAATTTGGCTCTGTCATCTTTGGATCTCTTGGGACTTAAAGCCACCACTACCACTCACTAACAACTAGAGCACTTTAACAGCTCGGAAACTATATATATACTTGGTTAAGTCAATGGTAAAAAGAGTGCAAACGACGTCAAGTGAACGAGAACGGTCACTTTAGTACTTTAGCTGTATGTGCTTTCTGAATTCAGGAGTAAGACTGTCAACTTAATAGTTAACTGAATTTAGTATGTGACTAAGAAAAAGCAAATGGTTCAACTGTAGATTGCTCAATGTTTTTGTATCCAGTCATGTATCACTTCAACATAATAGTCTTATACCAAGGGGTATGTCGTTACCCAGTAACTGTAAATTGTAAAAACTTGTGGAGGTCAGACGAGTAGTTTTCGGTTCTCGCGTTTACGGTGCTAACGTCTCTCCGTACCCGAGTGTACGTCTCGTTGTCCAGTGCTTCGACTATGATAGCCATCTTGCGCATTTTAAACCGGGGCATAGCCGTGCGTTACATTTCATGTACGGGTTCAAACTGATCTGGAGCCAGCCAGGGTAATCGGCGGTCCCAAGCAGTAAGCGAGGCGTCACCTAGGCGTTGCCGAGTCGACGTATCAGAGCTGCAAATCCATTTTGGTTATGTGCTTACGTTAGGTCGACGCCTGTTTGACGGCGAGGCGAAAGTCGATATGGCGACGATCCTTTTTCGAGTTGATATGTGTGCTATATATGACCTTTACAATTTCATTGTGTGTCCTCGTTTATTTGAATGCAATTCAAATGAGCGAAAACAGTTTTTATTAAGTTTCTCAATTCATGTTTATCCAAAAATTCCTGCTTAACGGAAAACAGCAACAAATTAGGTAACGTAATATTTAACTAGTAGGAGAACATCGTTAATTAAATAATTACCCTAATTGGATCCAAGTGTATTAAACCTATCAGCGTTTATGTTAAGAATATCTTATGAATGCCAGGTAGTTCAAGGGAAGCCTTACATTATCCGCGATGTATTCAAGAATATTGGAAATGTGCGATTACAATGTTGTACGCGTACATAAATTAAAATAGTATTACTTTATCTTTGTTGGCTTCTTTATAAACTTCAAGCGCTCTTACCTACTACTAACTTACTCTTCGGGAATGTCAGGTGTTTTCAGGATCTACGGTCATGCTCATGCCATAAGGAATTTCATAAGGAATGAAACACTATAATATAGAAGTAGGAGAGTATATGACAAGCAGCTGGGATAAATTGCATATTTTATGTAGCAGATCTTTATTCTATATCACTATTAATGTGATTCGGATTTCGTCCGATATCATGTAATACGTCTGCATCTTTCAGAATGCTGCTCGCCCACTCACTTGACGCAGAGTCTCGCTGTAAAATGAAGAGTCTGCGGATTTTGATTGTTGTTCATCGAGACGATATTTTTAGTAAGTTTCCGGACAAAGAATTAGGTTTCTGACGTCGAGCGAGTATATCAAGTGGTGACGAGGACACTAGCTGTCGTAACGCATTTTTATAATACCATTCACCTAAATTACAATGCTATTAATTAACCAGTTTGTGTTAAGGGATAATAAACTTTATTAAAATGTTGGCAATGAATATTGGCAGGTATTGTCAAAATAAATAATTTGAAGATATGAGTTATCGAAAAATGTGTTCGTTTTGTATCGGCATGCGGTTTACATATACCTACATCTTCGAAGCTCAATAAGTTGTAGCAGTTATTGTTGCTATTCAGAACTCGGTCGAATATTGTCGTATTCGCGGGATCGTTTATTTTGGGTGTTAGAGCGACGAGAGCGTTGACTCAGTAAGATTACGATTTAAATATAGGCGGGGGCGAGTTGCCAAATCATTGGGGAAATGTTCGGACCCAGCATCGTGGCTCAAGAATTTCATATACGATTGTTTCATTAGGGGGCTTGAACTCAATCTTCATATCAAATAGTTGAAATACATTCTTTGAAGTCAAACTAAATTATTGGACGTAAACATTACAGTGATTGAAATAGAAATAGTTATAATAGCTCATTAAGTATTTATTTCCCTTAATTGTTATATTACTGAAGCCGATATCAAACAATTAAAGGAAATAAATGTGAACCAGTGAATGAGTGATTATCTTTACATACATACTTAGATCACACAATGTCTCCGAAAGTACGTTTATTTCGGGCGCTTATAAAAGTTTGAAAGTTTCTTAAATACACAACACTAATCCGTGAAACTGTAGTATGTTATAGATGACTGACTTATACATAAAATGTAATACATAACATATTTGTAAACTCAATAATTTTATATGATTACTAAAAAAATTAAAAACAGCACTTCTAACTTTTGACAACAAAAATAAACAACACAATTAATCTCCAAAAAGAAAGATTTTCTGACAATTTAATAGCTTGTATTTCCTACACGAGCCCGTACCACTTCATTAGGACGATGTGGTATGCTGTATACCAAATTTCTATTATGGTTTTGGTCTATGTTTGACCATTTTTCCACTGGCGCACTCCTTTGCACACTTGAGGTAGCTGCAGCTGGAGAGCGTTGTTTACCGCGTCTCCCGAGCTCGTCCCATAAATGCTCTGAGGGGTTTAAGTCCGGGCTATGAGCTCGCTATTCCATGTGGGTGATATCGACGTCTTGTATACTATATGCGTTGACCAAATGTGGTCGTGCATTATCGTGCATAAAAATGGAATTTGCGCCCATATTCACCAGGAAAGAACCAACATGCACATTTAAAATCTCCTCTACGTATCTGGGAGCCTACGTATCTAGACTCATCGGAATACATAACCCTGGACCAATTATCATCTGTCCATCGGATGTGTTCTCGAGCAAATCGCAAGCTGGCAACTCAATGTTCTCTAAGCAGTTTAGGGCCATTTGCTGGCCTATAAGGCTTTATGTCAACTTCACGAAGTCGTCGCAGGATTGTACCAGAACTCAGATTGTTGTGGTGAACTTCTTGAAAGCTATTTTGGACCTGAACAGCCTTTTTACTCGCCTTTTCTTAACATAGTTCTCACGAAGAATTGGTCTTCTCGTACAGTTGTGCACCTTGGCCTACCATTCATGCTGCATATCTCTTGAAATCGCTAGCAGTACTCCGCTGACTCCTTCGTTCTTCTACCATGGTGATAATTCGTGAACATTCTTCAGGAGATAATGACATGTTGATGAACAAAATGCTGTGATCAGCACCCTAATTGTGGAACAGACTATTACTAGAAATTGAAATCATTTTGAAGCATATTGCAAATCCATACTCCAAATGTTTTTTTTTTTTTATAATTATAAACTAGCGCTTGACCGCAATCCCGCCTAATGGTAAGCAGTGATGCGATCGTTGACAGTAAAGCGCGCTAGTTTATTAAGAGCCTATTCACTCAGAAAACTGAGCGAATAGGAAGAAAGACGGCAGTTGAGCGAGGTGATGCAATGTTAAACCCAACAACACGACCAACGATGCTGCACCAAAGGGAGATTGATCTGAAGACCCTCCACGACCAAACTCCCAACACAACAACATTTGGCGCATCGTACCCGGCACACATCGCAACACAACTGCTCAGACCCGTCCTCCGTACGGCTTCACCAGACGAAAACAGTGTCTGCCCAATGATGTAAATAACGCAGTGAATGTTGTTGAAGTGTCAAAGTGAAACCCTTGCTACTAATAGTGTGTTACGCAATTATCTGCAGACCAAAAAGCTGTTTATAATGACAGCTAAAAACAAAAGCTAAAAATATTCTTTTATAAAAGAATCGAAATTTTATATTTTTCAAAATTCAGAGATTTTTAAATTTAAACTTAAGCCTGTTCAAATGAAACCTTTTTTGAAATGAGCGACACTTATCTTGGATCTATGTACATAACTTTGGGAGATATCCCGGTTTTTCTAAGGGACCCGTTATTTTTGTGGCCCAGTGTATTGGCGGATCAGAAATTCCGAGTAAGCAAGGTCCGACGCTCTAGGATTCATAACTTTCATAAGCAATCATGTGCGATTACTATCGGGATAATGCAAATTTAATAATCCCTTCATTACCCTACGCTTTTCTTTCTTTTCATAAATCTAATAATTGTCCCTTTTATTTCTACATATACTTTGGTGTCATAATTAACTGTATTCTTATTTTTATTGGCCAAAATGTAAAACTGTCCCTCACTCGGCTATGAATGTAAATTATTACGACTGTACCTCGATTCGTTAATTCTCAATTTGCTTAACTCATTAAAACAAACAAAACTTAGTTAGTCAACTAAGCTAAACATGCAAATTAGAGAGGTAATTCTGAAATGTAATTCCGAAATGCTTACAAAAACATGGAGAATGATATTAAACAGATTGTTAATCGTATTATCGAACTAATGTTCTTATTCAATGTGGAGTTTGCTCGGTTTTTAGGTTGTCTGTTTTGTTTCAAAGTTACTTAAAGTTAATAGAGATTGTTTTAACACATTACAAGTCAACTTAATTATGGGTATCCTTTGTATAGAATATAGGCAAAGAACCACTAATTAAATTACAAATATTTGCACCAATGACAGTGCCATGTTATCTCCTGGAAGTTCTCTGTCTAATCTAAAGTTGCCTGGAAGAGATTGCATTTGCGATAAGGCCGCCTATTGTATTATATATTTTTTAGTGTTGAATGTATTTTTTGGTGTAAAATAAAGTTACCTTACTATCGTTATGGTACTGGGACTATCAAATGACCTACAGCTTGAACGTCCGAAATAAAATATAAAATCTGGAAAAATACAATTGTGACTTCATTTCTTAATTAACTTCCCATTACCTACGTGTGTGCAAGGACAATCCAATAAACCTTTTCTTTGCAATTTTATGCAGTACATAATGGTTTTTCTACATGTTTAGATAAAATTAGCTCATGACGATTATAGAACATAATAAACATGCACCATGGTTCTTGACGGCTACTTACAAAGTGTGACTAAAGATTATAAAAAAAAACTTGCAAGCTTTTCATTAGTATTCAAAATTTATATAGCTGGAAGAACTCTATCAAAAACTTATTTTGTTTATTAATAAAGTTATGGCACTAATAAAATAAACTGGCCAGTACTGTTGGGATCCTTGGGTTTATCTTGATCATAGTACATTTTCACACTAAAACCTGTCTCTTGGGAGAGATGCTTCATTTTAATGGAATGTAGTAAAAATTGTTACAATGCCGCTACTAGCGATAAAAAGGCAGTGACATAATTATATAGGTGTAACTTTTTCTTTGTTTAAAAAGTTTGCTACATCACAAGGTTCAGTTTTAATAGGCAATTTCTTTACAGCAAATGATTAATTTTGTAATGTCTTTAAAGTAAATTAATCATTCATCATTTTAATTTTTTGAGGATTATTTTATTTTTATTAATCCTGTGGCACTAGTTCTAATTATCCAAACCTACCTATTACTGTTTTATAATTCACTTATTTTATTTTTCATTTACCACCAAAACAATTCATATTACTCAGATACCTAGGTAAATAACTTTAGTAATTATTCGTAGTTATGGTTATAGACACCACGGAAAAGGGATTATTTAAGGATTGAGGGACAACTTCTGTAAAGGATGAGCATTAAAACTCCTGCTGTTCCTACCCGACATATGGCCTATATAAAGTTTTAATCGCAGGCTATCTCCGAATTTTATATGATACTTAAATTTTGCTACTTATTCGTTTAATTTATTAAAACTTTAAGCAAATTTTTGTAGTAGGTATACATTTCTGTAGTGTTATCATCATCATCATCATCATCTCAGCGTTAATCCCAATCGCATCCGAAACCTTTTCAGCTTTGGAGTCTGGGGTCCGCTTTACCAGACTAACTGCTGATTTTGGCTAAACTTCGATATTTTCCGTGAAGCGACTTACATCTGACCTCTACAACCCGCAGGCGATATTGAAGCATTGCAGCTAGACTAATTGTTGGAATTTTGAGGGCTCCAACAACCCGTAATGACTGCCATTGATGTTCGTATGGCAACCGGGACCAACGGCTTAACGTGTTTTCCGAGGTACGACCAGACCAGTGCAAATATTCATATTCATGCATACAAATATTTTCACTGCGCGGGGATCGAAGCCGCGCCTCCTTGCGCAGCGGCCGCCTTCGCTACCGCTACGCCACAGAGACTGTTTGGAACTTAATGGGCTATGGCATGATTTTTAATATTTCCTACAATTGCATTTTTGCGTAAAGCCGCTGGTCCCGGCTGTCACTTGCATATTTACAGTATTGATTAAAAGCTGTAAATCTGGCGGTCAGCCTTTCGAAGGGTATCGTATTATATTACCTACCCAGTAACTTTTTTGTGTAGTGTGTTATGTCTAAATCAGTGAGGATGGTTATTTACTTGGCAAAAACCAGCCCTTGGTATAAATGATGTCTATTTTGTGTGAGAGAAAAGTATAGATAAGATCGAAAAATGTTTCGTCACTATATTGTGGTAGACATATTCATTTCAATTTTCATAAATATTTTCAGCCAAACCTTCGACCACAATGGGCTGACGATAACATAATTATTCTATTATTATCTATAATTTATAAAACAGGAACACTGCGGTTTAGATAAATTCTATTTGTAAAATTTTGGTCACATGTTGTTCTAACCACTTCCTGTGTATGGTTCCTAAACAGAAAACGTAAAGATTACGGTATTCTTTGAAAAACTACCCATTACAAACTTAATTATTCCTAATATAATTAATTAAAACAAAGATATATTGAATAGAATTTTTACACACCCGGGCAGTCTGTTTTTAATTTTAAACAGTTTCTTTCTGGCATGTCTGTGTTAAATAACATTAGCCATTTTACTTTAGTTGTATACCCTTTGACTATTAGATTAGAATATTTATATTCCGACTTGATTTTACTAAAGATACCGTGTTCTGGAAATTGGTAGTATTTAGCGCTTACGCATATTTACAACTATCGGTATCAAGGCACACCACCGATTGATGAACATAAAATTAAAGCAGAGGCTTTTAATTTTATGTTAGATTTTTTACTCTTATGTGTAAAGTCTTATTTATATTGAACCATACAATATACCAACTGATTGATGAAGAAAATTGTGGTTACGTTACAAATCCACGCCAATGACAAGACCCCATATACGTGTGCGTCTGTGTGCACGCACACATGTACTTTAATGGGTCTTTCCATTGGATACTTAATATCATGTCCTACGTGTCCTGTCAACTGCACGTTATAGAAACTGATGAGCGCTAATGGCGCTAAATTCGTTGACGATTCCTGGGCCGACTCCATTTAGATTGCCATTGTCGACACGCTAAGAAAGAACGATCCAGCGTAGTAGATACTTCGTCCTTTTTGTTTTATTGTACTGTACAGCGGCAATGTGATTTATTGTGTATTTTTGATTATTTTTAAGACAAACAATCACCTATAATAAAATTATATAGATCTATTCTGAACAATTACCCTCCATCATCATCATCATCAACATCATCAGCCTCTACTCGTCCACTGCTGGACATAGGCCTCCTCCATGGCACGCCAACAAGCTTGATCCTGAGCAGTTCTTTGCCAGCCACTACCAGTCACCTTTTTGATGTCGTCGCTCCATCTCGCCCAAGGGCGTCCTACACTACGTTTGCCGAGACGCGATCTCCACTCGAGGTCTCGTTTACCCCAACGGTTGTCAGTCCTGCGGCATATGTGACCAGCCCATTGTCACTTTAGCTTGCTAATCCTCTCAGCTATGTCGGTGACTTTGGTCCTTTGTCGGATCACCTCATTTCTGATGCGGTCCTTTAGAGAGACGCCCAACATAGCCCGCTCCATAGCTCGCTGAGCGGGTTTAAACTTATAGACTAGTCTGACCGTTAGCGTCCAAGTCTCGGTTCCGTAAGTCATGACGGGTAGGACGCACTGGTTGAAGATATTAGTCTTCAAACATTGGGGTATGGGCGACGAAAATACCCGACGATGTGTACCAAATGCTGCCCATCCCAGCTGGATCCTTCTATTTGCCTCCTTCTCGAAACTCATCATCATCAACCTTTTTTATCGTCCCACTGCTGGGCACAGGTCTCCTCTCATACAGAAAAGAATTCAGCGTAATCACCACGCTTGCGCAATGCGGGTTGGCGATTTCAGACTTACAGCCTAGATTTCCTCAAGATGTTTTCCTTCACCATCAGTCATTGGTGTTCAAGATATACTTAGAAAGTACATACAACTTTAGAAAAGTTACATTGGTACTTGGTCTCGAAGTTGTTTTTCCCTAATTGCAACGTTTGCCCGAGGTATACATATTCTGAAATAACTTAGAGCGGCATTCCTATTACGGCCACCGGTACCGGAGTGACCCGCTCATTGAACATAATTTTGGTCTTGTCTAAGTTTATCCGGAGACCGATGCGTTGGAAGGATTCAGCTAAGTTGGTCAGCATTTGTTCCAGCTCTTGCAGCGTTTCCGTTTACCCACCTCCATAGTGTTTATTAATTTTGTTGAACAAGTTGGCAGGGAAATACATGTCACGGGTTCTGAATCATGTTATTATGAATTATCAACATGATTCAGAACCCAACTGCTTTAAAAATAGTTGATTAGTAAAAAAAAATCTTAATGAAAATTGAAATACAAATACTTAAGTTATTCCTGTATATTTTAATTCCGCAGGTATTTCACTTTTGTAGGCAACAGCTGTTTGTTTCTAAATAATGTTTTTAAAAAGGGCAGCTAGGCAGCAGATTGTGCGTCGATCTCCCTACCATCCTTCATAATATAATAAACTCGATTTTTTTTACTTTGTCTATGTTTTATATGATTCCAATATTCGGTATATAATTAGACCAGCAACTAGATCAGGATACTTTTACCCGATCGCAGGGATGGTCGATGAACATCGATGTTTGATAATCATCGATGTTGAATGCAAAAACATGGATGTTAAGGCATTGATGTTAAAACATCGATGTTTAATAATTTTTCTTGTTGATATACGAAAAATATCCTAAAATCTATGTTAGCGGAATCAATCATCGATGTTAATTTACGGCCTCACGCACGGCATGACTCATGTAACTTACCCTTACTCCTCCATTTCGCACGATCTCTGGCATCCCGTGGTGTGAGATTGTTGACACGCATGTCATCTCTTACGACGTCAAGCCAGCACTTCTTTGGTCTACCTCGCTTGTTCCGGCCCGGCGGAGGCGCCATGGCAAGACATTTGTTACCCACGTAGCATGCCGGTTTTCGTAAGACGTGACCGTACCAGCGTAGGCGAGTTTGTCTGCTATGTCACGGACACGAAGACTGCCACGGATGCGGGAGTTCCTGATGTGGTCTTTCCGCGTAACTCCACACATTCACCGCAGCATGTTCATCTCCGTGACACGCAGCTCCTGTTTGTTTCGCTCATGCACAGGCCACGTCTCACTGCCATACAGAAGAACAGGTCTAATGATGGTCTTATAGACCTGTCCTTTAAGCTTAACCGGAATTTTGGGGTTGCAAATGACACCCGTCACCTCACGCCATTTTGTCCAAGCTGCGGAAATGCGTGCCTTAACGTCGCAATCAATGTCGCCGGACGCGTGGAGCACAGACCCCAAGTATTTACACTGGTCTGTGCACTCGACCATGTCTCCGCCTATGCACACAGACATAGGGTCTGTCCTGTTGCTGGCCATGTATACCGTCTTCGCCTCATTGAGTTTAAGACCTCCGTTCTCAAGCGAATTCTTCCACACATTCACCAGCCGCACCATCCTTTCCCTGTCCGCGTCTGCCAGCGCGATATCATCAGCATACATGAGCAGCCAGGGAGGTTGCTCATGTGAATTCTTGATGCTGTCTGACAAAACGTCCAATATCACGCTGAACAGAAACGGACTAAGGACGGATCCCTGGTGGACTCCGACGGTGATGGGGAAGGGTTTGGTGTCGCCATGAGTGGTCCTAACAATGCAATCGGAATTGAGGTATATGTCTCGAATTATGTCAACATAGGCTTCTGGTACCCCTTTGAACCTCAGTGCCCACCAGGTCACCCCCCGAGGGACACAGTTGAAGGCCTTCTGCATATCTAGAGAGCATTTGCAGAGGCGTGTTCTTCGATCTGTATCTCTCCATGGTGATCCTTAGGGCGAATATAGGGTCCATGGTTCCGTACCCTGGGCGAAACCCATATTGACACTCCGAGACAGCACACTCCTGCCAGATCCGGGAGTCTAAAATCCTCTCAAAGATTTTCATGGTGTGGGACATGACCTTTATACCGCGGTAATTACTACACTCCTGGACCGAGCCCTTGCTTTTGAAGACTGGAGTGATGATACTCAGCCTCCATTGGTTCGGGATTTTGCCGTTCAGGAGCACGCGGTTGAGGAAGTTCGTTAACATGCCCACACCGCGAGGACCCATCGCCTTCCAGGCCTCAATGGGGACTCCGTTAGCTCCGACAGCTTTCCGATTCGGCATGCGACGAAGAGCAGTTTGGACTTCCACAGGCGTTATCGGGGGCACTAATCCAAGGTTCGGAGGGAGTTCCGGTGTCTACACCTCTTTGTGCTGCTTATTCAGCAGCTCGTGGAAGTACGAGCACCATCTCTCTTTCACCGCGTGGTCCTCGCAAAGCAGGTTGCCGGTAGGGTCTTTTACACAATGGCACTTGGATATATCCTGTGCCGCTTTGACCCTGGAACGTGCCAACTTGTAAATGAGCTTCTGCCCCTCAGACGATTCCAACTTCTCGTAAAGCGGTTGCAAGTGGTCTCATCTGGCTCTGGCTACAGCTCTTTTAGTGGCACGTTTGGCAACCTTATATGCGTCGCGATCTTCAGGAGATCCGGTCGCCTGCCACGTTTTGAAGAGGGCTCTCTTCACCCTTATTTCCCTTATAACTTACGAAATAATTAAGGTAAAGGCACTAATGCTCGACACTTAAATGAAAACACTAGGTTTATATGAAAATAATTATATATTTACAAAACAAATTAATCACAGCTTTTTAATATGAATGCACTGTGTCTTAGAAAAGATCTTAAAGAATAAAATTTCCAATAATCAACATCCTTTTAATTATTAATATATATTTTTGTTATTTAGTCTTAAGCACTAATAGATAACATCACAAAAAGTGAAAATCACCATCAGTAGACAGTTATATGCACTAATAGTTGACATAGTATTTAATTAATGTAGTTGGAGTTTTGCACCAGTGTGCTTGATTAATTTAAATAATAATTACTTATCCATCAACTTCTAAGGCACTATCAAATTTGTACTTAATTCTATCAACAGTTATAATCATATTTGGTACATCAAGGAATTTTATTTTGGGCACGCCACAATAGCGGCGGTGTGTACTCTCTTTGAGGAGTGGCTAGAGAGGCGCCACGGCGTCCTCACCTTCCGCCTGACGTATGTCCTCACCGGACACTGTTGTTTCGGGAGGTTCCTGTTCCGTATAAGGCGGGAGGAAACGCCAGGGTGTCGCCATTGTGTGAATCGCCTTGAGGACACGGTGGAGGTCTGAGAGCACCGCCTTGTCCTTGTAGCGGCGGTCCAGGTCCAGGCCATGGTTGCAGCCACCTCCTTCTGCGATGCAGTGATGCTGGCAAAGGAGGAGGCGGAGCGTTTGAGGCAGCGGCAATCCCAGCGCCCTCACGCCACTAGCCGCCGCAGGAGACGCCTTGGTCGGGAGACGACATCGAACTCCCAGCCACCGTAGGCGCGGGCCTGCGGGCGGTGAGCAGTGGACAGCTCGCCGCCCGGTAAGGACCAGGCCCGAGCCGACGGCGCGTTGTGTTTCACGCGCGCCTCAAAGAGATGTCAGCACATCGTGACGGGGTCCACGAAGATCGATGACTCCTGGGTCAGGGTTGAGGGTTGGTAAAAAAGAAACCGTGGCCCTAGTCGTCGCATAGGCAAGTGAAGAAACACGGGTGGGTTTTAGTCATTAAAAGTCTGACACGCCCTTCCGCTGTGCCCAGAACGGGAGAAGTCATTTGATGATTTCCCATTCCAACAAAATAAAAAAAGGAATTTAATTATTTGAGATTAAGTTATAGCTTACTAATATCCCTATCATTTTCTTTGAATACTATTTTAGACTCATCACATGCTACCATTACCATAACTTCAATATCTGTTTTAAGTAGTTACTTTTTGGAAAATACACACATGTATGTAGTATCTCTTTTTGCCAGGAAACTTAACATGGTCATCTTGCTTAATTCTACTCTCTTCCTCATTTCTTTCTTCTTCGTTTTCATCATCAGTGACTTCATAAGAAATATCATTCACGTTATCTCCAGATTCTACCCATTCTTCTTCGGTAGTTGAGCTATTATAGTCCGTCTTTTTAGGATTGTTTCTTATAATATTTTTATGTTTCTCAGTCTTAAGTTTTCGTGCTTCTTCAGTAGCTTCTTTCTTTTTTTCCTTTCCCATTTTTCGGATCATTGGTGTCTTACCCTTTATTCAACAGAGTTACCCTAGGTACTACAAATTTTATTGCCGTAGTTGACGTAGGAACTCCTCGTCTGCATTCTTGAATAGCGGCTTTCTTATCAGCCTCAGAGTAACGAAACATCTGTCCTTTTATTGGTGGCATAATAATCAGTCTAGAACAGTAGAACCAATAATTGACATCACATATACCCTAATAGTAGACACCATGTCTACCTTTAGTTAAAGTGATCCAAAATTGTTGATATCTCTACAGTAAGCTTTTTATTGGAAATAGAGTTCAAACTCGAACCGAACCTCGTTTAATATCTTGAAACACCAATGGATGACACGCATGTCATCTATTAGAAATTCATTATTTTTGGAACTAATAGTAGGCATATCATAATTTGTCAGAAAAATATTACCAAACCAAGAAAATCACGTTTATCACTATCCCAACTCATCTATATATGTTGAAAAATAAGTAAAAAGTATGTTTTAACTATAAATTTCGCTTCAAAACTCACCTTCAAATTTCGGCGTCCTTAACGTAAAAAATAAGAAAATGCGGAATGCGTGCTCACTTCGTTACATGATTGACAACAACTGACGATAATTTGAAAATTTGGTTAGAAACTGGCGGGAGTTTTTGAGAACAATTCATATATGGTGCTAGGTGTCCTATGATATTATAATAAGAGTCATTTTACTAAAATTGATTTTAATACAAGAACATTTTTTCGTAGGTGTCATCCTTTAGGTTACTGCCTGGCATTAGTGACTTTACCTTACCCGAAATTAAAAAAAAAAAAAGTGGTAAAATATTTGAGTAGGTACTATCGCGGCATCAATGAAATCCGAAAGTTCGTTTATTTATCAACAAAGCAAAAATCATCGATGGTTGGTGTCCAATATCGATGTTAGATTTTCGCTTATAACGGTCGATGTTCACATTGATGTTTTTCGGTCAACCCTACCCGATCCTAATCGTAATGTAAGTTCCCGTGTTAGCATTTTTGATCTCCACGAGGACGAAGGCCATGACAAAAGAATGCAATGTTGGAGAAGTCCCTAATATTGATCCTGAATACCACTTTGGATAACGCTTAAATGAAATGCTTGGTTCAATTTTTAAGCATAAGTTGTCGTTAAATATTGCATAATGAGGAAATTCAGATACGGGTTTTGTGTCATAGAGAAAAGACTTACTGTGGTCACCTATATTCAGATTAAACGATAATCCATAGTAAGTTACTAAGCTCGTTAGTATTCAGATGTCGCTCGTAGGCCGTCGCTTATGTCACGCGACATATAATACCGACCTATACGAAGTTTGGTAATTATGGAAAATTATACTACTCATGGACTAAGCTTGCGGTTATATGCCTACGTTTAAGGCATCGTCCTAATAGAAAGCGAATACGCGATCATCGTAGGTTCGTGAATTTTACTTGTTCAACACATTGAACTCGACCTCGGATCCTAACTGACCTTAAAGCAGCGCGACCGCGTGGAGCGATTGTCAGTTAGGACAACTATTCGATATACGATGATCGCGCATTTACTTTCTATTAGGACGATGCCTAAGTCACATCAAGTCCCTGATCAGGATGATGTCATTCCTTTTTGCATAACCAGCACTTGAGCTTCACAAATCAGAAAGATTTGTGATACTTTGTTTGCAATATCGGGCCCCAAGTGTAATTTTTGTAATCGAATCCAATCGACCTTTGACATTGTTGTAGCCACAAAGCAATAGAAAAATTGCCAAAGTTTAGTATTGATGTGACACCCGAGAGTAAGGAGTAAGAACATAAATTAGTAAACTTTTGCACAGCACAGGTGATTTATAAACATTTAGGTTGCAGGCCAAGTTTTTAACTTATGTACACAATGTTGAAAAATAAACTGCCTTGGACTAATTTGTTGTTACAATACTATTGATAATAACACAAAATCACATTTGCATTCGACGGAGGGTTGATTAGAGGATGGGTGTATCTTTCAGTACACCTACATTTTACCAAGATTGGCATTATCTGGGTGTAAATCCAGGGCGCTACTGAGAAATTCTAGATGGAAATGCCCAATATCACTTTTCCAAATCAAGCTTGAACTCAGAACCTCATGATTAAATATTAATGAATTATCATAGATTTTAATAAAATAGCTGGCTCAAAAGTAAGGTAACAGTTTTGAAGTTCGACTGGTGTACCACAACCATTATAACAACAAAACAGTTAATCTTTCAAGAAGCTTTAAAATTATGTATCAGTAACAGTTCTTTGATCAGTTCATACTTCAATCAGCCGCTTCAGAAGTTTTGTTCCTACTTGTTCTTGTTCAGTTATCAACAGACTGAGCAATATATTTCTGAACGCTAATTTTAGATATAAGTTTATAGTGTACTTACTTAAAGTAGACACGCTTCACATAAAGAAAATAGAAACGAATTAATACATTGCGTGCATGAAAACACATGTCCATAAATTCAGTATATTACATATTATATATGTATAAGAATTACCGTCACATATCAAGTATACTATTGAGATTGAAGACGCGCATCAGGAAAGATTAGCATAAGTTACTAATAAAAAGGGAAATACATTAGTAACTAATACTACCTATAGTTGAACACATGTTAGTGGATATTTAATGACGCTAAATTTTACTAATAAGTCTGCACAGTAAGAGTTTGCTCGCACATTACGGCGCGGCGGTTCAGTACTGCGTATCAAACATCCAGCCGGTTTGCCCGCTCTTCCATATTCAGTGGATGTAAATCGGTAGATATGCTGAATTGAAAAAGTTTGGACCTGTTGTAGTGGATTTATAAATTTGATTTTTGTGTGTTTTCATTTAATGATATATACTTATACAAAAAATATCAGTAGCTAGGACTAACTATTTTGAAGATAAATGTTAGACTATAAGAATGGAATAAAAACCGGCCAAGTGCGTGTTGGACTCACGCACAAAGGGTTCCGTAGCAATGATTTATGAAATTAAAGGATTTAAGTTATTTGTATGAAAGATTACGCGGTAATAAGCGGTTTACGATTTACGAGATATAAAAAAAAAAAAACTACTTACTAGATCTCGTTCAAAACAATTTTCGTTAGTAGTTTTTACAGTAATGTACATCATATGTTTTTTTTTAGATTTTTCATTTTCTTTTTTCCACTTTGGAAACGTCTGTCACGCAAACTATTCGATTTAGAAAAAAAAAATATTTTAGAAACCCCGATATCATTTTTGAAGACCTATCCATAGGATACCCCACACGTATGTGTTTGGTATCTATGGATATCGTAATTATTTTTTATTTTTGCATCAAAATCTTAATGCGGTTCACAGAATACATCTACTTACCAAGTTTCAACAGTATAGCTCTTATAGTTTCGGAAAAAAATGGCTGTGACATACGGACGGACAGACGGACAGACAGACATGCCGAATCTATAAGGGTTCCGTTTTTGCCATTTGGCTACGGAACCCTAAAAACCATAGCTCGACCTATCCTTGTGCGCGGTATGTGATACTGACTTTTGTACTTACCGCAAAATTCGTGTTGTAATATCTCCAAGAAAATTCGGACCGCGTTTCAACGATAAACTTTTCCACAGTACGACATTCAAGTTGGTTTTCTTAGGAATTCTGGTACCTTAATACACACATCAAAAGTGTCTAGGGATCAACATATATTTTTGCAATAACTTTTCTCCTGATTGATATTAATTAAAATTTTCTTTAAGGATTCATCAAATAAAGTGTTTTCGTTTGTCACAGTAACGATAAACCAAGTCACCTTTGCATTAATAAAGAAATTTGCCATTTTCCTAATAAAGGGATATTTGACATTTGAACCACTAACACAAAAGTTCGAAAAAAAGACTGAAATAACAGTTTTCTCTAAAATTTTATTGGGTAACTTAAACAATTAATAATCCGTATTTCTACCGCGAACACTAACAACACAAGAACATCGGTTTGGCATACTCAAAATGAGTTCATCCAAATCACGCTGTGGAATGGCCGCCCATGTTCGTTGCAACAACAAAAAAAGGTCTTCTTGCGACTGGATACCCTCCATATTCGGCAGAGCTCTTCTCTGTAGCATATCCCATGCATGCTCAATCGGGTTCAAATCTGGCGACTGAGCAGGCCAGGGCAGGACATTGATGTTAGCTGCGGCGAGAATCTGTCTTACAACTCTTGCGGTGTGCGGTCGTGCATTATCATGCATTAACTGAAATAAGGGACCAATTTGCACTTGTAGAGGAACGATGACGTCTGATACAATCGTCTCAGCATAAATTTGAGCGTTGAGGTTGCCTCTGATCCAAATCAACTCAGTTCTTCCGCCGATCCAAATACCCGCCCATACCATGATGGTTCCACCACTATAAGGATGGACTTCCTGGCAGGATTTTAATCGCTGTTGGCGTCCAGGGGTTCTCCAGTGTCGTATACGTCTTGTATCCGGTCTCATACCAAAACGAGACTCATCAGAAAAGCACACGAAACGCCATTGTTCTTCTGCCCAATTTCTGTGTTCAAGAGCCCATTGATATCGAATCCTACGATTGTGCATTGCTATAGGTGGTACCCGTAGCGGTCTTCGGGAATGAAGGTTCACTTCATGCAAGCGGTTTCTGACTGTTTGTTCGCTAATTAAGTTCCCTGAAGAGTGATGAAGCCTCACGGTTAACATCATGGCGGTTATTGTTGGAGCTCTTCGAGTTAAGATTTGAATGTATCGGTCTTGTCTCCGTGTGGTGCAGCGATACCGTCCTCCATGGCGCTCAGCCACGGTACCAGTGCTTCGGTAACGTGTCCAAAGTCGACTGATAACACTCTGACTTGTATTCAGAGCTAAAGCCACAGTACGTTGCCGGGAACCAGCTTCTATCATTCCCACGGCTCTGAGCATTTCTTCCCTGCTTAAATGACGTCGCCGCTCCATAATAACGTTGGTTTTAATCAGTAGTAGGGAAACAGTAGCACTAATAATGTCTTCAATGCGTTGTATGTTTTTATAGGGAAAATATTGACAGCTGATTTTCATCTTTTACTCGAATTTGATTCACAGTTCCTGATTCAAATTATGAAATGCACCAAAAAGGATCCATATAAATTTATAAAATCATAAATTTATTACAAAGCCACATCTCAATCTCAAGAAATCCGCATAAAAATGCTTGATCCCTAGACACTTTTGATGTGTGTATTTCTTCAACCAGAAAGATTTATAGACAACCTTAATGTGTCTATTTTATTTTGGAAAATTAAATAATTGATGATGATAATCCAGTTTCCCAAGTACCTACATGTTTCTGTGAAGGCAGTATTATTCTCATCAATTTAAATTAGAGTCAGGTGTTCGGCCTTGTTTTAGGAAACATTGCTTCGCGAAAATGTCTGCATGCAATTTGTTTTAAAACCTATCTTTTTATTTTATAACTTTAAGGAAAATAGTGAGCACATAGTCGGTTCGATTTCGCACAGAGAGCGAAGTCGACGTTTCCCACTAGATAGATTCTTTGGGCTCGAATCTCGATGCCGAATTCCCACAGGTTTAAGTTTGCCTAAGATTGCTTAAATGTATTCTGTGTGTACCCTGTACTTCGACCTATGTAATCCTTAGATGCTTTATGTATGTGAGGTTGAATAATAAATGATATCCACCAATAAAATGCTACAAAACATTATTTAATTTTGTTGGTTTATTTATTTTTATTTTTGTGAGTCATCTGGTTCTCTGTCTAATTATGAAAATCGAGTCTTGACATACAAGTTCAGAAAGTCCCCGTTGATGTTTTATTTCATTCCTTTATCCTCACAGAGTGATGAATATGTAAATTGGTCTCTAGTGGAATAGCGGCATTTCCTTGATAAGCATGATAAAATATTCTGTGAAATTTGATTTACAGGAGTTCTGTATTCTAACTGGATAATCATAAATTGAATTCGCAAAGTTGGTGCTAATTTGATTAAATAGACGCTTTTACTGCTTTCAGCATTTAAGTGTCGCAGGGAACATCTAACCAGCTAATTCATTCATGGTTACAGTTACTTACGAGTAACTAACTTATGTGTAAGCCTTGTCTCACGCTGATGTAATATGACTATGAGCAGTGTAAATATTAAACGGGGTTGTTTCGGCGTCTGTCAAAGCCTCATGTAAACATAAGCGTGTTATGAAGGTCGCATAGTTTATCCTTTCCCTCCAGTTCACTCACACAGATATTGAGTTAAATCTCCGAATTAACATGTAAATTATATAATTACTTGATATAATAGTGGGTGTACTAGATAAGCCCTTTGAAATTTACACAGTTAATGGAACGCGTTATCGTCATAATCGCTATCAAATATATAAATATAAATCACGATGCAGCTCGGAGTTGTGGAGTTTAAACTTTGTTAGCACGTGTTTTGCAAAACAATTGGACACCATCCAACGACACTAAAATTGTTTTTAAATATTGGCGACTTTAACTGTTAGCTAGTAACATGCCACGCATCATTGAATTTTAAACGCAATGCGTGCTGCCGGTATTTTTTTACCCTTTTGCTGCCTGGATTTTGTAAGAATATGAAAAACTCTCACTTTAATTTATCTTTTCTTAAACGGAATAATTCTTAATATCTAATAATGCCGTTCAGTTAAAGTATGATTAGGGAATCACAAAGTTTACAAAAACGTACTTAATGTTTTCAAATATTTTATCATTCTTGGCTTTTATTGATAGCCAATCTAACAATTATCAAGCCAATCCGTAGGTAAGCACGTTTGATTGTGCTCATCGATCATAAAACCATTCAGTAGACAAGAGAAACGCTGCTCCTGTATAGTACACTTATTCAGTGATTTTGTTTTATGGTCTTCAACGTTATGAGTTTGAATGAGAATATACCATGGTTCTTTGTTTGCTTGTGCTATTGTTCTGCCACCTACGTGTATAAATGATGGCCTTTCTAACCACATCTACATACATTTTCCTTAATATCCTTTATACTACCACCCCGACGATCTAATGGCAAACCCGCAGAATAGGCAGCAGGCAAACGGTAGTGGTTGTAAATATTTGCATATCTTTCATCTTATTCCTACGACTCCTCGAAAACGTCTTCGTTATCCCAGCGTTTCCTGCTGGCGCCTTCACCTCTCCTCATTTCCTGTTGACTTAAAAAATATACAGTTCGAAATAACAATTTTCCCCTTAATTATGGCGACAGAGCAATATAAAAAAAGATTTATGTAGATACTTATGCAAACAAGTAATTAATGCTGCTACCTATTAATTAGATCTAAGAAAAATAATGCTGTATTATAAATATCACTATAGGCTTGAACGCCGTGTTAAGAGGTGATTAATAGCCATTTTGCCTGCTTTCAGTTCTCGCTCACTTTCCTTAATAGGGCTTGTCAGGCGCTTAAATACTATGAGATTGATCTTACTTTATCTTTGCTTTAATTACATCTCGTCGACGTTGTCATTTCAAGCTTTTAAAATGGCCATCAACCAGTTCTACGTATTAAGATCACATAGTACAGAGACTGTAGTATACTCGTACAAATATATATATTTATAATATATATAATATATTTGTAATTCCAGCGTATGACACTCGTGGGTTGCCGTTGAATATTAGTGTCGGGTGGTATACCTTATGTTTTCATCTGATATTATGCTGAACTGAGGCCGCTTTGGCATTATAATCTCTGTTATTTTAATTTATAGATTTACCGTGTATTTTTTTTTTGCTGTAATGCTAGTAAACGCATTTTTATTTTTTCTATATTGTTCTATCTTGTTAAATATTATGGTATCTGATTAAGAGCTAAAAATAGTACGTACGTAGTAGACTATAGTTAGGAAAATAACTTACGGGCATAGAGAAAATAAAAGAGAAGAAGCCTTATAACTTATTTATGTTTATACAACGTGTACCGGAAAGAGTACATAGATACTTACCTACCAAGGTCGCGGCTTCTTTGGATGTATTTGTCTGTGTGGTCCTTTCCTGAAAAGACCATTTCAAATACCGACCTACATGGTCCTCAAAGGTTATGACCGTATTTTTATAAAGAGTCTACATGGGCGTACCCAGATTATGGCCTTTGGGGGGCAAGTTATATCTAGAGGAAGGCAAGTCAGACCTTGGCAAGTAAAATTTTTAGAGTGGGTAATCTTTGTGCGCTATAGTTGTACACAAAATGTAAGGTCTAATTGCCAAAAAACCGCATGGTTTTTTGGCAATTAGACCGTACATTTTATTAGTATCTACTGCGTGGTTTATTTAAAAGTTAGAGATAAGTACTCGTTTATGCTTTGTTTAGTAATTAGGGGAGTTCATACATGTTCTACGAGATTTCCAGGGGTTACGCCCATGACAGTCGACATTGAAAAAAAATATACAGTGTGTAAAGAAAACCCTTTTTTTTTTTTTTTTTTTTGTTCTCGCTGGGGAAAATGTCAATTACGCATCCCTACCCGTCGGGGGACGGGCAGGGTATGTGGGACTCCCCGGGAGAGAGCCTCCCGGTATACCCACTAAAAACCCCAGCGCAACTCCGGCATCGCCATAGTGGCGGGGGAGTGGGAAACTAGCACAGCCTCAGCTACCTCTCCCCCGCCGGCGAAACCCGCCTAAGAAGGCGGGCCCTCATTTGCCCCTCTTAAAGAGGGGCCGTGGCTCCCGCGTGGTGAGCGGTGCAGGGCGGGCGCGGGCACCCCCGTGCCTCACGCTCGCCGCTCACCTCAGGGCGGGAGAAAGCGGGCGAAATTCCGCCTTCTCCTGCCCCTACGCCGCCTACGGAGCGCCGGAGCGAGGGGATCCTCCTCTCGCTCCCGCTCCGCGGCCTCCTTCTGCGACATCACGACCTCGCAGAAGGAGGCCATCGCCGCCCAGGCCCCCTCGCTCCCCACCATCGCTCTGACGACGGCGGGCAGCGAGAGGTCCCCTCCTACCGCCGCGACAAGATCGCGGCGCGGCACGGCCCACGACGGGCACACCGCGAGGGTGTGGTCCGCCGTGTCCTCCGCCGCGCCGCAACCGTGGCACGACGGCGTTTCCTCTCGTCCTATCCGGTGCAGGTACCTGCCGAAGCAGCCGTGACCGGAGAGTACCTGCACCAGACGGAAGGAGAGGAACCCGTGACGCCTGTCGAGCCAGTCCTTCAGGACCGGCCCGATGGCGTCGAGGGTGCGACGGCCGAACACCGCGGAGGCGAGGTCGCGCGTCCAATGTTGGACGATGGCATCCCTCGCCTCCCGGCGGACGGCCTCCCTCAGCTCCGGGGCCGGACGCTCGCCCAGCGCCCTGCGCCCCGCCGTCCACTCGTACACTCTGGCGAGCACCCAGGCCTCAAGCTCCCAAGGCGGGGTGCCCGCCAGAGCGCATGCCGAAGCGAAGCCTACCGTGCGGTAGGCCCGCGCTACCCGCTGGGCGATGGCCCTTTGGGGCGCCCGAAGAGCGGTGACGTTCTCCCTCCTATGGAGGGAGTCCGCCCAAATGGGGGCCCCATAAAGGGCCATGCTCCGCAGTATGCCGGCGTATAACCGCCGGCAACGACTGCTCGGCCCTCCCATGTTCGGCATGAGCCATGAGAGGGCGTTCGCAGCCTTCAGCAGGCGCGTCGACAGCCCGCTGAAATGCGGGCCGAAGCGCAGCCTGCTGTCCACAATGAGGCCCAGATACTTCATCTGGGCCTCAACCCCGACCCTCACTCCCTCCACAAATATGTGGGCGTCGGGTGGGGGGCGCTGCCGGGGGCCGTGAAAGAACACGGCCTCCGTTTTGTGCAGCGCCACCCTCAAGCCCAGGCGGCGGATCCTCCCCGCCACTAAGGATCCGCCCGCCGATGCCAAACTGGCCGCCTCCCGGAAGGTGCTCCCGCGGGAAGTGAGGAGAGTGTCATCCGGAGGAGGAGCTTCCTCCTCCGGTAGAGCCGCTGCTCTTGGCGGGCCCATCGCTGGTGGGGTGAAGTGTGGATCCCTGCGCGGAAACAGGGACCGCACCACCCCATCCAGGAGCGCTGGTTCGAGGGTCTCGGCAACCGGGGGACCAATGCGACGCAGTTTGTTCCGCGCCGCCTTATATGGCCTCCCGAATGGGTCGTTGTCGAGACCCTCCAGCAGCTCAGCCCTCGCCGCGTCCTTGGCGGCGCCGATGGCCGACTTGAAGGCCGCCCTCGCCTCCACGTATCTGGCGTAGAGGCGGTCCTCGTCAGCCAGATCCCGTCGACGTCGCCGACGCGAGCGGGTGTAGGCCCGCCGTGCCGCCACGCAGGAGGCCCGCAGCTCCGCCAACTCCTCCGACCACCAGTACACGGCACGTCGGGGAGGTGGACGTCTCGACCGAGGCATGCTGGCGTTGCACACCTCGGTCAATGACCCCCTCAGTCGGGCCGCCGCCGCGTCCACGTCCAGGACGTCCACGCCGGGACCTGGCCAAAGCCAGTCCTGGACGAACGCGGCCTCCCGTGCCGCCTCCCGATCCAGGTGGGTCAGAGCCCACCTTGGAAACGGGGAACGGCCCGACGATGAGGGGGTGCTGCGGCGCCCCCGTGGATTCTGGGGGGAGATCTCGAATCGCACGTAGCGGTGATCCGAGATCGTCTCCCCCAGTTCCACCCTCCAGTTACGAATGCGGGCGGCCAGTGCCGGTGTGGCGAAGGTGAGGTCCACTATGGACCCGCCCTGCCGCCGCACGCACGTCTGGACGCTCCCCCTATTCAAGAGGGAGAGACCAGACGTGGCCGCCCACAATTCGACCGCCCGTCCGCGATTGTCGGTGGCCGGGTTTCCCCAGACCACCGATTTGGCATTCAGATCTCCCAAAACGGAGACCTGACGCGTTGTCGCCCTACCTATGACCGCCGTCAGGACTCCGAGGAAGTCCTCGAAGTCCTGAAGTGGGCGGTTTGGGGAGAAATAGACCCCCACAAGGGCCATCCCTCCCCACGCGGCGGCCACGTATCCCGGTCCCCTCTCTAAGAGCGAGAGGGGAGGGGAGTCCGTGGAGGACCGCACCGCGATTGCCACCAAGCCGTCACTATCTCCCAGCCAATTGCTGGGAGTATAGTACGGCTCGGCCACCACTGCCACATCCACCAACCACTCGGCCATTGACTGCACCAGTAAGTCCTGGGCAGCCCGGCAGTGGTTGATGTTTGCCTGCAGGATGCGACGGTCGGTACCCATTATTCGACCATCGCATCACCCTCGGCCACCGCCGCTGATGGGATATCAGCGGGGGTAGTGGCAGCAGCGGCAGGACGGCTTATAACCGCTTGCGGCTTGCCCTTCTTAGACGGGGGTCGGCATGACCTCCCCCCCATCACGTGGTCCGCGGGGCGGCCACTAGAGGCACACGCGGCGCAGTGCGACTTGGCGGCCTCACACGTGGCCGCCATATGCCCCTGTTTCCCGCAGCGGAAGCATGTGTCCGCCCTATCCACGGTGGATGGACACATGGCTCGGGTGTGGCCGATGCCGAAGCACTTGAAGCAGCGCATTGGCGCTGCCTCAAGCACCCGGATCACAGCCCGGCTGAAGCCTACCAGAAGCCGTCCCTGGCATTTAGCCTGGACGGCCAACATTGCGGCGACTGGGCACATCAGCCGGATAGTGCCCAGTCCACCGCGGCCGGGCCTGATATCCCGAGCCTGCACCGCTGTGGGTTCGCAGCCACCGGCTTTCGCGACCGCCTCCACCACTTCCTCCTTGGTGACCGAGTCATCTAGACCGGTCACCTCAATGGCTGTGGTTTTGGTCGGCCTGGCGACCTTCGCCACGTCGGCAAGTGCCTCCCTCAACTTGCCGGCGAATAAGTCAGCGTTCCTGCCGCCGTCCTTCCCCGGAAACTCGAAGAGTCGAGCTCCGGTTTGGGTACGTCGGCAGTTACCGAGCCCCAACTCGGCGGGGTCTGCGACGGCTCGAGCCCGTCTCAGGACGGACTCGTAGGTTACCCCCCTCTCCGCGGCCTCGGGCACGATGGTCACCGTGACCGCCGCGGATTTGGGGGCAACCAGCCTCGGAGACTTTTTAGCTGCCGAGGCAGCCGCTGGTGCAGCCGCTGGGGTTGCCGGGGCTTGGGTCGCCTTCTTCCTCCTGCCCCTCTTCACCACCTCTGACCACGGCTGGTTGGACGGGGTGGTGGAGGGGAGGAGGGCGTCTCCCTCCTGAACTTGGGGGGCAGGTGTCGTGATGGCAACCGGCCCCAGTTCGGCACCCGCACTCGTACCGGGGGGAGGCAGAGCCCCCGGCGTCTTCTTCCCCTTGCCCTTGCCCTTTGAGGGCTTTGGGACAGGGGGAGCCACTGTCGGCGTCTTGTCCGCCGCTAGTGGTGGACGGAGACGCGGTTCGGGCAAGAGGCGGTCTTCTATGCCTGCAAAACAGGCACGGATGAACGCCCTCTCCTCCATGACAACCTTGCGGAACAGTTCCTCGAGATTGGAGGAGGAGGGGGCGGGAACCACTGCCGACGGGGCCGCTGCTGACGGGGGCGGGGCCGTAGCTTCAGCCAGCTTCTTGTGAAGCTGGCTGACTTCTGCTTGCAGGCGATCCACCCTCGCCTGCAGCTGCCGCGTCTCCTCTGACGCAGTACGCTGCGTCAGTTCAGACACAATGCCGAGCAGGCTAGTTGCTCGGCATTTCAGGGCCTTTTGAATCGTGCCCTTCAGGTTGGAGGACTTGGAGGCGACCTCGACGATCTCCTCCTTGTCCTCTTCTGCCAGTCGGGCCAGCTCCGCCACGGATAATCCCTCGAAACTGACGAGGGCTGAACCATATCCGGCCCTCGACTTGGCTGCACGCGCCTGCCTCTCTTTCGCGGCAACCTTCTCCTCCAGCTCTAGCTCGAGGTCGGCCCGTCTGGCCAAGTCAAGCTGACGCTGGGCGTCCGCTAGACCCACATCATGGGTGCCAGTCTGAGAAGAAGTCGAGAGCGAAGAAGTCTTCGCCCTCGGCTTCTTCTGTTTGGGCTTACCCTTGGCCGAGTCCGAAGAACACTCGGACCCGGGCCTCAGGTAGGCCCTCTTCAAGCTGCGGTCCGCAGCCACTCCACACACGGACGACGAGTCCCCGACAACGGACCCCATGTCCGAGTCGGAGTACTCGTCCTCCCCGCAAGAGCCCGCCGCCGATGGTGCGCGACTGGCTTCCGACGCCGACAAGTCGTCGGGTTGGCCCTGAGAAGGGCCTTTTGGTTGGCCCTGAGAAGGGCCTTTTGGTTGGCCCTGAGAAGGGCCGGTTGGTTGGCCCTGAGAAGGGCCTTTTGAGACGAAACGCCCCTAGGCATTCCGCAATGATTTCGGCTTCGGCATAGCGTCAACCAAAAACCACAATAAAAATAAAACCCACAGTTAGAACAGAAACCACAATTTAAATATCCACAATTACGCAATCGCCCTCAGAGTAAAAGAAAGTAGGATCGCGTAGGTAGGTGGTTGTTAGCCACCGGTCTGCCACTCCGTTACGGTGGTCAGACACGGCGTTGCCCGGGGTACACTGCGAGGAAGTCAGCACTGTGGGGCGTACCCCTGTAAAGAAAACCCTGTCCGATCCGTGAAGGTATTGTTAGGTATCGATTACTGATTCTAATAATACCTACAAAGCCGAGCTAAACTTAAAAAAAATTCCCCTAAGAAAATAAATATTATTTCGAAAAAGCGAGGTAACTTAATGCATGTGCGATAGGCATACATCCGCGGGTAAAGGGAGGCAGGGCAGGCGGCACGTGATCGCATCGCTATTCGCTCCGCCACAAATGGTGTTGTCACTTTTTTTAAAATTACCAAATTTCGGGGAATTTGGAATTAATTCGCGGGAAAATAGGATTATGTCAAAATTCATTAGTATTGTTTCTATGATGATTATGTAAAATTTTACATTATATTTGGTCAAGTGTTTGTCTAACCTTTATTATCCTTACGGGTCGGACAGGGTTTTCTTTACATATTGTATATCTATCGGCATTTGCATGCTTCGTAAAGTATTGTATTATTTATTATGAATGTGAAGACTATTGTGGTGGATGGTATTTTATTTATTTTTATATTCTCTGTTCTGTTAGTTTTCGTCAGGTAATTTATGTGACCTTTTTCTTTTAATAATTATAAACTAGTGCTTGATCACAATCCCGCCTCATGGTAAGCAGTGATGCAATCGTTGATGGTACAGCGCGCTAGTTTGATAAGCCCATTCACTCAAAAAACTGAGTGAATAGGATGGAAGACGGCAGTAGCGTGGTAATGAAATGTTTAACCCATTCATCCAGATTGATCTGGAGACCCTCCATGACCAAACTCCCGACACAACAACATTTGGCGGATCGTACCCGGCACACATCGCAACACAACTGCTCAGACCCGTCCTTCGTACGGCTTCTTCAGACATCATGCCGGAACACGACGAATCGCTTGGCGGCAAGACTTTGTCTGGTGTGTGGTAACTTCTGCCGGCAGCCGATGTTATGGCCTACCACCTATCTTTGGTAGGTATTGTTCGTTAAATCGTTGAGCTCCTTAGGATTCGAGTTGAGATGTACGATTTCTGATAAAAGAGTGTACTGAATCCTACAAATACGTCTTCTCAATTTGTGGTGTGTGTGGTTTTGTCCTTAAAAGACCATGTCAGACATTAGTTCTGCAGGGTCTTCATATGATCTGGCCAAGATTATGTCTGGACTTTAAGAGACTGGGACCTCTGGGTTTGTCTCGACCTTTCTTCGCGGATTAGTGAGATAGAAAGGCCGAACAACAAAATAAGTTATAGATTAATTTCAAAGATCATTTCCTTAAATGGAAAGCGTGTGAAGGAGCATTAAGAGTGTGCACACAGGTCCAAAGGCTTAAAATGTACCTACCAACAATTGCATAGATTATTTAAAAAATACAGTGTCTTACCAGTAACTTCACTCTATACCTACAATATTTGCTGGATTAAATGTTTTCGTGAAACAAAACCCTCAACTTTATGTTTAAGCATCTGAAGTTTTCAATCGAGTACCATTGAAAGCTTCGGATGCTAACACAAAAAGTTAAAATTTTGCGAACACAGAGACGCTTTTCATCTTTTTGCGTACAAACAGAATAAAATCGTCTTTGTGTTCGCAAGAGTAATTTTCATCAGCAGAAAGAAAAACATGTATATTGTTTAACTAAAAATTAAGTAATAACGTGATAGGACCAAGAATTAATATAAAGTTCAGAACGTTAAAGTTACTTTTCACATAAATCATAGTCATCTCCAATATAAATCTTATCACGAGTAATAATAAGAAGTATAATCATAAATCAGAATCAGTCTATAATGTTCTCACTGCTGGGACACAGACTCGGTGATAGGGAGTGGGCCATAATTCACTACGCGGGCCTAGTGCGGGAATAATAGGACTAAAAAAATATTTTAAACATGTCAGATTTTTACATAAATTTTATAATTTATGTAAAAATTTGACATGTTTAAAATATTTTTTTATAAAATAATGAGAACAGTCTAAATATTTAAAACAATAAATTAAGTTATGTTAGTCTATCAGTTCCAAAATAGTTAGTACTGTAACAAACATTTACCAGCAAAACATTTTTTAACCTATATTTTTATATTGCTTCTGTATCTTGTAATTTATTATGTAGGATTGGCGCCATAGAGAAAGCACTCTTATCATAAGAGTGCGTTCTCTATGGCGCCAATCCTGCATAATAAATTAAGTACAACATAAGAGTGTTATGTTGTAATGGTTTTCGTGACCGCATAGAGAACGCACTCTTATCATAAGAGTGCGTTCTCTATCGCGCCAATCCTACATAATAAATTACAACATAAGATGAGTCTTATGTTGTAATGGTTTTCGTGACCTCGAGATGAAAAGTTTATTATTGTCACGTTTTTTTTTTGATTACTGTATGTAATCATCTAACAATAATAAATAGTTTTTTTAAATGATTTAAAAAAATTACATGGATTTCAGAGTCTATGTCTTATACTTATTTTTTAAACGGTTAAAGAAGAGACTACTAAATATAGTATAATAGTTCCAAGAATACATTGCTATGTCAATGTTATCAATAAAGTCGTAGTTTACCTCTCTAGCTTCAAGTTTAGCAAATATCAGTCGAACTTTGAAGAGAAGTTTATTTGATTTTCAAAAACGTATTTGAAAAGCAAATCATCGGTATTGTGCATGAGGTGTGGATATGAATGTGGATTTCCGTTATATTTATTCCCCAGCTGATATTTTTTATCTCGATTTTAGTAAAATGCTTACCGATAATAGAAACCGTATCTAAGAACGTGTACATACTACATATTTATGTTCTCTCAAATAGAGATTAAATAAACACAATATTTCCGTACAATTACTTAATATGTAGGTAAGGCAAAAGAAAATGAAAATGTTACCATGTTATGTTATACTGATTTTATTTTCCATCCGTAAGCATGTGTGAGTGTGTTTACACTCACATAGGTAGCTTAAATATTGTTAGCAATCAAAATTCAAATAACGATAAATCAAATGGATAAAAGTGAAACTGAAACAATCACTTAATAAAAAACTTATGCAAGCATCTAAAGTCTAAAGTAAAAGATCATAAAGTACACGTCATTGATAAATATAGAGCGATGATCATTTTGTACGGAACTGCTATTTGTTCACAGGAACGCCAATGACAGAAGGACGGATGCTGTAATATTTTATGTCAGTACATTGACAAGCAGACAGATGACGCACCCGAGAATATTATTTTTGTCTGGTTTAATTGGTATTTGAGATAACTGGCATAGTTATTTTTCTTATTTCATGACGAATACGAACCCGTCTCTTTTAATTGGACGAGGAACTTTTATTCTTACGTCATGAGTATAGTTTTAACATATGTGATGTTAAAACTATATGTAATATCGGGTGAGAATGACGAGTTTGCCACGGCAAACGAAAAGTACAGTTTGAAGTATTACTTACTAACCATTACTGTATAATCACTATTCAAATAGGACTTACATTGCAACAGCAACAGATGATAACATAAAACGTATCATCATCAACCTTTTTATCGTCCTACTGCTGGGCACAGGTCTCCTCTCATACAGAGAAGATATATTCTCATTCAATTAATAAATCAGCCTATAAAATTGGAGTAGGTACAGGTTTATTTTATTATACTTTTTGAAAGAGACTGGTCTATAATCTACCCCGGTGGCCCAGTGCGGGTACCTTCTTCTTCAGCCTATGGATGTCCACTGCTGGACAAAGGCCTCCCCCGAGGCTTTCCACGCTAACCGGTCTTGTGCTGCCCGCATCCATCGGCTTCCCGCGACCTTCACCAGGTCATCGGTCCACCTTGTTGGGGGCCTCCCTACGCTACGTCTTCCAGTACGTGGCCGCTACTCCAGAACCTTACTGCGCCATCGGCCATCGGTTCTACGAGCAATGTGCCCTGCCCACTGCCACTTAAGTTTAGCGATTCGCAGAGCTATGTCGGTGACTTTGGTTCTTCTGCGGATCTCCTCATTTCTGATACTACAACGGGTACCTTACTTGTGAACATTCATAAATATTTGACGTTTACCTACTAAGGATATCACATGTCTTCGAATTACAGATTCCATAAAACTGTGATGCGATATGAACATTCTAATTTTCCACGGATAACGCAGTCAGACAGTCGTGGGTGAAATTTCCGATTGATCAGTTTCACGGTCTTGATTCAAATAGGAGATGATACGTTACGAGTAATGTATTTCAAATTCTCTGACAGCTGTCGGTATATTTAGTTCCGTGCATCGACGTCTATGAATACTCTCAGCCGTGTTTGATTAAGAGCTAGTGCATTTTCATGTCTGTCATAATTTAATTTGCCTTTTAAATTCACTGATGCGGCCGTACCTCAGCATTGTCATAACAATATCACTGGATTTGAATTTAGATTGGACATTACTCAAAACTTGGCCACTGCGAATATCGTCATGTATTATATGTAGATTTAAGTTTGACAAGTTAGTAAACCTTGATTGAAGGTTTAGACATACTTACTGTATAGATAGTTACCTATATAAAGTTCTTGTTAGTGTGTAAAATAAGGAAACAGCGAGAGTCGAAGGTATTAAAAAATATGGTTATTATGAAACGTAACATCATGCCTTATTCCTGAAAGGTCTGGTAGAGGTAGCCCTATAATTGTGTAATATGTAGTAGAAGGTCAGTATTCCGCCATCAACTGGGCACAGGTTCAATCAAATCCAAAGTTGCCAGGCAGCATTTTGCAGCACTAGCCCAAATGTGACTGCAGTACTCCACACATCAATGAACCTATGCTTTACCGTCATCTAAAAAAGAAAACAAAACCGCCGCACGATTCTGTATAAATCGCACTGTGAAAAGTTCAAATGAGCGACCCGACAATAGTGTCAATCCCCACGTGCCCCTGCTCGCTAAATAAACACCTCCACACAATAGGCATAATGGACAGTCCTCTCTGCAGAGCCTGCATGGAGGTTGATGAGACAGTTGCGCATGTACTCTTCAACTGTACAGGCGTCACCCAAATTAGAAGTAAAAATATAGGGGTACCAAGATCTGACACAGATATTCTCAACAAGCCACGAGAATTAATGGGCTTTTGGAGGGAGGTCGGCTGGCTGGAATTACCGCTAACGGCCGCCATGGCCCACGCACAATGGTCTACTGGAAGGACTAAGTGCGGAAACTAAATCCGTAACATAGAACATAGTGTCAATCCCTAGCATTCGTTGGATTGACAGCTCACTCCACGCTCACTTCTTAGGTTTTCACGGTGAGTTGGTTACAGAATCGCACTGCAAAAGGAACACTGAAAAAAACTATCGGCGTGACCCGTTAACCGGCTTCACTATAAAAGTTTTCTAAAGGGAATACCATGGTACACCAATACACCACACGAACAAAACTACAATGCTTCATTAAATTAATGAGATAGATGTACTAGACTGAGATAGATAGTCTTCGGTGTGAGTATGACGAAACTAGAACTTTACCAATCTTTACATCATTTTTAGAATACTAGTTACAAAATTAAACGCTTGGATCATATATATCGTAGATTCTGCCTAAAATTACACAGTCACACAAATCATAATTGCATAGTATTTAATAACCCACCGGACCTCGCCTAAACGTGATTAAATCTATTTATACACCTATGAAAGCGTACTTAAGCCCTTTTGTCTCTCTGTTATGTTTACTGACCCGACCTAACTGACGCAACCGCAGCACATGGGACTATCCATTACAGAAATCGGGTGAAAGCTACGTTCCCACAAGCTGTACATATGGTTCGGAAGGTAACAGTTCCTGGTAATTTATGAACAGTTCAAGTCATCTGTAAAATGGTTTAAAAACCTTCCAACTATGGTCTTGAAATGATTTAAAGATGATCTAAATGTTAACAAAATATAAACCAAATAATCTCACTACAATACTACGGATTTATGAAAATACATTCCATAATGACTTTATATGCTGTAAATTATTGTTACATGATCTAGATTCGCACGATATTAGCGAATATTTACCTGAATGTATGTCGACAATAATAGTGGATATATAGAGTAAACAGAACCATTTAGTTTGTCCTAAAATGGGTTGATACTGAAGTGGATTATGCGATTAACGAAGAATTGTTCCGCGCAGGAAAACTACATACGTACTCCACTAGTGGAGTAGTTTTCCTTTAATGGAACTCACGAAGGCTCATTGTTCATTCATTACGTGTAAAAGACACATATGTACATAGCAGTCAACTACGCATTCTGGACATTATACTTCTTTTATTTTTGGTGTGTGCAATATGACACACAAAACATTTGCTTTTAAATACTCCAGAATCGTTGCATACACTCAGTATGCAATGAATCTGGAGTATTTGAAGTTGTCCTATAACACAATCACTAAAAACGTTTTCGTAAAAATGTCCATATGAGGTGGACGAATCCCTCAATATCTCCATGTAACCAGATGGTTCCTAGGTATGGCGCAGTAAAAAAAAATACCATAATGGCGGGGAGTAGAAGTGTGTTTCGGCTTCGTTATGTGCCTTTATTCATCCGTTATAACGTATAAATATTGGAGATACGTTTTTATTACCGCAGATAAATATCGGAATGTCTCATAATTCACAATCGCGATCTTCTGTTTTCCGAGGAAACATGTTCTTAAGATAAATGATGATTGTGATGAAATGTTTCATAAAAGATCCAGTGTACCTTAGCTCGCACCCACGTCTTTGTGTACAAATTCAGCCTTCAGTACAATGGAGCGTCTGAAAAACTCAGGGAAAATTCGCGTGATGTAAACATGTTTTGTACGAGTAAGTGGTGCGATTTGTTGTTGGGAATCAACTGACAAAATTGTATAGATAAAACTTTTATACGAACATACTCTGGTGTTCATGTCTATCAGATTGCTTAGGTACTCTAAACTGACAACGGCATCTATTGAGTTTTCTTATTTTTGTTTATTTGCAAAAATGTTGTCGATATTCTATATTAAGTAGGTACATTATATATCTATACATTGTGTCCTAGAAAGCAATCTAATGTTATATTCTGTTAGATGAAAAATATTTTAATGGCGCATTGGGCTGATCAATATTTCAGCACATTCTAATAATGGTTGAGGTACCTATTAACTTTTACAATGGTCAATCATTTATGAATCAAGGCACCTAAATATCATTTATTTTCATTCAACGGGATACGAATACTAAGTAACCGTGGCAGTGATTGCGATATTATGAGTCATTACACTGTTCTTGAATGGGATTATTTTAGGAATACTAAGATTAGTACTAGTACAAGATTACTTCGTACCTTTGTTTGGGAACTAACCTCAGTACTGAGTAACCAAATGACGCCGACTTCATAACATTATTGATTGCGGGTACCTACACCTGTTGGCAACACCAATTTTACAAGGATAGGAGTGATGTTTACGAAGCTTTAATACTTAAGAAGTGTGACTGTAATCATACAACATACATACACTACACCTATGAGTACTTATGTGTCAAACATTTTACGCACTTTCGTTAAGTGATGATACCTTCTAATCGAAATAGGGATGTTTTATGGATAAAAAAATTATTCCATATAGTCTGTCATTCAGATTATAGAAAAATAATGGATAAGTATATTTTCATCAAAGATCAGGAGTGGTGGCTGGTGACGTCATTGTTCACTAATAAGTCTAACGTGCAGTGACGTCACACGAGTTTTCAACGCACTGTGTAGTCTTCATTTTTTGTTTATATGAAAAAAGAAATTTTTCGTCAACTACCCTATTTTCCGGGAAATTTTATTTTATTTTACATATTTATTTATTTAGGACAAAAAAAAAAAACAGTTTTAGTGTATATTACAAAAAGTTATAAAATTACAGTCGAGAAAATCATACGTTCACGTTTTTAGTTCACGAAGAGATATCGGATGCATGTTAAATAGGAGAAAAAAATAAAAGAAAAAATTACATATATACAATGTATAACGAACTGAAGGAAGTGGATGACAAGAACATCCGACTTGCAAGAGATTGTGAAACCATTCTTTTAAATTTAGACTGTGAAAACGCGAAAATATCGAAATCAGAGAATTGTGAGTTATAAGGATCTTCGTTCTACATCGCGCATCGTAGAATAGTTGAGGTGCGCGCTCCTGCCGCCGCAGTACAGTTCTAGGCGTAACGTAACACAATCTATGTGAGAACTTATATACCTATTATAAAAGCTTAGTACAAATCGTATGAACGATCACTGTTCAAGCTAGTAGCTCTATATTTCTTGAATAAATATCATAATGGAATTCAAAGTCAAATAATTCACAAGTGGCTATACTCACCGATATCGCGTGCCAATAAATTAATTACAAGCTAATGGAAAGGAAAATGTGCTGGCCACATGAATAAATACGAACAGGTAAAAGGTATCGAACAGGAAACAATTCATTATTGTGTTATGCGTCGGTGATCGTTTGTAACCGACGATATTTTATCAGCTTGTAATAACACATTAATTACATGAAAAAGTAATCTTTATGGATTACCGTGTGACAAATTCGCGCGGCGGCATTATGTTTTGGCTTTGCACAAGTATTGTTTTCTTTTTGGTACTTTTATTGTATTTCTGTTTGTATATTCTGCGCATGTCATATTTGTCTTTATTTTTTCTTCGATGAGCAGAACGATTCAGCAATCTATTGCATTCCTTGGACATTCTTCTCTCCCGATGGAGTCATTCTAACTGGCGTTCTTAAGCTGAAAGTGTGTTTATTTAGCGTTATGTAATTACTTTGTTCTAATGTCTTGCCTGTCGCAATTAATCTTGGTTGGCTTTGTCTTTTGGTTTTATGTTCTGGATTTTTATTATTGAAATACAATCGTTCCATGAACCGGTCACTAATGTCCAACTTTCATCATAAGATCGCTAGGTCGTCTTATCAGTAGCCATAACCAAACCACGTCGCGAGGATATTGTATTTTCATTTTATTGTCCGTCCAAAGTTTAGTGGCTATTTGATGTGATCTATGCCGAGCCAAAAATAAAATTTGTCACTTCGTAGTCCAGTCACTACAGAATTTCGACTTACAGAAACTATTACCCGTTTATTTACTTATCCATTTACATTACGGACCATAGCAGGTCAAGCTACCCGAAACTGGCAAATATTCCTAATCAACTTTGAGCCTTAGTACCTTACAGATAAAGTTGGAAATCTAATAAAGAATTCTGACAGACTGTAGTAGCTTGATGTGCTGTCGTCTGTACATTATCTTGTCGCACTATATTTGTTTGTCCTTTGTCGTATTAAAATCACTACTGGGATTAATCTCGTTTGTAGCGGACTCGTTCGTTAGTGCGTTAGATCCATTCAGTAGGCCTAGTATGAGTTTTCAATACGAAACTCGTTCGATCGTATCGATCGCGTTTGGCGCTCTCATTGGTTGAGAGTTCTTACGACCTTGAAGCGGGCCAATCGCTGAGTCAAACGCGCTCGATACGACCGAACGAGTTTCGTAATGAAAACTCATACTAGGCCTACTGTAGGTAACATAGTACTTCAAACTGTCGATCTGGATTTGATTTTATTTCCAACTGCACCACGATATTATGAATATAAATATTTTTATTATTGCAGTAATTATTTATTTTAGTAATGAAAATAATACATCTTGGCATCGTGCCGCGTGGTGTTGTATTACTTAAGAAGTATTACTGACTAGGAGATTCGATCTATAATCGATTTATGAAGACACGCTGCGTAGTGGCTGAGCGATCAATTGCCGCGCTGTTTTGATTTGCGCACGGAACACATAATTGAGAGGCCTACAGGTTAGAGTTACAGATTTGGTTGTTTCTTTATATGTTTGTAAACACACCTAAGATAGAGGAGAATTCATAGTGTGAGGGAGCGTTTAATAAAAAAAAAAACTTTGAAGAAATTGCATCTAAATCAACGACGTTGGAGAAATGAATGTCTTTAGACGTAAAAACTATGCAAGTCAAAGAAAAGTTTGCAATAGATATGGAAATTCTAGAAATGAAGTCGTGAATGTGACAATTTCTTTACCAGGTGCTGAACTATCTTTCAACACATAATTTACCTGACCTTACTCGGGCTTTAACTGACAGGGTCCGCTTTTATATAAGGACATAGCGGCAGCAGGGGATATGGCGGTCATTTCCTTGACGTCACCCAAATTCACTATTTTATTCCAGAAAGGCGAGTTACGGGCAGGTCGAGGTATTTTGTGACTACACCCGAATCCTCGGATGTTAGTTGAAAATAACTATAGTTAGTTAAGACCATTTTGTGGGAAGTAGTTTGTGCATTACCGTGACATGCTAACACAACGGTCGCTGAGGATATTTCAGTCTTATTTACGAGTAGTACTTCGTTTTATGGTGCACAATTATACGGGGACTTGGGTAGCTGTTATTTAAATAAAGAGGTGACGGTCTCCTGTGTGTACTTGCCAATGAGTTACATTTGCCTCGGACACAAACAAACTCGAGTCATGAAATTCTACGAAACACATGTGAAATGCTATGAAATTAGGCTTACTTTATAGGAATTATTTTGAGTACTTTGTTATTTCTATTAGACTACTAAATTCAGTATAGGTTTATAGAAACAAACAACGCCTAGCACATCTACTATATCCTCCTTCTTTGAGCAATTAATTAGTAGTTTATTGCACTTGTTTTATTGTTAAATAAACAGTTTTTATAAATATAAAAATTTGTTAACAGCCTCATAAAGAAATAATCGATAATTATTTACAGATCATTTCCTGCAAGATCAGCGTTGCCAACTCGTTCCTAATAAATTATTTTTATACCGTGAATTTTGCAGTGATAGTTCAGTAGATAAGGTAGCTTTGAGTTATAACTTAATTTTCCCCGACTCCGCACTCTCAAAGAGCAAATTACATCTGTGATCGGTCGAGACCGCATGAACTTTGACGATCTATAGGTGGCTGATCTAATAAAACGTCTTTGTTCGTTTTTTGGTGCCGGCTATAAGTCGTGATATGGGTCGTCAGAAGCTCGAAAATCGAACAACTAGTATTACCATGAGGTAACTGAGACTGTGTACACTGAGATATTAGCAGTAGAGATGATAAAAAAGTACAAAGCAAGAAAAAAAGCAAAATAAGTTGCTTTTTTAAAAAAGCAATATTCAACTTCTTGTGACGATAATGCTACCAATATATATTATATGACTTATTAAGTTGGAAAGTGCTTTTGCGGAGCAACTTTTTCGTTATTTCGTATAACTTTTTTTTCATTAATGCTTTATGCTTATTTATTTAGTTGCTTTTGCTTTTCTGCTTTGGCAGATTCTTCGAATCAATTCAACTTATTGAATTAGTGAATTATGTTTTTTTTTTAAATTTAGATGCTTAATGGTAATGGTCAGTAATTGATACGCGTTTGATTTTTGTTTTGTGACTACAGTGTGATTTTAAATTGTGAAAGACTAGGTATAGATATTAATTGAGTAGAGTTTAATTTAAAAAAATGTGCATTTTTAGGTCGTTTGAGTGTAAAATACTTTGTAAAAATATTATTTCATTTAGACATTTAGAAAATGTCTCGTAATCGTACTTAATAATAACGAGATTTGGAACTTTTTTAAAAGAAGTTCACTTTTTGTAAAAATCTTTTTCGTATAAATCGTCTGTTACCAAAATTCAACAAAACATAAATAAAATAGCAAACAGCAATCATTAACATATACTTTTTGCACTAGAAATTGCTTTCAAAGTTTATAAGCAATTAAGCAAATAAGCAGTCAACAAAAGCTGCTTTTTGAAATAAGTAAAAAGCATAACTGCTTTTTTACTTTTAAGCACTTAGACCTAAGTGTAATTAGCAGTGTAGTGATGCAACGGATCGCTGTTTCTGTTTTCGCAAGTGCGGAAGTTCCGCGCGATTTTCAACATTCGTTTCTACTTGTGTTTCCGCAATTTTTATAACGGAGATTTAAACGAAAGTTTACAACCGATGGCTGAGAGTTACAATACAATATTGCAAGTTGCAATATTGTTTTATATATACTTTTGACATCTGTTTCCGTTTCTGGTTCCGCTAAGACACTTCCGTTGTATCAATATCATATCATTATTAGCACCAATAAATGGGTTGTAGACTAAGTAAATTTGAAAAAATTTGAATCGTTTTTTGTTCTGTGTTTATGTGATGTGCAATAAACTATATATATATATATATATATATATATATATATATATATATATATATAATAAATAAATAAATATGTAGGCAGTCGCTTCATGGAAACTACTGGGTAGGTATTCAGCCTCATAATACACTAGCATTCTGCTCTCAGCTTCGCCCGCGTGGAATTCGGTTATATTGCGCTTTTTAGATTTCCCTCGGGAATATAATTTTTTTTTCAGGGTTCTTTCTCAGGGTCTAAAGATTGTCTGTGCCAAATTTCATCAAAATCAGTCAAGAGGTTTAAGCGGGAAAGCGTAACAGACAGACAGAGTTACTTTCGCATTTATAATATTAGTATGGATTATCATTCTACATTCGCTGAGACTGGAAGCCGATCCCAACACATTAGGAAAAAACGCTAAGCAGATGATGATTTTGACATACAGCGTTAAAGAATTTTACACTAGCAGCGCCGCGCGGTTTCACCCGCGTAGGTTTCGATATGTTTTCTTTATATGCTCCGCTTCTATTAGTCGCAGCGTGATGTTATATAGCCTACAGCCTTCCTGGATTAACGGGCTATCCAACGCAAAAAGAATTTTTCAAATCGGACCAGCAGTTCCTGAGATTAGCGCGTTCAAACAAACAAACAAACTTTTCAGCTTTATACAGGGTGTATCTGACATCGTAACGCAAACTTCGCGTTAGAAATAAATAATAAATCATTTTTATTTCAGATATAAAAATCCATAAGAGTGTTAGTAACATACAAAGAAAAACAAAAACTTATTGCCTAGTGTTAGTAATTATTAAAGTGTGCACAAATTTTTTAATTATTGGAGAGTCGAAGCTCTCAGCTACAGTTTTCAGGAAGCTGTTCCGACTGTCCCTCACTCTTCTCAGCAACGACGCGGTCTTTTTGCGTATGATTGCATGAAAACCGTCGGTACGGGCTTGCGCAAAGATTTCCGACGCACTACAGTAACGAGGTAGTCTCAACAACATCCTGAAAGCATTATTATATTGGACACGCAGGACGTCCAGCGATCTTTTAGTACAATTGACCCACAGACTGCCCGTGTACAGACTTTGACAATAAGCCTTGAACAGTGTTATTTTTACTTGGTCTGTACACCTGGCAAATCTACGGGACAACATATTACTCCGGACTGCAAGTGCCCTGCGCTCCCTTTCAATATCTGCATCGTCCTTGAGACCAGCAGTAAGAAGATGCCCTAGGTATTTAAAAGTTGTAACCCTACCAATTGATGACCCGTTCAGCAGCAACTCCGGTCCTTCTCCGCGGCATTTCCCGCCGACCTCAAAGACCATGTACTCACATTTTTTAACATTATAAATTAACCCATGTGCGGCAGCGTAGGCCTCGCAAGTTTTAAGCAGCTCTCTGATTGCTCCCGCCGACGGACCCAGCAGCAACATGTCATCTGCATAGCTGATGTTGTTTATTGTAACAACCCCATCAACACTGCATCCGACACGCATTCTGCTGAGTGCAACCAGCAGGTCATCCACGTAGAGGTTGAAGAGTCTGGGAGACGTTACGATGCCACTAATAAAATTATGATAGTCATTTATGTCGTTAATGAACGGTTACAGAAATAACAATGTTTAAAAAAAAAGTGTCGGTTCGGCCTTTGAACGTTGCAAGCGTGTCGCCGTGCGGGATTGTAGGTATGACGTTGATCCCTGATGTGAAATCTATTAAATCTGCTGATAATATAGTTTTTCGAGTTTTGTTTTCAATGCGCTTTTTTTGTGTAATTAGCAAATTAATTAATTTTTTGCTTTAAAATCTATAGCATAGCAATAAAAAGTATAGCAATTATGAATGGTCTAAAGTGAAAAAAACTACATATTTTTTTTTTAATCACGAAAAAGCCGACGAAAAATTCCATCACTGGGGGGTTCAGAATCATGTACTGGATCCATGGTCGAGTACCATTTGTGCGTCGATGTCAGATACACCCGTTATATGAGTATAGAATATATAGATTTAAACTAATTAAAAAAATCAAAAGGTGTATCAAATTCCGGAAGTTGCGCATCTAGCGAAATCCGAGATTAATATTGTCAGGCAGAAGAGAGACTAAATTCCGACAGCGAATAATCAACGTTTCATAATAAATGTAGAATCGTGGGTGGAGATTTATTTTTATAGCTGCCCAAAATGGTATCTCTCGCCCCATTTAGCTACATAGCGTACATCGCATAATCTTTTGTATCACGCGCTGTGAAAAAGAACTTCTCATTTATGATACTAACTACTGCACTCGATCTTTGGCTTAGGTTAAAAAGTCCTAGCGTAATGTCGTATCCTTGTGTCTCACTCGATTTTGTGAAAAAGCAAATTGCGTGTGTGTGTCGTGTAGCAAGTAATTTTGATTGCGAACCACGTCACAATCGTTGTTACGTTTTATGTTGGGAGCAAGGGTTATATTTGCTTGTCTGTGCGTGAGATGGTTTAATGAGAACTGACTAAATTATATCAGTCCCTGTATACGTGATAGACAGACTGATATATGAAGCCAATTTTTGCTCATACGCTGAATTAATCAAACATGTTTCTTTATTTATGTTGATACAATGGAGTGCTGAGTAAATAGGAACATAAATTTGTGTTGTTATTATTGCTTTCTTTTATACATATATTTGACCTTTTGAAATAATGTTGTTCAACAATCAACATTATATTTGAATTTTAGAAGCAGTGGTATCAGTTCTGAGTGAGGTGCCATTAATTGTCTAAGTTATTTTATCACCATTGTTCTGAAAACGATGTAGCAAAGCATTGTGATAAAACCGGCAGTGGACTTGCGTGGTAGATTAAAGCCCATTCCCTCTTGATGACAGTAGGCCTGTATCTCAGCAGTGGAAACGTTATAGGTTAATTATGTTTCAATCAACAATCTCTAAATTTGTACAGTAATCTAGTTACAGAGGGAAGCTGTATTTCGCTTCATTACCTTCAATAATCTAATAATACAAGCATATCCATTTTAGGCTATCCACGGTAGGGCTGGGGAGTGAGGTGTGGGATGACCCGCTTCAATTTAATTTTCTGAAGTGATCTGTACGTTAAAAACCTTATTAACTTTGTATTCACGAGGCCTTCATATATGCTTTTCTCACTATCCCGTGAATTCGTGACTCAAAATCAAAGTTATTTAGTACAGATTCTACAGAAAATGTCCTATTTTTAGTGTTAAGTGTGACCTTGACATTTTATTTTGTATATCTCTGTTTGTAAGAACACAAAAAGCATTGTTAAAATAAACAATAGGCGAACTAAGTAGAATCGATATAATAAGTCAGTATAGATATTTTATATTGTATTTTAGTAACCAACACCTTTTGTCAAATATTGTAATTTTACAATAAGCTTGAAAAAACGTAAGCTATAAATTGTATGTAAGCCAAATATATTTCATGCTGTCATTGTTAAAGCAATTTCATTGCTGACATAATGTAGATTAGGTATGCATAGTAAGCGCTGTGGTCTCTCTGCGGCAATGCCGACCGCTAAGAACGTTATTGCAATTTTGTGCAATGCAGGCAAAAAGCCTATTTCCTTTTCAATTGTCAAGTATTGTACAAAGGAAAATACCGATTTTCTTAATACAATAAAAGTGTTTTTACATGCTTTTATTAATTTCACTTGTATGTTTGTTTGTCCGTCTCTAACTCAAAATTTTTTCAACCTTACCTTACATTAATTTGTGCAGGCAACGTATTTTTTTTTAGTTTAGATTTGGATTTAGTTTCAGATTTAGATTTATTTACTTGGGTAACGCATCATTACGAATTTTAGCACTTGCTATTCTGTCTGTTGGAGATCAAGAAAAGTTTGGTAAAAACAAATTAGCATCACTTAAGCCTTCGTGTTAACCGTATATTATTTAAAAAAAGAATATCGAACTAAAAAGTTGAAAATAAATATAGTTTAAAAAACTAAAAAACCATGCTTTTAAAGAATATCAAACTAAGAAGTTAAAAATAATTTTAAAATTTAATTTATGACAATAGTATATAGACAATACTAGTAAAATGAGAAAATAGCTATATATTCTTCTCTTTTCTTACATGCATGTGTTTTTGATTAAAAGAAGCTTCAGTAACTTGTTTTATGTTTTGAGTGTAAAGGATTTTTTTATGGAAATACAATATATTGTTTGATTTCTTCACTCTTTCTTTTGTCACCCTCGTTTCTGTTTTGCCATACTCTTTGAATATTAGTACAAAAATGTAACAAAAGGACGAGAAATTCATGAGTATTCGGGACAAACCGTCACAAGAGATAAAACTCGAGGGAAATAAAAAGTAAATCAGGCTCATGACCGACATTCAAACCGGCTGTCTCAGATAAAGCCAATACGTAGAGCAACCTTTTTTGTGATTGGCCTATTTTTGGCAATTTTATGAGCTACGTTGACGTTAGACCTATAAAGCAGCCATTATGTGATTAGCTCATCGCCACATGGGATGGAGATGGGGTAATATTTTTGATGGTCGGCGAAACAAATATTAATATAGGATTATACAAGCACATATCTGCCTGGCTCTTCAGAAATTAAAAGAGTTAATACTATGTTATAAATAAGCAGGCCTTAAAATTTTGCGTCGTTTCATTCATATTTGATTTGTGTTAATTGCGCTTACCGCAGCGCATGATTGTGGCCTACCTGTTATGAAAGCCAGGATTATTAAATATTTAGGGCTGACTTTTTCAATGCCAGATAATTTTATCCGGGAAATATTTTTGACTTTTCCACAGTTCTTTCATACAAAAACTATTAAATGTCAATTTTATACGACGAATTAAAATTTACATTTATAAACCTAACAAGGTTAAGTAACAAGGATAAGAGCTTACTTAAGATAAACCATTGTATTAATAGAGGGATCCGAAGTTTTATATAAATAAAAAATAAGTAACTTTTCCTGTACTGTACCTACAGATGACAGCACGTCAAGATACTACAATCTGTTATATTTCTTTATTAGATTTTAAACTTTATTCTTTAAGCATTGAGGCTCTAGATTGATTGGGAATATTTAACAGTTAAGGGTAGCTTGGCCTACTGTCGTCCGTACATGAATTTAAAAAAATAATAACGAAGAGCACGGTCATGCATTCTACATATAAGTAAAGGCCTTTTAAGTATTTATACTTCCTTAATTAATTTTAGTAAACATTTAATTAAATAATTAATTAAAGTTACGTGCTGTAAATATAGAAAGCTATATATTGCTGGGAAGGTTGGTATTTTGTAGATCATTAATCAAGTGGCACCCATTGTGCTTATGACTGACCTATGACAGTTTAAAGTTCCTTCCAGTAACAGCAAGCTAAGTGAATTTCTCGAGATTTAAGGGTGGGCGTCAATAAATTTTAGAGAAGTTTTGTCTCCCCTGAGCTTGGTATTTCAAACATTTTTTACTTTTATAAACGAAGTTATTTTGTTTTAACAATGTAGCGTCCCATTAGCGGATGACAATCGGGCGGGAAATTTTTGGCTATGTTTTGAATTTATTTACTTGCTCACAATGGAAATAGCTCTAAGCTCTAGGTAGGTGTTGTTTACCTTTTGGTAGAAATGGCGCAATAACTCAGTCTACGTGACACCTGGAGATTTAAAGGTCACAATTTACAATACACATGACACCAGGCAGTATTAGTCTGGTTATTCCCGCACTGAGAGCAGATTTTGCATGGCATGAGAAGACCAATGCTCAGTTAGTACCTAGCTATACGAATCCTTTTGGTTACCAATTTATTTAAAATCAGTTTGTAAGCTTATTTTACAGGTAATAGTTATTTTTATATAGGTGGGTCTACTAAGCAAAACTATGAAAGAAAGAAAGAAAGAAAAACGTTTATTTGCAATAAACATGACGCAAGAGTTTACAAAAACATAAAAAATAAGAAATAGTTAAGGGAAACATGCGTCACATCCACGCAAAACGGCTGTCGCTATGTGGTATTTACTTTAATAATCGCAAAGGTACCTGCATCCATATTTTAACTGATTATGTCCCGTTAATTATAGGAGTCGGTTATAAGTTAATTTTAGGATTAGTTAAAGCTAACCTATTATACCTTAGCTTTGTAATATTTACCGAGCGTTTGAAAGAATTGTTTGATTATAAATTTAATTAGGATTAACTTTTAAGTGAAATAAAGAGCCGTTTATACAGAATCCTAAACTAACTTTTTACGTTTCCAAGTGCTAACGTAGAAATTTTAAATGAACCTTTAAAAGGACAATTTATAACGAGCAACGCGTTCGGCCTTAATTATTTATATTTAATTAACATAGGTGCTTAATTACGCGTTTACATAAATAATTAGGGCTTCGTACGTCGGTTGTCCATAAAACAAAACAAAATTATCCGCCTTAATTTTTTAGAATGCTATTTAAATATGATTACAACATACATCTTTTGCGTCAGCTACAATATTAATACTATGTACTAAGTTTTATAATTGCAAAATTAAAGGAAGGAGTAACTTTGATGAAGATTTAATGCTTGAATAATTTTGTTTCAGATTCGCCGGTCGTCAAGACTGGGCCATGGTAAAGTGTTTCATCCTTGCCTGTGCAGAAAACACCAGCCATCATTCCTAAGTCTCGGCAGAAAACACCAAGATGTTCGCGCCAGCGGAAAGATAAGAAAAGTTATAGAAAGGACAAGAGTCCCACGATGTTTTCCCTTTCTGAAGGATGTGGTTGTGTCAATTTCCGAGGAGGTCGACGACCTCGCTCTCAGGGGGACGACTCGTCATCATGCCGCAGCTCCGAGATAGAACAAGAGGTCCCCAAGAGACTCGGAAGGAGAATGCTCAATGGGGAATGCACGATCAAGGCTCTCGCCCCCTTCTTAAGATTTTGGAGGAGAGATGACGTCAGCATGACTAAGGCGGAGAGAAGTAAGTGAACTTGTATTTTTTAATCCCACTTTGAGCGGTAAAGTTTTACCGTACCATATTGTATACAAATAATAAATTATAGAAAGTTCGCAGACTTGTACGTCACTAAAACTGAAAAATGATGCCTGCCAACGAACAACAATCTGAAATGAATTTTGAGATTCACACATTGTTTTACATTATTCATATTTAAATGTAAATCTTTACGAGAGGAACATATTTGCGTCTCGACTTTGCTAAGTGGAAAATAAGGCTATTTTTGCTCTTACCCGCATGCTCACGGCTTTACGGTTATTGAAGTAAGATCTCGATACAGAATAAAAGGTCAAAATGTTTTTAAAACTTTTCCGCTGGTATGGTTTATGATCCTTAATATATTTGAATGTTCCTACATAAAAACCCAAAGCCGAAACAAATATGAAGGAAGATTTTTCAAGGGGTACGTCAAACTTTCTAATTCAAATCTACATTGATCCGTTCACATCTTTGTGTCGAACGCATTAAAAGGTTAGGTTCTTAGTAGTTTTCTGATCGCAACTGAAAAGACGGAAGAAATTCCTGTAAATTATTCGGAGGGTAGATAACTTTTTTTTTTTTTTTTTTTTTTTTTTTTTTTTTTTTTTTTTTAATAATTATAAACTAGCACTTGACCGCATTCCCGCCTAATGGTAAGCAGTGATGCGATCGTTGATGGTAAAGCGCGCTAGTTTATTAAGAGCATATTCACTCAGAAAAAATGAGCGAATAGAAAGGAAGACGGCAGTTGAGCGAGGTGATGCAATGTTAAACCCAACAACACGACCAACGATGCTGCGCCAAAGGGAGATTGATCTGAAGACCCTCCACGACCAAACTCCCAACACAACAACATTAGGCGCATCGTACCCGGCACACATCGCAACACAACTGCTCAGACCCGTCCTCCGTACGGCTTCACCATACATCATGCCGGAACACGACAAATCGCTTGGCGGCAAGGCTTTGTCTGGTGGGTGGTAACTTCTGCCGGCGGCCGATGTTATGGCCTACCACCGACGATAAATATAAATATCGATTAACAATGACAGATAACTTGCTTGTTTTCCTAACAATATGGTTTATTTATGAGATTTGTAAGAACACATGAGCGTGTGCTTGTTCTCAAGGTTGACCAACGTAAATTGGATCTCAGTCTTGCCTATTAATACAACAACGGGCGCAGGTGACAGGTTAAGGTTTCAGTTGTCTGTATATCCGAGTACTACATACATTTATACGTCGACTTTATTGTAATCACATAGGGAGACGGTTTATGGAGTCGCATGCTTGCTGTCACTTTATGCTTTTGTCCTAGTTAGCTATTTTTGACTACGACTTTGAATTCTCACACGTCGTCGTGACAAAACAGTTATACAGGGTGGCGCAATAGAACGTGCATTTTTGAAATAATTATTAAAAAATAAATACAAAAGGTATAGTTAAAATAAAACTAAGCAATTATTAAGTGATAACTGAAGTTTATTTTTTAAAAATAACATCATCTAAATGATGACTCTCTCTACGTTGGCACTCCTCTAACCGCAAACGGAAATTACCGAAAACTTTCTTAAGTAGTGCTGGTGTGATTGCTGCCATTTCACCACGAATATTCTCCTTGAGCTGACTGATGTTTCTCGGATTATTGGTGTAGACTTTGTGTTTGAGGTATCCCCACAAAAAAAAGTCAGGAGGCGTCAAGTCTGGACTGCGCGGAGGCCATGGAATATCACCTCTTTTCGAAATCAGTTTGCCAGGGAACATCTGCTTCACAACCGCCATGGAGTCATTTGATGTGTGACTGGTAGCTCCGTCTTGTTGGAACCAAGTCCTAGAGTTCTTTATTCTTGAATTTTCAAGTTCTGGGGCCAAAAAACCTTCCAACATCGCAACATAGCGTTCGGTATTAACAGTGATGTTTTGCCCCCGTGCGTTTTCAAAAAAATAAGGACCAATTATTCCTTTGGCAGAGATTGCGGCCCAAACTGTCACTTTAGGGCTATGTAACGGTTTTTGATGTTTGAGTCTGGGATTCTCACTATTCCAATAACGACAATTTTGGCGGTTTACGAACCCATTCATATGAAAATGTGCCTCATCAGAGAAAAGGATGTTTTCAAAATTTGAAAACCGATTGAGCATTTCATTAGCAAATGTGAGCCGTGCTATGAAGTCAGAGTCTTTCAATTCTTGAGTTAATTGCAGCTTGTATGGATGCAATTTAAGATCCAAGTTTAAAATTCGTTGCAAACTTCGTCGCGATATGTTTAGGACAGACGATCTCTTGCGAGTAGACATTTGTGGATCTTCTCGTACCGACTGCTTAACACTCTCAATATTGTCTTCGGTCCTAGATGTGCGTGGACGACCTTTTGCGTGTGGTTTAAACGTCGATCCAGTCTCTTCAAACCGCTTTATCCAGATTTTAATTAAATTAGCACTCGGAGCCTCCCTAATTTGCCGTACACCATACTCAGAACAAAATAGTCGCCTGACAACTACGTACGAACGAGAGTTTTCGTAAAATGCGCGCACGCAAAATGCGCGACGCTTCCCGTCGAAGTGACTCTAACGGCCGAATACTGAAAAGCCACTCAAATATTTGAGACCCGCTTAAACTTTTGAGCAGCTCCTAACCTTCAATTTCGTATACACAAACGTCAATTTTAAGCGTCTGTTAAAAATAAATGCAACTTGAATTAAGTTGTGCTCAGAGACCACTCAGTGAAAAAGTCGTATACAGAAACGCTACTCAACGTTATTTAGCTGTCAAATCAAATGTCAAACTGATTTGAGCAGCCCTTAGATCTGAGAGTGGTCGCGAGGTCCCTCAAATCAAATAAAAGTTGTTAAAAAGTTTGTAAACAGTGGTAAAAATGTCTCTATCGTCATTGTCTTCACTTTCGGATCACGAAAGCCCAACCGTGAGGCGCAGAAATGAAAAGAAGCTGGATGCTTTTCTAAAGTACAACGACGTGGAATTTCGTTCACGGTTCCGCATCTCAAAAGATACCGTATTGTATTTGGATTCAGTTTTCGGTAACACAATCAAACCATTAACAAAAAGAAACCGAGCCATACAACCAGTGGACCAAATACTAATTACTCTACGGTATTATGCGACTGGTAGCTACCAACGCGTAATAGGAGATATTTTTGAGGTCGAACAACCCACGGTGCATCGAATAGTGCATAAAGTAACCGCCAAAATAGCGAGCCTAAAGTCTCATTATATAAATATGCCAACACAGGAAGAATATCCAGTTGTGGCAAATGAGTTTTTTGCTATAGCAGGATTCCCAAGAGTTGTGGGAGCTGTGGACTGTACACATATTAAAATAAATTCTCCAGGTGTGTATTTACGAAGATTATTTATTATGTTCCCAAATTGTATGCTTGATTAATAGTTTTGTAATATTACCATTTATAATATAACCTAAAGTTGTGTAAATGTTTCTACTGAAATATAGGGCTCTAGTAAAGTAGGTAATTACTGTCTCACAGTAAAATAAATTATTATTACTTTTCAGGAGGTGCCCAATCTGAAATATATCGGAACAGAAAATGATATTTCTCATTAAATGTTCAAATGGTATGCGATGCAAGATTGAAGATAAGGAATGTAATCGCAAGATGGCCAGGTTCTGTTCATGATAGTACAATATTTAATGACTCACCATTGTGTGCTCAATTAGAGCGTGGGGATTTTGGCACAGGTGTAATTCTTGGGGACAGTGGATACCCATGTCGACCTTATCTACTTACCCCATTATTGCACACAAGAACAGCTGCTGAAGAAGCTTACAATCGGGCTCAAATAAGCACCAGGAATCCTATAGAAAGACTCTTTGGTGTCCTTAAAAGGAGATTTCCTTGCCTACAAACTGGAATGGGGCTAAAAATAAAAAACATTCCACCAATCATAGTAGCGTGTGCAGTGCTACATAATATTGCCCTCTTGCAGTCGGATATATTTATGGAGGATGATGACCCTTTACCTTATTATGAGGAGGAATCCTTGGGTCAACAAATTGTAGGTCTTGAGACCAATCAGAACTTTTTAGTAAGGACTAATTTAATAAATACACATTTTACCTCTTAAATATAGTTATATTAGTGTAAATTATTATATAGATTTCACTATTTCAAGTTTTGCAGTCTTCGTTTCCAAAATTGCATTTTTGCTTTATATATATTATTTTCCATTTTGTTTTTATTTATCCAGTATTTTGTTTCTAATTTTGCATTTTTGAGTTTTGTCCGAAAATATTGTTGTTTTATTCCATTTTGTGATGGTTTTATTCGTCCTGAAAAATGGTTTTAGTACAATATTATTGAAAATCTCACATCACTAGCAAAAAGGACAATAATGTTACATAATTACCAGCAGAGTATGATGTTGAAGGTTTGTTTTTTTCTCGGGGTATGGCTGTTGCAGCTCTCTGGTCATCTATCAAGGTAATTGTCAAGCAATTAAGATGCTGTTCATAGTAAAATTAATTGATTTAATAATTAGTACAATAAAAAATTATTACCAGCAATACTTTTTGATTCAATTGGTTTGCTATTGTCCATTATGGAAGCCATTGTTGCATCTTGGTTGTCTGGAAAAAAATCTGTATGTGAGTAAAGAATACACAACAATAAGTATAAAATAAAAAAATGTACCAATGTTGTGAAATGGCAAGCAATTGAGATGCATTTTAATAGTAACATTAGTTTAATAATTAATACAATAATTAAAAACTTACCAGCAATACTATTTGATGTGACTGTGCAAGGTTTGGTATTATTTGTTATGTAAGCCACGGTTGCATCCTGGTCTTCTGGAAAAAAATCTGTATGTAAGTATAGAATACACAACAATAAGTATAAAATAAAGAAATGTAACAATGTTGTGAAATGGCAAGCAGTTGAGATGCTTTTTAATAGTAACATTAGTTTAATAATTAATTCAATAATTAAAAACTTACCAGTAATACTATTTGATGTGACTGTGCAAGGTTTGGTATTATTTGTTATGTAAGCCATGGTTGCATCCTGGTCTTCTGGAAAAAAAATCTGTATGTAGAATTTATAACAATAAATAAATTAACACAAAAATAAAAACAAAATGTACCAATGGTGTGAATATCTGGCTCTGCTGTGTAAACATCGGATTGTGTAAGGAGTTCTGGTTCTGTATCACCTATAAAATAAACAAGAATGTAATGGCTTGTTGATGTCAAATGTATTAGGATATAAATTATTACACAAACCAAAATATAATGCAGCATCATCATAGAAGTTAGCTAATGGTTGAATCTGAGGAGCAGCCATGGCTAATATTTGAGCATCTTGCTCAGAGAGTGTACTCTTGTAGGTTCCACCACCAGTGCGATTAATTTCTTTCTATAAAAAATAAAAGTTATAATTAGAAGATATCCTGAATTTTAGAAATATTTAATTTAAACAAAACAAACCTTATCAATTGATGCCTTCTTTTTAATATCTTTGGTGATCTCATAGTACTGCAACCGCTAAAAAAATAAAGTGAATAAAGAATCACTTGTGTAAATGATAATTTCAAGATATCACAAAAACAAACTTACATTTGCTGTGGCAATGTTTTTTTTAGATCTCTGTTTTATATTTTCATATAAGTGACGGAGCTGTTGCCAGGTTCTACAGCCACTCACAGAGACAGCATTATATTGCCGGCATATAGTGTTCCATACTTCTCGCTTCTTTAAAAGCATGTGAGCGTTTGTTTCCTTATTTTCAATAATATTTTGATTTCTGGAAGGAATTCAAAATAATAAATATTATATTCTTTCATTTAAATATTCTTTGTGTATTTCAAACTATTTTTAGTGAACTATAATTTAATCATTTGATGTATTAAGATAACTTTTTTTTTTACTATAGTTTAGATGATGGGATATTTAATTTTTATATTGTATCTTTATTATTTCTAAATTGTTATTTATAAAAAATGACTGTAAAACATGGAGCACTTTTATGAAAAAAAAAAAAAACTATCTATATACTAATTTAACCAAGTTTGCAAACAAATAAATGATTTGATTTAAATGTTTTTGTATATTATTTACAACATGACACAGTTTGAAATTACTTAAACTGAAGATCTGAGAATCACACAAAACTTCGATGGCACGTCGCAATTGGGACGAAGCAGTCTCTACTTTGCTTCGTCCCAATTGCGCCTCTGCGCTACGGCTTCCTTAGTTTCCGCCTGACGCAAGTCCTCAGCGGATCGGACGTAGATATTTCGGGAGGAAGACATGCACCAGGACGTTGCGGTTAAATGATTCTATTTTCATTCTTTATTTAGGTACTTACTTCTTTACGAGTTCTAACAGCATATCTTTTTCGGCAGGCGTATAATTACTTCCGCGTTTCTTCTTTTCCTCCATCGTCAATTAACTTATTAAATAAGGAATCACCAAAAGGTTGAAGATTTTTACTAAATTATAGTAATTAGAACTTGATTCAACATCAACATTCGCGCGTAAGATAATTGTAACGTTCCAATCAACGACAACAATATTAGCAAGTAAATATTATTTTCTGATGTCTTCTTTTGATATTTATCTCATTTCAATATAAATAATTTAGATCATAATGCAAATTATACTTCTAATAGCTGTTAAATTTCAACTAATTAATAAGTTTAGAAAATATTTATTCAAAGAACACTGCGTAAAAAGAATACAAGACGTAAGCCAAAATAAATTGTAACTGAGAACGTGCTGAGTATCATTTTTTTCGCAGAATGTTGCCATGACGTAAACATTTGAGCGCTGCTTGCTTGATCACGGCATCCAATTGCTTGAGTGACGTTTGTGTATACCACTTAAAATTTGAGGGATGCTTAAATTTAAGTAGCCTTTAGGTGAGAATGAGATTTGAGTGGCTTTTCAGTATTCGGGTGATAGTGACTAAAACTTCATGAACCGCGCTACCCAACGATATCGGTCTCCCCTCGCCCACGCCCCTTCTACCCCGCAAAAAAAGATGATGCAATATGCACGTTCTATTGCGCCACCCTGTATTATATAAAAATCTGGAGTCATACGTCATGTAATAATGACGAATCGAAAACAAAATGTGTAACTCCGGATTTTTAACTTGTTCGTGTGTTTTTATTTCAAGGATGTATGGTGATACAAATGAGTTTCTACAGTTCTCTATCCACGTCTTTGGTTTGGGAAAATTTGTAGAAAGAAAATTTAAGACCTTTCATTAGATACCACACTTTACAGCCGAATATAGCCTGTAACCTCTGTGAAGTATTATTATATGTAAAGAATTATATATTTTTATTATTTTTTGTGAACGTATAGTATTGTGTGGGTTATTTCTTTTTTCCTTCTTAGTTAGTTTTAATAATAATTTGGCAGTTTCAGTTATTTTTTAATTACTCTTTATAATGCAATATGTAAAGAAAACCCTGTCCGATCAGTGAAGGTATTATTAGGTATCGATAACTGATTCTATTAATGCCGCCGGGCTAAACTTAAAAAAATCTGCCTACAAATAAATATTATTTCGCAAAAGGAGGTAATTTAATACTTGTGCGGTAGGCAATACAAGTGCGGGTGAACGGGGGCAGGGCACGCGGCACGTGGTCGCATCGCTCATAATGAGACCATAGAAAATGGTGTTGTCACTTCAAAAAAATACCAAATTTTGGGGAAGTTGGAGTTAATTCGAGGAAAAAAGATTATTTCGAAATTTATTAGTATTGTTACTATGATGATTATGTAAAGTTTCATATTTTATTTGGTAATATGTTTACCTTACCTTTATTATCCTTATAGATAGGACGGGGTTTTCTTTATATATTGTATATACATATAAGCATCCAACAAACGTGTGTCCATTTGAATTTTTTTCAAGCATATCCCACAAACTTCGCCGGCATGAGTTGAGTCTTATAAAGCGCAGCGTTTAAGGACTGTATAATTCAGTTCTGCCGCTCTGTTCATTTTAATATTCTTGGCGCGATTATCTGGCGCCGGCTTAGTGTAATAACACCACCTAATAATGAATGCTATACACAACTATATCGCTTATGGCCATATGGCGGATTTCTCTTACGAACTTATTGTGTTACGTAACCTTGAAAGGGTGGTAACATGATGCTAAATTGTATCCCGGCTTTCTATTAGTGGAGCACTTTTTGTATTTTCACAATACATATTGCTTTACACAGCTCTTTGGGTTAGTAGTAACCCTGTGAAGTTTTACTACAGAAAATACAAAGGACTTACCTATTATGTAGAGCAGGATCTTTTATATTGTTACGGTAGAAGCAAACTGTGCTATTATTTATTAGGTTTGTTAGTACACCAAAACTTCAGTCTTGCTGAGGGTATTGTGTAATACAATACCCTTAGTAAAACTACCTATTAATTGGGTTGTGGGTAGGGTTCCCAGATCAAAAAATCGAAAATCCGGAGCAAATTCCGGATATCGGATGAAATTTCCGGATTTCTTCGCAATAAGTCGTACATATGTAATGCGAAACAAATTTTTGAGTTTTATACGCGGGCGCGCCAACCTTGATTCATAAATTTATGTTTTGTTAAGGTTTTTTTGTATACAATATGGTACGGTAAAACTTTACCACTCAAAGTCACTCAAAGGGCAATGGAGAGGGCTATGCTTGGGGTCAATAATGAGGAGATCCGCAGAAGAACGAGAGTAACCGACATAGCCCGAAGAATTACAACACTAAAGTGGCAGTGGGCTGGACACATTGCCCGTAGGACCGATGCCCGATGGGGCCGATGGGTTCTCGAGTGGCGACCACGAACCGGAAGACGTAGCGTGGGTAGTCCCCCGACAAGGTGGACCGACGACCTGGTGAAGGTCGCGGGAAACCGCTGGATGCGGGAGGCGCAGGACCGGTCGTCGTGGAGAACCTTGGGGGAGGCCTATGTCCAGCAGTGGACGTCTTTCGGCTAAAATGATGATGATGATGAAGGTTTTAATTTGGTTTTTACTTAAATTGTAGAAATTCCTGGTGGCTTGCTCCCGCATTCCGGACAAAGTACTATATTACCGGACGTGTCTGGAAAATTCCGGACGTATAGTAATTCTAATTGTGGGGATCAGATACACTGTGTAAACTTGTAAATTTACCAGTATTTTAAAAGCTTACACGGAGTTGCATCCGGTTAGGCACGAAGCCGATTGATACATAGTTTTGAAAAGGGAAGTCATGTAGATTGAGTTTGGTTAGAATTTGATAAATAATTGTTAGATACAGATTTTCTATTCTAAAATTATGATCTACATTTGCAAGAGAATAGTGGTAACCCATTGGCAACAGCGGGCGCTGACTTAGCCTATCATGGTAAGGATAAGGATCTTATGAATTTGATCCTTATCTTCGTGATAAGGATCTTATGAATATGTTCCTTATCACGAAGTTACCACGTTCTAACAGCTAGAAGCGTGTTCACAATGGGCGTTTATTCAGTCTAGGTAACTATACTAGATACCTGACGTGAACGCCTACGCTGTATCATTTAGATACAATCATTAAATTACAGATGAATGCCCTACGACTGAAAATCCTGGAAATAAAAAAAGAGGCCTGCTAGCGGTTTTTGCTTGAGTTTTTGGTAACCTCAATTGGAAATTAAAGTCTACTAATTTAGGTGTAAGGTAATGAATTTTTCGTAGAATTTCCAAAGGTAACTAACTAATTTGGGCCTCATTTATTGTGTCACTACTACCATTCTTATTATTCACTTTTGAGTGTTTATTTATGTAGAATTTTAAATAGTCACTGCCCCATTATAAACTTATCAATTAGCCGGTGCAACTTCGTAATTTTCCGGTGGACAATGTCGTGTGTTACCAGCTAATGATACCTACCACACACTCACACTTTACATACTTGTTGTACATTGACCTACATTTTGAAGTTTATGTTTGTGCAGTCAAACGATAGCCGGTTATGGAGTGGTGTATGATTATAATTTAGAAAAGCACTTTCACGGTTTGATAATGTTAGTTCGCTTACCTTATTAAAAATGTATTAGGGTTGCTATTTGCGACATGTGGACGTCAATACGACTATAAAATAAAACACTGGCTGTACATAACATTATTTTGAAATCATCAAGTAGGTTCTAAATCCAAACACTGAAAGTCGATGACTAGTTTTTTTTTTTTCATAAATAAAAACAAAAAGCTTACCATGGACTTTCAGTTCTGTCAAAAAGCCGACTACCTATTAATAGGTACTAATTAAATGTGGAAAAAAAACAAAAATAAAAATGTCCATCTAATCAAAGATGATTAGATGGAAATTATTTTTGTTTGTCGAATTAACGTCCATCACATACCTACTATGCTGGATGGATGGATTAGCAATATGCTTCAAAATTAATAAAATTAATGGTAATAGTATGTTACGGGGTCCTGATAGTACTGTTCACCCATCCCGAGTTCTATAAATGATTTTCTATTTTCACACGCTCTATACTGTATTCTATATATCCATGTTTGGCTCGGCCTCGGCCTTGAGCATCCTGATTGGTCGAATTGTTTTCTCTTATATCGAATTCCTTAACATCCTTTCATCCAATACGGTACAAATATTTGTATGCGGAAGTTTGTAAATTTTGTATATCAAAAGTTGGTGGATTTTGTGGGGAACTGCTAATTATACACGCTAAAATTGCTTTCTGTCGAGTAATAACAATTAACCTAAGTTGCTGTTTCTTAGAAAACATTGTTAAACTTTAACATTATCTAAGCTCGATTAATCCAGGTTTTTAATATAGCACTTTTCATAGCGGATCCCGGTCTCCACGCGAAAGCCGCGGTTGCAACCGGGATTATACGCTGAGATGATGATGATGATGACTTTTCATAATCATTCAACCTCTATGAATTTTTTTGTTTTTTTTTGCTCCATACCATAAACACATAAAGTCACATACACAAACAGCCAGACCTGAAACAAGTAATTGCAATACAAATATTTGTTTCGTGCGGGAATGGAACCCGCGACACGCAGCGCAGTAGTTGATCGCTCAGTCACTGCGTCAATCATGTCGTCGTAAATCGTTAAATCACAAGACCATAAAGAAAAAAAAAACACTCCGTTTTCTTTCATCTTAAGTCAGTAAGTTTAATAGTGTTTAGACTACTTTTTAGTGTATACAGTCTGACTTTGAGGTCGTTGGAAATCTTTCAGGGTTGAAAATACTTATAACTGTTATATGTTATTAATATACTTATATGTCTATACTTTTTTACTGACGGTTTTTATTTTATGTGGGTGTCGAACAATGAAAAAACCAGCTAAGTGTGACTCGGTCTTGAACACGAAGGGTTTCGTACCAGCAGTTATAAAAACGCCAAAAAGAGAGACCTTGCAAATTTTATTACCTATCTATATTATATTTTTATTATTTGGTGTAATGTGGACAATAGACATACGTACACTATGATAATCAACTGTCTGCCTATAGTGCCTATTATGATTCATGAGACACCAGACAGCCAGACTGACAAACGAACAACGGAGGCTTAGTACGAGTCTTAATAGGTTTGCAGTAGTACCATTTTATGTACGGAACACTAAAACCATCTGTTTTATGCACTGTATTTGTGAATCTTGTCGTTCTCTAAAAAGACTTATTTTTTTTTTCGATATACGTACTTGGCGAAGGGCGGGCGTTTTGGGGAGACTGCCTTATTTAATACTGACATTCAAAAAGTGCTGATTGTCAGCCTAATTTGAATAAATGTCTTTTGATTTAGATTTGATTTAGTTGTTCTACAAATCAAAGGTTTTTATAGGTTTTAATTAATATTAGTTGTTCTCCCTTTTGTAAGATTGCCTGTAAATTCAATCAAACGTTAGTTCGTAATATCTATTATGAACTAACGCTTGATTATAAAATTATTTTGGCTCAGAAGATTCAAATTGATTTGTGTTTACACAACTGTCAATATGATTGGTGGTTGTGTAAATTACTTTGAGTTTTAAAATACAATAGACTAGCGCAAAATCGCGGTAAGATCGCGCGCGTTGACCTTGATTACCCACTTTTTTTATTACCAACATATTTTTAGATCATTAAATTCTCCTACCTATTTATTAGGGATCCACACAATAAGTCTCTTTCTTCCATACTTTTTTATCGTTATTTTCACAATTATTTTGTCCAAGTAGATGTGGGGTTATAATTTTATGCTTGACATAATCTGCCTAAAGTTAAGGCAGAGTCTTCAGACTAACATATAATCACATCGATTTGAGAACGTAAAAACATTTTCCATTTCTTATTAGTCATAAATAATAAGAATTTATTAATTACGAATATAGAAATGTCAATTAAGGATATAATAATGAGTAATGACCCATTAAAATAAATACCTATATACATTAAAATAATAATGTGAGTGGCATTCACATTATTCACTCACAAACGGGAATAATGAGAACGGAAAAATAGTTGTTTATGACCTGTGTTAAATAATGGCCTTAATAATACTTGTCATTGTTCTTCGAGAATGGTTGAGTGCCATGAAATATGATTATTGCTTGTATGACGACATGCCTCCAAAACTTGTTCAGTTTCAGAAACTTGTTCGATACGCACAGAGTAGTCATGTACACAAACTTAGAATGGGCTTTATTTAGATACGAGTATGTAATCCTTAAACAGCACACAGAATTAGAGTGAAATAGGCTCCTTTGGGCAACTTTTCAGATATTTTATTTTATTTTTTGTTTTTTTTTTTCTTTTTTACTCTTCATCTTCATATTACTTAAACACACAGACCTGAGTACACTCAAAATTCCACACCAAACACACACACTCTAACACTCCCACCGTTTACACATTCATGCACCCTTCTCCATACATAAACACCAACTCACTTAGCTTTCCTTGTATTTGTTTTAACTCACTAAGTTTGAGCTTAATTTACTGTATTTTGTTTTATGTAAAATTGTTGTAACAAACTTGCTTTTTAGCTTAGTTTACTTTATTTTGTTTTATTTTGCTTTTCTTTTTATCGACATAAAGCTGTTCGTGTTAGCTTAATTTCTTAAGATATTAACTTACTGATAGGTTTGGAACAGCACACAAAATTAAAGAATCAATAGATACATCAAATTTCACTCTAATTTTATGTGCTGTTTAAGGATTACATATCTAAATAAAGCCCATTCTAAGTTTGTGTACATGACTATTCTGTGCGTTTCGAACAAGTTTCTGAACTAAAACGTATAAATAAATAAGATAATCACCAAGGGCGGGAAAAGCGTATGCATATAAAATACAGGGTGGCAGGGATATAGGACTCGAACCTTCCCTACCTAGACTATTCTTCAGCTAAACTAAATAAAAATTACATGAGACTCAACTCAGACAGGCGAAGTATGTGGGATAGTTAAAGATACCTACATATATTTGAAAAATAGCCAAATGGATACAGTTTGTTTGATGCTTGTATTATGTATAATATATCCATTTATAATAATATGACGAAGGAAACCACATTTAGTGCACAGTCTTTAGTTGACTCCGACCAATTAAAGGAAGGTTATGATTTTAACAGGCTCATCTGTTCACAGAACACTCAATCACTCATCATCTCTGTTTAATTACTTGTCGTATTTTGACAAACTAAGTATCTTTGGAAGCTTAATATTGTTCCGAGGGTTATAAATGATTTATTATCTGTATTTACGAACACTGTTACACCTCTGTCATATTTTTTTTAAAACCAAATCAGTTCGGCGATTGTTAACTGACTACTCTGAGAAAAACCGCAACAAAACTCACAGGTCTCTTTTAACGTCTGGACACAATATTGGTCAAATCATGTGCAGAAAATGGTTACTCATACACATGCCAGCCGCAGCCATCGTAGATTAACCTAATCGATCGACCCGTGCTACTTTTATTACTTAGGCAGAAGACGAATCCGACCGTAGGTATAGTACAGTCAATATGTCGAAAAAAAAGCCGTGAGCTCCGAAAAATGACAAACCGGAATTTGACTTGATGAATCGTTAGAGGGGCGAGTAATAAACTTAATGTTAGATTTCCGAAGTCCCTCCTCCTGCTGTTTTTGAGAAAATCCAAAAATATTTTGAAATTGATTTATCTCAGCAACTATAAGGGCTAGCGACCTTTTTTTTTTTTAAACTGTTAAGGACACTTAGGACTACATTTTCTTTCATTGAAGTGACATCGTCCGACTTAAACTGCAAAAGCTAGATGGCGCTAAAGTTTGAAAAAATTGGTTTTTTGCCATTTTCATTATGAAATAACAATTTTTTTACAATAATGTAAATGAGAAAGTTGTTTGTCACAAAATTAGCTACAACTTTTGTTTAAAACATTTTTTCGTAAAACTTACCGTTTCCGAGCTATATAGGTGAAGAAGTGCAGTGAGCAGAACAACGGTTCTTTTGTCACTTTCACCGAATACGTGGGCATAGTTTGGACAATGGACCGGTTTCTAACATCTGCCAGATGCTCTAAGAAGCGTACAAAAAAAAAAAAAAAAAAAAAAAAAAAAAAAAAAAAAAAAAAAAAAAAAAAAAAAAAAAAAAAAAAAATTATTAAAAATTGAAAATTATGTAAACATTTCAATTCATTGATCTATCCATGAATTGTGTGACAAACACCCTACAGCAAGGCACATAATGTACGATTTGTACACTTCAACAAGCTTCAGCTCGGAAACGGTGAGTTTTACGAAAAAATGTTTTAAACAAAAGTTGTAGCTAATTTTGTGACAAACAACTTTCTCATTTACATTATTGTAAAAAAATTGTTATTTCATAATGAAAATGGCAAAAAACCAATTTTTTCAAACTTTAGCGCCATCTAGCTTTTGCAGTTTAAGTCGGACGATGTCACTTCAATGAAAGAAAATGTAGTCCTAAGTGTCCTTAACAGTTTAAAAAAAAAAAAAGGTCGCTAGCCCTTATAGTTGCTGAGATAAATCAATTTCAAAATATTTTTGGATTTTCTCAAAAACAGCAGGAGGAGGGACTTCGGAAATCTAACATTAAGTTTATTACTCGCCCCTCTAACGATTCATCAAGTCAAATTCCGGTTTGTCATTTTTCGGAGCTCAAATTGCAGATTGACTGTACTAGTACACGTACATACATTTTTTATTTTACCATTTATCCAAATGGGTTTCTTCCAGCAGTCTGTTATCAATTCTTACTTTCCTTAGTGCCTACCGCAGGGTAGGTAGATAAAAGCTGTTCGCAGGGCCCCTCTCTAAACGAACATTAGTATCGTAGGGAATAATGTAGCACTTTGGTAGAACGAGCACTTACTCCACGATAAAATAACTTCATGCGGGTTCCTAATGTCTTACTCTGTACGAACGTAAGCGGTTTTCATGTACAGTTAAGTATTTCCTATCTTCATCAATTTTAAATTCTTTCTTTTATCGAGCCAGCACACAGAATTCCTATTGAAGCTGACTGAGCAATAGTCTTGATTGCAAAGAAAAATAAGTTTAACTTGGTAAGAAAGATAACAACAAGCTGTCATTCTGTCTTAGGTTGATTTAGCTTAGAGAATTAAGCATTTTTCAAAGGCGTTTAAACACTATTTTATGTTTATTTTTATGGTTAGGGTCTGTAAGTTTTATTCTATTTTTTTTTTCGTCATCATCATCTATAATCATTTCACATCATCTAAAACCCACCCGTGTTTCTTCACTTGCCTGCGCCTGGGCCACGGTTTCTTTTTTAACCAATCCGCAACCCTGACCCAGGAGGCAACGGTCTTCGTGGACCCCGTCATCATGTGCTGACATCTCTTTGAGGCGCGCGTGTAACTACGCTCCGTCGACTCGGGCCAGGTCCTTACCGGGTGGCGAGCTACCCACTGCTCACCGTCCGCAAGGACTTAAGGCTCCCGACCAGGGCGTCTCCTGCGGCATCTAGAGGAGTGAGGGCGCTGGGATTCCCGCTCTCTCACGTGCTCCGCCGCCTCTTTTGCCAGCATCACTGCTTGGCAGAAGGAGGTGACAGCCTGCCATGCACTCTTGCTCCGGACCATAGCCTGGACCAGGGTCGGATGTGAGAGAGGTAATACCCAAGCCGGGCAGACCCCACCGTGTCCTCAGGGCGATCCACTCAACGGTGACACCCTGGCGTTTCCTGCCGCCTTATCCGGAACAGGAACCTCCCGAAATAACCGTGTCTGATGAGGACCTGCGTCAGGCGGAAGGTGAGGGGACACTTCTCAAAGAGGGGATTTACCGCCGCTATTGTGGCGTGCACAAGTTTTATTCAGTCTGCGTTCATTCTGCGGTATTGAAATTACGACGCAATAGAAAATGCTCAGTCGATAAAGTAGATTGCATCGTGCATAGACCAGAAGAATAAGTTTTATTATGTTGTCATCCAAATGCTGCCATCCTTTTGGGCGCTTTACCTTATATGTATATAGTGATGCGTACGAATTTTTACATATCCGAAAAGCTGTTTCTTTTATTTTCTTTTTTATACTTTTACATAATATTCATATTTGTATTAGATTGTATACTGTTTTCATTGATATACAAAAACCCATGATTTCTTTATAAACAGTGAGTATAAGGTGCTTTTAAGGTGAAAACATATATTGGCTGTGACTGTACCCTTTAAAGGATTCATCCTAAAAAAAAAAAAAAACTCTTGCTGGTCTATACATAGCCCGAAGTTCAATATAACTTATATACAACGATCTCCTTCATAAGTACGTTTGGGATGTAATAAGACCAGTGATGTGATGCGATACGATACGAGCGTCGACTATAAAAATGCGATGGAGATTGGTTTTGTCAATTTGCAATTCAGAACATCTTATATGTGCGGCTATGTTCGCCAAGATGACGGTTGACATCGTTGTAGACGGGTGTAGCCAGTGGAAGCAGTATGTGGAACATTATGCTGTTGTAAACTGATAACTAAGCCGTCGAATCACGAATTGGGTTTGACTTCAATGTTGTTATAATAAGTAGGTATATGTGTGATCGGTGAGGAGAGCTTATACGCTGAGATGATGACGAGAAAATAATAAATACTTATTGATGGATACAATAGTTAAGTGGTCGTAGTTATTTTTCTTTATTCGATATCGCCTTCGGGTTTTTTTTTATATTGGGAGAAAACCCGCCACACTTTTCCCTCCCACTGCAACTCCTGAAAGCCAGAATCAACAGTGGAGACCGCCAGAAAATCGCCGAGCAATGAAGCTCGACGAGTCCCGGAGAAACGATTCAACTGTCTTGGGTCCCGCAACGAAATTAATCAGAAGAGAATAGCGGAGGAGTAAGAAAAAAGATATTTTTTCCACTTCCCTCCATAACAAGCAGGAGACAGAACAGAACTAGGCCAATCGGCACAAAGGGACATTATTGCAACTGGGAGAAGCCCAGATTGCCAAACACCACGGAATAAAATTTGATTAAGTTAATGGGTCCTAAGTAGGTATTAGCTGTTACAATTGATTCCAATAATAGGTATGGCAAAAGCGCCTGAACGCACGGAAATTGGTTCTAGTTTCTACAAGGTCAGTATAATAAACAACTCCGGATGTAACTTGTACACTATCCAACATAATATTGCTTTCATTCTGCCAAAGAACACACTCCCACAGATGTGATGTGCGGACTGTTCAAATTCACAGTTCAATGTAGAACACTGACACAAAGGGGAAGGAACAAGTTTAAAAGAATACAGTTTACTTTTAAAGTTGCCATGACCTGTGAGAAATTGGGCAACGCAGTGGTCAACCTCCAGCCATGTCTTAGCCAGCCGATCGCCAACGGATGGAAAGAATAGATGGAGGTGCCGGTCCTCGATGGAATTATCCCACCTACTTTGCCATTTGCCATTCGGATAAGTGGTCCTCTCAGACTTCAGTCTGAGGTTTAAATAATCTAGAGATTTTATTAAAGTCGCGTTGTGTAACAAAATTAGTGTCCATGGCCTCCCCCCTCGCGGAGTAGTACATTGAAGCACGTCGCTGTACCTCAAGGTCGACTGGAAGTACACCTGCCAGTACCGGTAAGGCTTCAGTACTGACCGTTCTATACGCCTTGCATAAAAATATCAATGCCAAACGTTGGCTTTGAAGCAGTTTACGTCGTGCCGCCCCTATGCTGGCCCTATCGGCCAAAACAGGTGCACCGTAGCACGTACATCCTAAGTAGGTAGCTCCATATATAGTTTTTAAAGTTAGGAATGATAGACCCCAAGTTGCTTTGGATATTCTAGTTAGGGCATAAAAGTTCCTTTTAGCTTTTTCGCCAACTATTTTTATATGTTCGATAAATGAAAAATTCCTTTCTAAGATCATACCAAGGTAGCATACGGATTGCTGTTTTTTAATGGGAACGTTGTTAAATTTAATAGTAGGCAATGATTTAAGATTACCTTTTAGTAGAAGTTGATAGGTTTTATGCGGCGCAAACGCTAGGCGGTTACGATCACCCCACTTAGATATTAAATTTAGGCAAGTATTGGCCACGTTCTCAACTCCAGCTCGGGTACTTGACTGAATGAGCAGTAGGCCATCGTCCGCGTAACCAGTAAGTGAACAGCCGCAAGGAAGCGGGATCGCGAGGAAGTCATCAAAACCCAAATTCAATAAATAAGGACCGACAACTGAACCCTGAGGACATCCATCGCCTTCGGGTTGTTGAGGTCAGACGGCAGTCGCTTCATGGTAAATATCGAAGTTTAGCCAAAATCAGCAGTTAGACTGGTAAAGCGGACCCCAGACTCCAAAGCTGAAAAAAGCTTCGGATGCGATTGGGATTAACGCTGAGATGATGATGATGATTTTTTCTTTATATAATAAGTAACTGAATCGATTTCAATCATTTTTACAATATGTTATATTTTTCCCCAAATAAATTTAGAAATTGTTGCAGTGTGGTTAGCCAGAGCGCAACACAGCTGAGATAATAGTACTAGTCGCGTGAGACAGCAATCTAACTACTTCAGCGTATGATACTTCTTCTTCAGCCTGTAGAGGTCCACTGCTGGACAAAGGCTTCCCCTAAGGTTTTCCACGATGACCGGCCTTGTGCTGTCCGCATCGGTCTACCTTGTTGGGGGCCTCCCTACGCTGCGTCTTCCTGTACGTGGCTGCCACTCCAGAACCTTACTGCCCCATTGGCCATCAATTCTACGAGCAATGTGTCCTGCCCACCGCCACTTAATTTTAGCGACTCGAAGAGCTATGTCGGTGACTTTGGTTCTTCTGCAGATCTCCTCATTTCTGATTCGATCACACAGAGAAACTCCGAGCATAGCTCTTTCCATTGCTCTTTGTGTGACTCTGAGCCTTCGTATGAGCCCCTTTGTGAGCGACCACGTTTCAGTTCCGTAAGTCATCACTGGCAACACACACTGGTTTTGACCAGTGTGTGTTGCCAGTGATGACTTTAGTCTTGAGACACTTTGGTATCTTCGACGAGAAGATGTAGCGTAGCTTTCCGAAAGTTGCCCAGCCGAGCTGGATTCGACGGGACACCTCTTTCTCGAAGTTGGACCTACGTAGTTGGACTGTTTGTCCCAGGTATATATATTCGTCAACAACTTCGAGTGCAGAGCAACCAACTAGAATTGGAGTGGGTGCGACATGAGAGTTCGACATGATCTTCGTCTTATCCATGTTCATCCTTAGACCCACTTATTGGGAAGCTCTGCTGAGGTCATTGAGCATTTTGCTCAAGTCTTCCAGGGTCTCCGCAATGACCACGATATCATCTGCAAAACGGAGATTAGTGATGTACTCGCCGTTGATGTTAATGCCAAGTCCTTCCCAGTCCAGGGGCTTGACGACATCTTCCAACGCAGCAATGAACAATTTGGGAGATATGACATCTCCTTGTCTCACTCCACGCTGCAGTTGGATTGGTTTCGAATCCTGATCCTGGAGACGGACTGACATGGTGGCGTTTTTGTACAAACACTTTATCACCTCAATGTATCGATGGCCAATTTGGCACCGCTGGAGAGACTGTAGCACCGCCCAAGTCTCGATCGAATCGAAGGCCTTCTCATAATCCACAAACGCCAAGCATAGTGGTTTGTTATACTCCTCGGACTTTCGTATAACTTGCCGCAGCGTATGTATGTGATCTATGTTGCTAAAACCTTTTCGGAAGCCTGCTTGTTCGGGAGGCTGGAAGTCCGCGAACTTGCGAGCGAGACGATTCGTGATGATCCTAGAAAAAAACAACCGACTTCCAAAAAACCACTACAAAGTCAAAAATAACTAATTTCGGAAGTCGGTGTCTTTGGTTTCTGTATATTCGTTTTTGACACCGACTTCTGAAATTAGTTATTTTTCACTTTGTAGTGGTTTTTTGGAAGTCGGTTGTTTTTTTGTTCAAACGTTTTTATTTCTGCTCCATCGTCGGATCTACTCCAGACCTTTATTAAATTGTAGTGCTTTAAAATACTTAATGAAAATAGTAAGAAATACACCAGTCGCCCCTATGATTTTTGAAAGTTCCCCTTGATTTCTCTGGTCTTCCATCATCAGATCCTGATGTCCTTATCATGTAACTATCTTGGAAATATCTTCTTTCCAACAAAAAAAGAAATATCGAAATCGGTTCATAAACGACGAAGTTATCCGCGAACAACATAAAATGGGTTTAACATTGCATCACCTCGCTCAACTGCCGTCTTCCTTCCTATTCACTTTTTTTTTAAGTGAATAGGCTTAATTAACAAAAAAAAAAAAAGGCATATATACGGTCGAATTGAGTAACCTCGTTATTTTTGAAGTCGGTTAAAAACAGCTTATAGACATAGCTTAGGAGGGATATTGGTCTGTAGTTTTTCAGGAGGGTATTGTCACCTTTTATGAAAAACAAACCACCATGCTCCTGTGTCACGCCTTAGGTGTTTCGCTTTTAAGAATGACGGAATTAAATAGCTTCTGAAGCGCTTTAAGAACCGGTTTTCCACCTACATTCAGAAGCTCAGCCGTAATTCCATCATCTCCAGCCGCCTTATCGTTCTTGAGCTGTTTCAGGGCCATACCAATCTCGTACAGGCTGACGTCCGGGATATCGTCGGTGTAGTGTCGGGTTAGTCTGGCTCTAGGATCACTAGACAGGCTTACAACAGGTGCGTGTGTTGATGTGTATAACTCTTCGTAGAATTTCTCAATCTCACCCAAAAGCTCGGGCTTGGAAGTGACGATTCTACCATCCCCAGTCAGTTGCTTATTCTGAACAAACTATATTCAGGTTTCGTATACAGAAAAAAAATAAAAAATTAAAATTCTACAATAAATGTTGTATATTGTAGAATTTACCATGAGATAAAACTAATGGCTTGACTAAATAGATTTACACGGACATCGTGCTTTTCCAAATCGACTAACGACTAGCAAATCCATAACCAATAAATTGAGATTGGCCGATATTTTATCCTACTTCTTATTTATCCTACTAATATTATAAAGGTAGGATAGTTTGTGCGAATACATGTATGAATGCTACTCTTTTACGCAAAAACTACGAATTTTGATAGGTTATACATACCAGAATAACACAATAGCTACTTTATATCCCGATATTCTCACGAGATGGTCACTTAAACGGTTGCTGGTAAGTTATAGAGCTGAGTATAGACATTTATTTACTACAAAAAGCATTTACTTGTAAAGAACATCAAGTATTAACCATTTTAAAATTCGCACTTCAGACTTGACCCTAGTTGTTTTGTAACAATTGATTAAGCATTTTGCAGTGCGGTTAGTGGAAGTGCACAAGTGCTATTCGGGCAAGTGTGATTGAAATCAATGTTTAGAGTGGAATCATCATCATCGACCTTTTTATCGTCCCACTGCTGGACACAGGTTTCCTCTCATACAGAGAAGGTCTTAAGAGTGGAGGAATACTTCATTATAAAAATACATCGAACATATTGGTGTAACATTTGTTGAAAAAAGATACGAGCGGAAGTCCAACATAACCACAATAGATGCAGGGTATAGAAAAAATGTTAACCTAAATTGACATATTTTTAGTAAACATGTTTTTAATCACGTCTAAACTGTTTATGGGTTCTCTTCATTTGACAGGACTAAATTAATACTTATCTTCTCCCTCTTTCTTGACGAAATAGAAAGAAAAAGATACATTAAACTAAAATTTAGTTTAGTTTATGAACAGCGGAATCGACATCATTGGCTATTAAAAAGACATCCATTTCCATTACAAAACTATACATAATTAAATGGCTATCATAGTAGGTTGTTCGCATGTTGTACCGTACCTTAGTAGGTCAGTTAACTTGCTTACTTCACCTTATAAACAGGCTCACATTAGTTGAACTAGAGAAACTCTGCAGACGTCTTGGGTACCGATAATTAAAAAATATATATTTAATGGTTTTTTTAGGGATCAACGACTCATAGTATTGTTCTTACCTCAAGAATGAATTGAGAAGAATAGTATTCTTTCATTTTATTATATTTAGATATCCACACAAATCACGTGTGCGGAGTTTTATTACCTAATTTAATTTCACTATTTATGTTAAGTGCACGAGCCTAAGCCTTTTTGTTCCCAGACTTTCAGTCTTGTTTTTTACCAAATGCGTCTTTAATTTTGTTTCGTTTATCGCGGGCTGACGCTATTTCTGTACAAATATAACATAGGTGTTTTTTCAACCAAGTCGTATTAAAAAAAAATAAACGCCGCAGTATCAGCTGCTACAGTTCACACGAAAGAAAATTTACTAATGTTTCCCCAACCACCAGTGTTTTGTTCGTATTGCAGTGTTATGTGTTACCATACCATACCATATAAAACCATACTAATATAGGTATGTCAAGAATTAATATATTGTTTCATATGTAAAATAAGTAAACACGTCTCGTTACATTTATATGTATGTTTTTGTTTTTATAAATATAGTTTCCATATACTTTAATCATTTCTGTGCAGGCAATTTATTATTATTGGATAGGCAGTTATTTTTTCTTTGAAGTCATATCGTCTACGAATTCTGAATCATAAAACCGTTATTTTATCTGACGATCAAGAAAAAACTGCAAAGTGCTATAAGTAACAGTTTTTCCAATCGCTGTGAAGATTTTATTGTCTTAACACGTCTTCTGAGTATTTAAGTGGTAAACTAAAATACGATTCTTCGGCACTCAGTTAAATTACATTCTGATTTAGAATCGGTCTTATCTCGCCACGATTAAGTAGGTACCTACCTACGTACATTATTTTAAAGTGGAAAGGTATTATGTAAGATACTCGCTGTTTTCTTCGTGGTGTGAAAAACTGACCATAAAACATTGTTTCAGCAATGAAGGCTGCTATCTTGATCCAGCAGTGGTACCGGCGCTACTTGGCTCGTATGGAGGTGCGCCGGCGCTACACCTGGACGATATTCCAGAACATCGAATACGCCGGAGAACAAGACCAAGTAAAGGTAACCATTCTTGATTTGTATTTTTCATTCAGGGCGATGTGAAATCCTCTCTGAGATAGGAAGGGATAAGTAACCCTCCCTGAGAGAGTACTCACTGTCATGCTTATTTGATTCTACATAATTGTAATATATCTATGAATAAAATATAATTGAAATTACTTATACATTCTTCTTCACAAAAAGTGATTTATAATCCTAGAGTTTTGCAATGATCAGATATTTATTATGTATCTACGGTATATTTCGTTTGACAGCTTCTGTTATTTTATTTCACTATACATATAAACTGACAAGTAATAAAATTAAAGAAAAAAAAAAACTTTTTAAAAACAAGCTTTTATTATTTGTTTATAAAATGAACTAAAAAGTTAAAAAAAAAAATGAAGTAAAAAGTTAAAAATAAATTAACTCTAAAAAGAAATATAACACTTTGTAACTTGATTGTAACCTTTAACGACAAATAAGCGTCTTCGTCTAGGATAAAATAATTCCATATTGTACAAATTTATTTAATTTTAACACTAAAACTTTTCACCATACATAATTATTCAATCTCGTCCCCCCTCTTTATCATAGTCCCCATTTATAAATAAAAGCGTGTTACATAGTGATAGCTTGAGGAAAATGTTGTGTTGTATTAAATGTAACACGCTTTTATTTATAAATGGGGACTATGATAAAGAGGGGGACGAGATTGAATAATTATGTATGGTGAAAAGTTTTAGTGTTAAAATTAAATAAATTTGTACAATATGGAATTATTTTATCCTAGACGAAGACGCTTATTTGTCGTTAAAGGTTACAATCAACTTACAAAGTGTTATATTTCTTTTTAGAGTTAATTTATTTTTAACTTTTTACTTCATTTTATTTTTAACTTTTTACTTCATTTTATTTTTAACTTTTTAGTTCATTTTATAAACAAATAATAAAAGCTTGTTTTTAAAAAGTTTTTTTTTTCTTTAATTTTATTTTTAACTTTTTAGTACCTCTATTTTTAATTCGATAACGGTCCATCCCCCCAGAGGTCCGTTGTAGAGGGATAAGGGCTACAATACACCAGGGTTCGCCCTGGTACCCTGAGGCGCAACGTTAGCGGCATGACATATTTATACACCCTCATACCATTCAGCCCTCAGCACGTGCTCACCTTGGAATTGGGTCATCCATCCAATCAATCATATATAATTAATATGGGACGAAAGCAAGAGACTCATCAAGACGAATCAAACGAGACCAAACTCGATGGGGTTGCGTCGTTTAATTACGGAGTTTCTGTGGCCACCTTCCGGCCCCAACATCAGAACCTGGTTACCATATAGTATCAAAGTACTCGTCAAGACTAATCCAATGAGCCCAAACTCGATGGGGTTGCGTCGTTTAATTCCGGAGTTCTTATGGCCACCTTCCAACTCCAACATCAGACCCTGGTTACCATATAGTATCAAAGTACTCGTCAAGACTAATCCAATGAGCTCAAACTCGATAGGGTTGCATCGTTTAATTACGGAGTTCCTATGGCCACCTTCCGGCTCCATCATCAGACCCTGGTTACCATATAGTATCAAAGTACTTGTCAAGATGAATCTAATAAGCTCAAACTCGACAGGGTTGCATCATTTAATTACGGAGTTCCTATGGCCACCTTCCAGCTCCATCATCAGATCGGCTCTATGTCACAATAAAATTGCATTGTCATCCGATTTATACAAGCATTCTAAATTTCAGCTCAATCGGAAACCGGGAAGTGGATCAAATTTAAGTTGCAGGATTTGATTACAGAACGACAGACAACGGGACAGGTGAAACTAAATAAAAGACTTTTTAGTTTTCACCTGATAAGTTCCTAAGTCTGTTCATCTCATTCAACGTATCACTATTGCAAGGTCGTTTGCCAGTTAATTTCTTACAGTCCAGCTCTTCAATGAGGAGCCCTTCTAATGATTTCACCCTACTTAAGGCCAGATATGCTTGACCAGCGGCAAAGACGTCACATTATTTTTTTTTTCGAGTTATTCTCAGCAAGCCCTTTCATTTGATACCGATATTGTAGGAACGAATAAAAGAAAATTATCCACCATTTTTGGTGTTCCGCCATGTTGGATTTAGAATGACGTCACATTATTTTTTTCTAGTTATTCTTGGCAAGCCCTTTTATTTGATACCCATATTGTAGGAGTGCATTAAAAATAATTGGTCCGCCATATTGGATACGCCGCCATGTTGGATTTAGAATGACGTCACATTCTTTTTTTTTAGTTATTCTTGGCAAGCCCTTTTATTTGATACCCATATTGTAGGAGTGCATTAAAAATAATTGGTCCGCCATATTGGATACGCCACCATGTTGGATTTAGAATGACGCCACATTATTTTTCTAGTTATTCTTGGCAAGCCCTTTTATTTGATACCCATATTGTAGGAATGCATTAAAAATAATGGGTCCGCCATATTGGATACGCCGCCATGTTGGATTTAGAATGACGTCACATTATTTTTCTAGTTATTCTTGGCAAGCCCTTTTATTTGATACCCATATTGTAGGAGTGCATTAAAAATAATGGGTCCGCCATATTGGATACGCCGCCATGTTGGATTTAGAATGACGCCACATTATTTTTCTAGTTATTCTTGGCAAGCCCTTTTATTTGATACCCATATTGTAGGAGTGCATTAAAAATAATTGGTCCGCCATATTGGATACGCCGCCATGTTGGATTTAGAATGACGTCACATTATTTTTCTAGTTATTCTTGGCAAGCCCTTTTATTTGATACCCATATTGTAGGAGTGCATTAAAAATAATTGGTCCGCCATATTGGATACGCCGCCATGTTGGATTTAGAATGACGTCACTCAGTTAATCATGCATTGTCATCCGAACTAAACGTGTATACCAAATTTCAGCTCAATCGGAAACCGGGAAGTGGATCAAATTTAAGTTGCAAGATTTGATTACAGAACGACAGACAACGGGACAAGTGAAAGTAAAAAATAAAAGCTTGTAAAATAGGACAGAATCTACAAAGGGTTCTAAAGAAATATCTTCCAGCATACCTGCGACAGAGATAAAAAGATGTGGACAATGGCCCTGATTTCCATGTTCACAAAAAAAAAAAAATTAAGTTCAATGCATATTTTTCTTTATATTTCATAAAGAAATGAACGGAAGGTATAATGTTAGTTTAGACGTGTCAAATTAGTCCTCTCCTGAGGTAAATATTTTTGGTCGCCATGTTTATAAACGCGTCTAAACTGTCTATGGAATATCTTAATTTGACAGGATTGAACTAAAGTGCTATCTTCTATCCTTTTCTTAATGAAATAGAAAGAAAAAGATACACGCAACTTAAAATTATATATATAAAGAATAAGATAATCGGCCCCAGTGTGCGTAAGTAAAAAAAACCATGAAATATTAAAATAATAGAAGAGGTCGGATTAAGACGCTCATGGCTAAACAGCTGCACAAGTCGATCGATCAGGTGAAGCTACGCTTGCCACGATCTCTTCGTGCTTCGGAAACGTTGGTTCCGGCAGTCATTTGTAGATCTTTGACAGTCGTTACGGATAGTCAGAAGTCCGAAAGTCTGACAACCAGTCTCGCTAATGGAAATCATATTACCCAATAACTGGGTTGTGGAGGTTAGATAGGCAGTCGCTCTTTGTAAAGTACTGATATTCAGCAGAATCCGGTTAGACTGTAAGCCGACTCCAAAATAGATGGGTAAAGGCTAGACAGATGAATAGAGGAGCTCGGATGTATGTTACAGAGTTATTTGAGTATTGAAAAGTTAGCCATAGTTTAGTTAATTCTTTAGAAATTATCATTATCATCATCAACCTTTTATCTTCCCACTGCTGGGCACAGGTTTCCTCTCATTGAGAGAAGGTATAAGATTCTCCTGAGGTTGCAAAAAGCTTTCGTTCGGCAGTAGTACAGAGTAGAATAAAAATCGCTTCAAGTGTGTTCAACGGCGCGGCGCACGGAATTATTTCAAGTATCTATTTTCATGTCAAAGGAAACTTTAATAATACATGGACAAAGAGCAATGGAATTCAGCGTCCTTAAAATTGAAACTTAGTCAACAGACTTGAAATATATCTAATTTAAAAGGACTTGGCCTACTAATGACTTTTTAATAAGGCCAAGATCGTCATAAGTACCGATGACAGCAGGTCCAGCTACGCCAAACTGTCAGATATCCCCAATCAACCTTGAGCCTGAATGCTTTAAAGATAAAGTTGAAAATCTAATAAGGAAATCTGACAGATAGAAGTAGCTTGATGTGCTGTCGTCTGTAGCTATGGATTAAAAAGGAAAATGTGTTCATATTTTGTTCATTCTTTGTGGAATATAGACGCGATTATTGTTGTTTTAAGATCCATTTATACTAATATACACGCTGGAATTTTAATGGTTGTTTTCCCGCCGTAGAACGATTTGCTTTAAGGAGTACTTTCGATGAATAGAATAAAAGACAAAATTAAAAATATTTGTGTTATAAAATAATAAAAAATAATTTAAAAAAATAATTTAAAAAGTGAGAAAAGTTAGTTACGCTACCTACAAGCTGTAGGTACTACTCGGAATGGGCATGAAACCGCCTCAATGGAAAGCAATACATTTAATGTTCAAACCATAATAAGCCCCGCGCGCAGTGATAGGGCATAAAACAGCTTGTAGGCAACAATCCGAAAATTTAATGCGATGCCGACAAAAGAAAAAAATGTTCAAACCAAAAAAATCTGTCATGTGCGTTAATAAGGTATAAAATAACTTAAATGTACCAATACAAAAAATTACCGCTCAAACTAGCATTCAAAAAAACTACCGTTCAAAGGCGTTGCCGCTTTATAAATGTTCCAAGTAAAATAAGCTCTCGACTCTAGTGATACGACATAAAGTAGTGTGCGCGCAAAAATTACAAACAATTATCTTAGATAATAATTTTATTGTCGTGTTCAGTAAATTGCAGCTAAAAAGTATTTATGAAAATCGTAAGCCCGTAAAAGTGTAAAAGTATGAATGAATAATAGTTGAAGCACGCGGGTCAATGGCCCCGCGCCATTCAGCTGTAGATTATCAGAAGTTTACTATTGGTTCGTGCTAACTTTCGAGTTTTTTTTATCACTATGTTAAATCTGCCATTTTATGTTTCTAATACTTTATTTATTGATGAAATGATTGTAATACTAAGACAAAACCGTTTCGCTGCGTGAAAACAACCATAAAAATTCCACGCTGTATAAAGCTGAAGAGCTTTTTTGTTTGTTTTGTTTTGTTTGAACGTGCTAATCTCAGGAACTAATAGGAGCAGAGCATATCGAAACCTACGCGGGTGTTAACGCTTGGCGTAGCTAGTATTATATGTATAAGTTGACAATTATTATGTTTTATTGTGGTAAAAAATATCAAACCAACATCTATATTTTCGTTAGATAAATGAAACGGAAAATATGAGAAAAATGAGGTATGTTGTATTCAGTAAAAATTGGGGACATTTGATTACTGTTCGTTTTTTATTTAACAGTAGATATTTAGCGTGCAAGAAATTGTAATAGGATCACTAAATTTATCATTTGAAGCTATTCTGATAGTGTAGCAACTTACCATTTCAATAACTTTTATTTGAAACATTCATCATCCAACATTTCATTTAGTTTTGAAACATTCTTGATAAACTAGTTATCTATACTAAGTAATATATAAAGCTGAAGAATTTGTTTGTTAGTTTATTTGTTTTAACGCGCTAATCTCAGGAACTACTGGTCCTATTTGAAAGATTCTTTTTTCGTTGGATAGCCCATTAATCCAGGAAGGCTTTAGGCTATATAACATCATCCTACGACTAATAGGAGCGGAGCAAAACTAACTTCACGCGAACTAAGTCGCTGGCGGCCGCTAGTTAAACATATAAAGATACCTGTTTACTAACCATTTTAACATAAATGTTAGGTATATGTAATCAACCATATAAAAACATTAACGTAGATATTAATTCCAAGAAAATTCCAAAACCATGTTATGACTTGTGAAAAGTATTCATTTATCATCATCATTTCAGCCGAAAGACGTGAACTGCTGGACATAGGCCTCTCCCAAGGATCTCCACGACGACCGGTCGTGCGCCTCCCGCATCCAGCGGTTTCCCGCGACCTTCACCAGCTCGTCGGTCCACCTTGTCGGGGGCCTACCCAAGCTACGTCTTCCTGTGCGTGGTCGTCACTCGAGAACCCGTCGGCCCCATCGGGCATCGGTCCTACGGGCAATGTGTCCAGCCCACTGCCACTTTAGTGTTGCAATTCTTCGGGCTATGTCGGCTACTCTCGTTCTTCTGCGGATCTCCTCATTCCTGATTCGATCACGCAGTGAAACCGCAAGCATAGCCCTCTCCATTGCCCTTTGAGTGACCTTGAGCTTTCTTATAAAGCCCATTGCTAGCAACCACGTCTCGTTTCATATGTTATCACTGGCAACTTTTGTCTTGAGACACTGCGGTATTTTGGTAAAAAGTAATATAGATAAGTCTCTACCTATTACTTCATTTGAAAATAAATGCTTGCACCTTCATCAGACAAAGCTTTTTAATTAAATTAACTGTCTCCCATAGTACTAGGAAATGTGACTAAATGTGATATTGTACAAAACGTCCCTGCTGTTCGCAACAGCCGTAGCAGGTACAACGTAATTACTAATCTAGGTAACACCAGTATTTCAGGAGCAGACACCCGACTATTTCATTTTGTAATAAAGCTAGAGCAATTTTACACAACTGAATTACAGCTTGTCTCAAATTGCTCGCACTGCAGACTGTTTAAGTTAACTGTTAAAAGTTATAAAATGACAAACAATATCGGAAAGCTTCGCTTAAAGGCGTTCATTATCCATGATTTATAATTAAATAGATAAAGGAATAAATTACACTCTGAGGCGATTAACGTTGCCGTTTAATTTAAATTTATCGTTTGGGGGTCGCCCAACTTTCCAAAATGGCAATTGTGAGAATGCTCTTTTAATTCCTATATTTCGCTTTTATATTAATTGGATTATGTTCAGTTCAAGTTAATAAAATGCATGACACTCGATTATATTCCCCTCACATAGATTTATCGTCGCTGTCATATTAAATTAAGACGAACGAAGCCTAGCCACAGGCAAAGAGGTGTCGTATCCATTGACTCAATGTGCTCACTGAACATTTCAGTGCAATCATTCGGTTTCAGTGAGCAAAGCCACGTACGGACAAACCTCATTACCATATTATTGTTTTGCTGGTTTCCTCTGGATATTTTTTTTATTATTGGCTTGTGGAGGAAGTGAGCAATTTCACAGAAAATATGGCGCCTTTACCAGTAAATGGTAAATGGTGTCCAGCAAAACTGCGAACTCTTATTATATTGAGAACAATTTTAAGCTGCCTTTGGTTAATAATATAGGGGCGGAACGGGGTATGTAGCTGGTTAAAGGACGATTTAAGTGCTTAACTTGCTTAAGCCTGAGGTCAGTTCATATCCTCAGTTTTCAATATAGGTACCTACTATTATGATGTAATTATTTAAATTTTATGGGTGCTCTAGGTAACGATAAAATTATGCCAATGGGCTTAATGGTCTCCTAAGTGAAGGTTATGTATATGACTCGACAGTTGTACAGTTGAGTGCGCAGGTGGTGCATCGGCGGCACCCAGATAATTATGAAGTATTCACGCGAATGCACAATAATGTACGCAGGTACGCATGGCCATTGAATAAACCGGCTAACCGTTCAAATATGGTAACATTTTTTAAAGACCTAACATTTTTCTTTCGTGTTTTCAATATATTTACCTAATCACTTATGTAAAAACATATTTTACTTGTTACATTATACGTATTTTTTTTTAAATTAGGTTGTGGTACCTACTTAATTTATTGTCAAAAAAAAAATAACACAGTTCAACGATAAGTACATATAATCAGGGATAGTGAGAGAAGAAGAATACGCTTATTTTTTACAGCAGTGCACAAAAATACATTAGGATTACACGATACAACAAAATTCCCCCATTTTGATGATATGGTCATCAATAAGGCGAAATTGTTAAATGTTGAACTGTATTAGGTTTATACCTAATACAGTTCAACATTTAACAATTTCGCCTTATTTAAAAAAAAAATATATAGACTTTATTGTCTATATTGATTTTTAGCACTTTCCCTATAAAATCCTTTTTTTATAAATAAAGCTCAGTATAATAAAGTACAACCTACAGTTAATTACCGATGTCATTAAAGATGACATGTTTTAATGACTGCACTAAAGTCGTGACTTGATGTTTATGGGTGAAGCTAGGCATTAAAGTAAACGACACAGCACCTCGCAGGCCATGTCGCAGCTCGCTTGCGGCCTTACATAAGTAATGAGTGCGAGCAGGTACTAATTACGCTTAAAAGCGCTTGATTTACTTTACACGTCTATCTATTTGTCTGTCTGCACTGCTACTGCTTACCAGGCTCTTGTGTAAATAGTTTAAATTTTGTTTGTTTTAGAAGTTACTGTAGGTACCTATGTTTAGGTACTTCGTAATTGTAAGCTTTCGAATATATTTAATTAAATTGGAATGTGGCCACAATTTCAAATACAAAAGGGAAATCTTTGCGGTGTAGGGTAGTTTGTGGACAAAATCCACACGCGAGCCATCTTAATATCAAATGTATGGTTGGTTAGTACCCACGTAGGTACATTGTATTGAATCAAATTAATGCTGTAAATTACAGTCTTCTCTAAACAATAAACGCTCGTAGTTTTGCTAGTTCAATATCGTTGAAAAGGCAAACTTTAATAATACAATTATGAACACCAAAGTATACCGGTGGAAATTGCACATATAAGGCTTGTACATACATGTGATGCGCGTCTGATAGAAACAACTGCAACCGTCTATCATCAGATTCGGACATCAACAACTGTTAACGGCTGCTGACGACACCTTCATTGTAGTTGCCATTGTCAATAACGTTCATACATATAAAATTGCCCATGAGTATGAACGCTAATGTCTGAGATCCATCACTGTATGTAGGTACATTTACGCATTCCATTGACATTTTACTTAGTAGGCTCTTCCAGTTGGATTTAAAGGCATTTTCAGGCTTAGGTCGTCCCTTAAAAATGTATGTTTAATTAATTACATGTCTCATTTATAAATTTTGTTACAGTTATACAACTTCTTCAACGCCTTATTGAGTCATATGAAGGACACCAATGGGCGTCCCTCGTCTGAGCGAACCTCGAGGACTGCTTCCGTTTGTAAGTACTTACCTTGGCATTTTCACGAGCAGAGTAGATTATAATTTAATGATGACTCGCGTGTACTTGTCACCCGCTTTCCAGGGGTGAGAAAACGTTACAGTAATCACGATGCTTATATAAACACGCTTAAGAAGCATACTATATACGTACAAGTATGATGATATAGATATGTGTAAATAACATTAGGTAAGTTTGTTTTGACTTGTATATTAACAGCTAAGGTCTCATCATTTAGGCTAATGAACACATTCGAGTGGCGAGTTTCTGTGGAGCGCTGATATAACAGAGTTATAAACTGCGAATGACACAGTTATAGTTTACGCGCTAGTTTCTCGACTTTTTGAAACGTCTAAAAGTTTTTGCTGACTTTCTAACTAAATCCGATGTTTCGTTGTTCAGCCTGTTCTTATTTCTATTGTTTGAAACTTAACACGTTAGCAGAATACAAAAGATTTTGTGATCATAATCTCTGATTACATTTACCACTGTTAGTAACAAAAAATTTGTAACCTAACGTTCTGAAGAAAATTATGGAGTTTCGACATACAGGCATTAAAAGTAAATTAGCTATAAGAATAGTCATTTGAAATCGGTCATATGGGCTGCAGTTGGTAATTTGTTTTGTAATTAAGTTGAACAAAAACACAATCTTGTTCCGCGTCGAGGCAATTTCATTAGCCTGAACATACAGCACGTCCGTTTTTCCGACCCGTTCATTCCTTATGTTCCCGTTTTGTTTTTCTTTGTTCAACGTGCTCAGAGCACGCAACGTTGCGGTATCTCCACACATGTCACAATCTCTACACATCATTCAGCTACCTGCAGTGACCTCTGCCATCGATGCAAAACAAAACTAGGTCTCGGCTATTCTCGGACTAGTCTGAAAGAAAATCTCTGTGATCTCGTGGTCAATTCATTGGTTAAGCCGAATCATTCCCGGCAACATTCATCTGTTTAAAAATTTAGATTAGCAAATGAACTCTTTCAGAAAATACTGGATGTATTTGCGTTATTAATAGTATGCTGTTGATTTAAATAAAATAAAGAGAAAATAGGTCTCGAAAAAGCAATCCACCTGCCGTTCTTACAATTGCATACGAATTGCGTCATTTGCCGCGAGCTGACTCGAAATATGAAGCTCATTCAAGTATTGTGTGCACGAAAGCACTTACACCAACGCATTCAGTTGCTTGCAATGTAAGCAATCTTGAAGTGCGAACCTGAAGCTAATATGTGTATTAGAATGCATTCCATACAATACAAAACTTTGCTTTTTTAAAAATCCTTTATACAATATGTAAAGAAAACCCTGTCCGATCCGTGAAGGTATTGTTAGGTATCGTTAACTGATTCTAATAATGCCTACAAAGCCGGGCTAAACTTAAAAAAAATCCCCCTAAAAAAATAAATATTATTTCCAAAAAGCGAGGTAACTTAATGCATGAGCGGTAGGCAACACGTTAGGAATACACGCGCGGGTGAAGGGGGCAGGGCACACGGCACGTGGTCGCATCGCTATTCGCTGGTGTGGTAACAAATGGTGTTGTCACTTTTTAAAAAATGACGGAATTTTGGGGAGGTTGTAATTAATTAGCGGAAAAAAAGATTATTTCCAAATTCATTAGTATTGTCACTATGACGATTATGTAAAATTTCATATTTTATTTGGTCATGTGTATACCTAACATTTATTATCTTTTTGGGTCGGGCGGGGTTTTCTTTACATATTGTACATACGTGAAAACGGTAAATACTCTGTATGTCTATTATCTTTTTATAGTTGCAGCCACTAATGCATATTAGCTTTCATGTTTAGCCAAATGAGAAATATCAATATCTGGGGTGCTGCTCCCGGCTGCATAATAAAATATGTACATTGTTAGCAATAAGTCACACACTTTAGTATGTATATTGTGCACTGTTTGTAAGTTAAGCTTTCGCAAAATTGCGTCGCTTTTGCAATATTTACTATAATACTAATAACTTTGTAAGCCAGCTCGGTGAGCCACTTACGAAAATAATATATTAAGATGAGTGTTTGTATTATAATAAGATGTAAAGAAAATGTTTCCTGTTGTTTTGTAGTAGAGCAAGTATTTTCTGAGGAGTCGGACGAGGGAGGGGGCATTGACGAGACGGCTCCTCCAAAGAATTCCCGCGGCCCGGACATCGAATTCCCGCTGCAAAGAAAGGATATCGACCTACTTATTGAGGCATTTAGAAAGAAGAAGGTAATCTCAGATACGTTATTTTTGTTTACCCAAAGCTACTAGATACTTAACTGAATAATGACACTATGAAACAAGACAGATTAAAGAGATTACTTCTCTTTACGAGGTAAACGGTAATGATTACCTCATTTGTGAAGACTGAAGACCCCATCCGTCATGGTCACGGACGCTGCTACTGCCAGTTTAAGGAAAAGCCAGAACATCAAACTTAAATTCGGGTCGGATCTCAGTACGAAAAGATCCACGATGTTATCGGTAGGTGGGCAAATACGGCTGTGCTAGAATAATCCCTCACTACCCTTTTACGACAGACGTAAGTAGAGATGGATTGATTGGACTGATCGCGCTGATCCTATTCGTACATAACACGTAGAATAAATAGGTACAGCATTCACGAGTGTTTCTGAACAACTTATTACTGATTCCATCCATTCATTCTATATTCGTTCCTAGTCGTGGTGGCCTAGTGGTTAAAACACCAGCCTCTCAAGTATGAGTGCGCAGGTTCGATTCCACGTCAGGCAAGTACCAATGTAACTTTTCTAAAGTTATATCTACTTTCTAAGTATATCTTGGACACCAATGACTGAAGGTGAAGGAAAACATCTTGAGGAAACCTGGACTTTAAGTTTGAAATCGCCAACCCGCATTGAGCAAGCATGGTGATCCCGCTCAATCCTTCTCTGTATGAGAGGAGACCTGTGCCCAGCAGTGGGACGATAAAAAGGTTGATAATGATGATGAAGATTCCTATATTTCATCCATTGGGGCGTCCACTAATGTATCTGTGTGTAAACATGACTTATTTCGAAAAGTAACGGTACCGTTCAAATTATGTAAAAATATATTACGAAAGGAAATATAAATTTACTCATGATTTCGTTATCTCTTTCACAACGTCTAATAGATGTCAACCATAATATTTCAAGAAATTTGGTGCTTTTTGACACATTCCTTAGTTACTCATACGTTTGACAAACTCCTGATATGGAATGTTACATGTAGTTTTTTCCATTTTTGTACTGCTTCAGTATCTAAAAACCAATTTATTTTTGTAGCACCGCCTTCATCCGAAACACGTCGGGCAGATATTAAAAGAGGCCACTCAAGTGCTGAAGAGAATGCCTAATATCCACGTGGCGACCACTTCTATTTCCAGCCAGATAACTGTGTGTGGTGACTTGCACGGGAAACTGGACGACCTGTTGGTTATATTTCATAAGGTACATATACACACAATTTTTAGCACTCCTATATGAATTAATTAAACAGTCTTTCTGTCACCACAATGAACCTAAAATAACAGGCTGTGAAACCTAGGCCAGGTACTAACCTGGCCTAGGTTTGACCATGAACCTGTCTGTGTGAGTGCTTTTCACACAGTGATTTTGACAGGTTCTTCAACGCTCTGCTTAGCGCTGAGAGTTGAAAATCCAACAGTGTGTATATTCGAAGCGATGGAATGCATTCTGTTTTATTCTAAATGCTCAGATTAACACCGACAATCGGAAATACAATGTACGATAAAATGCCGCCACAATGTTTCTACGTTCGTGCAAATGTCGGTTCAAATTTGAGTGTTATTTGAAAGTTATATCGTTAGGTAGGTACTGATTTTTGACAGGGTAATTTTCTGCTTTCATGGCTAAGTACTTTCAGTATTTAAAATGAACATCAGAAACTGACAAAATAATAACAACTTGGGTAATCAATAAGTTCTTAACACGCCATATCAAATTTATTGATGTTATGTTTGCTAGTATAGTAAATTTGTTTTAAACTGTTTTTGGTTTAGGAATATAACAACTAATACGACATTTAAACATTTCACTGATGGCTGAAAACTTGTATTCTATTATTATGGTCATTGTATGGTTGATTGTCAATATTTGTAGCTAGGTATGCTAAATATGGACTAAGTATTTTATGAATGGTTTCTATGTACGATATCCACAAGTATCAATAGAAATGTCTATTGACAGTCTTTGGTGAAACTGCCTTTTAGAATATTTGTCAATAGAAAAGATTTATTTTATGTATATAATTAAATAAACTATATTTTTTTCTCTATAAGGTTTAGAAATTAGTTTGCTAAAACTATTTTCTTAACGTTTAACTTATTATTTAAAACACTTAACAATAAAAAGAGTATGAAAACATCAAAATACTGTTAATTTAAAATTGAATGAGCTAGTGAGTGCACTACATAACATTCCACAATACCTATACAATAAAATTATAAATATTTAAGTAGTTTATTATAATTAATAGTAATAACGTTAATCGTGCAATATAATTTTTTTTTAAATTAAATCACTATGTATATACTTCTATAAAATACTAGCGACCCGCCCAGGCTTCGCACGTGGACAAATGATATAGGTACGTAAGCCTTCCTCAAGAAACGGTGGCCCTTCAATGAAAATAATGTCTACTGTGCCGCCCATCAGCCAATATCTGACTCTGCAAGATACAACGACCTTATTGTCCATGGATAGCCAGTTCCACCACCTTCAAACAGAATGAAAGCCTACCGGGGTAGCAAGTTTGTTCGAAATAATGGTCCCCCGCTCCGGTCCACTCACACCGCAGTTTAGGCAGAGAAACATTCATGTAGCAGGCCTCTTGAGTCACTCTGTCTATTAAAAACCCTATCACCTATAAATCCGTTGCGTAGTTTTATAGATTGAATCATAAAAAAGCGACACAGGGAAAGTAAAAGTGACTTTGTTTTATAATATGTACTTATGTAGTGATAAATACCATAAAATTATAAAATACTGTTCGTTAATGATACCATTTTAATTATTACTTTTTTTTCTCAACAAGAGCGCCTTCATCTTCTCTCCTATAACAAAAATTAAACAAGACACTTTGTGCCCTACATGGTCCATAATTGATTCTATACTTGAATAAACGAACTATTATGTAACATTATGGAATGCAATAAAGTATTTTTGAGTATTAAGTATTTAGCAGTCCCAGAAAATGGAAATAAATACAAAAAGGATATCTTAAATACGTTTGAACTCAGTTCAAAAATGCCAAAATGATCAGTTGCCAGTTTAACGAGGTTGTTACAAAAAAATTAACAAGGGTCCTGTTCTGCTTCGCTTAAGAGTATGAATGCATACTTGAACGAACAATGCGCAAATTAATTAATTCTAAACCATTGCATTTAGACCACCAGTAGAATTCAATTTACTATAAGTATAAAGTACCACGTAGAGTAAACATTTTCTTAGTTTTGTAGTTATTGAGGATAGGTAGCTATTGGTTTACTGATATAACTACTTGTATGTATGTACTTGTGTTATTCTTTTAAAAACTGTTAAAATTTAGCTTAAAATGCATGAGCATCCCAAACGTTAAACTTTTAGCAAGTTAAACATATCCGCCTTATTTATAAACGCTGCTTAAAGTTAACTAGTGATTAGCGATTCTGTCACCATACATTTTTGACCTTTAAACGTCACTTAACTTAAATCATCCTTTATGAATAAACACCATAGTGTTTAAGAGGTTTATCCATAAGCGATGATTAAAGTTAAATAATGTTAAAAGGTCAAAAATGTAAGTTTAAAGAATCGCTAATCACTAGTTAACTTTAAGCAGCTTTTATGAATAAGGGGGATTATGTAGTTAAAGGTAATATGACAATAGATAGTAGCACCGCTTCCCTTATTAACAAACTAAACAAAATTTAAGCTCAAGTCTTTTTCTATCTATTTCATTAAGAACAGGACAAAAGATAAATATGATAGTTAATATTAGTCCTATCCACTTAAGATACTCCATGAACAAATTAATCGATTAAAAACATGGCATCTAAAAATACGTCAATCTGCATCAGGCGCTGACTAATTTAACAGATCTAAAATTATAGTTATCTTCTGTAAAAAAAAAAAACACTGAACTTAAATTATGTATAGTTTGCGAACCAGAAATTCATCGCTATATCTAAAAACTCAATTATCTACTCCTTTCTCAACATGCGCGGGAAAATAAGCAGCTGGCAACCAGTTCTTTCTTACTCTGGCAATTTAATTGCGTAGCGCATTATCAATCACAATCCTTTACAGTTTACACAAATCATTTTCAATCCATTACTTCCATTACCGAAAAATTTGTCTACTCGACAACGCAAATAATCCACGAGCCACGACAACTGAAAATTACTACTCAATTATTATTATATTACATAAAAGTTACAAAACAAGGAACCCTTCCGAAAATTGCGCCGCAAATCAGCAAGCGGCAATATTGTAGGTAATTTTTACTTACGTTGTGGAAAAATTGTACGTGGAGTGGCTATGTCAAGTTGGATATTAGTAGGGTTACCTATAAGTTCTTTTTCGCGATGGTCATTAGAGGTGTGACGTCAGGAGGGCGACAAGTCGACTTGGGCCTCGGTAAATATGGCAGGGAGCGGCGCACGCGTCATCTAATTGGTGCCGCCGCGCCGCCCGCGCCGTGCTGCCGCCGCTGGTCGCTCCGCGGTTTGATTGATAGACCGCCTGTTACGCCGGACAACCTCGTTAATTTGCTGATATTGTTTTCCTATTGTTATTTCCGTCTTACAAGCATATAACCTAATGGCCCACTTAACCCACGAGGTAGGTTTGACCTTTTGTAGAGTTCACGAGTTCAAATATTAAGGAAATGTAAGTAAACTATTTGGTTAATTAATAATGATTTAAATATTTATGTAACTCGTATTGAGAAATATTTAGTGAGGAGCACATTTTTTGAATCTTATAGGGAGTTATTGGTCTTGGATCTTAATTTATATTACTAAAAACTTCATCGATTGATGGTATGTTTATAATCAGCTTATTTCTAGAATAAGAGACCACGCATGACGACTTTTGCTTCATCTAGGCGAAATTCAAAACAGTAAGTATAATAAAACCACCGAAAATATATTTTCGAACCTTCATACATTATCCGTCGTACATACAAACCGCCCGGGTCCAGTGGGAATGGAAAGGGCTGCCTAAATTGAGTTTATACAAACAGCCGATTTGTAAAAACACGAGGGTCGTATCATAACAACCGGTATTTGTCATAATCCAGGCTAATCGCGTCATTAAAAACAACTGACAAATGATTTAGAACCCTTTCACGTCACGGTACTCACCAATTAGGGCAACAGAAATCAGACGTGTCTTATCTAACCGAAGCAAAATAAAATTGAGATAGATTGGCTAAAGGATAATGATTATGTAACCGGCTACGTATCGATTAGCAGCTGACGCACTTATTGCGTAAGCGACCTTCAAAGTGGCCCCTGCTGCAGATATAAGGATTCACAAAATTTGGTAGTCTACTGCTATCGGTTCGCGATCAATTTTTCTAATTTTATTTCCTTCCCGGCTGAACTTTATTAATATTTTCTCGGCTCGGTAAACTGGTTAGTTGGCCGTATACTAATCTGAAAGTCGCACGGATCGATAATTTATCAATCCCGCTTTTACCATGGCGGTGGCGGTTAAAAGGTTAATTCCGGAAATTAAAAAGTGCTCAGTGATTTCAAATTGAAGATTTTTTTCAGTTTTATTTTTAGGCACTTAATGTGAACCGTTTGATGTAAAAAATGTTTCTAAACGATCGTTAAGTTTGTTCTTTTTGGGCGTAGGCTTTATGTGCTAAAGGTTTTGTGATTGGCTCCCAAGTGACTAATGGTCCTTTCTTGAATGCGTTCTTTGTAATTACGCCTTATGTTTGAAATACGATTAATTCTTGCCTGAACCACGCAGAAGATACATAGACTCCGGCTTACTTATAGGTTACAAAAAATCACTTATTTATTCTGTAACAATATAATAGCTGACTATAATGCTTATGTACTTGATTTATTTAACCTTATAAATGACCGACTAACTTTAAAATGACAGAATTTCCACGTGCTAAGAACTAAGCTTGCCTGACGACACGGAATAGGCGGAGTCATGGAACGGTTTATGTGTACAAGGCTACAATTCTCGAGTGTCAGCAATATCGTTCAAGTTCAGTGTTGATGCCAATACTTCCAAAGTCACTCCGCATATAAACCCCCATTATATTTGATACTTCAACAGAATGGGCTGCCATCTCCCGAGAACCCATACATATTCAACGGAGACTTCGTGGATCGAGGCAAGAAGGGGTTGGAGGTGTTCCTCTTACTGCTGTCTTGCATGCTGGCCTTCCCAGGTGGAGTGTTCTTAAATCGCGGGAACCATGAAGATCTCATTATGAATTCTAGGTTAGTCTCACACACGCGTTGTTCTTTATATAGAATACGCTTACGTGATTTTTGGACTGTTTTTTCTTTTAACAATGATCTTGATGATCTTTTGTCTGATATGCAAAACGTTTACGATTTAAATGCAAATAATGGGAGATTTGTAGGATGATACAAAAGTAACAGTTTGAGGAAATGCTTATGCTGTATTTCCAAAGAAGCCTGCCGTGTTGGAAAAGTTTTAATAACATACTTCCTAAATAATTTTGAAACTTTACATTGAGAGTCAATTCGGTGTATAATTCGCTAACTTGAATGTAACAACTCTTTGAATTGGCGAAACTGCGAACTTCGAAGTGAAACGCTGAATTAATAAACAAAAGCTATTGTTTCATTTTATTGCTCACCAATAATCTTGAATACTATGTGTACCTAAATCACCTTTTTGATTAAATCTTGGAATGCCTGGCAGGCCTAGCAGTTGGCACAAGCTTCAGAGATAGTGTTTCTGCTACAATTGTTAAAGTAGATATATCTCACCTAATGCCTACATATGTTATTTTCTAGATACGGTTTCATAAAAGAAGTCCAGCAAAAATATCGGGTAAGTAAATCAAACAATAGTCCACAAATAAATTTCCTAACTAAAACGGTAAAAATATGAGCTTCATTTTATATATGTATAAACGGCTATTGGATACAAATCGGCGTTCATAAATTCGATAAAAGGTGAGCGGACCGAAAACTAATTTGGAGTATCGAAAATTCAAAGATCATTATCATTTTATCCTTCAGGAATGGTTGCTGTTGAGTTCTGATTTACTGACAATGGAAACAATAAAAACTCCCAAAACTACACAATTTGTCATGGATTAGGCATGTGCAACGATACTAGAAAATTACGATTATTACTCTTTGCTCTCCAAAATTTTCTGATAGTAATGTAGGTAAAAGCGTAGATGTAATCGTCGGTCGTTCAAGGGGAAGCTGAATAATATTCACGTAATATATGCTATAAAGAACCTCTCTAAGCACAATGAGCTCACATTCTGCTCTCTTCGCAAACTTGTATTTGTTCTCGAAATAAGATTTTTACAACATCACAAAGAGTGTCCTGAACATGTTTGTCTTATAAATCACGCTCAGAAAGATTGATTTCCTTTGTGTCTGAAGTGAACCTCCGTAGTTATCACCATTCGCCTTTTATCCGAATACAAAGTTATTATAGTTACACTAGCGACTGAACTCGGCTTTGTGTGCACTTAATACATCATTTCCTCGAGGGTTATAGCTGTATCTGTATTTTAGTTGCCATTGTAGGTAACGGCTTTTCTAGCACACACAAATGGATGCATGTACTTTTTAAGTAGGCCTAAAAATATTTCGTGTTTATCTATATCTACTCAAACTTTTCTTTTAGTTCTCTTTTTTTACAGAGTATAAAACATAAACGCAACTTTTCAACTGTGCAGACGGTAAAGAAGTCAGCCGTTATAATGTTTTTTTTATACGCTAGCATAATGCAGAGCGGTTACTGAAGCTGATAGAAGGCGTGTACCGCTGGCTCCCCCTGGGCACAATCATCAACAACCGAGTGTTTGTAGTCCATGGTGGCATTTCGGACACTACAGATCTCGACATGATACGGAGTCTTGAACGAGATAAGGTATGACTTGAGTGTTCTTCTTGAGTGTTCTTTGGGCTTTTATTAAATAACTTTTTTTGATGTAATTATGATAAATTAATTGATATTGAATACATTTTGTTTAGATAGTCAAAGCCTGCATCACACAAATTGTAACTGTGCTACGTAATAAAGATAGAAAGAATAATTGGGTTGTATCCTAAAAAATAATTTAAAGTCCATCAGATAGATTTATAAAAAGTATTGAACACGTATTTTTATTTTTTCTTTCATTCAAATACTTAGGAAGATATATTGATTTGAAATGTGGTATGACGTCACGCCGTGGTACAAAGTATACCACGGCGTGACGTAATTAGCTCCCACTCCGTAACTTTAATACGCTATATCTCAGCAGTTTTTGGTAATTTCTACAAAATAAGAAATACAGGTCTTAATTTTTTTTTTATTATCTATAAGACGGACAATTTTTATTTTATCTTCATACCTTGGGTACGTCCCTATTGAGAAATAAATTAATAATCAAAAAATTGTATTATTGTGGTCAAAGTGTGGTTAGCTTTTTAGCTAAACACACTTTGTTCACAACAATATAGGCTTTTTTCAAAAACAATTCTTTAATCTATTAACCATCATTTTTGCCTTTTAGTTTAATTTATCATTTACATTTTTTTATCATATTATGTTAATGTCATCGGTTCTTTTAAGTGTTCTTTTAAGTTTAAATTAAATCTAACTTAAACCTAAGTTTTTTCTAAGTTTCAAAACAGCAATAAATCTGTGATCATTTGTAACTTGGTTTCAGTACGTGTCTCTACTCCGGCCTCCGGTGACCGAGGGCTCGGCGGCGGGCGGCGAAGCTATAGACAAAGTGGAGTGGAAACAGGTTAGTCGTTAGTAATCAATCATTCACGATTCAATCTAAAGGTTATCGATCGTTTCATTGCCGGCTTCTTGGCATCACGAATTTTTATCCACGAAGACCCGTCAAGTCTTTGCCAATTTCTTTGATCTATGAATGTGATGAATGAAGCTGCGTACAAAATATTTGAATTCCTAATATACACGATCATTACCATATTCAATTGGGTCAACAACGTTTTCACAAACAATTTTTTATTCAGAAGCAATTTCTGATGAATGAATTGTTCAGGGTACTTCGACACCTGACTCCGGGACCGCTTGAACATTTTCTAGTTGAATTTTACGTCACAGACTGATCCAACATTAAGTAACTAATCAAAACTTTTGCTTTCAACTATCTTTAGAACGTCGTATAATACGTAATACGGGCTAGTGTCTGCAAGCTGGAGTTGTGACGTCTATGAAAGTGCCCAGGCAAGTGCCCTATCTAATAACTCGCTTCCTTTATCTGGCTGACTACCAGAAGACGGTCAGATTCAGTCAACAAACCTGAACAGTGATTACTGTGTAGAGGTTTGCAGAGCGCCATCCCTCAGTAAACTTCCAATATCGTTCTATCGCGATTACGAGTTATGGTAATCCGTGTACTTCCCCCTCTTGTTATGATGGGAACCTAAGTACTTTATTCAGAATGTATAATGTTTGGTATAAAACGCTCTTCAGTCTGAAAAAGCGGTTCTCATCAAATTATAAATGGTTTCGTTTCATATTTAGTAATGAAGACAGTTTTTTTAGATTTTGAGAACGAAATGATGAATCCAAGAGCATTTTTGTATAATTATTCTGTTATTAGTAAAGTAATTAAAAGTTCAATTTCTGGATATGTCAATTCCCCTAACTTCTGCGTGCGTTAGTTAGTTTCGTGGTATTGCATGTCATGTTATTACCTTTTTTCTTGCAAAAGTTATTTGCTATCAACGTGGTGGTAAATGAAAGGGTACGTTAAAATTGACCAATTAAGTTGTAAATGAAAGTATGAAAGGCTGTTAAATTTCACTATTACGACCTTTTGATGAAAAAGTCTACTATTAAAAGTAGGACAAACGGGTTGTTCATATTCTAGCGTTCTGGCCAATCGTGGACCCTGTCTTGCTGATTCTTGTGTTATATTTATGTAACACAATATGTCCGTGCAATGAGTAATTGAAAATCCTAAAATACTTTCTAGGCTGGATTCAATCGGAAAGCTATTTCAAAAATATCCTTTGTTCATCGGTTGAACACGTTTTGGCAAATCATCTGGATCAGTTTCGCCAGAAAATGTTACAAATGTAAGTGTGATAAGTACGAAATGTTTGAATGATACGCTGATCTGCATATTATCATTCCATTGGTCTATTATTGGCGATTGTTTCGTGTTGTTAGCAGAATGTTCTAGACCGTGATTCTAGATAAATTTTCTCAAACCCTTTATTCAAAGTTGGGTCGAGGCAATTACTTATCTTTCGATATTTTTTCTGCCAAGATATTCTTTAATATATTCATTCGGGATAATTCGTGCAATGTATTAGGTCACATGTTATTAGGATAGGCCTGGTATTAAAACGGCCTAATTCTGGCTTTGTCGGTCTACCACACCGTAAAATTTAACATACCCACTTAAATATACTATGATATTACATCTGGATTTTTGCAGGGCTCTATTCAGACTCTGCGCAGTTAAAAGTATCATCCCCTTTATAAGGGTTAATATTTGGTTTTATCGTCCGCCGCCCACGAGGTTAATATTTTTTATCTCTTGCAAAGCTCGTTGAGTGGCTTTGTGTCCCTTATTAGGTATATCAATGATTTTATCTTATTTCTTACGCTTGAAAGCAATTTCAGCCACCACCATCCTGGTCGTAATACAATTTGCCCGGGTTGGATCCCCGTGGATTGCCGCTAGATAATCTTGGGTACGTTGCACGACCGCTTTCTGAAGTTCGTTCCCAAAAGGACGACTTTTTCACAATTCATCGCCAGCTTCGTATATTTTATACGAATCAACGTTTACATACAATATATCTTGCAAGATATTTTACGTGAAGTATTATTCAAAGAACTAACAAGCAATGAATACGTGGATATGATAATATTTAAACCTACATTTCCTGGCGTTCACAATACTCTGCATTCCGGCTGGAATTGTTAGAGCAATGCATATTAAATCTAAAAATGAGACACACTTTGTAACAACCCGATAGGTATTTAACAAAAGGCACATTCGTTTCTTTTATTCTGGGTTACGTTAAAAAGAATTGAATATGTCAAGCTGTTATCTATTGTAGGTACAGTATGTCGCACTGCGAATAGAGGCAAAGGCGAAAAGTATAGGTACCTAACTGAAATGGATTCTCACCTTGTCTATTACTTAAAAATATGGAATGGATCATTCATAACATTAGCTTTTAATAAAACAATAAAAGCTAATGTCATAATATCTTTACGTAAATAATTTAAAACAATGAAAGTAAAGTTTAAAAAGTTCTTGAAAGCTTTTTTTCTGATTTATTTACAATGATATTTAGAAAAGAAATATAATAGACAATATAAAAGGCTTTATTATTCTAGTTGACATAAAGAGAATCGTGGGAAAAATGAGACTGCAAAGAAGGAATTTTGTGTTCTGGTGATATATGCTAAAATTATCCCTTTAGTATTAATTTAGGATTAGAACCTTTATTACAATCTTTATAGTCCCGATTCGATGGGGTTGTTTGAAGGTAAACACTGCATGCAGTGCTGTATTAAGTAAATCGAGCGATTGCTATATTGTATACTTGTTCTATACGTAAATACTATGTGGCTTTTGGTTGTTTTTGGACATATGGAGTAATGGATTAGCAATATGCTTCAAAATTATTCTAATTGATAGTAACAGTGTGTTACCCAATTGGGGTGCAGCTCATGCAGACTAGACACAATAATTTGCTTTTTTTCAGTACTTAATAATTAGTAGTAGTTGAATTAACTACTGCTACGTTCATTGTGATGATGTTGCCTTACCCAGTACCTAACTGGGTTAAGGAGCTTAAGAAGGCAGTTGCTCTACGTAACATACTGTTACGAATGCACCTTATGTCAATGGCATAAGGCTCAATATTAGGTGACATGTATTACGTAACATTTAAACCCTACATCTTGAAACCTAGGCATTGTAGAGGTACGATCTAGAAATGCATTGCTAGGCCTATAGTGTACTATTGAACAGAACAGGCTAAATTAACATTGACAACAAAGTGTCGACATCGAAATTACTAGGAACTCGTCTCCTGTAGGTACCTGCTGAACGTACTCGAAATAAAGCGGTATTATTATTACTTCTAGACAAATCTAGAATGTTCGATTATCTGGCCTATAAAGAGACGTGACACCAGCGCGGCAGTCAGTCTGCAATTTACTATCGAAGTGAAACAAGCGATAAGGAAGAAGAAATCTTTGAGAATATCTACAGCAAACAGTGCATCAAGCACTTCAAGGACTACGTGAAGTAACGTCTGTAGTGTTGTTGTGAGTGATGTGATTGAGTGTTGAGTTTACCAACATAAACCACTGCGCCAACCTTAGGTACCGTTTAATTATTAAAAATATGATACTTTGCATGGGTATCTGTATTTACCAAGTCAAGAAAGTTGTCTGTGGGGTGTCATTAAATAAGTCTCACAAAAACGTTGACAGTTTTTTTTAAATTAGGTACTTAAGCGTTTAAGCGTTTTAAGCGTCATCTTAAAAGCTGAACGCCTGGCTCGAAAAATCTGAAGAAAATCATGATGGTAGTCCATGTGAAGAACTTTGAATGTATACTAAAACGGCTTAGATAAGTTTGGTAGTGTAGCAGTTACAGATGCCTATACGGGACCCTTCGTGACCAGTTCGACTCTTAGTTGGACGGTTTATGTTACTGCTGTATCAAGCGGTAGATACGATGGTTTCGCATTAAAGCGTTATTAACGAAATGAAAAGCTATAAAGTAATAAATCACAGAGTGGTTTGATGTCGTCTTATCACAAATTGGGGTGCATTCGAATAGCTTCTACGAGTGGTACATAAACGCGTTATGTATGATAAAATAGTTGGACGATTTTTCAACGCTAGTTAATTTTATCGAAGAAATGATTTTGAATTTTTGACAGTTCTATCATAACAAAACAGTCTGACTTCAGTATTTAAAAATTTCCTGTTAAATGAAAAACCTCACAAAAACAAAATCAGATTACACCATGGACGTAACACACTAACATTAGTATCATAATAAGAATCTTCGTTCAAATTCTTCCAATCGCTCTGGTTTTCTTAAGTCTTCATTTCTTGTCCAGGCGATTTTCCTTTGAATTGTCGTCCTCCGTGGCGCAGCGGTCAACACGCCTGCCTGCGACGTGGAGGCCCCGGGTTCATGATGGATAACGATCTTTTCCTGATTGGCCTGGGTCTTGGATGTTTATCTATATATGTATCTATTATAAAATACAGTATCGTTGAGTTAATATCCCATAACACAAATCTCGAACTTACTTTGGTAGCCCCAAAGTAAGTTCGAGATTTGTGTCTTCTGAGATTTGCTCAATCTGTGTGATTTGTCCGTTTATAATTATTTTATTATTATTTAATGATCTTCCTTAGAATATTAGAACGTTGACCCGTCGGTACACATTTAAAGTTAAAGCTCGGGATTAGATACCCAAGAAATTGGCAGATTCATCCCACATGTAATTTATTCTTTTTCTCTATCTACCTATATTTTTTTATCTCTCTTTACTGTTTATATTATGTATGTATTTATTATATATTTTTTTCTCTTTTAACTTTAATATCTTTGCACCTACCATGTTTTGCCTCTGCATCACCTTAAGGTAGACTGGTAGAAAATGCCTAAGGCATTAAGTCGGCCACTGTGTAATGTTTTTCTTTGTGCATAAAGTTTAAATAAATAAAATAATACGTTAATAGGTCAGACCATTTAGAACTCCAAAACGGTTGGAACAATTTTTTCTTCATCTTTGATTTGTTTTCATGCTTTGTTTGTTTGCTTGAATTATTAATATAGGGCAAAAAACAGGGTAACAAAAATTTACATTATTCATTTTCTGATAAATTCTGCATGACTGCTTTTTCATTTCATCGGGTAGGGTAAGGGAATTTGAGGGACACAAATTTGACCTAATGGCAAAGGGAACATACATATTATGTCGATTTATCAACGTTTAAGGTAAGTAAGGTATCGTACAAACATTTCATCACAGAAGAGAGCGCAGCCTCTCCCCTCGGCGTTATAGTATATCTGGGGCCAGCCATAACAATCGATGAAAAGGGCAGTATCATCCGCGTACACATAGATCTAATATTTTACTGTCATTAATATTTACACGGCTTGCGAATTTAAATTCAAACTCATGTGACACAACTAAAAGTGAAAAATTGATTTTTTTCTACAAAGTTAAGAACACCTTTAATTTCGAAGTTGCTGTCGAAAAATTACTGAAAATTAATTTAACAAAATAGTAGATTCGAAACAGAGAAGGTTACTGGATCAGTTAGTATTAATATGTTTTAAAGTATTAATTACTAGCTGCGACGGGCATTCACCCGCGTAGGTTTCGATATGTTTTTTTATATGCTCCGCTCCTATTGATCGCAGCATGATGTTATATAGCCGAAAGCCTAAAGCCTAAAATATTTTTCCATTGGATAGCCCATTAATTCTTGATTAATGGGCTATCCAATGGAAAAATATTTTTTCAAATCGGACCAGTAGTTCCTGAGATTAGCGCGTTCAAAAAAACAAACTCTTCAGCTTTATATATTAAGTATAGATGACCCGTACACTGCCGATACATTTATAAGTTCCAATGTTGTCGGCTCTTGAGAAACTTTTATGGCAAATAATTCCGCTCTATTTAGCAAAACTTAGCTACATCACACTACTCAAGCAAGATTTTTTATTATCCATTCTTAATATGGAATTAGCGGCTAATTGGAAAATTCCAAGTATAGCCAAAGGCGTGCACAGCTCTAGGAATAAACCAATTATGACTTGAAAGTGCAAAGCGTGTTTGTAGGTTACCGTTAATTAATATACTAACGGCGCGGCTTTTCACGTAATACAATTACTTTTCTATGTTTCCAAAAAAGGCTCAATTCATTACAATTGATTTGTCGGGTGCCATTGTATTATTCGTCTTTTCATTTTCAATCAAAATTACGGTTTAAGTTTTGTTTATAATAGAGGTTGTTTCATTCTTATTATATCTAGTATTTTGTGGTGGATTCGTATTTTGGATCTGCAGGGTAATAGGGTTTTGACTAAAAAAACTAATTAGTCCGTCAATCAGATTTCCAAAAAATACTAGACACGTATATTTTCTTTTTTCCTATAAACAAAAAATGAAGACGACACAGTGCGTTGAAAACTCGTGTGACGTCACCAGCCACCACTCCTGATTTTTGATGGCTTTTATATTTGTAAATTTTTATTGTTTTGATAAAACAAAACATACGTGACTAGTATTTTTTGGATATCTGACTGACGGACTAATTAGTTATTTTTAGTCAAATACCCTATTGTGTAACACACTATCAGGAGTAATGGGTTTAATTTTGACAGTTCTGCAACATGCATTGAGTTATTTACGTTGTTGAGCAGTCTCATTTTTTGAAGATTATGTAGCAATGGACTGCTAATGCACATACTTCAAAATTAGTCAAACTGATAATAATAGCTTGTTACGCTATTAGGGTGTGGTCTTTTATTCTAAGGATTATGTTAATTAAAAATAAATGGCTTAGACAAGGTTAATTATCGTGGGTGTACTATAGGTCACCTCTGCCTAACATAACCCTCCGGGGAAAACAGGCGTGATATTATGTTAATGTAAATTAAATTAATTTTAAAATATGTTATTTTTAACCTTCCCTATATTTAAACGGGTTAAAAAAAGATTAGAGTAAAGAGAAAACGCTAGTGAAAAAAATTATTTTCACATTGCCAATATTCTCGTTGATTACGTCACTTTATTCATTGAGCAGCTACTTACCCTTTTAAAATTCAAAAGGGTGGACTCAATTTATATTTCTTTTTTCACCCTTTCACCCATCTAACACTGCTTTCTGCAACATTTTACAGGCTTCCTTTCAATACTTTTCTATAGCCTCTTAAAAAGGGAAAATGTAGATGCTTAAAAAAAAGATAAATTAGCTTTGAATTTAATTATGTTACTTTGTAACACAAAATCTTAATAGTTTTGTTGAGGATATTAAAGATAAAAAGTATTTGCGTTAGTTAGTTAAAGTTTAGTGGAGTGAGTTTGTATGATCTGTTGCTAGATCACACACTACTTTTAGATGATGTGGGCAGAATACAATAAAGATGTTGATTTAATATAAGCTACTATATTGTTCCAAAGTTATAGATAAAATGAGCTAATGGACTGATGTGTGTGAAATGAGTGACACGTGGCCTTTGCTGGCCGTAATGAGAACGCGACAACTTGATGGCTCGACGCGAACTGATGATTATTATAAAGTAAAATGAATGCGAGGCGTAAATGCTGACGATGCAATGCTGATGTGCGGTTGCACCGTACAGAGTTGTTGATAAGAGGTTCTAGCATGAGTTTTCGATATAAAATATATTAGTTAGGTTCACGCAAACTGAACTACCACTACAGCTTCAGCGCTTTTATAGATACGGACATAAAATCCTTCACACTTTATGACGCGGTGGATTTTAAAATCTACGATATAATTTCCAGGAACGACTAACATAAAACGTGCAGAAGGTAGGATCATTAAAACGACAGACAAGTCATTAAAGTTCTACATGATCCAGATTTAAACAATCAGAGCGATGCATATCTTGTTACTTTAGGTTTAAATTGGGTTTTCCCACCTACGTTCTAGATATTTAGGTCACCAGTCTGAAATTGATTAAAACCTGTAGTTGACAAAATAACCGTAACAGAGAACGGCAGCCTACTTCCGCACTTTGTCAGCTTTATGGAGGAGTAAACCCTTTCAATTTAGAGGGCGCCGATATAGACGGTGAACCTAATACTATTTCCTTTAGCTACGAAAACCTGATTGTTCAAGAAACCCAAGTAGATCGCGTTCGAACGATACTATTGGAATATTCCCGTGCTTCGAACTTAAATATTTACTAAGATGTAGAATGTACTATATTATCGAAACACACGGATCATTAATCTTCGTTTCGTTAATGGTCATCGCAAATTTCAATAGCGAGATATTGTTTTCAATAGCTTGTAGGTCCGTTAATAAATCATTGCTGGGGATGGTGAAAATTTATTCAGAAAATGAGATAATTAAACTAAAAATATCCTTGCACATTGTTAATTATTATACCATCGATCATTCAATAAATATTTTGTTTGTTTAACGCTTCGTTTAGCGCTTAATTTAGAACTTGTAACTTGTAAGCGATAGCTCCGACCTTTTACTTTGTTTCGGTGTTTCTTCTCAAAGGTCACTTTTGATTAGCAAACGATAGGTTATTTAGCCTTTTGTACATAATTCCCAGATTACAAGTTAATAAAAAAGAATCAGGGTTATACATACAGTATGTTAAGAAAACCCTGTCCGACCCGTGAAGGTGTTGTTAGGTATCGATAACTGATTCTACTAATGCATACAAAACCGGGCTAAACTTAAAAAAAAAATCCCCCTAAAAAAATTAATATTATTTCGCAAAAAAGGTAACTTAATAAATGTGCGTTATGCACCCTTCCGCGGGTGGCGGGCGGCAGGGCACGCGGCACGTGGTCGCATCGCTATTCGCTCATAATAATACCGGCGTTGTCACTTTTTAAAAATGACCAAATTTCGGGGAAGTTGGAATTAATTCGCGGGAAAAAAAGATTATTTCAAAATTCATTTGTATTGGTACTATGATGATTACGTAAAATTTATATTATATTTGGTCATGTGTTTACCTAACCTTTATTATCCTTATGGGTCGGACAGGGTTTTCTTAACATACTGTATACATCTCTGTCTTTAAGAACAGTCCTTTGTTTTTGTCTTTATGATTACTAATATTTTGTTGATAAAAACACGCTTAGGAATAAAATGAGATCATATGACTTGAGATTATAATTTTAGTAGCAATGAAAACTCTAAAGTTTATTAAGGTTGTAACGTAAACATTATGGTGTGTTTGTTTATTAAACACGTGGGAAAATTAAGTTTAACGAGTACTCATAAACTATGTTTTCTTTTATGTTGTACAATTATTTTTATATGTATTTGTTTACCACCTGTTTATTTTTTTTACCAACTTCATGAAGAGTATAAGGTGAGAACCTTATACATTTTTGGATATGATTTTGTTAGAGTTGATTTTCTATTTTAAGTTTCTTCAGAAATTCTCTTTTTTATAAGCGGAATGGGAATTTCATCAAAACCTGTTCTGTAGTTTGAATTATATACCTACCAAAATTACTGGTGCTCAAGTAAACGAAATTGCGTCGTTTGCTTTCCTATTACTCTTCAGTGGTGGCTTGGTTTAGTGGGGTGGGTCGGTGGCGAACAACGAGAATGCGTACTCAACGACACCGACTTCCGAAATTAAAATTATGTTTCACTTTGAAGTGGTAGTTTTGAAAGTCGGTTGTTATTTGTATTTTCATGTTTTTTTTTTGGCCTTTGGCCCAGAGTATGCATCTTAAAAATTACCGTCTGAAACGAGTTTCTCATCGTTATTAATTCAAATTCCAATTTGACAAAAATATTGTCCGCTAGTGGCTGATTGAATCACATTGAAGATGAATTTTATGAATAACTAGCGGCCGTCCACGACTTCGTTCGTGTGTAGTTAGTTATTATGCTCGGCTCCTATTGGTTGCAGCGTGATGTTATAGCCTAAAGCCTTTCTGGGTTAATGGGCTATCAAACGCAAAAAGAATTTTTCAAATCGGACCAGTGCTTCCTGAAATTAACGCGTTCAAACAAACAAACTCTTCAGCTTTATATATTAGTAAGTATAGATAAATAGGTTGAAATTACCACTCACAAAGCTCCACTTGATGGAGTAATTGCGGAAACCAAACCCGTTGAAGAACATGGCTTGAAATTTTTATTAGATAGCTTATATATTTTCTGAGTTTGTCTTGGACTTTACTGATTACGGTGAAGCAGAAACATCATAAGGAAACATAGAGATTCTCTTACCTCCAAAAGTTAGATGACATTTTTCTACTTCAAGTATAAATGTCACATTATGTAGCTGAATTATTCAATTAAAACGTTACAGAAGATCAAATATTTGGATCACTAGAATTTCAAATCATAATGTTTGTCACAAGTTCACAACTGAAATGGCAATTTGTCAACTAAGTTTTGGAGGCCACTGTAAGTTTAAAATCGCCTATCCGTCTGGAGCAAGCTTAGTGATTAATTTTCGAGGCTTATCTGCACAAGAGTGTCCTTTATCATTCAGTGGGTTAATATTAGACAGGTATTCATATTTTATTTTTATACATGCAAAAAGCTTGTTTAAATAGTTTGAAGTTCATATTCATGTACCTACACAAATTAATTGCTGCCACAGTTTATTTCGCTATCAATGCGACGGTCCAATTAAAAAGCTGGAATTTATTCACATAGACGCCAACCGTTCCATGCACGTAGGTATAAACTTTGTCCTATAGTTTACATGTACAAACAACAATTAGATCTATATCATCATGAAATATTGATGGTGCAACAATAAAATAAATTGTCAGGAAAAACTCAGTTATCTGAGTTTTAAACCTTTATGAACGAACCCATACTATGGGTAAAATAAATGCGAGTTCAAACTGCGGTCGATGCTAGATAAATAATGAATAACTTCAAGCTTAATAAACGTAGTCGAATGACATGGGGACAATGATTGTCGTTCATTCATTCATTCAAGCAACGTCGACGTCGTGCCGGTGACAGTCTGACGGTTATTCACCCCATGTGACTACTACATTAAGGTAAATACAACTATTAACTAGAGGGCTTCCAATAAAGGTTATATTTAATTAACTGTAGGGTAGAGACTTCAAAGTGCAAATTAGGGCTCAGTTAACAGCGTCATCGAAATTGTATTTATTTAATCACGCCAACTAACGCTTATTATAGCAAAATGTAAATACAATGTAATTAAAGCTTATTAACATCCGAAATACACATTAAAAGTTTCATCTCATTCTGAAAAGGAATGAACATTTATTACAACCGAATTATGAAAACTCTTCATTCCGTGTGACAGGTCGACAGTTATTAGTACCATAATTTTTATAAATTAATATCAGTCGCATCACCCGTACTTAATTTTAAGGTATAAACATTTAGTTACATTTTTAAGCACATCCTTTTAGACTAATTTTAATATTGTAAAACGTGTTTCAAGACTCTTTCCTAATGACCAATTTCTGTATTGTTAATTACAAATCTAAATATTAATTCCAACGATAGAGGGTTAGTTTTAAAATAGGAACAATACATTTAATAATACAGATGTGCAATAAATCACTTTTATTCTGTTCAGTGTTTTCACCGAACACCTTAATTAGCAATAGGTATCGGCGTAACGCGTTGACCTACAAGAATTAATGAATGTAGTAGATATTAAATTCAGTGCATTTTGGTCTCACGCGGTAGCCGGGTGTATTCGAACGTTTTATACATTTTTAAAATAAGAACAGTTTGTGAGTTGGCCAATAAATAGTGTTCAACATTAGCATTTGTTTCTCATCCAAAACAGCGACACCTCGCTACGTACCTCAGTATACCCCGTAATTAATACCTATAATAATTGCGGTTTCATAGAAATAAATCAAATCAGGCTGAATTCACTCCAAATAATAAATTGATTCGCCTAATCGCAGAACACCCGGTGAATGAAAGTGTGGTTGAAGTTGGTTAATTAATTGGTTGGTTAAACCTTTATGCGATCTGACACGAACGGCATTGATTGTCGTTCATTCATTCCCCAGGTGACAAGTCGATGACCGATTTCTTTTCTGAAGGTTGTATTTATCGGGATTTGAACATACCCTAAGCATAGCAGTTAATTATTTCCTCATTAGTAGAATTACGGGCAAAAAATAGACGGATATTATTTTGCCAATAATTGCGAATGAAAAAATGTAATAAAATTTAAAGCTGTGTTTCAACCAAACTAATTGCCAAATGGGCGAGGCTTTGCGTAAAGAATATCTCTGTAAACAAACTCAAATAAAAATAATAAAGTTTCTCAAAGTTTGAAATATCAACCACATAAAATAGTGGCTGAAGGTAGTTAATTAATTAACCGAAAACGTATCGTACGCGCTCGTGACGTGAAGGACAGTGATTGTCATTTATTCAATCCGCCAACGACTCCCTGACACTTATTTACACCACATTGATTATAGCGACGCCGCAATGTTATTTTAAGATCGATACAATAAAATGTATGTAAGTGAGTTTGATTGAAAGCGAACGCGTGTAATTCGTACTTTTTAAGTAATTTAATTTACATGAGATGTTTTTATTGGAGATGTTCTACTTATTTGGACACGTTTGCTTAACATTTCAGAAGGAAAGGTTTCAGGAATGAATTACCTAATCACAGATTTTTTTTGTAAATTGGTCTGGTCGTGCCTCGGAAAGCACGTTAAGCCGTTGGTCCCAGTTGCCATAAGAACATCTAATGGCAATCGTTATGGGTTGTTGGAACTCTCAAAAGTCCAACAATTGGTCTAACTGCAATGCTTAGATATCGCTTTCGGGTTGTGGAGGTCAGACGGCAATCGTTTCACGGAAAATATTGAAGTTTTGCCAAAAGCTGTTAGACTAGTAAAGCGGACCCCAGACTCCAAAGCTGAAAAAGCTTCTGATGCGACTGGGATTAACGCTGAGATGATGATGAGTTTTTTTTTTAATTTGTGACTTACTGTGTTCTCTGACTATGTTTATACAGAGTGGTGCTGGCAATACGACAATAAATGAAAACACGAACAATGGTGGTTCATAGGAATAATCTTAAACCATAAAAAAAAATCCAGCATCAAAAATAAACAAATAAAAAATTCAAAAAAATCGCAAATGGAATAAATAGAACATCCTTTAAAAATATTGGTTCACTGACCTCCGATCGACGACAGCGTGATCCTGTATCGACTTGCTTTTTACGCGCCATTATTATTAAAGTTTGGTACCGCAGGATGCGGCGGTCATTAACCTGTAAGCGCTTCCTTATCAACATGTACATCGTGTAGAAAATGTGAAAAATGAAAAATAATTTCCTGTGACTAAACTAATCGACATATTTTTTAGACTGAGAATGTCTTGAGGTACACGATGTTTAATTTGTTGTCGTATTGTCAGCACCACTATGTTGATGAAACAAAACAAGCAGATTCATACATTCCTCTTTTAATTCATTGTTTAAGGCATAGTCATCAGAAGTGATAAGTAGCCATGGTCGTTGTATATTGGGCACGCCACAATAGCGGCGGTAAGTCCCCTTTGATTAGTGCCTAGAGTGGCGTCACGACGCCCTCACTTTCCGGTTGACGCAGTTCCTCACCGGATACTGCTGTTTCGGGAGGTTCCTGTTCCAGATAAGGCGGGAGGAAACGCCAGGGTGGCACCACTGTGTCGCGCTGAGGAGGGAGGAGGGTGGAGCATACGTTGGAGGTCTCCTCGGCTTGGATAGATCATCGCCGTGTCCTTTTGGCGGTTTTCGGCGGCGATCTCTCACGTCTGGCCTTGATCCAGGCCAGGGTGCGGAGCGAGAGTACATGGCAGACCGTAACTACCTTCTGTGAAGCAGTCCTGCTGGCAAAGGAGGAGGCGGAGCGCCTGAGGTAGCGGAAACTCCAGCGTCCTCACGTCTCTAGCCGCCGCAGGAGACGCCTTGGCCGGGAAACAATATCGAACTCCCGGCCACTGTAGGCGCGGGCTACAGTCACCGGGAGGCGGCGAGACTGCCCACTGTTCGCTGCCCGCAAGCTCGCGGCAAGGACCAGGCCCGGGTCGACAGCACGTTGTGTTTTACGCGTGCCTCAAAGAGATGTCAGCACATTGTGACGATGCCTCCTGAGTCGGGTTACAAAAGAAACCGTGGCCCTGGCGCACATGAAACATAGGTGGGTTTTAGTCAGCAAAAGTCTGACACGCCCATACGCTCTGCACAGAGCGGGAGGGGTCATTTGATGATTTCCCATCCACTACAAAAAAAGGTCAGAAGAAGAAACAGATATATAATCTGTTTCTTCTTCTTCCTGTGCCTCTTCAATCCTGAAGGTTGGCCGTCAGCTTCTTGTATTCGGTCTTGTCAATCGCGAGTCAGAACAGTTTTTCGACGGAAGTAATTGCCGGTCTACTCCCTGATGTTTCGCAGTCACGACTTTCTCTTTCGTCCAGCGCGCCTCTTTCCTTCTGCCTTGCCCATCATAATAAGTTGGAGTAATGCATATCTATCGTGTCGAAGCACGTGACCGCGATAGTCTATTTTGGGTTTCTTTATGGTGGGCAACAACTTTCGAGGCATTTGAACGCACTGAAGAACGGTGTCCTTTCTGATCTTTTGGGTCCAGCTTATGCGCAGCATACGACGGTAGCACCACGTTTCATAAGCCTGCAAGGGTCGTGTTGTGTCCTCTTTCAGAGTCCATGCTTCGCAGCCTTACATAACGTCAGGTCATACGTTGTATACCTATATAAAAAGGAAAATTAGAAACAGATGGATTAGATGTTTTCGAATGAAATTTAATTTACTAAACTTTTACTATATATCCGACGACCCAGGTTACTTATTTAATTTGCCGACCGTACTACTCAAACATTGCACACAATGTGACAAAGCTGACAGCCTTTTGAGCACGTTTCCTATTGAGGCGAAAGAATTTTTTGATGTCCTTTGATTATTTCCCCTCTTTTGTAGGTTTTTTCCAAATACGTTCTTACGAGTTAGCGTTTTAAATTATGTAGGCAAATATATACATATAATGTAAGAACAACGGTTTGACGAAGTGGTTTTTACCTACACATAGCATTTCTTTATTCTTGTAATGTTTACAGGTATTTGATATCCTGTGGTCAGACCCCCAATGCACGGGCGGTTGTGTGGCGAATGCACTTCGCGGTGCTGGGACCTACTTTGGTCCAGACGTGACTGCGAATTTCCTCCAGAAGAATAAATTGAGTTTCCTCATTAGAAGTCATGAGTGCAAACCAGGTGGATACGAAATACTGCACAATGGAAACGTAAGTCGTCATCATTTTCGTTTTTTCTGTTTTCGCCGTTTCCCAAGGCAACATCCAAACTTCAACCCTCTTCCAAATTTCCGGTTCAATACTTTTAAAATAAAAATTAAACAGGTTTTGCTTATTTATAAGTAATTAATTACGAAAATTGTGTCTATAAACGGTCTAAATTGGTTTAATTATATCAAAAGAGTATTCTTTTTAATGTTGTAATAACGGAGACTATTGGATCATTAAAAACCAATTTGATTTTCCTCAAACTTATTATAGAATCTGTATTGACATCTTATGTAAGAATACCGAAAAAACGTTAATGCTAGCTTTACTCTGAGGGGTTCGTTATTTTCGCCAAAAATGCTGATCAAATTGTGAACCTGAGCTTAGTTTGCAACGAGTTTTCTTATACGATGAGTAGTAGGTACTCATCAACCGAAATTGGCAGAACTCGCATTTGCATATTTAAGGACTGGCTTCATTTCATTCTTTGCCTCATGTTGCTTGGTTATTTCATTAGCAAGTTAGCTCGTTATTCTTAGATTATAGTATCTATACTACGTCTACTGTGAAGGTTCATCTATTTTATACTGATTATATACATGATTCTTTATGTAATAACATAATCTTGTTGCACCAGGTCGCGCGTGCAGAAAATTGAAAACCGTTATTTTTTTTTCGCTATGTCCATATAATCGATTACATTTATGAAGAGTAAAACTAAAATATTAAAGGTTACATACCGACACAATAAAACAAAAATATGCTCCCTGTCATGGTCATAATTACAGTAATTAGGTAAATGTTAATTACTTACACTAGTAATTCAATGAGTAAAGCAATTTAACAGGGGACATTTTATAGTTTGTGTTCTAATATATTACCTTCTTTATAAACTATAAATTCACTACTGTTATCCAGGGTCAAGTAAACAACATAAATTGTGTTCCCTTGCGGCAGGTGATAACCATCTTCTCAGCATCGAACTACTACGAGTTGGGGTCCAATAAAGGGGCTTACTTGAAATTATGTGGGAACTCGTTGGAAAGACAGTTCGTCCAGTACACGGCCGCAGTGTCCCGTACTCGTCGCCTCACCTTCAGGCAACGAGTAGGCCTGGTCGAATCCTCGGCGATGCGAGAATTACATAACCAGATTATGATGGTTCGAAGATCCTTGGAAGCGACCTTCCGCAGTCTGGATTTGGATCAAAGCGGTTTGTTAGATTTGAACGATCTTCCTGTCTAAGAGTTCTGCTAATTAATGTCATAATATGAATCCCGCATGAAATATGTAAGATGATTCCTCACTCGTGAATTTTATTGCTTGTTAAAATATCTGTAATTTCATCAATACCAAAACTCATGCTTAAATTCTCAAGAATTTCTCTTTTTTTCCACTTAGAGATTTGCGTGTCACAAGTGAGTGACAAAGGCAAACCTGATTTCTGATTCTAGAAAGCAACTATCGTGTTATAATATAAAACTTTATTGACTGACAAGAATATTTGTAGGCTATATATCAGTCAGTGATTGGTGCCAAGCGATGGAGGAAACTACACATTTGGGGCTTCCTTGGAGAATGTTGAAGGATAAGCTTGTGCGTACCGACCCTGACACGCGGCGCGTCCGGTACATGGACACATTTGACCTCACTACCAGCGTAAGTGTCATTAATATATACGTACATATAATGGTTTTTATACGAATACTTTTCAGTGTTGTTTTTTTAAATCTTGATATTATGTTCCTTCATCGCATAAAAATTATGATTTAGCAATAGTTATTGCATAAAATTATACAGTTAAAATCACGTTAGATGATACAATAGATTAAGGCATAAGCAATATTTTGTGTACGTAACTAGATAAAGAATGCATAGGATAATTACCCTATAACTGACGTTAAGTAGTAACCCACTACTCGGGCACAGGAATCCTCGCCGTGGCGCGGAATGGGCTATCCAAAACGCGAGACCATATACAGGGTGTATCTGACATCGTGACGTCGTATCGTCATTTATATCGTTAATGAGCGGTTACAGAAATAACAATGTTTAAAAAAATGTGTCGGCTCGGCTCGGTAGTTGATCCTTGACCCTTGACGTGAACTCTATTAAATGAGCTGATAAAAAATTAAATCAGGAAAAAACCGACGAAAAATTCCACCTGTAGGGGTTCAGAATCATGTACTGGATCCATGGCACTCGTTTGTGCGTCCATGTCAGAGACACCCTTTATGTAAGATGACACAGGACAATATAGTCTATCAAACAAAGCCATAGGCTTTTGTGAACATGACTTCACCATCGAATGTAATGTTACGCTATCGAATTTCCCTTTCAGAAAATTGGCCGTAAAACTGACTCCTCGAATGTCGTTGAAACTCTCTATAAAAATAAAAGCAGTTTGGAAGCAATTTTCAAAATATTGGACAAAGATAATTCAGGTAAACGGTGATTGGAAATTAATTCAGACTGCAAATATTTGATCAGTTCTAATTAAAATTTTCAATTACAGGTTTTATTACACTTGAAGAATTTTCAGAAGCCTGTCAGTTGATTGGTAAGTACATGCCAAATCCTATGACCCAGGAGCAACTAGTGGATATTTGCCGTTTAATGGACATCAACAAAGATGGACTGGTAGATCTAAATGAGTTTCTGGAGAGCTTCCGTCTCGCTGAAAGGAGTTTGCAGTACGACGACAACGAGGTAACCGAGATACAAGCCACCTGACAGGAACTTGACCGCCGCCCGAGTAGGACGGCGGTCGATAAAGATGACACAGATGTTCAAATAGAGATCCTAAAATTGGAAGACGATGATAAAAGTAAAACTGTAAAAAGTAATAAAAATGGACAAGCCCACCTGATGGGCGAAAGCGTGGGCATGGCGCAACATCTGGATGACCTCGAGTTGATAGATTGTGAGGAGGTGCCGCGCCGGAGCCGGCCCGGTCTGCTCGAGAGCGATATCTAAATGTTTCATGGCCCATTACACCGCCTGCTGGAGTCTAACGGGATTATTAAAATTTGTCATGTTCCACAGAGACATTTCGCCACTCCTAGTCTAGCTGTGCTGGATTTTAATTAATATTTATGTATAGATTTGCTTTTATTCTGTATTCTGTCTTTTGTGTAATGTGTGATGTATATTCGATTATATTTGGAAGTATGACTTAACGTCTTCATATTCATAATTAATCTGACTTATCAGATTATCCTGAGATATTTGTGTTTTTCATGCAAAATGTTAGATACAATTGATATTTTATTGAAACAGCTCGTATCGACCTAACTTATTCTAGTATTTATTTTGAAAGTGCTACCAAATCTATAATTCAAAACACTGTATTTGTTAAATGTCGTAGATCTAAATTTATAAATTGGTGCCAATATAACCAAGTGTTTTGTACTTGAACCGAACTAATCGGGAATTGAAATACATGAACAAATATTTATATTTAAGTGCGTTATGAATGTTTCATGATGCAATCAATTAACGAATGGGAACAATGATACCGATGACTCTACAACTTTTTATTGGTGTTTTCTCTGTAGCCACAATTACTTATTATTATCTTATAATACGTAGTGTAGTAACGTGCTACTTTCTAAATATTGCCTGCATCAATTTTAGATTGGAATACATTTGATCTTATTAAAATAAAGTTCCTTAATATGATAAATCTTCTTCTTATATAGGGCTACGATTAGATATTATTATATCTATATTTTGTTATTCAAATTGCAATTAATAAAATAATCAGTCTTAGCGTGTTTCTAGTCATTAGTAGAGCGATGTCGTATACATATCTTTATACTCAATTATTAAGCATTCCAATCTATCTTAACCAGAAACGACGCATTAAAATCATTGAATACCTATCTAATGTACTATACCTTACGTAGTCGGAGAGTAACTGTTCGCAGCATTAGTCTGGTGAGTCTCGTGATCTTCACTGGTCTGCGATAGGCGGGCCTCTTATTTACTAATTGAATCTAAACTTTATATTATAATCAATATAGGTAATATATTTTATTACATATTATAATTCGTGACGTTGACTTATAGGAATATATAAAAGCTCCAAATTAAAGGTGCCTACTGACTCGTAGCATTTGTGATTTATATTCCGCGTGACAGTGGGATAAGTTTCCAGCGACGCTATCTTCATAGCAGTGTCAGCAGTCGGTTATTTTTCTTGCTCTCTTTTTTTTATCAAATAAACAAGTCAGTATGCGCTTTAATGAAAATATATGAAATAAAAATAAGTATATCGCTATCGGAATTTACGAACTTCTAGAAACTTATTTTATATCAAATAATAAATTTAAAAAAATGTTATTTACGAAAATATTATAGCTAATATTCTGTATTTTTAATAATTGTCCATTAAATTGTGATATTGCAGCTGGTTGTTTCATTTCAAAGTTCCTTTGATTTTCATAGAAATCAATTTGCAAACTGTATTGCATACCTACTTAGATGTCTGCAGTGGAACTATTTATGAATTGAAATAGTTTTGTGCTATCGAGCTGTTGTTAGCACAAACATAACAAGTACTTTACTAGTTTTTCGAAGTTCTAAATATTTATATATTTATAAGTATTTATTATTGATAAGTATCTACGTACAGACGACAGCACAGCATGCTACTATAATCTGTCAGATTTCTTTATCCGATTTTCAACTATATCTGTAAAGCATTAAGTCTCAAAGTTGATTGGGAATATCTGACAGTTTCGGGTAACTTGACTTGCTGCCGTCCATACTTACGTTAGGTACATTTAGCTTAAAAGGTTTTGATATTCTTGCTAGATTATAATTGAGCAATCTTGATTCTAGGCTAGATGTCACGCTGATGAATCTAGGGTAACAAAGTCATTGGTTCTGTTTTCAAATGATCCACCGCATGTTTTTATGAGGGTAGATGCCATAACGTCGTCAAGGTTCCCGACGGATCGCATTAATATTACATACCATACCGCCCATAAAATAATATTTTGGATTACGTGTCTCCGTATCGGAAAAATCTTATTTCCTTCACACTTGCGGAGATATTACGTTTCGATTAACAATAAAGATAAGATCAGTAGGAGCATAACGTATGACTGAAATGTGAACTGTGAGAAACCCTACCGAAAATAGTTTACAAAGGTAGTGGAATTTATATGTAAAAAATAGCTGCTTTAGTAGTTTTTATCGATACATTTTTAAAAGTTTGTAAAACAAAACTAAAATGCGATTATGAAATATTTATATATCTAACTATAAAATATTTTTAGTTAACAAGGACCCGCGCCAATCTGTCTACAAAGGAATTGCGACATATTCACGAAACATGTTTAGAAAACATAGGAACAAATGGAAAAATAACTTTAATTTCTACACAATGAACTTCAATTTACGTAACAACGTCAAATATTTTTATAAAATTTCCAAACATTCTAAGACACTCTGAAATTAACTTAATTGTGATATAAATAAAGTTTATATTTCTCTCACTCGGCCGTATCCATAGAGCAAAGCCGTATCTTATATTACTTGTACGAGTTGTACGCTACTGCATCTAATAATCCTGAGAATTTTGTCAGGAGTTGCAATTCTGTATTAGTGTCAACATGGTGGCTTAAAAATGGTGCCCCTTTTTAACTTGTTAACGATAGTCGAGGTGGATATAGGAGTAAAACAATATTGCATTCGCGAAATTAAATAAAAATGGAGATAAATGGGCACAATAACCGATAACATTGGAACAATATAGGTATATGAAACTAATAGATAAATAAATCCACGCCTATATATTCTGCCAGGAAATATCTTTATTTACATAAGGACCGATTGGCTCATTCTTCCCAGAAACATCGTAAAAACTATGCCTGGCCAAAGGTGGCGTCTCTGTTGCCATAACTTATTCTGGCCTCAGACATAATTGCTAGATAATAAGAATGGGATTACAAAACTAGTTATTACTACTATTTGAAAACTAGTACCAATAAAACACAGCTACAGCATTACGCAGCACAAAGAAAATTGAAGAAAAAATAATACAGTGAAAGTAAAAAAAAAAAAATAACATATTCTAGTACTTTACAAATCACTCTACGTTTCTGAAAATATCTACCTTAACACAATAAAGTATTTACAAGAAAGTAAAAGTACATTAACATTATTCCTCACTTAAAAAGAGGAAAGAAAAGACAAAATCTTGCCGCCAAGCGATTCGTCGTGTTCCGGCATGATGTCTGGTGAAGCCGTACGGAGGACGGGTCTGAGCAGTTGTGTTGCGATGTGTACCGGGTACGATGCGCCTAATGTTGTTGTGTTGGGAGTTTGGTCGTGGAAGGTCTTCAGATCAATCTCCCTTTGGCGCAGCATCGTTGGTCGTGTTGTTAGGTTTAACATTAACAACAAAAAAAAAAAAACATATTGTAGTACTTTACAAATCACTCTACGTTTCTGAAAATAATCTACCTTAACGCATTAAAGTATTTACAAGAAAGTAAAAACACATTAACATTATTATTCACTTAAAAAGAGGAAAGAAAAAATTTGCTTCATAGCGATCGCTAAACTATAACTCTGCTGATAAGCCGGGAAAAGAATTACGATAAAAGGTTTTACTTCCATCAGAATAATAACATTAAATTAGAAGTCGAAATAATTTCACTTGTACACACTTAGGTATACTCAGATTTAAATTTATCATATACAACGTGTAACATAAAGGGTATATACATACCAAGGGCATCGCATTTTTACATGATATCAAATGATATTAGAAGGTTTTCAACTCAAAATAAAATATTCAAAAAATTTATACTAAATTTTCTGTTCCGTGTGTTTCTTAAATTCAAATCATAACAAACGTGCACCACACTACATCTATATATATAAAAGAAAGTCGTGTTAGTTACTCCACTTATAACTCAAGAACGGCTGAACCGATTTAGCTGAAAATTGTCAGGGAGGTAGTTTAGAGCCGGGAGAAGGACATAGGATACTTTCTATGTCGCTTCCCGTCGTTCCTTTGGGAATAAATGAGCTTCTTTGTTTCGACTTCTGCTACCCTGGTACCTTGCACGTCCACAAACTAAGCACAATAAAACCTCTTTCATGTATTATGATGATTTGATAATGATGAATGAGCTTTTTTATTGTTTCGATTTCTCCTACACTTTTGTGCTACCCTGGTACATTGCACGTCAACAAACTATGCACAATAAACCTTCTTTCATGTATTATGATGATTTAATAATGATGAATGAATGAGGTTTATTGTTTCAACTTCTCCTACACTTTTGTGCTACCCTGGTACCTTGCACCTCCACAAAGTAGGATACACGTGTCCAGTATTTTTAAGTTAAAAATTTCAAAAAGATATAATGAAAAACCACAAAGTATAAGCTTGCTATTCTACTTGGTTGTCCCAACATAAATATGGTCAAAGATCCGCGGGCGAGCGAGCGCGGTGCGTTGACCTCTAGCGTCAGCTATTGCGCGCGCGCAATACTATGATGTATCGTAAGCTGCGTGACGCACTCGGTAACTACACTGTAACAATTTCTAAATGTATTTGGGACAAAATATAACATGGTGTCAAAATTATTGGAATCGATTCAGTTGCTTATTCACTATTTATATATAAACTCAAGAACGGCTGAACCGTAGCTAGCTACGAACCCGTTCCCGACGTTCCCATTTGACGTGACATAAGACGTGGTATAACAAAACGCAACTGACATGGAATAACAAACCAACTCATTCAAAATGTAAGTCAGCGATTCATATACCAAAAATGGCATAACGAAAAGCAAATGACAGCTGAGCATATTTAAAAAAAAAGTCTAACCGGTTGAAGCAATCGTGTAAAGCAAAGAATATAAATACTCTCTGCTGGTTTAAAGTTTCTAATAAAAAACCACAAAGCCAACTTCAACTTCAAAATTTCTAATATTGTATTGCTGTGCCATTTATCATCAATAAAAATACCATGCCGCGACCAAGACCATCAAATCTTTCTCGACAATGCCGTAGTGCAAGAGTAAATCGAAACATTCTGAATGAAAGCAGTGAAGAAGAGCAAGAAATTGTACGTGAAGAGCGCCGCCTTAATATGACTCGACTTCGTTCTTCTCACTCACAACAGCAAAGGGAGGCGGCAGTCCGTGAAACTGCTCCGTTGACAATGCGAAATCGGCGAACAAACCTCAGAGATCATCATCACCATCATCAATCTTTTTATCGTCCCACTGCTGGGCACAGGTCTCCTCTCATGCAGAGAAGGATTAAGCGTAATCACCACGATTGCTCAATGCGGGGTGGCGATTTCAGACTTATAAAGTCCAGGTTTCCTCAAGATGTTTTCCTTCACCTTCAGTCATTGGTGTCCTAGATATACCTAGAGAGTACATATCACTTTAGAAAAGTTACATCGATACTTGCCTGACCTGGAATCGAACCCGTGCACTCATACAAGAGAGGCTGGTGTTTTAACCACTAGGCCATCACGACATCTCAGAGATCAACAGCTAGATAATTTACGAAGCACAGGTAGAAATTCATAATTTCTTTCACAAGGTGCTACAATAAATAAATGACAAATAAAAAAATCATGGCCTTTTTACCTTTTTCAATTAGGAACTGATTTCAATTAGAAATAATAATATTATTTTTTTTTATTTACAATGTTCCTAATTGAAAAAGTAAAAAATGTGATCATGTGATATTTATTGCCTTTAAGGCGGAACAAAGTTCGCCGGGTCAGCTAGTACTTAATAACTACTCGTTACACGTCACATTATTTGGCAAAATCACGATAAATGTCTTCAAAAATTCTGTGCGCCTAGTATGGTAGTAGCCTATCACAGGCGGTGTTTTTTCTCGTAACTTCCTAAGATAAAGAGATAGGATTTAAAAACCCTTCCAATATCGATTGATATCATGTACAGATGCCATGCTCTTGGTATGTATATACCCTTTATGTTACACGTTGTATATTTTACCGAATTTAAAGACGATAGCACATCAAGCTACGATAGCATATATCAGTTTTTTTATTAGCAACTTTTACACTAAAGCATTAAGGCTCAAGGTTGATTGGGAATATTTGACAGTTTCAGGTAGCTTGACCTACTGTCGTCCGTACATAAACAACACAATAAATAAATACACACTTTCCACGGAAAGTATTCGATGTTTTGAGTGAAACGACACAGAGACATTATGTTGGAATATTATTTAACATGTACCTCCCCTACTCGTAATTTCATAAAGGGTATGTGAAAGCTTTGAAAGGTCAGAAAAGCCATCAGCGAAACACCGGAAGAGCCATTTATAATAATAACTCTTCACCTTAAATTATCGAAGACAAATTGAATGGCGCCCACGTTTAAATTTATCATTAGGCATATACTGAACAGCCAGGGTATAAAGAGGATTACGTTTGACTGCTCGTAGTATCTGGGGCTTTGTTTATTTAGATAAAACCAATAGCTTAAGTAATATTTTGTAAGCTTACTTAGACTTCTCTTCGCGCCCCCGCGCCGTGTGGTGTGAAGTTAATACGCTCCGTTTATATTTACGAATATCGTGTTCCGATTAGTTCCGGCTGGTGTGTTTCTTTCTAGGATTGTTCAATTTGTGTCTAGTTTTGGTATCGTAAGTTTATTTTTAGTGTTTGTTTTGTAATTACTGTAAATCAATCAATCTCGGTGAGTACATTTATTTTCTTTTTTGTGAGGGTAACGTAATTTTTTTTTTCTTCTCTTCTCACTAGTTTTATTTTCTTTTCGTTAAGTTAGATTTGTTTTCTTGTTTATTAATTACTTATGTCGACTTACAATGATGACCCGCCTGATCGTGGTGGAGATATTTTTCGTAGAAATAATAAAACACTTAGGTCCCCGCCAACGCAGACGGCTAAGCGTCTATTTTGTGAAATGTCTCCGACCGACAAATTAGTAGATGATAGGTCGAAGCGCTTACAAATAGCTCCTAATTCTCCAGAACAGTCCTCGCCTACATTAAATATGTCCAATAGTAACAGTGATAGTTATTACGATTTGGTTTCGGAGGCGTCTGTGTACCTGTCCAAAATAAACGAACTGGTTAACGATAACGGTTCTCGTATAAATGTCGCTAATAAATCATCTATTATGGATATGACTCAACGAGTTACAAGTATCGTGTCTTTGTTAGCTTTAAAATCTTCGTGTAACGAAACAAAGCTTGCTAATACCGAGCGCGAATTAGAAATAATCAAATTAAAATCCGGCGTTAAAACCGTTAATGAGGACAATAAAGTGTCGTACGCAGATTCTTTGAAACTGCGGTTGCCTAAAGTGGCCCCGGCTATTGAATCTAGAGTGCCTCTGCCTTGTGTCGTCGCCTATCCGACCCAGGAGCGATCAGCTGACTATGCGTCATCGTCCGCCACTAAACAAGCTCTTATGAAAGCGATTAGACCGAGTGACGATGGGTTTCAAATAGTCGGTATTAAAAAAACCGCCAAATCGGGAGTTGTACTACGGGTGGCTAATCAAAACCAATTAAAAAGATTAGAATCGGTAGACGCTATAAAGTCTGCCGGTCTCCGCTTAGAAAAACCAAAGGGTCGCCGCCCCCGTCTATTAGTTAAGGACATTCCCGCCTCAATGGAAGACAAAAATTTTTTGCAAGCTATATACCGCCAAAACATTAAAAATGAGTTGCCAATAAAAGAAGACGATTTTATTAAATCCACAAAAATAGTCCGTAGGCGTTCTACCGATACCGGTCGGAAATGGATAGGCATAGAAATTGAACCTGCGGTACGTAAACATCTTGTGACTACCAAGGATAAATTATTTATTGACTGGGCCACTTGCCGTTTTGTTGATGATATCGAGGTAGTTCGTTGCGCGTATTGTCAACAATTCGGTCATGTTAAAAAGCATTGCGCTAATAAATCACCAACCTGCGCTGTCTGTTCCGAGGCTCACGAAACCAATGTTTGCCCGCATAAGGGCGATTCGAATTTTACCCCGGTTTGCGCGGCGTGTAAACGATTTAAAAAACCCTATGATCATAGATGCGGGTCGGACCAGTGCGGTACCTATAAATTAAAACTCGAACAACTTATCCTACATACTAATTACTAATTAAGATGGATAGGTTAAAAATAGGGCAATTAAACCTTCACAACGATAAGGTGGCGACATCAGAGTTAGATAAATTAATTATTGACTACAACTTAGACCTTGTACTCATTCAAGAACAATATCAAAACTCACGTTTACGTCACAGGGTAGTTCAACTGGATTGCAGGGCACGAGCCGGAATTTATATTGCGCGGTCTTCTAACTTTACGGTAACGTCTTTACGTGACCTCATGACGCCACACTGTGCGGTTGCCGAAGTATCATCAGCTTCTTTTAAAGTATTCGTTGTAAGCTGTTACTTTCAATATTCAGATCCTGTTACTCCTCATATACATAATCTCCGTCATGTCTTGCGGTCACTCGCGGGCTGCAAAGTTATCGTTGGCGCGGATGTCAACGCGTCATCGTCTCTGTGGTATGGCAAGGTTCGGGCCACCGATACCGAACGACGCTGCGCTGTTGAGGATTTCATTGCTGAGATGAACCTATCGATTCATAATACCCCTGATGCACCACCTACTTTCTGCAGCCAAATGGGCGAATCTTGTATTGACGTCACACTTTCAAGTGCCGACGTACGTTTGGATAGGTGGCGTGTCCTACCGGACGCGTCTTGTAGTGATCATCGCCTGATCGTGTACGAATTTGTTCCTGGTTATATTCAGGGTCCGTCTCATATTCCCGGTAATTTCAGATATAGATGTAAAGGCGCGAACTGGGAATTTTTCGGCTCGCTTTTTGCGTGTCACGCCAAAGAATTCACTCGGGACGGGCTGTCAGCCGAAGAAAGTGCTGACATTATGTCAGAAACCTTTACCTACTGTGCTGACATTGCCATTGGTCGCGGATCTATGACCAATATTCGTAGATGTGACTGGTGGAGTGATTACTTAGTTGAACAGCGTAAAAGATATCGCAGAGCGCGTAAACAGTTAAATAAACTCAAGAGCCGAAAGATTACTGGAGATCTTCTTACGTTCGCTTTGAATGCTTTTAGAGTTGCCAAGTCACGCTACAAAGCATCGGTGGAAAAATCTAAGGGTAATTTGTTGCGAAAAATTGTTGATAAGCTTGACAGGGAGGGTCCGTGGTCTCCCTTATATCACGAATTTAAAGCTAACAGATCGGTCGACCTTGCATACGTTCAAAACATTAAAGTCAATGATAGGCATACCACGGGCATAGAGGAAACAACAGAAGTGCTAATAAATACACTTATCCCTGATGATTCACCGGCTAACGATAGCGACTACCACCAACAGATTAGAGCGTGGGCTCCTGTGCCACCTGAATCACCAATGTCAGACGTACCATCTAATGACGAATTTATAAATATTGTTAGAAAACTACCGGTCAACAAATCATCAGGTGAAGATAAAATATCTAATAGGATGATTAAAGAAGCGTGTAAAACAGCGGGTGATGCCATCTTAACTGTATATAACCGATGCATTGCTGAAGGCGTTTTTCCTCGTAAATGGCGACGCGGTTTCTTACGAATAATACCAAAGTGTGGTGACAAACCACCGGATGATCCGAAGTCATATCGTCCTATCACTCTTCTACCATCTTTGGGTAAACTTCTTGAGCGCCTCATCGTTCCACGTTTACTACCGAACGGTCCAAAATTCCATAATAATCAATATGGCTTCACCATAGGTAAATCTACAGTCGACGCGGCGCTTTCTGTCAGAAGAACCGTTAACCAATCTGAAAACAAGTACGTAATTGGGATCTTCCTGGATATTTCTGGGGCTTTTGATAACGCCTGGTGGCCTATGCTGTTGTTAAAATTAAAAACCCGCGGTTGCTATAGAAACATATATAATCTCGTTTACTCTTACTTTATAAACGGTTCCGCGGTACTTAAGCTCGGTCATTTTTCTAGTACTAAAACACTAACCATGGGATGTCCTCAGGGTTCAGTTGTCGGTCCTTATTTATGGAATTTGGGTTTTGATGACTTCCTCGCGATCCCGCTTCCTTGCGGCTGTTCACTTACTGGTTACGCGGACGATGGCCTACTGCTCATTCAGTCAAGTACCCGAGCTGGACTTGAGAACTTGGCCAATACTTGCCTAAATTTAATATCTCAGTGGGGTGATCGTAACCGCCTAGCATTTGCGCCACATAAAACCTATCAACTTCTACTAAAAGGTAATCTTAAATCATTGCCTACTATTAAATTTAACAACGTTCCCATTAAAAAACAGCAATCCGTATGCTACCTTGGTATGATCTTAGAAAGGAATTTTTCATTTATCGAACACATAAAAATAGTTGGTGAAAAAGCTAAAAAGAACTTTTATGCCCTGACTAGAATATCCAAAGCAACTTGGGGTCTATCATTCCTAACTTTAAAAACTATATATGGAGCTACCTACTTAGGATGTATGTGCTACGGTGCACCTGTTTGGGCCGATAGGGCCAGCATAGGAGCGGCACGACGTAAACTGCTTCAAAGCCAACGTTTGGCATTGATATTTTTATGCAAGGCGTATAGAACGGTCAGTACTGAAGCCTTACCGGTACTGGCAGGTGTACTTCCAGTCGACCTTGAGGTACAGCGACGTGCTTCAATGTACTACTCCGCGAGGGGGGAGGCCATGGACACTAATTTTGTTACACAACGCGACTTTAATAAAATCTCTAGATTATTTAAACCTCAGACTGAAGTCTGGGAGGACCTCTTATCCGAATGGCAAAGTAGGTGGGATAATTCCATCAAGGGCCGGCACCTCCATCTGTTCTTTCCATCCGTTGGTGATCGGCTGGCTAAGACATGGCTGGTGGTTGACCACTGCGTTGCCCAATTTCTCACAGGTCATGGCAACTTTAAAAGTAAACTGTATTCTTTTAAACTTGTTCCTTCCCCTTTGTGTCAGTGTTCTACATCGAACTGTGAATTTGAACAGTCCGCACATCACATCTTGTGGGAGTGTGTTCTTTGGCAGAATGAACGCAATATTATGTTGGATAGTGTACAAGTTACATCCGGAGTCGTTTATTATACGGACCTTGTAGAAACTAGAACCAATTTCCGTGCGTTCAGGCGCTTTTGCCATACCTATTATTGGAATCAATTGTAACAGCTAATACCTACTTAGGACCCATTAACTTAATCAAATCTTATTCCGTGGTGTTTGGCAATCTGGGCTTCTCCCAGTTGCAATAATGTCCCTTTGTGCCGTTTGGCCTAGTTCTGTTCTGTCTCCTGCTTGTTATGGAGGGAAGTGGAAAAAATATCTTTTTTCTTACTCCTCCGCTATTCTTTTCTGATTAATTTCGTTGCGGGACCCAAGACAGTTGAATCGTTTCTCCGGGACTCGTCGAGCTTCATTGCTCGGCGTTTTTCTGGCGGTCGCCACTGTTGATTCTGGCTTTCAGGAGTTGCAGTGGTTGGGAAAAGTGTGGCGGGTTTGTCCCAAAAGAAAAAAGCTTACTTAGACGGGCACGCTACAATTATTCGTGACCAGCCATTAAACGGAGACTTGCCTTCTTATAAAACGGTTCATTCATTGCAAATAAACTTTAGATTAAGTACCTCTTAAGGTTTATAAAGCACCTTTAGAATACGGATATTATAGTGATGGGATACTGCCAGTCTCTTTCATAAAGTTAAAATAAATCACTTAGTATTCTAGAAACGAAACTTCACTGTCACTGCGGAGTCAATTAAACTTTTATTGCTCAAGGTAAAGTGTGTATCGGAAACAGAATAAATTGTGTCCTTGTATCGTCATTATTCTTCTGCCCTTGTCAAAGTAGCCTTTATAAAAGTGTCGTACTTTGTCTTTGTAGGCGCTATTTCGTATTTACTAACCTCCTTGTATTCTTCCTTGTAATATTTAGGAATCCATTTTTACCCTTAACATAAAAACATCTTTTATTCTTAGTTCGCCACTAAAAGGGGTGATTTGATTAAATTTTGACACATGAACAATATTCATTGTCTATTTTACATTGTTGAGCAGACAAATTTTTCGAACTTAAGAATCAATGGATTAGCATTTAAAAATTACTATTTATTGCCACTAACATTCAATTTAAAGTGGCACAGATCAAACTTCCTAATCCTCCACCAACCGAATAGGCACAAATAAGGAACAAAAGTCGATAAACATTTTTGTTTTCAAAATTTTAATTTCTGACCTAAATATTTTATTGAAATCGAAACCGAAGTGACATTTTATTAAAGAACAACACTCTGATTTTTCTGTCTCTTTTTAAACTCTAAGCTTCTAGTATAAAATGTCAAAAAGGACAATAAAGTATATTCATATGATGTTTTTTTTTTTTAAATTTTGTTGTTAACCGTTGTTAGTAGTTAGCTACTTAATATCACAATTTTTCTGTCATTGATGATTACATCATTAAGGAGATAGGGATGTAGGGAGGAGCGCACAACAACCAGACTTCTCAAACGTCAACCTCACCTGATGCTGCCTACCAACCAGGCTCTGACGACCGATAAATGTCGGAATATCCACCTAACTCCGCGGTGGCGGGTTAACCACCAACAAAAGTTTTCCCAAGGACGGATGGTGTTTGAAATAAAAGTACCAAAACCTGATGCAATATGGACAGAAATGAAAATATGTTACGCGATAGGGCTAGTGCGTACCCCACAGGCGACGTGCAGGTGCAGTACCCGGCTCATGTGGGAAATAGGCAAGGGTTGTCGCACCAGAAAGCTCGAAGTGTGAGCGGTGTAAAGTTGAGGTGTGCGAGTTGGAATATAGGCACATTGAGTACAAGATGAAGAGAACTATCAGATATAGTAAACAGGCGACGACTGAACATTGTGTGTCTGCAACAGACGAAGTGGAAAGTGAAAGTGGAAGCCTAGAGTGATAGGAGAACGATATAAGTACTATTACCTACTAGGGAAGCGATGGTAAGAGAATTGGTGTGGGCGGGTATAGTTTTGGAAAGTCGTGAGAAAAAAATTGTGGTGGATGTTAAAAGAGTTAGTGATAGAGTTATAGCTGTTAAAGTGATTGTGGAGAGTTTGGTTGTTAATGTTGTGTACGCACCCTGGTCAGGGTATAAAGAAAATATAAAAGAGAAGTTTTGGAAGGACTTCGATTGTGTGGTGATGGATGTGCAAGATAGTGAAGAAGTGTACGCGGGGGTGATTTTAAGGCATGTGGGAAAACAGAAGTATGAAAGAGTGCATGGCGGTTGGAGATACGGAGTTCATAATACTGAGGACAAGACACTGTTGCAAGCTGTGACGATTTCAGACCTGGTTATAACAAATACGTGGTTCGAAAAATGAGATGAAAAGCTAACATAAGATTTAGTAGAAAGGTGTGGGAGAAAGTAATTGAGAAAACGAATGTAATTGGAGACTGAGATTACCACAAACCAGTTTGGGTTTATTCCAGGTTTAGGAACAATGGACGTCACTTTTACACTCCGCCAATTGTTTCAGAAGTACAGACGTGCACACAAGAACTTGCACATGTTGTTCATTGATCTGGAAAAAGCGTTTGATAGGGTACCTCGTGATGTGCTGTGGTGGGCCTGTGTGTGTGTGTGTGGTCTGGTGTGGTGCGACGAGTTCAGTGTGGTTGTAGGCTTGCACCAGGGATCGGCTTTAAGTCCTTTCCTCTTCCTGTTGATTATGGACGCTACTATGTCGGATATCCAGGAAGAAACACCCTGGTGCATGCTGTTTGTAGGTGACATTGTTCTTGCCGGTGAAGATGGATCTGAGATCCAGAGCAGATTGGAAAAATGGCAACAGAAGCTGTAGAACGTTGGGTTGAAAATAAGCAGAACCAAAACTGAATATCTTTTCTGCCATTTCGGCTCTCTCTCTACTTCTGGAGCCATAGAGTTTCGGTATCTCGGTTCGCTCGTGCAAATCAAGGATGGAATTAACATTGGGTGGATGAAATTGCGGCAGGTCACAGGAACTATCTGCGATTCCCGCATTCTTCTTATACTCAAAGGGAAGATAAATAAAACCATGATCACACCTACTGTCTTGGATGGATCGGAATGTTGGGCCACAAAAGGGATGAATGAAAGGCAATTGCATGTAGCTCAAATGAGCATCATGAAAAGCCTTGGGGGAGGCCTTTGTTCAGCAGTGGACCTCTTGGCTGAAGAAGAAGGAGAAGAGATGAGCATGCTAAGAACTATGTGTATTACATGAATGGATAGAATAAGAAATAAGTAGGTACATAAGAGGAAGTTTGAAAGTGGCACCGATAATTGAAAAGATGCGTGGAAATCGGAAATGATATGAGCATGGTACAGAGGAATGAGAAAAACATTGTGAGGAGAGTTTTGAAACTCTTAAATATGAATGTCGATGGCTATAAGAGTAGGTGAAGCCCAAAGAAACGATGGATGGAATGTGTGAAAGATGATATGGTTAAGAAGGATGTAATTAAGGAGATGACGTCTAACTAAAGTCCAAAAGGACGCAAATCCACAACGAACTACTAGGACACTTGTCCTAGTAGTTCGTTTCCATTACCCAATGATGGGATGCGAAGCTGTTGTAATGTTAAACTTGAGGAAAGCTATTAGAATAATCAGCACCCTTTTTGCATAACACACCATTACTATCAGTTAGAATCATTTTGAAGCTTATTACTATAACATTGTTCCGTATATTCTATAATGTATCTGCTCAACAACGTAAACAACGGAATGAATGCTGTCTAACTGTCAAAATGACACCCATTGCTACTGATAATGTGTTAAGCGGTGTTCTGTAGGATGCATTTTGGTGAGTGTGCAAGGAAATGACATGATTTAATTCCCCCATCTCCGTTCCACCATCGGACGACCGTCGCACGGCGAGTTTCCACCCTTACGTTGTTAACTCCACTACGATCCGGACGAAGCGATTCCCTTCCTCTTTTATACCGCGTAGGTACATCGAAGGACTGGAACAATTTGCCAACGGCGGTGTTTCTGTCGGGCTACAATTTAAATGTCTTTAAGGCTAGAGTGAATAGGCTCTTAAAAAAACTAGCGCGCTTTACCATCTACGATTGCATCACTGCTTACCATCAGACGGGATTGAGGTCAAGCACTAGTTTATAATTAATAATAAAAAATAAAGTAATTACCCTACTGATCACAAGTGTACTCCACCGTTTAAATGGTTGATGGTCCATTAAGACGATGTGTCGCGCTAAACTTGTTATTGTTGATTAATTCAGCTAATCTGTGCACTTGCCACGGGTGTTCTGTCATCATCATCATTATCCGCCAAGCTTTTTCAAAAATATCAACTTCAATTATATTTTTCCAGCACAATATATGTATAGATATAATTATATTATTGACGTTCACAGCATTGTACTTTAATGTTTTTATTGAGATGGTCAAATTGTATTTGACTTTTGAAATAAAGATTATTAGATATATTTTTTTTTATTTATATTTATCTGGACCTTGGGATGACAGATCTTGGGTACGAAGGCTGAAGCACGCAGAGGCCCTTTAGGAAATTTTAATGAAATGTGGCACCAATTGACGATTATCCCTGTATGTACCCAAGGACAACCCCGGGTGATGGAAACCGGGCATATCGAAAATAAAAAAGTTGGTTTATGTATTGGTTGGCTAAAGTGGACCAGTTACTAAGAACTATGGAACAACTATGCCTAACCTTCCCTGATTAATGTTTTATACAAATTACAAAGAGAAATGGCAGGAGGTGACTTGCACACTCAATAATGGGTCCCCGAAAACGGTCGTTAACACATAGTGTTGTACCGGAAAGGGGGACATGGTACCTATGACCAGAGGTGCTTATGAGGAGTGGGGCGGTATTCCACGACTAGCAGGACAATCCCGGAAGTATGGTCAAGATCCCTGCCAAAAACGGCATCTTGCTGGAATACTTCCTTTCTCCAAGCACAATTGCTCTTGCGAAGCCCCACTTATTAAGCCGGCTACTAAAGGCAAGGTGAGGCGGGAAGCTCTTGGTGTCTGTGTTGATAACATCAGTTACGCCGACGATATGGTGCTGCTGAGCCCCTCGATTGGTGCCCTACGTAGGCTTCTGAATATATGCGAGTCGTATGCGGTGACTCATGGGCTCAAATACAACGCTGGAAAGACTGAAATCATGATTTTCAGGCCGGACAAGAAGCGATACACATTCGTACCGAATTTGAATATAGATGGTACTGCTTTAAACACGGTCAAGCAATTTAAGTATTTGGGCCACTGGGTCACCGATGACCTTAAGGACACTTAAGATATTGAAAGGGAGCGCAGGGCGCTGTCTCTGCGATGCAATATGTTGGCTCGCAGGTTTGTACGGTGTGGGGGGATTGTCAAGGTTGTGCTGTATAAAGCATACTGTCAGTCCTTCTACGCGTGCAGTCTGTGGGTTAACTATACGCAGCGGACATACAGCGATCTGCGCATCCAATATAACAATGCGTTCCGGGTGCTGATCAAACTGCCACACTACTGCGGCGCCTCCGCGATGTTCGCGGCGGCTGAGACGATAGCTTTGCGGAAATCATGCGCAAACGTTGCGCTTCAATCCTGCGCAACATCATCCTGGCCGCACTGGTAGACCGGTGGGATTCTCCGATGTTGTCACGGTGGATACGGCTGCACGCCGTTAAATAGCGACTGATAGAAATGAAATGAAATCGTTTATTAAGCAAGCAGGATCACTGATCACTTTTACACGTCAAATTCTTTTTTTTTTTTAAACTAGATGACGCCGGCATTTCCTAACTGCTTCCTGACTACCTCTGAGAAGAAATGGCCAAAACAAACTCAGGGATCATGGTCAAGTCCAGACAATAAAAATGAAAATGTTTACAATAATTTACGTTATAATTACTCATATTGCTTAGTAACAATGCTTAGCAGAGCGAGCAGCTCAGTCCCAAGCTTTTTTGCATTCAGCTTCTAAATAATCTAAGATTTTATAATACCCTTTCTTGCAAAGTTTGGACTTTATATAGTTTTTAAATCGTTTAATGGGTAAGTTTCGACTGTCCATGGGAAGCTTGTTGTAAAAGTGTATACATTGACCCATGAACGAGTTGCCTACTCTGTGGAGACGAGTTGATGTACAGCAAGATTGGGTCTGTTCCTGGTATTTATATTATGAAAATCGCTTATTTTCTCAAAATTCGATATATTTTTATGTACATACATAAGATTTTCAAATATATATTATAAAGCTCTACAGTCAGAACGTTCACCTCTTTGAATTCCTCTCTAAGAGAATCGTAGCGTCATCGGGGAGTCCTTCTAGTCTAAATAATAACACCTTAATTTTATATAATTTAATTTATTACTTAATACTAATTTTTTAAGTTCGCAAATGTGTAATCTGAAATAAATAATAAAAATGATTATTATACCTTTATTTTTCTATAATGTACATATTGTTTTACATTTTTAAATATTTATATAAATTAAATACATAAAAAAGAATTAAAATATTAAAAAATTGTAGCTCACCGGTATCGGGAACAGAGTCCAAGCTACCAATGGTCAGGGTTCCAGAGAGAGGAACTACCTGACGATGTGAGCCGTGTCCAGCAGTACCGCTTTCTGAATCAAGCTGCCTAACGAGAGTTTCCTGAGGTCGAAGTTCTTGGCTATTAAGCCATTGGCTGTCACGACTATCGGTACAATGATTGCTGAATCCACCTTCCACATGTCGACAACCTCATGAGCCAAATCAAGATACTTGATTTGTTTATCTTTCTTAGCTTTCACGAGGTTCTCATCATGTGGGATGGTTATGTCAACAATCATTGCACGCCGCTCTGAGCGATCCACCAGCACTATATCAAGCTTATTGGCAACAATAATGCTGTCAGTGATGATGGATCGATCCCAGTACAATGTGATATGGCCATTTTCGAGAACTGGGTCGGGCATATACCTATAGTACGGCACCTCTGGATCCACAAGCTTGTTTTTAAGAGTAAGTTGCTGGTGAATTAACCTGGCTACAAAGTTGTATCTATGCAAGTACTCTCCGTTAGCTAGACGTGAACACCCGGAAATAATGTGTGTGATTGATTCTGCCGGCCGGTGACATGCCCGACAGATGTCAACTGTGCCGTCTTTCACAATGAATCTCCGGTAATTGTTCGTCATCATAACTTCGTCCATAATTGCACAAACAAAACCTTCAGTTTCCCCAAAAAGGTCACCGAAACGTAGCCAGGCTACGGACGCTTGAAAATCTACATCGGGCCCGTGTATGGCTCGTAAAAAGCGCCCGTGAAGCTCCTTACACTGCCATACCTCCATGCGATCGTTAGTTTCAAGCACTACTGGTTTGTGCCAGTTCTCATTCATTCCCACGTCAGTTTTCAGGAAATATTCCCTGAGACTGCATATCTCACGATTTCAGAGTCTCTTAGCGTTTAGCCTTCTAGCCTAGACCTCCACATTTTCGCGGGATATACAGTCTCATAAATGATGATCGTGGGTGATGCAATCGCTTTGCAGTCAGCAACGTACGGACCCTCTGATCTAGGGCGTCAAGTTCGGTCTGAGTCCATTTGAGTATGCCGAAAGAGTATATCAAAACTGGCATAACCCAACCGCTGAAGGCGCTTCGCACCTTGTTTCCGACTGATAGAAGACTATTAAGTACTTTTTCAGGCGGCCAAAGAAGCGTTCTTGCAACGATTGCTTCATGTCAGTAACATTGACCCAATGCTTCCGACCTACCCAAATATGACTTATGACTTATTCTAAGGTTTATGGAACCAGTGAGTTGTATTCCTACGGATTCCACAATGTCTCCTCGCTGTACATGCATGACCGAATATTTGTCCACACCGAATTCCATCCTGATGGCGCTACTGAAAGTTTCAGTAATTTTCAGTAGCTCCCTCAGTTACAAATCGTTGGGAGCAAATAGTTTTAGGTCATTCATGTAGATGCGATATAACCTGACCACCTCTCCTCAGCCTATAGCCGAGACCTGAATCCTCCAGCAATGTGCTTAGAGGATTCAAGGCTAAGCAAAACGAAAGTGGACTCAAACTATCGCCCTGAAATATACCTCCCTCGATCCTTATCGGTTCGCTATTCCTCTGAATATTTCGATATCCGGGATAGTAAATGACCGTTCCCCATTGCGCCATACGTGTCATCGGGAAGGAGTTGCATCTACTTTATACAACTCTAGGACCCGCATGAGCCATGTATGTGGCACCGAGTCATAGGCCTTCTTATAATCTATCCAACATGTCGACAGATCCTTTCGGGAACGACGAACCTGTTGGCTAATGGCCATTACAATAATGAGTACCTCCTTTGTACCTACCACGGGTCCCGTTCCCACATCCATTTTGAGAGGCAGACATGATGGAGTTGCTGTCAACATGCGTGTTAATTTTAGCTTTCAAAATGGATGTAAGAACTTTATAGACCGTTGGTAAACACGTGATCGGCCTTTAATTTTTGGGTTCCGAGGTGCTACCTGATTTATGGAGCAGGTGGGTTATTCCTGTTGTTAGAAACTGGGGTAGCGAACCAGATTTGTAAAGCAGTCTGGAATTGAGATGCCAAGCGAGCGTGCGACCTGAAAACCATTTAATCCAAAAGTTGTGCAGCCCATCGGCCCTGGAGACTTCCAATTATTCAACGGATGGACTGCACGAGCTACATCTTGGGGGCAGATGGTAATAGCCCCCATTTCTGGTACTGGATTGCAGGCTCGCTCAACATCTCGAGTCCAATCACCTTCAGTGTGACTGACAGGCACCCACCAGATATTGCGCCGGAATGAACACGTGGCATCATCATCCAGTAGGCACGTGTCAGCGACACCTTAGTCTGATCGTTCCCAAGCTCTATAGACCAGCCTTTCATCGCTTTGGAATTTGCGATTCTGAGAATACCGCTCCACTCTTCGCTTGTACCGACGAATACGGTTTACCCATGCATATATCTTCTGCTTAAGAAAGTTGATGCGCTCTGTGACGCGGAACAAATAGTCTCGAGTACTAATATCAGTCCCCGAGAACGCCTGCCTCTCACTCTAGGGCGTGTATTGTCCTCCCTGAAACAAATTAGCTTGCCAATGAGTGCTCTAGTCTCTCCGATACGACGCTCAATCCTGCACTGCCAAGCTGGTACAGCTGATTTTGGTCGTGTGGCTCTGTCACTGTCTGAGAATTTGACATGAGCCACACGACATATCGCAACAGCTCCACAGTACAAGACTGAATGTGTATCAGTCAGATCTTTGCTGTCTGAGACACAGAGCTGAGAGTCCAGAGCACACAACAGCGCCTTGTTTTTGAAGTGAAACTTCTTTACGCACGCTTGACTTGGGGAGTAAGCTGGCGAAAGCGTTACGAAAAGTGATCGGGCAAGGCGAACGGAAGTTAAGTGGGGGATATAAGCACAGAGGCGCCCGTGGCGCGAGCTTGGTACTACAAGGTCTACAACGAGTTTTTTTTTTTTCAATAAAAATAGAAGATCTAATATGCAAAAAATTTTAAATTTTGAGACACGGATACACTTATTTATTTACACTTAACACTATACATTAAATTTTATGTTTACTGACAACCATTAAGGGGGTCAGTTAAACCTGTCCCCCCCTCCCGACCCCCTTTAGTTACCTCACCACCCCGTGGATTATCTCGGGAACCAGAGGTCGTGGACTACCCGAGTTTGGGGTCCCCTGAATGAGGAGGAGCCCGACCTTTTGGCCCCGAGGGAATCCACTCCCCCCCTCCCCCGCAACCCCACGAAACCTATCCCCCCCCGACCCCCTTTAGTTACCTCACCCCCCCGTGGATTATCTCGGGAACCAGAGGTCGTGGTACCCGAGTTTGGGGTCCCCTGATTCAGGAGGAAGAGCCCGACCTTTTGGCCCCGAGGCCTATTGTCTCGATTTTACAATCAACCACAGTAATTACTGATGTATCCAATAATGAAAATGATGAATAAAAATATAAGATCTATGCAAAAATATTAATTTACCAATGAAACCATGAAATAAATTTAAATATTTATAGAAAATTAATATATGTATATGTGTATACATGTATATATTGTACATATATATATATATATACAGTATGTTAAGAAACCCCTGTCCGACCCGTGAAGGTTTTGTTAGGTATCGATAAATGATTCTACTTATGCATACAAAACCAGGCTAAACTTAAAAAAAAAATCCCCCTAAAATAATAAATATTATTTCGCAAAAAGAGGTAACTTAATAAATGTACGCTATGCACACCTATGCCCCATTCCGCGGGCGGCGGGCGGCAGGGCACGCGGCACGTGATGGCATCGCTATTCGCCCATAATAATACCGGTGTTGTCACTTTTTAAAAATTACCAAATTTCGGGGAAGTTTTTTTTTTTTTTTATTTTTATTAAATATAAACCAGCGCTTGACCGCAATCCCGCCTGATAGTAAGCAGTGACGCAATCGTTGATGGTAAAGCGCACTAGTTTATTAAGAGCCTATTCACTCTAGCCTTGAAGACACTCAAATTGTACACCGCCGCCGGCAGATTGTTCCAGTCCCTCGATGTACGCGGTATAAAGGACGACGCGAAACGCTTCGTCCGGATCGTAGAGGTGTTAACAACATAAGGGTGGAAACTCGCCGTACGACGGGTCGTCCGATGGTGGAACGGAGATGGGGGAATTAAATCGTGCAATTCCCTCGCAGACTCCCCGGAATGTATCCTATAGAACACCGAAAGGCTGGCTACTCTACGCCTGTGCTCTAGGCTTTGGAGACCAACTCGAGTTAAATCAGGGTCACCAATCAGCCTCTTCGCACGCCTCTCCACTGAATCCAAAGTGGCCAGGTGACACTTAGCAGCACCAGCCCAAATGTGGCTGCAGTACTCCACACACGAACGGACCTGTGCTTTGTACAACATTAGAAGCTGCCCTGGTGTGAAGTACTGCCGGACCTTTGCGATTACACCAAGTTTTCTGGCAGCCACCTTGGCCTTGGACTCAATGAACCGCCCAAAGTTTAGGTTCGAGGAAATCTCAACACCCAAAAGCTGAAGGCTGAATTAATTCGCGGGAAAAAAAAATTATTTCAAAATTCATTTGTATTGGTACTATGATGATTACGTAAAATTTTATATTATATTTGGTCATGTGTTTACCTAACCTTTATTATCCTTATGGGTCGGACAGGGTTTTCTTAACATACTGTATATATATACATACAGATGGGGCGAAAGAAGTTTCACTTCAGTCGTGTGGTCATAAGCACACTCGTTTTTTTTTGTTATGCATAGGCAATCAAGGTAAACGTGGTCTAAATTCAGGCGGAATAGAGCGGTACTCACGGAAAGCATTCGCCAAAGCTCTCCTCAATTTTTCATTGCACTGGGGACTCAGGGATATAGACCTATCATCATCTTCTTCATCAACGTGGTTGGGTCGCGGTGAAACACTGTTAAGTTCCGTGACTCGAGGCGTAGGCGATCAAGCACCACATCATCCAGCATATGGTTACGCTGGATGACCCGCACTTGATCCGACAGACGTAGCACCGACACGTTGACAGCTGGCCCAAGCACCTGAAACAGAGAGAGCATTCGAACACAGTACGCGGTCAGGTTGTTTCCTCCCTCTGTAGCCCCATAGTATGAGCGTATGACATTTTCATTGATAGATTGTGTCCATCTCATGCGCCGCACACTTTCGCCGGGAGCTGGGATCCTGTCAGAAGCTGATGGGCCTCGTGGCCCTAAGCGGTCCGGCGGCCGGCATCCTCCCGGCGGAGAGAAGTACTCGTCGCTCGCGCTCGACGCAACTGCCGCGGCCGGGGTCGTCACAGCGCTTACAGTGGCGCTGGAGACCGACGGCGGCGAGGCGGGCGCGCGTGCACGTTGTTTTGCGACAGATCTAGTCAACATATTTTCACATTTTGTTTACTGATATTTCTTGTTTTGAAGGTGACATATTCCGTCATGTCATCTTCTTGTCTTCTTAAATTTTGTGGTTTGTCCATTTTACTTATTTATCAAAATCATTCGTACTGACATCTTTCTTTTGGTAGCTGAGTTTTGTTCCGTCCCCCACCCCTGTAGGCGCGCCAGTAACTCGGACGCGGTGGTTTGTTGCGCCGTATACGGACAGTAAGTGGTAACGCGAACAAGCCACAAGCCAACAAACAGGTTTTCAAGTAGCAGCGTTAGGGTAGGGCGCGGTTGGGCGATCGACCAGGCCGCCGGACAAAAAGGGGTGCCGCAAGAGCCTCCCTAGCCCTTTCTTTTTTGTTCTGGATGGGAAATCATCAAATGATCTCTCCCGTTCTGGGCAGAGCGGAAGGGCGTGTCAGACATTTACTGACAAAAACCCATCCGTGTTTCTTTATTTCCTTGTGCGCCAGGGACACGGTTTCTGTTTTAACTAATCCGCAACCCTGACCCAGGAGTCTTCAGTATTCGTGGATCTCATCACAATATGCTTATTTCTTTCACAATATGCTTAGACTTAACTACATTTTTTTACTCATGATTTCTTTATTTTTTTTTTCTTTATTTATGCTTGTTTTATATAATATTATAATTTTGCAATAGTGAAATAGTTATCAATTATTTATTTCTGTTGTAGATCGATCGTAATCGAAGGGATGAACTTTTGGCATGGTTGATGGAGAAAGATAAATAAAAAAAAAATAAAAAAAAAAATATATATACGGACAAATCACACAGATTGAGCTAGCCCCAAAGTAAGCTCAAGACTTGTGTTATGGTATACTAACTCAACGATACTATATTTTATAATAGATACATATATAGATAAACATCCAAGACCCAGGCCAATCAAGAAAAGACCGTTTTCCATCATGACCTGGCCGGGGATCGAACCCGGGGCCTCCATGTCGCAGGCAGACGTGTTGACCGCTGCGCCACGGAGACCGACGATTTAGAAGACATTGAGGTCCCGTCTTTTAGAGCCGATGATATTGAAAGCGATCGAGGCAGTGAACATAGTTATAATGCCATTAATACTGAATAATCGTCATCGGAACTAGAAGGTGAGGTTTTTTCAATGTCACCGGGCAAATGCAACCCGAAATTATCACCTTTTATAATAAAACGTGGTGGCCTAGTGATTAAAACACCGGGTTCGATTCCAGATCAGTCAAGTACCAATGTAACTTTTCTAAAGTTATATGTACTTTCTAAGTATATCTTGGACACCAATGACTGAAGATGAAGGAAAAAATCTTGAGGAAACCTGGACTTTAAGTCTGAAATCGCCAATCCGCACTGAGCAAGCGTGGTGATTACGCTCAATCCTTCTCTCTATGAGAGGAGACCTGTGCCCAGTAGTGGGACGATCAAAAGGTTGATAATGATGATGATGATGATAATAAAACGAAAGGAAGTGTTGATGTTGTGAATCGACTAAAAGAAGAGTATGTATATATCTGTGGCAAGAATAGCTTGTAGATAATTATTCACGATCCTAAACATAGCCGGAATCAACAGGCAAATCATTTACAAAGAAAATACGGGTATAATCATCACGCGCAGAGACTACTTGAAACAACTAGCTCTGCAACTAACACAGCTTGGCTGGATATGTATCAAAAAGAAGCAATTTACAAAATATTTCATATCTTCTTCAGCAACTGCTGGAACGTTTTGTACCAGAATCTGAGTTACCAGAAGAAGAAAAACTAAGTGGTATCTGCACGGTTTGCCCAAGACGAAAAAATCGCAAGACCAAAAAGAGCTGCATTTACTGCCAAACATTTTTATGTACCGAGCATGTTTATACACTATGTGATATTTGTAAAGTTCGCGTATATAATGAAGATTACTTTTTTATACTTAGTTAAGAATTTTTTGAAAGTTTTTTTTTGTTTAATTTTTTCCGTAATCATCCGGATTGCCTTAGAATACTGGTAAATTAGTTCCTATGACTGTTAATTAAAATAAAAGAGATTAATACTGTTAACTTTTTAAATATATATTTTGTACAATAAATAATGTATATTTTATTTGATAAAATATTTTTTATTGTTATTTTTTGGTAAACCTTGCATTTATTGACATTCATAAACTTGAGCAAAATGCTCTATACGCGAGTGCTGATGTAATTTCTTGAGGCGCGAGTGCTGTAGGCCTAGTATGAGTTTTCAATACGAAACTCGTTCGATCGTATCGAGCGCGTTTGGCGCTCTCATTGGTTGAAAGTTCTTACGACCTTGAAGCGGGCCAATCGCTGAGTCAAACGCGCTCGATACGATCGAACGAGTTTCGTAATGAAAACTCATACTAGGCCTACTGGCGGGTTAACGAGGTAAAATTTTAAAACGTAATCCGTTGACTCTGACACTGTTGCCATTTATAATAATAATTTTTCTAATAATTATTATTATAAACTGTGGGAGAATGGTGCCTCAGCTAGGCAAATACCCAAATACCAGGGCGACAGACTAATCTAAGAGGACTGGGTTGGATTGGGCCCATAATCTGTTTTGCAAATACAACCTTCGGCATTCATCGAATTTAGGTAATGTAGTTAATAGCAATAAATAAATCTATTATTGTCGTTACATCGATTTCGTCAAGTTTGATTAATTAAGCTTCATAGTCATAAATACATAACTACACGTCGATACACTTATCTGATGATAATGGGTACTGTACGATAGATGTGCTCTGATAACTTCGATTCAAAGAACCTACGTCATTGATGTCACGTCGCCACCAAATGACGCAGTTTTTCCATCCATATTCTGAAGTCTTCCAAAACGTGAGGATGTTAAACTCATTGAGGTTGATTTATGATGTCTACTCTGTCTTACAAACTTAGATCTAATTCTCGCTGTTTTTATGAATTTTCTAGAAGCTATTTGTAAGGCAGGGGTGCGTTGTCATCATTTTTAAGAACGTTGATTATTTGAAATGTCAAGTTATAATTTCAAAGACTGTATAGTTCTGGTAGGGTAAATACCTATGGGGTGCGGGGCAGAAAACCTCCCCGAGTGTCTGGTGGCTGCTGGTCCTCAGTTTCGACCCCCGAGGACGAGCAGACGCTGGGTCAGTGCACCCTGGGCGCGGGCAACAATCTCCGGCGCGGGGATTGTTGCCAGCGGCGAATTTCTGCCGGAGCGGAGGAGTCGCTCTCGAGGGCTCTCTATTTGCGCTCTGCAGTAGCAGAGAGCATGAATAGGGCGCGAGGTAGGTAGACCGCGGGCCGTTTTTACAGGGTCCAGGGGCGAGGGACTTGGGGACTCTTCGCTCCCTACTGCATGGACCCGAGGCGGAGACGCGCGCCTCAGTGGTGATGCACGGGGTAGTTAAACATCTCACTACCCCGTGCACGAGGCGAGGCCGGGACAACCGGGCCAACACGAGAGTGTGGAGCTGCTGAGCAATCTGGAATTCTGCGGTCCCGCACGAACGTGAGAGACGAGACACCGGGGTGGTTTTTAGTCAGTAGGAGTCTGAGTCCCACCCCAGGGCGGCGGACATCCATTGAGGATTTTCCAACCCGGAACAAAAAAGAAAAAAAGGGTAATACCTATACTTACTAAAGGTTGCTAAACTTATGGCCTTTAGATTCATTTTATACAGTACCGCAAAGCTTCAGAAGTGAAATAATTTCAATTCAGCCTTATACTTACCGTCCACATTTCTTCAATTACACGAAAATTCACACCCACGAAAACTGTGTATAAAATTTTAATACGAGGCGAGCTTATTGTCATGCACCGGGCACGGTTCCAAGCCACTGCCATATAAATTCATAACGAACAAACCTACTAATGCTACGTTCGACCTCTGGAAAAAAAATTCGGGACGGAGAGACGGTATTAATATTTATCTGCATGAAAAGTCACATAACAAGTACTTTATGTGTTTTGTTTTTAAAATATGCAATAGTAAAAATCCATACTTCTCTCTCGTAGTCGAGCTTTTATGCTAAAACTAAGCTACGGCTTAATGGATTTGAGTCATATTTGGCACATGACAGCTTCAGGTAAGGATATAGGCTGTTATCCCGAACCGTAGACGAAGTCGCAGGCAACAGCCAGTGAATAATAATGTATTTTAGGCATACATTAGGTTAAATGTTCTAAACATAGGTTTAGACAACATAGGTTATTTTAGGTACCTACCTTGAACTGTAAAAATGCTGAAACTTCTGATTTTTATTGCTTCACAGTATTATTTGTGACTGGAATAAATGAACGGTGTAGCAATAGCCTAATGACCTATATGTATGTCATGTAGGTATTAATAAGACCCTAATTTACGAAGTCATTAGTTTTGTTTCCCAACCTACCCTTGCCTTGTAATGTCGTAAATAAAAAGGGAAAGGCTTTACGTGTTTATTTATTGCTTACACCGTAACCAATTTCCTGTCTTCTTTCTCTTGGTTTGGGCTAAAGTGAGTGTCAATTTGTCCTTAAAAATAAAAATAATATAACAACGACAACTCTCTGAACTTCTTATTTCCTAGCGTGTTCCCTAATACAATAAAGCAAGAGATTATAGAGTTAGCCGCCAGAGTTATAGTTCATACAGGTAAATACAAAGAAGGGTTGTCCGCGGGTAACGCACGATTTCCTACGGCGGCTTGCGTCCTGGCCGGATCCCCGCCCTGGGACCTAGAGACGAAAGTACTGCGCAGCAGCAGATCGAGCTGCGTCGAGAGGAGCTCCGTTAGGTCCTAGTAGCGGACTGGCGGCAGAGGCTTACGAGCCCTACCGGCTCGGGAGTATGCACGGTTCCCTGTCGTTCAGGGTGACGCAGGTACTGTCAGGGCACGGTTACTTCGGCAAATACCTGCGTCGCTTAGGCAGGGAGCCGGACGCTCAGTGCCACCGGAGCAGCAGCAGCGCCGTGTCCTCACAAATGAAGTAGGAGGCGATCAGGCGATCTGACGCTGCCGGCAGTGGTGCGGAGGATGGTCGGTAGCGCAGAGTCATGGGATGCAGTGGTGTCCTTCTGCGAGGACGTGATGTCGCAGAAGGGTGCTGCGAAACGGGAGAGGGAGATCTCAACTTTCTTCCCGGGCCGCAGAAGACGCATCGGGCGTCGAAGAAGGGCGGATAACGCCCTCTTCCACCCCCCATGAATGGGTCTAGGGGCGAGGGATATGGCGAAGTCCCCGCTCCCTATTCGATGGACCCCGAGGCGGAGGCGCGCGCCCACACTCGCGCGCGCCTCTGAGGCGATGCACGGGGTTGTTTAACACCCCACTACCCCGTGCAGGAGACGAGGCCCGGGCAGACCGGGCCAGCACGAGAGTGTGGGGCCGTGGAAGAATTTAGACTCCCGCGGCCCCACGTGCGTTCGTGATTGAAGAGACACCGGGGTGGTTTTAGTCAGTAGAAGTCTGACAGACCCCGTCGCCCACCCCAGGGCAGCGGAAATCCTATGAGGATTTCCACCCCGCAAAAAAAGGTAGATACAAAGAGATTTAAGATAGGTACAATATTGTAAATATGTAATTTAATGTCTTTGTATATGTACTGTAATATTATGTACATATTCACATTATATATTCACACTTATTATTTATACTCATACTCACATTTCATTTATTCCCATAGGTCATAATAATGAAAATGTTTTGTAACACACACTGAGACTACTACTACAGAGGTCGCTAAGTCGCCGAAACTTAGGCTTAAAGTTGAAGACTGTGTCTGTGAACTGAATAATGAGTCCTGGTGTAGTGGAATATGATTAATACTGAGCCTCATAGTAATGGAATGCATATTATGATCTGTGGGAATGAATGAAATATGAATATGAGTATGAGTATAAATAACTAGCGGCCGCCAGCGACTTCGTTCGCATGGAGTTAGTTATGCTCCGCTCCTATTGGTCACAGCGTGATGTTATAGCCTAAAGCCTTCCTGGATTAATGAGCTATCCAACGCAAAAAGAATTTTCCAAATCGGACCAGTAGTTCCTAAGATTAGCGCGTTCAAACAAACAAACAAACAAACTCTTCAGCTTTATATATTAGTATAGATAAGTGTGAATATATATGAATATGTACATAACATTACAGTACTACGCTTAGGCTTAGGTTTATCTCTAGGTACTTGTCGTTTATTGATAAAAAGAGGGCCTGTTCTGTCTATTTGAAAAGAACAGAAGACTAATATTAATTAAGTAATTATCCAATTAGTTAGCGCTTGATGTAAATTGACCTATTTTAGTTGTGTTTTTAAACACGTTTTCAAATTAAAAAAAAAAAAAAACAAAAATCCGTTGTAGGTACTATGTGTTGCCTTGAAAGGTGTACAAATACCTACTTATTATTTACCCATTTGGTAGTGGATGTACCTACATTAATAGCTATCACTACTTATTATAAAACTAAGTCGCTTACTCTTTCCCTATGTCCCTTTGTATGATTAAATTTTTAAAACTCCGCATCGGATTTTGATGCGGTTTTTTTTTTAAATAGATAGAGTGATTAAAGAGGAAGGTCGCAGTCAGCGACGGCAGAGCGGTCGGGTCGTCAGCATTTTGGTATGGTGGTGTGGTGAATGCTCCATTTCGTAGGCAAACCGACAGTTTCGCCCCGGAGAAGTGCCCGATCCGCGTCTCAATCTGAAGTAATCGTTCGACAGTCCCCACTTTCCAAACCGACTCTGTTCACGAGCCACCATCACTAAATAACGTCATAGCGTCTACCCATAGTCTACCCCACTACTAGGTATGTTACTCACATGACAACTTTTCTTCAAATAATTTCGACGATCCACGACATGTATAATAACATCCATTAATTAGTGGAGACATACCTACTATTATTTTTGTGGTTTCTAATACGAAGTCGTAAATAATTAAATTTATTTTCCGTGTTTTCAGTGAAACGCGGGCTCAACCCTACGAGATTTATCAAAATAATGTACCTACTAAATATTGTACACATTGAAAAGGTCTACAGAAAAGTCCGCGTTAGTATTTATGTCTATCTGTTATGGATATCTCACAGTAACATTTGTAATTTACTTTTTACGACTAATAAGTATCTACTAGCTAATTTTTGAAGCGATTTTTAGCAATACAGCATTAATCCTTATCCAATTAAATACATTGTTGATTTAATATAGCCCTTTACAGCATATGATTTAAATAGATTATGCGAAGATATTACAGACTAGCGGCCGCCAGCGAATAAAAAAAATATTCACTGACTTTTTAGTTCAGTTTCTGAAGAAGGAAATTAGCGTTTAGCGCCAATAGGTAACTTAAACCGATGCTAACTCCATCTATCAGATATACATAGTAAGAGGGACAAAGATATTAAAAGATATCTGTGGAACAACACCTAGTTTAATTAGGAAGCCAGCTGCAGTAATCGATCGCACTGCCATCTATTGTAATACATAGAAAACGCTTAAAATCCGTTTTGACTACATGAAAACAGTTTACACATATTATAATAGATGGCGCTGTATTAGTCGCGGCTGTGTAGCTAGTTCTTGATAGAGAGTTTAAGAGATGTCGCTAGTAAGGTTTACAATATGATTTTATTCTATCTTTTTTTTGCCGATGCACGATGTATCTCCTGTGATCTGTCTAAAGCTTTTGATTGGTTCGGTCACAATATGCTTTAGATTATGAAGATAATATAATGAGATTCATTGACAAACACTAGAACTAGTATTAATTCCGTATGATTACAATAATTAAAGTGTCCAGGTGAAAAGGCTATTAAGTAATGAACTACTTAGTGCGTCATACCATCAATGATTGCATCACTGCTTACTATCAGGCAGGATCGCGGTCAAGCACTAGTTTATAACGTTAAAAAAAGTATGATCTCTACAAATAACAAAACACACAGAAAGCAGGATAGGTGTATCTAATATTACATTTTCAAGATTAGGCTTAATAATGGGCTCATTTTATTTTTAGATAGGTACAGACGATAGCCACATCAAGTTACTACAATCTGTCAGATTTCTTGTTTGAAGTTGAATATCTAATTCAACTTTATCTCTAAAGCATTAAGGCTCAAGGTTGATTGCGAATATTTGTCAGTTGCGGGTAGCTGGACTTACCTCATCATCTGCCTAGGCTTTCCCCAACTATGCTGGGCTCGACTTCTAGTCTAACCGGACACAGCTGAATACCAACATTTTACATGGAGTGACAGTCCGTCTGACCTCCACAACCTCCCTTGTAAGACTGGTGGTCAGATTTTCATACTTCTGACGACCCGTAACACTGTCAACGATCTATGAACGACAGCCGGAACCAACGGCTTAATGTGTTTCCCAAGGCATGGAGGGTTCTCGGTCACCCATCCACAGATCAACCGCGGCAAGCGTAGCTTCACCTAATTGATCGACCTGTGCGGCTGTTATTATTTAGTCACGAGCCGGCGTGGCTAAATCGAATATATACCTAGGTTATCATCATCATTATCATCATCAGCCTCTACTCGTCCACTGCTGGACATAGGCCTCCTTCATGGCACGCCAACAAGCTCGATCCTGAGCAGTTCTCCGCCAGCCACTCTACCAGCTACCTTTTTGATGTCGTAGCTCCATCTCGCCCAAGGGCGTCCTACGCTACGTTTGCCGAGACGCGGTCTCCACTCGAGGACTCGTTTACCCCAACGGTTGACGGTCCTGCGGCATATGTGACCAGCCCATTGCCACTTCAGCTTGCTAATCCTCTCAGCTATGTCGGTGACTCTGGTCCTCTGTCGGATCACCTCATTTCTGATGTAGTACTTCAGAGAGAGGCCCAACATACCTAGGTTATATTTTTTTATATTATTTTTCTTACTAAAAATAAGGGTTGTTAAGCAACCAAAATAATACGGTATAACGACAGCAGGTCAAGCTACTCGAACTGTCAAACATTCCCAATCACAAAGCCTTAATGCTTTGGGCACGCCACAATAGCGGCGGCTCTTTGAGGAGGGGCTAGAGAGGCGCCACGGCACCATCACTTGCCGCCTGACGCAGGTCTTCACCGGACACGGCTGTGTCTGGTGGTTCCTGTTTCGTATAAAGCGAGAGGAAAGGCCAGGGTGTCACCATTGTGGGGTTCGCCCTGAGGACATGGTGGAGCATACGGTGGAGGTCTGCCCGACTTGGGTAGAGCACCGCCGTGTCCTAATGGCGAAGAGCGGCGGCGATCTCTCGGCAGACCGATCTCAGATATGTCAGCATACCGTGACGGGGTCCACGTGGATCGATGCCTCCTGGATCAGTGTTGCGGGTTGGTTAAAAAAGAAACCGCGGCCCTGGCGCAGAGGCAAGTGAAGGAACACGGGTGGGTTTTAGTCAGTAAAAGTCTGACACGCCCTTCCGCTCCGCCCAGAGCGGGAGAGGTCATTTGATGATTTCCTATCCAAAACAAAAAAAGCCTTAATGCTTTAGATATGAAGTTGAAAATCTAATAAAGAAATCTGACAGATTGTAGTAGCTTGTATCGTCTGTACGTTGGTACCTCCTTCAACTTGACTAGCAAGTCTACCAACCAGAAATTGGATTTGAACAGGATGGGTCCGGTCAATATTATTCTGCGGCAAAACCATTTAAAAGGTTGTCATGTTTTACAAATTAAAGTTTTTATTCTAGTAATTTGCAACGTAAGTAGGTACCTATTAAACAAACGAACAAAAGCGGAACCAATAAGCTCTTAACCTAGACATTTTATTATCTATTACGTAAATTATAGTCAAAAACCGTTTACTTAAACGTTTATTCTAAGACATAATTATCTGCTAAATATTTGGACCCATCTTTAGTGGTCAACCACTTATTACGCTACCCTATATTCATGCCAATCCTTAAAAAAAAAAAAAACAAACTGGACAAAGGTTCTAGGTAGGTGCTTACTGAATACCTCTCGTGGAATAATAGTTTGTAGCTATTAGGATAATTTATAGCCGTTTAATATCCAACGAACTCGCAGAGATTTGATTATCGACGTAGTATTTTTTTCGTCGGACGCCAAAGATCGCGTGTCGCGTGCTCCGACGTTTTTTTTTCGGTTTGTGTTTCGGGGGTGTAACGCACAAAAAATATTATAACTGGCCAGCGACTACCGGAATATAATTTTTGACAATTTTATAAATTATACAGGCGTATCGCTTAATAATGGGTAGCTACGGGCATGTTTTTATTGTTCCTAAGACAGTCAGTAGCATTCGGGTTCCTTTTATAATAGAAAGAATAGTGCACGCTTGTAATAGGCTGTAAACATAATGCGTAGGTACTTTGGTATGTATAAAGAAGTGTCGCAGTAACTGTATAAAACTACAATAGGGTATTTAACAAAAAAAAAAAAAAAAACTAATTAGTCCGTCAGTCAGATTTCCAAAAAATACTAGACACGTATTTTTTTCTTTTTTCATATAAACAAAAAATGAAGACGACACAGTGCATTGAAAACTCACGTGACTTCACTGCACGCTACACTTTTTAGCGACCAATGACGTCGCCAGCCACCACTCCTGATCTTTGATGCCTTCTATATTTGTCAATTTTTATTGACTTGATAAAACAAAATATACTGTTACGAATGCACCTTATGTCGAGGGCATAAGGTTCAATATCGCTTGACATGCAGTGTGTAACTTTTAAGATCTATAACTCTAGATCTAGACATCATATAGGTGTAATATAAAAACGCATTCCTAGACTTAAGGTGGCCTATCGAATGGTACAGGTTTTATCAATTTTGTCAACTAAGTGACGACATCGAAATTTCTAGAAACCTGTTTCCGGGAATTACCGTAGGTACCTACTGAATGTACTCGAAGTTATGCGCTATTATTATTACGTCTAGACGATTCTGGAATGTTCGATCAGCTGGCCTATATATAGCGCCGTGACGCCGGCGCCGAGTCAGTCTGCACTTGACTACCGAGACGAAACAGCGATACTTAAGAAGCGATCTTTGAGAATACCTACTGCGACAACTGTAAAGAGAACTGTGAGTACTACGTGAAGTAACATCTGTAGTGTTATTGCGTGTCTACAATACGGACTTCGTGGACGTAAGTGAAGACTTCGGTGCAACATCAGGAACATTCTACTTGTCATTGCCTACAATCGACTGTACTTTCGTTGTCAATAAATTTCGTAACCCTTAACCGGTATTTTAGTACCCCTAGCCCGTAACAATTGGTGTCAGAAGCGGAATGCCGGTCACGCCAAGGGAAGACGAAAGAGTTCGCACGCGACGGCAAGCAGCGATGGATTTGGCGCGTCAAGAGGAAGAATCGCTCAGTGTCTCTGCACCCATAGAAGATGCGGCCGTCGTAACACCGACGAATGTGAGTGCGCCTAGTACCACCACTATTCCCGGAACCAGCGGATGCGATTTATCGGCATTACTGGCTCACTTGACGGCGCAAATAAAAGGTATAGCAGAATCCCAGGCAGAAACCCAGGCGCAAATAAAAGGTATAACAGAATCCCAGGCAGAAACCCAGGCACAAATCATTACAAGTATAGCAGAATCTCAGGTAAAATCCCAGCAATTAGTATTAGAACTTAATGAAAAGTGGGAAAAAACCAAAGAAGAGGTCAACGAGCTTAAAATAAAAACAGAACAACAAGATGCGCGTATGGACCAGCAAGATACGCGCATAGACCAGCAAGATGCTCGTATAGACAATCATGATGCGCGTTTCGAAAAACTGGACAGTACCATCATGGAGTGTGAGAAAGAAATACAGTTTCTCCATAAAACTGTGCAGAAAGGAGGTATTAAAGGTGTGATTCCTGTACCCAGTGCTTTGCCGACGTTCCTAGTACCTCATTTTGACGGAACAACGTCATGGGTGGCCTTCCGTCTACAGTTTGAGAAGGTCGCCAAAGGCAACAATTGGGACGACGATCAAGCACTAACGGCCCTTATGCTTGCTTTGCGTGGTGATGCCGTACGAATCCTCGAGAACATTTCCGGCGATTGCAATACCCTAGCCTGTCTGTTAGAAGCGTTGGAGACTAGATATGGAGAGAAACACCTCGAACATGTCTACAGGGCTCAACTCCGCGACCGCACACAGAAGAGCAGCGAGGGTCTGCAACAGTGGGCAACGGAAATAGAACGTTTGGTTCGCAAGGCGTATGCTTCAACACCGGGACTGATTGACGCTACTACTCTGCGATTCTTTACTGATGGGATTCGAGATGCAGAAGTCAGAGCTGCAGTACGTCTGGGTCACCATCAGACCCTGAAGGCAGCCTTGACACATGCTCTGGAGGTGGAAGCTGTACGTCAAGATGGCCGACAACACGACCGTATTCGAAAAGTGACCGCACAAATAAAAGCCCGACGAGGACCAACTTGTTATGAGTGCGGCGAAAAGGGGCACATTCGAATTGATTGTCCCAGGAAGACTAAGGGAAGAAGTGCTTCTTGGGCACGTAAAGACGCAGAGGTGTTGCTGTGGCGCAAGCGCGACGCCAAGGTCGAGCCCGAGCGCTCGAGCGAGCGCGTCGAGTGGCGCGAGCGGAGCGATCGGAGCGGGCACCGCGAGCGACCCGCTGAACAAGAGTGTGAACGCGTCAAGGACCGGGAACGCGAACGTTCCGGCAAGCGAGAACAAGGGCGACAGCGGTCGTGCGGAAGGTCGTGGAGTGCGGCGGAAGCAAGGCGGGACAAGGAAGTCGAGGACGAGGCGCGTAAGAAGAAGCGCCTCGAGAAAAAGGCAAAACAAAAGGTCCGCCGCCGCCAGATTACTTCAGGTAGTAAGGACCGAGGTGAAGAACGCAAACAGGAAAAGATAGAGAACGTGAGGATTATCCAGGTGAACGCGTTGGACGAGGACTGGAATAATCAATCATTGGAAAATGCACAGAAGGAAGATAGCGTCTTGAGGACAGTAATTGAATGGAAGCAGCGTGGCCAGAGGCCCGCCTGGAGTGAAATATCAGCGCTTAGCCCAACAGCAAAAAGTTATTGGGCTCAATGGGACAGCCTGATAATTGATAATGGAGTTCTGAAGAGGAAATGGGAATCACCTAATGGACAGGAGTTCACCTTACAGATAGTTGTCCCCTGCGATAAAGTCGCATCAGTGCTAAAGCAGGTGCACGACGGAGTATCCGGAGGACATCTAGGAGTAAAGAAAACTCTGGAGAAGGTGAGAAAAAGATTCTATTGGGTGCATTGCCGCGAAGACGTAGAGGACTGGTGTAGGAAATGTGTAGCCTGCTCCTCAGTAAAAGGACCGCAAACGAGAGCCAGAGGTCGACTGAAAGTGTACAATGTTGGTGCACCATGGGAAAGAGTTGCTGTCGATATAGCTGGGCCATTCCCTGTTACTGAAGAAGGGAATAGGTATATCATCGTCATGCAAGACTATTTCAGCAAATGGCCAGAAGCTTTTGCAGTACCCAACCAAGAAGCTCATACCGTTGCCAAAAAGCTAGTTCACGAGGTGTTCTGTCGATTTGGCGTCCCCTTGGAGTTGCACTCTGACCAGGGTAGAAACTTCGAGTCTTCACTATTTCAAGAGGTTTGCCAACTACTCGGGATCCATAAGACTCGTACAACACCATATCACCCTCAGTCAGATGGAATGGTCGAAAGATTCAACCAGACGCTAGAGAATCATTTGGCCAAAGTAGTTGAAGAACACCAGAGGGATTGGGACCAATACATTCCACTCTTCTTAATGTCATACCGCTCTGCAACACATGATAGCACAAATTGTACACCGGCGAAAGTCAACTTCGGCCGAGAAATTAGATTACCCATAGATGCACTGACCGGAACACCCCCCGATACCCCTATCCTAGCCGTCGACTATGTGGCCGACCTACGACGTAAACTAGATGGAATACATGAGCTAGTGAGAGAGAATGGTCTGAAAACCAGCGAGAGAATGAAGATCCGATACGACCGCAAAGCTAACGTGCCCGGATTTGAAGAGGGAACTTTGGTATGGTTACATAATCCCATTAGGAGAAAAGGAAAGAGTCCGAAGTTCCAAGCCAAATGGGAGGGTCCGTACACGATAGTAACCAGGATAAACGATGTCACCTACCGCATAAAGAAAGGACCTAGAGGGAAGCTGAAGATCGTACACGTAGACCGCCTAGCTCGCTATTACGGATCAAATCATGCTCGGGACGAGCACGACTAAGAAGGGGGCAATGTTACGAATGCACCTTATGTCGAGGGCATAAGGTTCAATATCGCTTGACATGCAGTGTGTAACTTTTAAGATCTATAACTCTAGATCTAGACATCATATAGGTGTAATATAAAAACGCATTCCTAGACTTAAGGTGGCCTATCGAATGGTACAGGTTTTATCAATTTTGTCAACTAAGTGACGACATCGAAATTTCTAGAAACCTGTTTCCGGGAATTACCGTAGGTACCTACTGAATGTACTCGAAGTTATGCGCTATTATTATTACGTCTAGACGATTCTGGAATGTTCGATCAGCTGGCCTATATATAGCGCCGTGACGCCGGCGCCGAGTCAGTCTGCACTTGACTACCGAGACGAAACAGCGATACTTAAGAAGCGATCTTTGAGAATACCTACTGCGACAACTGTAAAGAGAACTGTGAGTACTACGTGAAGTAACATCTGTAGTGTTATTGCGTGTCTACAATACGGACTTCGTGGACGTAAGTGAAGACTTCGGTGCAACATCAGGAACATTCTACTTGTCATTGCCTACAATCGACTGTACTTTCGTTGTCAATAAATTTCGTAACCCTTAACCGGTATTTTAGTACCCCTAGCCCGTAACAATACGTATCCAATATTTTTCTATAATCTGAATGACGGATTAAATAGATTTTTTTTTTTTTTTACCCAGAATACATCCCTATTAAGATCTATGAAAAATCTTGATGGACCATTGAATTACTTACCTAAAATAAATAAGGTGTGTTCCAAAGTACAGAGAGCTGATGAGCACAAGAGATGTATGGAGAGCAGTGATGGCTTGGTTGTGTCGGCAGCGACTGTAAGTTGTAGGTTCGAACTCCATCAGGCGCTTTAATTTGTGTAAATTATTTCTATACTAATACTAATTACTCTCTCTAGGACACCTGTTCGGCCTGTTCCCCAACCATGTTTTCCTTTGCCATTATATTTGCTCTCAATAAAACGGCAAAGGAAAACATTGTGAGGGAACAGGCCGAACAGGTGTCCTAGAGGCAAAAAATTAAGACCACACTCAGGTTCCCAATTCTGGGAGATAGGCCCGTGTTCCAGGAGTGGGATCATTTTAGACAGATTATGTATGATGTATCAAGGTACAGACACATTAATGATTATAATATTAATAATTTACTTACGCAATGAATTGACGTATCCGTAATGTTCATATCAATTATGACTTTACTTTCTTCTTCCATTCTCAGACTGAGTGTCATAATATCGACGAAATTGCGCGGTCGCGCGCGCCTTCGCTTCACCGCGAAACTTGAGCCCAAGCGCAGCAGTCTACACTTTGCAAACACTACCTATATGACGTCATGATTCTGTATTGCACTTCGACTTTTGAGTATCAGAAAGTGTATAAAGATTGGTACTGACATCTCGTTTCAACATTTCAAACGAGATGTCTGTACAAATTTTAGCGCGCAGTGCAAATATTTGTATGCATGAATATGAATATTTGCATTTGTCTGGTCGTGCCTCGGAAAGCACATTAAGCCGTTGGTCCCGGTTGCCATACGATCTCATCTAATGGCAATCGTTACGGGTTGTTAGAGCCCTCATAAGTCCAACACTTGATCTAACTGTAATGCTTCGAAATCGCGTTCGGGTTGCGCTTCACGGAAAATATTGAAGTTTAGCCAAAATTAGCAGTTAGACTGGTAAAGCGGACCCCAGACTCTAAAGCTGAAAAAGGCTTCGGATGCAACTGGAAATAACGCTGAGATGGCGATGACGATGCTTCAAGTACCGCAGAAGTATCTAAAGAAAACTATACCCACTTACCTGCATATAAGACTTTGATCCAATTTTCTCACAATCAAAACAGTTGGAATTCGTATTCCGTGATCACGTTACGAGTCGCCGGCGCGCCCAGTAGCGATGCCTGCCCGAGCCGAGCATTTTTTGTCTCATCTCTGACAGATCGAATTAAAATAAATGCTCCGATAAAGCGTCCTATAATATCATCCTGTATTTGGTTACGTATACGAGTGACGTGCAGTGGGAACATACGAACGCCGTAGGTGGGACCAGAGACTATTTTTAAAGTTGCTCTATGTTTTTTTTATGATTAAGATTGGGAGTATATCAAAAACGTTTAATCGTTTTGATTATTCGGTTTGGGTTGTATTGTTCACGGGTAATTGCTACTGCAGTGATTTAGTTTTATTTTCCATTGGATTTAGCTTCCATTATTTACAGAGAAACTTCATTTTCCAAAGAATGTCCGCTGACTCTAAAGGTTTGGTACTATAATGAATTTCAATCTGCTTGCCTGTATGATTATTTCATATCATAGACTTGAATGACATTTAGACTTGATTGACATTTTTTCTTTTAAAGTTCTGAAAATCCATAAGAAAACCGTGTACCTAACTATATGTCGGCCAAATTCGATAAAGAATAGAGGTAAACAAACCGTTGCTAGACAACGAGTAGTTTACGCCTAAAAGACAGATGTTAACAACCTTTTCTACATAGATGATTTTCATAAAAGTACATACTTCCTACTAATGTAAACAGTTTATTTATTTAGATATTTATGATTTGCATAGAACGCTTAACCGACTTGAATGAAATATTACACACATGTAAGCTAATTTCCTAATAGGTAAAATTTTTTGATACTTAGTAGTGTCCGACCGAAACTGGTTTTTCTGCCGAAACCGAAACTGAAACCGAATCTTCGGCCAGGGCTTCAGTTTCGGCCGAAACCGAAACCGAAACCGAAACTCACGTGTCTAAGTATAAAATTTCTTAAAATACTGAAATTTGGAGAATTTTAGGTACCTATTATTTTGCATTAATGGCAACACAGTATATTAAGTTTGTTGTAATCATTTATTTAACATATTATAAAAAAATATATCTATTAATAACATTTTTATTATTTTGACAAATTAAGTTTTCGTAGCAAAATTTTAATCATCATCATCTCAGCGTTAATCCCAGTCGCATCCAAAGCCTTTTTCCAGCTCTGGAGTCTGAGGTCCGCTTTACCAGCTTAACTGCTAATTTTGGTGAAACTTCGACATTTTCCGTGAAGCGACTGCCGTCTGACCTCCACAACCCGAAGGCGATATCGAAGCATTGCAGCTAGATTATATTTTTTAGTTACCACATTATTAATTAGTTACTGTTTCATTAAATACTATGTATTGGTATTTTTTTTTTTTTAATATAAATTGAGACAACATCACATACATTGTCCTGGAACCCAAATTAAGGTTTTCCCTTGTGTTATGGATGACCTGAAACAATTTTGAGATCTTGCCGCGGGAAACGAAGTTAGGCGAACGCGATCGTGCGGAAACGTTCGAAATAAGTTTCGGTTTCGGCAAAAGTTTCGGCCTATTTTGGCCGAAACCGAAACTGCCACCGAAACTTCATTTTTGGCCGAAACTCGGCCGAAACCGAAACCGAAACCGAAATTTCGGTCGGACACTAATACTTAGTCCATACTTGAAAGTATTACAATGTATGTGTTATGCAGTTGATTTGAAAGTAATTAAAATACGCAAAATCGTATTGACAAATGCCTCAACTTTATTCATTGGATGAATTCCACAAAGTGTGTTTAATACCTGGATTTCATACATCTTTCTTTTTTTGTAGGGCCTATCACGTAAAATTAATGTCGATTTTTTTATGGTTTTTCGAAATACCACGTTATTATGCATGTTATTTTAGTGATTCTATTGAAATATGCTGCAATAGGAATTGTTAATATATAGTTAGCATGTAAAAGTCGATAATCATGTAAATAATAGGAGATTTCTAAAACGTGACTTGTGATAACCCTAAATTCTACTTCTCATTTTCAGTATTTATGCTCTGCGCATAATAGGAATCTTCGTTCTTCCAGTAATTGTCTTCTACGATGTCCTTCTCACCGCTCTAGTTTTCTTAAGTCTTCATTTCTTGCCCAGGCGGTTTTCCTTTGGAATGATCTTCCTCAGAATATCAGGACGTTGACCAGTCGGTACACCTTTAAAATTAAAGCTCGGGAGTACTTACGCAAGAAATTGGCTGATTCATCAAATATATAATTTATTCTTTTTCTTTATCTATTTTTTTTATCTCTCTCTACTGCTTGTATTTTGTATGTATGTATTTATTATAATATTCTTTTTTTGTGTTTCTCTTTTAACTTCTCTTTCATATCGTTGCACCTACCATGTTTTGTCTGCATCACCTTAAGGTAGACTGGTAGAAAATGCCTAAGGCATTAAGTCCGCCATTGTACAATGTTTTTCTTTGTGCATAAAGTTTTAATAAATAAATAAATAAATAAATTGGTTTGTTTATCTCTATTCTTTAAGGAGCTTGGCGAGAATATAAATAACTATTAGGTAAGTTTTAGTGCGAAAAATAGAATACTCATTATGACGCCAACCGATTTAGATTATATTTGTTTTTCTTTATTTCATTTGATTTTAATGTGAAATGAGATAAAGACAGTGTGAGTTTGAAAGCATATCCTTTTACATTAAAAAATCGTAGTCTTACTTTTATTGTGAATAATATTTTTGTACAATACTTATATTTTACCATTTAATGCGCCTATGTTATGTAGAATAAACATTTTTTCGCTTCTTTTTTCTTATCTTGACTGAGAAACCATTTTTCTCATTAGGTAGGTACTTACTTTCAACCGACAATGAACGATTATTGCATGGTAGAGCAAAACTTCTTAAAAAACTATAAAGGCACGGGAATAACTAGAATGTATTTCACACTAACATAATTATATGAAATGCTTTACCGATAAAGTGTTACAACAACGTGTAAACAAAATTTCAACAAACAGGTACATTAGATAACAACAGTCAACAACAAACCCAGTGAGGCGTGAAAGCTACTGAATTCAACGGAAAAAGGTTTGCCTTTTTTTCTGGCAGACCGTTACAAATTGCCAGATGGTCTATTTTCTTGTTTCAACATATCCATAATAATTATGGTCGACACGTATGATATATGCTTCAACGAGAATTGGGAATTCAGTAGCAAAGCACCGAAAAAGTAAACACTTCGCTCTTTTGGAGACGCGGTTTAAAAAGTAAGAAAAAGAAAAACTTTATTTCATGTGATGCGGTTTAGATGTTTGCAATTGTTCAGGGTGAGTAGGTATGTACAATAGAAAAAAATCGTATTCAGAGTTTGAGCTGATGTTTGTTTGAAAACTTTGTGTTTATATCGATCATCGATTTTCTCATAGTATAAACCATTAATCAGAGAGCATATAATCAAAGAGCAATAATCACAGAGCTTTTAATTTTATTCCATGCAACCTGCACTGCAATGTCGTGGTGGCCTAGTGGTTAAAACACCAGCCTCTCAAGTATGAGTGCGCGGGTTCGATTCCAGGTCAGGCAAGTACCAATGTAACTTTTCTAAAGTTATATGTACTTTCTACGTATATCTTGGACACCAGTGACTGAAGGTGAAGGAAAACGTCTTGAGGAAAAATGGACTTCAAGTCTAAAATCGCCAACCCGCATTGAGCAAGCGTGGTGATTACGCTCAATCCTTCTCTGTATGAGAGGAGACCTGTGCCCAGCAGTGGGACGATAAAAAAGGTTGATGATGATGAACCTGCACTGGGTCCGCGTGGTAGATTATAGGTAGGTACTCCACTCTGTCTCGAAGTGAGAAGTCATGAGTTTCAGCAGCGGGAACGTTATAGGCTGGTAATATTTATAATAACTTCTAGATTACTTATTCCAGATTACTTCTAGATTACTTATTTCCGCTGTTCCATTGACAGATAAAGTATTTTAACTTTGCCCATATTATCCGAACATCTTTTAGAAAAGGTTTCTTGTCATGTCACTGCTCAGCAGCAGAACCCGAAATATACAAAAAGGAACAAATTCATTTCAAAAGTTCATCGTACAATAAGAACATATACATGCCCAAAAATTGAAAATAACTAAAACAAAAGCAAATTTCATCTTAATCGTACGAAATACTTGAGCGGAGGCAGAGCGATATCCACCTTATCGAGTTACCTAGGCTACTGGGCATCTTCGAGCAGGCGAGGCGAAATGATCTAACCATAACCTTGAACAGAACAATATAAGCCTTTATTGATTCAACCCTAAAGTTTAATATCAAGCGAGGGCATGGTATGGACTTGAAACAAAGAACGAACACACAATAATAGTCGCTTCGGTGATTTTATGGAAACGTGATATCGTGTTGGCCTCTTACAAAAAGAATAAAGCGAAACTCGAACGAAATTGTTTTAATCGTCGGAAGCCACGGTGTACTCCTTATTACTTAGTAATTATATTAAAACGATTATTCAATGTATTGTATTATTTAATCATGTTGTTACTATACAAAAAGAATGGAGGTTTAAGTAACAAAAAATTAAATCTACAAAATAGTTTTTTACCCAATGGTTAAACGCATCATGTGTTATTGCCATACGGAGGTGGGACAAAAAACATGATTGCCCAAACAATACATTGTCCATGGCTCGTTGTAACGAGTTTATTCATCTCGATCGTGACCGCTGACGTAAAAATAATGACGTGATGCGATGGGACACCGTACGATTTGTTTGAACTAACTTGCGCATGAAATATCGGTCGGAGTCAGCTACCGATGGTTCGCTGGCTTACCTACCGCCGCTGCGGCCACAGAAAAAACTCATAGCTCTGTCTTAAGGCATCCGAATTCCTTTGAAGCAAATACGTGTGTGTAATCGCACGTAACAATTTATTTAATTCAGCGCAAGTTAAAATGCTGGGCGAGAAACCAAAAACTCAATTTATTAGTACTTATAACATGGTTATTCTTTAGTTGTGATTTGTTGTAGCGAGTTTCTTTGTTTATACATCGAGCGCAAAGTTTAGCATTTGCGTCGGCGGCGCCTGCTTACCTGAGGTTTCCGTGAAGCGCGGATCGCGTGTCGAATACAACGGTGAACATTCACGAAGTGGACTTTTAATGGAGTCTGATAACCTGGCCAACATTACATATTTCCTTCATTACCTGCTGCAAAATCATAACCTCACTAGAATCATTTAAAAATGGTTCTGGTTCTGATTAATGACGGAAATGCGCCATGACTGTTTTGTAAAAAGCACAGCTTGCAGGCTGCTTAAAACTTTCTTTTAAATTTCAAAGCACATGACAAACGACACATTGGAAGGAACAGATGACAATGAAACAAAGCCCTAATAGATTTGCAAAGTTGACATCAAGAGGGTGAAAAGCGTAAGGTATCTTTTTTACGAAGTTTCGGAAACCACAATAAAACCGCATACCTTTTAAACGGTGTCGCGTGGCTGTTACTAAAAACTTTTACCAAATTACGCTGCGCCATTCAAAGCATTTTGGCACATGGCTTGCTTGCTTAATAGCCCGGAAAAAATCCCGCAAAAGTTTAATGGTTAATGGATTTAAGAAATTTTGGGTGTTATTTTATTCCTAATTATTTCTAGAGTGTTTTATTGTATCAATTATAGATATTGACACATAACAAGGGGTATATCTAACACTGCTCAGAAGACAAAACATCTATAAATAAACTTGTTTATTTATAATGGCTGTAAAATTGTCGCCTTTTAATCTATAATGAGGTCTCATTAACTGTTTTCGGAGACTTTTATGATGTAGCAGACCTACCAGTGAATTAGTTTACAAGTTTACGTTACCACATGCCGTTTTATGAGGACTAATTTGGAGTAAGTAAATAATTGGAAACCTCATACAATTGCGCTATCGCAATCCATGTCATGCTTATAGTTCACCAAAGCGCTTGTATGAGAATTTCGAAAAAAATAAAAAAATCGAGTTGTTGGTGTGCAAGGTCTGGTGGTGGTGGTTGGTGTCAAGGAACTGTAAAAGGTCCAAGTCCAGCGAAGGACTGCTATCGACGGATGATCATGATGTAAGTAGCTTGAAAAAACAGGTTATCAGCTTCAATCTTATGGTCAGCCTCAGTTGTCTTCTTCACAACAGCTAAGTCTACAAAATATACAGTGAATACAGTCTTACATTATCTCACCATGCTTCTAAAACTCTGACGCGACAATCTTAGTGCATATCTCTGCAACATTTATGATATTTCCCGTAGTCAAAATTGGGAGTTGCTCTCATTTATTATTAAAACATACTCCGTTTTTGTTGTATATCAAATATTATACCCACATAAATATTCGGTTTCTCGGTTCACGATGAATTGAATAGTAGGAGAAAAAAAATCTGACATAAGTTAAATCATGTCGCGGGCACGTATTAAGAGCTGCATTATTGCTACAAACCTGAATCAGTGGGTGAGCAAGCGATGCATCAATTGAGCGCCGCAAGGGGCCGCCACCGTCCCGTCACTCTGCCTTCAGAACGAACAATGTTTACCACGACGAATATCGATGTCCATATGTTTCTTTATACAAAATCATCGACTGTCGACATTTTAATGTAGGTATGCAATATTTTATTTTAAGCTCTTTTGAATATAAACTTATTTACCTACATTCAAAATGTGAAATCTCATAAACACTTGTAAGTATCGATTGTATGAAATCAACAAATCCAGCAACAGTGGGGATGAGGAAAGTTGTGATAATTTATTTAATTTAATTAAATCGATAATGACACGTTCTGCATTGCACTATGGAGCACATCTCTCGAAATGTTAAGACGATGTAATAAAGGTATGGTCAGCGATGCAGTTCGGAGAAGCTGCGGCGCGGCCGTCGCATTCCCGCGCTCCTTCACGGCGCATGTGCGAAACGCCGCCGACGCAACTCGATCGTAGATAAAAACCACTTATGACATGAACCATGCCTTTATTCCAACAAATTGATTTCGAACATAGAAGTCATATCGACGATTCCGATCTCTGTAGCGTTGTGTGCCTCGGAACAAACGCAATGTTATCGTTTATAAATTGACACGTTACTTAAAATGCACCTCACTGTGAGCAAATGATTGATCGCACGGTTTTATTTGATTATTATTATATGTGAGCGGTACATCGAATTGCCGCAAATTAGTGTACAGTGCTTAATTTATAGGTACAATCACGGAAGACTGTCGGATTTCTTAAGAATTCTAACAGAATATGTTCAATTATTATGGTATTCGAGTCCGTGATCAAGATAACCGATTATTAATCGTCTCTAATTACTGCTGGTGTTAGTTCGACCTTTATCTGGACACCATTTACTTGCCTATGGTTCACAAAAAACCTCACAAAAAGTTTAAAGAAAGGTTGATTTGTACCGCGATGTGTTCCGCCGGTGACCGTTTCACCTGTTCATTGTTTGGCTGGCGGCTGTTAAACAAAAGGGTCCAAATATCACAGTTTTTGGGATATAATCGCCGTGAATGCAATAAATCTTATCGTAATAACTGCACTTGCGAAGGCTTAGATTATCGCTGTAATGTATGGGCGAGGAATTTATTACTGAACGTGTGATTTATTGAAAGGATATCCTTATTTTAGTTAACATGTGGACGGGTACGTATTAGCACATTGATGGATATAATTGGTGGCCAGTGTTTGGTTAAAAAAGGGTATAGATTAAATTAACGTAATAAAAATTATTAAAGAAGGCATAGATATTTATTTATGTGACAATTGCTGCACTTACAACATACATCAAAGCACGCATGAAGCCAACGTCAACATATTGAACATTTTGCTGTTGTTTGTGTGTAAATATGCCAACTTCAGACTCCTGACATATTTTCTTTTTGTCTGTATTCATATACATACACCGGATTTAAAAGCTCTAGGTCACACTTTTACTTTTAATTTCTTACACACCTAGCTATCCAATGAACTTTTGATGATTTCATTAATAATTAACATTTTAACAATTTGGCCAATGCATGTTATATCTAAGAACATAGAGAAAGTTTCAAGCTCTTGAAAAGCTACTGCACAAATATATCGCACAACCTAATAGTTATGTAGGTACATATGTCTTCTGGTCCCTAAAATTGAACGATCGACTATTACCATAATCACATCCTCATACATTCTTCCATGTTAATCTCATCTTCCTCATTCACTAATCTGAGTAGGTACGCAGTAATGTATTGTACATCATACGTGTCGCATAGTGATGTGCCACGCGGCCTCGTCCCGCACAGCGGATGCAAACGTCGGAGCTGGGAGTCGCGCGCATAAATCCCGGGAACGCCGCCGGCGCGGGATTCGGGAGCCATCAATCATTATGGAGGAGCAACGTCGCTGGGGGTTCGGCAGAGCGCTTTGTGAAACAGATCAAACTGCGGTTAAACGTCTTGTTTAAACGCTGGCTTGATGCATGTTACGGATGTTTTTTTTTGGGAAAGGTTAGAGAGAGATACCTACTGAAATATGTATCTAATTGCTATCAAAATGTTAGAAGCCGCTTTTAGGTTTTTATTCGTGTACTATTCACGATTAAATATCAGTTTTTTTAAATCTAGCTACTATTTCCAGTTTAAAATCAGAAGTCATTGATTTAATTAAGGCCGAGAATTAACACTGTGTGATGAAAATAACATATTCAAAATAATATAACATACAAAACGCCCACCCTTCACAATTTCTTAGTGCTTTCTTGTTATAAATATGGTTTTTTAACGACGTGCCTGTGTCAGTAATAATAAGCGGCCAGCAATTAATGATAATACAGTAAAACAACAATCGATCATATTTCCAGCCACAAAGAGTGGAGCCCTATAACAATGCTAAAATTATTACTAACAGTAATGAATCCCTAATTCACGCAAGTATGTGCAAACTCGACAGTTCTCGCGTTGCCTCTGTGCATAAACTACTCTGCACAGTCCTTTAACGACTTGTTATTAAAACGTAAGCGGTGGTTAAGGCCGTCAGACACAATGTTTGATACATTATAACTAGAGGCGAAGTCACATTATATCGCGTTGCTCGCACTAACCGGGCAATTCACTTAATTTCACTTACATTTAGACTTTTTGTTGCAATACCGCCTTATTAAGGATTATAAACATCATTCAATTCTTGGAGGGGTTGTGATAAATGATCGATATTCAAATGGGAGGATAAGTAGCTGGATCGAATAAAACATTCGCGTCTGAGGCTAGCAATTTGCTTGGGAATTACGGAGTTTTATGGAATATATTTATGTTAAGGGATTGGTAGCTTTATTTTAGCTGATAGTCCTGTTGCTGGTTGTTGAGGTGACAATCAGGAGGGAAAGATGTGTTTATGATTGACAGGAGTTTCAAACAAGTGATCTATGAATGTTAAATGTTGATTTGACCTGAATCTACAATTTATAGCGTCCCTCTAAAATATGTAGATAGATATACCTAAAGGTCAAAAATAAAGAAAGAACAGACAGTAAAATACTTGTAGCTTTACATTTACAGCTGTTTAACATTTATGTTCTAAAACATAGCAAAAAGTATTATAAATCTTCACTAGTCATCTCGTATCGCGCTCCATATACTTATCGCCGTACTCGTTTTGCCTTCCAAATAAAGTACTTATCAGTCATTTGTGAAGAACAAAAGTTAGCACCAAGGTGCAAGTCATTATGGTCAAACGAATTACAGTAAAGAGTGCGATTTGTAAGCTTGAGACCAACAAAGGAACATTTCGCGCGATTTTGATTGATTTCGGGATAATACTCACCCACAGGATACAAAATAGAGTTTTGCTCCTCCAACCAAAACTGTCTTCTGAAACTTGTGAAATAAAGTTGAATTTTGCTTGAATGTAGGTTCGGTAATTAATTAACATTGTTCAGAAATATGTTCTTTATTTGCATCTACATAAGGTTTTGTTTTAGATAATGGATTAGCAGGCGAGACTGGATGGGTGCGAAATCATCGCTCGAATGAAACGCTAGCCGCGAGCTGGCGATTTGCGTTTTCTTGTATAGAACTAGAAATTTACTAAAGTCGAACAGGGTTTTCAGAATCGTATTTTTTTCCTGATATCAGTTAGGGAGCGCGGGAGGGAGGACCTTAAATGTAGACTGGTAATATTTTCGAGTCGTTTGGGTTTATAACCGTCGGGACGTGACCTGACCGTTAAACAGCTGGTTGACTCTTTCCATGAACCAAGAGCTGGCTTTCATATTGGCCAGAGGCTAAGCATAGTCTTATAATGTGGCAATGGCGCCAGTCTTTTGGGTACATTACCAATCGACTGCTGTGCGGAAGATTTTTTGATGATATAATTTAGTATCATATACGTACACAAACAGCCAAACCCGGAGCAACTACTTGTAGGTCATAGAAATATTTGTTCCGTGCGGAAGATGAACCCACGACGTGATTGGTTGCTGCGGTGCGTGACCGCAGCAACCAATCGCTTAACAACTACATGCCGTCAAAACAACATTAATTTTCTTCATTTGATAAGTCCATAAACCGTTTGATTTCAAGAAACATTTTGGACCGACTTGGTACGTCTATCACTTCTTTACGCCACTCAATTCGAAGGGCATATAGCCCTGATGGTGTCTAATGTGTTTGTTATTTTGTCCTACAGGCACTTATTAGTGGCTCTTTGGCGGCGAGTTTATCACCTGCGGCAACCCTAACGCGCTCTCATTGTGCTTTATTATCCTTTGAACATTTTGAACATAATAATAAGGATTGTCAAGGCGCTGTGCAGTTATAAGCTACACTTTTTGCACGTTCCAGTTGTCACAAATACGAAAACTGCTATGTAAATGATATGATTCAGGGGCAGAGATTGCTCTTGGTTTCGAACTTTAATTAAGAGGATTGCTTTGCAGTAATTCTAATTGCATAGCATAATGGGCAGCATCAGCATGTTTAGCCTAAAATGTTCCCACTGCTAACACAAATATCGCAACGGTTACAGGGAGTGATTATCACAGGGAGGGATAAGCTAGTATGCGGGCCCAGTACTGATTGGTAGATATTATACATTTTCGAATTTTTGGTACTAGGTTATGCTCGAACAAAATGGGAACAGAGTGAAGTGAAGTGAATGATAAGTAGATTTGCAGAATAGATTAAAAAAATCAATATGAATCCATTTATTTCAGCCATCAATGCCGATACAAACATATACAATACTATAAATACATATAGCATAATTAACTACACGTTCACGATGAGTCGGCGTCGTGTTTCACTGACTGCTACCACGTAGCTGGCCATGAAACCGGCGGTACACAACACTTTTCGGACAAAACTCTTCTTTGAGGAACTTCTCGAGATGATGTGTCGAAACGCGCAACATGAACGATTTGAAATTCGTGTTGTGTCGCGGCTCCAACCTCTCGACCCTCAATCCAGTTGGTGTTGAGGCGCAGGTAATCCACGATCTCCTCAATATTCGTAGAGTGGTGCAGTCTGGACACACACACAGTCTAGACGCAATAGCATGTTGGGTCCTGTCAGAGCAGTACCGCACTGATTCCGACAAGGAGGCTTCTTCTTCCTTTTCTCTACCTTAATGAATCCATCTTTGTCGCACGTGTCTTTCACTGCCCTGCCTTTTCAGGACCTGCTTTATATGTTTCAGAACCTGATTTATATTGAGCATACATCTCTATAAACAGTCAATAACTTTCGAAGTACATCTAAACAACCACAGCTTTTACATAATATCTCACTGTTCAGACTCCAATATTTAACCTAGATAAGAAGTTCACGTAGTGTTTGACTAGGCTACACCTAAGGTGTATTACTCTCTCAGAAATTGTAGCAATGGTTGGGTAACCACAGCATTACGGGCGCGGTAACAGATCACCGCTTGGCTTTTGAACTCGATGAGTGCGCCTTCAACACAACTTTTAGAGTTGGCTGTAGTCGACAATTTTGCTCGATATGATTAAGATCTTTAAATTATATATTTTACTTTTTCACCTGAAATTCCATTGCTACCCAAGTAATGGAATTCCAGGTGAAATTACTTGTAAAGAAATCATCATTACATGTAGGTATCTATAAATATGTCGGTAGTTTTAGCTGTCAAACAGTCACATGAAGTCTACAAGAAACCTGCCGAGCTCTATAAATTTAAACCAAATTACACCAAAGTCAACCGTCGATAAGGGAAAGAATGGGAGGTGTTTTACGAATAAACAACCTACAAAATTTACTCTCCTAGTTACTCCTAGTCGATATTTTTATTTTTGATTGTGTTTAGTTTTATGTTCTTCCTGTACGAATAACAATAAATACTCTTTCTTTTCTCTCTAACTTTTCGGTATTTACAGACGAAAACAGGTCTAGCTACCTGAAACTGTCAAATCTTGGATGTTTATCTATATATGTATCTATTATAAATACCTATAGTATCGTTGAGTTAGTATCCCATAACACAAGTCTCGAACTTACTTTGGGGCTAGCTCAATCTGTGCGATTTGTCCTTATACATTTATTATTTAAATATTTCTTCACTACAGCGATAAAGTTGAAAATCTACCAAAAAAGTCTGACAGATTGTAGTAGCTTGATGTGCTGTCGTCTGTACTTAAGTGTTACTTTAAATCTAGCCATAAGTCATAAGACTATACGGAAGGTTCTGATTGGTACTATGCAAAAAGGGCAAAACACAGTTCGATATAACTCGGAATTGTTGACAACACTTAGTGCCGTGTTATCGGTAATCGATACGATTAATAAAGTTGTGAAGCGATCGGCACTAGATGGCGGTGGTGGAGCCGATCGCGATTACCTCTATTATCCTGTCGATACAGCAACTCGTGCGCACGAACATCGCTGAAATACACCTCTATTTACTGTCAAACTTAATTCTTCGCTCGTGTCGTTGGCTTTCATTGCCACTTTTGATATTTTTCTTCGTTATTATCATGTTTCTCAGCTACGGCTCGTCGATAAGTCGTCTACCTAATAGTGAGAAATCTTAGCGAATGCGGGAATTTGCATAACAAACATTCTATAAGCTTCCGTGCCGGGTCGAACTTCAATCAATAGTATCGAAGTTATTTAAAATCAGGTAATCCAAAATGTGTCTTTTTGTATCGGAATCTTGTCGAATGGAGTCTTATTGAGAGTCTCAATGACTGAGTATAAAAATTCTGAGTTGTTAAAGCCTAAAATATAATTTTTAGCAAAAGGCGGATTGAGTCGATACTGAATCCTAAAATCTTATTTGTCTTTTGCATTCTTGATGTCCAAGCGGCAATGATATTGTTTAAAGCATCATTTGCCCAGTGTTTCCCAAACTATCTTGAAGTCGGCTTCCTGTCTATCCGGCTGCAGCTGATTTACAGGTTTTCTACATAAAGAAACTGCCTTTTAGACCTACTATGGCTATCAGAATTTCGGGATTTAGATGACCCGTAACGACTGCATAAAATCCATGAAAGACAGCTGTGACCTGCTTTGCAGATATTGCATATTATTTAGCCTCTCACAACATTGTTCAAAGATTGAGAAAAAAAAAAACTTGTAGAATATTTACGCCTCTTACAACTTAAGATTCTCAAAATAGACCAAGGAATATCACTGGCAGTTAACAAATCATTTTGAATTGTTAAGTAATAGATCTCCTTAGTACCTCGCAGATAAAGTTGGAGCATAGTAAAGTGCGAATGATTAGTTAGGTGTTATAATTTAGGATTAGCTTCAGTAAGACGGTTTGTATCGACCGCTTGTTAGCTTCACTTGTTATTGCGCGCGCGCTCATCTACAGACACATTATGATGGCGATAGTGTGGAAGTAACTTTTGTAATATTTCACTGGTTTATTTATTGTTAAGGAAAATTATGATACGTAGAAATTTAATTTACTTTGTCTTTGGTAACGAATCAAAAGTTTCCGGATCAGTTTATTAATTTTCATAGAAATTGGTGCTTACTTTAATGGAGTCCAGTGAAGCTATCATTACGATCAAAATTATTAAGAAAATGAGTTGTTAGAGCATTCACATTCTAGGCTTCAGATTTTTTGAGAAGGCTTATAAGTTAATATTAAAATAATTAAGTAAATGAGTTCTCAGAGAATTCATATTTTGGCCTTCAGTTTTTTTTTTTTGCGAAAGCTTATAAGTTATTATTTTACAATCCGCTTCAAAATATGTAATTCTCAAAAGCCTACTTCACAGTAAGCAAGCGCCGCAGCACCGTGCAGACACTAACATATCGATGACCATTTATTTACATTAGAACCATTTCTTTATCAGTTTATCACTGATTGTCTCGAGTTTCCTATTGAAGTGCAGCATAACTTGTGTTGATTAATAGCCAATGACTAAATGTAAATATGATTGAGCTTTTGTTACACCTCTCCACGAGCGTCTGGGCATGATTTTGTTTGGCCACAAGAACCAATTGCACGATCCTATTTAACAGCGAGATATTTTGACAGGATAAAAACTTTATTGATGATCACGAAACTTGTGGAGCAATGAAAACATCATTTGTTGATGATAATGAATGCCTAAGTGTAGTTTTTTTAAATGACTCACTGATTTGTAGAAGACGGTCGTAACTTAATGAAGCATATTTAGATAGTGAATCTTTTTATACACATAGTATCAATACTTTTGACTGCCCCGTTGATTTGGGTATCGCTAGCATTTTTGCTGAGTTGAGGAGGAGGGTCTTGGGTTCCATTAGGATTTTCTTAAGGATGTTTGTGGTCGTGTTGGATTGGCGTCCTATCAGACTATAAAAGTGAGGGGAGTCTCCCTGTGGCTGTAGACACTTGTGCACTATAATACCTCCCTTCTTTTTAGGCTAGCCTTCTTCGATATTGGCGCAATGGCCGAAATTCCATCTGGAGGATTAGTTTATTATAGTCAATTCTTATAATCAAATAAATAAATAAATATATACGGACAAATCACACTGATTGAGCTAGCCAAACTAAGTTCGAGACTTGTGTTATGGGATACTAACTCAACGATACTATATTTATACTAGATACTTATACTTATAGATAAACATCCAAGACCCAGGTCAATCAGGAAAAGATCGTTTTCCATCATGACCTGGCCGGGGATCGAACCCGGGGCCTCCACGTGGCAGGCAGGCGTGTTGACCGCTGCGCCACGGAGATCGGCATTATCAAATATGTGTATAATTTACTCTTTTTCTCCTTCTACTCAGCCTATAGAGGTCCACTGTTGGACAAAGGCCTCCCCCAACGCATTCATTCCATTGGGGGGCATTGCCTTAATCCCCACGCTTGGCAGGCGGGTTGGGGATAGCAGTAGTTTGTTATTCCACAGGAGAAGCGCTGCTGCCTGCTTCCCTGGTGACAGTTCCCTTAGTCGCCTCTTACGACACCCACGGGAGGACATGGGTTGATATTCTAAACCTGGTACCACACGGGGGAATATAATTTATAAATACCTTTCTTTTCTTCTTTTATTAATTACCTTTCGTCATACTATTATCGTAATATTCAATGTTGCCCGGTGACATGATTACGAAAACTTAAGAAAAGAATTTAGATAACGCAAACCCTTTGAGAGTGGACACACCATATAAATATGAATTAGTAGGCCGACTTCATTCAAAGGTTGTACCACCGCTGTGCTTTTGTGTATGGTCCCTATTAACTGCTTCAGAAGTTCATAGTATTTTTTATCCCGACCGCTGGTGACATCTATTGTTAGTTTGACTTATAAGTGGGTTTTTTTTGAGTTATTATGAACACTTCGACCTTCCTGAGGCGTTGATCGTATTATACTGGTGTATTTTGACACATTGCTTTATATTGTTTATGAGTTTTTGTGGTCATAAATTATTTTTTTGAGCTTCGTGGTGATATTTGACGAGGATTCAATGGTGTGATTTGGGATTAATGTGGGATTATGATTTATGAGACACTTTTTGTGGTGTAGCTTTGTAAGCGTGTTTGTTACCATTTTTGGTATCTTATGAAATCATTTTGGTATTAAATATCAAAGTGATTTCATAAGATCTCTGCCCTCTTACTGAATTTATTTAACATAACGTGATGAGTTTAGTATCAATAGTAGGCTCAATTGAGTATCACTAAGATAAAATTTGTATCTAAGTATGATTTAATGTTCTTAGGTAGGTACATGATCTGGGAATAATTTGTGGGCTGTTCCATAGATTTTGAACGGTCTTGCATTTTTTTTTTTTTATAAATGTATACTAGTTTGGAATTTTTTTGTCGGTTAGGTACAGACAACAGCACATTAAGCTACTAAAATCTGTCAGATTTATTTAGTAGATTTTAAACTTTATTTCTAAAGCATTACCGTGCTTGACCTGCTGCCATCCGTACGATGGTGTACGTAAGATGGGTGGACCATGGAAGGCCACGCTCCTTTGAAGGCCATCTAGTAAGAAATCGTAGTTATTGACATTTAAAGACATATTCCTTCTACTACACACTAAGATCCTTCAACCTCAAGTCCACAAACGTGACGGCATGTCGATTGCATCGCTATTGTGGCAGTGCGATCCAATGTTTCGTAGGCTTCGGTCGTCGACGTTACAATTGTTATTCGCGCGTACAGCAAAACGTAAGTTTTTAGTCAATAGCCTACTATTATTTCATATATTTATAATAACTGTACTTAGTGATGAAATAATTTATTTTGATAAGGATTAATAGTATGAGTAAAATAAATGCGTATAAACAGAGTCTAAAAAAAATTCAAGATTTTTAAATAACAAAAGGCCTCACTCGACATAGATAGGTATAATGTGTCGCTGACTTTTTTGTAGATATTTATAAGATCTACAAATAATTAGATAATTTTATAATTCTATCTTTTATAGTTTAGGAAGCCTACGCAAAATACGTAACTTTTTAGTTGATTTTTTACACGTTGTGTTCAAAAATCCAAATATCTTGCGGAACACATTTTTTTTTCCAAAATAAAATTTAACCTATGTTATTCAGTGATAATGTAGCTTTCCAATGAAAAAAGAATTATCAAAATCGTTTTTGAGTTTATTCGTTACATACAAAAATACAAATCGTTCCTCTTTATAATGAGCGGCTTGTGGCTTAGAAATTTGGTCCCGGCTGTCATTCGTGAACCTTTGACAGTCGGATCGTTAGGGGAAGAAAATCTGACAACCAATCTTATTAAAGGGCAATATTTGGGCTGTCAAGGTCAGACATGCCAATCCACATGAAATCTGCATCCAGTGTAGCCACCATGAGTTTTCATTACGAGACTCGATCGTCGATATCGACATTTGACTCATCGATTGGCCCGCTTCAAGGTTGTAAGAACTCACAACCAATGAGAGCGCCAAACGCGGTCAGAGTCTCGTAATTAAAACTCATGGTACCCACACAGTTAGATCGAGACTAGGGTCGGTAGTTGGGGTTGGTAAACTAGTCCCCATTCCCTTGAACTAAATTTAAAAGTAAGTGAAACTGATCCCCATTCCCTCGAACTAAATTTAAAAGTAACTGAAACTGGTCCCCATTCCCTTGAACTAAATTTAAAAGTAACTGAAACTGGTCCCCATTCCCTTGAACTAAATTTAAAAGTAACTGAAACTGATACCTATTCCCTTGAACTAAATTTAAAAGTAACTGAAACTGGTCCCGATTCCCTTGAACTAAATTTAATAGTAATTGAAACTGGTCCCCACTCCTTGAACTAAATTTAAAAGTAACTGAAACTGGTCCCCATTCCCTTGTACTAAATTTTAGTTCAGTGCGGCTTATTCTTTCTATCTCATATCATTTAGAAAAGGATAGAAGATTATATTATTATATATTATTTTAAATATTGACTTATTTTGGTTTTAGTCGCGTCAAAAATTTCTATGGATATATGTATAATATCTTAATTTGGCAGGACTAAATTAATATTATATTTTATCTTCGTTCGTTTTTTTATTAATTAGAAAGAAAAGGTTTCACTGAGCTTTATTTTAGTTTAGTTTGTGAACAAGGGAATCGGCACTGCCATAAAAATGAAAATTCATTTAATTTTTATTCAATCAGAGAAAAGAAAGAATTCAAAAGATAGTCGTTAAATTAGAAAAAAATGTTTCTAGTAGGTATTAATTATGAATCCATTATTATACAATTATATATACACTAATTATAGTTTAAAAACTTAGTAAGAAGGTCGTTATTACCTAAGTAGTTAATAAATTATAACAATTAAATTTCATATTCTTTTCGATGTTTTGAAAACAACATATTATTGAGAAATTGTCGTCTTGGAAATATTTGTTTTCATTTGAAGATCAATTAAGTACGTTTTCATGGTTGTTTTAGAAATCTGTATGTTTTTGGCGTCACATAGGTACTTACGACTTTTGTAAAATACATATCATTTATTGATTTGGTATTCTGTGTGATGGTAATGTATTAAAACAGAAGTATAACACCTGTTCCTTAGTCGGTATCTTTTAGGCAAGATACTTTGGTAAACCCTAGATGGATAGAGGGGAGGACGGGGAGAGAGACGGGGAGTATGTTCTAAGTTCGGAGCTACATATAAGTAAGTATAGTTCAATATGTGTGTAGCTCAAGCTATCCTAAACTGCCAAATATTCCTATTCAACCGATAATCTAATACTTACTTGACAGTTTCGGGTAGCTTGACCTGTTGTGGTCCGTACATACAAAATCTATGGTCACCCCAATAATTGGATTCCCGATCAAGAGTAACCTCCTGTTGATTTACTTTTACTATTGACTAAATACATGTCGACACATCTCCTTTATAATTAGATAAAAGTAAAGTGAACCAACGTTAACTAGATTGCCACAAAAACTACGTCACACCTTACACTTAAAGCCGGTGTAGACAGGTGACAATAGCGCGGCGAGCCTTTGAAGACGTCTCGCGTAACAAGTGTGGTAAGTACCAATTGGGGAGCGGGGGAGAGGCACAAAAGACGCGCACAGTAGCGGGCTTCCGTGTCACCGACAGCGGTAGTGCTTGGAACACACACAGAATACAACTGGTGAAGGAATGTTTAGGTGACCAATGGGAATCATTTCAATATACCTAGTGATTTTTTTCTAGACGGTCGTCATTGGCGGCTCCAAAACCGTTCTTCATAACTGTTTGCGGCTAAATACCGTTATTGCAAATGTTCCGGTATTGAAATTGGGTAATGAGATATTATTGTATATAAGTATCCAAAGTTAACTGGCGTAATTGAAATCACTTTATTCTGTAAAAAATATTAATTAATAAGTAACATCATCATCATCATTTCAGCCGAAAAACGTCCACTGCTAGACATAGGCCTCCTCTAAGAATCTCTACGACGACCGGTCCCTGCGCCATCCCGCATCCAGCGGTTTCCCGCGACCTTTACCAGGTCGTCAATCCACCTTGTCGACCACTCGAGAACCCGTCAGCCCCATCGGGCATCGGTCTTACGGGCAATGTGCCCGGTGCATGTCGGGCGTCGGTTACTCCCGTTCTTCTGCGGATCTCCTCATTTCTCATTGATCACGCATTAATAAATAACAAAGAGAGACAATCGATTCTGCAAATTACTTAAGTACCTACTTAAAAATTTAAACATCGTTATAGATATTTTAGTCTATGGTTAGCGTTGCCATTGCGACATACCTAATAGTTTGTGGCGAGGCGCTCATAGGCCACGGTAAACAATTAGGTAGCATAATTTAAAATCCTTTGACTTTGTATGCCGCCGCCCGCCTGCCGCCCGTTTTAACTTCAAGTTATGAAAAGACAAAATAGTAAGTAATATTATGGAATTTTAAAACTGACAATACTAACTTATGTTACATTCTTCTTCCTACTCAAATCGTTCTCCTCATTACGGAGGGTCGTGATGTCCCTGTGGAATTATCTTCTCCTTTACGTCAATTCGCCATCTGTTACTAACCCTGTCCGTGAGTATAGCATCATGCAGAACGGTGTCCAGAGATGAACGAATTTGGTCAGTCTACCTTATTGGTCTGCAACGTCTACAACACCGTCCATCTACCTTCCCAGTAACCATTAGATGTTCGAGGTTGTCTCCATCTTTTCTGGCAATATGGCCCAAATTTTTAAAATGTTGACAATGTATCCCACATTGTTAATGCTTAAAAATATTTTTTAACAATCAAATAAATCATCATATGCCTAATATTTTTCTAACTATATTAGTGTCCGTTTTCAGGCTAACCGGATGTACCTAACTGAATATCAATATTTTACATCGAAGCTCTGCCTTTCTTACCTCCACAACCCAATTATTAGGTAATACATACTACGGGTACCTACTCCTTGGTAAGACTGACTGTCAGACATTCGGGCTTCTGACTACCCGCAACAACTGTTTTTTTTTAATATAATTATAAACTAGTGAGTGCTGCACCGCAATCCCGCCTGATGGTAAGCAGTGATGCAATCGTTTATGGTAAAGCGCGCGACATAACCCGAAGAATTGCAACACTAGATTGAACACTACATTGCCCGTAGGACCGATGCCCGATGGGGCCGACTGGTTCTCGAGTGGCGACCACGCACCGGAAGACGTAGCGTGGGTAGGTCCTCGACAAGGTGGACCGACGACCTGGTGAAGGTCGCGGGAAACCGCTGGATGCGGGAGGCGCAGGACCGGTCGTCGTGGAGAACCTTGGGGGAGGCTTATGTCCAGCAGTGGACGTCTTTCGGCTGAAATGATGATGATGATGATGAAAGCGCGCTAGTTTATTAAGAGCCTATGCACTCAATAAACTGAGTGAATACGAAAGTAGACGACAGTTGATCGAGGTGTTGCAATGTTAAACCCAACAATACGACCAACGATGTTGCGTCAGAGGGAGATTGATTTGGAGATCCTCTACGACCAAATGCCCGACACAACAACATTTGGCACTTTGCACCCGGTACACATCGCAACACAACTGCTCAGACCCGTCCTCCGTACATAAATATGTATACTAATATATTTTATTACTACCTATAGATACTCTAGGTAAAAGCGGACCCCAGACTCCAAAGCTGAAAAAAGAAAGCTTCGGATGCGACTGTGATGTATTGATGATGACTATAGGTAGTTTCTTGTTTCCATTTTTGTTCGTAAATAATATTTACCTAGTAGTCCTACATCTTTAAACTCGTTTTTGTTTATTATTCATTAATTAAAGAACCCATAACTACGTCGTTGTTGTTCTATAGGTACTACTATGTGATTAACTACTAAATAACTGCTTATGTTTACCTACATACCTTATGTTTACCTACATACCTTATGTTTACCTACATACCTTATGTTTACCTACATACCTTATGTTTACCTACATACCTTATGTTTACCTACATACCTTATGTTTACCTACATACCTTATGTTTACCTACATACCTTATGTTTACCTACATACCTTATGTTTACCTACATACCGTGAGGCGGGATCCTGGTGATCTGCTATGCAGCTATTTGTAGTGCACACAACAGTCTCTCCCAAACTATCCCCCTTATTCATAAAAGATGTTTAAAGTTAACTAGTGATTAGCGATTCTTTAACCATACGTTTTAGACGTTTGCACGTCACTTAACTTCAATCTTCGTCTATGAATAAACCCCTTAAACACTGTGTTATATATTCGTAAAGGATGTTTTAAGTTAAGTGACTTTAAAAGGTCAAAATTGAATGGTTAAAGAATCGCTAATCACTAGTTAATTTTAAACATCTTTTATGAATATTGCTTTTTTTATTATTTTTTTTTATAATTTGCTTAAATATATACCCCCTGTATATGTTTAAGCAAATAAAAATCTTATCTTAGTTTTTAAGCTTGTCTAAAGGTTGATTTTTCCAACGCCAGATAATTTTATTATATTTTATTCAATTAATTAAAATTATATGTCGATGGAAAAGTTAACCCTAAATTATAAAAGGAGATGCCATTGTTTATGAAGAAAAAAACATTATTTCAATAGGACATTGTTATCACTTCGATTTAGGTAGGTACTAACAACTTGCCGAAGATTATATCTAAGTAATTAAATCGGTACCTTAAAGGTAAGTAAAGTTATGTAAAGCATCCTCAAAATGAAACCCATTATCTAGTCAACAATATATTCCCAACGAACACACTAACATTCATTGAAGTGCCAGAACAAAAAAAAAAACATTCATTGAAGACTTATATACTGCGTTATATACTCGACCCTAATGCTCAGTCATTGGTGAGCTTCACCGCGCATTCCCCTTCCGAGCAATTAACAGTTTATTGCTACCCTCATTGGTTACTTACAAAGCTTTAGACGCCATATGTTTAGGTAACAGCGCTGGTAATCACTTTCATGTAATGTATTTACTTAGTGGTTGCTTTTATATAGTGATAAGAAAATGATTATTGTGTAGAAAAGCTTAATGTGATACATTTGCATGACACGAAAGTGAACTCCATTATATTCAACTCCATTTAATAAAAGAAAGGTCCTGAGTCCCAACAGTGGGAACATTATCTATAGTATGTTAAGAAAACCCTGCCCGACCTGTGAAGGTGTTGTTAGGTATCGATAACTGATTCTACTAATGGATACAAAACCGGGCTAAACTTAAAAAAAAAATCCCCCTAAAAAAATAAATATTATTTCGCAAAAAGAGGTTACTTAAAAAATGTGCGTTCGCGGGCGGCGGGCGGCAGGGCACGCGGCACGTGGTCGCATCGCTATTCGCTCATAATAATACCGGTGTTGTCACTTTTTTAAAAATTACCAAATTTCGGGGAAGTTGGAATTAATTCGCGGGAAAAAAAGATTAATTCAAAATTCATTTGTATTGGTACTATGATGATTACGTAAAATTTTATATTATATTTGGCCATGTGTTTACCTAAACTTTATTATCCTTATGGGTCGGACAGGATTTTCTTAACATACTGTATATGCTAATTATACTTGCATTTTTAAATTAAAAATATTAAACTATTTAAGTTTCATAAATGATGGTTCTTAATTCCAACATTGATTATTCAGACTATTCAAAATATCGAAACTTCAAGGATGTTTAAGACAATTTGCAAATATACCTACTTATATAATTTATTTTGGAAACTAAACATTTACCTACCTACGTGATTGGGAAATTACTAAAAACCCACTTCTTTGTAATAACACCTTTGTCAATAAAAGAAGTCACATGGTTGGGTATAACATGTTATGATCCACAGATCCACATAGGTACTTAAATTCAATCCATTTAGGCATTTATGAATCATTAATGAGGCGGTTGGTAGTATCTAAGTATGAACCTATTTGCTCTTCCAAATATTAGGTAACGTATGGAGTATAGCGGACCCTCATTTAAATTATATTGATAAAAATAATTACTTAAACCATTAATGTTAAATTGTTTCTTTTTTATTAAAAAAAAAAAATAGTATCAGCTACAAGATGTCCAGTCCCTACTGCAGACGGCGCCTCTTCACGAAGTCAGTTCAACCATTTTGAAGGAAAATACTGGCTAAGTACTTACGCATGAAATACTCTCAGCTTACTAAAAGCAACCCATTAAGAACAATACACGGGTCTTTTTAATGATATCGAATCACACAGTTAACAATTGAGGTTACCTACGGCTTTTAAAAACATTCGCAATGTAAAACAAAACATAAATAATCATAGTTAAATAATATACCTCGCAGATAATACAGTATTAAAAAAAACTCCAGTCGTCAAGACAATGTATGAAAATCTCATAACTAATTAAACTCTAATTACACAAACCGTCCATTTTAATATCTCCAACGGAATGAAACATATTTTCACATGTTAAAACAATGGCTACCGACAGTTGCTCCGTATTTGCTTATCTTCCACATCAATAAATGCCTTTCTTTGAGCCGTTCCAAACTTTACTTATATACAATTTTAATTTTTATATCCGTCCAATATTCCATGGGATTTAATTTCATAACACTATAGACTTGCGTAGAGGTCTTATTATGTTTGTGAAAAGTTCTTAAATTAACGTATGAAGAATGTAAGTGTGTCTGGTATTAGATATGGGTGGTGATGGTCACGGGGTGATCACCATGTGTTTCCGTTGATGGCGTTTTAATTGCAGCGGGGCAAACACTCCGCCCTTGCGCGGTCTGCGTGACATTAACAATTTGTACCGTCCTTTTCCTTATGATTTTTCATTTTATAGATATTATTAATAAGGCATATAATTTTAATTGAATCAGATATGAAAATTAAGTTTTCAGAACACTTTTTTTTCCTGAAACAAACTTTCAAATCTTTATTTGAAATCTTATCAACAATGACGAAGCTTTTAAAGTTGCTGCTTACGGATATATAAGTCTGCACACAAGTTCTAATGACTGCGACAGCTCAAAGTCACGATCTGTCACCAGAGAACCGCCGAGAAAAAAAATGTAAAGGACAAAATTGTACCTATAAGAAATATGATAGATTTCTTAAACCGATACAACTGGTTGGTATCAGCAAACTCTGCTAGTAGGTAGCATAGATAAGTGGATAAGTGAAACGACTCACCATAACAAGTAAAGAGAGTGAGAATAGGGTAGTTGACTAAAAAAAAACTAATTAGTCCGTCAGTCAGATTTCCAAAAAATACTAGATAGGTACGTATTTTTTCTTTTTTCATATAAACAAAAAATGAAGACGACACAGTGCGTTGAAAACCCGTGTGAAGTCACTGCACGCTACACTCTTTAGCGAGGAGTGACGTTACCAGCCACCACTCCTGATCTTTGATGCCTTTTATATTTGTCAATTTTTATTGATTTGATAAACCAAAATATACATAAGTATCCAATATTTTTCTATAATCTGAATGACGGACTAAATAGAATCATTTTTTTTAACCCAATAAACATCCCTATTGTTTCAATATTTATTAAAACAACTAACTGCATAGGTTTTGATTTTATGGAATTATCGGGTAAACAATTATCCTATTAATCCTGTACCCTAGTTGCGTTGCATACTATTATCAGTTGGTAATCATTTTGAATCTTATTGCTATTCCATTGCTCCATATGTTTGAAAATGTATCTGCTCAACAACATAAATAATGCAATGAATATTGTTGAACTGTCAAAATGAAACCCCTTACTACTGATAATCATTTTTTTTTCCAATCTGGTTATAAACTTTCTGTGTGCGCCAAATTTTATCCAAATTTGTTTATTAGTTCTTGCGTGCAAGAGTACTAGAAACCTTCATTTATATTAGAAGTAGGATTCACAATATTATTGACAAAGTTTAACGATTCATCAGTCAAGTCCTCCCTTAACCCTTCAAATACTAACACACCTGTCTATGCATATTGTTTTGGTCAGATTCTTTTTAGTCCAGAGCCCTCCAAATTATGTGCCTTGGGTCTTAATGCTTTAAAATTCTAACAGTCGGCCATCAGAGCATCGCAAGGTGTGCGTTTGAATATGATTAGCAGCTTGTCAAAAGTGAGTTAAGGGTATAATGTATTCAAATTTAATCAGCAAAGGGTTGAACTTATAAATTTTGAAATAATTAATGAAGTTGGAATTGGTTTATAATAATTTTATAACAATTAGCTAGAAAATATAGTTTCTATTAGTCAGATGTAGGGTGTTTTCAATTATTAGATTAATGTAAAGAATCAGGCGTTTTTGGAGTATACTTGTAAAATTATTAGGTATCCCACAAAACATGGATTAATGTAAGGATGCCAATTATGAGATACCATTTCTATTTTTGACTGTAAAAGCTGTCACATTTGAAGCATTCTGAGATATCATTTTAGATGGCAAATCTAATGTTCTTTAAATGAACTATTTAGGGCTAAATACAATATTTTTCTGGCAAATGGTCTCCTATTATGAGATATTAGGGGTTTCTAATAGATAAAGATAGTATTTCATATTAGGTTCCTTAAAATTTTAGGGGTAAACAAACAATATAAACTATATTGATGTCATTATAATCACATTTTTTTGTTACTTATTAATGAAATATTATAGACAAACGTCAGTCTTAATATTTTGAAAATTTAATCATGAACCTTTAGACTAGCAACAGTCTTCAGAATAAAGATTTGAGCTTTGCTCACTTTTCATAATCACATTTAGAATTTTTTATACAAATATCGAAAGAAAAGTTATAAGAGTGGTAACAAAAATCAAAAATCTCTTTTAAAATATTGTAAGTCTTATCATAATCTCATTTAAGCATCAAGAACACACGATCCGATGCTACTTCTCCACAATCTAAGCTAATAATAATCTACTGGAAAAGTTTCCGCTGCAATAGGGACATTCAGCATCACATTCATCCCCACTGCTATTTGCGAGCTCTGACGTGTCATCGTCTTCGGAACTGGAACTAACTTCTGCAACTTTTTTCTTTTTCAATTGCACACACAGTGTAACAAGTCAGTTTTGCGAAAACCATTTACAGAGCTGGTCTCTGGTCTTCCTTTTGATGGGAAGCATCTAAAACAAAATATGGGGTTTTTCCCAATACCAATAATAATTGTTATTTTAGTACCACAATATGAGATATCTCATTTTAGGAACCCCAGCATATCTCATGTTAGGAAAACAACAATTTTATTTTTTGTTTCAAAAGAAAACACAATAAAACGGCATATTTAGGTACATCTTAAAATTGATCATATAAGTTACAAACCTAATATATATTAAGAGCTTTTAACGTAAATATAAAGTTGTTACATATCTTGTAAACATATGACGAAAAATATTTGGTTTTACGATAGTGTAATAACTTATATATTCAGGTTCTTCGATCGCCGGTGGCCGGCACGCACTGGCAGACGTTTAGCGGTATTGGTATGTTGATTCGAGCGATACTAGCACCAAATGGCTTATGCGATTAGTTTGACCAATACCTTGCTATCACATACTAAGTGCCTATCTCATAATGGGCATCCTTACCCTATAACTATTTACTGTCATAGTCAACAAAAAATTGTTTATACCATTACAATTTTAAAATAATGTTATACTCATATCTAAGGTTAGTGTAACAATTTCTTATAGAACCGCATGCCTATGCGCATGTGACTTCACTCTCCTAACTAAGTTATCATTGACAAAACTGTTGAAGGATGGTTCTATACAATTGACTGGATTGGAATAGCACAAGTCCATTTACCTGGATTTCAATCACTAGGTTGGAACTGTCAGAGCACTAATTTTGTATTGTTATTAGGTATTAATTCCCTTGTCTCTCTCTCTTGTAATCTCATCAGGTGCAATCTATGTAGGTACAATATTGTGTCTTACGTGTATTTTGTTGATTCAAATTACGTCAACTTCGTGTAGTTCGTCTGATTTTGATCACTATGTTATACCTACATAATGCGTTGATAGCAAAAGTCGTGATTAGTATGGTAAGGACTTGGTTTCGAAGGAAGGAATAATTAAGTGGTCGTAGTGAAATAGCGATAGCATCATGACTTGAATACCTACCAGCATCGCATTGTTTCCAGCGAGGGTTATCAATTATGAAATATATACCTACTAGACAAGTTATATACCTACTAGGTATTTATGAAATGAAATGAAATCGTTTATAAAGCAAGTAGGATCATCGATCACTTTTTTTTAACTAGATGATGCTGGCTTTTCCTAACTGACTACCTCTGAGAAGGAATAGCCGAAACAAACTCAGGTACAATTTGTCTAGTGATTATATGATTGCCGCAATGATGCAATGAGAGCCGGTTGGTTGACAACCGGCTCTCATTGCATCATTGCGGCTTGGTAAATACTTGTACATGATTTAAAATCGTTTAATGAAATACGTCTCGATTCGATACTATGGGAACCGTTTGGTGGAAATCGTCCTTATTACTTACACACTTCACATACTGGAGTTTATTTAGAAGCGTGTCATAAGCATACATAAACACAACATATATATTTTTTTAATGTAAGCAATATTTATAAAATAAAACAGACTATCTTTTAAATTACAAGTGATTAACGGGTATAGTAGCCTCAATGACCTTGTGCATGTGGGCGGAGCTAAACGCCGTACTCCCGAATTCGTAAAATGCGCGCGGTGGCGCGCTAAACTAAAACGACAATCAAAGAATATCCAGAGATGCAGACAAGCCGCGTGTAGGTCGCGATTTGTGCCTACGATTTCAGACGGGGGTATGGATGCAAGACGATAAATGTATATTTTGCATTAATAAATGGTAATATCGTACTATAATATATTTTTAGTATTCTTGATCAATGTTTAAATAAAATCAAGGAGTGCTCGTTACACAGTTTAATGGCCGATCGCAGACTGACAGACATTTGTAAAACAAGTACCCACACATTATAATATATCATAACATTAACATAAAAAATAATGGTAGATGGTAATATCTACCGATTCAACATATTTGAATTTTTTTTTCACTACTTTTCAGTATATGAGTATCATGTCTTTGCAGTGTCCTTGAATTAATTACTAATGCGAATAACATAAACGAGTTCATCGCGTTAACGTAAACCAAACGCGCACTAGGCACTTTGTGATATTTTTATTAAAAAAAAAAAAACGTTGAACCTAGTTGTCACTAGAAATTACTTTTATCGTGGGTGCATTTTAAAACATATAAATTCACAGACACAAACAGCCAGACCCGGAACAACTACTTGTAGGACATGTTCTGAATATTTGTTCCGCGCGGGAATTGAACCCGCGACAAGCAGCGCAGCAGTCAATAGCTTAACCGCTGCGCTAACCGTGCTTTATATAGATGCCTTGAGATTACAAAGCGCGTAGTTTCGGCCGTTTTCCATAAAGAGATAGTACCCTATTTATACTGTGTCAGTGACGTCGGATTGAATGTACTTCGTCGTAATGAGGTTTCAAATAAAACACGAGTTATTTTAAAATCTGTAAATTTTAATTCTTCGATCCAATAAATAACATGCGAGATTATAGGCATATCTAAAGCTGCAGAAATTTCTTGCAGTTGAGAATGGCCACAGTCTATTTCTATTGTTCCTACGACTGCACAGCTGATATTGATTTCTGTAGGATGTGCAAAATGTTTCCATACACATACGGCATTTAAAAATAAATAGGGAATGTAGTCCCACTTGTCGTTCTCCAACAATATCCACAGATCCTAAACCACAGTCTATAATTCTCCGTGCTTGGCAATTTTCTTTAGTTCTGAATAAAAGTAAGCAATATTAATTATGCGTCGCCCTTCGATGAAACAAGCTTGAGATTTGTTGAGGTTTTGGTGATATTTTGAGCTAAAAAAAGATATAACATACATTTTAATTAACCCTTGCAACACTGTTAGAGATTTTTGTCAAGGAATTAAGAATTTATCAAGAAAAATTAATTAAGAATTAACAAAAAAAAATTTTTTACAGGTATATGATATATTTGTAAACTAAAAATATAGGTTGTAGGACATGCAGGCATAATTTTACCTGAATGATGATGATGGAACTTGCGTCGTTTTTTTGTGCACATAGAGATATATAATATTATCATTTTCTTGACGACATTCTGTATGGATGTCTGACCTAGAATCAACTGCGTTAGTGTTCGACCTAAAAAGCAAATTAAACTTTTAAGTTCTGTCGATTGGTTTCTTTCTCTTCTTTTCTGTAAGTCGAAAAATGTTATTACAATATTATTTGTGAAAAACAGAATATATATATATATATATATATATATATATATATCCTACAGTATGTTAAGAAAACCCTGTCCGACCCGTGAAGGTGTTGTTAGGTATCGATAACTGATTCTACTAATGCATACAAAACCAGGCTAGCTTAAAAAAAAATCCCTCTAAAAAAATAAATATTATTTCGCAAAAAGAGGTAACTTAATAAATATGCGTTAAGCACCCTTCCGCGGGCGGCGGGCGGCAGGGCACGCGGCACGTGGTCGCATCGCTGTCGCTATTCGCTCATAATAATACCGGTGTTGTCACTTTTTTAAAAATTACCAAATTTCGGGGAAGTTATTTCAAAATTCATTTGTATTGGTACTATGATGATTACGTAAAATTTTATATCATATTTGGTCATGTGTTTCCTTAACCTTTATTATCCTTACGGGTCGGACAGGGTTTTCTTAACATACTGTATATATACGGACAAATCACACAGATTGAGCTAGCCCCAAAGTAAGTTCGAGACTTGTGTTATGGGATACTAACTCAACGATACTATATTTATAATAGATACATATATAGATAAACATCCAAGACCCAGGCCAATCAGGAAAAGATCGTTTTCCATCATGACCTGGCCGGGAATCGAACCCGCGGCCTCCACGTCGCAGGCAGGCGTGTTGACCGCTGCGCCACGGAGGACGTCAAAAAAATTTACTGATAACTGTGACATTCCAAGCCCGCCAGCCCGCGTCCATCGGCTTCGGCTACTTTAAACAATTACATATAGAAATAAAATATTTACAGGAAGAATCATTTAAAATAATCCAAGTAAGAGTTTTTATTACACATTTTTGCTAATATCGCAAAAACTAAAAGTCCTATCAACTCAAAACTTTTTGTAAAACTGTTTTTACACCAAAACCTTTAATTGAGTCCTAATTTTTGGTTTATATCACCATAAACAAAAAATCACATTTTCAAGTTACGTAAATTTCTAATAAGATTTTTATTTTTAAATCTCCTTACAAACCTATAAATTATAATCTAAGTGCGAGTGTTTACTTACCTGAATAGAGTCTTCTATATTATCAGCGGATGTAGTTAGTCGGATTATTGCCTTTCAAGTCTAAAGATTTCTGTCTAGATTTCTTGGAACAATTCGTAATTGTTTAACTTCAATTGTAAAAGAAAAATGGTTACAAAAGCTAATAGTAATTATAAAGAAAAATACAGTAATATGTAGGTATAAATACAAGAGTATAGGTAGATAGATACTTACGCCACCAGACGCATCTTCAATTCTCATTTGCGAGCTAATCTATGAACGTACACTGACACGATTCGCTCGTAAATATTTGCACTCACACAGACAACCACGCGTAGTCGGCGATAGCCGGAGCAGAGCAGCAAGCGACACAACCCTCCCGTCTGAATGCTAACGCACGACTGCCGCCCGCGCCCGCGCAGAGCACCTCTAAACCTATGTTTCAAAATAAGGATATTTTCTTGGCAAATGTTGATGGATTTAAATACGCTCTTGCATATCTGTAGTACTTCTGACCGCGAATTTTTCAGTGTAAAAATATTTCCACACATCAATGCCGTTTAGAAGTAATAACGAATATTAGCCAAAAATAGCGTTTTGGTAACTATTTTTTTAAGGCAAAAGGCAAAATCCTACGAAAAAATCATCTTTAGTAAATGTTGTACATGAATCAATAGACAAGATATATTTTTTTCAAATCTCAAAACCAAGCCGTTAATTAGAAATTAGATTCCTAAAGTGACCATTTTACGCTACTAAATGAGACTAAGGCCCTTAAAATACTTTTAATCATAAAGAAAGATCACAAATAACTTCTTAAAATATACACTCGAAGTCCGAACTAATTGTATCAGTGATAACAAAACCAAACAATTTACAATATCTATTAGCATATACTTAAGTGTTTCGGATCGATGAAAAGAATGAGTACTGATATCTGATGGAGATAGTGATAAGCCACCCTCATAGTACAGTATAGGTACAACTGTCAGATCCGTGGGGGTGCTAAATCGTCCCTACAACTTATTAACATATCAGTTTTACATTGTTTTGCATAATTAAGTAATTATGCAAGACAAGTGTCTTGTAACTAAATTGACGTTTGTTTGATTTCTGTTGTAAAACGTTTAATGATGACGATAACTTTAACACTTGCATACCTAATAAAGCTTGGTGTGAAAGCATTATAACGTTTTCGAGTTTCTTTATCGCGAAATATTGAATGCTTAGCACATTATTTAACTTTATTTCATTGTAGAAAGAGCGTAACTACCGAGTTGACTTCTAATAGAGAAGTATGGAAGAAAAGACAAACTGTACCGACACCAAACAAATTGGGATAAGGGCCGGGAATAATGCCTTTTTTTTGTTTTGGACGGGAAATCGTCAAATGACCTTTTCTGCTTTGGGCGGAGCGGAAGGGCGTGTCAAACTTTTACTGACTAAAACCTACCCGTGTCCCTACACTTGCCTGTGCGCCAGGGCAGCGGTTTCTTTTTAACCAACTCGCTACTCTGACCCAGGAGGCATTGGTCTTCGTGGGTCCCGTCACGGTGCGCTGACATCTCTTTGAGGCGCGCGTGAAACGCGTCGTCGACTCGGGCCTGGTCCTTACCGGGCATGCAGGCGGTGAGCAGTGGGCAGCTCACCGCCCGCAACCCCGCGCCTACGGTGACTGGAAGTCCTATGTTGTCTTCCGACCAGGGCGTCTTGTTATGCCCACTAACAGCATGTTGTTCAGTAGGGGCCGGTGTTCCGGCGACCACGTGGCTTAACTATAACTCAAATTGTCATACCAACACAATTAAATAAACTAGTTAGCACATGAGTCATTACGTGACCACGTTTTACCATCCTATATCACATGCCACGCTGAAATGTCCGACATTTCAATGACATTTTACTATGAACAGCATTGAATTGTCTCGCATTGTCGCCTCACAAATTGTTAAACGTAAACATGTGCGAGTTTTGTGTGCAATGTTCGTGTTTCCTCATCAAGATAGGGAGCGCAGTCAATTGTTGGAAGTGCACTTTGTTGTTACAGAGGTAAATACACACTCCGAACGGTAATTTTCCTATGACGCGCGTGTTTTACGACGCGATCTGTTTTGTACAACACGCGAACAGATACCGCCAGCTATTAATGTCGTACTCAGACATTTTATCTGAACATGCTCAATTAACAGTATGGGATGGACTCTTCATTACTTTTGAACGACAGTGACCTTTTGTCTACAAATGAAGTTTGATGTTCAGTCTTACTATAAATGTATTTTTTACATCAGGTTTTTAATGTGACCGTCTGACAGCAGATAAAATTATTGTCGATATACAGATAACGCCCTGTATACTAAAATTCTAAATGAACAGGTTACATGAATAAAGTCAATACATACCTACACATCTTGAACGCACGTAATACATTGATAATAAGCTTCTATAAAATGAAAGGACTAGCAAGCATGTTCGGGATATTTATCAAGTTAAACGTTATAACGTGTCTCACCCTTCCTCGAAAGTATTGAAAAGTCAGTAAATTAATAGCTATAAAACTCCATCATATGCAAATAGTGGCATCCCCCCGGCTTAGCGTATCTAGCACATCACGGCTCCCACCGTACGTCTTGTTTAAAATTCGTTCCACCGCGACTCTGATATGCAAATAGCGGGCGACAGTCGAATACAAAAAGCTCGAGCGCGGTGGCAGCGAGTAAATCAATCGATCAACGCCGGATATACTCGTAGAAATACGTCTTCATTGTGTTCATTAGCGTCGTCGAGAGCCGCGAGCCGGGCCGGGCGGCCGCACCTGCCTCCACAATGTCCCGCATTCCGCAAAAAGTCCACGAAATTAAACACCCCTGCCGTTTAGTAAAATGATCTTGTTGTTACAGAAATAATGTTTTTAAGTGTTCTGTTTGATAGAGTGATATATGAGTACATGTTTTGTATTGTCGCGAGTATGGACATTTCACAAATTGTTTACGTCATGTCTTTAACTTATTACAATTGACTGACACTCATTTGCATGCAGATTAATCTACATAATATTCATATGAAATACACATTGTAAATGCAAAAACATCGCACAACAAGTACCTATCAACTTATAGTGTTTGTATATATGAAGATATACAGTATGTTAAGAAAACCCTGTCCGACCCATAAGGATAATAAAGGTTAGGTAAACACATGACCAAATATAATATAAAATTTTACGTAATCATCATAGTACCAATACAAATGAATTTTGAAATAATCTTTTTTTCCCTCGAATTAATTCCAACTTCCCCGAAATTTGGTAATTTTTAAAAAAGTGACAACACCGGTATTATTATGAGCGAATAGCGATGCGACCACGTGCCGCGTGCCCCGCGGAAGGGTGGTTAACGCAGATTTATTAAGTTACCACTTTTTGCGAAATAATATTTATTTTTTTGGGGGGATTTTTTTTTTTAAGTTTAGCCCGATTTTGTATCCATTAGTAGAATCAGTTATCGATACCTAACAACACCTTCACGGGTCGGACAGGGTTTTCTTAACATACTGTATATGATGATGATGTTTAATATATTTTTTTTTTTCCTCAAGATGTTTTCCTTCACTGAGGTGAAGGAAAACATCTTGAAGAAACCTGGACTTTATAAGTCTGAAATCGCCAACCCGCATTGAGCAAGCGTGGTGATTACGCTCAATCCTTCTTTGTATGAGAGGAGATCTGTGCCCAGCAGTGGGACGATAAAAAGGTTGATGATGATGATGATATATGAAGATACTTACTTATTATTTTTATTGGACATTGAGAGAGACACATACCTACTGTTGATTTTTCACAAAATCACTATTATTATGTAGAAAATAAATTAGCTACACAATTAAATGTGTAAATTTCTTATCAGTGGGAAGATTTAGATTTGATGATCTATGTAAGTATCCATCGAAACTACCAATGTGATCTTTCCAAAACGAAAGTAGAAAGTATCAAATACGGTTAATTTAATGATATATAACACTAGTTATATCATTAGATAATTATCAGAAAAGGACACGCATTCACCGAAGTTTTTTTCCACACTTTCAATAACAAGTTGAGGTGCTTTAGAGGCGTACAAAAAACACAATGATATTCGATTGAAAGCCGTTACGAGCTATTATGCTATTAAACACCCTAATTATAGATCAAACGCTGTAACCACAAAGGCTTCATCTCGCATCGAATTTTCGACTTTTGTGTCGTAAAATTCATGGTGGAAGAGCGGACTGTATATAAGCGGTTTTTTAAATTACTTCTTAAGTCCCGTTTGCTGGAGCTATTTGAGGCAATGAAGAACATTCGACTGTTTACTTACTGAGGGCGATGTGTGTTGGGCGATGCTCTATGGAGATGTCTAATAAAATGGATCGAACACTTCTTGAATGATATTTTAGTATAGATGTATACTGTGGTAAATGTAACTCGATGACGTGAAGTTTATTTAGTTTCTTGTCATCAACCAGTGCTGAAAATCCCAACCTGAATAAATATTAAATAAGTATTACATCCGCCTTACCATTGTGCGATTTATATGCGTAAATAATTAATTAACAGTAGGTAGGTGAATTTCAGCATGTCTATAAAATTAAGGTGTCGGTGAAATAACGAACGTAGGGATTAAATAAATTTATCCTCTTTATTTATTATTTTATCTTCAATATCACTTTGTGATGTGATGAAATAAAATAGGGATGGACATTAAGTAATTTGTTCCACTATCACAAAAAAAGCTGGTTATACCAAAACTTTAAAATACTTACGTTTGATCGTTTAAATCTGTCAACAAGTACGAGTACCCGATATATAAAGTTATTTTTTATATGCGAAACCTGATACACGTGTCCAGTATTTTTATGTAAAGAGACTAAGTATGTATGTATAAAATTTCAAAAAGATATCATGAAAAACCACAAAGTTATGAGCTTCTTATCTTACCTGGTTCATCATCATCATCATCATCATCATTTCAGCCGAAAGACGTCCACTGCTGGACATAGGCCTCCCCCAAGGTTCTCCACGACGACCGGTTCTGCGCCTCCCGCATCCAGCGGCTTCCCGCGACCTTCACCAGGTCGTCGGTCCACCTTGTCGGGGGCCTACCCACGCTACGTCTTCCGGTGCGTGGTCGCCACTCGAGAACCCGTCGGCCCCATCGGACATCGGTCCTACGGGCAATGTGTCCAGCCCACTGCCACTTTAGTGTTGCAATTCTTCGGGCTATGTCGGTTACTCTCGTTCTTCTGCGGATCTCCTCATTCCTGATTCGATCGCGCAGTGAAACCCCAAGCATAGCCCTCTCCATTGCCCTTTGAGTGACTTTGAGCCTTCTCATAAGGCCCATTGTTAGCGACCACGTCTCAATTCCATAAGTCATCACTGGCAACACACACTGGTCGAAGACTTTTGTCTTGAGACACTGCGGTATTTCGGACGAGAAGATTCTTCGTAGCTTCCGGCTGGGCTGCTTTCGGGAAGCTTACCTGGTTGCCCCAACAAAAATACAGTCAACGCAAGCGCCGACAGCGGCGCGGCGCGGGGTACCTGTCTCACGCGCCTAGTACTATGATCTAACGTCAGCTGAGTTGTGCGCTCGGTAACCACACTGCAACAATTTCCAAATGTATTTGGGAAAAATTATAACATGGTGTAAAAATGACTGGAATCGGAAAAATGAAAGGAGAACGAAACCGCATATTGAAATTAACGTGTGTAGTACACGTTATTGTGTTAAAATGTTTCACTGTTCAATAAGAAGTGAGCTGAATAAAGACCAAATATTCCTTAAATCCATTGTTCACATTATTAGTCCATTTCATATCATAAACCACAAGCCGCAGATACTTTTGAATATTTTTGTTGTGATTATTTGAGTTATTTTACCTGTTATTTTTCAGTTCCCACGTAGCTGGCAAGCTGTTCGTAAAACCTTGGCTTTTGTTCTGGATGCTAATTAGGTATATTTGTGCTGGATGATAAATAATAATTATTATTGTGCTGTGCTTTCTGTTTGTAATCTCTTGTATGCGTTATATTTTGTATTTGTATTGTTTTATATATGTAATGTTTTGCATTTGTATTGTTTTGTGTGTACTATGTTTTTGATTTATATTGCTTTAAGTACCTATTTATGTGTTGTAGAATTTAGTAAGCTAACATAGAAGTAAGTTTAAAATTGTTACTAACATAATAAGACTGATACTGGAATAAATAAAAAATTATTATTATTTATTATTAAATTATTATAGTGCGTCAGTGTCTTAATTGGGAGTGTTCAATCTCTGAATTTTTAAATTTAAGTTCAATGCATCCTTTTCTTTCAATTATTGATTAAGAGAAGGACAGAAAATATTAGTAGGTATTATATTAGTAATAAATATTAATTTAGTCCTGTAAAATTAGTCAATGGCGCCGATTCTGCTGTTCACAAACTAAACTAATTTTAAGTTATGTGCATCTTTTTCTTTCCATTTCGTTGAGAAAAGGGCAGAAGATAAAATGTCAGTTTAGACCTGTCAAATTAGTGCGCTCCTGACGTAAACTGGCGTATTTTTAGTCGCCATGTTTATAATCGCGTCTAAATTATCTGAAATGAAATGAAATCGTTTATTAAGCAAGTAGGATCACTGAGCATTTTTTCACGTCATATAATCGTATATATATATTAAACTAGATGAAGCCGGCATTTCCTAACTGACTACCTCTGAGAAGAAATAGCCGAAACAAACTCAAGGATCATCATCTTTTTTCAAGTCCAGACATTAAAAATTAAAAGGTTCACAATAATTTACGTCATAATTACGCATATTGCTTAATAACAATGCTTAACAGACCGAGCAGCTCAGTCCCAAGCTTTTTTGTCTTCTAAATAATCTGTGATTTTATAATACCTCTTTTTGCAAAGTTTGGCCTTTATATATAGTTTTTAAATCGTTTAATGGGTAAGTTTCGAATGTCCATGGGAAGCTTGTTGTAAAAGTGTATACATTGACCCATGATCGAGTTGCCTACTCTGTGGAGACGAGTGTGATGTACAGTAAGATTTTTTTAATTTTTTTTATACGGTCAAATCATACAGATTGAGCTAGCCTCAAAGTAAGTTCGAAACTTGTGTAACTTGGCGTCAATAGTTAATCCAAGAAAAACTGTCGACTCGACAGGGATCAACTCTACTCCAGTCAGTTGAACATTGGTACTTAGCTGCCTGACATTTGGCGTAGAAAATTTAATCACTTTAGTTTTTTTTTCATTTAAAAGAAGGTTATTTACATTAAACCAATGGACAACTTCAGAAAGTGCATTGTTAACTTCGACAAAATTTGCTAGCTGACGCTTGACTTTAAAAATAAGAGAAGTGTCATCCGCGAACAATACTATGTTGTGATTATCCCTCACGTGATGAGGTAAATCATTAATATAAATTAAAAACAAGAAATAACCTAAAATTGAGCCCTGCGGAATGCCCATGGTGACCACAGTTCCTACAGATCTCTTGCCATTAACATCAACCCTCTGAATTCGACTATTCAGATAAGAAGTCAGAAGGTCGAGAGCTCTGTCCCACGAACCATAATGGTACAATTTCCTAATAAGAATATCATGATGTACGCAATCAAAGGCCTTGGACAAATAACAAAAAATACCAAGAGCATTTTGCGATTTTCCCAAACCCTAAATATGTTCTTTAGCAACGCCACGCTCGCATCTGTAGTTGAACAACCCTTTGTAAAACCAAATTATTTCACGTGCAATAAATTATGTAAGTTAAAGTGCCTCAACAACTGTTTCAAAATTAATTTTTCAAGCATTTTGCTCAAAGTTGGTAATGTCGAAAATTTGTGGGATCAGTTGTACTACCAGATTTGCACAGTGGAATTACTTTGCTAAGTTTCGTCAAATCAGGAAATATACCAGATGTGACACAGGAATTTAAAAGAATTGCTAAGAAAGATGCGATAACATCTATTATTGAAGCTATAGTATGTACTGACAGACCCCAATCAAGATCCTTAAAAGATTCTATAATGTCTTTAGCAGACACAAACGTAAATTCAAAGTGTTTGTCACATTCTGGAACACAATCCTTTAGTATGGCGTAAGCAGAAATGGAGGAAGATGACAAAGTTTTTGTTGTTATTATTGGAATATTAGTAAAAAAATTCTCAAACTCAGTTGCTACCTTCAAGCCCGCCTTTTTATCTTCATCATTAATTTTAAGATGGAAATCGCGATTTTTTACTTTGGTTCGTTTAGTTTCAGAATTTATAATTTGCCAAGTTGTTTTGATTTTATTTCCAGATGATTTTATTTTATTTTTAATGTGTATGGCTTTTGCTGAGGAACAGGCTCTCTTTAAAGTTTTTGAATAATATTTAACAAATTCTTGAAAAGTTTCATTATTGTTATATATTTTTTCCTGATGCAATTCATACATTTTTTTCCTGCTTTTATAAATACCTGGGGTTGCCTAGTCACTAAATATAATGCGGTAGCTAACAGGCAATGCGTTTTTTGTGAAAACTTTCATAAATTCACAATTAATCAGGTTAAATAGTACACTAGACGCATGATCCGGGTTGGTGTGATGAGGCAAGCCCGGTAGCTTTTCAATTAAATTATTTTTAAATTGTCCTAAACGATTTTAATTTACAGGAACAAAACTCACAAGTTTTCTTTGAGCTCTGACTTCAGTTTTCTGAGGAAAAGTAACTAACTGGCCACAGTGATCAGAGCCTAACTCATTTATAATTAAGTAAATGGTCAGAAGGTCTTAAGTTAGTAAAGATGTTGTCTAAACAGGTGGCACTTGTGGCAGTTATTCTAGTCGGCTCAAAGAATCTTGAGTACAAGTTATAAGACTTGAATAATGACATAAATTTATTAACTGTAGCTGATTTGAATCTAGAACATTAATGTTGAAGTCTCCACAGATAACAACTGTTTTGTTTACTGTGACAAGTCATTAATAAAACTTCCTCCATTTATTTTTAAAAAATATCAGAGGAAGCACATGGGGGTCTGTAGACACTTATTACAATGAACTACTCAAGCTCGATGCAAGCAATTTCAATAACTTGCTCAACAGAGAGGCTTACAATATCAGCCCGTTCTTTAAATTTGATATTATTACGAACAATTATTAGGGAGCCACCCCTTATCATACTCACTCTGCTGAATGAGCTACCAATCTGATGATTATTAAAGCTGAACATGAACTGATGGGCTTTTAATCAATTTTCAGTAAGACAAACAAAATCAATATTACTACAGTTCATGAACAGCTCCAATTCTAATTGTTTATTTATCATTATCACAGCCTGTATATTTTGATGAACAATTTTAAGGTTATTATTACTGATTATATTTTGAAAATAAAAATTTAATTTGTGTGACATTAATAGATCTAGGTTTACATTTCTGCTAGAGTTTAACTCTATTGTCTCAATGTCCCTTAATAATGTCTAATTTATTATTTAAAATAGTGCTAGAGGTTGACTCTATTGTCTCAACTTGTAATTTAAATAACTTGGAACAAATTCCAAGCTCTGCTCATTACCAATAAATGTATTACTTAACTGCTCAATAGAAGCAATATAGTTAGCCAAACACTTGGCTGACTTATATATGTATATAGTAAGATAGCGACTCTGCTACCTGTCCTTTAAAAAAATTACAAAGATAAAAGTTATTTTTGGTCACAAAATAATTTTGACTAATGAGTGCATTAGAGTCAATATGGAGTATCTTAATTTGCCAGGATTAAATTAAAATGTTATCAATCAATGTACTACTCCGAGAGGGGGGAGGCCATGGACACTAATTTTGTTACACAACGCGACTTTAATAAAATTTCTAGATTATTTAAAGCTCAGACTGAAATCTGGGAGGACCTCTTATCCGAATGGCAAAGTAGGTGGGATAATTCCATCAAGGGCCGGCACCTCCATCTATTCTTTCCATTCGTTGGCGATCGGCTGGCTAAGACATGGCTGGAGGTTGACCACTGCGTTGCCCAATTTCTCACAGGTCATAGCAACTCTAAAAGAAAACTGTATTCTTTTAAACTTGTTCCTTCGCCTTTGTGTCAGTGTTCTACATCGAACTGTGAATTTGAACAGTCCGCACATCACATCTTTTGGGAGTGTGTTCTTTGGCAGAATGAACGCAATATTATGTTGGATAGTGTACAAGTTACATCCGGAGTCGTTTATTATACGGACCTTGTAGAAACTTGAACCAATTTCCGTGCGTTCAGGCGCTTTTTCCATACCTATTATTGGAATCAATTGTAACAGCTAATACCTACTTAGGACCCATTAACTTAATCAAATTTTATTCCGTGGTGCTTGGCAATCTGGGCTTCTCCCAGTTGCAATAATGTCCCTTTGTGCCGATTGGCCTAGTTCTGTTCTGTCTCCTGCTTGTTATGGAGGGAAGTGGAAAAAATATCTTTTTTCTTACTCCTCCGCTATTCTTTTCTGATTAATTTCGTTGCGGGGCCCAAGACAGTTGAATCGTTTCTCCGGGACTCGTCGAGCTTCATTGCTCGGCGTTTTTCTGGCGGTCTCCACTGTTGATTCTGGCTTTCAGGAGTTGCAGTGGGTGGGAAAATTGTGGAGGGTTTTGTCCCATAAAAAAAAAGAACAGCAAAATCGGCACCATTGCCAAACGAACCTAAATTGACATATTTTAGTAGCTATATTTTTAATCGTGACCAAACTCTCTAGGAAGCATCTTAATTTGTCAGAACTAAACTAATATTTTATCTTCTGTTCTAAAGAACAGAAGATAAAATATTAAAAGTAAACTTAAGGAAATAAAAAAAAGATGCACAAAATTTTAGTTCGTGACCAAGTGAATCACGGCCATTGTTTGTCAAAATAATTACTAAAGTATCAACAGTAATAGGTAATCTAAGACACGTGTACATACGTACGTACTTATTACTTAGATATGTACAGACTTATCGTAGAATATACATATAAAAAAATTATTCGGTGTTTTTTGTTATTTGTGCGAAATTTAGGGCTGATTTTTCAATACCAGATATTTTATCCGTAAATAATTATGATATTTTGACAGTTACAAAAAATGTCAGCTGTCAATTATACTTATTTCACGACTTAAAACTATATGTTGATTGAAAAATCAGCCCAATCATTATAGTATTATATTATATTCGAGAAAAATGCGGATGCGCTTGCCGTCTCCCTAGGTGTCTCAAAGGCCTTCAGGTATGGAATGCTAGCCTTTTGAGTAAGCTTCCAACCTACGGCATTTCCTCTGGCCTGACTGGCTGGGTAAAAGACTATCTGACTGAACGGGCCCTCCGAGTTGCTGTTGACGGATACTCATCAGAGCCCATATCAACTGATGCCGGTGTTCCTCAGGGGTCTGTTCTCTCTACAACCATGTTCCTGCTGCATATTAATGATCTACATGACAGCACAGTTGTCGTGAGATACCTGCCGGGTGCTCGGTCTAGTAAGAAAGCAAACTGGTCCGAAAGAGAGGCAATGGTGGAGCGTATCAATGTTGCACTACTGGCAGTCTCCGAATGGGGCGAAGCCAATCTTGCGGAATTCAATGCCGCCAAAACATATGCGAGTCTCCATTGCCAAAAAAGTCCGTTCACCTTGGCTCCTACTTTTCGGAATGGCTTTTGGGAGTTGAGTATTCCTCGAACCTAAGCTTTGGGCTGTTCATTGAAACCAAAGTCAACTAGGCTGCCAGAAAATTTGGCGTAATTACAATGGTCCGGCGTTACTTCACACCAGGACAGCTAATTTTATACAAAGCACAGGTCCGTTCGTGTTTGGAGTATTGCAACCACATTTGGGCTGCCAAATGCCACCTGGCAAGTTTGAATTCGGTGGAGAGGCGTGCGAAGAGGCTGATTGGCGACCCAGATTTGGTTCAAAACGGTCTCCAAAGCTTAGAGCACAGGCGAAGAGTAGCCAGGGCCTGTCGATGTTCTATAGGATGCATTTTAGAGAGTGTGCGAGGGAATGCATGACTCAATTCCCCCATATAAGTACCATCATCGGACGACCCGTCGTACGGTGAGTATCCACTCTTACGTTGTTGAGACCACTACAATCCGGACTTAGCTTGTCTTTCATATAGCGTACACCTAGGGACTGGAACAATTTACCAGCGGCGGTCTTTCTGACTGACTACATTTTACCTAAGTAAGTGTCTTCAAGGCTAGAAGACTAGCGCGCTTTACCATCAACGACTGCATCACACCATCAGGCAGGATTGCGGTCATGGACTAGTTTATAATTATAATGAATAAATAAATAAAAAAAGACAGCCTCCGTGGCGTCGCGGTAGCGAACGCGGCCGCTGCGCAAGAAGGCGCTTGTTCGATCCCCACACAGTGAAAATATTTGTATGCATGAATATGAATATTTGCACTAGTCTGGTCGTGCCCCGAAAATCACGTTAAGCCGTTGGTCCCGGTTGCCATAAGAACATCTAGTGGCAGTCGCTACGGGTTGTTGGAGCCCTCAAAAGTCCAACAATTGGTTTAACTGCAATGCTTAGATATCGCCTTCGGGTTGAAAGAAGGAGGTCAGACGGCAGTCGCTTCATGATAAATATCGAAGTTTAGCCAAAATCAGCAGTTAGATTGGTAAAGCGGACCCCAGACTCCTGAAAAACTACGAAAAGCTGAAAAGCTACGGATGCGACTGGTATTAACGCTGAGATGATCATGATGAAAGAAATAAAAAAATCGTGTTTTACTAACAACAATTTTGTATATTTTGGCGAAATATTTCCGTTAATAGTTCTGTTAATATAATAAATGTAGATTGCCGGAGATTCATTAGAATCTGTGGCAGGAGAAAATATTGCAAAAACAAAAATACGGCCATATTAGTTGGGTCGCAAAAATGATACGGTATCTAAGTGTCAACAATATTATTTTGCTCCTTTGGATAATAGACACGGATATTTTATTTTCAAGTTGACTTTGATTTCGCATACACTTCAGGCATTGCAGACTTCACAGGAACAGTGTAGCTATAAGCCTAATCGATATTTCGATACCTATTAATACGTAACCATACCTTCAACTCTGAGGAAGTTAAGACTGCTCAGAATCCCATCCAAAAAAAAGGACAATGTGTTGATTTTTCAAGGGTGGAAGTTAATTGATTTAATTTTTAGAGAGAAAGCTTTGAAGTCAGCCTATATTATAACAAAACAAATCATTGCACTACTATAGAAACATTTTAGAATCGAAAGACTATTTTGTTTCAGTAAATTTCTTATAAGCGTTGTCCAAAAGGGTTAGGGTCGTAAAATCCAAGCAAACGGCACCAAACTACGGTTGTTTAGAAAATAAACCTTATTAAGGCGCGTTATCGCACCATAGCTACGTGTAGCGTATTTACGACCATATATAAGCCTTAAATCGGAGCAGAAGCGGGTAAGCCATAAACGTAGTCAACCGTCCATTTTCCCGCTATCGCGACTACAGGCGGCCAACACGCAGACCTCACTGACCACGACCGAACCAACAGTCTTTTCTACCACACTTATATAAATGACAATTCAACTTAGCCACCTTAAAATATGGTCGATTTTCTAGTGGTATGTTAGGTGGTGTGTGTGACTGTTCGTCTGTCGGGTGGTCTATTAGCATAACGACCCGCGCGCCCCTTAACGCCGCATGCTTGGTCACGCTGCCCCCTGACGTTGGTCGCAATTTCCACAGCGGGACTTTTCGTGAAAAGTGGCGCGACGTTACCTACGTTTTATTTTAATGAACATTATAAAATAACAGCATACAAATGGGAAATTACACGACTAGGTATAAAGGTATGAGAGAATATGGTGTATGACGTCGTAGTTTTCTTTCAGAGGTTTTGGTTATAAGGAGCGTAACTATTCGGTAAATTTCTTTATACCTCAGAGAAATAAACATTGTGTTTGAAAGTGAATATAATAAACATCCTTAATTCATTATTTTTTGTCTGTAGTTACCTCAATCAGTCTTTGAACTGTATTCTTTTGTTCCAAGAATTATTACATCATTCCTTATCAAAAAAGAAAAAAATATCGACATCAACGTAAGTAAGATATCATCAAAATATTACTTATACATTCATGCTTGGCATATCACCCCAAAAATACATACATCAAGCCGTGTCGCGGGTAAAACTTGCTTTTCACGTAAATCCAATTTGTGCGGTTCGTCCGAAAGGGCGAGTCGTGGCTGGCTGTAATTATTCACGTGTTATGACATCTCATTTGCATATAATCGCTGAGGCAGTCCCCGATGCGTGAGGCAAGAAAGGCAGCGGAGGCAAGCGGCAACCGTAGGCCATTCACACGAACGCGAACGGCTATCTTGATCGACGCCGACCTATGAAAAAGCGGCCACTAATTAAAAAATAAACTGTAGCTAAGATCGTCCGTAAATACACGGAAGCCGCCGGAAGAGATTTGCTTTCACGTACTTCTATTAGTTACGAAACTTAAATGAATGTTGGTAATTATGTAGGAAACTTAGGGAATATGGAAAGTTCGATATGCATCAAAGTAGTTCGGCTAATTCGTTGGCAATTAGTTTTATTTTAAGAACATATAATTTTTATGATAATTAATTGGTTATGTGGGAGTACATTAACGGTTATAGTAGCCTCAATGACCTTGTGCATGTGGGCGGAGCTAAACGCCGTACTCCCGAATTCGTAAAATGCGCGCGGTGGCGCGCTAAACTAAAACGACAATCAAAGAATATCCAGAGATGCAGACAAGCCGCGTGTAGGTCGCGATTTGTGCCTACGATTTCAGACGGGGGTATGGATGCAAGACGATAAATGTATATTTTGCATTAATAAATGGTAATATCGTACTATAATATATTTTTAGTATTCTTGATCAATGTTTAAATAAAATCAAGGAGTGCTCGTTACACAGTTTAATGGCCGATCGCAGACTGACAGACATTTGGAAAACAAGTACCCACACATTATAATATATCATAACATTCACATAAAAAATAATGGTAGATGGTAATATCTACCGATTCAACATATTTGAATTTTTTTTTCACTACTTTTCAGTATATGAGTATCATGTCTTTGCAGTGTCCTTGAATTAATTACTAATGCGAATAACATAAACGAGTTCATCGCGTTAACGTAAACCAAACGCGCATTAGGCACTTTGTGATATTTTTATTTAAAAAAAAAAAAAACGTTGAACCACACTAGAAATTACTTTTATCGTGGGTGCATTTTTAAACATATAAATTCACAGACACAAACAGCCAGACCCGGAACAACTACTTGTAGGACATGTTCTGAATATTTGTTCCGCGCGGGAATTGAACCCGCGACAAGCAGCGCAGCAGTCAATAGCTTAACCGCTGCGCTAACCGTGCTTTATATAGATGCCTTGAGATTACAAAGCGCGTAGTTTCGGCCGTTTTCCATAAAGAGATAGTACCCTATTTATACTGTGTCAGTGACGTCGGATTGAATGTACTTCGTCGTAATGAGGTTTCAAATAAAACACGAGTTATTTTAAAATCTGTAAATATTAATTCTTCGATCCAATAAATAACATGCGAGATTATAGGCATATCTAAAGCTGCAGAAATTTCTTGCAGTTGAGAATGGCCACAGTCTATTTCTATTGTTCCTACAACTGCACAGCTGATATTGATTTCTGTAGGATGTGCAAAATGTTTCCATACACATACGGCATTTAAAAATAAATAGGGAATGTAGTCCCACTTGTCGTTCTCCAACAATATCTACAGATCCTAAACCACAGTCTATAATTCTCCGTGCTTGGCAATTTTCTTTAGTTCTGAATAAAAGTAAGCAATATTAATTATGCGTCGCCCTTTTGGTCGTCGGTTTTGGTGATATTTTGAGCTAAAAAAAGATATAACATACATTTTAATTAACCCTTGCAACACTGTTAGAGATTTATGTCAAGGAATTAAGAATTTATCAAGAAAAAATAATTAAGAATTAACAAAAAAATAATTTTACAGGTATATGATATATTTGTAAACTAAAAATATAGGTTGTAGGACATGCAGGCATAATTTTACCTGAATGATGATGATGGAACTTGCATCGTTTTTTTGTGCACATAGAGATATATAATATTATCATTTTCTTGACGACATTCTGTATGGATGTCTGACCTAGAATCAACTGCGTTAGTGTTCGACCTAAAAAGCAAATTAAACTTTTAAGTTCTGTCGATTGGTTTCTTTCTCTTCTTTTCTGTAAGTCGAAAAATGTTATTACAATATTATTTGTGAAAAACAGAATATATATATATATATATATATATATATATATATATTCTGTTTTTCACAAATAATATTGTAATAACATTTGACGTCACAAGCGTTTGCCCCTCTACTACGTAAATCAAATCAGCAACTTCTATTAAAATTAATCGATTAATTTTAATAGAAGTTGCTGATTTGTCTAATCGACGATCTCCGACATATATATATATATATATATATATATATATATATATATATATATATTCTGTTTTTCACAAATAATATTGTAATAACATTTTTCGACTTACAGAAAAGAAGAGAAAGAAACCAATCGACAGAACTTAAAAGTTTAATTTGCTTTTTAGGTCGAACACTAACGCAGTTGATTCTAGGTCAGACATCCATACAGAATGTCGTCAAGAAAATGATAATATTATATATCTCTATGTGCACAAAAAAACGATGCAAGTTAAATTAATCGACGATCTCCGACATATATATATATATATATATATATATATATATATATATATATATGTCGGAGATCGTCGATTAATTTTAATAGAAGTTGCTGATTTGATTTACGTAGTAGAGGGGCAAACGCTTGTGACGTTATATTGTGATGGCGGCACAAGGACAGAGTCGCTTTGGATAGTGGGGTTCGTCGAACGGGCACTTTGCATCGAGACGCGGACCAAGGCACATCACCGAACCGAAACTGTCGGTTTGCCTATTCAAATTGTTATTATGAAGATTGGAGGGTATATCTATACGTCGTGCTTTAATTCAAAACTCACCTACGAAACGGAACCTGTACCACCACACCAAGATGATGTCGACCCTACCGCTCTGCCGTCGCTGTCTGCGACATATATATCCTACAGTATGTTAAGAAAACCCTGTCCGACCCGTGAAGGTGTTGTTAGGTATCGATAACTGATTCTACTAATGCATACAAAACCAGGCTAACTTAAAAAAAAAATCACCCTAAAAAAATAAATATTATTTCGCAAAAAGAGGTAACTTAATAAATATGCGTTAAGCACCCTTCCGCGGGCGGCGGGCGGCAGAGCACGCGGCACGTGGTCGCATCGCTGTCGCTATTCGCTCATAATAATACCGGTGTTGTCACTTTTTTAAAAATTTGCAAATTTCGGTGAAGTTATTTCAAAATTCATTTGTATTGGTACTATGATGATTACGTAAAATTTTATATCATATTTGGTCATGTGTTTACTTAACCTTTATTATCCTTACGGGTCGGACAGGGTTTTCTTAACATACTGTATATATACGGACAAATCACACAGATTGAGCTAGCCCCAAAGTAAGTTCGAGACTTGTGTTATGGGATACTAACTCAACGATACTATATTTATAATAGATACATATATAGATAAACATCCAAGACCCAGGCCAATCAGGAAAAGATCGTTTTCCATCATGACCTGGCCGGGAATCGAACCCGCGGCCTCCACGTCGCAGGCAGGCGTGTTGACCGCTGCGCCACGGAGGACGTCAAAAAATTTACTGATAACTGTGACATTCCAAGCCCGCCAGCCCGCGTCCATCGGCTTCGGCTACTTTAAACAATTACATTTATAGAAATGAAATATTTACAGGAAGAATCATTTAAAATAATCCAAGTAAGAGTTTTTATTACACATTTTTGCTAATATCGCAAAAACTAAAAGTCCTATCAACTCAAAACTTTTTGTAAAACTGTTTTTACACCAAAACCTTTAATTGAGTCCTAATTTTTGGTTTATATCACCATAAACAAAAAATCACATTTTCAAGTTACGTAAATTTCTAATAAGATTTTTATTTTTAAATCTCCTTACAAACCTATAAATTATAATCTAAGTGCGAGTGTTTACTCACCTGAATAGAGTCTTCTATATTATCAGCGGATGTAGTTAGTCGGATTATTGCCTTTCAAGTCTAAAGATTTCTTTCTAGATTTCCTGGAACAATTCGTAATTGTTTAACTTCAATTGTAAAAGAAAAATGGTTACAAAAGCTAATAGTAATTATAAAGAAAAATACAGTAATATGTAGGTATAAATACAAGAGTATAGGTAGATAGATACTTACGCCACCAGACGCATCTTCAATTCTCATTTGCGAGCTAATCTATGAACGTACACTGACACGATTCGCTCGTAAATATTTGCACTCACACAGACAACCACGCGTAGTCGGCGATAGCCGGAGCAGAGCAGCAAGCGACACAACCCTCCCGTCTGAATGCTAACGCACGACTGCCGCCCGCGCCCGCGCAGAGCACCTCTAAACCTATGTTTCAAAATAAGGATATTTTCTTGGCAAATGTTGATGGATTTAAATACGCTCTTGCAAATCTGTAGCACTTCTAACCGCGAATTTTTCAGTGTAAAAATATTTCCACACATCAATGCCGTTTAGAAGTAATAACGAATATTAGCCAAAAATAGCGTTTTGGTAACTATTTTTTTAAGGCAAAAGGCAAAATCCTACGAAAAAATCATCTTTAGTAAATGTTGTACATGAATCAATAGACAAGATATATTTTTTTCAAATCTCAAAACCAAGCCGTTAATTAGAAATTAGCTTCCTAAAGTGACCATTTTACGCTACTAAATGAGACTAAGGCCCTTAATAGACATTTTATAGCAATCAATTAAAAACCATCATGCGGTTTAAGTTTGGTTCGTCTTGTTATATCTACATAAGGGTGTGTCTGACATCGACGCACAAACGAGTACCATGGATCCAGTACATGATTCTGAACCCCCCAGTGGTGGAATTTTGCGTCGGTTTTTACCGATAAAAAAAAAAAATAATATGCAGTTTTTTTCACTTTAGAACGTTCATAATTGTTATACTTTTGTAACACATTAAGATTTTAAAGTAAAAATTAATTAAATCGTTAATTACATAAAAAAGCACAATGTGAACGATACTAGAAAAAATATCCTATCAGCTGATTTAATAGAGTTCGCATCAGGGGTCAACACCATACCTACAAACACGCCGGCCGCACGCTTGCAACGTTCAAAGGCCGAGCCGACACCTTTTTAAACACTGTTATTTCTATAACCGCTCATTAACGACATAAATGACTATCATAATTTTGTTAGTGGCATGCGGTGTAGCTTTTTTTTTGCGAAGTTTGGTTTATGATGTTAGATACACCCTGTATTTGCCACTGGTACTGATAAGCTAGACGGAGCCGATATGTTTTATTTGACTAACCTTTAGTTAGAACAAATATCGAAATAAGCTTAGAGATCAAAGTCTCTTTTAAAGTAATAATAATGCGTCATAGGTAGTGTTGGGTGGTGAGGTGCATGTAATTTCGTGTCTGAAATTGTCTAAAAAAGATGAAAAAGGGAAAAGCGGTCAACACGCCTGCCTGTGACGTGGAGGCCCCGGGTTCGATCCACGACCAGGTCATGATGGAAAACGATCTTTTCCTGATTGGCCTGGGTCTTGGATGATTATCTATATATGTATCCATTATAAATATAGTATCGTTGAGTTAGTATCCCATAACACAAGTCTCGAACTTACTTTGGGGCTAGCTCAATCTGTGTGATTTTTCCGTATATATTTATTTATTTAAGCAAAAATATAAGAAAAGCTAAATGTCTTTCATGTGTAGTGAAAAGAACGAGCAGGATCTACGTACATTGCTAGCTGCTGATGACTGAAGCAACAAATCATTTTTATCGCACTTTTTGTTCGTACTCATTGCACGCACTTACATATAAGGGCAGTCATACGCGTTCGGTAGCAGACTGAAAGGTTCTCGTCGTAAAAAGTCTAGATTTTTTTTTTAATTTAAAGTTTTTTTTAATTAATATACAGACTAAATGAAATAAAGAAATCAATTATTTTACGGTAACTGGGCGTATACAATTACATAAATATTGGTAAAAGTTGCAGGTGGAACAGTGGTAAGACCCAAAGGCTATCAACTGGGTAGTGAGGTCAGATTGTCTTGCTGTCGCTCCAATTATGCTGGTAGGTATTCAGCTGCATCCGCAGGGTAATAAGGATGTTTGTTGGGTAAAAAAAAAATGATTCTATTTAGTCCGTCATTCAGATTATTGAAAAATATTGAATACGTATATTTTGTTTTATCAAATCAATAAAAATTGACAAATATAAAAGGCATCAAAGATCAGGAGTGTTGACTTGTGACGTCACTGCTCGCTAAAAAGTGTAGCGTGCAGTGACGTCACACGAGTTTTCAACGCAATGTGTCGTTTTCATTTTCTGTTTATATGAAAAAAGAAAAAATACGTGTTTAGTATTTTTTGGAAATCTGACTGACGGACTTATTAGTTTTTTTATTGTCAACTACCCTATTGTGTAATACTCTACCAGTAGCAATGGGATTCATTTGATAGTTCAACAACGTTCATTGCGTAATTTGTATTGTTGAGCTGAAACATGTTTCGACCGTATGGAGCAATGGAGTAGCAAAATGCTTCAAAATAATGCAAATTGATATTAACAGTGTGTAATGAAATTAGGGTGCCGGTTAGACTGGAAGACAACCCTAATTTATTTAGGAAAACGCTAGGCAGTGGAAGACGTATTTCCCTCTAAGATTTCATCTTATAATAGGGTATTTGACTAAAAAAAAAACTAATTAGTCCGTCAGTCAGATTTCCAAAAAATACTAGACACGTATTTTTTGTTTTATCAAAACAATAAAAATTGACAAATATAAAAGGCATTAAAGATCAGGAGTGGTGGCTGGTGAGTGGTGACGTCAGTGGTCGCTAAAAAGTGTAGCGTCTAGTGACGTCACACGAGTTTTCAACGCACTGTGTAGTCTTCATTTTTTATTTATATTTGTTTATATAAAAAAAGAAAAAATACGTGTCTAGTATTTTTTGGAAATCTGACTGACGGACTAATTAGTTTTTTTTAGTCAAATACCCTATTGGCAGGATTTTAATAGTATTAATTCTGTAGGTGCGACAACACATTAAGAAAACGAAGTTAATAGTTCATCAATTTACTTTTAGCCATAATATAAAAACAGAACTTACTCAAAAATCACTTCATCGCATTTCGTTAGTCTGATTTTAGCGTGGAACATCAACAAAAACTGACCTTATCAGCAAATCTGATCTAAAATCGAACAGACGGACTGCACTAACAGTTCACAATGTAAATGATGAGACGAGAGGCAATTTCCCGAGGCAGCACAATGGCCAGCAATTGGAAAGCGTGGTGTGATGTGTGTGTGAGCGGAGTAGCTGCGTATTTGCATGACCTGCATCGTTTAGCAGTATCTGTGCATATCGCCAGCCTATTGTGCCCGCCCGGACCGCGAAGCGAACAAAATCGCCTCCTTTATTTGCGAAATGGTGTACACTTGTACAGATACACACAATGTTGCTGTTGTAGTTAAAGTGGATCTGGGTTGGGTTCGGCCGGACCTGCGACACCTGAGCTGCAAATTGCTGAAATTCCTGAATATCTGGGCGCTCATTAACTTGGAACTGGTGCAATTTGTCAATGGAATGCACTTATGCAAATCTGATAGTAAACATAATAAAACCATGGTCTTCAAAACCATGCTGAATTGAAGGAGAGCTGTTTTATTATGGAAAGAAAGAAGAAAGAAAGAAAATACATTTATTCAGCACAGACTTGACACACAATACAATACATCTAGCATAAACACACATCGGGTAGCAACAAAAAAATAATAAAAAATATAAAACACAAAACCAAATAATGAAATAAAATAAAAAAAGCCAAATAAAAAGTAAAAAAATACCGTTAAACCCTTGTGTAAAAAATTGTGTGGAAAATATGGCCATGTGGATTTATTATTATAATTTGGCTGGCAGCTCCTATTTATTGATATTCCATGAGTCGTATATGTAATTCGAAAGAATAAATATTTTTGAAGACACTTGAATTGTAGTCAGACGGAAACACCGCCGCTGGCAAATTGTTGCAGTTCCTCGGCGTACGCGGTATAAAAGACGAGGAGAACGCTTCGCCCGGATCGCAGTGGTGTCAATAAAGTAAGGGTGGATATTCGCTGTACGACGACGGGTCGTCCGATAATGGAACTGAGAAGGGGCAATTAAGTCATGCAATTCCTGCTCATACTCTCCAAAATGCATGCTATAGAACACCGACAGGCTGGCTACTCTTCACCTGTGCTCCAGGTTTTGGATACCGCTTTGAACCAAATCTGAAGAATTGAATCAAAGTTTTACGCAACTGTACATAGCAAAAAGAGAACCAGAGCAAAAACTGCAGTTTCTTCCCAACTGTACTTCGCAGTCTGAACAACACGAGTCTAAATTACTCGAGTACTTGGTTCCAGGTTAAACTAACGTCTCATGTCAGTGGAGAGCGTATGTGAAATGAAGATTAAGAACAGTTGTAAGTAGCTTTTGTTTGATCTCGCTGCAGATAACCGCGGCCATTGTGGCAGGCAACGGTGCCTCCATTCGAACTGCATGTAGTTGAACTTTTGAACCTCTTGCGTAGATTTAACCTGTTTATTATATCGAGAATTACCTAATGTGACATACTTCAGAAAATACATATCTGAAAAGTTGAAAAGTATTCGTAAAGATAACAAAAACAGTGCAAGTTATAATAATTTGTTTGGTAGGTATCTACTGTATCTTTGAGGAGTCGCTAGAGAGGCGCCACGGCGCCATCAACTTCCGCCTGACGAAGGTCAGGTCATGGTTCCCTCGGGAGGTTCCTGTTCCGTATAAGGCGGGAGGAAACGCCAGGGTGTCACCACTTTGTGGATCGCCCTGAGGATACGGTGGAGCATCAGGTGGAGGTCTGCCCGGCTTGCTCTGATCTCTTGCGTCCGACCGTGGTCCAGGCCATGGTCCAGTGCGAGAGTGCATGGCAGGCCATCACCTCCTACTGCGAAGCAGTGATGCTGGCAAAGCAGGAGGCGAGCGGGAATCAAGCCTCCGCAGGAGACGCCCTGGTCGGGAGACAATATTGAACTCCCGGCCACCGTAGGCGCGGGCTTTCAGGTGGGCGGGTAGCTCGCTGCCTATTAAGGACCAGGCCCGGGTCAACGGCGCGTTGTGTTTCACGCGCGTCTCAAAGGGATGTCAGCACACTGTGGCGGGGTACACGAGGATCAATGTCTGCTGGGCCAGAGTTGCGGGTTGGCTATGGCGCACAGGTAAGTGAAGGAAGACGGGTGGATTTTAGTCATTAAAAGTCTGACATGCTCTTCTGCTCCGCACAGAACAGGAGAGGTCATTTGATGATTTCCAATCTAAAGAAAAAAAAAGTTAGGTATCTACCACAGAAATCGTAATAACTATTACGATTTTCGTGGTATCTTCTTTATCAGCCAGAACTAAAGTATAAATAAATGAACAGGAGTTGACAGCTGATATGGCCCATAGTTAGTTTGATACTGGACTAAATTTTTATTTAAATATATTTTTGAATCATTACAGGTGAGTAAGTAATTGTAGAATTGGCAGGACATCATAAAATTGTAGCGCTTTGTGCCATAATTTTTGTATATTAAGCGTCTCACAATTTTTTCTCATTTTACTAGTAGGTATTGTTTATATGCTATTGTCATAAATTACATTTTAAAATTATTTTTAACTTTATAGTTTGATATTCTTTAAAAGCATGTTTTCTTTTAATTTTTTAAACTATATTTATTTTCAACTTTTTAGTTCGATATTCGTTTTTTAAATAATATACGGATAACACGAATGCTTAAGTGGTGCTCATTTGTTTTTACCAAACTTTTCTTGATTTCCAAGAGACAGAATAGCAGGTGCTAAAATTCGTAATGATGCGTTACCCAAGTAACTAAATCTAAATCTAAACTTAAAAATATTTTGCCTGCAGAAATAATATAAGGTTGAAAAAATTTGAGTTAGAGACGGACAAACAAACAAGGAAACATACAAGTGAAGCTAATAAAAAGCATGTAAAAATAGGGTCGGTAGATAGTGATTATGAGAAAGGCCTCTAAGCCTAAGCACAGGCCAGTCGATCTAGTTAAGGTATGCTTGCCGCAGTTGGTCCATGAATTTGTGATAATCTTTTCATAACAAGAACCCTCCGTACTTCCTCGGAAATGACGCTAAGCAGTTGGTTCAGACTGTTTTGCTTTGCTTTGCTGGTATTTTGGCGTGGCTAACTGGCATATGAGAAATAATTTCATTGTTGTTGTATTTTCTTGACTTTATTACTGTACCTACATAGTATTGTATAAAGTCATGTTTTTCTTTTAAATGAACATGATGTGCTATTGGGGACTTTGTTCCGCTCCTTCGCTTCCCATGGAAAGCACTAGGATGTGGCGAAGGGCGGGCGTATTTGGGGGAACTGTTTAATGTAATATTTACGTTCAAAAAGTGTTGATTCTCAGCCTAATTTGAATAAATGACTTTTGATTTTCTTATTCATGGACTACTAATGAGATCACTAATGTACACTTAGTAAGCAAATAAATACAATGAATTGAATTGATCTTAAATAATAAATGTAAATCTTTGGCAACCGTTATGGATTATCAAAAAAAAGTATGAAAAAATAACAACTATTCTTGTTTGGTGCATGGTTGTATAGGACTTTCTGAATTTTTAGGGTTCAGTAGTGAATTAGGGTACCCCTCATACACGTAAAGTGAGGAGTGTTTTTTTTTTCATTTCTACCCTAACCTGTGATTATTGTTGGATAGGTATTTAAAAATAAATAGGTGTTTACTAAAATTACTTGATAGGTTAAGTAGTTTTTGAAAAAAAATTAAAAATAATTTCTGAACTAAGTTTGTAATTTAACCGTATACCTATGCAAGAATATTTAGAATCTTAGTTTACATATTTTATTATTCTGATCGTAGGAATATTCTTACAAATAAAAAAAGAATGATTAATATCGGTTCACGCAATCCAAATTTACCACCATAAATCCAACATATAAACCCGTAAATTAAATATATATAAAAATACCCATATAAATAAATAAATAATAATATAAATTTGTTACCCGATAGATGGCGCTGTACATTGCGTTACTTCGCGCTGTTAAGATTTTTCCATACACGACCCGACCCCACGAGACGAATATGAGCTATTAAATTGTTGAATTGTTCGGTTGGTCTACCAGTGTAATTGAAATTTGTTCATTGTCCATCATTATAACGAACAATATCTTCATAGACACTTGAAGTATACCTACATAGTAACTGATGTGCAGAAAATGCGTGCATGCGACAGTATTTAGCTATAGTAGGTAAATTGGAGTTGCCTTGTCTGGTTAACTCCTTCCCGTTACTCATGGTGGAACTCTATTAACAAGAGTTTTCGAACTTTTCATGAGTAGTTGAAATCTATAACTCTTTCTTTAGTTAAGTGTCACTGTCAGTTAGTACCTATGTTAAGTCAATGTAACAAACTGCCCACATTTTAAATTCTTAAGAAAACTACGGAACCCTACACTGAACGTGGCCTGACACGCTTTTCACCGGTTTTTGTTACTTTTTTATAATTGATTAATTTACTATTTTCTTATTTTTATTGTGTTTAATTTAGTTTTGATTGATTTAATTGCACGATTTAATTCCCCCATCTCCGTTCCACCATCGGACGACCCGTCGTACGGCGAGTTTCCACCCTTATGTTGTTAACACCTCTACGATCCGGACGAAGCATTTCGCCTCCTCCTTTATACCGCGTACATCGAGGGACTGGAATAATCTGCCGGCGGCGGTGTTTCCGTCGGACTACAGTTTGAGTGTCTTCAAGGCTAGAGTGAATAGGCTCTTGATAAACTAGTGCGCTTTGCCATCAACGATTGCGTCAATGCTTGCCATCAGGCGGGATTGCGGTCAAGCGCTGGTTTATATATTAATAAAAAAAAAATTATGATCGTCCTGTACGAGTCACAATAGGTAAATACTTTTTCTTTCTTTCCAGTCAGATTGGAAGCCGAACCCAACATACGTGGGACACTCAGAAAGTTTTGCGATAATAAAAAAAAATGTTCTATAGGTTCATATATTTTTATTACATCTTTTCAAATTACTATCCACCAGCCTCTATACACAGTTTCATGCGTCTGAACCAGTTTTCGAAACACTTTTTCCAGTCTGCCGCAGACACCTCGTTTACAGCCTGCTCGAACACTGACGGCGCATCATCCGGCGACGAAATTTGTATCCCTTTGAGCTGATCTTTTATCATTGGGAATAAGAAGAAGTCCCACGGTGCTACTAGGCTAGGGCTGTAAGGAGGGTGACTCGGGAGTTTGATCGGTGTTCTGTCCAGGAAGTCCCTCGTTTTGATTGCGGTGTGGGCGGGCGAATTATCGTGGTGAAGCACCCGCAGAGTCTTGTGTTTGGTCGCTTGTTGCTCACAATAGAGAACACTTCTGTCAAGCATTTGGTAGTAAACCATTCAGCGTTAATGTTTATTTGGTTTAGTAAAGGAATTAATGCCAAGTAGCCAGTTAAACTGAGGAAGCTCGCGATCAAAATCTTACCCCCGCTTCTAGATCGCTTCACTTTGGTAGGCGTTGATTCGTTTTGAAACACCCACACCGTCGACTGGCGCTTCGTTTCTGGGTCGTATTGATAAATCCAAAATTCATTCCTTGTAACGATGTCGTAAACACGCCGAGACAAACCAACTTCAAATTTGTCTATCATATCATGGCACCATTCCACCCGTGCCTGCTTTTAAGTATCGGTGAGATAGTGCGGCGCCCAGCGTGAAACTATCCTCCGCAACCGAAGATGCACGTATAGAATCTCGTGAAGGCTTCCTGATCCAATCTGCAGTTTATGCCGAATTTCTTGGTAGGTATCTAATTCGTCTATTGTCTTGGATCAAACTTTTCACTTCACTGCTAGCACTTTTTCTTCTGTAACAGCCGTCAAAGGGCGACCACTTCTTTCTTCATCCCACAAAGTTAGTCGACCGCACTTAAATTCATTATACCACCGATATACGGTTGCCTTAGAAAGGCCTTCATCCATGAATGCCATTTGAAGTCTATCGTACCTACGGTTCCTCTGGTTTCAAGCGACATTTGAAATAGCAAAAAATCAAGCGCGAAAAATCTCGACTCCATTTTTCAAAGAATTTTACTTAGTTCGCAAAAAATGTGAAGGGAAGTTTTGAATTTGAAACGCACCTATTATTAATTATAAATAATAATATTTTTAAAATAAATTATAACTGGTCAGTTTCTCATACATAAAAACTTTTCGCAACACTTTCTGAGTGACCTGGTATGTGGGCAAAGTTTAGGCAGGTCATAAGGTCGTGGATGGATTGGAGTAGATAAATAAGTAGTGGTGGTGATTCTCTTTTTCAAAAAATAAATTAAATTCGAGTTCAGTGCATTTTTTTATCTATTTCATTATGAAAAGGACACAAGTTAAAATATTAGTTCAGTTCTGTCAGAATAAGATATTACACAGACTTGATTGACTTTAAAATATGGCATTCAACTTCCGTCATTTTATGAATGAGAAAGAAAGAATAAAATGTACATTTATTCTAGTTTGTGAACCAGAAAATTGGGTCCAATATCATGAATCATTTTAATTTTCATTTAGGAGGTTAATGGAAAATACCTACTTACTACAACTTAATTGACGAAAGGCTATGAATATATAATGAACATGCCTTTCTAATTTTAAGTAAATAATGGATCGCAAACAATGGATATGCACATTTTTTATGCATATGTAAGTAGGTATATCGATGTGAGCTCTTACATACAAAGAACAATGCGTTTCTCCCCAGCAATCGGCTACAGATTTCACAAAACGTTCGACGTTACATCTATTATAAATTTGGGAGCTTAATTTTACTTGCTACTACTTATCTATTGTAAGTTTTTGGTTCTCACCATCATTTAATTACCTAACGTTTCGTAATTAGCGGCTCATAATTGAATTGAAAGGATAATGAGAGGCTATCCGTCGTCTTTTCTCAATAATAGATAATATCCGATAAAGTAGCGTTTAAACTATTTACAATTGATATTTCGACAATGTTTGACGGTCGGTACGTTTTAGTATTTCACTGGTACATTCCCATGGACAGCGAAACAACCTGTAATTAGACGGAAGCATACGGCAATTGATTTCCGTTATTAAACTTGGTAATTTGTATATCGGTTTGGTCGGAGCGGTTCTCGGCGTAATGGGTTTAGTTAGGTACATAGGTTTGTTATTTACATAGCAGCCTGGGCGTCAGTTGTGGACTTTTTCTGTTAATGTATGTAAATGGGAAGCAATTAGGTGATTTAAAACACGGGGTAGGCAGAATAGGCAAGTGCGCCTCGGCCCCTTCCGACCGCCGCCATATGTTAGGGGCGGGCGGCCAATATATAGCGTGATACCAAACTTTCATTTATTTTCGAGTCGCATACCTACAATAAAGTATTTTCAATGCATTTTAAAGTATGCTCGCCTTATTGAACGTTCTTTTACCTAATTAAAGCTTGAAATAAGTTCTGCAGTATTTAATCTAACGTTACCTACGTATATGGTAAGTATAAATTACTTACTTAAGTAGTCTGCATCATTAAAAGACTTTTTTTTGATGTCGATGGGAATCATCAAATTAGCTCTCCCGCTCTGAGCGGAGCGGAAGGACGTGTCAGAGTTTTACTGACTAAAATTTACACGTGTTCCATCACTAGCCTGTGTGCCAGGACCACGTTTTCTCTTTTAACCAACCGGCAACCATTATTTTAAAGGATTAGATTTAAAAACGTTTCTAAAAAGATTCTCTAATCTTTCAAATTGCTTTTAACGCATGCGAAATAAATGATCACTATGTATAAAGAAAACAAAAATTAAAACTAATTTTAATTTGTCGATTGTACAACAATCATGCCTTCTCCGAATTACTTAGTAGATAACGAAATTACATGGTATGATATGTAAGGTATTCATACATAGGTACCTACATACCTACCTATTGTTTGTACTTGATAAGTAAATAAATAATTAATTAATTTAACATTTAACCCTATTGTTTCTACAATCGAGAGGTCGAAAGTTACGAAACTATTCCGTGAAATAGTTATCGCAAACTTAGGTATTTAAACATAGTTTGTTGTTTTTTTAGGTAAATTTGTTAATTCACTCAGGAGACTTTGACTGCAATGCTTCGATATCGACTTCGGATTGTAGAGGTCAAACTGCAGTCCCTTCACGGAAAATGTCGAAGTTTCGCCAAAATCAGCAGTTAAACTGGTAAAGCGGACCCCAGACTCCAGGGCTGGAAAAAGGCTTCGAATGCGACTGGGATTAACGCTGAGATGATGATGATGTCCTGAGTCATCATCATCATCTCAGCGTTTGTGTAACTTTGATTTCTACTATTCAAAATGACATATACTTAATTAAGTACCCAGCTATCTAAATGTAAAAGTGAGTAATTATACGAATTATATTTAAAAAAATATGCTTTACACGAGGGCCAAATCACTGAGTCGGTAAACCATAGTAGGTACCTACTTGTAAACAGAAACTGACCCCTTGGTCGTCAGCGTGAGTGCTGAGTGTAGACTCCTGGGTATAAACCCTATTACATAAGTCAGGTGTTATTGGGTTTTTCAAACAGAATTTCTCAATGTTGGCGATGTGATTCTCTATGCTTTGGAAAGCACGTATAGCAGTTGGTCCTGCGCCTGGTTTCTCTACGGTTGTGTAGGTTTGCCGTCCCGTCAGTCGATGAGAGAGATAAGTTAAAAAGAGTGTTCAGCTGATAAAAAAAACAGCGTGCGACTACTTATAACGCACAAAGATTACTCACTCTAAAAAGTTGCCTTGCCACCCCTTAGGCCTGACTTGCTCCCATCTAGGCCTGACTTGTTTTAATGGAGTACATACAGCTGGATCGTTCGAACACGCAATAGCTTCAGAACTGATTCTCCTGTAAAGTTTTAGATGACCATAATGAAGAACTGAGACCTTAGTCTTTTCATGCGATATCGGCAATTTCCCCGGTTGTCCAAAACATTCCTAGAACTGACGGTTTGACTTTGTTATGTATTTTTCTGGATTATGGAAATTAGACCCTCGTTGGATATGTTATATTTATTTGCAGTTTAAAAATTAAATCTTTGGAAATAGCTCCAGTGACAGACAGTCAGAAGAGTAACCGATGCTCAGTAGTTTCCCACACGTGATTCGGATATTTGCATCTAGAAAAGTTTAAGCAACTTCCATAAACACCGTAATCTATGCGTATCTGCGTTAGATACTTACTTATACCTTTGCTTAATCATTTGGTTAATAGGTACAAGCGTGATGTTTTGTAGAAGTTTTTAGTATGTAGAAAAAAGGAAGACAAGTTAAATAAAACTAGTTTTAGTGAAATTCGCCTAAATGAAAGTTGGATTTTGAGATGGTGACAGACATAGATAAGTAGGCATTGCAAAAAAAAGTCGTAAGTGGGTCAGTACTTATTGCATATACCTGCCTAAATGCAATATCAGTGTGTAATATGTAGGTATAGATTTATTAAATGGAAGAATAAAGTCACCAAAATTTCAATTTGATTGTCTTTTGAGAACTGTATTTAATAACTGCATTACATGCAAGTCTCAAAAGTGGGATCAAATTGAAATTTTGAAATGCTTATATTTTTTTATCAGCCTGTATGTGAACCCTCCAAATTAAAGTCGCACAACAAATATTGAACTTTTTCGTTTCGGCTCCGTTTGATACACAAAGCTTCACTCAGTACCTATAGAGCTTTTCAGGAAAATAAATAACTTGAAAATTGGGCAGATAAGTACCTACATTTCGGATGGAATGTGTAAAAACGTCAGGCAAAGTCTTGCCGCCAAGCGATTTGTCGTGTTCCGGCATGATGTCTGGTGAAGCCGTACCTACGGAGGACGGGTCTGAGCAGTTGTGTTGCGATGTGTGGCGGGTGCGATGCGCCAAATGTTGTTGTGTCGGGAGTTTGGTCATGGAAGGCCTCCATGTCAATCTCCCTCTGGTGTAGCATTAAGTATTTAACATTGCTTCATCACGCTCAACTGCCGTCTTTCTTACTATTCACTCAGTTTTTTTTTTTTAGTGAATAAGCTTAATAAACTAGCGCGCTTTACCATCAACGATTGCATCACTGCTTATCATTAGGCGGGATTGCGTTCAAACACTAGTTTATAATTACCTATTGATAAAAAGTCAAGCTACCCGAAATTGACAAATATTCGCAATCAACATTGAGACTTAATTCTTTAGTGATAAAGATGAAAATCGAATACTTAGAGAAATTTGACAGACTGTAGTAGCTAAGTCTGTACCTAAGTACCGACACAAATTTAAATCGATTTTTATTGTATTAGGTACCTATAACCATTTTTTTTTTGTTTTCGGGGGAAAACTTCAAAAGGCACCCAAGTCCCAACCCCCTAGGAATGAGGTCGGGTAGAGGTGTTGTTTCATTAACTATTTTTATATTTCTCTTTGGCATGAAAAATGACAAAAAATAATGGAAATAAACGCTTTAATTGTTTTTATGTATAGATTCATGGCACTGATCCTTTGGGGATACCAAACGAGCAATCTACCTAATAAGTAGGTACCTAACTAGAACCACTAGAACTAGAAGAAAAACCGTATTTAAACTTAAACATCCCTAAATCAAACTAATCCCAACATTAGGTACACGTAAAACGTAAACAGTAGGTATAATATACTCGTATTTCTGTTTTCATTAGCGGCTTTTGTTTTAGCAATGAATAGCGTATTGTCGGCTCGGCGAGCGGGTGTGGCTTGTCGCTCCGCCCCGCATGCAAGCGCGCCCATTGGGCAGGGCGACGCGCGGCATTGCCTTGACAAGCATCACTGAGATCGAAAACAAACTCAGGTTATTTGCACCGAATTTTTATTAAATGAAGATTTTATTCTCGAGATTGGGGATTTGTTTTTGATATTCAAGGTAAAAAATCGTTCTTAAGGTATAAAAAATGTAATTATTGAAAGGACAGTAGATAAGAAAAAACGATTTAATTTTATTAATATCCATATTTTTTAAAATTATTATAAGTAGATAATCGGTTTTAAACGTTTAATGCAATTATTAGCTTTATTACATAAGTAGGTACCCGTTATCTAAATATTACTAAAGGCTTAATACTTTACGGGACACTAAACGCCTAGTTTCCTTCAATATAGGTACCGTGTTGAAGGAAACAGCATTTTTGCGGCTCTTGGCTTCATTTCGGGGTAGATCCCTATTATACATATATTTTTTAATCTGTAAGTTAGTTACAATGTTATGATTTAAAAACGAATCTTTAATTATCTATCAATAAGGCATTAATTTGAGTTTAAAGTTATTAGAGATAATTAAAAGAAAGTTGCTCAAACCTTAAAGGTAACTTTTTACCTTGAACTGACATAGTAGGTACCTACCTACATACTAACACGCGTAGATACCTATTATAAACTTGATATAGGATGTAAATTAATTAATTTGTTCTTTAAAAATCCTTAGAATTTTTTTATTATTAAGCTCCTTTATTCTTTAATTAACTCAGGGCTGATTTATCTAACGACCGATAAATTTTATTCCTAGAAAGTCTATACCTAACTATTATACCAAACAAACCACCCACCAGACAAAGTCTTACCGCCAAGCGATTCGTCGTGTTTCGGCATGATGTCTGGTGAAGCCGTACGGAGGACGGGTCTGAGCAGTTGTGTTGCGATGTGTGCCGGGTACAATGCGCCAAGTGTTGTTGTGTCGGGAGTTTGGTCGTGGAGGGTCTCCAGATTAATCTCCCGCTGGCGCAGCATCGTTAGTCGTGTTGTTGGGTTTAACATTGGACCTCCTCGCTCAACTGTCGTCTTCCTTCCTATTTTAAATAAAGTTTTTTAAATAAATGGGTTTAATAAACTAGCGTGCTTTACCATCAACGATTGCATCACTGCTTACCATCAGGTGGGATTGCAGTCAAGCGCTTGTTTATAATTATGAAAAAAAAGATACCTATAGGCAACCTATATGCCCAATAACTAACTAATAACAATGAAAATAAACGTGTTTGTTTGCTACCCTTTCATGACAAAACGTCTGAATGAATTAGAAGAAATTATCATGACATTGATATGAGTTGTCCATGACACGGAGTAGGATATACCTAAAACATGTTTCACCGTGGATCGTAGACGATGTCGCGGGAAAATTTCATTTACTTATCTAAATTCTATTTTTTGAAGTCAATATTCACTAAATTACTTCAGTAAATATTGCCTAAAAAGTCTTTTGGCAATGCGAACTAAGATATAAACCTATTTTCTTTTTATTTTTAATCCGAATAAAACTCGATAAGAAAGTCAATAGGTAGGTAGCACTCTGCTACTATCTTAGAAGTAGCAGAGTTTAAGGTAGTAGCAGAGATCGGGACAGCTCCAACAATAACCTAAAAATGATTGCGATCGATAGCAGGCTTCATTGTATGTATCCCACAGAATTAAAACAAATTAGGTAAATATTAAATGTTTCTTGACTAACATACCTACTTAGTTCTTAAGTTTTACAACAAAATTGAATTCGCAAAAACAAAATAGGTGCTAAGTAAACCTTTATCATACTAGATAGACAAACACCTTTCTAACTTCTACCAAAATTAAAGATTTCAAAGACTTAAAATAGACGATTTTTGAACTCACTCTACCCTAGTTTATGTTGACGCATCAAAGTAATCGAGCAGAAAGAGAGTGAAATAGAGAACATCTCCTATTGTTCTAGCAGGTACCTTCATCCAGATCATGTGTCACCCACCTGGGTGGTCCAAAATATATAGCACAAATATTTTGTACATATTATAATGTTAATATGTCTGTCTGTGGAGAAGCCGCGGCTTTGTTGTCGCGAACCACGACGAATGACGCGCCATGTTTGTATATTTAGCCACTGTACTCTGACCTTTGTGAGACAGAACGTTAGGTGACTTTACAAGGAAAGGGTTATGTAGGCATAGGTCAAGGTGGACTGGTTGATGGGCTTGGTACGAGATGTGTAGAATCCTGATTCTGTATGTGCTGTGGGTGATGATTCGTTAGTCCATTGTGGACGACCCTATTGTCAGCTTGGGTGCTAAAGCGAAAGGAAGAGCTGCCTGAATTGGGAGATACATTTTTTGATGAAGTTTTCTCAGAGTTGAATGGGAAAATATATCGCTTATGTTTAACCTCTGGAGGTGGAAATAGATCTTAATTCTTGTCGCACGTGTATTTATTTATTTATTTTCGATTGTTTATATTTGAACCTTTTCTTACTCGCCCCCTCGGCCTTCCAAAGAGGTAGAAACATGACGAAAGTTTAATGTTTTTACTTAAATTAAACTTCAGTTATTTTACCTACTGCTGCTTGGATGATTGTACTGTTTGAATGTTCTCCGTTATAGGTATTCAAGTGTACCTAATTTATAATAAGTGAGTACAATAAAAGTGATTTGACAGTCTCCGTGGCGTAGCGGTAGCGAAGGCGGAAGTGCAAATATTTGTATGCATGAATATGAATATTTGCACTGGTCTGGTCGTGCCTCGGAAAGCACGTTATGCCGTTGGTCCGGGTTGCCATAGGAACATCTAATGGCAATCGATACGGGTTGTTGGAGCCCTCAAAAGTCCGGCAATTGGTCTAACTGTAATGCTTCGATATCGCCTTCGGGTTGTGGAGGTCAGACGGCAGTCGCTTCACGGAAAATATCGAAGTTTGGCCAAAATCAGCAGTTAGACTGGTAAAGCGGACCCCAGACTCCAAAGCTAAAAAAGCTTCAAGCGACTGGGATTAACGCTCAGAAGTGATTGAAAAGTAAGAGGAAAAAGACAAAAATAAAAACCTGTGTCCAGCTGGTACGGACGACAGAAGGTGAAGCTAGCCGAAACTGTCAAATATTCCTAATCAACCTTGAGCTTTCATTCTTTAGTGATAAAGTTGAAAATCTAATACTTAAAAAAAATTTACAGATTATAGGTAGTAGCTTGATGTACTGTAATCTGTAGGTACATGACTGTGATATTTTTAATAGTAATCTGGTATGGAAAAATTCATATTAATGATAAAAAGTGAGCCTTCCATCTTTGAGTGCCATTGTAGCAATCAGTACAAATTATTGATTACACTCATCTCATCTCGCGCAGCGGTCTTTGTGGACCCCGCCACGATGTGCTGACATATCTTTGAGGCGCGTGTGAAATACAACACGCCGTCGCCTCGGGCCTGGTCCTTATCGGGCGGCGACCTGCCCACTGCTCACCGACCACAAGCCCGCGCCTGCTGTGGCCGAGAGTACGATGTTGTCTCCCGACCAAGGCGTCTCCCGCGGTGACTAGAGTAGAGGCGTGTGGGCGCTGGGATTATCGCTCCTTCATGCGATCCGCCTCCTCCTTTGCTAGCATCACTGCTCCGCAGAAGGTGACGGCCTACCACTCTCTCTCCTGACCATGACCTGGACCAGGGATCACACCGCGGTGCTCTACCCAAGCCGGGCAGACCACCACCGTATGCTCCACCGTGTCCTCAGCACGATCCAGATTGTGGTGACACCCTGGCGTTTCCTCCCGCCTTATACGGAACAGGAACCTTGCGAAACAACCGTGTCCGGTGAAGACCTGCGTCAGGCGGAAGATGAGAGCGCCGTGGCGCCTATCTAGCCACTCTTCAAAGGTTGGACTTACCGCCGCTATTGTGGCGTGCCCAGCACTGGGTTGCGATAATCGCAATCTCCTTATCTCCATGAGATCTCGCTGGAGCTCTGTTCGCCATACCACGATTCTCGCGGCATGCAGCGGAGTTATGCCCCGGCGTTTGGCCTCCTCACGCCACTCCCACATGTGGGCTTTGGCCTGCAGATCCCATGGCGGCAGCGCAATCAGCCCTAAAATCTCAATTTTGGTCGTAACAGAAATCTCGAATTATAATTGTCCACGTTCAAAAATAAAAAAATAAAAATTGTACCTATAATAATAACTTACTCCAAAATCCAATTAATTATATAAGAACTTGTATCATTGTATCAACACAGTTACGTCAACAAAAATCACTGAACTACACATTACCGGGCCACGTATTTTGATTACAGCCTTATTTATAGGTGCTAGTATAATTACAAAATATCCTCCTGTATGCGGTCGTTATGTGATATAACGACCGCATACAGGATAACGCTTAAGTAACAGGTTAATCGTAACTGGCGTGTAACAAGTAACAACAGCTCGTATTCACCTTCGGCCAGATAAAAGTGGCCGGGTCCATATAAATAAATTTATTCATTAGGTAACACCCACACCATATCGACGCACTAAATCCTCCTTGTCGCCCTCTGCCGGGCTGTACGCAAAGTAAAAAAAAAAATGTCACCATTATACATTTACATTTTATACGTCTGTTGAGCGCGCTCTGGAGTCGGAGAATTGATTTTGATGGGTTCATTACAGGACATATTATTTGTAGATAGTACTATCAAGCTGAAATAATGGTTCACTTTGTAGGTTCTTACGTGTTACAGATTACCTACAGTTATTTTAAGATTGTCTCAAAAGACCAGGTAAGAAAATACGCTTTCTTGGAATGAAAATACTTACATAACAAAACAAAAACCGGTCAAGTGCGAGTCGGACTTGTGCACCGAGTGTTCCGTACTAGTTATAGAGAGAGGGTTATAAGTTTAAAATTATTAAAAATATTTTTAATGTTTGATTTGACTAAAACTTTACTGTTTTCGCAATTTCTTCTTTAACTGTGCTATAAGACGTTGCTTCGTACTAAATTCCAGTTCACGGGAAATACCCTGTATGTTTTGATTCCCTTGCGAGTGTCGAAAATTTGCGACATAGAAGAGAATACTCTTTATTATGTACACCATATAGATTACAGAACATAAATATACAGATTTTACAAAGGGTGACACAATGGGCGGTCTTATCGCTAAGAGCGATCTTTTACAGACAACCTTTGAATGGAATACTAAGGGGAAGGAGAGAGAAATAGTGTAGGTAGTTTACAATGTACTATTTACATAGAATAGGTATACAATAAATATGGACGTTAAATGTATCATACTAGTTTAACTAAATATATACGTCTAATTAATAAACATCATACAAGAGAAAATATAATGACATGTTTAAAGAGAGAGAATATATTTTTTAGCGTTGGCTTAGAAAATTTACTTATTCAAAGATCCAAAGAACAATAGACTTGAGTATTTGATATAAATTGCAGCTTGATACCTCTACGTGTTCCTGAAAAAAAAAAATGTCTTAACAAACAAACTGACGGTTGGACGAACAACAGTGATCATTTTATAAGGGTTTCGTTTTTTCCTTCCGAGGTACGGATTCCTAAAATACAATTATTACTAGCTACAAAACAAACAATGGACTGTATAATCGCGTAGATTTTCTCTTATTCTTGTTTTCTCTACCTTTGGTAATTATCATACAATCAAGAGACTATCTGGTGCTCTTAATATAAGTATGTTACCATTCATCTTACAAGGAGAAAAATACTTTAAGAAATTTTTATACTTCTTACAAAAATAAAACAAATTCAAAACAAGGAGGTTGTCTGTTTCTTAATCCTTTATTCCATTACTTTGCTTTCTCATGTTAAAAAATGGACTGGCTGGTGCTGGAGGTGTATGAAAAATAATTAAAAATCAAATAAATATTAGGTATACTGCAGATTTATATATGTATTTTTTGGAAAATTATTATTTCATGTATCTAATTAACATTACCTATAGTGTCATCACCTGGTATAGTATATTTTTTATAGTAACAAATACATATGTAGGTACCTACCTAAGCAGTGATACAATCGTTGATGGTAAAGCGCGCTAGTTTATTTAGAGCTTATTCACTCAAAAAAGAAACTAAGTGAATACGAAAGAAAACGGCAGCTGAGCGAGGTGACACGACTAACGATGCTGCGTAGGTTTATTACTGTTACAACAAAGTCATATTAATAACAAAACATGAGCCTACCACCTTTGCCGCGAGAAATCGCGGTACGGTGGACAGAGCTCCGGCGGGATCTCATGGCGACATGGAGAGTGCGATTGTCGCAACCCAGTGCTGGGCACGCCACAATAGCGGCGGTAAGTCCCCTCTTTGAGGAGTGGCTAGAGAGGCGCCACGGCGCCCTCACCTTCCGCCTGACGCAGGTCCTTACCGGACACGGTTGTTTCGGAAGGTTCCTGTTCCGTATTAGGCAGGAGGAAACGCCAGGGTGTCACCATTGTGTGGGTCGCCCTGAGGACACGGTGGAGCATATGGTGGAGGTCTGCCCGGCTTGGGTAGAGCACCGCCGTGTCCTCGTAGCGGCGATCGGCGGCGATCTCTCGCGTCCGACCCTGGTCCAGGTCATGGTACGGAGCGAGAGTGCATAGCAGTGGGCAGCTCGCCGCCCGGTAAGGACCAGGCCCGAGTCGACGGCGCGTCGTGTTTCACGCGCGCTATAAAGAGATGTCAGCACATCGTGACGGGGTCCAAGAAGACCGATGCCTCCTGGGTCAGGGTTGCGGGTTGGTTAAACAAGAAACCGCGGCCCTGGCCGCCGCACAGGCAAGTGAAGAAACACGGGTGGGTTTTAGTCAGTAAAAGTCTGACACACCCTTCCGCTCCGCCCAGAGCGGACAGACCTTTAAGAGCCAATTTACCAAATGTAAACTACGTTCAAAATATATCAATCCACATTATAGTAATGACTCTGAGCCGAGATCGAGAGATTTAATAATTTTTCATTTTTATTTTGATAAGCACCTCTATCGAAACTTTTAGCATTTGTTTCATTAATGAAACGGATAGTTTAACTGTAGGTATAAATGTCTCCACAAACACATCTGGGTTTTAATAATGGAGGGTAATAAAATGGATGGATGTAATGACCACTCAGTATCCTCAAGTCTTAGGTAGGTACTTATTAGATTATTTTATGATATTCTATCTACCTAGTCAGTCTTTGAAGTCGTTTTTTCAATCTAAACTTGACTTAATCGGTCCGGTACGGAATGCAGCTTTCATCCATCAACGAGACGGCTTCTGTGGTTAATACATTAATATTGAACATACCTATCCTAGTCTGTATAAGAGGTAAACTGTGCCCAGTAGTGGGACGACAAAAATATTGATGTAGATGATGATTGAACATAATTATGTTCATTTATACTATTTTTTTTAATTGTTTCCCTTTTTTCGATATACTTAAATTATGTTAAGAATTACTTAAGAAATTCATGGTTAAATAAAGGCTTATTATTATTATTATTTATTATACTAATGTTCCTTAACTTAAGCCACGTTGTCAATGGTGACCTTCAGGATGATGACGTCATAGAGCGCGATCGCAGGGCGTTGGCAATCAACAACATGCTTGCCCTTAATTTCGCTCGATACCCAGTAGACGTTAAAGGCTTTCCTATTATTATGTGTGAATAGGCAGCATCCTTTCTACATTTACTTAACAGTCGGAATGACTTCCTGAAGATGATGACGTATGGAGAACGGGTCTGAGCAGTTGTGTTGCGATGTGTGCCGGGTACGACACGCCAAATGTAGTTGCGTCGGGAGTTTGGTCGTGGAGGATCTCCAGATCAATCTCCCTCTGGCGCAGCATCGTTGGTCGTGTTGTTGTATTAATAATGTTAAATTGAGTGAGGTCACTCAACTGCCGTCTTCATTTCTATCCACTCAGTTTTTTTTTGAGTAATAGGCTTAATAAACTAGTGCGCTTTACCGTCATCGATTGCATCACTGCTTACCATCAGGCGGGCAAGCACTAGTTTACAAAAAAATATTAAAAAAAAAAGATTGTTGCGACTCCAGACTGCCTCATCCAAAAGCACCAGGAATGCGCCTGTAATTTTGACTAATACAAGGTGATGGGCGCTATTGAAAGTTCACTCTAGCTGACGTCGCCTACCTTTTAACTATTAGGTTTACCTAGATATTTTTACAGAATGGCTCCGCAGTCCGCATCGAGCAGGCCGCTTTAGGTTTAATAGGTACCGAAAAGAAGGAGTTTCTCTTATAACATAGCAGATAAGCACAATATGTTTCTAAATTATTACTAAAATCTATGGACTGTGAAATGTCTGAAATAAATGATTTTTATTATATATAAGTTTTTTTAAATATTTAAGTGGTAAAAACCTTGTGAACGTATTTTACAGTGATAAAATAGATGCATTGACAAGGCTTTTATCTATTTTTCTTTTTTAAAAAGGAGGAGAGCGCTCTTTATTTAAAAAAAAATTGTTAGATAAGTAGGTATAGGCAAATATTTAAACTACCTAATCAAAAACAAAAAACAAATTTATAAGTAATTAATGTGCCTAGATGTTAAATGCGTTTGGATTTTAATTTAATACCGCGATCGTAACCTATGATAGGTATAAATTACTTATTACTTCTCTCTTTACTCTTTGCTCCAGTAAAAAAAAAATAGTAAAGGCAGTAGGTACCTAACTATATGTCGGCCTAATTCGATAAAGAATAGAGGTAAACAAACCGTTCCTAGGCAACGAGTAGTTTACGCCTAAAAGACAGATGTTAACAACCTTTTCTAGATAGATAATTTTCATAAAAGTGATATTTCTACTTCCTACTAATGTAAACAGTTTATTTGTTTAGATATTTATGATTTGCATAGAAAGCTTAAACGATTTGAATAAAATATGACACACATGTATGTTAATTTCCTAATAGGTTACATTTTTTGATACTACCTATATTATACTTACTTACTTATTATATGTAAGTACTTACATTATACTTACTTACTTACTTATTTGAAAGTATTACAATGCATGTGTTATGCAGTTAATCTGAAAGTAATTAAAATACGCAAAATTGTATTGAGAAATGCCTCAACTTTATTCATTGGTTGAATTCCACAAAACGTGTTTAATACCTGGATTTCATCCATCTTTCTTTTTTTTTGAAGGGCTATCACGTAAAATTAATGTCGACTTTTAATGGTTTTTCGAAATACCAAGTCAACATGCATGTTATTTTAGTGATTCTATTGAAATATGCTGCAATTGGAATTGTTAATAAATAGTTTAGTACCTAAAAGTCGGTAATCATGAAGGTACCTAAATAACAGGAGATTGGTAAAACCTGAGTTGTGATAACCCTAAATTGGTTTGTTTACCTCTATTCTTTATGGAGCTTGGCGGGAATATAAGTACCTACTTACTTTCTTGAAATGTAGATATTGCCGTGTGCGCCGGCGCTGCGCATATCCGGTAACGAAGCGTTTCCATAACTCTTTTAGCTGTAACAATAGGTACTTACATACTTATTATTCAAAAATACTTTTAAATAAATATATGTTACTTTTTCAGTGTAATTTTTATTAAAGATAACACTGTGTTAAATGGTTCACGAGTCTTAAGAAAACTTTTGTAAGTATTAGACAGATACCTAGGCACCTACCTACTAAAAAGTTAGTGCATTATAAATCTGTATGCTTCACATAAAAAATGATAATAGGTACTTATCTACAACATGAAAGTCATATAGGTAGGTAAGTAGGTATATGACTTTCGTGTCCTAGAAGTCAAATAAGTAGGTACCTCTATCAGCGCTACAGCCGTATAGTAATCGGTATGCGACCGCGATGTGGCGCTTCGAAGAAATTCTAGGGGTAGGTACCAAGATGTACCTATATCCTAGCTAAGTACCTACTTCTATTATTATTCCAACTACTTAGGTAACTTAAGACGTTAAATTTAAGTTTTTGTTGAGTAATTTTTCACTTAGGTGCTGAAATAGGGATGTTTTCTGGGTAAAAAAAATGATTCTTTTTAATCCGTCATTCAGATTATAGAAAAGTATTGGATACCTACGTATATTTTGTTTTATCAAATCATTAAAAAAATTACAAATATAAAAGGCATCAAAGATCAGGAGTTGTGGCTGGTGACGTCACTGCTCGCTAAAAAGTGTAGCGTGCAGTGAGGTCACACGAGTTTTCAACGCACTGTGTCGTCTTCATTTTTTGTTTATATGAAAAAAGAAAAAAATACGTGTCTAGTATTTTTTGGAAATCTGACTGACGGACTAATTAGTTTTTTTAGTCAACTATCCTATTGCTTGGTTACTATTTTTCGGTTGTAGGTTTGAATTGTAACAAAAGGTACCATATCTACCATTTTCTCGGTTATTAATCTGATTGATACACTGCAAATTACCTTACCAATACCTACTCCAATATAATTACCTAGGAAAAATATTTGTATGCATACCTAGATATTTAAATTAGGTAAGTCATCATCATCATCATCATCAAACTTTTTATCGTCCCACTGCCGGGCACAGGTCTCCTCTCATACAGAGAAGGATTGAGCGTAGGTAATCACCACGCTTGCTCAATGCGGGTTGGCGATTTCAGACTTAAAGTCCAGGTTTCCTCAAGATGTTTTCCTTCACCTTCAGTTATTGGTGTCCAAGATATACTTAGAAAGTACATATAACTTTAGAAAAGTTGCATTGGTACTTGCCTGACCTGGAATCGAACCCGCGCACTCATACTTGAGAGGCTGGTGTTTTAACCACTAGGCCACCACGACTTACTTAGGTACTTAATTAGGTAAGTAGGCAGAACCTATACCTAGATATCTACAAAGTACTTAGTTAAAGCTACCATCCTTTCTATAGGCATTTGTTGTACCTACCTGACACATTGCAGGTGCAGGTCTGTTGTCTTTATTTTTACACTCTTTTGATTCGTAGATACACAACTTATGTATTATTCCCTTAATAACCTCAGCAATTAATAAAACCGAAAGCCAATAATTAAAATAAATCATCAGTTACATTTCAATGAGTTTTTGAATAAACAAACCCTTTCAAAATCCCAGTACAAAACGTATTTATCTGTGTACAGGAAACCGCAAATTCGTCGAGATTAATACAAGTTATTGAGTAAAGAAAACTTCCAATTAAATTGTAAAGAACGGATATACAGGTAAGTACTTCGTTGTCGGACAGACGCGTCAGTTGCTCTGCGGCCTACACAAAAGTACCTTCCATTGATACACTTTTCCCTGTAATTATAGTATCTACAAAAACACGCCTGTGATACAATTCGTATGCTGTTATCTAGTAAAATATGTTACTACTGCATTTTGCATTATAATTTAACCAATATTGACACAATATTCTTTACAATAACAGATTCTTGTACACATGGTTCTCCATTTATTTACATTAAAGGGCGATTAGTGACATATGTTTTTAACAAATTCTGCCAGCACCTATTTCACCACTGGAATGCTCCCCCAACATTAATGAATAAATAATTCGTACACATAAGCTTTTTGGAACGATAAAGTTTAGAATATTGAATTACTTTTCAACTTAATTAGAATGGAACTAAGTTCATACGGGTAATAATTAAAACGGATGCTAAGCATAGTCAACTAGAACTAACTTTAATTAAGAAGCTAATCCGTACTATACCGTTGTCTCTGCCAGCTCAAACTAAACTATATAAGAAAGAGCGAGAGAGGTATACATTAACACCTTCTATATGAAGAAATGGTAAAAGATCACCTGTGCTCACTACCGTAATTCTACCGAGCGGTAGAGCACCTGTCCCTTTCATACGGTTCATGCTTAAGCTGAACCGAACGAGTGCGAGTAGGAGTAGTTTCATTTGTGTGTCGTGCGAAAAGGTTGTATCAGGCACTTTGGCGTTACAATAATATCGTCATTGTTTGTATGCAGTTAAGGGGCATATTGTTTCTATTTGAATAAGTTTAAATTTTAAAATCTAAGAACGGGACGGAAGGTTGCGTTGCAATCGAATTGTGTTGTAATTTTGACGCGTTCGGAAATCGAATTAAGAGCGTTAGAGTGAGAGGTGCGCAGAGGTTTGCTTGGCGGAGGCAGTTTTTTGTTATTGTTTGGCGGCGGAGATTTTTTCTGAGGCGTGCAAATGGGAGTAGGCGCGCGAGTGGGCGCGTCGGCACGACAAGCGCGCTCTTCAGTGTTCTGGCTGAGCTTCAAGCGAGCGCGTGCGAGCCGGGCCGCGTCCTATAGGTGCCTTATCACAAACTGGGTTCTTAGAGCCAATCGAACAGTTGAATAACGTGGACTATTTGAAGTGAACTATTTGGTTGGTGCCGCATGTTAGCGTTGCAGAGAGCTCGTGATCTGAAGGTGGCTCGACCATGTTGATATCGGCGGGCAGTGGCCCCACGCCCGAGTTCTCCCCTGTCTCGTGCTGCGCCCCCTGGAAGATGGAGCCAGCACCCCCAGCACCAGCTGCCATCACGCAGTCGCTCAACTTATCACCCAATGGTAAGCTTATGTGCTCCTGTTTTTATTTATTTTGAAACTCATTGATATTTTTTTCGAGGTTTAGGTATGTTAACACCATAGAACTTTAAAAAAATGCATGCTAAAAATGAACATTATTTTTTTTTTAAAGCTTTCTTACTTATTTGGGTGTATTGAATACCTATAGAACTTACAAAAGTAGGTAAATTATATACTTAGTAGATATATTTTAGTGTAGGATATTCGTAAAAAAATAGAACAAATATATTTAAGTCAAGAAACTTACATGATAACTATACGAGGATAACAAACAAATACCTAAATGTCCATTCCAAAACAATGAAATAAAAACTTTTATTATCAATTTTGTGTTGGTCAATTGTAAGTAAGTAGGTACTTAGGTACTTATAGTGATTTACAAGAAAAAATACTTATGGTATTAGGTGGTAGGCCATAACATCGGCAGAACTTGTCACCCACCAGCCAAGTCTTGCCGCCAAGTGATTCGACGAGTTCCGGCATGCTGTCTGGTGAAGACGTACGGAGGACGAGTCTGAGCAGTTGTGTTGCGATGTGTGCCGGATACGATGCGCCAAATGTTGTTGTGTCGGGAGTTTGGTCGTGGAGGGTCTCCAGATCAATCTTCCTCTGGGTTAAACATTGCATCACCTCGCTCAACTGCCGTCTTCCTTCCTATTCACTCAGTTTTTGAGGAATGGGCTTATTAAACTAGCGCGCTTTACCATCAACGATCACTAGTTTATAATTATGTAAAAAAAAAAACACTGGGTAGTTCTCTAAATTTAAAACTGCCTGTATAGTTTTAGACCTTTAACATTTGTCATTTTGAAGAACGGAGTGGTTTTTGAATGGACTTTATGTAAAACCATAATACCGTTAATTTACACTTAATTAAATATATATATTAACGCGTAGATACACATTGGATAACTATTTCCACGTTTTCTTCTTGCTCAGAGAAGACGCAACTATTTTCTAAACCTAATAGGTAGATTGCAAGTATTTGCTTCCAAAAAGACTTCAATATCCACAGTAACTTCTAAAAACATACCCGACATAGCTATTTAAGTTTAAGACCTTATAATTACATCTGTAAACAACTTAATCAGTCTAATCAAGATAAGAGTAGCAGTTTTTGTTCATAATTAACCATTGATAGGTAAGTACTTTCTTTAATTAATACTGTAAGGTAGTACCTACCTACGACGATGATCCCTGAGTTTGTTTCGGCTATTTCTTCTCAGAGGTAGTCAGTTAGGAAATGCCGGCTTCATCTAGTTTAATAAAAAAATTAAAAAAACATATGACGTGTAAAAATGATCAGTGATCCTATTTGCTTAATAAACGATTTTATTTCATTTCCTATACTCAACTATACTGTTGAGAAACCTGACTTCTTTAGGTAATAGACTTCGTAAATATCTTAACGGCAAAATTAACAAAAATCCTCCTAATTTGTAAAACAACGTTTATTTAGTTATTAATCATCTGAAAATCATTATTCATGAGCAGCCTCGTTTAACCCACTTTTGTAGGCCTTCTGCCCATTTGTGTCATAAGTACTTTCCTGGTAAGTAGGTACCTATATTCTGGTCCAGCCTAAAAACACAGGAAAAGTATTTGTGAATAAATCGGGCCTGTGTGGCCTATTAGTTTTCATTACGAGAGTCGATCGTCGATATCGAGCGCGTTTGACTCATCGATTGGCCCGCTTCAAGGTTGTAAGGACTCTCAACCAATGAGAGCGCCAAACGCGCTCGATATCGACGTTCGAGTATCGTAATGAAAACTCATGGTAACCCCACTGGACAACAACAACAAAATAAAGACTTACAATAAGATAGAAGTATACAGTAGCTAACTGCATACCTACAGATGCCTAAAAGAGCTCTTCTTCTCTCTACTTATTTATAACTTGCTGTGCCCAACAGGGTCCATAATTGTTTCCAATATTATAATATGACTAGCTGACCCGGCCGTTGTTTTGCCATATAAATAATAGATTAAATTACTAAAATGGCTATTAAAAAATAAGGGTTGATCGTAGAAGGGTGAAAATTGGGGATTGTATGTATTTTTGTATGTTGTATCATAAAAAAATAGAAATTAAAAATATTGTCTAAAAAATAATAAAATAAAATTTAGGGGTGGACTACCCCTAACATTTAGGGGGATGAAAAATAGATGTTGGCCGATTCTCATAGATACTGGATAAGCACAAAAATTTCATGAAAATCGGTCGAGCCGTTTCGGAGGAGTTTAATGTCGAACACCGTGACATAGAATTTTATATATTAGATATTTACCACCTGAAACTGTACATTATGGATTGCAATAAACGATTTTGATTTGATTTGATTTTAAAAATATATTCCTTTGATTCTAAAAAACACAATTTTGAAGAGATAAGTAGGTACCTACAATCTTTATAATATACATAATCCTAAAATGTTGATGTTGTTGGTGGTGAAGCCGTACGGAGGACGTTTTGTTGCGATGTGTGCCGGGTACGATGCGCCAAATGTTGTTGTGTCGGCAATTTGGTTGTGGAGAGTCTCCAGCTCAATCTCCCTCTGGCGCAGCATCGTTGGTCGTGTTGGCCTTGGGTTTAACATGGCATCACCTTGCTCCACTGCAGTCATCCTTCCTATTCCTAAGTTTTTTTTAAGTGAATAGGCTTAATAGACTAGCGCGCTTTACCATCAACGACTGCATCACTGCTTACCATCAGGCGGGATTGCAGTCAAGCCCTAGTTTATAATTATTAAAAAAAAAAATGTTCCCACTCCTGGGAAACAGGCTTCCTCTGGATCAGAGGAAGTGGGCCTCATTCTACCACTCGTACCTACCCAGTGCCAATTTTTTAGATGTTACATGTGTTCAAAGTTCTTTGATTCTAAAACACTTGAGAGCAGTGGTAATGAAATAATTTATACAAAGTAAAGCGCCTGATGGGGTTCGAATCTGCGATCTTACAACTTGTAAGATGCAGCCGATACCACTAAGCCACCCTTGCTCTAAGTATATGTATGAATACTATAGGTATAACTTTTCATTGATAAATATTTTTTTCTGAATGATCATTTTTTTTTTAATAATTATAAACTAGCGCTTGACCGCAATCCCGCCTGATGGTAAGCAGTGATGCGATCGTTGATGGTAAAGCGCGCTAGTTTATTAAGAGCCTATTTACGCAGAGAAACTGAGCGAATAGGAAGGAAGATGGCAGTTGAGCGAGGTGATGCAATGTTTATCCCAACAACACGACCAACGATGCTGCGCCAAAGGCAGACTGATCTGAAGACCCTCCACGACCAAGGTCCCAACACAACAACATTAGCCGCATCGTACCCGGCACACATCGCAACACAACTGCTCAGGCCCGTCCTCCGTACGGCTTCACCAGACAAGATGCCGGAACACGACAAATCGCTTGGCGGCAAGGCTTTGTCTGGTGGGTGGTAACTTCTATCGTCCTTTTCGACCTTTTATCGTCCCACTGCTGAGCACAGGTCTCCTCTCATACAGAGAAGGATTGAGCGTAATCACCACTCTTGCTCAATACGGGTTGGCGATATCAGACTTTAAGTCCGGTTTCCTCAAGATGTTTTCCTTCACCTTCAGTCATTGGTGTCCAAGATATACTTAGAAAGTACATATAACTTTAGAAAAGTTACATTGGTGACGCCTGACCTGGAATTGAACCCGCACACTCATACTTGAGAGGTTGGTGTTTTAACCACTAGGCCACCACGAATTAATACGACTTTTTCTGAATAGTACTTGTAAACTTCTTCTCCTCTCATATTATTATTATCAATCGAATCGTGTCAATCTACTGATTAGTGACACCAAATCAAACGAGACCAATTGATGAAGTAAAATAAATCTATTTTTTGTAAGACTGGTTTATTTGAAATTACCTTTTGTATTTTTAAAGGAGCAATAAAATATAATTAATAATTGTAATTTTATGGTAAAGTGTGAGACCGACGGTGTAGGGTTTTGCAAGCTTTAAATTGTCATGCCTTTTTCTGTTATAAGAACCAACTACATTAATACCTAATACGTAAAAATTGGCCCAAATATTTGTCTTTTTATCGATGAATTTTCCAAACACTATGAAAGTGATGCAAAAAGTTGTGGAACACTTAATTTTCAAATTTTCAATATTTGAAATCTATTTTTGATTTAGAAATTAAACAAAGACTTGCCTTTCATTATTGGAATTTAGGATAGAATGTAACTGCTTGGTCATGTTGATGAGATATGTTCCTTTTCGAGGAAGTTATTAAATGTAAGTACAATCATCATTATCAACCTTTTTATCGTCCCACTGCTGGGCTCAGGTCTCCTCTCATACAGAGAAGGATTGAGAATAATCTCTACGCATGCTCAAAAACGTCCAGGTTTCCGCAAGATGTTTTCCTTCACCATCAGTCATTGGTGTCCAAGATATTCTTAGAAAGTACATATAACTTTAGAAAAGTTACATTGGTAATTGCCTGAATCGAAGCCGCGCACTTCTACTTGAGGGGCTGTTGTTTTAACCACTAGGCCACCACTACTTATTTACAGTGTAAGTACAATAGTAAGGTAATATTCACACAATGCATGTTAATGTTACACAGTTTCACTAATTTGTCCATTTATAAAATATTTAGTATTTAAAAGAAAGACCAAGTAAGTATTTATTGTGAAACGCACAAGGAGATCACAAACAAAGACTAAAACGCGGCGTGGTGGCCTAGTGGTTAAAACACCAGACTCTCATGTATGAGTGTGTGGGTTCGATTCCAGATCAGGCAAGTACCAATAACTAAGTAACTTTTCTAAGTTAGATAGTTACTTTCTAAATATATCTTGTACACCAATGACTGATTACAAGGTGAAGGAAGGTATCTTAAGGAGACCTGGATTTTAAATCTGAAATCGCCAACCCGCATTGTGCAAGCGTGGTGATTACGCTCAACCCTTCTCTGTATGAGTGGAGGCCTGTGCCCAGCAGTGGGACGGTTAAAAGGTTGATGATGATACAAAAGTTTGCTCTCTTTTGCTGACACTGTAACAACAAAATTCTCGTGCTAGATTAAAAGAACTAAGGACAGAAGGAAAAATAAAGAAAGAAAATACTTCAGCACAGATTTAAAGATACACAACATAGATTGTCACAATGATTTCTGCCATCAAAGTGCAACTAAGAATCAGCGTCCGTAAGACCATACAAAACCAGCGAAGACAACAATAGGGTATTTGACTAAAAAAAACTAATTAGACCATCAGTCAGATTTCCAAAAAATACTAGACACGTATTTTTTCTTTTTTCATAAAAACAAAAAATGAAGACGACACGGTGCGTTGAAAACTCGTGTTACGTCACTGCACCCTACACTTTTTAGCGACCAGTAACGTCACCAGCCACCACTCCTGATCTTTGATGCCTTTTATATTTGTCAATTTTTGTTGATAAAACAAAATATACGTATCCAATATTTTTCTATAATCTGAATGACGGAATAAATAGAATTTTGTTTTTTTTTTACCCAGGATACATCCCTATTAACGCCAAACATTAATAAAAGTTAAACGTGGAAAATATTTATTAATCCTGAAAAACAAATACAAATAATTCTCATGAAAAAGTAACTGAAAAAATTATAGTTTCTAATTATACGCAGCATACCTACACCTCCTACAAAACAGTACCTATTTTATTAGTTGCATGCCAGTAACAGTTGAAATTCCAAATTTTGTTCATTAGTATTTGAGTCAGGCATTATAATTAGGCTTCATCTAGTAGGTAGGTATAGTGAAAACGATGAATAGTGGTACTTATATGTGAAAATCGCTTAGTTTCCCAACATCAACACAAACAAAACTTGGTTCACCCGTCAGTATCCAGTTAGACAGAAGCTGAAAAGTCAAGCCTTCAAATAGTGTAATTGTGTATATACCTATGTTTGTTTTATCCACTAGGCCGTTTAATACACAACTTATTTGACCTATTTAGTACCTTGTTGGAACGTACGGGTAATGTTTTAATGCAAAAAGTAAAGAGCACATATGCAAGTAATTGAAGATCATAGTTGGACCCAAAGCAAATCTAGAAACTTTTTGGAGACTTTTCATCTGTGTCGTCCCACTATGAAATTCAGAAGATAACTTTTTTACAATAGGTACAATATACTTATGTAAATTGTGCATTTACCAAGATCACTACTGCTCAAAGACGTGCAATGCAACCTATGAACATGTAGATAAATCAAAATCTAAACTCATTCATTCAAATTAGGTTGCGAATCAGCAGGTTTTGAACATCAATATTACATAAAACAGTCCCCCAAAACGCCCACCCATCGACACTTCCTATTGCTTTCTCTGGGACGAAGAAGTGACGGAACAAACTCCCTAGAAGCAAGCTGTCTGTTCATTTAAAAAAAAACACATGACTTTATACAGTACTATGTAGGTACAGTAATGAACACAAGAAAAATATAGTTTAAAAAACTGAAAAAAACACGCTTTTAAAGAATATCAAACTAAAAAGTTAAAAATAATTTTAAAATTTAATTTATGGCAATAATTTTTATATATTAATCGCCTCACGTTTTTTTCTCATTTTACTAGTATTGTTAATAGTTATACTATTGTCATAAATTAAATTAAAAAAATATTTTTAACTTTGTAGTTTGATTCTTTAAAAGCATGTTTTTTTTAGTTTTTTAAACTAAGTATATTTATTTTCAACTTTTTAGTTACATATTCTTTTTTTAAATAATATACGGATAGCACGAACGCTTAAGTGGTGCTCATTTGTTTTTACCAAACTTTTCTTGATCTCCAACAGACAGAATAGCAAGTGCTAAAATTCGTCATGATGCGTTACTCAAGTAACTAAATCTAAAACTAAAAAATACTTTGCCTGCACAAATTAATGTAAGGTAAGGTTGAAAAAAATTTGAGTTATAGACGGATAAACAAACATAAGTACATGATACAAGTGAAGCTAATAAAAAAGATATACATAGTACATTTTTACAGTTCATTCGAAGTATTAAGTACCTACATCTTACTTAGGTACATAAGAGTTAGTTTTTCAATGCCTTACATAACAGTAAAAGATATGATAAGATGCCCCTGTAAATTAGTATTTTAATTGCATTTATCTGCTCTCGCCAACCATTTTGAGCAGTGCTTACTTATATTTATCTACTTAATAGGCGCAAACAATCTATCTCTTATAATGAGGTGGGTCCGAAAAATATAATGTTATTTAAAATTAGGTCCCTAATTATTTATTTTAAAAAATTATGGCATTTATAACTACGTCACTTTGATGCTATAGGTATTATATCAGTTTAATACGATTCATGTATTTTTATCGGATTTTCCAAGGCTGCATGCGAGGAAAGCGATGTTTTTATTATCTAATCAAAAAAATTACGTTATATTTTGCAGTCTCAATTTTCCTTATTATTTCTTAACAAAACATATCCGAACCAACGAAGTGAATAAAAGTGTGTGTGAAACCCACTTTGCCAATAAAGATGGCGGCTTATATTTCCAATTATTGATGAGGTAGATACATTGGGGATACCAACATATGAATGAGTTGAATTTGTTAATATCTGCGGGTTGAGTGCAGTCAAACAATGGCTAACAATGGGTCTTATAAGAAGGCTGAAAGTCACTCAAAGGGCAATGGAGAGCGCTATGCTTGGGATTTCACTGCGCGATCGAATCAGGAGAACCGTAGAAGAACGAGAGTAGCCGACATAGCCCGAAGAATTGCAACACTAAAGTGGCAGTGGGCTGGACACATTGCCCGTAGGACCGATGCCCGATGGGGCCGACGGGTTCTCGAGTGGCGTCCACGCACCGGAAGACGTAGCGTGGGTAGGCCCCCGACAAGGTGAACCGACGATCTGGTGAAGGTCGCGGTTAACTGCTGGATGCGGGAGGCGCAGGACCGGTCGTCGTGGAGGACCTTGGGGGAGGCCTTTGTCCAGCATTGGACGTCTTTCAGCAAATGATGATGATGATTAACCTATTCGACAGCCATATAGAACTTATATACCTACCTATGGATCATAACTTCTTCTTGAAACATCGTCACACACACACACACACACACACACACACACACACACACACACACACACACACACACACACACACACACACACACACACACACACACACACACACACACACACACACACACACACACACACACACACACATGATTCTTGACATAAAATAACACATTTTTTCAGGCATCAGTAGCGCTAAGACCGCCCATTGTGTCACCCTTTGTAAAATCTTTATATTTATGTTTCTGTAATCTATATGGTGTACATAATAAAGAGTATTCTATTCTAATTTATTTACAATAATTATCCTTTATTAGCGCTAATTAATTTACAGTAATTTTCCTTTATTATTGCGCTAATTAATTTACAACAAGTTTCCCAAAAACAGGACTACAGGAAGCATTTGATTTTAATAAGTTAAAGTTTATAATAAGAATGGGATGATAAACCCTGCCATTATATCTATAAATAATCTTCTCGGAATTAATTTAATCTGTTAACACTTATTTTTATCGTAATACTAAAACGAAGCGTTGACTGAGTTCATCGCTATAATTACTGAAGATTAACAAAATATGAACGTTGTGTACAATCTAGTGCTAATGATAAGTTAGCAAGTTGACAGCGTGACAGGTTAAATGATTTTACTTTATTGACTGCTGGTAAATATGAAAGAATACATACAATATGTAAAAAAACCCTGTCCAATCCCTGAAGGTATTGTTAGGTATCGATAACTGATTATACTAATGCCTACAAAGCCGGGCTAAAATTTAAAAAAATCCCCCTAAAAAAATAAATATTATTTCGTAAAAAGAGGTAACTTAATACATGTGCGGTAGGCAAAACATGCGTGGGCGAAGGGGGGAAGGGCACGCGGCATGCGGTCGCATCGCTATTCGGTCATAATAATGCCGTAAAAAATAGAGACGTCACTTTTTTTAAAATTACCATATTTTGGGGAAGTTGGAATTAATTCGCGGAAATAATATTTTATTTGGTCATGTGTTTCCTTAACCTATATTATTCTTAGCTATGGGGTTTTCTTTACATATTGTATAGACTCCTTTAGTTCTAGACTTTTGTTATCTATGCAACTGTAGAATATTGCCAATCGGCATTGAAGAAAACACTTGCATACGTACAAACTTATTTTTTGTTTATGTGAAACTCGAAACTCGTGTCCAGTATTTTTAAGTAAAGAATCTAAATACAAAATTTCAAAAAGATATCATGAAAAACCAGAAAGTTATGAGCTTGTTATCTTACTTGGTTGTCCCACTCGGTAACCACACTGCAACAATTTCTAAATGTATTTGGGAAAAATATAACATGTCTTAAAAATGATTGCAATCCATTCAGTTGCTTATTCTGAAAAAAACTATATTCAGATTTCGCATTTAATAAAGTACAAATAACGTTGTATAGAGCAATTTAAAAAATATGTTTGTAAATATACACATTAAGCAAAAGCTTCATAAAGCTGATCATTCATACCTACATAATTAACTTAAGATAAGCGGTATATTCGTGCTTTTTGTCACGTCACTGTCCGCGTATATGTACCTATGTGGACTGAGCTCAGGCCACGATGCCTGTCATTTGTCATCGCTGGAGCCAGCTGCCGCGATGAGTGAGCGAAAACTGCCGACCATCGCACAACATTGTCCGCATTGTACCGCTGATCGAACTAATTAATCGATAGATCGGCCGCTAGATTGCCCAGTAGCGTTTCCGGTGAAGGTTGCTCAATATTCACCCGCCGATTTGTATGCGATACAGTATTCGAAACGTTTTGATTGACGATAGCAAATAATTGGACAAACAGAATTGGTTACCAGTTTGAAGATCGGAAAAAACTTAATTATAAAATAGAGATAAAATATCCATGTAATTTAGATGGATACGTTCCTAATTAGATAAAATAGGCTCTTAACTGCTCATCAACGTCGAAGTTAGTTGACTGACTTTATTTGATTCAGTCTTAATAACATACTTCACCTTTAGTAATGATTCAATTGGCAAGACGTTAATGCAATGTACCTATGTAATTGATAATATAAAGTATTTTCACGTCAATTACCCGACTCATAAAGGTGGAATAAATTTTCATCAAGTACAATACATCGCAGGCAATGTTTTTTTCGCGTCAACGTTTATATCGTACGCGTTTGATCAGATGCTTTAATAATTCTAATTAACATTTAAATGGTAATCACGCATAATAATCAGGTGGCTTTGAAACTGAGACGATGCTCCTTAATTAATAGACAATAAGCAACAATGTACTAATGAGCCAATAAGTCGGTTAAAACCCATGAATTCAACATGGGTTGCTGAATAAACAGTCTGTTGTGCACTTGTTCATACCAAGTGAGTGCCGTATGACGCAAGCGGTGAGTCCGCAGTGCAGTACCGCTTGTGATGCGTGCCGTGCCGAAATGCATAGAGATGCCGATGCTGACACAACTGTGTGCGTGTCCAAGCGCCTGCTATTGAAATGCACCGCCAACTACAAACAGTATAAAACCGGTACATAAAGCTTTTTGTTAAATTCCATATATATTTTTTTAATAATTATAAACTAGCGCTTGACCGCAATCCCGCCTGATGGTAAGCAGTGATGCGATCGTAGATGGTAAAGCGCGCTAGTTTATTAAGAGCCCATTCACTCAGAAAAACTGAGCGAATAGGAAGGAAGACGGCAGTTGAGCGAAGTGATGCAATGTTAAACCCAACAACACGACCAACGACACTGCGCCAAAGGGTGATTGTTCTGAAGACCCTCCACGACCAAACTCCCAACACAACGACATTTGGCGCATCGCACTCGGCTCACATCACAACACAACTGCTCAGACCCGTCCTGCGTACGGCTTCACCAGACATCATGCCGGAACACAACAAATCGCAATAAGTAAAAATTCTATGAATACTAATGAAATAACTTACACAAAGCTTTTACTTGAAACTATCAAGTTAATTCCTTTTTCAATAAGGCGAATTCGAATCATTCACTTACCTACAGAATTCAGAAACTTCCTATTATACCTATAGGTATATATCTATATCTAGAAAGTCTTAAAATAATTCGGACTTTAAGTCTGCAAAATAATTGAATTTATTAACGGAACGATACCTATGCATGAAATTAGTGTAAATTCTGGCTTTCATAAGCTCCGTTTCAAACTGTACCTACATTGTTGATACAAATCAATCGTATAATGATCCTGGACATAAATTACTTTACGAAATTATTATATTTTGAATGAGATTATAATAACATTGTTGACATAAAAGTTTGGTTATGTATATTTTGTCAATGTAGAGCTGTTCCCACGTTCTCCTTTTATAATTATTATGATACTATGTCAATTGCATCATGTTTTATCACAAATTACGTATTAAATCTATAACTATATTTATTTCATTGCTCAATAATATCCCAAGAAATGAGTTAATGATAAACCAATGCACTTAATTTAAATCACCAAAACATTATAGCGACAAAAATGTCCCGGATTTTCTGTTTAATTAGATACGGTCTATATAACAAAATCAATCAATGTTACACCTATTTGAGAAAAAGATTCTTTTTAAAATTACACTCAATAGATTGCAAGTTAAGCTTGAAAAAACGTACGAAAAACGCGTCTAAGTAATTGCAATGGTTAATGAATTAAAGAACCTGTAATTTGATGAAGTCAGACGGTCTGTCACGTAGCATTCTAAGTTGGAATCCTCCTTTTCTGCTCACAAAAAAGCTATTATCTGGTTACGAGAAGAAGTGTTAAAAAAGAACGATGGAGTTTGGAACAGGCCGAGTAAATGACAACAAAACGTTTGCGATGATGAACGGAACAATGAGAATTGTTTGGGGTGATTTGTCGATTTTTTGGTAACGGATAAATAGTAGGTAACAAAAGAAATCCGATAAAGAGTAAGTTGGAATCTTCGACGGAGGTTCCGTAAGTACTTATTATAAAACAACAGCACATGAAACTACTACAATCTGTCAGATTTTCTTATTAGATTTTCAACTCTATCTCTAAACCATTAAGGCTCAAGGTTGATTGGGAATATCTGACAGTTAGGGGTAGCTCGACCTGTTGTCGTCTGTACATCATCATCTGCCTAGCCTTTTTCCAACTATATTGAGGTAGGCTTTCAGTCTAAGCGAATTCAGTTGAATACTATTATTTTTCTTGAAGCGACAGCCTCACTGACCACCACAAGCCAGTTACTGGGTAAGTAATAGGATTTTTCTTAATAAGAGTGGTTAGACTTTCGGGATTTTGACTAAACGAAAAAAGGGTCAAAGATTTAATTGTGTGCTACTATTATACTAATTTTGTTAGTAAAAGGCTTTTACTGGTGCTAAAGGTGTTTTCAATGCAATATATGAACATCGCGTCATGCTGACGTCATACAAATCCATCTCACAAGCAGAGTTCACCCTGCAATTAGCACGCATATAATTTCACGGCATCAACCGATGTGCAAGACAATACTCGTCTGGTCGGAGGATCCCCCCTTTTCTATGAAGGATGAGTGTATTTTACACCCCGTTTTTTATACCTCTAAACTACTGATCTCGACGTACCGTACCGATCACGAGCCGATCCCGACAAACCGTACTGATCCCGAACCGTTCCGATATCGAATCAATCCCGACGAATAGTACACGCATACAACCATACGATATCAACTGATAGACAAAATGCCCGCCAGCCAATAACCGTCTGTTTGGAGGATCCTCACTTTTCTATAGAGGATGAGTGAACTTAACACACTGTTTCTCATACCTCTAAAACATGATGTGCTTTGATAATGGAGGAACGTTTCTTTAGTAAAATAGTTAAGAGGTAAAGAAGAGCGAAAAAAATTCAGAGTGCTGTTCCTTCATTAAACGTCCCTTCGCTTTCGATTTTAATAAAATATTTTACTCAGTGATTAAGATTTCGAAATACTGGACACGTGTTTCAGTTTTCGCATAAACAAAAAAAATTTTGTACCTATATAGTTTCATATTTTTCACTTTGTAAACTTCAAAGATTCCTAAATATTCCAATGGCTGTTTGTTATAAAAAGTCAAAACAATCTTTAACGATAGGATTTTTTTAAAATTGAAAATTTTATCCTTTTATATGATGTCCCATTTCACTTAGTTACCCTTTGCAACATTTTAGTGCCCATTTCAACTTCTATTCCGATGAAATCAAAAATTCTTAAAAAAAAAAAGAATTTATCATTTTGAACTGAAAATTTCTTTAGCAGCGTGTGCATTTGTTGAATGGGTAAAAAATTATACACTTGACCTGGACAAAAATTTATAAGACCGGGGAGTAGACCGCACGGCGCAGAAGAGGAATTAAATACCCTCCTGTCTTTCTACCCCACGGTAAAAATGTATGCTTGTTCGTGCTGTTTAGTTTAAGCAGCGCTGAAATACCGATGAAAGTTGATTTTTCTAAGATAAACTTTTTAATGTAAAATACTTGGAATACAATTAAATACAATTTTTTATGTATTATAAATTGCCATGTTTGTGTACGATAGCGCAATAAATTAATATTGTATTTTACTACATTAATGACTACTGATATAATGAATGATACTTTTATACTGATAAATAAAACAATTCGTGCGAAATTATTCCATACATATTCAAAAATGCATTACGTTAATTTTCAAGTTTTCGCTTCAGTCAGCATCTCCGGAGTGCAACCCGTTGTTTTGATATTTTTTTCACTTGCTATGTAAGTGGATAAACATTGTTTAAAAGTTATAGGTAAGTTAAACAAACACATATACAACGCAATTAAGATACACAAACAGATTTTTTTTTAACCAGACAAAGTCTTGCCGCCAAGCGATTCGTCGTGTTCCGGCATGATGTCTGGTGAAGCTGTACGGAGGACGGGTCTGAGCAGTTGTGTTGCGATGTGCCCCGGGTACGATGCGCCAAGTGTTGTTGTGTCGGAACTTTGGTCGTGTAGGGTCTCCAGATCAATCTCCGTCTGATGCAGCATCGTTGGTCGTGTTTTTAGGTTTAACATTGCACCATCTTGCTCAACTGCCGTCTTCCTTCCTATTCACTAAGTTTTTTAAGTAAATGGGTTTAATAAACTAGCGCGCTTTACCATCAACGATTGCATCACTGCTTACCATCAGGCGGGATTGCGGTGAAGCGCTAGTTTATATTAAAAAAAAAAAAAAAATAGTGAATATGCACTTTAAACTTAAATTAAGCTAACCAACTCCAAGAGTATGGCTAAGTATAAGCACTCATTTATTCTCTATATTAAAGCTTACTTCCGCTGCGGATGCCCTCAGAACCGACTATTAAATCTTCGCGAATCGAGCACATTGAATATGCAACGAAGTCGAAACACAGGATAGCCACGTTACGTTTGTCAAGCATACCGTCCAACGTAATTTATTAACACAAACAAAAAGTACGGGCTTTTTGTACTGGTTCTTATACGTAGGTAGGTACTGTTTATTTTATCGAATTCTTTGAATTACAAATAGAAATGACTGTTGTACAGATATTCGCATAACGCCTAGCATTCATCATCCAGCACCCCAATTTATATAATTCGGCTGCCTGCAGATATTATCTACCACCCACCAGACAAAAGTTTTGCCGCCAAACGATTCGTCGTGTTCCGGCATGATGTCTGGTGAAGCCGCACGGAGCACGGGTCTCAGCATTTGTGTTGTGATGTGAGCCGGGTGCGATGCGCCAAATGTCGTTGTGTTGGGAGTTTGGTCTCCAGATCAATCTCCCTCTGACGCAGAATCGTTGGTCGTGTTGTTGTATTAATAATATTAAATTGAGTGAGGTCACTTAACTGTCGTCTTCCATCCTATCCACTCAGTTATTTTTGAATAGGCTTAATAAACTAGTGCGCTTTACCATCAACAATTGCATCTCTGCCATCAGGCGGAACTTACCCATTAAACGATATAAAAACTATATAAAGGCCAAAATTTGCAAAAAGGGGTATTATAAAATCTCAGATTATTTAGAAGACAAAAAAGCTTGGGACTGAGCTGCTCGCTCTGTTAAGCATTGTTATTAAGCGATATGCGTAATTATAACGTAAATTATTGTAAACATTTTTATTTTTAATGTCTGGACTTAAAAAAAGACGATGGTCCCTGAGTTTGTTTTGGCTATTTCTTCTCAGAGGTAGTCAGTTAGGAAATGCCGGCTTCATCTAGTTAAAAAAAAAAAACATATGACGTGTAAAAGTGATCGGTGATCCTACTTGCTTAATAAACGATTTCATTTCATTTCATTTGTTTAAAAAATATTTTTACTGCTCGACAGCCTAAATAACACGATTAAAAGGTATTGTTGAATTGAATGCGACTATGCCACGCAGCCACACCTCAGTTTCCACAAAAGTTAACCACTATTGTCAGAAGTGTGTTGAATAGCCAAGCAATCCTTTAGGCATAAACTATCAAGTGACAGTATCAGGAACATAGAGAAGTATGACGCTGTGGTCTTTATTTATTAAACATTCTATTCCAACATTCCAAGTCTTTGTTAGGCTGTTGTTTTATGAAACGACTTTTCCAAATAATACTATGTTGGTATATACTATGATACTTCTCGTCAGTATTAATTAGAAGATTATTTGTTATTCCTTCGAACCCAACCATAATCTCCTTTTGAAGTATATTTTAATGATAATATATCCCATCTGGATGTCTGGAAGATACATCAGTGTATTTATTAGCTATAGACATTTGTGAAGTTGATAATTATATCTACCCATCAGTGGCGAAGGGTCCATACAAGCCGATTCCCACCGGGTTACCTTTCAAAAATCAGTTCCATATTCATACAAAACTATTTACATTCTATTTCATTAACAAAGTATTATTAATCAAATGCCGGCGCGATTTACAATAGCAATCGTAATTTTTAGCAATACCCTAAGTATCACATTTCATTTTATAGTCGTAAATTAATCAGCGCTTCAATTTTTCGTAGATTTACATTGAAGGAACCCGACGAATTTCAGCTTACCTCGGTCAACGTTTTACTATGAGGCGAAAAGAGACAGAGCGTGTCAGACCATCTCTTTCTGATGCTCGCTAACCGTCGGTAAAACTTGATAAATATAGGCTAATGCCAAGCGGCTTGTAGTTCTCTCCTCTCCTCTATTAGAAAGAGACAAAGAAACCACGCCACTACAAGAAAGGAAACACGACAAAATTTAAAAACAAGACGCATTGCATTAGAATATAAATAACGTTGTGATTGTGTATAATTTGCTTTATTTTTGCTTAATATTTTTGTTGGTTTTGGATCGGTGTTTGTGTGGTTCGGTTTTTAACACTTTATTATTTTTGTAATTTTTTATTTTATTTTTTCTGGACTCTTATTCCCTAACAATAGGTATTTAACTTAGTACTTACTAACAAGCATGCATGTGTGGTATGGAGATGCACGTCATATCATACTTGAAAGACACTGTTATCAAATCATCAGTCCTTTTTTGTATGGTGAAGGTGGGGCTTTTGATATTATTCTTATCTTAGTACTTACTAACAAGCATGCATGTGTGGTATGGAGATGCACGTCATATCATACTTGAAAGACACTGTTATCAAATCATCAGTCCTTTTTTGTATGGTGAAGGTGGGGCTTTTGATATTATTCTTATCTGAAGACCTCCTCCAAGATATCCTGCAGTAGGTAAGTGTATAAGTGTTTATTTTTTTGAACCGGCTTCCCTTTGTCAAAATTTCACCCTTCGCCACTGCTACCCATTAATTTCATCCATCTATAGATTAATTTATGAGCAGGAATGTTGAATGTCCTTTAATACATTTATCCAAAGATAAAACATTGAACTAAAGATTAAAATTCTTAATGTTTTTTATGAAGTAGTTTTCATGTAAATATGTTTATAAGGTGACTATTACTGAGCATCAATGTTTTAATTGAAACATATTTAAAAACATAGATATTCGTGTTACAGCCATAATTAACGAACTTTATAAAGCCTAAATGGAATATATATTTTGTTTCAATATTTTTATGAATTGTTTTAAATGTATAGGAGTGTTATCTTACAAAAATTAAAACTATCTGAAGTAGGCAATCTTTAGGCAACAGAATCAGTTTGTGCTTAACTTCCATTTTCGTCAAATATACATTACCTACCAACCTATTCATTGATGTTCTCTAATCTATTCTAAATGAGGTAAAAGGAAATTACATGAAGATCAATAAAAATAATACGAAATATATTATCAAACTGATATTTAAATTAGGATGGAATTGCAATGAGTAGATTCATGATTATCATGTACAGAAGTATTTAATCACCACTGATCTCACAACGGTGAAGAAAAACATCACGTGGAAATCACCATGTCATCATGACATCTATCAACAGAGGGAACAAGCTTTCGTAGAATAGCGTAGAAGCAGTGGCTACGCTTTGTAAACTCACGTCAGGAGTGCGGCTAAACTTCGTAGACCCGCGTAGGCACTACGGCTACAGCGCGGGTACGTTGGGGAACAATTTTTTTTTTTTGGTAAATGGATATATATCAATCTACCTTGAAAATAATTAGTATAATATTCCATGGAAAGGTTACGGAATGTGGAAATAATAACAAAAATACTATATGAGAAAATATTATTGAAGAACGTTACCACGCAAGTTGGACGCTCAAAAGCGCCTTGTGTAGCAGGCCTGCAAACCAATCGCGGCATACACGGCTGTCTCGCTTAAATGTTACAATTCTTGCAATACTGTCATTGGTCCTCCATGCGCCTGCGCAAGAAAGTCGTTTTACGTTGTTTGTGTTAAAATGGATACTTTTATTGCGCATCCTGCCGTATAACCTTTAACAAACCTTTGTCGATCCAAGTAAATATAAACTTAAATTGTGTTTCTATTTAACTTCTTAAGGGTAGTTTTAGAAAAAGTTAAATACATTTTACGAGACAAGCTTTTGCCCGTGGCTTCTTCCACATGGAAGTTGGAAATTATACCTTGGGATAGTAATGAGAAAAAAAAGGATTTTATAAAGGGTGTATCTGAGACATCGACGCCCAAACAAGAACCATGGATCCAGTACATGATTCTGAACCCCCCATTGGTGAAATTTTTCGTTGGCTTTATCCTGATTTGAAAAAAAAAATGCAGTTTTTTCACTTTAGACCGTTCATAATTGTTATACTTTTATAACTCAATAAGATTTAAAAGTAAAAATTTATTAATCCGCTACTTACACAAAAAGCACATTGTCAACAAAACTCGAAAAACTGTTTAATCAGATGATTTGATAGAGTTTACATCAGGGATCAACATCATACCTACAAACACGCTTGCAACGTTCAAAGGCCGAGCCGACACTTTTTTAAAACACTGTGATTTCTGTAACCGCCACTAACGACATAAATTACTATCATAATTTTATTAGTGGCATGTGGTAGACCGCTGACTAGCCTTTTCTCGAAGTTTGCGTTACGATGTCAGATACACCCTGTACATACATATGATATATCCTTGCCTATCCAGATCTTATGCGTGTGCTAAATTGGCTTTTTTTTAAATTATTACCTAGTGCTTGACCGCAATCCCGTCTTATGATAAGCAGTGATGTGATCGTTGATGGTAAAGCGCGGCGGGTTATTAAGAGTCTGTTCACTAAAAAAAACTGAGTGAGTAGGAAGGAAGACGGCAGTTGAGCGAGTTGATGCAATGTTAAACCCAACAACACAACCAACGAACCAGAGGGAGATTGATCTGGAGATCCTCCACCACCAAAAAACACTTGGCGCATCGTACCTGGCACATATCACAACACAATTGGTCAGAGCCGTCCGCCGTACGGCTTCTCTAGACATCATCACACATCAGATTCACAGAACACGATGAATCCCTTGGTGATAAGACTTTGTATGGTGGGTGGTAACTTTTTTTTTTGTTGGGTTAAGACATCATCAAATTACTTCTCCCTCTCTCGACTCGGGCCTGGTCCTTACCGGGCGGTGAGCTGCCCACTACTCACCGCCCGCAGGCCCACGCCTGCGGTGTCCTCAGGGCAATCCACACAATGGTGACACCCTGGCGTTTCCTCCCGCCTTATACGGAACAGGAATTTCCCGAAACAACCGTGTCCAGTGAGGACCCGCATCAGGCGGAAGGTGAAGGCGCCGTGGTGCCTCTCTAACCACTTCTCACAGAGGGGACTTATCGCCGCTATTGTGGCGTGCCCATGGGTAGTAACTTCTGCCGGCAGCCAATGTTGTGACCTACCACCGTTCAACCGTTTAGGCATGAAAAGGCAACGTCACCACTACCAATACAGACGAGAGTTACTTATCTATATTATTGTGTATGCTTTCTTGGTAGATAATATGTTCTGTAGATGTCACACACATTAGTTACTAGTTCTGCATAATATATGTAAAATCGAACTGAAATTAGATGCTATAAGGTTTAATATCACTATGAGGTCACTAGTCCACGTATGCGATTGTCGATTGATATACCAAGTCACCGCACCCACCTTGCAATAATTTAATACCAATAGGTACATTGTAAATTATAAGGCATACAAAAACTAAAACTCGTTTCTGAGAGAACTGATTCAATACTTCAATTTACATTTAAACAATTGTTGATACCTACTTTAATAAACGGTACGACTTTATTGATTCGACATACTGAAATGGAAAATAGTCAGGTAATGCATTTATTTTGATTGCTTTTAATCCAAGTGCAATTATTGTCAATACCGTACTTCATATCCGTGATATTTACAGTATTTTGTTCTGTTGAGATCATTTCACAGACAATTTAACTCAAATCACTGAAATCGCCATTTTAATACAGGAGCGAGTAACAACGGTCTTTAACCCAACTCATATCCATAATTCATGCGTATTTTTAAACAATTTCAAAAGAATTGTTGTTGCATGTAATTCTTTGCAATCATAAATGGGTAATATCGCGTACACTTTCGATCTCATATTGAAATTTACACGAAAGGTGGTAATTTTCCGCCGTGTGATGACATTAATAGTGGCGAGACGCGCGGGTAGAACAATATTTTTTGCATTAAACTGTTTTACATTCGGTCGAAGTCGGCGCTCGTCGTTTCCCCCCGCTCCCCATCTCCGCCGCGCATCACTTTACATGTTTATACGACGCCTGCGCAGGTGTACTGACCAAACTTACTTATGTTTGTTTATAAAATTAAACTATTCCTGCACAAAATTGCCTGCATTTAAATTGTAATTTTCATAAGAGTTCAATTCACGGATAATATTTGTTCCATGTCCGTTAATATTATCGATGTGTTTTACGGTCCTACAAACTTAACTAAATTTGGCCTATGTTTATCTTTTTTTCGATTAATTTTGAATAGGACAGAAGATAAGATATTAGTTTGGTCTTGTCAGGACTAAACAATTTTTTTATCCTTTTCTTAATGAGATAGAAAGTTAAGATCCACTGAACTGAAATTTAGTTTATGAACAAGGAAATCAGGACCATTATCTAATTATTTCTGTTCTAAGTGCAATCACTTAACCGTAAGGGTTATAATTGTATAGCTGTAGATTCTCAGTAGTCGTCACCACTGACACCCAATCGTCGCATTTCCATAACTAATTATAAACTAAGTTTAACCACGCACGTCTAATAAGATAAGCAAATCACAATTTGCATTAGTGGAAGAGCTAATTAAATAAACAAACTGTCTAGTTGGGATCGTTAAACATTAACAAATAGATAAAAAGAGGCCATAAAAGCCTAAAAACAGATGGCTAATAAATAATAGCGGCGACCATGCGCCGGAGTCAACGCCAGTCAATACATTCTAATCAGTGATTTATTGCCACTAATCCTCAGCTCAGCACAAATAAGCTATCTTGTCGATTTAATGTTGTATCAGCTCAGGCGTGAAACTCCCGCGCACCACTAAGTGGCCCTTCCAGTTTCCAGTCGAAATATTTTAATAAGGCCTCACTGCTCACGCACCCTAATAAAAACACACACACGCACTCACCAACACGAACGTCTCCTTTAAAACTTCTACTCGTTTGAGTCCAATTTATTTATAATAGTAGCGACACTAAGAATCTACATTTTTGCTCTAAACGGTGTTAATTTATTGACCGTGGGCAGATAATATCACTTTTTTTCTCCCATTATTAAAGCGATTACACGAGAAATTATACGTCGTAGTCGAGTCCCGAGCGCTCCATCGGAATGATATCCGTCTGCTATCTAAAGTGTTCCTTACTTGACCACGACAAGGGTTAGTTTCCGTTGAGACCTTTATGAAAGCTTGATAATACTTTCATTGACGAAATCGCCTTATTGACTCGCTAATAAAAAGTGTTAAGTTATGGACAAGTTATGCCACTTGCATTAATTTCGATGCTTAACCTGATAAACAAATTATGGTATATTAAGTTAATAGCTTAATTTATAATTGAATGCGTTACGATGTGTTCATAAGAAAGCATTGTTACGATCGGCCTTTAGCATATCTGGTTGCTGTTCACGACAAATTGCGTGGATAAAAATATGTTCGTGTTGAGCGATCGAAACTTTAATGCTTGAGAAACATTTTAATTTTGTATTTATGCCATCAACGGATCCAGTTTGTCTGTCTATAAAATTTTATTTTTATACCATTCTGTCTGATTTCTAAAATTGTATTTCTTAATCTTATTAAAAAGTTATTTATTTTATTGCTAGATTTACACCATATTTTATTAAATGTGAGGAAGGGTTTATGGACGTAGGTCTGCTACAGTGGCGAGTTGATTACCTACGCGTAGTGAAGTTTTCTACGACGATTCACACAGGTTGTATGGTTAGCGTGCTGTCGCTAGTAATAAAAGTGGTTGCTGAGCCTTTGACACGGAATCGTAATGACACGGGGACGGGACGTAATGAGCGCGCACGGAATCACCGCTTACGTGGAATCAGCGCCGAGTATTTCGCCAGAGGCACTCCCATCACGATCACATGTAAAAAACGAATGTTATATCAACGAGAACCATAAAATCTGCCAAATGACTGTTGTTATTTGTTTTGATGACTTAATTTTGTTACTTTGGCTGACGGTTTTTATAGAAATCGTAAAAGCAGCTAATGATTTTAATTGATACGTCTTCTAATTAACATTTTTTATTTATTCGAAACCCGGTACCGAGCTGATAAAAATGTGGTTTATATGAATATGAATAAATTAATACAATGTATATTTTAGTAATTTCACACTTACACGATGAAGCTTATCGTCCTTTGCAGGTCGTAAAAGACGACTGCGGAGAGGTGTCGATACGGTTGTAGGTCCTACTGATAAACAAGCTATGTATGCTCTGGCAAGCTGTCACCGCATAGTGGAACACTGCTTACTTTATTTATTTAATTTATTAAGTGTGGATAAGTGAAGTAATAAGGATAGGACTAGATTGTGAATACATATGATTCATGTGTTTCTAGCTAATGCTACTTGAATCTGTGAATTGCGCAGCAAAAAAAAATAAAAAATAAAAAAAGAAGAAAGAAAGAAGAAGAGAGAAAGAAGTTTCACTTCAGTCGTGTGACTGAAGTGAAACTTCTTTCGCTCCATCTGTATATATATATGTGCGTGTACAATATATACATGTATACACATATACATATATTAATTTTCTATAAATATTTAAATTTATTTCATGGCTTCATTGGTAAATTAATATTTTTGCATAGATCTTCTATTTTTATTGAAAAAAAAAAAACTCGTTGTAGACCTTGTAGTGCCAAGCTCGCGCCACGGGCGCCTGTGTGCTTATATCCCCCACTTAACTTCCGTTCGCCTTGCCCGATCACTTTTCGTAACGCTTACGTCACGCGTTCGCCAGCTTACTCCCCAAGTCAAGCGTGCGTAAAGAAGTTTCACTTCAAAAATAGAAAAAGTGGGCTTGGAATAAACAAATATCTTATTTTCTAAAGTCTATAAAAACCAACGCGTACTTCTGCGTTAAAAAATAAACTTGATTCTTTGCACTATTATTGGCATTGACATTTAGTCTTCATAGCGCAGGCAGCATTTCGTTCGTACGAGCTTTAATATTTGTAACATTTAAAAAATAAAAGGAGAGTTACGCATACTTTAAGTTCTGACAATGTATTCATGTTGCATTTATAGATGTTTACTACTTTATTATTTGTCCTCTGGACTTATGGAAGTTAACCTGAGATATCCTTACTGTTAATCCTTAAATAGGTTTAAAAATAAATAAGGTACAGGATTGGTAAAGAACAGCTAGTCTAATGTAGAGATAAAATTAAGCGTTTATATTCTACACAGATTCTTAAGTAATTCATTACAATACTGGCAATATGGCACAAGACAAGATACTAGTTGTCCGGCAGCGAAATGGGTAGATGACATTGTTGCCGTTGCGGGCAAAACTAATAGAAGTTACGACGCCATCCACGTCCAGTACAATAACGCGTTTAGGTCGGTGATGGGGCTGCCCGGGTGCTCCGATACAGTAGTTCATCAGGTATGTTTGCCGAGGCAAGAAGGTGCACCGACTACTTCCACATTACATTCTTGGTGGGCATGGTGTGAGGTAGTCGCAACATTTCTCTAATGATGTCTGGTGAAGCCGTACGGAGGACGGGTCTGAGCAGTTGTGTTGCGATGTGTGCCGGATACGATGCGCCAAATGTTGTTGTGTTGGGAGTTTGGTCGTGGAGGGTCTTCAGATCAATCTCCCTTTGGCGCAGCATCGTTGGTCTTGTTTTTGGGTTTAACATTGCATCACCTCGCTCAACTGCTCTCTTCATTCCTATTCGCTCAGTTTTTCTGAGTGAATAGACTCTTAATAAACTAGCGCGCTTTACCATCAACGATCGCATCACTGCTTACCATCAGGCGGGATTGCGATCAAGCGCTAGTTTATAATTATTAAAAAAAAAAAACTTCTTTCATCCGACATTGTTCCATAAGACATATTGCTATGCTTGTGTCAGAGAAAGGGTATTGATTTTGTAATTTTACTAATTATTTATTATGTCATTAATTGAATATTTCTATATTTATTATTTCTATTTCGATATTACTTTATTTGAATTTTATGTTTATTTTTTTATTTGATTTGATATTTTATGTGTTTAACACTCATTATACAACAAACACCTAAACCTATCCTGAAACAAATGAATTTGAAAACCTGAATAAAGTTGGTATAGGAGCATGACGATTGGTACAAGACAAGAGAGGCCGATGAATATGGAGCATGGAGTTTCAGAGCGGCTTCTGCACATGTATGGGTAGCCGGATACTGTTGGCATTTTCTGATCTAAATTAAATCTAGTAATACCAGCATAACTGTAGGTATACTGTCACGCCAATACTCACTTTTATTCATTTTGTTTCTAGTACCTGTATCCCCATCATCATCTGGTGGAGGCGCTGGCGGCGGGGCGGGGACCCCCTTGTACCCCGGCGCGGCGTCGCACCCCCTCTCCTCTCTGCTGTCACAACAGAGGCTGTTGGAACTGTCCCGCTTCGGACTGCGGCACTATGACATCGCGCACCATGTGCTGTCACAGCAAGGTGCTGTAACCAAGTTACTTGGTAAGCTATTAAGGGTTATTATTAAGTTGATGTTAGTAGGTATCTTTACTTTTGGTCTCTTAAGTTTATTACTATGTGAGCCTTAGTGAAGAGAAAAAGTAAATACAAGATGAAATTGGATTCTGCGTCAACTCAAAACAGGAGATGCAATAACAATTACATCATCATCATCAACTTTTTTAAGTACTTAGAAAGTACATTTTCACACTTTGTCGTCCTCCGTGGCGCAGCGGTCAACACGTCTGCCTGCGACGTGGAGGCCCCGGGTTCGATCCCCGGCCAGGTCAAGATGGAAAACGATATTTTCCTGATTGACCTGGGTCTTGGAAGTTTATCTATATATTTATCTATTATAAATATAGTATCGTTGAGTTAGTATCCCTTAACACAAGTTTCGAACTTACTTTGGGGCTAGCTCAATCTGTGTGATTTGTCCGTATATATTTATTAGTTACTTTGACCTTGAATCCAACCTGCACACTCATACTTGAGAAGCTGGTGTTTTAACCATTGAACCACCACGACTAGCTATTACATAGGTAAACATTATAAATTGTAGGTAATTGTCCAAATCTGTATTCTTAACACATCGTGTAATAACGTGTTAGATATTGCGAACTAAGTTCAATTACTTAAATATGAATTATCGGCGTACGAGAAAAAAAAAATCAAAACAAATGAGAGTAAATTAAAGTGTCAATCAATTTTAGCGCGTGGCTAATTACCTATATTAATCAACCGTTCATGGCAGAATTTACAACATGAAAGCAAGGTGGCACCGTGTTGAAGTAGCGGTTATCAACCTAATTTTGAACTTTTCTAAGAAAAAAAAGGGCGCGCGACCACGTTTGCCAACGCGCACGTGTGTAGACCTCCTTCCTTAATGACGTGCTCTAAATTTTCTTTACAACACGTTGAATTAGATATATAATTCGATGCACCTATTTGTTTTACCTGTATAGACCAACCCTAATTGCACATCATGCTTTCAATCACAATCCAAAAGATTTTAAAAGGATACCTATTGCTATTTATTATTTACAAAATTTTAAATCGATACCTGAATTAGCAAATCGGCTGATTGCAATTTTTCAGATGTTAAAACTGCATTATATTTTTTATACGTCACTTAAGGAAAAATCTAAAATACCGTTGTTAGATATATCGTAAGCTAGAGTTTTTGACAATATAGTCTGCTTTATGCGTATTAATTAAAACAATATCTTGCTTTTAGGGGTTAAAATAATAATTATAATTTATTTCAGGTAAGATACCCATAATTTCACATAAGTAAATACAAATACACAGCAGACATGAAACACAACAAAAGAAAAAAACAAAAAATATACTAAAAACGTTCATTAAATTATTCTAATTACACAATAAATTATAGTTGACATCGCATTAAATACATAATAATAAAAACAAAAAACAAAAATAAAAATATTAATTGATCTTCCACGCACAACGTCACGCGCGTCCCCTTGAAGGACTAACTGTGGAAATTGAACCCGTAACATAGAACATAGAAATCCAAAGCTCTTTGATGTAGCAGAAACAAACATACCTATAGAGCAACGTGAATTCCTGTTAACACTTTAAGCATTGCGAAGTTGCTAAGTGTATAGTAACTACAATATGGGTGAGTGGTTTGTTTGAAAATTTCGTCTGCGACATAAGCAATAAACGTTGTAGGAACGTCAAAATGAAACTTAGGTATTGTCACTGTAAACGTACTGCGAGATAATTACGTTAATCCGTTGGTTGGAAGATCAGAAAAGCCCAAAAGTCTAACAAGTTTTAATAATAATAATAAACTTTATTGCTAAAAAGATAACAGAGATTTTGCATTGGCCCCAAACTAGGCAAGCCTGTATCTTGGATACCAATTTTACGAAGGAGTTTCGTGTTACTCAATAATGGGTTGGGGAAGATATAGATAGTCATACCATGAGAAATACTAGTAGGTACTCAGCTGCAGTTGTTTAGTGTGGATGCTGAACGCAATGTCGTTGGGAAAGACGAGGCAGCTGATGGTTTTTTTTTGTTTGTGATGGGAAAACATCAAATGACCTCTGCCGCTCTGGGCGGAGCGGAGGGGCGTGTCAGACTTTTACTGACTTAAACCCACCCATGTTCTTTCACTTTTTTGAACCATGCCCCAGGAGGCACTGGTCTTCGTGGACCCCGTCACGATGAGCTAACATCTCTTTGAGGCGCGCGTGTAACACAACGCCCTCGTATACCATCAGTCTTGTGCTAACTTCTAGTAGAAGCACACAAAAACCATTATTATTGGATCGATTGTAATTGTGGTTAAAGTGAATGTCATTGGCCCTGATTTCCTTGTTCACAAACTGAACTAATTTTAAGTTAAGTGCATCTTTTCTTTCCCTTTCCCTTTTCCCTTTTATCCATCATCATTTATGTTCTACATCGAACTGTGAATTTGGACAATCTGCACATCACATCTTGTGGGAGTGTATTCTTTGGCAGAATGAACGCAATATTATGTTGGATAGTTTCATGTTAATGAAGTCAGTCAGAGTATCATGTTTATTAGATAACTATTCTATACTTTGGGCATTCATTGTGTCCAAAGCCAAGGTGGCTGCCAGGAAACTTTGCGTTATTGCAAACGTCACACCAGGACAGCACCTAATGTTATACAATGCATACAAAGTACAGGTCCGTTTGTATGTGGAACATTGTAGCCACATTTGGGCTGAGCCACCAAATGGCACCTAGCAATTCTGGATTCGGTGGAGAGGCATGAGAAGAGGTTAATTGGCGACCTGGATTTGGTTCAAAACGGTGTCAAAAGCCTTAATTAAGCACAGGCATATAGAAGCCAGCCTGTCGGTGTATAGTATACATTTTGGAGCGTGCGCGAGAATGGCATCACTTAATTCCTATATCTCCGTTTCATCTTCGGACGACCCGTCGTACGGGGAGTATCCACCCTTACGTTGTTCACACCACTACGATCCGGACGATGTGTTTTGCCTCATCTTTTATACCGCGTACATCGTGGAACTGTAACAATTTACCAGCAGCGGCATTTCCGTCTTACTAAAATTTAAGTGCAAGTGAAGAAACACGAGTGGGTTTTAGTCAGTAAAAGTCTAACACGCCCTTCCGCTCCGCCCAGAGTGGGAGAAGTCATTTGATAATTTCCCATTCCAACAAAAAAAAAGGTTAGATTGCTTAGGCGCTTTATAAAGTAACGCGATTTACCACCAACGATTGCATTACTGCTTACCTACCATCAGGCGGGATTGCGTTCGAGCACTGGTTTATAATATTAAAAAAAAGTATTACTTTCTTGTTCTGTAAGTACATCTTTTGCGGTAAAATTAATCACATAATCAATTTGATTGGTGCAAGTGTATTATATGCTCATTAAAAAGTGTAAATGCACCTGTAACTGTTAATGTACGTTCTATTGAAACTTTAAATGTATTAATCACGTGCGGTAATCAAAATTTGCACTAAATTTTTAGAGCTGATTAGTCAGAAATAAAATATATTTTTTTTTTTAATTAAAATTATTAACACAGTAGTGACGCAGTCGTTGATGGTAAAGCGCATTAGTTTATTAAGAGCCTATTCACTCTAGCCTTGAAGACACTCAAATTGTCGTCCGACGGAAACACCGCCGCTGGCAAACTATTCCAGTCCCTCGAGATGTCAGCACAGTGACGGAATCCACTAGGACCGATACCAGCCAGGGCCGCTGGTAGTTCGAAAATAAATAACCCGACCCCTAGCGTACAGGCAAATGAAAGAACACGGATGGGTTTTAGTCAGTAAATGTCTGAGATCCTTCACATAAATCCTTCCGCACCCCCCAGAGCGGGGGAGCACATTTTTTGATTTCCCAGCCAAAATAAAAGATGAAAGATATCTTAAAGTATCCTACGCACAATCATTACCATCATCGACCTTTTAATCGTCCCACTGCTGGGCACAGGTCTCCTCTCATACAGAGAAGGATTGAGCGTAATCACCACGCTTGCTCAATGTGGGTTGGCGATTTCAGACTTAAAGTCCAGGTTTCCTCAAGATGTTTTCCTTCACCTTCCGTCAAAGATAGTGTCCAAGATATACTTAGAAAATACATATAACTTCAGAAAAGTTACATTGGTACTTGCCTGACCTGGAATCGAACCCGCGCACTCATACTTGAGAGGCTGGTCTTTTAACCACTAGGCCACCACTACGCACAATAGTTTAACATAATAATTTTCAAAGAATATACTAGAAAGATTTTTAAAATATTCAGTGATTTTATGAAATGGTTTGTCAAGTTCGTCTTGGATGGCAATTGGATATGTGTATGTATTTCCTACAGATTATATGACAAACATCACACACAAAGCATATTGAAAATGTCAACGCATAGTTTGAATGGTGTATTTTAGTGTTAGTAATGGATGTATTATTCATGCAGGCTTTTATGTCCATTTGATGATTTGGAGGAGGCGACTACAACTGTATTCGGCACATTTTATAGCTCCCAAAATATTCTAATTTTGCGTTTATTAGTGATTGTGAGACTCTGCGGATTATTTCGTATATTAAGGGTGTCATTGTTGTTTTGACACCTCTTGGTTTTTTTTTTAATCTTGAAACTGATAATTCGACACTCTAACTCGACCCAGTGCGGGTTGGTAGCCTAGGTATCATTTGGTTGGTAGGTAAAATTAATTCTACAAATAAAAGACACAATTGCGATACTTATAGCTTGAAATAAAGTAATCTACTTCAAAGCGAACAGTGCCATTACTTTCTCAATAGCTCTTTTGTCATGACAGGTGTTATATGAATATTTGATGATTGCAGTGTGCGATACTTCCATATGCTGTCCCACAAACGGCCAGTAAGTGGGGGTTTTAAGAAATAAAAAGCTAATGTACATGGAACGTTGTGTTGGTTACCAGTATTACCTATAATAGAACGATATGCGTAATGGTTTAATAGGAGACGTAGGGTGTTGCAGTATAAGCTAGCTTGCATAATTAAAAAGAAAAAATTCTTTTGTTTAGAACCTTTTTTCTGTTCTGGGAAAGTATATTTTTTATCGCGGCCTAGGTCGACGATTATTTAAATTTGCTTTAAATATTTTATATTTGCTTTTAGTAATTAGATGTTTGTGAGTACATAAGTAATTAATTACCAAATATATTATTTTGGCTTACTATGAAGGTTTCGGCGATATGGCAATAATTCGAGTTATGTTTATTAATCTATGAGGCACTTTTCATCCTCGTCCTCTTCCTTATGAATCTCTTGTTTTGTGGTTTGTTGTTAAGTATTACTATGAGTAAGAAGCCGCAGAAGAACCAAAGTCACCGACATAGCTCTTCAAGTCGCTAAAATTAAGTGGCAGTGGGTGGGGAACAATGGTCGTGGAACCGAGAGCCGATGGGGCAGTAAGGTTCTGGAATGGCGGCCACGTACCGGAAGACGCAGCCTAGGGAGGCCCTCAACGAAAGTAGACCGATGATCTGGTGAAGATCGCAGGAAGCCGATGGATACAGGCAGCACAAGACCGGTCATCGTGGAAAGCCTTGGGGAAGCCTTTCTTCAGCAGTGTACCTCTATCTATAGGCTGAAGAAGAAGATTTCTAAGAGTATTTATATTTGTAATTCTCGGCTAGGTATTGCAATTTTTTTTGTCTGCGTCGTGGAGGCCCCGGGTTCGATCCCCGGCCAGGTCATGATGGAAAACGATCTTTTCCTGATTGGCCTGGGTCTTGGTTGTTTATCTATATAAGTATCTATTATAAAATATAGTATCGTTGAGTTAGTATCCCATAACACAAGTCTCGAACTTACTTTGGGGCTAGCTCAATCTGTGTGATTTGTCCGTATATATTTATTTATTTATTAATTAGTATAATTTCGTACATACCATACAAAGAAATATTATAGTCTAGTATAGTAGGTACCACTAGGGTACTGAAGAATATAGGATATACACTGCCACAGTTCGTAAAAAAACCTACACAGTTATTTAATTCCTTAACAAGACTTCCAAATTTCAATTTTATTACATATTCACATCGATTTAGTTGACCGAACAAACTGAATAGTCATGGAATACAGTTTGAGGTCAAACTCACGTCTTATTATTGTCCTATAAACAACGCTGCGAAACTGAATCTTATGTCCTTGCTTATACAGAAATGTTTTGTTAGAAAAGTTGAACATGTTCGAGGAAAGATAATTGATAAAGTGAACTTATGCCTACTGGGTATCTTTTCCACTGTAATTAGTGTTCGTATGTAATATTATTTATATTTTGTCGTGGTAGTGAGCTCTTCACCGATATACATATGTATATTGATTTATACGTGCGCTGTTTACAGAAATGCCTCCGGCCTTATTGCCTGCAACTAAGTTATTTGTGATAATTACTTCACCCGCCCGTATAGAATGGTCAATAATATTGCCGGTTAGTATTTAACGCTACAGGTGACCTAAAATGCTAAGTGATAGCCCTCTGTGTTTGTTTTTTCAGTTAATTAGATTTAAACATATTCTGTAAGTAGAATAAATAGAAGGTAGAAGATAATAGGTATTGGATTTTAACAAGTAAAGCCGCTAAATGAGTAAAAGAGCAATACAAGTGTATCTTTCTTCAGAAATTTATTTGTGAAAGTATCTTCTTTCAAATAAATCCAAATGAAATAATGGTATCGAAAAAGAACAAAATAAATTATGCTTTTTTTTTTCAAATAACCAGTTATTAACACTATAAATGATACCAGATCATCCAATGACAAGTCAGCAATTATCAAAAGCGACGCGGCCGCGGTCCGAGTTTAACTCGCATCTAATAACACGGTTACGGCAAAAATCTCAATCGCTATTAATCATCGATAAGGATAGCCATCGGCAGAGCCTGCCGCGACGAAAGCTGCTATTGACGAAAGCTTAGATCCTAATCGATTCATAAAACTTGCAGCGTGTTAATTATAAGCCACCGGGGTGCGGATGAATGCGCCCGCGCTGCTGCCGCGCCGCCTCGCCGCGAGCATTCGCTCCCGAGATCTCGATTGTCGATGTGAGAACTATCGTATCATCGACGATTTTTCATATCGACAACCCTTTATTTGACTGTTTCCTTTACAATTATCACAGCTGCCTTTCAATACAATCTTCATCTCTAACCACAACAGCGAATCCTGTGAAACTTTTTGTGCGCTACAATCATCTTCAATAATTTTGCGAACATAAAAACAGAACAGGAAACATGAAATTAATACCCAGGACTTTGTCAACTGCTCATGATAATTATTGAATTCGTTGATTAACGTGAACAATGTAGGTAGAACTAATTGTTGCGCTATAATAGCAAGGTGAGCTGTAACCGAAGCGTGAGTAGACTATGACATTGCAGACACTTGGTTATACTCAGTTAATTTGCTGAATTAGTTCTGTCCGCGGTATGTAATTAGGACACGTGAGACACTTTGTGTTTGCTCAGGACTCGTGAACGGGCGATTTCAAAATCACTCGACCGTTTACAGCGTACTGTATTATTTTACGCCGTTTGCACATTCATATTTCTTACCAAAAGTGTAGGTTTTTGTATTTAATTTAATTTTTATTTTCCTTTAAGTATTTTTCTGCTAGTTTGGATTAGAAGATATTATTACACTAATTTCTTGCAATGATTCAGCGGTTAGATATTACGCAAGATATTGTCGCGTTCTGGGAATCAATTATCTGCAAATAAATTTTAAACGCAGTTTCATGAGAAGGCTGAGTGTAGTTATAATTTTCCTACATAAGCGTTTTACGAGGGAGGTGACGTGCGTCAAGACTTGAGTATAAACGGGTCGTTAAAATGATATTACACGATAGTCAAATGTGCAAGAATACCATAAACGTAGAGACGGTATTGAGGTAAGCGTATAGGTATTATGAGAACAGAGGAGTGTAGTGTCAATCAATTTTCGCCGCTGGTGATTTCATAACGTCACGTGTCGAGTTCCCACGGAAGCCCGGCTACAACCCGCCCAGGGCCGTCATGTCCAACCACTTAAGTATTTAACATAGGTACATAGCCTTAGCTTAAAAGTTATTATCTAGCCTAAACAATTTCTAAGCTGACGGCATGGAAATGGGCACGCATAAATAACGTTTCATGGCCGAGTTTGAGTATTAAATTGTTAGTTGCGATGCGAGTGGAGTGACGAATAAATTGCCTATACACTGTCTAGTTTGCTGCCTCTTACAGATTAACTTGAGAACATGGGTTTATTTGATGCTGCAAATTGTTTGTTTGAATTATGTGCGAATGTACTAATTGTCCTAAAATACCGCGACATTGGTAGAGCTATAAGGATTTCTTATTTAAAGTGAAATCATGTAGCAATGGATGTGTTTGTTTCAAACAATTTAGGAAGTCAAAGAACCAGAAAAGTCATAGACTGAGTAATTTCAAATTAAACCGGTCATTTTATATCGTTGTACGTAAATTAGTTGGTAGCTAATGATACCTACTCAAGATGATTGTCCGCGGATCGCCGGGGCCCATAATGAAACCGTATTTAGGCTTTGGTCCTATAATCAAAATTGAATTATCCCACTTGACATTCTTGCTTCAGAAATCATGCTTTTTCTTTTTCCGCTCCAATTCTCTTGGACAATTTGAATTTTTAATGGTCTTTGTTGTCGATAGGATGTTATTTTTAGTAGATTGTCATACGGATCTATGATTTACCCTCGAGTAATCACGTAGTAGGTGACATTGTTGAGTCTATCCGTTTCTAACTCACACTAACAAAGTTACTTGGAATCTATTACTGTAGTTAGTGAAGCAATCCCTTCCTAGACTACTAGGTACTTATTAGAAATAAAACGCGATAAGTAAATAGTTAATGCGGATGATTTTACTTGTTTTAGTGTAAGTATCTTTCATTTTATAATGTTCAGTTTTTTGGCGTCGCGAACGGACAATGTTCAGGTTACCCAATCATTGTTACAGTTGACTTAGTACGTAATCTGAGTAAACTAATATCTTCTCATGATACCTATCTATTGTTTAATGTCGTAGACCTTAGTGATTCCACTTCAGTAACTTCGGCTCTTGAACTGCTTTTTGTTACAAAAATATTATCTAATTGCTTCCGAGGGAGCAAGCGCGAACTGATTCAAGTTTCACATAAAAAAGTCGATCAATCACCGAATCAAGGCGTCGTTAACACGCGTTGCATTATGTTCAATAAATCAGGCCATCCAGGCCCACTTCGCCGCTAAAGATTTTGATCTATTAACTGGATGACAGTGCACTACTGAGCCGCGGTTAACTTTAGCGCCAGCCAATATAAAGAGCCACTTCTGAATACTTTTAATACAAATTTAATTAACTGGATTCAGACCTTTTCTGTGTCGTTTAAAAAGATCTTTGTAGACGCACCGTGTAATGACTTAAAGCGTCCATAAATGACTCCTGTGTGGAAATTTATTAACCGCCGTTTTGAGTGTGCATTGTGCCTTTGTGGCTCTCACTTCCTTAAGCGTACCGCTGATGATTAATTGCTCATCTTTGTTTTGCAACATGAGTCCTTTTAAAATGAAAACAACAAAAAGTTGAAGGGATTATTCGACACCTTGTACGTGTATTGTGAATGTGTTTATGTAGTTTCTCTCGCGTTTATGGTGAAGTGTTAAACTTTCAATTGATTCGTGCCGATCATAGTTATGACGCTTATTATCATAACGAACACGACGTTTAGTATTTATGAAGCAATTTAGCGATGGTTAGGTTAATTTATTGTTTTATTGTTATTTATAACAACACCAACATGCCATTTTTAATAAATGCTTCTCCATTTTAAGCGTTATCTAGTTGACGTTATAATTTGGTACATGCATGTAAATAAATGTTTATATTCATTAGGTATTTAGTAGTTCATAATAGTGAATTCCTCTTCCATTCGCCCCATTTTTTAACAGCATTGCTAGTCTTATATTTAAAGGTCATAGCAATAATCCCGTGTTAGTATACTTACTAACATTATAATAACTTCACGACGAATATTATGTTATTTTATACTGTCAGTAAAAATATAATTATCCATATGATTAGTGAAACACAGAAAATGTGTATCGAGCTTAGTTTCCTCGAAGATCGTGCGTAAGTACGCGCCGGGAGCGCGCTTGAGTTTCGCGCAAATAATACACATTTAGCAAGAGTTTCAGTGGCTCGCACGATCCGCCTCTACCTAGGCAACGCCGAGTAATTGGTCCCGGTCATGCGATTACGTTTCTAGCCGATTTAATTATCGCAAAATGATCAATGTGCCTCCCGCAATTTAGCTATCAATCAAGACGAGAACGGTTATTGGCGTTTGAGGCAGCCGAGTGGCAATATGGATTTTCAATAGTTACAGCAAAGCTGTAGTGAAAGGTACTGTTGGATTTCATGCACGTACAGCGTAATGTTTGACGTCCCGGTGTCGCCTCGGCCCCGCCAATGCACGTATCCGCTGGCCAAGCAATTATATCTAACATTTTAAACGGTTCGCTTTTTGATGACATTTTCCATAAACTTTTTTCCATAACCTGTGGATTTACGTGCATCTTTGTCGTTCCAATAAAGTGTTGGCGTATTGTTCGAGGAAAGTATGCAATAAAACTTAAACAGTACTTGTCAATATCACAACAAAATTAGTTATGCTAGAAAATATAGAATCAACATTGGAATTCTACATAAATAATAGAAAATTATTGAACAAAATAACCATGAAAAATTATTTGTATTAAATCAAGCCAAACGAATGAAAATGTATGTGACAGGAATAAATATTTTGACATTATAAACGGTAACCAGTTTTTGTACCTTTACGAAATTCATCACACGCTACATTTTGAAGTTTGCTTTAATTAATACATAAGAACTTAGGTATGTGAACGCCTTTATGTTCTTAGGTAGGTACTGTCACTAGGTACCAACTGTACGACTACTAGCAACGTCAGTTATTTTCCATTTCGTGTATGTAAATTGTTTAATACCATTACGGTTTTAATAAACTTATGAATATTATCACAATGTTCTAAATCTATGTTGAAATAATTACATAAACCGTAGCGTTCGCTTTTTACAGTTCTGTATCACGCCACACTTGCTTAATTACTTATACTTTCCAACTTTCTATGGCCAATACCTACTACGTATGAAAACACATAATTTTCTACATAAATTCATATCGTGGTCCCTATATTTAAAATGGTTTTCACCTATTAAGGCGATGTGTCGCGGACCTCATGTAAACGCGAAATTGTGTTTTTGTTTGGCCGCGCCATTTCGGTCGGTAAGCTTTAGTCTTATCAAGACATAAAGAGACTTATGAATTCATCTTGAATGGCGTTGACAAAAATGTGAATATAAATAATGCGTTGAATAATTCAGCGTGTTATCGGTATGGAAGAGCGGTGAGCGTGTAAAAAGCGAGCGGTCCGCGCGCTGCCCGCCGGAATGCCACTGCGTAGTTTTTACGTAATTGTCCTGAAGCACGCACTCATCCATTATCTATCTGACTTAGGCACCCGAGAATACGCTAGTTTTTACAAGTCACTCTAATCATAAGCTACTCCATAATTCTAAACTGGCAAGAATTTTCTAGACTCATAAATACCTACTTGAAGTTTAAGTTTGGATAGACATCTCAACATCCAATTATTTTATCGTAATACCCTCTCTAAAATCAAAACATTCCTGTTTGTTTTTCAAAGCGTCATTATGTGAATCCCACGTGTTTAAACCTAATAAAAACAAAGCTTGAGATAAATAATAATTAAAAATTCACGTCTCGTCACATGCAGGCTTCATTTAGCTGATGTCAATGATTCTGTAATTACTAATACTAATTTAAAGCTTTCATTGTTATTCTTACCACCGTGCTCGATTATCGATTTTTTGTGGGGACGCACGTCCACTGTCCTTTTAAATGAAAAAATAAAAATGTGATGTAGGTGTATTTTGAAGTTTATTACTGGTTGGATAAGGGCTACTAAGTAAAACTACGGATTGTGTTGCAAGAATTGATTCGCGACAAGTAACCTGCGTTTACTCACGTTTAGCACTCAATGAAATTGCATCAATCGGTGTCGTGTCGCTATTACTGATATTTTTATTTGAGTCTCTAATTTGATTTTGATTTTTCTTTTATTTCCTTTAGCAAGCAGCAGGTGACAGTTTGTTCAATTTGTTTTTATCTACTAAATGTGTAGGCACTTACCAAAATCATGAATGTAATCACAACAGAACTTACTTTCCTAATTTTTTCATTATACTGTACCAGCAAAATTGGCCAAGTTCTGTTTCAAATCCGTGATTAATATGATTATAATTCTTTTTCAGATTCATTTATTTTTACCTACTGTTGCCATAGTTAGGTAATGATAGTAACTTTGTCTCCTTCAGGCACTCTACGGCCGCCGGGTCTTATTGGAGGCAGTAAGCCCAAGGTTGCGACCCCTGCAGTGGTCTCCAAGATTGAACAGTACAAGAGAGAGAATCCCACCATCTTCGCCTGGGAGATTCGGGAACGACTTATATCTGAAGGTAAACGTTTCATGTATGTTGACAATCATAGCTTAGGTTAGAAACTAAAGTTCAACGGAGAAAGGGTTGGGAGGAGACAGGTTTGACTCAAAAAGTTTTAATACCCAATGCTTATTAAGATTGCCACAATATTAAAAAACAAAAATTCTAGTTAATGATATGAATTATTGCTGATGTATGATTAATCTTTTTCATTATTTAGCCAATTGATCCGAACTGATTAATGGTACAGACAGAAGTTTTCTAATGCACTTTGATGGAAAAGGAAAATCTATAAAACAAATTAAAATTTATAATTTTCATTTGTTTTTTGTTTTTCTTTAAAGTTACATTTCTAAAATAATTATCATTTTTTATTCATCATACATTTTCTAAAACAATTCACCTAGGTACGGATAAGGCAATAGGTTATATTCGAACTAGGAACGACCGGAAAAATATCGCTACTCGGTTGCACATACACACAATTTTTCAATGAATTCAATAGCGTCAGAGCTTTAATCGTTCTAATTACGTTACTTTTAAACTACCAGAATTTAACTTCACTTAATAAATAGTGGTCAATTGCTTTTCGAACGCTTACCGAGTAAATTCATTTCCTAGTATCGACTTGGGCCACTATTTTCCAGAAAAAAAAATAAGATTTATAAATCTATGATCAAGATAGTCTTCAAAAAGAGTAATTGCCCAATTACTTGATATTTCTATGATCGAGATAGAAACAAACAATGGTAGAAGAAAGAAAAACAGAGCATGGAAACAAACAAACAATCACTGCCATCAACCGTAGGCCTCTATAGCCGTTTCCAATGCGTGTGCCGTGAATGCTGTGGGCTATCACGAGGTGAACTGGTGTAACTGTGCTCAGTCGACATGCACCCTCTACCGCGAAGTACAAATTTTGCGATCATATCATTATTATAAGAGTCCTAAATTTTGTATGGGTTTTGCACGGGAAGATATTTTTTTTAATAATTATAAACTAGCGCTTGATCGTAATCCCGCCTGATGGTAACCAGTCATGCGATCGTTGATGGTAAAGCGCGCTAGTTTATTAAGAGTCTATTCACTCAGAAAAACTGAGCGAATAGGAAGGAAGACGGCAGTTGAGCGAGGTGATGCAATGTTAAATCCAACAACACGACCAAAGATGCTGCGCCAGAGGGAGGTTGATCTGGAGACCCTCCAAGACAAACTCCTAACACAACAACATTTGGCGCATCGTACCCGGCACACATCGCAACACAACTGCTCAGACCCGTCCTCCGTACGGCTTCGCCAGACATCAAGCCGGAACACGACGTATTTTGGTTCTAACCTCTTTAGGCCCTTTGCGCATGGTACGGTGTATAAAAATGAGGCGCGCCATGCTCCATAGTAACATGTATCTCTCTACAAGTTTCTATAGTGACTTATACATTACAGACGACCGTGCCTATATACGATGAATAAAATTAACCGTAGTTTTTCATGGCAAGACAAACGTCTGTATACTAAGGTCCAGATAATGGGAGGTATTAAAGTATCCATGTATATACAGCCTCTACTTAATGTTTCCCACTCCTGGGACACCGGCGTCCTATTAGCCTAGGTGAGAGGGAATGGGCTGTAATCTAGGCGGGCCCAGCGCGGGTTGGTAGATGACACGTGTCTTTGAAGTTTTGCTTCTAAGACATGCCGGTTTCATCATGATGTTTTCTTTCACCGTTTTAAGAGCAATGGTGATGATTAATTAATTTACGTAAAGTAAAGCGACAGGCGGGGTCTGAACATACGACCTACATTCTGTAAGTCGCGGCCGATACCATTAGGCCATCACTGCTCTTTAAGTACCTATGTAACGGTATACTCAAGTACCTATGAAACTGTATATGTTCCAATAATTTTTTATTAAGGTGCATTTTTTTTTAAATAGAACCTTATTTAGCCGATTTTATGTCAAGTCGCTGATTTTGTGTCTGCCTTAGAGCATGCTTAGAATTCATGACTTTTCGTGATTTTCATGAAGCATTTTTCTTCGACACTTGGGTACTAATGAATAAAATAAGTATTGAATACGATACGGTTATTTCATAGATACTTATGTTACAGTTATACAGCTATAAAATACTTTGTGGCTATATAACTCAAAATCAGTAGTTTTTATACTTTATCTTTTTAACAGTATTTTTCTTTTTATATTTTCGTATCTCTTCTTTAAATGGTGCAAACTAGTTCAATGCAACTTTAACTGTTACAATTCAATTGAGCTTTATAATAGAAGAAGTTAGATAGCTAGGTATACCTATGTATTCACGTATTGTCATTTGTCGTGCTGCTTCAGTGTGAAAGTTGAAAAAAATATATTTATTCAGAAATTAGAAACCGTTTAAGTAAGTAGTCAATGAAATTTTCAATACCCAAAGAGTTTTTACTATATGAACAATTTTTATACTTGTTTTTATGATTTGACTGTTTAACCAAACTTTCTTCTACGTCGAGATCATAAATATACAAGATTTACGACTCATATAAAAATACATGAAGTATAAAGAACTTTATATACAAAAACTACTAATCAGTAGCTTGGTATATTATTCCCTGAAACCAAAGAAAAAAAAAAAATACAAAACAATTCTGTCAATCAAAATTCGAGTACGCTCGGATCTATCCGAAGGATCTCTAGTTATAATAATATGTATAATAAAACGAACGTCGCGTAATACCGGTGAGTGGCTCAAGTTACAGGCATTGCGTGCGCGCACACACGATATGGAATCGTCTGATCATCGAATCATTACCGAGTTACCTTATTAAAATAATTTATGGCAATTTACAGATTGTTATTAACTTGATGTGGAGCGCTCTTGAGACGTGTTTTGATAAATCGCGGCTGGAAGACGTGCGAATTGTGTAGTCCGAGTAATTGAGATAGATTTGTCTAGATTAGGTATAGTTTGAAACTAGTAAATAACGACAAATAGGAGTACAATCTACACTCATCGCTTCCAACCAAGAGTTAGCTTCCATAACTTAATTTTTGTATGTTTGCTTTCATCCATCACAATAATTTGAAGCAAATTAATTATGAAAGTCAAATGCTGCAAACACTAAATTTTTTAGTCGACATAATGTCTAAATGTCTACAATTATGTGGTCTTATCTGCCCAACCTTTTTCCTACTATAATCAATGCCGTCTTTAAACTATTTGAGGCCCTGGGCACTTTAGGATCATGGGGCCCCTATGACCTTGAGAAAACACTATTTAGTTACAATAAATAAAGAAAGACAAAAAAGGTTCTAAATTTATTTTTATTTAGTTACTAACTTTACAAAAATAGGAAATATAAAAAATAATCTACAAAAAAAATCCTTAGATTAATTCTATGTTGATTGCAAAGGTACCCTTCTAGATTTAAGATGAGCAAAATCGTTAATCACAACTTCAAAATCTATGGTATTGAGAATATCACATTCTATGGACATCAGCGACAAACTAGTTAATCTCTCTTGAAGCATTGTACTTCTTAATTCATTTTTTATTCGTTTCAATTTGGAGAAGGAGCGTTCTCCGCTGCAGTTAGTTACCATCATACTTAAAAATATTCTCAATGCAATTTCTACGTTAGGAAATGTGTCTTCAATTTTGTTTTGCTTTAATAGATTATATACTTCCTGTACACTGTTACATGCTTCATTTTCACTCTGAACATTTTTTAAGTATTCTTTTAAATGTTGACATTCTATTTCTAACTCTTTTTCATTTACATCTTCGTGATAGATTTGAGAAAATTCTTTGCATCCTTGTCGTATCTCTTCGGAATTCAGAGTTTTTAAGTGTAAAAATAAACTAAAACGTTGACTGACGGTCTCATATGAACTTTGTCGCTGTTTTAGATGAACACACAAGGTATCGATTATTGGGAGAAAGGTTTCTACGTTGAATCGCTCTTTTCCATTCAATTGGACTGATGGCGCAGAGTCATCAAAAAATTCCAGCCGTGAGCTTCTACGTCTCGTTCTTTGAGATAGATCCTTGTAGTCAGAATCTGGGTTATTTTCTTTGGCAGATGATTCGAAGTTATCAAATTTATCCCTGAGGTTATTAATAAAATCATAAAGTGAAGTCAACAAATTGGTTGCAACGTCCAGTGTTATTGTTTCTTTCTGAAGATAATTACTTGTTTTGTCTATTCTTTCCAATATGGTGCTCCAGATTTCCGTCAGTATTATAAATTCTAGATTTCCCATTTTTCTAGACAGACTAAGGGCTTCGTCTCTTGTTTCTCGGGCCTGTTCAGTATCGTTTGCGATGGTGATTAAAGCTTCTAATATTCTTTTATAACCCCCATGCAAAGCACTTACTGCATCAGCTCGGGCTGACCATCTGGTTTGTGAAAGACTCTTCACAACTTTTTTTGAACCTAAATGTTCTGTTAATATATTCCATCTGTGGGTAGAGCCCGAAAAAAAGTTGTACACTTTCTGAACAATTTCAAAAAACTGTGATGCCTCCGGTACACACTTAGCAGCATGGACACCTACCAAGTTTAGTGAATGTCCTGCACATGGTATAAAGGTGGCAAATTCACATTTTTCCTTGATTCTTGTTTGTAGACCACTATACTTTCCTGACATATTTGAAGCATTGTCGTAGCTTTCTCCGCTAAATACTTAGATTTATGCTCATTAATAGGTATAATTTTCAAAAACCTTTCAACAGGAACACAGTCTTTTACGTATCGAATGATGAAAGTTAGCTGGTCAATATGAGACAGATCGGGCGTACTGTCAACGCTTATGGAAAAATATTTTGCTGATTTAACTTCATTTATAATTTTTTTTAGAACCTGTTTTCCCATTACTTCAATAAACTCATCACATATATTTGCTGATAAATAAGAAATGTTACCCTTTCCAGGATTCCCAAATTTTTTTAATTGATCTGCAAGAAATGGATCAAATTCACTCAATAATTCCACACAACCCAAATAATTTCCATTGTTTGGAGATCCTAGGATTTCATTGTCGCCGCGAAATGGAAGCCCTCTCGATGCCAAAAATTTTACAACAGCTACAATCCGTTTAAGTACGTTTCTCCAGTAATCCACTTCCTTTTGATGTTGAGATAATAACTCTATATCTACTCTACCAACCGCTTTACTTCGTGCCAGATAAGTCATCATAGATTGCTTATGCGCTGGGCTATTTTCATGTGTTAAAATTATGTGATTAATATGCTTCCAATCATTACATCCATTTCGAGAGCAAAGATTAACATCAGTTGGGCTAAATAAGCAGCATGAAAAACAAAATACAGAGCATTTGGAAGGCGAATACAGCAACCATTTTCTTTCGACGCTTTCATTGTTCTTTAATTTGCGAATAAATAATGCTTTGTTGAAATATCTCGTCACTAATTTATTACCATCTTTGTAGGTTCTGGATGCCTCGGAAAAGTCAGAATCTTTATTTTGAAAATATACTGGTCCCTTACGAATTAACATTTCGCGATTTATTTCAACAAACTTTTCGTGAAAATAATCGGCGGGATCGCGCGATATTAATTCTTCTGTGTTGGAAAACTGCTGTTCAATTGACACAGTTGGAGTTGTCGGTTTTAGTGAAGTTACTGAAGTCGTTGCACTTTCGTCGTAGGAATAGTCGCTTTCTGATTCAATCTCTTTTTCAAAATTGGAACATGAAGGTTTAGGAATTCCCACAATTTGTAATTGAGCTGAGTCATCATGTGGAACATTTATGAGTTGATTGCTACTTACAGAAGTTTCTCCAGTAGTAGTAGTAAAATATGATGTTAGTTTTGGTAACTTTTCAATTACTTCTTTCTGATGTAGAGCTTTTTTCCTTTTTTCAGATCCACTAGGATATGACCGTTTCGACATTTTATATTATAATTCAGTATTTAATTAATTTTATAACGAAAATATTCGCTAACACAAAACAGACAAACGACGATTTAATCAAACAATACTATTTTTTTGTCAGAGCTCAAGCACAGTCAGTAACAAACTAACAACTACAAACAAAACAAACGCCACAACATCGCAGACAAATACTTAAAGGTAATTCCCGTTCGTCAAGTCAAACGACGATCGGGAGTCGGGAATTCCCCTTTTTTGTCTTTGGTATTACGAATGACGTTCGAATAGGTTTCTTTAAGATATAAACCACACCGCATCAAAAAATTCTTCTTTTTTTAATTTAATAATTTTTCTTTTAATTGTATTCTTATACTTACATTATAAGACAGGTATTTAACTTAACCTAAATATACTAATATCGGAAAAACTCATTTTTGAGAGAGAGTGGAGTACCTACTTACACCCTGTTTATTTATTCGTTTGATCTTTCTTTTTGACGGATGTCAAATCTGAAATCGATATAACTTTGCAACGACGAACAATATTTTCTTATTTTAATAATATTAAAAATTGATAATAATCATAAGAATAGACACACAACATAAAAGTACCTGTTAAGGACTCAAGCATTTTCCGAAAGTCTTAAGTGGTTTTTATTGCTTCGAAGTAAAATTTAAATAGAAAAACTGAAAACAAAAACTGAAAAAAATGTTTTTATGTCTAGTGCAATAAAATTGATTGACGAATGAATTTATTTATTTTGAATAGTTTAAAACATACATACAGCCAACACATTTTTTACACCAATAGATATTTTCTGTTTCCCATCACTGACCCATCTGTCAAAAAGTTCAAGCTATGTTGTATAAGGAATAGCTATCCGCATGCGGCAAACTAAAGCTAATATAATAAGCATAGGTATTGTAGTAAGTCATTATCATCAGATTTTTCAAAATTAATGTTTTTCGGTAATACCTAAAAATCGGTTATCATTTGGTAATCTGGCAGGAACTAGGGGGCCCCATTCGATCGCGGGGCCCTGGGCACGTGCCCATAGTGCCCAGTGGGGAAGAGGGGACTGACTATAATGGGGTCGGCTTCCTGTCTAACCGGATCCAGCCGAATACAAGTATCTTACAGGGAACAACTGCTTATCTGACTTCTACAACCCAGTAACTGGGAAATATATAGGCGGTGGTAGGCCATAATATCGCTACCGGCAGAAGTTGCCACCCGCCAGACAAAGTCTTTCCGCCAAGCGATTCGTCGTGTTCCGGCATGATATCTGGTGAAACCGTACGGAGGACAGGTCTGAGCAGTTGTGTTGCGATGTGTCCCGGGTACGATGCGTCAAATGTTGTTGTGTCGTGGAGGATCTCCAGATCTATCTTCCTCTGATGCAGCTTCGTTGGTCGTGTTGTTGGGTTTAACTTTGCATCACCTCGCTCAAATTCCGTCTTCTTCCTTTGCACTCAGTTTTATTTTTTGACTGAATAGGCTCTCAATAAATTAGCGCACTTTACCATCAACGATTGCATCACTGCTTACCTTCAGGCGGGATTGCAGTCAAGCACTAGTTTATAAACATTCGACTGTCGAAGATCCACAAATGACAGCCGTGACCAACAATTTATCGTGATTTACCCCTCTCGGTATATAAGGATAATCAGCCACCCACAGACCAACCGCGGTAAGCGTAGCTATCTGATCCATAGAACTGTGCAGCTGTTATTGTTTGTCGTCCTCCGTGGCGCAGCGGTCAACACGCCTGCCTGCGACGCGAAGGGCCCGGGTTCGATCCCCGGCCAGGTCATGATGGAAAACGATCTTTTCCTGATTGGCCTGGGTTTTGGATGTTTATCTATATATGTATCTATGATAAAATAGAGTATCGTTGAGTTAGTATCCTATAACACAAGTCTCGAACTTCCTTTGGGGCTAGCTCAATCTGTGTGATTTGTCCGTATATATATTTATATATTATATTTATTGTTTACCCACGAGCCCCTAATAATATATATATTTTGCCTCAAGTTCTCAATTCTTTACTGCATTTATTATGTTGGTAAAACAGATGGGTAGGCTTTAAATTATTGAAACAATAGGGTATTTGACAAAAAAAAAAAAAACTAATTTGTCCGTTAGTCAGATTTCCAAAAAATACTAGACACGTATTTTTTATTTTTTCCTATAAACAAAAAATGAAGACGACACAGTGCGTTGAAAACTTGTGTGACGTCACTGCACGCTACACTTTTTAGCGAGCAGTGACGTCACCAGCCGCCACTCCTGATCTTTGATGCCTTTTATATTTGTAAATTTTTGTTGATTTGATAAAACAAAATATACGTATCCAATATTTTTCTATAATCTGAATGACGGACTAAATAGAATAATTTTGATTTTACCCAGGAAACATCCGTATTATGGATCCTGTTAGGTACAGCATACTAGGAGAGTACGAAGAGATTGTTACCGGTATTTCTAAAAGTGGCTTCTGTTCGCGGATTCGTTCGCTTTAAAAATATATTCTATATCACTCGGCAAGACTATAGGTTACCGTTAGTTAAAGATTTGTTGTAATAGGATTAGTGGTTGCCTAGCAATTAGCATTAATCATTTAATTACCACCAAAATTGGATTTTCTGTTGAGCTCAAAGATTTTGCTTTAAGTATATACTGATGCACCATCAGCACCCTAATTGCGTAACACACTATTAGCATCATTTCAAAACCAATAGCCAATCCATTGCTCCATATGTTAGTAAAATGTGTTTGCTCAATAATCTAAACAGCGCAATGGATGTTGTTGAACTGTCAAAATGGAACCTATTGCTACTGATGACACGCTATGAGTTTCATTTTCACAATTTAACATAACATTCATTGCTTTATTCACACACAAATTGGTAGTCATATTGTGTTACGGAATATAGGTGCATCAACCTTCCGTATTATCTGAAGTTGACAAAACATAATAAACAGAATTAATTTTATTTGATACCTAAACAAAAAACGACTTGGACATGAAAAAATAAGGTCACCTAAGGCAAACACCGCGAACCGCTCTGTTTACTCAGAAACCAAACACTTATCTAATTAAAGGATTATTAACTTTGAGTAATGAACTTTAGATGAGTGTCAAACAGTTTCGGCGGGGCAATAGGCAAAGCCATCCAAGTGCAAGCCCGAATATGGTCTGTTAGTTTTGTAAATGGCTGCCGTGGCTGACAGCGGATATGTAATTTGAGAACATCTATTGGATTTTGTGTCCATGTGCGAGCAATATAATGCTTTAGATTTCACTATGTAAGTTGGTCCTTAAACCAGGTTTTATACAATATGTAAAGAAAACCCTGTCCGATGATCCGAGTGAAGGTATTGTTAGGTATCGATAATTGATTCTACTAATGGCTACAAAGCCAGGCTAAACTTAAAAAACATTTCGCCTAAAACAATAAATACTATTTGGCAAAAGCAACTTGATGCATGTGCGGTAGGCAATAAATGCGCGGGCGAAGGGGGGCAGGGCACGCGGCACGTGGTCGCATCGCTCATAATAATACCGTAGAATGTGGTGCTATCACTTTTTAAAAAAATACCAAACTTTGGGGAAGTTGGAATTAATTCGCGGAAAAACAGATTATTTCAAAATTCATTACTATTGTTACAGTGATGGTTACGTAAAATTTCATATTTTATCTTTATGGGTCGGACAGGGTTTTCTTTACATATTGTATTGAACGATCCGGCCAGTATTGACGAACCGAGTGACGGCACGGCTCTCTGAAGTTTCGGGTGACTTAGGTGCTTTCCGGACATGGTTGCTTCGGGAAGTACCTGTGTTGCTTGAACAGGAAGCTGGCCTCCCGGTGTCACTACTGCGTTGACTGCAGGGAGGGCACGATGCGGCAGACGCTGGCAGAGAGTGCTGCTTACGAGGAGCCGTGCCGTGCTCTCATGTCAGAAGTAGGCTGTGACCCGTCTCTGCCGGTTGTAACCGAGTCGATAGTCTGCAGCTAGGTATACATAAAAATAGTATAGCATATAAAAGTTGCCTGCAATACCGTATAATTGCATGGTATAGGTACTGTAGCATTTAATTGGCAAATATGGACAAGGAATGTTGCATCCTAATCATAATTCCTTAAAGCAGGGTTTTCTAATGCACTTCATTAGAGACTATTTATTTTTTTAAATAAATAGTCAAGCAAATATTTGTATGCATGAATGTGAATATTTGCACTGGTCTGGTCGTGCATCGGAAAGCACGTTAAGTCGCTGGTCCCGGTTGCCATACGATCATCTAATGGCAGTCGTTACGGGTTGTTGGAGACCTCAAAAAGTAAAACAATTGGTCTAGGTGCTATGCTTCGATATCGCCTTCGGGTTGTGGAGGTCAGACGGTAGTCGCTTCAAGGAAAATATCAAAGTTTAGCCAAAATCTGCAGTTAGACTGGTAAAGCGGACCCCAGACTCCAAAGCTGAAAAAGATTCGGATGCGACTGGAATTAACGCTGATATGATGCGGATGATGATGATGACTATTTATTTTTTTATTTGTAATGTACATCTACTATAATAACATTTTAAAACATAATACGTATCCACAAGACATATTATTGCTGCAGAACTGTTCATTCATTTTATTAATTAGTCAGAGAATCATCATATAGGTACAGCCATGGATTGGGAAAGAAAGATCCAAAGTCTAAATAATTCCTAAGTTTAGCCGACTAATCTTAAAGTTTAGTATGCGTTAACCATAGCATATATTAAATAGAAAATTATGTCAATCTGTTTCTCTTTGATCTCAAGATCAAATGAAACAATTTTGACAAAATTTCTACGCAATAGCGAGTGATAAATAAAAATGTCGCGTAGTGCCGCGGGCCCGAAGCCAACTGCACAATAAATGTGTCACTAAAGCCGAGGGCTTTGATTATAAAGATGTCGTTGTTATACATATGCAACTATATTTATACATAACGGTATTAAAATAAAACAAAAAGCACCAATTTCCTCCGGCGAAATGTAACATTTTCACAATTTTAAGTTATTATTCGGTTTCCACTCATTATATTTTATTTCCCCCAGTAAAATTCAAATTATTTTTATAGTTTTTGATACAGTTTTTTTTACAAATAATTGTTGTCTGAGACTGTTCACAAATTCCCACATTGTTAGCCATACTACAAACATAACGATTAGAGTGGACATTTACTGAAATGTCTTCTCTTATAACGTTACCCAGACACACGAACATGCGCACACATATCTTAGACTACGATGGGCGTCTTTAGCTCAGAGGCCAACGAGCCAATTGCGATAATTGCACCAACGACACCTCTCGTGCCCATGCGTGACGTTAAACGTCGCCAGCTGAAACAAGAGACGGCTTAAGCGCCAACAATCCGTTCAATCTATTTCTATCCAACAAGCAAGCAACTTAAAGTTCAAAATAGCAAGTCTAATTAAACGTCATTAAAGCGTTCGTCGTCAAAGGACGTTCTTCGCCTTGATATTTCTCTAGTGCAGTTTAGTTCGGTAGGGTGCGTGCGATCGCATTGGAACTGGTTTTGCTTACAAGACCACTTCTGGTTTACGATATCAGTGGGGACCGGATTAGGAGACGATAACATTCTTGATGGGAAACACTGTGCTAAACTGAGTTGTTAAATTGGTTCGCAGCCATTAAATCCGCAGGGGGCGCCGTAACTTCAGAGCATATGATTGGGCTAACGTCTTTATAAAACAAGTTTTATTTACACGATTTTATAATACTTGGAAAACATTTTTTGTAGATCAGGCTAAATAATATTTATAAAATAAAAAATTCAATAAAAACCTTTCTCCTGGTTATGCACGTAGAGTACCTAAAGAACTTCAATATATGTATGTATGTGTAGGAAGGAAGTGGGTACAAATTTTCCTCAGATAAGGGCCTCAACAAGTGCAAAATGAAGTATAATTTTGATTATGAATATATATGTGAACCAGTTCTTATGAATGTGGGGTTGAACAATTGCTCAGTGAACGCTTTCATTTTTTTTGTTTTTTGTTCTTATCTCTGCGGCCGGCTGACATTATCGTCATTTGTTGAAATGTGTTTAAAATAATTGCTCGAGTGCAGTGAGCGATCATGCCTCCGTTGTATGCGAAAATTGCACGCGATCCCACGTCAGTCGGTTGTTTTGCGTAAATGCTCACATATTTGTCGTAAATGTTGCTATATTTAAATAAATTCTTCCGCATTTTGACTCAAAACATTTAAAATTTACCGCTAACTTTTGCGGTTACGATTTAATACAAAATTGAATGGCTTTCTTGCATCTGGAATGCTTTGTTCAATTTGGACGGTCCGGGGTTGTAGTTATGATTGATTCCATTAGATCTGTCGATGGTTTCGGTGTATCAAAGTGTGTTGACCGGCGTGGACCTCCTGCTGGTCAGGGAGCTCGAATAACTATTACTGCTACAGAAGTATTAATTTATAGAGCTGACCTCGTGACTGGATTTTGTTAAAATTTTCCTTGTTCTAGCAAAAACCACTCTTACCTTTATTAGTTTGCGAAGTGAGGTATGTATGTTGAGTCTTAAATAACTGCATTCGGTATGTTTATTGACATATCTACACCATAATAATATAAGTAACTTATGCCTACTAAAATTACTATAAAATTCATAGTATGTACGTTCACGGCGCAGTTTAATTAAGTTAATTAATCATTTATTAAAACGAAAAAGAAACTATAAGTATGTACCTACGTAAAATGTAATTAGAGTAACCTTATTATTTTGTCTTTACTTCTGCTGTATTTTGCTGTTTTTCACAAGTATTAGCCAAAACAAACTGATGTAACTCAATAAAATAATATAAGTACTCGTACTTCCTTATGCTTTTGGCTGTTTCGTAATTATTGAAGTTAATTTGGCATTTTTGTAAATCCTTCCGGTTCACATTATCTAGTATCTTTCAGAGAACGAAAGTTTCTAACTCTGTGGCTCGGTCAGAAATATTTCTAAGTAATAGAAATTTAATCAAATTATAACAAAATCACGCTCAACAGACGAGCCTTTTGTCATAAGCGCGTGCCGAGCAACGTGCACTGCTTCACTTGGCTAAATTGATTAAAGTTACATCTGCATTGTCGGCACGTACCTATACTTAATTTAATTTCTTAAACGATAATATTCAGTTCAGGTAATATAATAGTCTGCTGTTAATAACTATCAATCAAAATATTTCAAGATTTTTATAGCAAAAATCCATCTTTCATTTTATGTCTATAAAAATATGAAACGGCCCAATTTTAACTTAATATTTATACAAACTGACTACAAAAGGAATGTGTCAAAAACGCAACCACTCGAGAGCGGTGCATGTCTGTCGATCGGTTGCCGACGAGCAGTTATTAAAACAGAGCAGCTCATCGAAGCCGGCTAAATTTTAATAAGGTATCCACTACCGTCTTTGTTAGACGTGACGAGGCAGTTTTGGACAATGGCTTGCGCAACTTATCGACTAAATCGATATCGGTTTATGAGGCGTTACGGGCGGCTCTAGCTACTGACCATATTTTGATTAATTGCATTCTTAGCCCACAAACTGTATGGGTTACGTGGAGGCTCAAATTATTGGCTGGCGCCGATTAATTAGCGAAACGGATGACGAGTAAGTTTACGGTTGGGGTGTTAAAATGTTTTGGTCGGCCATAAAAACACTTTTATAATTTATTATTCCTTGTTAATGTTGTTTTTATGATTCGTGTTTAGCGATCATATCAAAACTTACATTTCGACGGTCGTTTTTATTTGTATCAAATTTCTCCGAAGAATTATAATACTATGGTACAAGTCAGTACGAGATAGATGGAACGTTTTTTTTCCAGTCTTTTGACATTTACTAACAAGGTCCCACCTCGTTTGCCGTTATTGTACGGTCGAAATAAATCAAATCGATCTCTACACAGCTTCCAATAAACCGATACATTTATTGATTTGTTACAGCATTAAATTGGTTCCCAGCAGTGCATCACATCAACAGTGTTGCCCGCCGTCGGGAGGGTCACGGTCATGATTTCGGTTTTCGGTTTTGGAAAACCTTTAATCGTCGCTTGTACAATATAGATGGCGCTATAAAAACATGTTTAGATCGGTTTTTGCTCAGCTATTGTCGTGTTATTGAATTACCTAATGGGCTTTGTGAGTTTTAAAAGCGGCAAATGTTGCATTTGAATGACATCTGTACATAAATAAATCATCCCAATTATCGTTTATTGTAATCCTATAGGTAATGAATGAATTGTGGCGTGTTATATTTTGCTTTAATTGTTACTGTACAGGTTGATATTCAAACTATATGGGCGCTAGATATTGCAGGGCCATTATTCATTGCGGGTTGGCACATTCTTTGTGACTTTAGCCATTGAGAACTAATTGAAACGAGTGGACGCTTGTGCGTAGGGTAGGCGTTTAGCGCAACGGTTGCGCGAGGCCCCCTGGAGGTACAGACACCTTTTTACGCAGTCGACGCGGCGGGTGCCGCTTGATTGCATCCGATCTCATCGTTTTATGTTCCCCATAAAGCCAACAATAATTCATTTAGACGACGTGACGCCACTCATTCGTTAACTGGTTCTAGACGTTCGATGAGGACGTGATTTTTATTTTGGAGCGACAGCAGTGAAGGAAGCGTCTAATCGTCTTCAAATTAGAATTTGAGCTTTGATGGTAAACTCTTCTAACATGAAACGGGGACTTCAAAAGAGTGTAGGTAAATTATCTACTTAATAAATGCCAAAATAGGCACCTACAAGTCTGATTAGCCTAGCAACATATTTTTATGGAAAGAACAAGTTATTAACTAGATTTTTTCATCTATCTAAGATGCACAAAATTCCTGAATCCTAATGAATAATAGATAAGCTCAATTTGAACACCCCTTTACTGAAGTACAGCTTTGATTTTTGTCTTGATAAAATTAATTACTGTGTTGGAATATTTATGTTTTTCCGTGATTTCAGTTAGTTGTTGACCTATGCTTTAAAGAAGAAAACGAATTATGTCACTTGATAGATTTTTGAGCAATCTGACTAAGTAAACAAATCATTGCAATTTAGGCAATTGCAATGATTTAATTAATAATACTTAAAACATTTATGTAGTGTTCTACCCAAACATTGACAAGGCTTCTACAGGATTTCAAAACGTAAAGGTATAAATTGATTATTGATAGTGTCTTGCAGATTGACAACAAACAGCTACCCTATTTAGTACAGACACAATTGTCTATCAAAGTCTACTTGGAATTTATTCATCATTCTTGAATAATGTTAATCATAATATACCACTAAATAATATCGGAATTCGTGCCTAATAAGTACTACAAGTTACACAAACGATTTCGCCAAGTAACCGTCAAGCTAATTAATTACAGTCTTTTGAAATATTGTCTAATACTAATTAGCGTGGTTCGATAGAATCCGACATCCGCCGCGTTACCAGCCGAACGTATCGAAGAACCGGTATAAGTAAAACAAACAAACAAATTCATTCCAAACCATTAGGCACGAGATCCGACTGTTAATGTCTCAATTTAGAAACGAGCGTAAATCTTCAAAGGCGTGACAATTACTGTTACTTCCCGGCATTACAAACAAAAAGGTTTTCCGTCAATTATCGATAAATTAACCCGATTAAACAGTCTATAGCCAGACGGCGCCGGAGTGCCTTATCTTTGGACATGCCACGCTTTTAGGCAGGTACCAACAACACTCTGACGCAGAAACATTAAGATTTTTAAACCAATTTGCTTTTTATTAGGATGCCATGGGAAACTAAATCGCTTGCTTGATATTTAATGTAACACTGAATATTTCAATTTGTGCTTTCATTCAAGAAGCACGCAACAATTAAAAGCCGATAAAATAATTATTGTAACGTATCAACACCTATTATTCTGTCTGCACTAATTGCAGAAGGTAATGCAATCGCTTTCGTAAAGCGCATATGTATAAATGTTGTTGATTCGATAATTAATCGCTTTCCGCCGTATAATGATAGAAAAAGAAAAAACTACTTTGCTTTTAATTGTGCCGTTCCCGACAGCCCCTGCGTACTGATGTGTAAGATGCTCTTTATGTTGTAGACATCTAACCTTTTAATAGAAGCGGTCCCTATTGTGAGTAATCATGATTAAACGACTTTAGACAAATTGCATGACCGTGACTAAGCATGTAGGATCCGGGCCCGATCCCAAATCATTAAAAGAACAATTATAGATATCGCATTCCTACCTGCAACCTGTTGACGGATAATGATCTGGCTCTAAACAAATAGTTGAACTAAGTCCACTGATCGGGGCACATTGTCAGTGAAGTCTTCTATAAAAACGCAATTGATATTAGCATTCTAAACTTGTGTACTCATTACAATAGGTGCCTACTCGCTAAATGCAATCAACTGCTGGAAAGTGAATGATTTCGCACCACGCAGACTTGTGAACATGTTATCAGATCATTGACAGCACCGCGTTTAAAGATAGGTTTTTTTTTATAACAAAATTATCGTCTTATCCAAATTGAAAACACGCCCGCGTAGAACGTTGTCGATCGAAACTATCGATAGGCTACGTGCTTGTTACTAGACAAAAACCAATTTAACTGTTCTGTTAAAGATCATTGAAGTTTTTTGTCATTTAAAAGAATAGAAAACGAAGTAGATTAAGTAGAGGCGACGCGTCGCTGAGCTCCCACAAAACGTTAAGAGATTTTCAACGGTTTGTTTTATTTCTGAAAAACGGCTGCTTCCATTATAATTAGAGATCTTGACTGGTAAGTGATGACTAGTCACCATTATAGTATTCTCAGCCACATCAAGCTTTTGACGTCCAGCGGCACAGAAGGCGTTTCTATCGAGCCTTCGTCTCAACGCACCGATTAAGAGCCAAACAAATTGTGTAGAGGGCACCTTTTTATGCTTTTCGACGTGCTAACAATGAACGAAGCCGCGCAACTGATCATTACCATTATACTATATAAGGCTTTGTGTTTTGAGTAAATTATAACAGGTACGTTTTCTGTTTTATTTGATACGTCAAGCGGTGGTTGCGCTGAAGCTCGCCGGACGCCTCACAATAGCGCTTCATTATGAACGGTGACCGCCTTTAAATCCATCTGTATAAATCGCGATAGTCTCAACTCGTTATTATAATAATTATTATTCATGTTTGTGAGGATCAAATCATTTCCTTATAATAAACAATTGAAAAGGTGGCATATTTTCAATCGCGATGGTGCAATTTTGAATAGCAAATTGTGTCTAGAAAATGTCTCTTTATCCGCTTACGTGAACAATAATCATTAAGCAATTAGGTTCAATTATTGTTTCTGGATATAATTGTTCCAACTTAGTAGGTATGTTACCACTTAAATGACGGGCTTGCAATAAATGGATCTATTCTACTTAAATACAGACAAATTGCCTTTGAACATTGGTAGGTACGATAAAGTATGACATAGAGTCTGAACAACCAGTTGTTATTTCTTATTAGCTATGAAAATTGTTTGGGATTCCGACTGGTGTTTGTTTTGGACAGTAGTATTGTGGATTGCATTATACAATATGTTAAGAAAACCCTGTCCGACCCGTGAAGGTGTTGTTAGGTATCGATAACTGATTCTACTAATGTATACAAAACTGGGCTAAACTTAAAAAAAATCCCCCTAAAAAAAAAAAATATTTCGCAAAAAAGAGGTAACATAATAAATGTGCGTTAAGCACACTTCCGAGGGCGGCGGGTGGCAGGGCACGCGGCACGTGGTCGCATCGCTATTCGCTCATAAAAATACCGGTGTTGTCATTTTTTTAAAAATTACCAAATTTCGGGGAAGTTGGAATTAATTCGCGGGAAAAAAAGATTATTTCAAAATTCATCTGTATTGGTACTATGATGATTACGTAAAATTTTATATTATATTTGATCATGTGTTTACCTAACCTTTATTATCCTTATGGGTCGGACAGGGTTTTCTTAACATACTGTATAAACACACTAGTACTGATAATGTAGTTCCTATACTACATTTGAAATACATAATCAACCTATATAATGTTTCTCCTGGGACTTAGGCGCGGGCCCAGTCCGGGTTGCTAGATGGCACTTATCTTCAAAGTTTTGGCTCTAGGCCATGCCGGTTTCCTCACAATGTTTTCCTTCACCGTTTTGAGGGCAGTGGTGATGAAATAATTTACACAAAGTAAAGCGCTTAAGAGGGAACTCTAGTAATGCTTTCTCTATACAAACGTATTCCGCTGTTTTCTTCGTGGGTAATGCTTTTAGAGCAATTAATTTTATCCTGAAATTGTACACCATGATTATACGTGTCCCTACCATTTGATTTTTACCCAAACTTACCTAATAAAAGAAATACGATACTTCAAAATCGCGAAAAATAACCCATTTTTACCATGATGTTCAGATGACTATTAGACAAACGTGATAAGTTTTTGACAAAAAAAGAAATTAATAGAAGCATAGATATACTTGTCCTCTAAGTTTTTATAATAAAAATAATTGAGATCTGTCGTGTTTTGAAAAAGAAAACAGTGGAATACAAAACATCTTTTGATCAACGTTTATGTAGGTAAAATCAGCCTGAGCTGCAACTGTCCTTTTCGCACTTTACCGGGAGAGGTTGGAAGCAGTATGACGGCAATAGTTTCTTCAAAGACCTATTTTCCAAATTCCTCGGCACTAGAGTCCCCTCTTAACGGGGTGCGAACCTACGGCCCACAATTTGTAAGTCGCGGCCGATACCATGCATATTTACTTTGGCAGTAGATATACTAAAATTGAAACGATATCTGTATCGTTCCAATTTTAGTATTATTTAGTATATTAGAATATTAGCATGGCCCCTGTGCATTTTTTTTTTAATAAATATAAACTAGCGCTTGACCGCAATACCGCCTGCTGGTAAGCAGTGATGCGATCGTTGATGGTAAAGCGCGCTAGTTTATTAAGAACTTATTCACTCTGAAAAACTGAGCGAATAGGAAGGAAGAAGGCAGTTGAGCGAGGTGATTCAATGTTAAACCCAACAACACGACCAACGATGCTGCGTCAAAGGGAGATTGATTGACCCTCCACGAACAAACTCCTAACACAACATCGTACCCGGCACACATCGCAACACAACTGCTCAGACCCGTCCTCCGTACGGCTTCACCAGACATCATGCCGGAACAATGGTGTGTCCAAAATATTTATTTATATTGGTTCTGGAAAACTACTCTAATTTCCACATCATAAAGAGGAACTGTGCAGATTTTTTAATTTATCCTTAAATCAATTTAACTCGACATTCTTTTAAGTGGAAATAACATCAATTGAATACCTCGACGTCGCGCGTCGATTCAAGCGCAGAACAAATATTTGTATGACCTACTATAAACGCATAATACAGGAGCAATTCCTAGTGTGGTGCAAACGTAACCATAGTGTAAAGTAACCAACCATATTGGACGGCTGTAAAGTCTATAAAATAGACCATACAATCGTCCAATATGGTTAAAAGTCATCCTCATTCTTTTCATTTATGTCTTGTTTAGTTCAGAAGTTATTTGCCCCCTATAATTAGCACGTTTTTAAAACAGCACATTTTGATCAATTAAAGGTAAGTAGGTAGGTACCGGCTAGTGAATTGATACAAGGAAAGTTATCACCGTTTCTGTAATTATGCGCCCTGTATATCTACTGTGTTTATACGGACAACTGTAATTTTTACGCCTATTTTATAACAGTGTTCTAAGTAGGCTTTAAAGTGAGGAATATTGCCTGAATTATTGTTTTCAAGTAATGTTTGCTTAGTTATATAGGGTGCACCTGAATTGGGTAAGGTTTGTGTAAATGTGCGTTTGTTGTATAAAGACAGTGGTGATATATTCTTTCACCTAAGAGCAGTCTCTAAATAGAAACATCGAACCTTAACTACTAATTTGCTTGTAGGTTACCCGGAAACTCCAAGATAAGCTACGTGTATAGGGATTATAAATTGACGAGAAATGACTAACAAAGAGCAATCAGAAACTAGTTATTTAAAACAGTTCAGTGACTACGCGCTCGGTAGCTCAACAACGAATTCTACGACAATTATACTCGGACAGGCTATGATTAAATTATGGCACTTACTCGGAGTGTTTCCTGAAAATTACATGGGATGGCTCTCCAAGGCTGCGCCGGCACGCGATCTGTGCACGCAGTTAACTCGCGCGCACATTTAGTTTACGTTACGACACGTTCAGGGACTTGATAGCTTTGTGCGCTAATGACTACCTTGTGGCTCAAACGCTCTTTATAGAATTTGTCCCCACTAAATCTATGTTAAACATTAACGAATTATAGGTACATTTAAAGCTATATAAATTGTCTGCCTGATGGTGAAAACCACATCAAAATCCATTGCGTATCTTAGAAGAACAGTACAGTTACACAGACAAAAACGTTAAGCGACTTTTATTTATATGTTTGATGAAGGAAAAGTGCTCGGATTAGGAAAGGACTCAGTTTTTACCGAGATCTGTGTAAGGAGAACAGGAATGTCCTGACTTATTAGAAGGGTTATAATGTAAAGAGGAAGACTGCGTTGTTAAAAATATAGTTTTACACATCATAATGAATAAAAGGCCTATACCTATGATTTCTAAGACACGGAAGGCAGTTAAGATACAAAGAGTATGTTAATAACATTGTGATAATCAATAAGCCGCCCGCGAAGCTTAGGGAAGCAAAGCGTAACCTTTAAATTGGAGAACAGGGAATGTGCACTTATGGATAATTTTGAAGTTAAATATATCTTATGTTATTTAAATACTTTTGGATACTTGACGCTGCCGAAGAAAAAATTTTGTTGTTTCATAGAAATAATCATATTATATTAACGTTTTTAATTCAAGCGAGTTAACATATTCTGTGACGTATTTTCAATCATTTACAACACAAACTCGTGCAGAATGTAATTGTGTAACATAAGCTAATTGCACCACTTAATGCTGTAAGTGTAGGGCATTTTAAAACGCGACCAATGACGCATCGGTTTTAACGCGCGCTCGTAATTTTATGCACATTTGTACTGCGTTCTAAGAGACATCAGGTTTCAAAACTGCACACATAATTGCTATATTTGTGCTCAAAGCGAAATGTTCCTAGCAAGGTGTACATTAACACTAAATACAGCTCACTGAGCACAACCATCGCCGCATTACTTAAGTTGAAAAACAGCATTCACTGGCGCACGTTGTTGTAATTTAAATATTTTTCTTATCAATCTTAGTGATTTTACAGAGGTGCTTTTGTTAAAATGTCAAACACAGAATGCCGTTATGGATTCCCAAAGATCGGCTTTTATTTTTGCGATCAGAGTAGGTAATGACTAGAGCATCCTTTACCCAGATGTAGTTGGAACAAAAACTACTAACTAAACTGCTACGTAGCACCGTAGCTATAACGCGTAGCGTCGTAGCAACCGAATATCCTAACAAACCTTTATTAAATCTAATTAACAATTAATTATTTATTGTTCACAGGCGTTTGTACAAATGCGACAGCTCCTAGCGTATCTTCAATCAACAGGATACTTAGGAATAGAGCTGCTGAACGAGCAGCGGCGGAATTCGCAAGAGCTGCCGGCTACGGGCTGTATGCTGCTCCACCACCGTACGGAGCATTTCCATGGGGTGGTGGTGGCGGGGTCTGGCCCCCTGGCTCTCTGCCCTTACCTCCCGGAGTACCTGGTCCTCAATCAGGAATGCCACACCCTGACGTTAACCAAGGGTTCTTATCATCTGGTAGAGGCCTAATCGGTAAGACTTTTTGTCTGTTACCAAATTATAAAGCTCAAGCATGATTCTATGGTTCAAAATTATATTAAATTTGCACATAAATACCGTGAAATTTTTTACCATGAATTCCTACTTATTCGTAACTATTTTTGCCGAAACAGATGTAGATGGCGACGACTCTGGCTCTCTTGACGGAGAACAACCAAAGTTTAGACGGAATCGCACGACTTTTAGCCAAGATCAGCTCGAAGAACTGGAGAAGGAATTCGAAAAATCCCACTACCCATGCGTCTCCACCCGAGAGCGACTGGCGTCCAAAACATCGTTATCAGAAGCACGAGTTCAGGTAAAAGATTTTTAATTTACTTGACCTTTTGCATAATTACATGAATCAATATAATTTGAGACAGCCAAAGATGTCAAATTAAAGTTGCCACTTTTTCTCAATTTGAATTAATTTGAATTTGTTAAAACTGTGAAGACAGAATACTAATCATTTTTATTTACCGTTACTGACAGGTTTGGTTTTCCAACAGACGAGCCAAGTGGAGACGCCACCAGCGCATGAACCTCCTGAAGCGCGGTGGCGCCTCGCCCCCGCACCGCACCCCTCACTCCCCCCCATCCCGCTCGCGCTCGCGCTCGCGTTCCCTGTCGCCCGGGCGCATGTCCTACCACACCCCACAGATGGGCGGCGAAAATAGTGCCTTCAAGGCTCTCTCGCATCAGGACACAAACGCCCTGAAGGCCTTCGCGCACCAACAGTTTGACGCCAACGCACTGAAAGCGCTGTCGCAGCACACCAACTTCGATGGAAGTGCTTTTAAGCCACATCCTGCTTTAGAGAACAGCGCTTTTAAATCGCTTGTACCACATTCGGCGGCTGCAGCACTTCTAGCGGCGCAGTCCATCCAATTAGCCCGAGGATACGAGTCCCACTCGGACTCTGACGAGGAGATCAACGTACATGATGAGAGCGACAACGAGGACCGGCGGACGCGCACGTCTCGTTCGGCGTCGCCGTGCCGGCCGCGCGCCACGTCCAACGACCTACCACTACAACTAACTAAACACGATCGTTGATACAGTCATTATCAATAATTTATTTACATTTTACCTACATAAAGTATTACAATTATCATTCCTATCGAATGTCCAAGTTCCGAATAATTATGTAAATTAAGATTCTAGAGTGCTAATACTCCAGTTAGCTTGTAAAATGTAAATACCTATGTAGATATTGAAATTGTTAATTAGTGTAAAGAAGATGGGAATGACTAATTTAATGATGCACAAACTATCCCGTTTAGTAGGCATATAGAAGAATAGTTGGTGATTTGTTGAAATGTTTTGATCTGGGGTACACATGGCAAATATAAAACTCAATATCAATGGATATGGCTATGGTAAAGGTGTATAGTTGTAAATAAAATTAGACCTTCTTGACTGAAGAGGCTCGGTGCACCTTAGCGCAACACGTCTTAGGACCAATTTCACCATCGTGTCCAGTTTGAACACGTTCAGCACATCTAAACGTTTAAGAGCTGTCAGTGTCAATTTGCCATAACAATAATGACAGTGAGAGCTCCTGATACAGATTAGAAGGGCTGATCGTGTTCAATTTCCTTCGCCTTTAGTAATAGATTTGGATACTAACTGGTTTGTGTTTAGTTGTTGTGATACTTGTAGGGAGTATACCAAAGTATTATTATCAATGGTAAAAAGTATGGTTTCTGGAGAAAAAAGTTCCTAATGCTTTTCATATCTACCGAATACAAAATTTTGACGTATTTACACTTTAGAGGATTTCAAACATTTGAAAGTATTCCTTAGACAATGAATTAGGTCACTAAATTATATAATTTTGGCACTATTTTATGAAATTTGTTTATATGGGCACTTTGCATTCCAACGATGACCAGATTGCCCTTAATTAGTTATTTTTGTAAATATTGTTACAATCGAGCGTTGTATACTATTTATTGCTTATAAAAGAATAATAATTATTGTAAAATATAGGAGACATACGTACCTAAATATTACAAAAATATGAAAATAAATAATTTAAAGAATGTTTTGGTTTCATTTCCCTATATAAGATGAATACGCCGTACTAATACACATTGCTTAGGTGCATTGGAATATACAGTATGTTAAGAAAACCCTGTCCGACCAATGAGGATAATAAAGGTTAGGTAAACACATGACCAAATATAATATAAAATTTTACGTAATCATCATAGTACCAATACAAATGAATTTTGAAATAATCTTTTTTTCCCGCGAATTAATTCCAACTTCCCCGAAATTTGGAAATTTAAAAAAAAGTGACAACACCGGTATTATTATGAGCGAATAGCGATGCGACCACGTGCCGCGTGCCCTGCCGCCCGCCGCCCGCGGAAGGGTGATTAACGCACATTTATTAAGTAACCTCTTTTTGCGAAATAATATTTATTTTTAGGGGGATTTTTTTTTAAGTTTAGCCCGGTTTTGTATCCATTAGTAGAGTCAGTTATCGATACCTAACAACACCTTCACGGATCGGATATAAGGGTTTTCTTAACATACTGTATGTAAACTTTATGGCTTAAGAAAGGAAGTTAGTATGTGAAAATCAATGCGGGTGGGAAAGAGACGAAACGATGACTTGTCAAAAATTTTCACGTTATTGTACAGGTATTCGTAAGTATTAAATCATTTATTTTGATCCACCAACATTTGTTTACACTGGGTGTTGTACAGACGACAGCACATCAAGCTACTATAATATGTCAGACTTCCTTATTAAATTTTCAACTTTATCTCTAAAGCATTAAGGCTCAAGGTTGATTGGGTGACAGTTTGGGGTAGCTTGACCTGCTGTCGTCAGTACACAAGGTAACATTTGAATTAAAAAGGTGACAGAGTAGGGTGACAATCACTTGTAGGTGAACTCCGCATACATACAAAAATGGAGTTGTATAAAAATTTAACTTAAAACTAAAATTTATACTAAATTATATTATGAAAACACTAGTAATAATTCCACTAAATATATTACACACTTATATCTACAACTGAAATTACATAAAATCAAATTTAAAAGGCTTTATCAGTTTTAAACGCTCGGAGGTTTTGAGGGTTCGATTCCTGCAAAACCATTAGTGCCTCGCCAGTAGTCCGACAGTTCTAGGACTGACGCGTCTGATCTAGATTAAAATGGCGCAATAAAAAAAACATAGAATAGCAAGAGAGGATAAATAGGTACCTCTATATCAAATTAGTAATAGAAATGGGTAGGAATCATTGTATATATTATATTTCAAGGGCTTTTTGTTGTCGGTACGTCATAACTTCATTCATATTTTATCAATATACATAAATCAGGCATAATTTTAAAGCTTTTCTGGAGCGCTACACCGGAAAAATATACAAATCACTCACATTTCAGTGGTTTTACGGAAAAATTACGATTCAAAATCAAGGATGTGCTGAAAACTTTACTAACATAGGGAATGAAACTTTAACAAATAAACCCAGATTTAGGAATGACCATCCTTTTCGATTATTATGAAATTTAAACAATTAGTTACATCCATACATTTAGGATTTCTTTGCTTTATCTATGGTTACATCCAATCGCTATTCTATCAAAGTTATGACATTTCTTGACAAAGATGAAAAAACAATATCAAGAAAATCACGGAATAGATGTTTTTTTTATTTGTTTTGTGTAGAAAATACACAGCTTCTATATCGATTCGCTAAAGGACAAAGAAAAGTTCTTTAGCCAATAAGTTTTAGATAACAATTTACAAGGGAAAGGTAATTTATCGAAAGTAGGGTAAAGATAAACACTCATAATTATTGTATCCTTCACAAAGGGCTTGAAAACACTTAACTTTTAAGAAAAAAAGTCATAATAAATCCGGCAATCCGTCGGCTATTAAATCCACGAAGGATAGAGTTGTGATTCTCCTGTGGCCGTACTGTAACGACAATTATCCCTTTTTTCGGTATTGTTATTAAAACTGATTCACTCCTTCCCGGACATCGACAATCATGTTGGTGAAAGCTGATCTCAATCAACAGAAAAACCTGGTTGGAGTAACAATGGGTATTCGTCAGTAGGTACTATGTTTCTTTTCTACCTATCTTTATAGATAAGATGCAGGGAAGAGATGATTAAATAATTTTTTTTTTCTGAAATCGACCAAATTACAATAATTATTGTTTTATGACTATGACTAGACCAGCAGGGTAATTGCATAAAAATGAAAAAATTAAACCCATTGCTGTTGCATTGTTGTTCGAAGATATGGACAATAACAATGAACTATCAATATGCTTCAAAATGATTCGAATTGATAGTAATAGTGTGTTAAATTTACTTTTTTTTAAACCTTGCCCTATACTAGAAATTTCTCCTGAGTTTTGACGGGAAAGTCAAGCGGAGTGTCACGCTCGTTTTTCATTGAACTTTTAAAATTATTTATAGTGTTGTTTACTAAATAAAAGTGCGTGATTTATGTAGTAAAAAGTGCATTTAGTAAATAGTTCATAAAGAACAGTGAAATATTCATAGTGACCACATCATGACTTTGCCCCAAACCTCACTCGTAAGACGGGTCACGCTGCCGTCTTTTTCGACATGAATAATTTATAATTACGTGACATTGGCTAAATGCACAAACCGTGCGAAGCCAAAAAATAAAGAAATAAAGAAAGAAATTTGTCCTGTATCGTGGGTGCGTTTACAAACATATGAATTTACATACACACAGATCCAGACCCGGAACAACTAATTGTAGACCATACAAATATTTGTTCCGTGCGGGAATCAAACCCGCGACACGCGGCGCAGCAGTCCATCGCTCAGCCATTGCACCAATTGTGACAAACCAATTCTACTATCAAACAGTTTTACTAGGTTTACTAGTCTCAATAATAGATAATAATTTAATAGGGTATTTGACTAAAAAAAACTAATTAGTCCGTCAGTCAGATTTCCAAAAAATACTAGACACGTATTTTTTCTTTTTTCATATAAAAGGAAAAAGAAGACGACACAGTGCGTTGAAAACTCGTTTGACGTCACTGCACTGTACATTTTTTAGCGAGCAGTGACGTCACCAGCCACCACTCCTGATCTTTGATGCTTTTTATATTTGTCAATTTTTATTGATTTAATAAAACTATATAAATATACGTATCCAATATTTTTCTATAATCTAAATGACGGACTAAATAGAATATATTTTTTTTACCTAGGATAGGACATCCCTATTGTATAAACATCTGATACCTATACTTAGAGCTGAATGCAGAAATATTAAGAAGGAAACATTCTTAGATAACTTAGTAGCAGTAAGTTGTTATTTCCATACGGAAAAAAGTGATATAAGTAAGTAGGTAATAGTTCAATACAAAGGGGGACTTGTGCGGAAAAGGGCAACGAACTCTTAAGAAAGGCCAATTATCTTAATCTAAAACATTGAAAATCAAGTAATATTCGGATTAGACATAGTCGGTGCAAAATAAATGTCAAAATCTTGGTCAGAATTAAAGATAATTAGAGGTCGACAGATTCAGAGAGTGTGATCAAATCAGGAATGAGGAGGACTGCAGAAGAACGACAGTAACCGACATAGCCCCAAGAATTGCAACACTAAAGTGGCAGCGGGCCGGGCACATTGCCCGTAGGGCCGATGCCCGTTTAGGCGACGGGTTCTTGAGTGGCGACCACGCACCGGAAGACGCAGCCAAGGTGGATCGACGACCTGGTGACGGTCGTGGGAAACCACTGGATGCAGGAGGAGCAGAACCGGTCGTCGTGAAGATCCTTTCGGCTGAAATGATAATGATGATGAATGAGAATGAAACTGACACGAGGCTGCAAATATTGTTAATCTTACGGTATTTGCCGCTCTGATATGTTTGACGGGTATCTAATATCTATACAAAAGAAAATCGTAGACGTCTGTAAAAGCTCAGACCTCAGTTAATGCATAATCACTAGAGGAATGTCGAATCATTGTGTTGTCATCCATACTTGCGCTCCCTATTCGTTTGAGGCGAAGATAATTCTAAACTAGGGCGCTAGCTTATTAAGAGCATTTTCATTCTAGCCTTGAAGACACTTACATTGTAGTCAGACGGAAAGACCGCCGCTGGTAAATCGTTCCAGTCCCTCGATGTACGCGGTATACGAGGCCAAACGCTTCATCCGCATCGTAGTGGTGTCAACAATGTAAGATTGTTTTTTTTTTTTTAATAATTATAAACTAGCGCTTGACCGCAATCCCGCCTGATGGTAAGCAGTGGTGCGATCGTTGATGGTAAAGCGCGGTAGTTTATTAAGAGCCAATTCACTCAAAACTGAGCGAATAGGAAGGAAGACGGCAGTTGAGCAAGGTGATGCAATGTTAAACCCAACAACACGACCAACGATGCTGCGCCAAAGGGAGATTGATCTGAAGACCCTCCACGACCAAACTCCCAACACAACAACATTAGGCGCATCGTACCCGGCACACATCGCAACACAACTGCCACAGACCCGTCCTCCGTACGACGACTCGGCCAGTGATGGAACGGAGATGGAGGAATTAAGTTATTTAATTCCCTTGCGCTCTCTCCAAAATGCACCAAATAGAACACCGACAGGCTGGCTATTCTACGCTTGTACTCCAGGCTCAATAAAAAATCAGAAGTATGTATTGGAAAATATATGTAGTAAGCAGAGGTCTAAATATTTAGTCATCAGACGTTATTGGGCATAAACGTCCACTGGACCTAATCATAAGCTAGACAGTAGACGCGAATGGGTATAATAAGTAGTTTGTGAGTAAATGTCCATATTATGTAGATGTAGTATCATTAACAAATTGGGTATGGCTCAGGAACTTTACAGCTTGGTAAGAGAACGCGAACAGCCTTATTCTGGTAGATTTCTAAAAATATTAGATACGTTTGCATTGAAGTCAGATGTAAAAAGTGCAGAAAATATCGTTAAAAAATTAGAATCAAAGCAATTTACATTTAAAAAAAAATACACTTTACGAATAGTATATTTTGGTATGAAGAATCCAACTGAAACTCTTTATGCTACCTAGATATAGCAATCGAAAAGACACAAATTATTTTTCATAAAACATTCCTATTTACGTATTATAATGTATTTTTGTAATCTCGTAATGTGAATGAAAAAATGCCTAAAACGCTTTAAAGGTTTTTTAAATATTGTAAATCAATATGTAGACACGGCAAATCATCATCAAACAGATTGTCTAACAAATCAAAATAGCATATTTATGTGTGTCGTAAAAATCACGTGTACACGAAATAAAGTCGTTTCGTTTATTCGGAATAGTGAGGTGCTTCGATAAAGTTGTAGCGCGTGATAGCCGCGGAGTGAGGATGCATGTACGCGCGCCACTCCAATAACAATAAATTTTGTGCGTCGTTTGAAGCGCCGAGCGGACAAGGCGCGTCCCTATCAACTATCCGCTGAGTCCGGTGATGTTTCTCGTGAAAAATATTAACCCTTCTTACAAAACGAAATCTTACTTTAGTTCCAGACTTAACATTTCAGTCAGCATTTGTATTTCGAGGTTAAATCAAAGTTCATAATACAAAAGTGACATATTAGTACCGAACTAAGTTGTCATTTTTATATAAAGAACTACACTTCTATAATGGAAAATTCAATAACCATTTAGGTGGTTTAAACCTAATCCTAGATGCCAATGTATACATTTTTACAATAGACTTCCAGAGGTGGTTCAAGATCTGAGCCTGAATAAATTCAAATGCTTCATTAAACGTAAGTTGTGTCAGAAAGCATTTTATAGTGTTAAAGATTATATTGACGACAAAAAGGCTTGGGCTTGAGCTGCGTCCGATTTCTACGCTTACACTGATTGTTCTTTGATTTTTCCTCTCGTAGTTTAAATTTGCAATTGTTTGTTTTTTCTTAACTCAAAGCCAGTACACACTATGTAGCCAGGCATATTGTACGTTACGGAATTGCATCGCTGACAGGGGTATTCGGCACTGGTGCAGCTGCACAGGAGCTAAACTCAGCATTCGGGAACACCGTTGGAGCTGCTGAACCTTGGACAAAACTGTCTTTGCATTGTGTAGATTCAATTTCTTAGTATTGTATAATTGCATGGAACACGTGTGAGCACGATCTATTTGCTGTAAAGCATCTATTTGTTGGGTTAGTCGTTTATTGACTTGATAGTGCTATGGCTGTTGAGAGTATGTCATGCTCACTCAAATGTCTCGCTGGTGGTGGCGTGTGTGTTGGGTCATTAGGTTCCCTTCAATATGGTTGAGCTGAATGATGCTGATCCATACGTCATGTTCGTGAACGGACGCCGTCAGAGGGGACTGGTCATCTCTTAGCTGCTACGGCGTATTTTAATTTCTGAATTGTTGTTTTTTTTTTTCCATAATGGACGCTCTCAGCGTACAATATATTTCTGCATCGTTCTCACACAATTGATTTCAAAATGAATGATGTAATCAAATATTTGTATCAATAGCTTGATATTTTAAAAGAGTGTCCATGGAGTTTCTTGCCCGTTCTTCTCCATAGGTACCTACTTTTTGGAATGGGCGACTAGCTTCACCTTACTGACTGACCGAACTTCTGACAATTCAAAAGTGCCTGTAACTGGTTTATTTGAAATAAATGCTTTGATTTGATTTGATTTGAATCTAAAAAAAAGCATGTTTTGTAATAAGGGGTGGGAGCTTATAAGTTAGTTAAGATGGCAAAAATTTGTATTTTTTCAAGTCGCTCATGAACAAAATAAATGCATTTGTTTCACGTAAATTTTATTCCACAGCGTAACTAGTGAAATAATTTCAATCAATCATCATCATCAACCTTATCATCGTCCCACTGCTGGGCACATGTCTCGATGCGAGTTGGCGATTTCAGACTTAAAGTCCAGGTTTCCTCAATATGTTTTCCTTCACCTTATAATCAGTCATTGGTATCCAAGATATTCTTAGAAAGTACATATAACTTATAAAAGTTACATTGGTACTTGCCTGACCTGGAATCGAACCCGCACGCACACTCATACTTGAGAGGCTGGTGTTTTAACCCCTAGAGGTTAAAACACCAGCCTCTCCTCTCCTGGTGGTAGAAATAATTTAGTGTGTTAAAATAATTTAGTATGGGAGTATGACGCCTGAAAACATATAAGTATTGACCAATGTTGTTTTATGTAAGGAGGTACCTTGTGAATTAAGATGAACACGCCTAAGCTAAAATAGCTTATAAAGCGGGAGACATAGTTATTTTTCATTCCACATACACGTGCTTGTAAAAAATATTACTAGATCGATAAAATGTTTCCATAATCTAACAATCCTTTCTAATATTATAAATCGGAAAGTGAATTTGTTTGTTTGTTCCGCTTTCACGCCGTAACTACTGAACCGAATACTTTGAAATTTTGCAGACGTAAACTTAGAAGTGTAGATTAAATAATAGGGTAGTTTTTATTCCGGAAAATTTTTCCCACGATAAAATCTAAAAACCGCGATATAACCGAATTCCACGCCGGCGGAAAGCTAGTTTGTAATAATGAGTCCATTTTGGCGCACAGTATATTTCACAAATACGCGTCCCGTGTGCCTTGCTGCTGTCACACGGGGCACAGATTAAGAGCGCGGTGTGAACCGCCCCACTATCTCCACAATACTTTAACACGTAAAAAGTGCTAATACAGCGATATGAGCCAGATTATAACAACACATATTTATTGTATTTCACTCCATTTCATTATTCTAACCATTACGTGTCTCTTTTTTATTACTAGAAGCCATAGATATGGCCACTTTTTTTTTATTATAAGTTATAAACCAGCGCCTGACCGCAATCCCGCCTGATGGTAAGCAGTGATGCGATCGTTGATGGTAAAGCGCGCTAGTTTATTAAGAGCCTATTCACTCTAGCCTTGAAGACACTCAAATTGTAATGTGACGGAAACACCGACGCCGGCAAATTGTTCCAGTCCCTCGATGTACGCGGTATAAAGGAGGAAGCAAAACGCTTCGTCCGGATCGCAGTGGTGTCAACAAAGTAAGGGTGGAAACTCGCCGTACGACGGGTCGTCCGATGATGGAACGGAGATGGGGGAATTAAATCATGCAATTCCCTTGCACACTCACCAGAATGCATCCTATAGAAGAATGTCTTTGTATATAATTTTCGAAGCTAATCAAATATACATAAGATCAGTGCTTATTTGCTTAGATCTTGCATAATATATAGTAAGTTGGTAGCTAATTGAAGATTGTTCTCTACATCTAAGCGTTTAACGAATGTTCCAATGTCTGTAAGTATAATAATAATATTATAATAATAATATAGCCTTTGTATTCCTAAATTTAGGGTTATAATATGTCCCTAAGTTCGGTGTGCCTTTCGACATAGGCCTCCTCCAAATCTTTCCAATGCTTTCTATCCCTTGCTACTCTCATCCAGTGGGGTCCGGCTGTCAGTTTCAAATCGTCCTCCCATCTCATGACTTGACGACCCCTGCTTCTTAAGCCGTCTCTTGGATACCAAAGAGTGATTTGCTTACTCCATTTGTTAATCGGGTGTCGCAACATATGCCCAACCCATCTCCACTTTAAGACGTCTATCCGCGTGAGAATATCTGTTAGTTTGGTTTGTCCTCTTATTTCTACATTCCTGACCCTGTCTTTTAATTTTAGCCCTAACATGCTTCTTTCCATAGCACGTTGGCATTTGGCTAGCTTTTCCCTGAGTTGGATTGTTACTGACCAGGTTTCACATCCGTAAGTAAGGACTGGGAGAATGCAAGTCTCAAATGTTTTCTTTTTTATGTGGTTACCGAGATCCTTACTTTTCATTATTTCTTTTAATGACCAGTATCTCCTCCATCCTTGGTTTATTCTCCTGTTTATTTCCTTTGATGTTTCATCAGAAGCGGATATTATCTGACCCATGTAGATATATTCTTTGACATACTCGATCCTATTTCCATTCCATTTACAGGTGTTGATTTCCAGGCCAACTTCTCTACTTTTGTTTGCTAGACTCTGTATCATTTGTTCCAAGGCTGCTGGGTTCTCTTCAAGAAGCACTAGGTCATCGGCAAATCTTAGGTGGTTTAAGCGAGCTCCATTAATGTTCAGACCTAGGTGTTCCCAGTTTAACTGTCTAAAGACAAACTCAAGCACGGCATTGAATAACGTAGGAGAGAGGGGATCCCCTTGGCGTACGCCTTTATTTATAGGAAATGGTTTGCCTATAGATTCTAATTTGATACTGGCCTTACTAGATTTGTAGATACTCTTAATTAGTTCTATGTAGTTGTTTTGGACTCCTTGTTGTTTGAGGCTCCTCCATATGTATTGATGCCTAAGGCTGTCGAAAGCCTTTGAGTAGTCTATAAACGCCAGGTAAACTTGTTTATTGTATTCGTTAAACTTTTTTGTGTAGTAGAATTATATGACACTCTGTCCATTCTTCTGGGATTTGCCTTGATTTTAGGATTTCATTGAAAAGTTTTGCTAGCACCGGGCTGATTTTATCTATGGTTCCCTTTAGAATTTCATTAGATATCTTATCTGGCCCAGGGGCTTTCTCGAGTTTTTGTGCCTCAATTGCCTTGACAACCTCAGATACAAGAATTTCTGGCACTTCGTCTGCTTTGATTTCTTCTGGGTGAGTTACTTCCGGAATTGTGGTCAAACCTGAATCAAATTTGTCCGAATATAGTATGCGGTAGAAGTCCGAAGCTATTTTCTGTATTGATTGCCTGTTGATTACATAAGATTTGCGGTGTTTTAATTTCGGTATCCAATCTTTGCCATGTTCACTCAGTTGTTTAATAGCCTTTTTTGTACTTCCTGTTGTTTTTATATTTACTTCCAGGCCTCTGTTTCTCTTTTCTCTTCTATCTTTTTTGATATTTTCTTTGATTTCCTTGCTAAGGTTTGCAATTCGTTGACGTCTTTCCTTGTCCCCTTTAGTTGATATTAATATTTTTCGTTCGGTTATTAATTCCAGTGTTTTTTTGGCTCAAGTAACTTTCTTTTATTCTAGGTTTTCTGACTGACATTTCTTTCAATATGCTTTGTAGTTTCTTATACTTGATCCCAGTTTCTGTGTCGGAGGTAATAATTTCCCTAAGCGATTCTGTTGTGCGGGTGTCAACTGGGGGACCACGCTCGGAGACTTGAAACAGTTTGTAATTATTTTTAAACTTCTTCCTGGATCTTGTGGGTTGTTTTAGGCTAAGGCAACTTCTTACCATGCGGTGGTCTGTATTGAAGTTTAGGTTTTTGACTATGTTGGTATCTGTGAACGCTCTTGCTTTGTTGGTTATGATATAGTCGATTTCTGTCTTGTATTTTCCGCCTGGAGAGGACCACGTCCATTTGTTGTTAGATTTTTTTGCGAAATTGTGAGTTCATTAAAGAAAGGTTATTTTCCATCATGAATTGTACTAGTTTCTGTCCATTTGTGCTTCTTTTACCATGACCAAACTTTCCGATTGTGTATTCCTCTCCAATTAGCCTTTCTCCAACCTGTGCATTAAAGTCACCCATGACTATTATATTGTTGTCGAGGTGCGGTTTTATTGCTACCGAGATATCGTTATAGAAAGTTTCTATGTCTGATTTCTTCGCCTGCTCTGTTGGCGCATATATTTGAAAGATGGTTCAGTTTTTCTTGTGTCCCGGAAATTTTAGATGGACAATCGCAATTCTGTCCGAAACTCCTTCAAATCCCAGAATATTTTTCTTCAGTTTAGACTTAATAAGAAAACCCACTCCTTTTTGCCCGATAGATTCTCCTTTGTGAAACATGATGTAGTCGGTCCTCTCTTCAATTCCTTCTCCTGGCCTTCTCATCTCGCATATACCCAACATTTCCCATTTTATGTTAGATAAGGCTAACTCTAGTTCGTGTAGGACTTCTTCTGTTCTTAGCGTCCGAGTGTTTAGGGTGCAGATTGTATATGATCAGTATTGTTTCTTTCTTTTTTCTTTTGTGTTTTCTTCTCTTTGTGCAAGTTTGGTGTATATAGGTTTGTTTTAAGGTGTTTTACATTATGTTTCAATTTACATGGAGGGTGTTTGTTTTCTTCCCCCACGGTGACAAACCGGCTTGGGGTGTAGGTTTTTAGTGTTGTATTTGGTAATAGAGTTGTAGGAATTATTTGGGTCCGGGTGTCGCTTGTTAGTTTTTTGGAGGGTTTGAGAGTGATGAGGATCTCCCGCGCTCTACGTAATTTAGCATATTTGGTCTAGTTGGCTCCTTTGTCGCATCTTTAGAGGGGACGTTAATTGTAATTTTCTTTTGTAATGGCATTTTTGGTGATCCTGAAGTTTCTCTTATTCTCTGTAAGTATAATCAGGCATTAAAATACTCATGAGAGTGTTCCGTAGTACACCACCTAAGCCAAGTGCGGAATGGATTTTTGGTACAAGGACAGACCTGATTCCTCACGATGAATTTCCTTCACCGTTTTGAGATACAGAACAAAATGCAGTAATCACCTAGCTTTTACAGAAAAAGCCCTGTAGCGATGGTCTAGTGGTATCGCCTGTGATCATGACGGTTCTAATATTGGAGAGGTGTGTACTGTACTCTGTAATATTTCCATTGAAAAAGTTTGTTTCCTTTTTTTGGGAATATTAGGTTTTTTTTTTGTAATCCATAAATTACTGTGCGTTGGTAGATGTCATATGTGTTCGGTTATGGGAAATGCTGGGTTCTCTCTTGCTCCGTGGCTGCGACTTACAAGTTGTGATTCGAAGGTTTAAACCGAAAGGGGTATCGTATTACTCAATAATGGGGTTGTAGTAGTCAGATAGGCAGTCACACCATGTATTCAGCTAAATCTGGTTAGACTGGAAGCTGACCTTAAAAATTATATAAATTGTGGATTTATTGGTTCTTAATGTATTTTTTTTTTTTTTTGTGAATTCACACACTTGTTTCCTTTAGTATTAACAATGAATTAAAATTCTACCAATTCCTCTTTCTCTGTCCTTATTGATGTTTTACTTTGTAACCATCTAAGAAACACATATGGATTGCAATAAAGATTTGAATTTGAATGTCTGACCTCTCGCGAACATCAAATCAGCTTCAATATCTATGATGACTTTGAGAGCTAAACGATAAGACAGCTGTAAGAAATTATTAAACGCTATGCTAGTCTCCTGTGTGACGTCACACCAAACATGTTATCATTACACCTATTGAGAGTCTGATACACCATCATCATCATTATCTCCTTATTGGAGATATAATACCTAATTAATTTGTAGTGATTTGTATATATCTGTTTGTGAATGATGGATTTGAATAGATTATTAACATTATTTTAATCATAAATTACCAAATAATTTGACAGCTTTATGATGATAAGCAGTTATTTATTTAACAACCATTAGCCTATGCTTTAAGGTTGCTGACACGCTTTATCTATAACGTTTAAATTAGCCTTTTTTCTTATAAAAAGTGTTAATCCGGTATAATTTAATAGACTACATTATCATTAGGTATTTTTTATATCGCAAGCAATCAAACTTTTCAAGAAAATAAACTCATTCAATATGTAGTCGTGTTAACTTACAAAAACAACGTTTATCCATGTAATTTTTTTTCACACAATTCTTAGCAAAACACCGAAGGATGTGACATCATTCGCACATAAAACTCCCATGTTATTATTATGCAAATTGACTGAGCAATCATAACATAAATTCTTTAATATACCCACTCGGGAAGACCGCATCGAAGGCTATAATGTCCTCCCATAAGGAGCTTCGAGAATTTTAGGTTGACACACAAAATTAGCATTGCACTCAACTGCAGAAGCATATCCGTACATTTCGCAAAAAAAAAAAAAATCTTATAAGGAATTTTATCGTAAAATCGTTACTGAATGAACCCTGATTAATTTTATGAGGAATATTTAACTCCTTTGTGAATGGAATGAAAAAATAAAGGGTTTCGTAGTTAGGTAAGTAAAATTAAATCTGTTAAATATATAAATTAACATTTTTTTTAGATGACACGTATGGTGCAGTGGCTACGATCGACTGCCACGCTGCGTGTCGTGGGTTTGATTTCCGCACGGAACAAATATTTGTGTAGCTATTAGTGTACGTCTTTAAGTATTTCTAAACGTACCCACGATACAGAAGTAATTCCTAGAGTGAGATCATGTTAAAAAAAAAAACAGAAAATTTTCTGCCATTATTGTAACCGGTTTAGCAGTTAATTAAATCAATAAAATAAATTAGAGAAATTGATATTCATCGAAATATCAAATCGAAAGTAAACAAAACGACGGACACATAAAATGTAGGCAATTCAAATCAAAATATTAATGGGAAATAGATATAAATTGTCAAGTGACAAGCCACGCATACTGGCCATAACATAAATTAATTTTAATTACACACAACCTCCATGATAGATACAGTAAAATATAATGATCATCGATTTAATATGATATTAGCATATAAACGAGTGTAACTAATGATTATGTTCACCGATTCGCGTAGGATTATCGGTACTTATGCACTATTTACGTGTCCACATGTGTTATTACCCCGGTCGACACGATTGGTGATTGGTGCAGTCGCTGCGCGATCGAATGCTGCGCCGTGTGTCGCGGGCTCGATTCCCGCACGGAACAAATATTTGTATGCCCTTTTTTTTGTTTGGGATGGGAAATCATCAAATGATCTCTCCTGTTCTGAGCGGAGCGGAAAGGCGTGTCAGACTTTTACTAACTAAAACCCACCCGTGTTCCTTCACTTGCCTGTAGGCCAGGGCCGCGGTTTCTCTTTTAACCAACCCGCAACAACCCTGACTCAGGAGGCATCGATCTTCCTAGACCCCGTCACAATGTGCTGACATCTCTTTGAGGCGTGCGTGAAACACAACGCGCCATCGACTCGGGCCTGGTCATATTTGTATGGCCTACAATTGTATCGTAAAAAATAATTTAATGTCCATCAGATAGATTTATAAAAAATATTGAACAAGTATTTTTTATTTTGACGTGATAACGTCTATTAAATCGGTATGCTGGGAGTCATTCGCGAAAACTGCGTAACGGCCGAATCTGACGCTACACGGAGTCCACGCCTACTAAAACTAACCTTAGCCTTGTAGCTTTAGAGTGCAATATTATTTACCTAAAAGCACGGTTGTAAACAATTAGTAGCAGTTTTTCGCATACATGATTAAAGCATTGATAATCGAGTGGTGAAACGCTCGGATTAATATCGACTCACTCAAGAGGTGCCGCGGATCGATTCCTGACGGCAACGGACGTTTTTTTTATCCTTTTTAATTTTTAAATTTTTCCTTTTTAATTTTTCTTTTTCTTTTTTCTTTTTGCTTTTTTTTTTATTTTTTAGAAAATTTAAACAAACTATTAAATAAAAATATAAATGTTATACATTACTTTATTTTAAATAATTTCATTGCACCCAGAAAAAATTACCATGTAATAGACGTTATCACGTTCAAATATCGGCAGTAGACGGAGTTCTACAGACAGCCAATTTTTTTTTCTTTCATCCAAATACTTAGCAAAATATATAGATTTGAAATCTCGCATGACGTCCCGCCGTGGTACAAAATATACCACGGCGTGACGTAATTAGCCCCACTCCGTAACTTTAATACGCTATATCTCAGTAGTTTTTGGTAATTTCGACAAAATAAAAAATACGGGTCTTAATTATTTTTTTAATTATCTATAAGACGGACTAATTATTTTTTTGATTTTCATACCTTGGATACATCCCTATGTCTGGTTGTTTGTTTATGTGAGTTTAGACATATGTTTGTAAACGCACCCACGATACGAAATTCGTAGTGTGGAGCAACGTTTAAAAAAAAATCACCAACAACACGTTATTTTCTATGGAAAATTCGTCACCAAATCACCAATCTGACAACACTATCCAAAGAAAAAAATATACGGCTTGATAGTTTCCCATAAAATCATGAGCAGATCCGAAATGTAAGCACATTAAGTTATCGGGCGAATTATCTCGTAGTGTGCTACAATATTTATTTGTTTCTCACTAAGGACGGCCCGGCTGCCCGGCTGCCCGAGTGTTCTCTCCCAATTAGGTGGTTATTGACGTTTTACTGTTATCTGGTAATCTTGAAATGAGAAGCTGTATTTATAGTGCATTGGATTTTGTGCAAACCGAATACTTTCACTGTGCACGGATCGTATTTTGTACACAAACATACCGGCTATCGTTAAATCTTAACTACTATAAGTTTTATTGTTTTTATTAAAATAATTCACAATCACAATAATTTATTAATCTAACTATTGTACCTAAAGGCGACGAATGTAGTTTGTTACTAAATAACTTACGTTCTATTTACAACATCTTTCAATTTTATTATTAATTACATTGATTTATTACACATAGGAGTCAAGCAATAAACTTGTAAGTTAAGAACAACACCGCTCATCCCACACTATAGATAAGGTAGTGCTACGAAACAGCCCAAAGTCGACATTTATCCTAAAAAGGGAAGCTGTTAATAGAGTCATTCAACGTTACCGGCCGAATTATCTACAAAGAGAGAAGTCAGGCCGGTGTCGGTCGGAAATATAAATTTATTTGGTGGTTGTCGCCGCGACACGGGCGCCCGCGCCTCTATCTCGCCGCGTAATCTTGAACATTGGCGTTAAAGAATTTAAATTATACGCTGATACAAATGAACGGACGAACCCGCCTTATTTATTGCTTTAATCCAAATTATATTGACTAGGTTTCTTCGATTCGGATACGTCGACACGTGATCCACGTTATGTATAAAACGTCGAGTTATTGGATTATTATAAGCTCAGATTATCACCTGTGTATGTTGGGAAATTTTACACCTATTATCATTACTGTCAATATTACAAGTGGTAGGGTGTTTATGTTTTATTTTATATTCGGAGTCATTGCTCCGCCGTTTATCAAGTGAGGTGTCATATCTGCCTTCTATATTCCAATTACTAATATTTCTGTCCGGGCGCACTAATTAAGTGCAGCAAGCAATTCGCGCGTGCGCATCGATCGGGCCCCGCCTGGAGACACCATTAGTCTTGCTACTATACTTCTTCATTGCCGCAGACGTAAAAATGTGTAAGATATGAATTAAATTATGCAATAATTAATTAAACAAATTGTTATTAGTAAATTATGGTTTTAAATTGATATATTGATACCTATGTGCTTCTTCGGTATGTACGGGCGACAGCAGGTTAAGCTACCCGAAATTGCCAAATATTCTCAATCAACCTTGAGCCTTAATACTTTAGAGATATAGTTGAAAGTCTAATACAGAAATCTGACAGATTGTAGTAGTTTGATGTGTTGTCGTCTGTACATATGTAGTGAAAAAATAAAGCGGGAAATAATACGTGTGCAAATGAGGGATCATGATTAAAGTGTGTTATGTGGGCAAGTATATAGGTACCTGATACACTTAAAAATAACATAGAAAATAATAAAATGGGTAGCCAAAGAAATAACAAAAGAATAATAATTATTGAATCATAATATCTGTCTAAATGAGCTTAGGTCTGTGAATTTGTGTAAATTTATATCATGACAACTTCATTCCGAGCTTAAATGCTAATATGAACGGTGCAAGCAACTAATTTAGATTATACGTCTTTATAAGGCAATTTTCTAACTATGCAATCACACCTTTGTAAGTTGTATCAAACAAATCCAAAGTTTGATACAACTTACTTGGAAACAGCTGACTTTAAGATAAAATTTCATACATTGTTGGGGATCCAGACATCACACATGTTTGCTGCGACAATTTCTTCTTTGAAGTTAAAGTACTAGGAAGTAGTGTTTCCATTAAGTGTTGAGTGAATTTGATTTTAGTATTATTAATAAATTTTGATTTTGGTAAAAGATGAAACTGTTGCTGGAGAAACTGAGAAAATATGTCTAAGAAACAACCAGTAAAACACATTAGAGTGATATATATCAGAATTTTAATAAAAACCATAGCAGACATGTATAGCCAATTCAATAATATGATATTCAATAATAATTTAAAAATTTGTAGAACACACAAAAAATCGCAATAATATATTCTCTATGTACTGTCATTAATATTTTTACTTTTATTCATGAAACTCTTCGGATACTTGGTCCTGATATTTACCGACGGTACCAAGATCTGTAACAATAAGCCGGGACAAAGTGGTTAATTTTCTAACCAAAGCACGGTTGGATCTCGGTGTGTATAAGATAATCACCGATCCTCGGAGCTAAGGAAGTTACTATGTACTTATGTATGCCGAATTCACCCGAGCGATTGATTTGGATGTGACGTTTGGAGTATTATGATATAGTATGAACACGATTCGACTGCCGTCTCGATCTTAGTCAGAATAACATGTCTATGTTCAAGCAGCGTAAATGGTACGACATTAAATTTAAAGGCGAAGTATTGTTAACAGGTTCTTTATTTTAATAACAATACATAATAAAAACAAATAATAAAGATAAATAAGCATTTATGTATCTATCAATAAACATTGTGGATGCAATCAGGAACTCAGTTGGATTCGCATCTTACGCTTCTCTTCTAAAATCTTTTTCAAATCATTTATTTCTTTTGACGATGAACTGACTAAGGTAACGTTGGACTTTTTATTGTGTTTTTGTGACGTTGCTCGCTCGCTCATGTAGTTCTTTATAGACATTTTTATTTCCTCCAGGTTCTGTTTAGCGGCTTTATTTTCATCTTTGATCATCTTCTTTTTCACTTCCAGTTCTTCTTTTAAGCCAATTTTCATGGCACTCAGTCTTTCTTGTAATTCAGCCAACGACATTTCACAAAGCAATCCCATTCCAGCTGTTTCGGTCAGGTCTACTATTTTAGGCACTTTTGCTTTTTTGGCAATCATAGCTAATATTTTAATTTCTTTGATCATGTTGATCCTCCGCTCCAATTCTTCTTGTTTCATTTGAATAGCATGTGCTAAAAAGACTTCTAGGTCTTTCTTGACTCCGTCTGCGGTCTCTTTTTTCTTCGTCAGCATTTCGCTTTTAGCATGGAGTAGGTTCAATTCAGTTAATGAAAGTTTTTCAACTTGTTTGCGATTTTTTTCCATTTCAAGTCTTTTCCACCGTTCTATTTCTTCATTCCAAGATTCTTTTTCTTTTAAAAAGTCTTCGTATTTCTTTTTATTTTCGTCTAACATTTTTCTTTTCGCAAGTACTGCTTCTTCATGAGTAATTTGGCCCAATAGATGTTTTTTTTCTATATCCAATAACCTTTCTCTTTCCTTGTCTTGTCTATCATATTCGGCAAGTTCATCGATTCTGGCAGTGTTTTTACAACACTTAAGTGCGTTTTGAAACCATAGGACTTCTTCCTCTTCCGCCAATCGTATTCTCTTATTAATTCTTTTAATAGCTGCAGCGTTTTCTTTGACTGGTGCTGGATTTGTTTTTAAATGTAAACTTCGTTTTGGTTTGGTCTTGGTAAATTCGGTTTCAATTTCGTCTCTGATACTTGAAATTCTTTTAAAATATTTTTCCGATTTTGTTTGAGCATAGTGAAAATCTTTGTTTTTGACATCGTTCAATAGATTTGCAGCTTTCTGTTTATTTTTTTCATGTATTTGTTTCAATTTCTGATCTATTGTAGTTTTTGTGACCATTTTTGGTTTTTTATTGAATATAGAATTTGCAGGTGTAACGGGAAAGACAGACGAAGGAAGAGTGGGAAGATCTTTTACTTTTCGGTTTAATACATTTGGTTGAACCGGAACAGTTGGCGGCTTTAACTTTCTATTCTCCACTTTCTTCATATACTCAGCATAGGTATGTGCCATATCGCTGATGTAAGGCTGCCATTCAAAAAGTGGTCTAATTATATTTTCGGTGATGAATTTAGTGTCATAGCTAGTTTGAGCTACTTGTGAAATATATGTTAACACTTCATTGTTACTCAAAAACTTTGTGAATGTTTTAAGCAGAGACTTGCTTAAATTGAACAGGCACTTATAGAGAAACTGCATATCATTTGGCTCACACTGAAAAGTGACAGCGTGGAATATAATCATGAAATAATCTTGATCGTCATTTGTGAGTTCTTCAGATAAATGAGATGATATCTCCTTTAAAAACGCTTTGTGTCTATGATATCCCAGAAAAGATTCAGCTATCCATGATAGTTTCGTGTCATCAGTACTTTCCGGACATTTTTCTATATACGTTTTCATATATTCGTATGGCGATACCTCACTGGCTCCTCCATAATCAACTACTATATTTCTAAGTATTTTTACGTTGCCAGAGGTGAGGTAGTAAACCATTTTTCAATGATTTACATGTTTTAGAAAAATTTCAGAAACGGAATTAAAACGTGACACATACAACAATACAAATAATTTTTTGACAGATATTACAGTTGTTTTTTTTTATCGTGATGTCAGTTATTTACGGCAAGTTGTTAATCATCTATTTTATATGAAACTCATTGACTCTAACCTATATAGAAAATACGTTTGCCAAAGTATTAGATTACCTTTCTGCAGACATAGCACAAAAAAATTTACCGATTCGGGAATCTTGACCAGCTAGCATCTGTACCTAATACCAACATATTTTGCTTATCTACATAAGTTTAGAAAAACTGAAATCTTTGTATAAAGTACCAGATAATTTGTGTGACAACAACATTTCTAATATCTAGTATGGATTACCTTCTACTTTTTATCAATATCGTATTTACTACCTAATTTTAATTATACTTAGGTAAGCCTGCTGTATAATTACATTCAGGCAACAACTCAATGTGTTATACCAATACAGGGGCTTGTTATTGAGCTTAGTAGTAGTTAATATGAAAAAAATATGAAATTAATTTGGTGTTAGTTCAATTTTTATTAAGTCATTTCAGTAGAGTGTAAGGAAGTCAGATTGCTGGATATTTTCAATTGATTGAGTATTCATCGTCGAACTTTAGTTGAAGCAGCTTAAGTCCGACCGAGCTGCGTTTATGATTTAGATTTTTGGCCGAAATGTAAATTTTTGTTTTAGTTTTAAACAAAACCAATATATTTTTGTGTTAACTCTAGATACACGTGAACCGCGAAAGACGAAAAAATCGACGTTAAAAAATACAAGTGGATAGCCAACAAGTCAAGTAGGTAGGTAAATCAATCGTCAGTCAAACGTTCAGTTCATCATATCTTCTTGTCATCCATCCTTGCCGACGGGAGTATTTAATTAGGTAGTCGGCCTGTTTTGCCGGGTGCGTCATTTATCAATCAGTTCGGACGCGTAGCTATTATTCGACAGCTCGACACCTCAGGCCGCTCAGTAACGCGCAAAGTGCAAGTCATATACTCCCTCTTAAAATATAATAATCGTGTTAAACACAACCATAAAAGCCATATTCGATTAGAGGTATTTTAAATAGGTTCCTGTCTTGTTATCTCGGACCATTGTCGATGTAACGACGTATCGGTTTTTGTTCTCTCACATTATAATTACTCTGCGCTCATAATGCAGTGGGTTGAAGTTACTATGTTAATAGAAGATCAGGATTTCTGTAGGTTCTGTTAAGTAGTTATTATAATAAATGCACGTAAAAGAGCTTCTATACCCAGTAGTGTGTTGTTATAGTTTCATCTGTTTGAAGAGTTGTGATGTAAAGAAGAATGTAAAAAAAAGCTAAGCAAAAAGTAATGACTGTAACTTTAATTAACTACACATGCTAGTATATGCTTGGGATATCATAAGTAGGTTATAGATAATTGGGCGCAGTCTAAGTTAATCTCTGAAAAAATGTTGGTAATGCGTTATCAGTGATGTCTGGTGAAGCCGTACGGAGGACGGATCTGAGCAGTTGTGTTGCGATGTGTGCCGGGTACAATGCACCTAATGTTGTTGTGTTGGGAGTTTAGTCGTGGAGGGTCTTTAGATCAATCTCTCTTTGGCGCAGCATCGTGGGTCGTGTTGTTGGGTTTAACATTGCATCACCTCGCTCAACTGCCGTCTTCCTTCCTATTCGCTCAGTTTTTCTGAGTGAATAGGCTCTTAATAAACTAGTGCGCTTTACCTTCAACGACCACATCACTGCTTACCATCAGGTGGGATTGCGGTCAAGCGCTAGTTTATAATTATTAAAAAAAAAAAAAGTTGCAAGTTATTATTTGTTTTTTATATTCTTACCATTTAATACAAACAAAGACTTATATACAGAACTAGAAAAGTTTTTTTAATCCTATCTCTAAATGTTCGGAAGTTATGAGAAAGAACGTCGCCAGCAGTAGGCTACTGCGATACCAGGCGTGCAGAATTACTGAAGTGATTTATCGTGATTTTGGCTAGTAAAGTGACGTGTCGTGTAATCATTGACATTATGTAGTCCAGTAATACGTTTGTTATCATTTTTATTTAAGAAATATTGGTATGAAACTGAAAATTTGGTACCGATTCTTAGGACATTTTATTATGAGTTGAAACCCTTTCTATATCATTCGATATCAAGCCTTGCCTTTAACGAAAAGGGTATAAGGAATATACTTACTAAGATACCTTTATTTACCCTTTCCGTTTCATCCTGTATTTCCGAGGGTTGTTCACAATCCCAGCTGTGCCTTTATACATTTATATATTTCGCACAAAGAAATGTTCAAAGGTGGACTTTATAATGCCTTAGGGATTCTCAACCAGTCAGCCATGGGACCTGAATAACCACTGCCATAATCTAAATCTTGAGCATAATTATGCTTCTCTTTTCTTGTGCTAATTTCCGGACTCCATATCAAAGTTTTGTCCTTCACGTCTGAATGATAACACTGTCGTCCTTCTGTCTCGCCGCCGATTTAACAGTAAAAAAAGCTAATCCCATAGGTGAGCATAATATTCTGTGTCATCTCCAAATCATATTACCACATAATCGCTAACCAGTCTCAAAGTAACAACGGCCAGTTCGATCACAAGAAAGCGGTGGCTTATTGACTCTGTCAAAATTAATTCAAATTTGAACACAAATCAATTTCAACATAATATTAGCTGTCAGGGCATGTCATATTACTGCCTTTAATTAACGATACGGCTCGCCTTTCTCACGTCGTATAAATGTCTAATGATCCTCGATTGTACGTACTCTGTATTGTTATTTTTGAGCCATTGATTGTGCTTTATTTCACATTTAAGTACGCTTAGAATTGGTGTGGTGAAGTGATATTGAAAAGCCTTTTGAGGAAGTTAATTAATTAATTCATGATTTTTTTACGGTTTTAGCATAATCAGTGGCCTAAAAGTATTGTGACTTATAAGTAGGTCGTGTGTTCGAACCCGGGCGCTTTACTTTGTTACCATAGATAGCTCTTAAAACGGTGAAGGAAAATATCGCGAACAAAAATTCGCAAATATGTAGGTAACATCTATTAACCTGGACTGAGCCCGGGTGTTGGCCGTTCCCTCTAACAGAAGTAACAGATAGGTGAAATGTTCTATTCCAGCAGTGGTAACATTACCTATATAGGCTAATTTTGTCGATTTTGGTTTCTGTGAATTATTGATTAGTTGTATCTAAATGGAAATATGTACATAGTATTGGCGTAAAAAGTAGGTTGCACCTGTCATACGTTACACCTATAGGTACATAATTACGATGTACCTACCTATACCTAGGTGTGACGTATGCACACCTATAAACACCAATAACTTCAATAACTTAATCCGCTATTCTACTGATGAAAAGCGATTTCATACGGGCTTGCTAATATGATGGCATAAGCAGACTTAGTAACACTCATTTATAAAATCAAACTAGTGGCTCTAGTCACAATTTAATATCACAATATATCAAAATACACAAAATACAAGGTGTTCATAGCTTCGTAAAAACGTCGTCGAAACCCAATAAAGTGAAACTTTTCTTTCACAATATTTTTATGATTTGTAACGGAAGTACGTAATAGCTCCAATTTATATTAAAAATTCATAACTACTGCAGTTGAAACGAAAGGAAACAATTAGCAAGGTGAGATGGTAGTATCTCCCGTATTCATAAGACACCTTGCTTTAGCAGGTGGAGGAGGACAATACCTACAGGACTACACCCTAGCTTGTCAGTCACACTAACTTGTATCATACACATATATATGAATACGTAATTAGTACATGGAGGTGTTTATAAAAGGTGACGTAACCATAGGAAAAATGAGAAACAGCTTTTCTTTTGGAAATGGACGAAAAATTACGTAGTTGCGTAAAATCATATTCCTGCAGAAATTAATCAGTATACATATATAAGATTACTAAAACTGAGTCATTAAATTCTAAATCACAGTCCCTACCTATTTTTGTTCTGAATGGGAAATCATCAACCGCTCTGGGTGGAGTCCGACTTTTACTGACTAAAACCCACCCGTATTTCTTCACTTGCCTACGTCTCTCACGTTTGCGCGGGGCCACGGGAATCCAGATTCTTCTGTAGCCCCATACTCTCGTGAAGGCCCGGTTGTCCCGGCCTCGTCTCGTGCACGGGGTAGTGAGATGTTAACTACCCCGTGCATCACCTCTGAGGCACGCGCCTCCTCGGGTCCATCTTGTAGGGGGCGGAGACTCCCCAAATCCTTCGCCCCTGGACCCTAGACCGCGGACTGTAAAATAGGCATGCGGTCTACCCCATCACGCTCCCTATTCATGCATTCTGCATAGCGTAAATAGAGAGCCCTCGGGAGCAACTTCCGGACAACAACCCCCTCGCCGGATTGTTGCCCGCGCCCAAAATGCACCGGCCCAGGGTCTGCTCGTCCTCGGGGATCAAAACCGAGGAACAGTAGCCACCGAGCACTCGGGGAGGATTTTTGCCACGCACCCCAAACCCACAACCCTGACCTAAGAGTCATCAGACTTCAGGGACCCCGTCACGATGTGCTGACATCTCATGAAAAACAACGCTCCTTCGACCCGGGCCTGGTCCTTACCTGGCAGCGAGCTGCCCAGTGCCCGCCGCCCGACAGCCTGCGCCTTCGGCGGCCGGAAGTTTGATTTTGTTTCCCGACAGGGGTAGACGCGTGACGGCTAGAGGCGTGAGGGCGCTGGGATTCCCGCTCCATCTTTCAATCCGCCTCCAGCATCACTGCTTCGCCGAAGGAGGTGACGGCTTGCACTTTCGCTCCGGCCCTGGACCAACGCCAGATGCGAGAGATCGCCGTCGCGCCGATCGCCGCCACGAGGACACGGCGGTGCTCTACCCAAGCCGGGCAGACCTCCACCGAAATCACAGTACTTACCTTAATTGTGATTTCACAAACTGAATGATTTTTAAGCATATTGCTAATCGATTGCATCGAGAAAATGGTTTAATCTGCAACGTAAATAAGGCAATCATATTGTTGAACTGTCTAAATGTTAGCCATAGCTACTGTTAGTGTGCTATGCAATTACCTCGCCATTTACAAATATCGTCAGCTAGAACGCTTATACTAAGTATTTCAATCGTGAATTGTTTTCCACAAAACTTTAACAAATTTGTTATGGATGATTTATACGAAAAAAAAAAACTACAACAAAAAGTAGTAGGCAAAAATAGTGTTTAAATCAAAGCTAAGATAAAAGTTAAGTGGGCAGGGCGCTCGGTCGCCGGTCGTCACGAAAGGTCACGGATCAGTTAAGTTATTTATCGGCGCCTGCGTCACGACTCGTGAACACAGTCGAAACTCAACCTATTATGTGTATTATCCCTTATAATAAGCGCTTACAAATCACATTGTTAATACTCTGAAATTTTTAGTGACTATTTCAGTCCATCTTTCTTGTCGTGGTACCTGCATTTCTATTCTGTAAAAAAACTCATCGTGATAACTTTGGCCAAATAAGCTGTCATTGTACCTGCCGATCGATTCTGTAAAAATGTCATCGTGAAAAGTTCCGTGAACTCAGCTGTCAATCATTTCAATCGTTAGTATTAGTTGGAATGACAGCTAACTCCACGCTTACTTTAACTAAGTTTTTACGGTTACAGTATCGCATTTCCGATTACATTGACAGTATTGACAGCTTATTTCACACATTTTTTCACAATGAGATTCTATTATATTTTTATTCATGGCAAGTGAAGCCGATGTCGCCTATTCTGTCAATGTCAAAAGTGAATTGGAGAAGCAAGAGTGTACATAAAAACAAAGAAATTATATCTAAACTGGAATGTGAACTTGCATAAGTCTCTTATTTATAAGAAGACTCTATCTCAAGAGCAATAAGGTCGATCGGAAATAAAACTTTATTTGAAGAAAACACGATCCAAGGGAGAAAGCGTCCCAGTAGCCCTCTGTCTCTTTCTAAGTGTTACCCGTATTTATTTTTTGTAATTTTGTTTGAAACCAACAATTTCGATTAGAAAAAATATGGTGCAAAAGGATGCGATTTTAATGGCTGCAATAGTGAGTCATACTCTGGACGCGGAATATCATTCTTTAAGTAACTTTTTTTGCAGTAATCATATTTTATACAAGTTATTTTGTTTGTATGTAGGGTGACCATAAATTTCAGAATAATTAATAAATGTGCACTTAGTCATGGTGTGCATAATAAGTAAGTTACTTTTATGAGGTATTTACGATGACATTAAATTCTGCTTTCTTTACATATATTTTATTTATCTAAAGGTACAGTTTCGGGTAGATTGACCTTCTGTCGTCCGAACATCATCAATGTATTCATTTATTTTTAAAATTTAATAATAAAATTAAAAAGTTCGCATCCATATCTAAATATTCATTAAAACACAGGTAATATAAGTGATTTTTTTTTACATAAATTCCATTATAATAGTCATCCTACACAACAAGGACAGAGGGCTACTGTGAAGCTATCTCCGTCGGACCGCGTTTTGATCGATAGTTCCCATTCCAGTTTAGATGTAAGTTCCTTGCATAAAAACAATAACAATAAAACAAAAAATTACGCTGATACAGAATATTGGAACATTGTAAACATTGCCCATACCACAATTTAAAAAAATATGTAAATATTACCGATTTGGCCACTTTGTGTGCGCCACTGAAACAATTGTCATTATCAAGCCGTTGTTCTAGGTAATGACTTTTTTCTATCGTGCAATAAACGGAAGCTTAAATTATTAAATCTAATAATTGTATTATTTGCTACAATTGGACCTGTGAGGTTAGTAGTGGAATGAAATAAACGAAAAGGAAAAAAATACATAACTTATTATAGGTAATTGTTATAACATCAAAAACACATACGAGTAGGCACATACTACATATATCTATCTATATGTATATTTGAGGAAGCAAATTAAAATATTATATTATTGTGTAGGATAAATATCATCAGCGCCACAAGTAGGTAAGTCTGGAGAAGGGTATGTTAGAAAGGACATTGAGATTATTACAGAGTAGCAGCACTTTCGAATACAATGGCAAATCCTTAAGATCTTAAATCAAATAATTTATTTCTCTGCAAACATGTGTAAATATTGGTACTTGGACTTTTCAAATGGATCGTGATTTGAATGTATCTATGCCATATTCCGTGAACTATTTCAGAACCTTCACTGAGACTGCCTAGTACTTTTTATTGATGAACGTGGATTCAATAAATTTATAATTTTTTTTTTAATATAAATTACCTACTTATAGGAAATTGTTCTTCTATACGCCGCATTTTTTACCGGTAACTTACCATTTTTTGCGATGCCATTCTAGAGCTTCTATAAATTGAAACCAGTACCTATTTTTTTAATGGCAGGCTCCGTGGCGTAGCGGTAGCGAAGGCGGCCGTTGTGAAAGGAGGCGTGTGTTCGATCCCCGCGCAGTGCAAATATTTGTATGCATGAATATGAATATTTGCACTGGTCTGGTCGTACCTCGGAAAGCACGTTAAGCCGTTGGTCCCGGTTATCATACGAACATCTAATGGCAGTCGATACGGGTTGTAGGAGCTCTCAAAAATCCAACAATAGGTCTAAATGCAATGCTTCGATATCACTTGGTTGTGGAGGACAGACGGCAGTCGCTTCACGGAAAATATCGAAGTTTAGCCAAAATCTGCAGTTAGGGTGTTAAAGCGGACCCCAGACTCCAAAGCTGAAAAGCTTCAGATGCGACTGGAATTGACGCTAGGATGATGATGACCTATTTTTTCAATGTTATAAACTGGTGCTTGACCGCGCTCCGGCCTGATGGTAAGCAGTAATCTTGATAATTAATCAGTAACAATAAACAAATGACATTATTATGATACAGCATAATGATGGGTCCTCTGTCGTGTCTTTGTATGACCACTCATTATTCAATGCCCGGCAAAAGGACACGAGTGTTTTAATGTCAATTAATGTTATTAAATTGTGATGTCATCGATCATTTTATGATATCGTGTTGGTTATAAAAAAATATCTACTTTATACTATAATAGAATTTCAGAAGGCTATAATAAAATACAGTTTTTGCCAGTTGAATCAACTAGGTAAGTATTAAAATACCCGGTTAAATATATTTATTTATTTATTTATTTTATTATTTATGTACACACAATAAAATACATAAAAATACGACAAAATTAAGATCTGAGTACAAACCTGCGAAAGGAGAAGTAATACAGAAATGTAGACAATAGTGTGTAAGAACCAGGAGGAAATAAAGTATGAATATTATAACTATTAAAGTAAGGATATTAAATATACCTAAACATATAAATAATTATATAAGCCAATTAAATAAAAACAAAAATAATTATACTACTTAAATAAATACATAATACTAAAATATATAAATAATAAACAAATTCTCACAATATAGAGGAAAGGTAATTAATGCTCTTTTAATCGAAGTTTAAATTTAGAAATAGTGTTTAAATCACGAATGTTAGGCGGGAGTGAGTTCCACAATCTTACAGCATGGACAGAGAAGGAATAGGAATAGTAAATCGTTTTATGAGGATGAGATTTAAGGATGGATCTTAGTATTAGGATATATTAATATTTAACCTGGTATTTTAAAAAGTATAATAAAATTATTTTAAAGAGGGAACATATTAATGTTACTTTTTTAAATACTTACTTTTAGTGTCACAAGGCCCGTTGTTACCAAAACAGAGAAGTAACCAAGGTCTTTGGATATAGCTACATACCTAGTTAAAAGTTTAATACATATAAGACATTGATGGATTTTATTCTTAACTAGCTTTCCGGCCGCGGCTTAGCTCGCGTGGACATTGGTTATATCGCACTTTTTAGATTTCCCTCGGGAATATAATTTTTTTCCGGGATAAAGAGTACCTACCCTATTCTTTAATCCGGACTTCTAACTTTACGTTTGAAAAATTTCAAAGCAATCAGTTCAGTAGTTACGGCGTGAAAGCGGAACAACCGGTATTAGTAAGGATTTGTTACCAAAAAATTACATTGTATTTTTTTATTTGCAATTTTAGAGTTTTTTTTAATTATTGTTTTCTTTAGAACTAGAACATCTGCCAGATGGCAGTTAAACATGGGTGGTGAAGAGATTATATAACCTATGGTTGGCTGGTAGAGAATGCCTTTTTTTCCGGGGTGGAAATCCTCGATGGATGTCCGCCGCCCTGGGGTGGGCGACGGGGTCTGTCAGAGTTTTACTGACTAAAACCACCACGGTGTCTCTTCTATCACGAGCGCGCGTGGGGCCGCGGGAGTCTAAATTCTTCCACGGCCCCACACCCTCGTGTTGGCACGGTCTGTCCGGGCCTCGTCTCCTGCACGGGGCAGTGGGGTGTTAAACTACTCCGTGCATCGCCTCAGAGGCGCGCGTCTCCGCCTCGGGGTCCATCGAATAGGGGGCGGGGACTTCCCCATGTCCCTCGTCCCTGGACCCATTCATGGGAGGCGGAAGAGGGCGTTATCCGCCCTTCCTCGCCCGGTGCGTCTTCTGCGGCCCGGGAAGGGTATTGAGATCTCCCTCTCCCGTTCCGCAGCTTCCTTCCGCTGTTCTCTCAACTCCGACTCTGCGTTACCGATCATCCTCTGCACTACTGCCAGCAGCGTCAGGTCACTTCCTACTTCATTATTAGGACACGGCGCTGCTCCTCCCAAGCTACACACTCGGAGAGCGTGTGTTGCGCCGTGTCCTCCCCGCATTGGACGCAGTGGTGGCACCGAGCGTCTGGCTCCCTGCCTAAGCGACGCAGGTACTTGCCGAAGCAGCCGTGCCCCGACAGTACCTGCATCACCCTGAATGAGAGGGAGCCGTGCCTTTTCCCGAGCCAGTCGTCGAGTACTGGCCGGATCGCTTCGGTAGCGAGGCCGGCTGTAGGGCGCATAAGCCTCTGCCGCCAGTCCGCCACCAGAACCTGACAAAGCTCCTCTCGGCGCAGCTCGATCTGCCGCTGCATCGGACTGAAGCCCCGTGTCCGCTCTTCCTCGCGCCATCGGTAAAATGACGTGAAAGAGAATGACTAAGACAAGTGTTAATTTCGCCTTTGTACATACCTTTCTGCAAAATAACAAATAAATTAATTAATATAAAATAAAATATAAATGAAATATTTATTTTCTACTTGACAACATCGGCTATCGGCTTCTTACAAAAATTCAATTAAATCCAACGATCCTACTTATTTACCAGGTATCACTTCGATGACCATACGAGTTTATTTCTTCTTTTTCTTCAGCCTATAGATGTCCACTGCTGGACAAAGGCCTCCCCTAAGGCTTTCCACAATGACTGATCTTGTGCTGCCCGCATCCATCGGCTTCCCGCGACCTTCACCAGGTCATCGGTCCACCTTTTTGGGGGCCTCCCTACGCTGCGTCTTCCAGTACGTGGCCGCCACTCAAGAACCATACCACCCCATCGGCATCGAGTTTAATTAACTTGATCTTAATATCATATTCACGAACACCTTCAAAATATTTAGAAGCAATTCAACATCAGTAACATTACCATAAACATAATAGCCAATAATTGAAACGAACAGAAGTCATGGATTATTATATTCGAGACGAAACAAAATTATTGGAAGCTTATTACGGAGGCCACCTAAGGAGAGGCACCATCAATCTCTTTAGCCAGGTATAAAGGAACCTAACAAAGAATTATAGCTCTTTATGTATCGTCGCTACTATGTAGAAGGATTATTACTTCAATTTAATGACCCTGTGCCGTGATTAGACGTCGCCTATAGGTACTTACTCCCCGTAACTTTATTACATAAATCTTGATGCGGGTAATAAGGTGAATGTCTTAAGCTCTAATGCCGGTAACGTTCATTAAAAGGGCAGTTAAAATGTTAACTAACCGTCGTCAGTGTTGCCAGCTTGATGTTTGAGATAAAGTAATGAATTTCATCTTGGTGCTCATTAGAAGTTTGAGCGCGTAGGTAATGATTTTAACGTTTTACCATTAGTTTTTCATTATGTGCTAGTATTTGATTATCGTAACAATATTACAAATGTAATTCTCCCTAATTTTATTTTTTAAATACTAATTTTTTACTCAATCATACGTATTGTCTGTAATGTAACTTGATTTCGGCAAACGAGACAGTTTGTTTCTGAAGTACGTTCCCGTGGAATAATTGCAGGTATCTACGCAGGCGAAACCGCGAACAAAAGCTAGTTCATCATTTCTAATTTCAATGTTCAGAAGAGGTCAGTGAAAATTAGGCGAACAACAAACCTTGTCTTAATTATCTAGTGGAACATACTTAATTTTGAACCGACAATTGAAAAATAACAGTGTTGGTTTTTCTGTACTTTAATTACTCTTTAATCAAGCCACATAATTAATGATAACTAGATATACCTTGACGGTAAATCGAAGTTCATTCATTAAAACTTGTAAGTGTCTGAGTGTCAGGCCCTTGTGCATGTCGAGTGGTGTCTATTCCACTTTTTTATTTTAAGTACTTTAAACTTGCTCTTAAGAGCAGCGGATGTCTAGTGGTAACTGCCTCAAGTTATATGTCGTAGGTTCGAACCCCATCAGCCGCTTCATCATCATCATCATCATCATTTCAGCCGAAAGACGTCTACTGCTGGACATAGGTCTCCCCCAAGGTTCTCCTCGACGACCGGTCCTGCGCCTCCCGCATCCAGCGGTTTCCCGCGACCTTCACCAGGTCGTCAGTCCACCTTGTCGGGGGCCTCCACGCTACGTCTTCCGGCACACACACTACACTGCGCTTTACTTTGTGTAAATTATTTCATCACCACTGCTCTCAAAACGGTGAAGGAAAACATCGTGAAAAAACCAGCATGTCCTAGAGCCAAAAACTTTCGAAGACATGACGTGATATTTACAAACTCGCACTGCCCCACTGTGGTGGATTACGGCCCGCCCCTTCTCAACGAGAGGAGGCCCGTGTCTCAACAATGGGGACATTATAGTCTGATGTAAACTTGCTATTTATTGGAGGGTCTTCAGATCAATCTCCCTTTGGCGCAGCATCGTTGGTCGAGTTGTTGGGTTTAACATTGCATCACCTCGCTCAACTGCCGTCTTCCTTCCTATTCGCTCAATCTGAGTGAATAGGTTCTTAATAAACTAGTGCGCTTTACCATCAGCGATCGCATCACTGCTTACCATCATGCGGGATTGCGGTCAAGTGCTAGTTTATAATTATTAAAAATAAGAAAAATATTACGAACTTCTCTAAATAAACCTTTCCAAACAGAGAAATTATATACTTATTTACAGTTATTGTTTGATTTTGAGTGATTCTTGCGTAGATACGTATATTTAAATAAATCAATCAACATATTAATTAGTCCGAAAGGAAACGTCAAAATAAAATCTCTACAAAAACCCAACAAGGAAAACTTAATTGAATTATAACCACATCGAATCCAGAATTGTTATAACACAAACAATGTTAAAAATGTTGATGCAATCACCGTCAGAGATAAACTTTGATGACCAACGATGTTATTTATTTGTTTAGTAATTTATATGAGGTTAGTTACTGTTTTATTGAGCGTATTAAATCAAGCCCCAATAAGGCAGCCATTCATGTTTATTTTTACGAAGTTTCTGCTTGGTATGCCCAATAAATTATTAACTTGGTCACTTTTATCACGGGCCCATGGTAACGTTTATCGGACGTTAATAGTCTGTGGATAGACCCGTTCGTATTGTGTTTTTTTTTTTACACAACTGAGTTCGGGTAGTGATATGGTTGGTGTTTAATCCTAGTTCAATATGTTGTCTCTTTCAGAATGCTTTTAGAAGCCAGTGAATTTAACTTTTTAAATGTTTGTAAGACCGGGATTGAGCTTACGTATAATTTATACTGCGACACTAGGATCAACTATTCAAGTAGGTACTCTGAATATAATAACGATAGAAAATAAACTTTTTCCAAAAAAAAAAAAAAAACAACCGACTTCCAAAAATCACTACCAAGTGAAAAATAACCAATTTCGGAAGTCGGTGTCTTTGGTTTTTGTATATTCTTTTTTGACAACGACTTCCGCAATTAGTTATTTTTCACTTTGTAGTGGTTTTTGAAAGTCGGTTGTTTTTTTTATGTAAAAAAGGTTTTATTTTACATTTTTTTGTTGTGAAAAGTACTACGTATTTAGTTGCATCCAGTCAGATTGGAAGCTGACACAAATATAGTTGGGAATCGATGTAATTTTTGTTTACTTTAATTTTTACCCATAATTTTGAAGAATTCCCTCGACTGCCTATGGTCTTCATCATCAGATTTACTGCAGACTATTATTTTAACCCAATGGGTGCAAAGTTCTCATCAATATAAATGAATTAAGCCCAAACACAAAGTAGCTACTGTAAGCCGTTTAGGAGTTCCTGGAACTGGCCTTTGTCTTCATAGCTTCTTTGTAGCTGTTATGACAGTCACAACCCATCTAGGTGTAAAGTTCTTATGAATATCAAATTAATCAAGCCCAAACACATGGTAGCTGCTGTGAATTGTTGAGGAGTTCCTTCGGCGGTCTCCCGGCTCCATCATCAGGTCTACTCCAGACCTTTATTAAATTATAGTGCTTTAAAATACTTAATGAAAATACTAAAAAATGCACTAGTCGCTCCTACGATTTTTGAAAGTTCCCTTTGATTTCTCTGGTCTTCCATCATCAGATCCTGATGTCCTTATTATGGAACCGCCTTGAAAATATCTTCTTTCCAACTAAAAAAGAATGATCATAATCGGTTCACAAATGACGAAGTTATCCGCGAGCAACATAAAAAAGCATATATACGGTCGAACTGAGTAACTTCCTCCTTTTTGAAGTCGGTTAAAAAAACTTGATAACTATTTTTGATTGAAAGCATCTAGTTGTAGGCGCTAGTTTGCCATACCTATCTAATCTATTGTAATATTATACAACACTTCACATGAAATTCCCGAACTTATGAGAAATTAGAAGCCGCTCAAATAAATAATATAGAGACCATAACTTTCCAAGAAGAATAGAACATCGTCTCAAAAACGTACTTATAGGATATTGGGACAAAACCCGCCACACTTTTCCCAACCACTGCAACTCCTGAAAGCCAGAATCAACAGTGGCGACCGCCAGAAAAACGCCGAGCAATGAAGCTCGACGAGTCCCGGAGAAACGATTCAACTGTCTTGGGTCCCGCAACAAATTAATCAGAAAAGAATAGAGGAGGAGTAAGAAAAAAGATATTTTTTCCACTTCCCTCCATAACAAGCAGGAGACAGAACAGAACTAGGCCAATCGGCACAAAGGGACATTATTGCAACTGGGAGAAGCCCAGATTGCCAAACACCACGGAATAAAATTTGATTAAGTTAATGGGTCCTAAGTAGGTATTAGCTGTTACAATTGATTCCAATAATAGGTATGGCAAAAGCGCCTGAACGCACGGAAATTGGTTCTAGTTTCTACAAGGTCCGTATAATAAACGACTCCGGATGTAACTTGTACACTATCCAACATAATATTGCGTTCATTCTGCCAAAGAACACACTCCCACAAGATGTGATGTGCGGACTGTTCAAATTCACAGTTCGATGTAGAACACTGACACAAAGGGGAAGGAACAAGTTTAAAAGAATACAGTTTACTTTTAAAGTTGCCATGACCTGTGAGAAATACGTATAGGATAATCGATGGTACGGATAATGTCCACAATAATCTCACGTGGTCCGCAAAGTGGCTCGACTCGTTCGAGTTTATTGATTGACAAGCGCACAGTTGGATTAAATTCTCCCAACACTACACACACATTAGCTTTACACCGGCCCTTCAGATATACCAGTATCAAATTATTCTTCTCGCGATTACCAATCGGAGCGTGCAAATAAATGCATCAACGTCATTAGGAAAATTGGCGTTAATGGTTCCGTTAGTCGTGTAGTGGTAATGTCAGTGTGACATTTTGATGTACTCGCTTTTAGTATTCTCAGTTTTGTCTAGATACTGGGGTGCTATATCATAGTGCTTATTTACTTATGCTGCAGACTTTAGTACTAATTTTCTTATTTTTCCACTTCGCACATAACATAAAAGTACTGGGAAATCCCAGATGATCTTGCGACTGTTTACACTTTGATGGAGGTTTTTTTTAAAAAAAAAACCTAATTAACAAGTGGCAACACTAATAAAATGAATTTGAATGAGAACGTTCACTTTCTAGTAGAGGCATAAATCACAGAGTAACTTTTTATTGGATCCCAAAAATGTCTGATCATGACGAACCATTCATGTGTAATTGGGATCAGCGGCTTCACATAAAATATGAGATGTTGGCTTCAGAGGGTTTTATAGAGAACATAAACACTTTATTGTGTTTTATCCACGTCGGTTTAGACTTACACTGTTTGCCTGGCCACTACCTACAACACTGCATCTGAGGTTATCAGCGTGTATTTTGTTAGTCTTTGATCAAGATTTGATATTCATTATGAAGATGAAATTTTTTTGGGAAAAGATGTGAAGATATTCCAGCTCAAACTTACATATCCGCCTGTATTTTCATAAAATAATATGAGAATTTACACACACATATTTACACAGGAAGTAATTGCCATTTGAAAGGACACATATTTACACCAGGCAGACTCATAAAACACGCCATTATATAAAAGAATATACCGATGGTTTCAAATTTATGAAAATTAAATATCACATGAGCGAAGTTGTAAGCCAAGTGGCCAAAATGTTAGTCATTAAATAAATGTAGGACAATTCATATTAAAGCAATATCCCTTTGATGTAAATGGTTGATAAATTAAGTAAACGACATAGGCATGTCATGAAAATAAGTAGTTAAAACAGTCTGAACGCTAGACTAGATGAGAAAGAAAAATAGCTTTAGAAATAGTTACACACCGGATAATTTACTGCACGAAAATATACATACATAAGAATTTGTCATGTCCACTATAATTAAGGCAACAATAATAAGCAACGGTTATAAGAAATTAGAAAGTTCAGGATTTGCAAGTTATTACAAAACAGTCAAAAGACTGTATTTTCATTCAAATGAGCAGACGACACTGGAAAGTGGTCACGCTCCTGTTGTTATATAAAGCATAACTGCAATTCAACTCGAAGACAAAGGTCTGCGACCAGAGGCACACCAAAATTGCCATTCAAAATTTTCCGAGCGAGTTCCACTTCAGGTGAAGTTCATTTAAGCATAAAATTACATTGTCTCCCAGACATTGTCTGGTGGCAATGAACTGCACTTTGACATAAAATCGTAGTGGAAGCTATAAATCCATTTCATTGCCTTAATAAAGGATGACTAAGGAATTCGATAGGATCCATCAGTCTCGGGGCATCTTTCATAGGTCACAGTCATTAAGTACCTTTTGTTTTTTTAAAGTAATTAGCACAGGCTATTTAACATTGATGACAGGGATTTAATGTTATATAGGTAATCTAGGTTCATGAAAACCTACGAGGGCTTGAGATGTGAGAAGTTAAGTTAAATTCCAAAGTGCGCGTTTTCTGACGATAACTCATGGTCATAATGGTTATTATTAACTTTGCTTCGGCCAATTTTTTAATACTTGAAAACCATAATGTCGGTGTTTCGGTTCTCAGTTTGAATGCTCAGAACTGCAACAGAAAGGTTAAAAAACAACGATACCTGTGGCACAACAGAAGCAATTTCACAAATTATGATTTCACACAAATTGTGCGCGTTAGCTTATTGGAAATAAATTACTTGTTAACAATTGCTAATAAGGTGAAAATATTATGTGGACCATCGCAAAAACTGCTTTACATAATCCTTTATTATGTTCTGCCGTTGCTTGTCAATCAGAAGCGGTTAAATCCACATTTTGTGGTTGAAATAATAACCCTCGTTAGGTTCAACGAAGAGTTGGGAGATATGTAAATTCGTGAAAGGTTCGACCACAAAAAATCCTTGCTCATGCGTGTAACAGGTGTTCTCTTGATTTCTAATAGCAGCATTCATATAATTGTTGGATGAAATCTGGCTTTAAATGTCCTTTTTTACTCAACTCTTACTATCGAGCGACCGCAAACTTTCGATTTTTTAAAGGACAGTCCTCATTATGATTATATGCATTACTAGCCTTTTTCTCCTTAATATACTGTCGTAAGTTGAACTCTCGGCAGATGTTTTCGTTTTGTTCTTTATGTTTACATTCACTATGCTTTGTTTGTCTTTTAACTTACTATTATTTATATTGTTTACGTATGAATACATTTTAAAGATATTACTGTTCTGATCAGCCTTTTGAAATAGTGTGCGCTATGATGAGAGCGTCAGTAGCGGACATGGTCGCAAGTATTTTGTAATTGTAGATTAGAAATAGATAGTAGGCGAGATCTTCCAACAAAGAAGGGTTTTCGGTATAGATGTAGCTAGCTATATAGCACAAACAACATAAGAAAGTCACCACACACGCCTCCTACAGGGTTTCAAAATAATTACGTCTATCAAGTAAGTGCCATATCACAAGAATACCAGGATTATTTCGCAATTGCTCCACACTTAATCAAAACAAACTTATGCGTATCCAGCTATCGGTTCAATAGAATATCGCATAAACTGGTTCCCATAGGACATGGTTTATAATAAAGAAATGTGATATCAAATGTTTGACGGTAGCTTCTGAAATGCGCGCGAGTGGGTGCTATCTACACAGCGTGGATTTACGAGCCGTCCAGCTACTTTGCGCCTGCACAAGGCAAAATAAATATTATTCCTTATATACTTTTATCGGTTATATTATAATGAATAACTTTCTTCGCAATGGACGTGTAGTTGTAAAACTTTTCTGTTGATATTGTTGCGTATTCGTGCGTTAAAAATTATTAGTCCTTGCTTATTATTGGTTTTTGTCAATTACTTATATTAGTAGGTACTTCGCGAGCTTTGTCACGCAATGTACCTTGATAGTTATTATGTTTTTTAAAGAAAAATGACACGACTGAAATGACGACAATTTTTGACAGAATCTTTGGAATTCCTAACTAGTCAATCAAGTAATGTTTTCGGTCAAAAATTGTTAGCCATAATAGTATAGAAAAAGCGTTTCAGCTATAAAACTATATCCATGTTTAGCCCATCCTTAATTTTTTTCGTATCTAGAAAGCAGTGCCCTACTTCTAGAATTTTACAGTTATTGAGAATATAGGTACTATTGGTATGTACTTACTTGATCCTTAATGGCATTAAAATGGTCCTACCTATGTACCAACCTGATACTAGAATAATGATGGTGTTTCCTACTGTACCGTATTAGAGATTAGACAGAAACTATGGCTTGGCCCTAATGGTGGGAGTAGATAATGGTCATTCATTAATGTTTATTGTGATATTAGTAATGGACACTATATTGTTAGTCAACATGAGCCTAGATTTAAGATAAGAAGAAAATTATGATAAAAAGATAGAGTACGTTCCTTATTCCGTTCTGAATGTTCAAAATATGTTACTAATATTACTTCTAATGACAGGCTTCATTCAGTTAATCTACAGTAGTCGAATGATTCTGTGAAAAACAGGCCAAGAGCGTGTCGGACCACGTTCAGTGTAGGGTTCCGTAGTTGCCCTAATATAAATAGGAGATAAAAAAATAGGCTATTTGTTACATTAAGTTGACATGCTAAGGACAGAATAATAAAAACGGGGCTACAAAAACAGTGATAACTAAAGAAAGAGTTATAGCTTCCAACTGTTCTATAGCTCACACCCATCCTGACCAACTCAGGAAAAATCTTAACAGCGTCAAGTAGCCCAAAGTATAATGCCAAAGATGGAGAAATTGGGTTACTAATTTATGCAAACTAGACGGGTTATACAGTATGTTAAGAAACCCTGTCCGACCCATAAGGATAATAAAGGTTAGGTAAACACATGACCTTGTTTTCCCGCGAATTTATTCCAACTTCCCCGAAATTTGGTAATTTAAAAAAAGTGACAACACCAGTATTATTATGAGCGCATAGCGATGCGTGCCGCGTGCCCTGCCTCCCGCCGCCCGCGGAAGGGTGCTTAACGCACATTTATTATTACAGTATTTGAATGAAAGAAAAAATAAAAAATACGTGTTCAAAAATTTTTTTAAATCTATCTTTTGGACATTAAATTATTTTTTAGGATACAACCCAATTCTTCAATGTGACAAAAAGCTCCCATTCCTACTGCTGACTGACAAAAGGTTGATGACATAAGCTATCCTCATAGGCATACTTACCTATTTACTGAACTCGTCTTTCGTGATAAGAAAGAACAAAAAAAAAAAAAACACAAAAAGTTGCAGTTTCACATTCTAAAACTATATACCTACATATACGTACCTATGTGTATGCTGGCGCCTGGCGACAACTGAGTTATCGTGTACTGGGATGGGGATCGTGCGTAAGAAATTCGCAGCGCCTGTCTACTGACTGCCTAACAAAAGACACATGTATATTTACGCAGAGATGACTGGAAACATTACGAGACTGCAATTGCATTAAAAACTGTTTATTTTATGGTAGTCCAAAAGAATGGGTTAACCTTGATGCCAGAAGGACTTGCGGACTGCTTCTTCTGACGTGATTTGATGAATTTTCCCGGGATTTTTCTTTTTTTGTAAATTATAAACTAGCGCTTGACTGCAATCCCGTCTGATGGTAAGCAGCGACGCAATCGTTGATGGTAAAGCGCTCTAGTTTATTAAGAACCTATTCACTGCAGGCTTGAAGACACTCAGATTGTAGTCCGCTGGAAATACAGCCGCTGGCAAATTGTTCCAGTCCCTCGGTGTATGCGATATTAAAGAGGAGGCGAAATGCTTCGTCTGGATCGTAGTGGTGTTAACAACGTAAGGGTGGAAACTCACCGTACGACGGGTCGTCCGATAATGGAACTGGTGCAGATGAAATAGCCTACTTTACGCAAAATATATCATAGATTGTTGACAGTCTATTGTTGAGAGCGTGGACTAGTAGCGCTCGGTTGCACTCGGCTATTCCGTGGGTTGTCCGAGCAATGAGCGGGCCGCGCCGACAGACGTGCCTCGCCGATGTTTTATATCTATTCGAGTGAAATGATTTATAGAAACCGGTGCAATTGCGATACCTGTGTATGAATTGTCGCCTTACTTCCTTTTGACTTGCCAACTTGTTATGATTTCATTTCTTGGGAAAGAACTTTGTTGTGTAAAGGGGTTTATAAATTCATGTTCGTTATACTAATATTTATATTCTGATTGATCGTTGTGTTCTTCTGTCTTTCCTTTAACACAGAGCTCTACATTATTCTTAGTAAAATAGTTTAGATTTTCTCTACATGCTTACTTCGTTCTTTTAAAAAATTGTCTAATAAAACTTAAAAAAATCTAACTTATTTAAAGAAACTGATAAAACCTAAAACAGTGATCAAGATCAGAATTAGGCGCATCGAGGCTGTGACCTCTCTGTTCCCGTGTGCGGTGTGCGGTCGCGGTGACGAGCCGCGATTGATCGATGATTATGTCTTCATCCCGTCCCGACTTCCAGATCTATGTCCTGAACTTGAGGAGCTCTGCGTTTGACGGAACGGGATGGTTTTGATACTCGATGTTGCTGTATTCATTTTGTATTGACAGTAAAACAATCAAATTATTACATAAACTATGGTTAGGTATTATTAATATATTTGTCGTGGATAACAATATCATTTTAATAAAAGTTGCTCATTTGACTTACATATTAGTGGGGCAAACGCTGTGACGTTATTTTGTAATGGCGGCACGTCACAGTTATGGAAAGTGGGGATTGTTGACCGGCCTCTTCGCTTTGAAGCGCAGACCAGGGCACTTCTCCGGGGCGAAACTGTCGGAAAAACTTAAAACTCACTTACGAAATGGAGCCTTTACCACCACCACAAGATGGTGACGATCCTATCGCTCCGCCGTCGCTGACGTCGTCATATTCATTTATGAATTAAGTTTTCTGTTTTTTATGATGTGTTTATTTCTGTATTTCGGAATAAATATACATCAAAACCGAAAGACAAACAATTGATTATCAAAAACGATTGGGGTATAAACAGAATGGTACCAACTGTTGGTTATCTGACTTGGTTTGTGTAGTTGGATTAGCAAGATATGTAGTTACCTAAATGACAATTAGAAACACTAATATCTGACTAAAGTGATCAACAAAGTTTTTAACACCTTATAAATAAAAATATCAGTTCACCTGCGCCACGGCAACAAAGGAGGGCAACGATCAAAACTTTGTGATCATAACGTAATCCGTTCTACCTGTGTCATTCACCGTGTCGTTACAGGTTGCTCCACTATACAAAAAAATACTCCTTTCAAATGTAAATCAGCACAAACCGACAAAGCAAATTGTCACAAATAAACACTGTTACGTTTAAAGTTTTTTGTGAAAGTTTATAAAAACCCGGTCGCATCGGTAAAGGGTCAGGCAAGGCCAATCAATCTAAGATAAAAATTTCTTTTATTGATTTTTTGCTGGGCCGTCTCTTTAGTTATTCTTTGTGATTCTTGAGATGATTGTTATCCGTGCGACTTGATCAAATACAAATGTTCCATGTCAACTACTGAGATGTTAGGGATTCGTTTTAATTGTTAAAATAGATTGTAACACAGGAAATCTATGTGGGTTTAATTAATGTATGTTATCTCACAGAGTAACTTTGGGATTAATAATTAATTGGATATTTGTTTGGTAGTTAATTATGAAGTAGACATTAAATTATGTGCAGAAAACAAGATATTCGACAAACATGATTATTTATTTAGGTTACAAAATATATTATTTTCAAATTAAAGCAGCGTTAAAGTTAAAGTGTTAGTGTTAAAGTTATGCAAATTCTTTTGTCCAAATCAAAACTACCTATAAATAAAAGCTGGTTCTATTCAGTACGATTACTAAATGAAGCGGTCGCTTTACGTTTAGTTATCTATTTTTAGTACTTATTTGAAAATCTTAATACCAAGGTTCAAATTTTTGAAGATCATCCAACAAAAAAATATAAAAATCATGTCACTCCTGCTTACACCTGACTCTCACTTTAACACTGAATGCATTTTTTATCAAACACACTCCCGTCCACTAATCTAATTCATAACAAAAAGACAAAAGATTTGAATACGTTAGTCCAAATATTGATTTAACCCTATCGGCGACGGAAGCAGGTGCCCAGCGCACGCGCTCCGCTTCGGAATCAATAAGCGTTTCCCAACTATGAAATTAAATGATAATCACGACTTTTTTCATATTTATATAAGCAGTTAATCAGTACATTTTGACCGTGAGGATAGGGGTTGTCAACATTTTCTTGAAGTAGGTAAACGAATCTATGCATTTTTTTAAAAGCAGTATTTTTAGTTGCATGCCATGAAAATATACGTGTGTTAAAAACTTAATGACTGGACTGACATATCAAACTGCCACGCAGATGAAAATATTAGCCGAGACATAAAACAAGCTTAGATTGTTAATGAAATAACAATATAACGTGTTTGACTAAGTATAGAGTATTTTAATGGTAAAACATAATCTGCAATTTACTTTTAACATAATTTATTATACTAATAAAATGTTGAGGCGTATAAATAAGAAAAGGGTAGCCTGTAAGTTATAAAGACAAAAGAGGTTATATTGTATTAAGAAAAAGATATTGGCTTTAGAATGACTGAATCTTTAGAACGTAATGGTTTAAGAAATCATTTTGTTTTCTATTAGAAGAGCCTTCAAGCGTTATTATCATTAAATTAAGTCCAACGTATTGTAAGCGACCGCTTTGCGATCATCATTACTGAATACCAGTTTCTACAAGACATACCTATAAGTGATTTATTTTGTGCACGCAAATGAAATAATACGACGCACAAAAGCGCACTTGAAAAATTAGACTAATTCTACTTCCTACTATTAATAAATATACGAAAGTTTTTGAGGTTGTATATACAAATGTATGAATGGATATACTTATGTCTGGTGCTATTTCATGCAAAAACTACATAAGAAAATAAAATGATAAGCTATTTTTGTAGATATAGTATGCTAAATGCAAACAGGACGGTATCTACTAGTATAATTTCATCAATCTCTAACGATCTTCTTAAATGGTCTGTATAGTTTTCAAAATGATCCCGAGTTTGGCAACTCCTGCCCCGCCGCCATTGCTCATTTTAACGGTTAGCCAGCACTCCTGCACCCCGGCACCCACTTGGTCTGAGAGGGTTGCCGTGACGCGTCATGCTCTGATGTTACGGACAGATATCAAGCCTTTACGGGCAGATGTATGCACCTTATAATTGGAGCGTATCAAAACATTAGTGGACCATCGTTAGAACATCGTAGGGTGTATCTGACGAATGTTGGTAATTATATATAGCATGGGTTGATGGCTCTGGATTTTATTAGACTTTTTTAATATTTATAACCTACTTAGTGCTTGACTGCAATACCGCCTGATGGTAAGCAGGGATGCTATCGTTGACGGTAAAGCGCGCTAGTTTATTAAGAGCCTATTCACTAAAAAGACTGAGTTAATAGGAAGGAAGACAACCGTTGAGTGAGGTGATGCAATGTTAAACCCAACAACACGACCAACGATGCTACGCCAGAGAGAGATTGATCTGGAGATCCTCCACGGCCAAATTCCCGAAACAACAAGATTAGGGGCATTGTACCCGACACACATCGCAACACAATTACTCAGACCCGTCCTCCGTACGGATTCACCAGACATCATGCCAGAACACGACGAATCGCTTAGCGGCAAGACTTTGTCTTGGTAGGTGTTAACTTCTGCCGGTAGCTGATGTTATTGCTGACTAATGCAGGAAAAAATACTACTTAGTGAGCAAACTGCAGCCGTGAATAGTAGTCGTAGTACTTACTTATATGTTTATATTATAAGCATTTTTGCATACCTAAACATTTTTCGCCAACTATGAAAAAAAAAAAAACAAAAAAATATATTTAGAAAAAAATTTGTTCTAGAATTAAACGCTAGGGGGTCTAGAATTATATCCAAAATTTATGGCTACGGTTTGTGCACTGCTTTTTTCCTTCGTACTACTCAATACCCATAAGTTCATATAAGGGTGGTAACAATTTATGTGAGATCAATTATGGACCCTGTAGGGCACAAAATAGGGTAACAGGAGAGAGGAAACTCTGTTTGAATATCTTAAAATAATATAATTATATTGTAATTTAATTTAATAATAAATAAAATATATACGGAGATTATTAGCATCATTTTACTTAATCTACAATTTATATATTATTTTATCTTTGGTATCCGACTAATTTTACGTAATTTATTTATTTCCTTATTTGTATATTTGCGTTTAAATTATGAATAATTATAACGTTTCAGACGGTATAGGTCCTCCGGGTACCTGCCATATTTGGAACTGAAAAGTGATCGCTCATAGTGGGCCTAATACGAAGGCTCAGAGTCACACAGAGGGTGATGGAAAGAGCTCTGCTCGACGTTTCTCTGTGCGAACCAGAAAGGAGGAGATCCACAGAAGAACCAAAGTCACCGACATAGCTCTTCGAGTAGCTAAAATTAAGTGGCAGTGAGCGGGGAACTTTGTCCGTAGAACCGATGGCCGCTGGGATAGTAAAGTTCTGGAGTGGCAGCCACGTACCGGAAGACGCAGCGTAGTTAGGCCCCCAACAAGATGGACTGATAACCTGGAGACAGTATCGTGAATAGCCTTGGGGGAGGTCTTGATCCAGCAGCTGAAGAAGAAGAAAAAACCTGCCTAGCATAACCAAACCGAAACAAGTAATCGCTCACATTTTGGTTTACAAATCGAATATTTATAAAGAGTAGGTACTCTTTCCAGATATTACGATTTATAAAACAGATGCGACTTTGACATTACTTCCCAAAAAATCTCTGTAAAAATCCCTATCATTTGCGGTAAATCTTAAATAATGGAGTCATTTGTCAAAGTAGAGCATTCCGCATATGAAATCGCGTGGGAGGGCGATTAATGACTTATGAACATACCCGTTTATATAACACGTACTTATATTCTTATGAACACACGTATGTTTATAAAGGGGCAAAATGGATGGCTTGATCGTTTGGGGCTTCCAAACGAATAATCGTATGAGGCTTATCAAGCCATTCATTTATCCTGAGAAGAAGGATTTAAGGTTCAAAAAATCAAGAAGAATGAAAGGAGTTCTGTCACGTTGGACCTAGGGTAACTGTTTCCAAATAAAATGAACTAGGTACTAATCCTTACTTCTTTACTTATATTATAAACTCGTGACGGTCTCTAAAGCCTAGAGCACAGGCGTAGAGCAGCCAGCCTTTCGGTCTTCTATAGGATGCATTTTGGGGAGTGTGCGAATGAATTGCATGATTTAATTCCCCCATCTCCGTTCCACCATCGGACGACCCGTCGTACGGCAAGTTTCCACCTTTACGTCGTTAACACCATTACGATCCGGACGAAGCGTTTCGCCTCCTCCTTTATACCGCGTACATCGACGGATTGGAACAGTTTGCCAGCGGCGGTGTTTCCATTGGACTACAATTTGAGTGTCTTCAAGGCTAGAGTGAATAGGCTCTTAATAAACTAGTGCGCCTTACCATCAACGACTGCGTCACTGCTTACCATCAGGCGGGGTTGCGGTCAAGCGCTAGTTTATAATTTTAATAAAAAAAAAAAAACCGGCCAAGTACGTGTGTGTCGGGCTGACGCACAAAGGGTTCCGTACTATTGATTTATGAAATTAAAGGATTTAAAGTATTTGTATGAAAGATTACGCGGTAATAAGCGGTTTACGATTTACGAGGTATTAAAAAAAACTACGTACTAGATCTAGTTCAAAATAATTTTCGTTGGTAGTTTTTATAGTAATGTACATCATATGTTTTTTTAGATTTTAAATTTTCTTATTTTAGAAGTTAGAGGGGGGGGGGGGGGGCAACTTTTTTCCACTTTGGAAGCGTTTGACACGCAAACTATTCGGTTAGGTAAAAAAAAAATGAGGTTCAGTTCTAAGTATGGGGAGCTCCCAATATTTATTATTATTATTTTATTTTTGCATCAAAATCTTAATGCGGTTCACAGAATACATCTACCTAACAAGTTTTAACAGTATAGCTCTTAGTTTCGGAAAAAAATGGCAATGACATACGGACGAACAGACGGACAGACAGACATGACGAATCTATAAGGGTTCCGTTTTTTGCCATTTGGCTACGGAACCCTAAAAACGAGAAAGTGCGCTGGTTTGTTTATTTGTTCCGCTTTGACGCTGTAACTACTGAACCGATTGCTTTGAAGTTTTGCAGACGTAAAGTTAGAAGTCCGGATTAAATAATAGGGTACTTTTTATCCCGGATAAATTTGATATTCCCGAGGGAAATCTAAAAAGCGCGATATAACAGAATACCACGCGGGCGAAGCCGCGGGCGGAAAGCTAGTACTATTATAAATGCGAAAGTTACTGATAAATGGATAGATATTTGTTACTTTTTCACTCAAAAACTACTGAACAGATATGGATGAAATTTGGCACATAGGTGATTTATAACCAGGAAGAACACATAGGATACTTTTATCCCTATATTTTCACGAGATCGAACCTCACGGTAGTGAAATCGCGGGGCGCAACTAATAAATTACTAAACTTACTACCCTTTTCAATAATATTGTAACTATATGTTAACTCGGTGGTAGGCCATAAGATCGGCTGCCGGCAGAAGTAACCACCCACCAGACAAAATCTTGCCGCCAAGCGATTCGTCGTGTTCCGGCGTGATGTCTGGTGAAGCCGTACGGAGGACGGATCTGAGCAGTTGTGTTGTGAACCTTGCCGGGTACGATGCACCAAATGATGTTTTGTCGGGAGTTTGATCATGGTTCATCCAGATCAATTTCCCTCTGGCGTAGCATCATTGGCCGTGTTGTTGGGTTTATAAATTTGCATCACCTCGCTCAACTGCCGTCTTTCTTCCTATTCACTAAGTTTTTTAAGTGAATGGGTTTAATGAACTAGCGCGCTTTACCATCAACGATTTCATCACTGCTTACCATCAGGCGGGATTGCAGTCAAGCGCTAGTTTATAATTATTAAAAAAACTGAACTTGTAAACTTCGCTTGACAACAGGAGGGGGCAACCGTACTACTGTTGCATCATATTAAGAGCTTTTTAGGTACTTTTACATGTACACCTAGCATGATGAAGTATAGTTACGACACGGTAGGTAACCAGCACCATAAAATAATGTGAATTACACTATCAAGCACAATAAGAATCATTTAGGCAATCCATTGTCTCTTAAGTTCGAAAAATTTGTCTTCCCAAAACCAATATGTCCGGACGACAGCACGTCAAGCTATCCGAAGCTCTCAAAAATTCCCAATCTCTCTTTAAAAAACTAGTGGCTCTTAATAAACTAGTGCGCTTTACCATCAACGATTGCGTCACTGCTTACCATCAGGCGGGACTGTGGTCAAGCGCTGGTTTATAAATTAATAAAAAAAAAACTGCGGACTGTGAGTTTTATTGAACTTTTGTCCCTTTTTTACTAACACAGCTATGTTCTTTTTCTAGGATATCTCAGTAGCGCCCTCTATTGTTTTAATGTTTCAACTACAGCCCCAGTGAGGCCAGTTAGTTGTAAGAAACAGTACTAGTGTCCGTAATTTACCGTGGTGAAGTCAGATGGCGCTTTCTGTAACGCCATCTAGTAACGTAATACCGAGTTCCTGACGACGACAATTGCGTGCCTCGACGGGTTTCAAATGCCTTAGTACGACAAGTCAGTTTGTATTTTTTGTCACAGAGGGCGGTTATAAGCTTCTTTGACTTGAATACTTTTTACAGCTAATTAATTTATTAAACCAAAATTTAAGATTGTGGGGCCATTTTGAATAGACAAATATTTTTTATTTGTGGATTTAAATTGACGTTTGAGAGCTCTTTGCCATTGCTCATCGGCACAAAGGCTGTGGGAAGGCTCCACAAATATACTTACTTACCTGGGTAGTATTGTGTCTAAAACTGAAGGGACCAAAGAGGACATTGCTTCGAGGATCGCCAAGACAAAAGCAACCTTCGCCCAGCTCCGTCCCGTGTGGTAATCGCGGAAACTAACTCGTTGGTAGGCCATAACATCAGTTGCAGGCAGAAGTTACCAACCAACAGACAAAGTCTTGCCGCCAAGCGATTCTTCGTGTTCCGGCATGATGTGTGGTGAAGCCGTACGAAGGATGGGTCTGAGCCCTGTCTGGCAGATGTGTTGCAATGTGTACCGGGTACAATGCGCCAAATGTTGTTGTGTCGGGAGGTTGGTCATGGAGTGTCTTCAGATAGAAAGAAAGAAAAAAAAAAAGAAAGACAAATCGTTTATTTGTGGTAAACATGACGTAAAAGTTTACAAAAACATTTGAGTGAAAATAGCCATTTTGCGTGGATGTGACGCATATCAACTAAGATCAATCTCCTTCTGGCGCAGCATCGTTCGTTGTTGGATTTAACATTGCATCACCTGGTTCAACTGCCGTCTTCCTTCCTTTTCACTCAGTTTTTTTTTCAGTAAATAGGCTCATAATAAACTACCGCGCTTTACCATCTACGATTGCATCACTGCTTACCGTCAGGCGGGATTGTGGTCAATCGCTAGTTTATAATTATAAAGAAAAAAGAGTTAAGTTCAAAATATTCCGTTCCATCCTAAAAACCAAATTGCTGTATAGGTGTGAGACGTGGAAGGTCACACAAGACATCTCGCATAAACTCCAGGTCGTTGTCAACTGCTGTCTTCGTCTTATTCTCGATAGGTTTACTGCTGACTCGAGAAAATCTCAAATGTAGATCTGTGCGAGCGTTGCGGTGAAACTTCGATCGACCAGCAGATCAAACGCCGCAAATGGAACTGGATGGGTCACACGCTTCAAAGGGATCCTGAACATATACCAAGGCAAACCCTAGATTGAAAACCCCAAGGAAAGTAAACGTGGTCGCCCCCTAAACCGAACTGGCGAACGGTCATCGCAAAAGCGATGAACATAGGGAAGACCTGGAGCGAATTAAAATGCGAAGCTCAAGACCAGACGGGATGGGCACGTCACAATAGCGGCGGTAAGACCCTCTTTGAAGAGAGGTTAGAGAGGCGCCGCGGCGACCTCACCGGACACGGTTGTTTCGGGAGGTTAGTGTTCCGGATAAGGCGGGAAGAAACGCTAGGGTGTCACCATTGTGTCGATCTCCCTGAGGACACGGTGGAGCATATGGTGGAGGTCTGCCCGGTTTGGGTAGAGCGCCGCCGTGTCCTCGTAGCCGCGATCGGCGGCAATCTCTCGCGTCCGACCCTGGTCCAGGCCATGGTCCAGAGCGAGAGTGCATGGCCGGCGGTCACCTCCTTCTGCAAAACAGTGATGCTGGCAAAGGAGGAGGCGGAGCGCGTGAGGGAGCGGGAATCCCAGCACCCTCACGCCGCTAGCCGCCGCAGAAGACGCTCTGGTTTCACGGCCGCCTTAAAGAGATGTCATCACATCGTGAAGGGGTCCACGAAGACCGATACCTCCTAGGTCAGGGTTGCGGGTTGGTTAAAAAAAAACCGTGGCCCTGGCGCACAGGCAAGTGAAGAAACACGGGTGGGTTTTAGTCAGTAAAAATCTGACACGCCCCTCCGCTCCGCCCAGAGCAGGAGAGGTCATTTGATGATTACCCATACCAAATAAAAAAAAAAGACTGAACGGGATGGCGGCGTGGCGGCACTGTGGACCTCCTCCTGTGACGCCCTCTGCCCCATCTAGGGGGCACAGGATCTTAAGTCCAGTAAGTAAGTAATGATCATTATCGAAGTGAAAACTTCTTTAGCGTCGTTATGCATTTCTGTTTAATGAGGAAAAACCATCGAATTCGCGTGAGCGTGACCGACCCGACACTGTGATTGCTACAGCGAGATATACATATGTATACCAAATATTATAGTTATATTGATCTATACTGTGTATAGTCAAGTCGTGGTGGCCTAGTGGTTAAAACACCAGCCTCTCAAGTATGATTGCGCGGGTTCGATTCCAGGTCAGGCAAGTACCAATGTAACTTTTCTAAAGTTATATGTACTTTCTAAGTATGTCTTGGACACCAATGACTGAAGGTGAAGGAAAACATCTTGAGGAAACCTGGACTTTAAGTCTGAAATCGCCAACCCGCATTGAGCAAGCGTGGTGATTACGCTCAATCCTTCTCTGTGTGAGAGGAGACCTGTGCCCAGCAGTGGGACGATAAAAAGGTTGATAATGATGATACTGTGTACGTGTAGTCTTTACCTACAATAGTATAATACAATAGATTGCGTCACCGCTATAACTTTTTTGGTCTGTTTTTTGTTAACATAATATTGATTTCAGTTTTCACAGCTTATAAAATCACACCGTAGACTCCCAGACCAATATAGGCGACACACACAGGATAGTTTTATTATGTTTACAATGGCGCCAATATTCTTTTTCACAATTTAAAGGTCAGGGCATCTTTTTTCTTATTATTTGTCTTGACAAATTACTCCACAGATACGATAATCCACGTGTTTAGACGCGATTAAAAACATGGCGACTTAACATACATTCGCCTTTCCTTAATGAAATATAATGAAAAAACAAAAACACTAAACTTAAATTAATTTTCTGAACACAGTAATCGGGACCGATATTCTAAATATAGAGATATTTCGTGTATATTGCATGAAAGTTCTAGACGATCCTCAAGCTCGACATTAGAAAGAAAGAAAGAAAATACATTTAATCGGCACAGACTTAAAGACACACAATGTATCTTATATAAAAATACATCAGGTGGCTACAAATAAAAAGTAAAAGCCCCGATGTAAAAAAAATAGCAGTTTATTGGTGCCTTGCGGCTGTACCTAAAAGGGTTCAGAAAAATAGGTTTTTTTTTTATGAAATTATAAACTAGCGCTTGACCGCAATCCCGCCTGATGGTAAGCAGTGACGCAGTCGTTGATGGTAAAGCGCACTAGTTTATTAAGAGCCTATTCACTCTAGCCTTGAAGACACTCAAATTGTAGTCCGGCGGCAACACCGCCGCTGGCAAACTGTTCCAGTCCCTTGATGTACGCGGTATAAAGGAGGAGGCGAAACGCTTCGTCCGGATCGTAATGGTGTTAACAACGTAAGGGTGGAAACTCGCCGTACGACGGGTCGTCCGATGGTGGAATGGAGATGGGGGAATTAAATCATGCAATTCCTTCGCACACTCCCCGAAAAACATCCTATAGAAGATCGAAAGGCTGGCTACTCTACGCCTGTACTCTAGGCTTTGGAGACCGTCTCGAGTTAAGTCAGGGTCACCAATCAGCCTCTTCGCCCGCCTCTCCACCAAATCCAAAGTGGTCAGGTGACACTTAGCAGCACCAGCCCAAATGTGGCTGCAGTAGTCCACACACGAACGGACCGGTGCTTTGTACAGCATTAGAAGCTGCCCTGGTGTGAAGTACCGCCGGACCTTTGCGATAACGCCAAGTTTCTTGGCAGCCACTTTGGCCTTGGACTCAATTAACCGCCCAAAGTTTAGGTTCGAGGAAATCTCAACTCCCAAAAGCTGAAGGCGGTCGGTACACTCCAAGGATACATTTCGAAAAGTAGAAGCCAAGGTGAACGGGCTCCTTTTGGCGGTGAAAAGACACGCCTGCGTTTTGGCGGCATTGAATGCTACACGATTGGCATTCTAACCCATCTAACCAACTCAAAATCTCAACGCCTACAGGAACGACATTCAAACTATTAGGAAAAGACAAAAATTATACTTAACTACTTCTATTTTTCATACATAGTAGTTAGCTGGTTTAAAGAAGTTAATTATCAAATTATTGTTCAATCTTAGCCCCAAAAATTATTGACTTTCCATGGTTTAAACCCCAAAACGGTTTAGTTTAATTACCTAAGTACAAGAGTCTAATAATATTATGTAGGAAGTGGAGTTTCACTCCTACACCTAGCTATCGCCAATAGTGAAGCACTATTCTCAGAAAGTTTTTGTGGCGAAAGATTGGAGCGAGACACCCATTAACCCCTTTTAGGATTTACAGGAATACCGGTAGTTTTATATATTTTAGGGTTATTGTTACAACAATATTAAAATTTGTTTCAGCATACATAACCCGTGGGATAAAACCAGAAAAGTACAGGTATTAAAATATCATAATAGCCTTTTTAAAATACAATCCCATTAAAACTCTAGGGTTCATTACGTTGACTAAACCTGTTTTACATAATATTATTGGCAATGTAAATTCTCACATTATATTTGAATACTTGATCTGCAATCGCTTCCCGAAGGATTGCTTCCAATAACTGTAGAACGATTTACTTTGCGTTCAAATTCTCTTTAAAACGTATATCCGGCTGTGACTGGTGCAGGTCGATTAAACGATGTCTTGAATACCTAATAGGAGAGGAGAGGCGGCGTGCTCGTTCTCAATTCACTCGCCGGCGCATAAATTAACGGTGCGACCACACAACCGCAGCTATTCCGCAAAAACTCCAATCGTAGGGGAAAGTTTGGCGATTAAGCCATGAGGCGTGGCGTGGCCAGGTCTGTTCGTGACAGTTAGTGCCGCCACTTGTTATAATCCGTTAAACTTTCGACCCTCGTCAAGGTACGCTGAGAATTAATGGAAATGCTTTCTTTCCCAGATTTATGATATTCTTTTTTGAATCCCGGATCCACCTTTACTTTGACACTCCCGCGTTAAAAGTGAAAACAGCCTACGTCGTGCTGGCGTTATGTAATTACGTAGCGCATACAACGCTCATCTTAATAGAATTAATTTGCATCCTCTTTAATGCGAAACCCTCTTAACTAGTTTGCATAAAACCTCGTTTGTTTATGAAATTTTTAATCAGATCAATTAACGCTCTGCACTTAGTCAATTTCGTTTAGACACCTATGTCTTGTTTGGAATAAAAAAAAAAAAAATACGTGAACATAATTGCAACACTAAAGTGGCAGTGGGCTGGAAACTTTGCCCGTAGGACCGATGCCCGTTGGGGCCGACGGGTTCTCGAGTGGCGACCACGCACCGGAAGACGTAGCGTGGGTAGGCCCCCGACAAGGTGGACCGACGACCTGGTGAAGGTCGCGGGAAACCGCTGGATGCGGGAGGCGCAGGACCGGTCGTCATGGAGAACCTTGGGGGAGGCCTATATCCAGCAGTGGACGTCTTTCGGCTGAAATGATGATGATGATGAATTGGTTGGTTGTTGGAAGATGTATTTTGTTTTATATTTCCTAAAATTTCCGTTAGGAATGCCTGGAAAAGTCTGAAACATATTTTGATAAACTCGAATACTGCTAAAATCACTTTATTTGTAACTTTGTTCTTTATCGTCCAGGCGTGTGACTCTGTATCCTTCATACTGTAATTCGAAAAAGATTTTCTACTTATACTTAACAATAGTGTATCAACCACAGTAGATGTAATGAGCTTGCCACGACTAAAGGTAAAAGAAGTTTAATAAACAAAAAAAAATCTTCATCAAGTAAAATAAAAACTTTATTTTCCAAATAATTTCATGGTATATCATCATCAGTAATAGTAAATTTCCTTGGGGTATAAGCTACGCCCGCGGCATCACTACCAAAAGCCATCTCTCCTACATTTTCCTATTGATACAAGCACCTTCTAAGAAATTCCTGAAATTATCACCAAAATACCTGAAATAAGTAAGTGTCTATTTGAGAAGCTTGTAATTTTCGGAATTCAGTTGAAGTAGGTGGAAATTGATAATTTTTACATAATGTTTGTCCTAAGTATTTTATACTCCCCAAAATGTCAAAAAATGTCATAGCAAAAAATTCTAATTAAATATCTCTCGAAATTCTTTGGGAATTAACGATTTTGTTTTTTTTTTGTTTTCTTACATTCTGATTGTAGCTTGTAAATATTTATATTCGTAGATTCGGGTCCATTTATGTTCACAATTGATGTTTGATTTTATCTTATACTTCATCATTTATACCTCATCTAGGTATCTTTTTTATTACAAGTCTGGTTTGGACCACAAACACATCTGGATAATTGGTCCATGTTACTTCACAAAGTAGCAGCTAGTTAGTTATGCGGATTGCTACGTCCACCCAATTAAAATTGGTCAAATTCCTAGAACTTCGCCTCACAAAATTAGACTAAACTAGTATCCAACACGGGCTAATTTAGTTCCATCACGTGTACGAACATTCATACTAAAACTCATGTCGCTGATAAACATAAAACAATTGATTTAGGGGCTGAAACCTTACCGATTGCAGATACAGAAATAATCAACCTGTATACATAAAATCGAATTCACAATATAGACATTATGATAATCACAGGTACGAACGAAATCACAATAGGATCGGATATATAAGAGAGAATTCCCAAAGACGATAACATAGCGGGAAAAACGCTACCGTAAACCGTGCGCAATAAAGACTGGTAACAATTTATTTATATGACGCTTCAGGGAGAAGTTATCCGCGGATCCGGGGTAGGAACGAGGTGGAATCAAGTTGATGCGTGCCGAAACACGAATGAGAAAATGGATGCTCCTGTACGGTATAGTAATCACGGCTAATCTTATGCGGCCGATTGAGTCGCTGCCAGAACAAATATTGACTTCGTTAGAATTTAGGTAAATTTATTTAATTTAATATATAGGTAAAGCAAAACAATCAATCAGTTTAGGTCTAGTTGTCTTCGTCGATAGCGTTTCTTTCACACCCTATGACTAATGAAAAATTAGTTTCATTATAATTTTTGATTTAGGTATACAAGTTATATGTATGGACGACAGCAGGTCAAGCTACCCGAAACTGTCAAAAAATCCCAAATAACCTAAAGCCTTAAAGCTTTAGCGATTAAGTTGAAAATCTAATAAAGAAATCTGACAGATTGTAGTTGCTTTGGTGTGCTGTCAACTGTACCTCACCCTTTGTTTTTTTGGACTGAAATTCATCAAATACCGCTGTGAGCAAAGAGGAAGGTCGTGTCAGACTTTTACTGACTATTAAAACCCAGCCGTGTTCTCTTGCTCTCGTTACCTGTGTATTAGGTATCTTTTTTGAACAACCCGCGGCCCTGACAAGCATCGGTCTTCATGGACTCAGTCACGATGTGCTGACATCACTTTGAGGAGTACCTACGTGGAACACAACGCGCCTTCGATCCCTGGTCCTTACTGGGTGGTGATATTTGTATGTCCCAAATCTAATCCACCTGGAGTAGTATGTTGATATTTTAACTCTAATATCGTGAAGTGGAATTAAACTTCGTAACTTATAATAGCTACTAAATCCAATTACCTACCTACTTAATAATCTATAATATTTTAAAATAAAAGCTTCTCTGCTTTAAATATTTCAAAGTGGATAGATAATCCTAAAGCATACTTTTGTCAACCTCCGTGGCGCAGCGGTCAACACGCCTGCCTGCGACGTGGAGGCCCCGGGTTCGATCCCCGGTCAGGTCATGATGGAAAACGATCTTTTCCTGATTGAAAAAATTCTTGGGTGTGGGTGTTGGGTATATGTAACAAAAACCCTGTTGTTCCTTTCAGGGACATAATTTTACCTACAAGCACATCATTAATGAAGTCATAATTAGAAAACAGTAATCATTGTCTAGTCGAGGGGTCACAATCAAATACCTATTAAAACCGACAAATTCGATTTTTTTAGAATATCTGATTTTATAAGTTAAATAGATTGGCGGGAACGTTCTACTTATGTCTAGTTTCTTCATGCAGAATTGCAGAGCTAAGAAATCAGTTACAGATTATAAATATTAATAATTAAACATTTATTTTAATTATTTCTCTTTAACAATTTTTATAAATTACTTGCTTTATTACGTCCGTATGCCGATTCTTAAAACGTAGGTTGAAGGGACAACAGGGTTTTTGTTAGATATTGTATATCTACTATAAATATAGTATCGTTAATTTAGTATCCCATAACACAAGTCTCGAACTTACTTTGGGGCTAGCTCAATCTGTGTGATTTGCCGTATATATTTGTTATACTAATGATTAAATCTGTATAATTGTATGATATCAGTATACATATGTACTACGTGAAAATAAACCTTCGTAGGTAGCTGTTCCAAAATTAGCAATGTTTAAATTCTTTTTCACAGACATAAAAGTTGAAGAAACTTGAGGATTATTGAAGTAAGTTCGATTGAAGCACAGAATGCCTTTGATGGAGACTTCAGAAGCTTTATTCATTCTTCGTCGCGATTTTGTTACCTTAACTACTATCAAACTCCGCTAATAATGATGTTAGAGGATCAAATTCAAATAATTGTGAATTTTTAAATTCTGTTGATGAACACAAACAAACTAGGTACTTACATATATTTCTACTAATTTGTTTGATAGGTTGACGTACTAGGTATTTGTTAAATGTTTTGGGTATTACGTTATACTGGTCCTAAAAGTAAAAAGAATTTTTACTTTTATGACCAGTTTGCCATTTGTGACCAAGTTTAGAAACAACAACTAAAGTTATTTATTTATTTATGTCTTGTTACAGGTTTGTTTGTTTTGTACCATTAAATCAGAAATGGTTTGTGTTGGTATTCACATTCGCTATAAGAAGTCCTAAGTACATAAACATAACATATATTTATTATTAATGTACCCACACCATTTGTTGTCTCACAATAATAATATATGCAAATAACGTAGGGACACCAAGAACTATACTATCACAAAAAATAAGAAAATAACTAATTTCGGAAGTCGGTGTCTTTGGTTTTTGTATATTAGTTTTTGACACCGACTTCCGAAATTAGTTATTTTTCACTTTGTAGTGTTTTTTTGGAAGTCGATTGTTTTTTATTTGTAAAAAAGGTTTTTATTTTACACTTTTTAGTTGTGAAAAGTACTGTTCAGCTGCATCCGGTTAGACTGAATGCTGACGCTAAAATACTTAATGAAAAAACTTACAAACGCACTGGTTGCCCCTACGATTTTTGAAAGTTCCCCTTGATTTCTCTGGTCTTCCACCATCAAACCCTGCTGTCCTTATCATGGGACCACCTTTGGAATGTCTTCTTTGGAACAGAAAAAGAATAATCAAAATCGGTTCATAAATGACGAAGTTATCCGCCAACAAACATAACAAAAAAACCATATATACCGGTCGAATTGAGTAACATCCTCCTTTTTGAAGTCGGTTAGAAAAGGGTAATAAAACAAAGTTTTAAAATTAAATAATATGATAAACAAATAGGTACTTATAGCTGTAAAAATCCATCCAGTAAGTGAATGAGTCACATGCATGTTTTTATGTACATAGGTAGCCGATACTATACATATAAATAGACTGTCCTTTTCATTATGTAATGGAAAGAAAAAGATGCAATGAACTTGAATTTACTTTAGTCTTTGAACAGGGAATCGGCTCCATTGTTTAATTAGTCCTAAAACAACAGTGCATAAAAAAGGTTTTATGCTTGCTATAAAAATAATTAGGCACCCGACCAAGAGTAATAACTTGTTAAAATACCATTCATTATAAAAATCAAACAGCACAATAAAGCCGGTGCACATGCACGCGATATGTATGGTCTAATAAAAGTCGCGTGCACACAGGCTGATGATGCGTGGCGTAGCGCCGGATTAAACAGTCAAACTGGAAATACCACGGCTTTGCCTCTATGGCTAGACATCAACGTACTGTCAGTGTTAACATTCGGATTTGCGCGGAACGGGGACATTAAACAAGCTGGCCGGCTCCGTTCAATGCGCGTCAAATACGTTGCATATGCGTGAATAGACATTTTGAGGTATGACCAAAAGTAATTTTGCTTGCATCAATGTTGCTAAAAGTATACTGTAATCACATTTACACCATGCTTATTATATTGACTGAACATAGATTTTGGAGTGACTGGTAATTTAAACTGACACCGAGTCAAAAATGAAACCTGAAGCGAACCTATTAAGTATGTAGGTATATGCCAATTTACTGGGAAAGGTCTACTGAAAACCACACACTTTAGATAGCTATTTGATTGAATGTTAAACCTTATTAAATATTTTGATTGGATTTTGAGTAAGTAAATCAAGTTAATTTTCACATATTAGGCAAGCTTGGGAGGGAGAAGACAATACCATATCTGATAACCCGCCGCCGGCCAAATGATATGGATCAGCAATGTATCAGATGTCTATTTAATAACTGCCTTTAGTAATAATAAATCGATATTTCAAAAGACAGAAATTAACTATAAAGACACAAATCAAATTACAAAGAAACCCATCTAGAAACATAACAGAACAACAATCCATGTTTGTAAGCATTTAGAGTGAAAAATGCTACATGAGATGAAAATGTAGGTTTTATTTGGCATTAAAACAATGTCTCGTTGGGAATGTAGGAAATCTTTATAAAAGTTTTTGTAAGAAAATATATCAAATATTGAACTTTCAACAAATAAATAATGATAATAATGAATATTTATCAAAATAAATAAGTCGTTGTGGCCTATTGGTTAAAACACCAGCCTTTTAAGAATGAGTGTGCGGGTTAGATTCCAGGCCAAGCAAGTACCAATGTAACTTTTCTAAGTTAATGTTTTTTCTAAGTATATCTTGGACCCCAATGACTGATTAAAAGGTGAAGGAAAACATCTTGAGGAAACCTGGACTTTAAGTCTGAAATCGCCAACCCACATTGAACAAGCTTGGTGATTACGCTCAATCCATCTCTGTATGAGAGGAAACCTGTGTCTAGTAGCGAGCCGATAAAAAGGTTGAGGATGATCAAAATAGAAATTACCATAGTAGACATAAATAAGTTTACTAGGATATCACAAGAAAAGCAATATTGAAACAGAACACAACTAAATAATCCCACACTTTCTAGGGAAAATACTCGTAACAGGAGTGATGTTGAACAAACGGGCCATGAAATTAAAAATGTTCGATGGTTGGATGTAACCGCATCCGATGCGACAGACAGCAGGCAAATAGGAACTATTTGTTCGGAAGCGTATCAGGTAGGGCACACGCACGACCGCGAAATTCTCGTAGCGACTAAACGAACCAGGATACATGGAAATTCAATTTTGGGTTTTAGACTCATGGTAAGTAGTTAGGCCTTGTTTGCATTTGTCATTAAAGAAATCGACTGAGGTTTAAGTTTTAATGTATGGACGAGAAGTATTTGTTAAATTAGTAAGTCCCAGGCTTACGCCTATCAGTAAGGCTGTTGCCGCCGAGCTGTTACAGATTCTAATTGTTTATTTCAAGGAAGAAATGAATGCACAAACAAATTTTCACGTCACGTTTCCTTCATGTTTTTGTTACTACCTTCAGATATTTTTAAATATTAAAAAAAATGTCCTGTCTTTATTGTTTCCTCTAAAGTTTTTACAGCTACGTAGATTTACAAATTGTCTTTTCATTGTCGCCGTTATTTTTAATCTCTAGTTACGATAACACTATAAAAATCTCGATAAGAAAAAGCAAGTTCTTGTTTTTGTAGAGTATCTAGAGATTGCTGCGTAGGATCCGCCCGTGAATACAGTAAAATAGCTTTCTTATGATAGTATTATCAATCAATAGTAAGCAATACGAAACCTTATTTTTTGATTATGTTTGAGTTTTCTCAGCGGGATTATGAATCGATATCCTTTTACCGTTAACGCGGAAAACTCATTAGCTCATTGAGTTGGTGCGGTCATTTCTGCTTACAATATGGAGGCAATCAGATGTAGCAATCGGTTATATTTCCTTGTGCTCTTTTCTCCAGAAAAAGTTCTAAGAAAAACCGTTTGTTAGTGTTTGATTGTTGTTATTCAATCTATTGGGGTTAATTTATAAATATTGCTATTTTTTATTATGTTAAACGTGTATTAAGACGTTTAACATAATAAAAAATAGCAATATTTATAAATGGTTATGTGGTTATGGTTTTATGGTTAAACAAACGTTAACCATTGCTTAACATTTTAAGTATACCATATTTTATTGAACCACCTCTGTATTTTGTTAAAACTAATTAGGACAAAGGGTATTTTTGCTATTAATTTGTAAACAACCGTCTTCCAAAAAATAGTACAAAATGAAATGTAACTATAATTTCGGAAGTCTGATTTGGTTTTTGGTTTTTTTTTTTGCTAACGGCTTTAGAAATCAAATATTAATAAAAAACAGAAGATGAATTCTGGAAAGCAAACGACGTAATTATATTGTAATTATTTGAATTTTTACTCGTAATTCTGAACCAATTTTGATAATATTTCAATGGAATCAAATTGAAACTTAGCATACATACATAGTGAGCCTATAATGTTCCCACACCTGGAACACCAGCAGTCTCTCGGTAAGAAGGTTTGGCCCCATAGAAATTGGTTCACAACTTTGGTTTTTAAACCAAAATTACGGATAAATAAAGTAAACGAGATTGTATCGTTTGCTAGCTTTTTATCCAGTCTGGATACCAAAACTTTTTGCAACTGTAGTCTAAACTAAATAAATAGAAAAAAAAAAAAAAACAAGAATCGGCTTCCGACGGACGAGATTTATTTATTTATTGACAAAGACTTGACTTTGTAATGTGTAGTTATCGACCTATGTAGTGGGGTGATACGTTTTAATTTAAGAAACAAACGGAACCGAAGTCAAATCTTAGAGTAATTTATATTGAATTGAAATACATCCAATATCGTTTGATATCCAAAGAAGCCGGGTCCGTTGTGTCAAGCTCGCATCGCAGGTCAAGCTACCCGAAACTGTTAAATATTTCCAATCAACCTTGTGCCTTAATGCTTTAAAGATAAAGTTGAAAATGTAATAAAGAAATCTGACATACTGTAGTATGTGTATCAATGTGCTGTCGTCTTTACCTATTTATTTATTATTATTTATTTCATTCTATTTCATTTTCGTTCCTTAAAGAGTAGACTCCAAAGCTGAAAAAGCTTTGTATGCGACTAAAGCACCCACATTTTGGCAGATATCTTTAAGGTCCATATAATAGAAGTAAGCAATAATCGGGCCAGTATCAAGACCGAAAAAAAAATGCAGTATTGTTAGAAACTCGTAGAATTCTAAACTGTAATATATGAATAAAATACACAATCCTATATCCGTACCATTTACCTCCCTCACGTACAACAAAAACATGGAACGAAATCAAAAAGAAGGTTAAAAATTGTCCGACTCAATTGTATGTATGTAGTAGGTGTCAGATCGCAGGCACGCGAGCCGAGACCCGGAGTCTCGACGGAGTTGCGAGTCCCGGGTCCCGGGTCCCGCGGTCACGTATAAATTACTCTGAGGGGAATGGCTCCTCTTTGTTGTCACGGCAAACTTACTTTCTTCTAAGGTTTAAATCCTGACTTGAATTTCGGGGGTCGCAGTTTAAAGAACTCTTTAGTGCGCATCCGTTAACGCCATTAGGGTAAATCTGTGGAGAAAGTCAATAAAACTTTAGGGAATTAACCTTAGTTTGCATAATTTATATTGAACGTTTATTAAGAGGTTTGTTAGTGGCAAGTACTTGTGATGAAAATTTTCCTTCACTTTCGTTTGTGTGTGATGAAAATATTTTTTTCATTCATTTTGAGACTTCATCTTTTTTGATATTCAATTGCGAGCTGCGACCTGCTGAAAATAAATACATCACATTCAATATTTAAAAAATGACAGCCTCCATGGTGTAGCGGTAGCGAACGCGGCCGCTGCGCAAGGAGGCGCGGTTTCGATCCCAGCGTGGTGCAAATATTTGTATGCATGAATATGAATATTTGCACTGGTCTGGTCGTGCCTGGGAAAGCACGTTAAGCCGTTGGTCCCGGTTGCCATAGGAACTTCTAGTGGCAGTCGTTACGGGTTGTTGGAGCCCTCAAAAGTCTAACAATTGGTTTAATTGCAATGCTTCGATATCGCCTTCGGGTTGTGGAGGTCAATACTACTGGTAAAGTGGACCCCAGACTCGAAAGCTGCAAAAGCTTCGTATGCGACTGAGATGATGATTGATGATGACTTTCGTTTGTGAATGGAGAAAAAATTTTTTTCATTCTTTTTGTAACTTCATCTTTCTTTTAAATTAAATTTATGTTTAATAGTAAATAAGAGAAATGGGAATTAGATATATAAGTTTGTAAAATTGTATATTTAAACATACATAAAAATTAACAAAGTGTCTTTCAGCAAAATAATTAATTAGAGAATAAGTGCGTAATATTAAGTTGAAATGTATTGTAGAGACAAAGATAGTTAAATTGTAAAATTGATAATTGTTAGAATAAGACCTAGATGTAAGAGTAAGCCTGTTTAGTATCACTTTGTGTAAGAAATAGTTGTACTAGAAATAAGTATATAATGTAATTAGTAATAAGATAAAAATTTAATAGATTAAGTAAAGTAAATAGCAAAGTAAAGTATGCTTACAGATGTAACAGAATAAACAATAATTATATATACCTAGATAATGCAATAGGTGATAATATATTAGAATATAAATTAAAGATATTAAATAAAGATAAATAATAAGACGGGCTAGCCGCCACAGTAAATAATACTAATAATAATAAAGGTTAGAAAACCCACCCCTTCTGCTCTATAATCCTAGAATATATATATCTGGGGACATCATGTACGATAGCTCATAACGCCCTGTGATGGCGGGTATATCTATTAAAATAAAAAAAACTAAAAAAACTTCCTGTTATTTGATAGTCAATTTCGACCTGCTGAAAATAAATATATGCCATTAAATACTTAAGATATTTATTTCGAATTGGAGGAACGACATATTGCTTATTGGAAAAGCAGAAAATATTATAGTAAATATAGGGAATATAAGATTCATATCTAAAACAATTGGAAAAATCAATGTCAACCGACAAGCTCACATCCCTCATCAAATATACTGTCAGGGGAGCACGAAAAAACATTAGCGTTGTAATTTGACACTAATTAACCATGGCCGTTATGAAAGCGATACATCAACAGTGTTGCCTCGCCGCGCCTACCCACCTATTACCTACCACCATAACTTGAGCTCTAATGCTCCTCCAACAATACTTAAATCAGTTATAATTAGGGAAGGTTGTAGGTCGGTCAGGGGTCTTTTGAAAGTGGTAGTGTGTCGTAGCGCATTCATCAGAGCAGTTAATTTGCGAGCAGATGAGTCACGACATCATCGCTCATCTTGTGTGCCTATGATACTCTTATACGTCGGGAACATTTGGCGCGATTTTGTACTACGATGACTTAGTGGCGGTTCCGGCTGGTGGAATGTGCTTACTCGTATGATAATGTAATGAAAATGGCTTACCATAGCATGGCTACCAATGACGTGGACTTGGAATTATAAGCCCACTCATGACCCAGCTTCAGGAGGGCCTTTGCCTTAATAATGTGATAAACAAAAAACCAAAGTGCAGGTCCGTTCGTGTGTAGAATCATCATCATCAAACTTTTTATCGTCCCACTGCTGGGTACAGGTCTCCTCTCATACAGAGAAGGATTGAGCGTAATAACCACGCTTGGTCAATGCGGATTGGCGATTTCAGACTTAAAGTCCAGGTTTCCTCAAGATGTTTCCCTTCACCTTCAGTCATTGGTGTCCAAGATTTACTTTAAAGTACATGTAACTTTAGAAACGTTACATTGGTACTTGCCTGACCTGAAATCGAACCTGCGCACTCATACTTGAGATGCTGATGTTTTAACCACTAGGCCACCACGACTGTGTGTGTGTGGAATACTGCGGCCAAATTTATGTTGGTGGTGCAAAATGCCACAATGATTTGGTTCAAAACGGTCTCCACAGCCTGGAGCATAGGCGAAGAGTAGCTAACCTGTCGGCGTCCTATATGATGCACATTGGCGAGTGTGCGAGGAAATTGCATGACTTAATTCCCCCATCTCCGTTCCATCATCGGACGACTCGTCGTACGGCGAGTATCCATCCTTACGTTGTCGACACCACTACAATCCGGATGAAGGTGTTTGGCCTCGTCTTTTATACCACTTACATCGAGGGACTGAAACAATTTACCAGCGGTGGTCTTTCCGACTGACTACAATTTAAGTGTCTTCAAGGCTAGACTGATTAATAAACTAGTTAATAAGCTTTTAATAAACTAGCGCACTTTACCGTCAACTATTGCATCACTACTTAGGTATCATCGATTACTTAACTGGATCAGGTAAAGCTAATATTGTCGCGGTTTGTCCATTTATGGGACCCTCTGTATCTCGTAGTTACAGTCGTTAAAGAGGCCAGTGCGTCTGACAGTTAGTCTTACTAAGGGACATTATATTGGTCAGTAACCGGGCTGTGGTGGTAAGATAGACAATCGTTCTATATACCTAAACTGGTACTCAACGGCATTCGGTTAAAATGGAAACCGACCCCAACATATGTAGTTGGGAGAAGGGAAGCAGTTGATGAATAGGCCACCTATTAGAAAAGACTACGGCCAAGTAAAATACGAACGAAGGACGTCTTTGCCGTCACTCCAGGGACGATAAACAATAAAACAAAGTTTCATGACTCAATTGAATACCACAAAGTGTCACATTTCACTAACGCCATTCCATATGGTTCCACCGAATGTAGTAACATCAAAGGTTCAGTTTACACTGACTGATCGCTGTTTGATAGCAGGCGTAACGCGAACCACTTACGCTACATTAGTTTCAAAACGCGCAATGGTGGTCAAATTGACAATACAACCTGCATTTCCACAATAGAAATTATAATTAGATGACTGATCATTATATTGGTCATACGACCAAATCATGCTTTTTAATTGATCAATTCACTGACATGCAGCCTAATAATTTAATGTCCATCAGATAGATCTATAAAAAATATTGAACACGTATTTTTCATTTTTTCATTCATTCCAATACTTAGGAAGATAATTATATTGATTTGAAATGTCGCATGACGTCACGCCGTGGTACAAAATATACCACTGTGTGACGTAATTAGCCCCCACTCTGTAACTTTAATACGCTATATCTCAGTAGCTTTAGGTAATTTCGACAAAATAAAATATACGGGTCTTAGTTTTTTTATCATCTGTGAGACGGACTAATTATTTTTTGATTTTCTTACCTTGGATACATCCCTATTAAATACAACATTCTGAATTCAAATCATTTTTGAGCATATTGCTTATTCGTTGTTCCTAAGTTCGAACAATTTATCTGTATAACAACGTGATTAACACAATGTTATTTTTTTTTGAAGGATGTGGAACTACTAAAATGAAATATCAATTTCTAGTAATAGTCTGTATATGTCCCTTATTAGTTCATTTCGTACTTCGAATGGAAAATCATCATATGACTCTCCCGCTCTTCTGTGTTAGTATTGTATAAACTCATGTGTTTTTTTTTGAATGATCAGACAGCTGTGCTGCTGGGGAGTTTGTCCCGCCACTTCTTTTTCTTTATTCCCAGGCCACTAGGAAGTGGCGAATTGTAGGCGTTTTGGGAGACTGTCTTATGTAATATTGACGTTCAAACAGTGATGATTCTCAGCCTAATTTGAATAAATGATTTTTGATTGATTGTAGGATTCAGACTTTTTACTGACTAAAACCCACACGACTTCTTTCACTTACCTGAGCGCCAGGGAGCAAGGTATTTCTTTCAAGTAACCAGCGTCCAGCAGTAGTCCTTAAACTGAAACCTGTTTAAATCACGTCCCAGGTAAAAAAGAATAGTAGAGAAGAATTATTTCAGCTGAAGATGAGGCCCAAACTTCTGAATATTGTAGTTATAATATAATATTGCTCAACAAATATCGACGTACGTTATATTTATTTATTTTACGTTATTCGTGGCGCAGAGCAGCGGTGGCTTAGTGGTATTCAGTGGCAACTTACAAGTAGTAGGTCGTAGGTTATTCGTTTTACTCTGTGTAATACTCTCAAAATGGCGGAGGAAACCAGCATGTCCTAGAGGCAAAACGTTGAAGATATGTGATGTGACATCTACCAAGGCGTACTGGGCCTGCGTGATAAATTACGTCCACTCACTTTCACCGATAGGAGGCTTGTGTAGCTGGAGTGGAAACGTTATTGGCTAATGATATAATCTGTCTATTTCTAGCTTATTTATGTAGCCTATTCCCTCTCGCAGAGAGATCCTAAGAGTGGGTACCATATAATATATATATGGTGATTATGTTAATCACCATATGTATATTATACGGTACATAAAACAAGCTACAAATAGACGGTGATTATATTATTTTAGTCGCGATTCTAATTGCGGCAGATAATAGCCCACTCTCGGCCGGGCCTAGAGCCGATTGGTAGATGGCACTCACTTATGGTAGGTGTCACAAATGATGACACGTCTTCAAATATGTAGAATCCGGCAATGCCAGTTTCCTAACGATGTTTTTCTTCACTGTTTTGAAACTAGAAGTGATATACTTAAATCGGGGCCGTTGTTACTGGACCACTACTACTTTCTCTGTAATAACTTAGCACACGTCAATAGTCAATATGTTATGGGGTAACGATTGCAACGTTAAGATAACACATATTTCATAATAGATGTAATAAAAACTATTATTCTAAGCCTGCAGCGTCCCACGGTTTCATTCGCGTAAGATTCGATCCGGTGAGAATATCAAGATAGAAAGATGTTTATGTTGTAAACTATCTGTGTGCCAAATTTCGTACAAATCCATTCCGTACAAATCAGTTTTTACGTGAAAGGGTAAACAACAGCTGAGCACGCCACAATAGAGGCGGTAAGTCCCCTCTTTGGGGAGTGGCTAGAGAGGAGTCACGGTGCCCTCATCTTCCGCTTGACGTTTCAGGATGTTCCTGTTCCGAATAAGGCGAAAGGAAACACCAGGTTGTCATTGCTATGGGGATCACTCTGCGGACCCGGTGGAGCATATGGTGGAGGTCTACCCGACTTGAGTAGAGCTGGTGCTGGTGCGAGTGATCGCCGCCGATCGCCGCCATGAGGATACGGTGGTCCGTATCCTCATGGCGGCGATCGGCGGCGATCACTCGCTTCCGGCCCTGGTCCAGACCATGGTTGGGAGCGAGAGTGCATGGCAAATCGTCACCTCCTTCTGCAAAGCAGTGAGCTGGCAAAGGAGAAGGCGGAGCGCGTGACGCAGCGGGAATCCCAGCACCCTCAAGCGCAACATCGAACTCAGCACACGCCGGCGAACAGCTCGCCGTCCAATAAGGACCAGGCCCGATTCGACGGCGCGTCGTGTTTCACGCGCGCCTCAAAGAGTTGTTAGCACATAGAGACCGATGCCTCCTGGGCCAGGGTTGCGGATTGGTTAAAAACGAAACCGTGGCCCTGGCGCACAGGCAAGTGAAGGAAGAGCGGTGGGTTTAGTCAGTAAATGTTTGACACGCCCTTGCACTCCGCACAGAGCGGTCATTTGATGATTTCCCATCCAGAACAAAAAAAAAAAAAGGGTAACAACAGCCATCTATACAAACTTTCACATTTATTTCTTTATATATACTTACTTAATGTACACCAAAAACATACATTACTTAAGAAATACATTCAACATCACAAAATATACAATTGGCTGAATTATCGCTAATAAAATCTCTTCCAGGTAGCCTTAGAATAGACAGAAATTCTGCTTCATCTCAGCGTTAATCCCAGTCGTATCCGAAAGTTTTCAGCATTGGAGTCTAGGGTCCCCTTTACCAGTCTAACTGCTCATTTTGGCTAAACTTTGATATTTTCCATGAAGCGACTGCTGTCTAACCTCCACAAGCCGAAGGCAATATCGAAGCATTGCAGTTAGACCAATTGTAGGACTTTTGAGGGCTCCAACAACCGGTAACGAGTGCCATTAGACGTTCGTATGGCAGCCGGGACCAAAGGCTTAAAGTGCTTTCCGAGACACGACCAGACCAGTGCAAATATTCATATTCATGCATATAAATACTTGCATTGCGCGGGGATCGAACTCGCCCCTCCTTGCGCAGCGGCCGCGTTCGCCACCGCTACGCCACGGAGGCTGTCATTAGAATGGATAGAAATTATGGACATTAAATGGAACTGTTGTGATTCTGTCGTGGTCTTGATACAAATATTATACATACAATTTACTAAAATTAATAAATATACAGATACATATCTAAAAAGTTTATGATAGAAGGATAGGATTCCCTCACCAGTTTTTGTTTTCACAGTCTATAAGATTTATAAGCCTCTGCTTATTATGGGCTTGTATGGCTAGCAGTTCCTTATAATAATAGAGCCATATTTAAGTTTTACAGTCGCAACAAACTTCTTAGATCGCTTATCTAAGCTGTTCTACTGAAACTAAAAAGAGTTGCGGCCGTGGGTCAGGCATATTACATAACCTAATGTTATTTGCATTGTCCATATGAAAAATTCAAAAGAATTAAGCAGCTGCGTCGGCTAGCATCGTAAACATTTCATAGTGTTTTTACGACAGTACCCAGCGGGCCTCGGTCTTGTAAACGGACATGCCTTTAGTTCGTGTACGAAACAACGTTTGTCTACATTTGTTGGTTGTTTTGGAACATGTATTTTTGTATGAAACAATGGTGTCGTGACAAGAATCGTGTAAGTTTTGTAATTTGTGGGGTACTAACTGCGATTAAGGCTTGTTTCAGGTGTAAGCGGGTAGCGGAGCGTGTATGCGTTGATTGAGACAATTCAGAATCTTACCAATATACTAATAATAAAAATAAAATCTCGTTTTGTCACACTACAAATTTATCTCATGTACTAACATATTTTTTTTTAATGGAAAACATTATTTTGCACACAAATTTTCCAATCATAATTTAGGCCACTCGTTGTTTTTTATTGGGAAATTAACTGTTTTTTTTAAGTTTCGCTACGGAATCAAGATTACTGTTTTAAAAAACCGAGTTCAAAGTGTAAACCTTAAAATCTAATTAACAATTTATTGATTACAAACATAAACTCCTACCTTCTACTAACGTGGGAGGCAGTAACTGTAGAACGCTACTAGTGACGATCTCATATTTTTTTTGCCTCTTTTCGTTCATACAGATTGCGAGTACCAATCTGCCTAGCCTTTTCCTAAGTTGTACTTGGTTTTCCAGTCTGCTGAACACCGTTTTTACACGGAACACATGCCTATCCGACGTCCACCTTGGCTGGATAACACGATACCCCTTTTTTGTCCTGGATAGGAAATCATCAAAAGACCTCTCGCGCTCTGGGTGGAGCGGAAGGGTGTGTCAGACTATTACTGACTAAAACTCACCGGCGTTTCTTCACTTGCTTGTGCGCAAGGGCCATGGTTTCTTTTTTAACCAACCCGCAACCCTGACCCAGGAAGCATCGGTCTTCTTTCACTCCGTCACCATGTGCTGCTTCAAAGACTTGAAGCGCGCGTGAAACACAACGCGCCGTTTTTACCGGGCGGCGAGTTGCCCACTGCTCACCTTCCGCATGCCCACACCTACCACGGCCGAGAGTGCGATGTAGTCTCCCGACCCGGAGGCTAGAGGCTTGAGGACGTTTTTTTTTATTATAGTTTGCCGTCTCTTTTCTTCTTGCGTAGCAAGAATCATTTTTATCTGTTATTTTTTATGCCAATTCAGTTTTTTCGCGCTTGTTCTTTTGCGGCATTGGCCTTGTCATTTCTTTTTGGGTCATTCTTTTCCCACGTCTATTCTTGTTTCTTTTCTTACATTTTTATTATTATTACATTTTTGTATCATCTTTACTAGAACAGTTCTTGCAGACGGCCTCGCTGGCTGTGCTGCTACCTTGTGCGATTCCTTGTTATACTTATTTTAGCCACCTTGAGGCAAAACCGCTCCAGGTACGGCCTGGAGTGTTTGTCCGCCATGAGGTCGGCTATGGATGATTCCGTCAATTTTTTACCAGTACTTACTTCCAGGTCGTACCTGTCGCGGTCGTGCCTCGGGCATTCCAGTAATATGTGCTGGATCGTTTCTATCGCCTGTGTGTCACACACACAGGCTGGACTATCCTTTAATTTAAAACGATGCAGGTACGCGGCGAAGCCGCCGTGACCCGTCAGAATTTGCGCCCAGATAGACGTCCTGTCGAGGCACTTCAGGACCTTGCGCGCGCGCACCACATCGGGGAAGAACATCCGTGTGACCCCAGCCGTGGCCCCGCCGGTGTACCTCCAGTTCCAGACAGCTACTGTGCCCTCTCTCAAACGTCGCTTGACGTATGAGACTGGACACCTGTCATACGCTGGGGCGACCCTGGACTGGGCCGCCGCCTGCCTAGCCAATTCGTCGGCGCGCTCATTGCCGGGGATCCCGACATGAGCTTTCACCCAGAAGAACCGGAGGATTTTACCACTCCCCTCTTGCTCCCTGATATTCTTACGAATATGGGTAGCAAGGGGGTGGTGCGTTTCCGGGTTTCGGATCAAGTCGAGCGAGGATCGAGAGTCGCTGAGCACCGCCGCGCAGTCGAAGCCTCTCAGGACAACCAGGTCCGTAGCCCTGGCTATCGCGAGCAGCTCCGCCTGAAAGACGGTACACATCGGCTCCAACCTCATTCGCTTGGTCCGAATCTCGGACCCATCCCGCCAGTATGAATATGCCGCCCCGACCCCTTCATCCGATTTACTACCGTCTGTGTAAATCAGATGAGCGGGGAGCTGTAGCTGGGCCACAGTTTCGGGGAGCATATTCTCCAGACACTGGTAATCAACATCTGGCTCACTGGCGGGGTGAGGGGCCTCCGTGAAGGCCCTACGCTCCTCCAGTTCGCGGGATTCAAGCTCTCCTATCGGACGTCCCCGTTTGCACTCAAACAGCCGGGCGACCTCCAACACTCGAAGATCGAGCGGGAGGAGACCCGACAGCGTGAGAGCTGCATTGAGCGACACCGTACGATGTGACTTGGCGATCTTCTGTGCAAAGCCCCTTTGGACGGTAGCAAAGGTTCTTTGCACAGAGATCTTCTCGGCGGCTTTCGCCCAGGAGCTCGCGCCGTACAGGATCGTTGGTTCGATGACTGCGGTGTATATCGTCCTGATGATCTCCGGCCACAAGCCCCAATCCACCCGAGCCATCGCCGACAGTTTCCTATACAGGTTAGTTGCCTTGCAACAAGCATATGAAATATGCTTGTTGAAGGTCAACTTACTGTCGACAATGACTCCGAGGATCTTGAGCTCGGTCACCATCGAGATGTCAACGCCACCCATCTGCACGACCGGAGTGTCATATTTAAGCTTGCGCGTGACAACCATCGCCTGAGTTTTTTCGGCGGAGAAGCGCAGCTTATTTATGACACCCCACTCGTGCACACAGGCTAAAGCGGCATTGGCATCCCACTGGATCCCGAGCGCCGTGTGCCCAGAGAACACCAGCACGATATCATCCGCGAACGCCTGCACGTACGCGCCCAGCGCATCCAGGTTGTCCAGCAGAGGGTCCAGCAGCATGTTCCAGAAGAGAGGCCCACCGATGGAGCCTTGGACACAGCCCTTGGTCTGGGGCTTCCGCATCGTCTTCCCCGCGTAGCGCACGACTACGCTCCGGTCCCTGAAGTAATCCTCGACAAGACGCCTAAGATTAACGGGAATACCTTTCTCTATCATTCTGCACTTTATAGCAGGCCACCATGCATTATCAAACGCCCCCTCGATGTCAAGAGAGACTATCAGGGCGATCTCCTTCTTGTGGAGGATGCCTCTGACGTGTTGTATCAGGTCGTACAGCGCGTCCTCCGTGCTCCGCTGCGGTACGAAGCCGTACTGCCGCGCATTGGACTTGGGCAAGAAGTGCCAACGGATTCGTCGACACAGGACTTTCTCCAATATCTTGCCCATGATGGAAAGTAGTCCAATGGGGCGATACGACTTTGCGCGGGCATAGTCTGGACGCGCCGGCTTCCTTAGCACCACGACAGATGCCTCCTTCCACGGCGCCGGGAAGCACGCCAGGTCAAGACTCCGGTTCAGGATGGCCAGGAATAGCTGGATATCCTGGTTAATTGCGCGGCAGCATATATCGCTCGTAAAACCATCCGGACCCGGTGCCTTCTTAGGGTTGAAGCTGCGCAGAGTCCGGACCAACTCCCCCCTGGTGATCGGGGGGTCGTCGGTCTCTCCCGGTAGTCGCGTGCTGACCAGATCCGCCCGACCTCTGATGACGGTGTGGACCTCAGAGTCCACAGACACGTCATCATCGGCGAAGAATGTTCCGGCCAGCAGCGCGACCGATTGATCCGGGCTCTGCACAACTCCACCCTCCACGAGTAGCTGGTCCTCGTGGTGGCCTGTCGCCCTTCTCAGCACCCGAAAGATACCGTTCCACATAGACTCCCTTTCTTGCATCGAGCAGAACTGCTTCCAACTCGCAGTTTGGGCGCTGACTGCCCTCCGCTCGTACTCCGCCTTGGCACTCAGCTAGTCGTCCACAACATACTGTCTGCGACGCGGCGCGGCACAGCGGATCCTACGCCGCTTTGTGTTCACGTCGCGCCGCAGCCTTTCAAGCTCGTCGTTCCACCAAGGAAAGCTTTTATTAGGTTTGGGTGGTCTGTGCGGGGGGATAGCCCTCCCGCACGCTTCGGTAACGGACTCTACATAGTCCGAGACCACCCTTTCGAGCTCGCCCTTTGTTTGGGCGTTGGATATCCGCTCCAGGGTGAGCCCTCGAGCGGATATCCCACTTCGCATTTCCTCGGTGAAACGACCCCAATCAGCCTTCCGGGTGTTGAAGCGCCGACTCGTCCACCGGGTGTTACCCCCGGAAGGCACCTTGAGACCCAGAACCACACGTATCGCCCGATGATCAGAACTTGTCACGGAGTCGTCCACTTTCCACTCAAGGACGCTTCTCAACAGTCCCTGGGTGCAGACGGTAACATCGACATGACTCGTGTACCGCCTGCCCCCACGGACCGTATCGAAGGTGGGGACGACTCCTTCGTTCAATACGTGCAGCTCCATATCATCAAAGAACCCCCTCAGGGACTCCCCCCGAGAGTCCTCCTCGACGCTCCCCCACCACGGACTCCAAGCATTCCAGTCCCCTCCCATGAGGATCCTGCCCGTGCCGATCCGGCCCATGAAGTCACGGGCTTGAGGACGTTAGGATTCTCACTCTCTCACGAGCTCCGCCTCCTAACACATCGTAGGACATTCGAGCTACTGACTCGTAACCACTGCCAAGGTTCTACAAATGTCAGTCAATTAGACAGGCTTAAGTGGGACGAGATGGTCAGCCCTCCACGGACTAACCGTGGCAAGCGTAGCTGTTCTCGACGATAGGTCTAGTTGGGAAAAACAGTTTGGCTACCATGAATTTTAATTACGAAGACTCGATCATCGATATCGACCGCGTTTGAATCGTCGATTGGCCCGCGTCAAGGTTGTAACAAATCTTAACCAATGAGAGAGCTAAACGCGGTCGATGCATATGATCGAGTCACGTAATGAAAACTCATGGTAGCTATACAGTTGCTTAATCTGATCTATTGATTCTTGTGACTGTAACTTACTTGCTGCTTAATATAATTTCTGCACACTATTCATTCAAGAACTCTATCTGGATTTCAATAGAATTTTATAAATTCATGAGACTGGTTATAAAATATGAGATATAAATTATCGTGCTGCGATGGGGATGAGATACAATGGACGTGAACAAAAAGACCTCCTTTCCGATTCCGTCCAAGTGAGTGGAGACGCGGGGAAAACCTGCTAGCTGAATATAGTCGAAATAACTGAGCATTGTTTTATTTTCGAGCAAGACTTTACAAGCATTGTGCTTTGTTTAATTCATCATTTGTATAAAGAAATACCTAGATACATTTCTAAGATGGGATTTCTAAATTAAAAGTTTTTTTGTTTGAATTTGAAATTTACAAGTTAATTAATAATCTTTATTTATTACACAAAAATTGGTACAAAAAAAGTGTGAAGTCCCTGACTCCTGTACTAGGTGATATACCTGTGTTACAAGAGCCCTCTCTTTGGTAATAAGGGAAACTAAATTAAAGGCGGTTAAAAAAGCAAGTTATTCAAATAATGTTAGAAAAATTATATAAACCTTTTTTTTTTCCTGTATATCCTCTATCCCTGTATTCAATTAATCAGTCTAGCCTATTCCGGACTGGGTTGTGGTCGGTGTTCAGTCTAACAAGTTAAAGCTGAATATCAGTATTTTAATTTGAGCGATTACGTTTCGGATCTCAACACCTCTGTTACAGGATAATATGATACCCAAGCAAAGCAAGAAAAGTTGTCAGACTTTTGTGCTTCTGGCAATCTGGGCTTCTCCCAATTGCAATAATGTCCCTTTATGCCGATTGGCCTAGTTCTATTCTGTCTACTGCTTGTTATGGAGGGAAGTGGAAAAAATATTTTTTTTCTTACTCCTCCGCTATTCTTTTCTGATTAATTTCGTTGCGGGACCCAAGACAGTTGAATCGTTTCTCCGGGATTCGTCGAGCTTCATTGCTCGCCGTTTTTCTGGCGGTCTCCAATGTTGATTCTGGCTTTCAGGAGTTGCAGTGGGTGGGAAAAAGTTTGACGGGTTTTGTCCCACTAAAAAAAAAAAGACTTTTCGGCTTCTAATGACGCATAACAACTGACGCCATTTATTAATGACCACCGAGACCGTCGCCTTAACGAATTTTCCGAGGCGCTGGGGTTCTTGGTATATAAGGATGGCCACCAATCCATGGACTAACTTCAAAACGGGAAGCTTAACTTGATCGATCGACCAGTTCGGCTGTTTTACTTAGTTACAAGCAGTGGCGCATGCGCACCTTCTTTAGTATACAGACGAATATTTTACTAATTCTATTTAGTGACCGATTGCAGAAAAAAAATCTAACCAGAACAAGGTTTCAGATTTCATTAAATGTACTTGAATGAGATACTTTTGAATAGTACTTTTGCATCCCTTTAAATTTGCAATTTTTTATTCAATTCTTTCATATGGATTTCAACTGGACTGAAAAGTTATTATATAAAACAACAGTGATGCAATCGGTGGTAAAGCGCGATAGTTTAATACGAGCCTTTTACACTCCAAGCTCGAAAATACTTGAAGACATACACACAAATTGTAGTCAGACGAAAAGACCTAGTAATTGTGTCAGCAACATAAGGGTGGATGCTCTCCGTATGACAGGTCTTCCGATGATGTAATAGAGATGGAGGAATTAAGTCATGCCATTGCCGCGCACACTCTCCAAAATGCATCCTATAGAACACCGACAGTTATTGTAGTGACCGTTTTGAACCAAATCAGGTAGCTTCTTCACACGCCTCCCGTCGATTCAATTTTACTATATTATTTATAGTTTTTCCTCATTTTATATACAATACTCCTTTGACCTCAACATAATGTCAGAACTAATTAACTTAATTAAGTATAAACATTAATTTGATCGCTTTTGTTAATGTACTGGATCAATATGTTAAGTTAACAAATAGCGGTGCCTACACACTGTTTATTAAAGGCAAACAATCAGCCTGTAACTTGTAAACACAAAGAGCGAGCCCTTGCGGCGATGTGCAGTAAGGGTGCGACCTCGTGTGGTTCACATGGAATGACGGTGACCTGATCTGAGATTAGGTTGCCTGTTACCTACAACTAATTGGCAACGGTCAAGTGCATATCATTTTGATTTCAATCAAAAATGGTTGCCGTCATATTAACTAGGTACTCTTAATTACAATTAGTCTATGTTGTTCTTCTTGCCTCAGATCTCCTCTTGTCGAGAGGGAGGGCTATAATCTACCATATGGACCCAATGCAGGTTGAGAGATATCATAATATGTTATGTCCAATTTTTGGTTCTAGAATCTACATGCAAGTTTTTATGTCTTTTGTCTATTTTTAATTGCACACATTCAAATTTGCTTTTAGAAGTGGTGTTGAAATTATTTACACAAAATAAAATTATCATTATCATCATCGTTAACAACATTTTTAACCTCCCACTTCTGGGCACAAGTCTCCTCTCATTCAGAGAAGGATTGAGCGTAATCACCACGCTTGCTCAATGCGGGTTGGCGATTTCAGACTTAAAGTCCAGGTTTCCTCAAGACGTTTTCCTTCACCTTCAGTCATTGGTGTCCAAGATAACTTAGAACGTATGTACATATAACTTTAGAAAAGTTATATTGGTACTTGCCTGGCCTGGAATCGAACCCGCGCACTCATTCTTGAGAGGCTGGTGTTTTAACCACTAGGCCACCACGACTTGTAAAAGTAAAATGCTTGCTTGGAATCAAACCTTGACACAAAATAGAACTTATAAGTCAAGGCCGTGTTTCTGTGGGAACATCACTCTCATATCGTATAGCTGCCATCAATAAAATCCTTCATTTTCACCAGGTGATGCCAAAAACGCTTTGTGTTTTCACAGCTATAATTTTGTGACCGTGTGATCACCGCTTTTTCACGAAACCGAAGCTTAAACCAACAATTATTTTCATTTCAACATTTCAGCAACTCAATTCATCTCAACTCATAATTCTCTTCTTTCACCGTTTCATTTCTAAGTAGATTGGTGATAAACCACGCTAAAATGATCGCTACTTACAAATCGCTATCATTGAGACAGAAACGTAAAAGTGCACCATTTCCAGTGAGTATGTTACGAAAGTCTTTTTAATTGAAACAGTGTTAATTAGTGATACAAAGACACAAATGCGAATTGTATATGCAATTGGCGTGCCCTATTATGCTATTGCTCTCCATTACTGTAGTAGATTAGGTGAACGAATTGATTGAAAACTCATTGATTTAGATTTCAATTCAACCATCAATTCTCCCTGAAAACTACATAATTCACGGTTTTTTCCATTCAATGGTAGGTTCTGTCTAATAAAAAGAAATACATGGTGGTCTGGTCCGAGAGATAAAAACATGGATCCTATAACTACCCCAACTTAAGACAAGTTGTCCCTTTTTTTTGTTCCGGTGTGGAAAATCCTCAATGGATGTCCGTCGCCCTGGGGTGGGCGACGGGGTCTGTCAGACTTCTACTGACTAAAAACCACCTCAATGTCCCTACTATCACGAGCGCGCGTGGGGCCGCGGGAGTCTAAATTCTTCCACGGTTTCATACTATCGTGCTGGCCCGATCTGTCCAGGCCTTGCCTCCTGCACGGTGTAGTGGGGTGTTAAACTACCCCGTGTATCGCCTCCGAGGCACGCGCCGACACTCGCACGCGTCTCCGTCTCGTGGTTCATCAAATAGGGGGTGGGGACTTCCCCATTTCCCTCGCCCCTGGACCCATTTATGGGCGGCGGAAGAGTTCAGTTTGAGCGCCAGCCGCCGGAAGTGGGGCCCGAATTCCCATCGGCTGTCGAGCACTAATCCCAGATACAAGACAAGTTGTCCTGTCCTGTACAAGAACCGACACCCGACCTCAGATAGAGCTGGAATTATGGGCTGGATGAAGAAGAAGATTAGGAATATTAAACAAATCCTGTTGAATTGAACAGCTCTAAGGGTATGGCGAGCACGTATTTGCCCTCCTCATAAAAATCACCGACAGTGTTACTGACCATTTTCTCAACATAAAACACAGCCTAAGATAAATCGACTTATATTTAATGCTGAGTTCCATTTGAGAGTGACGCAAGACCGAATATTATGCTAAGTGTACACGAAGCGTAACATATGGTTGTTTAAGAGAAGTTACGGTTTGAACACTATGGGTTGTAGCGATATATATGTATATATATAGAGAGTTTGAGTTCAATTGTAGTAAGTTATATGTTTTATGCTAAAATTTTGTATCAAATGTAAAGGTTAGACAGTATTTATGTAGATATTCACCATTCATTTTTATTATTAATCGACTCAAAAAAAAGAGGTTATCAATAATTCGACCCCTATGTATGTAATATTTCCAGAACTGCCCAGTTTTCGTACATGTTAGTCTATATCAGCGTCTGAACAAATGTGCCAAATTTGAAAAGTGTATGTATATATGTTTTTATGTTTGTGCGCGCATATTTCTGGAACTACAAGTCCTATTTAAGTAATTATTTTTTTGTTGAACTAGGTATTATTCAACTTAGGGAATATTGCAAGTTTCATCAAAATCGGTTGAGTAGTTTTTGAGATAGGTATTTTTTTCTTATCGATGAGAACTTATTCTAACGTGGGTTATGGCTGCCATTGTTGTTATGTGATGAAAAAGTAATTTTCGAATTTCGACTAAGATACAGAAAAGCATAAAATAAAAACTTTTTACAAAAAATAAAATAGAAACCGACTTCGAAAAAACACTTAAAAGGAAAAAAATATTTTACTTTTGTCACGGCTCTAGAAATCGGTGGCGATCTAAGCAGCAGAAACCTCTAGACTCCAATTTGCTTTCCTTTTAAGTGTTTTTTGAAGTCGGTTTCCATTTTTTGTAAAAAGTTTTGTTATGCCATGTATTTACGATATGCCTATAATATCAAAGTACTAGTAAATAATATTTATCCATAAACTTACTGAAGTTTATCGCTTTCCCCAGCATAAAAAGAGGGAAGAAAGAGAGAAAAAGCTGTTTATGCTATGTCCTCTCGGACAGGATGGAGTTGTGCATTTTTTTAGTTGAATTGAAATACTTATCTCTACTAATATAAAGGTTGTATCTGACATCGACGCACAAACGAGTACCATGGATCCAGTACATGATTCTGAACCTCTCAGTGGTGGAATTTTTCCTCGGCTTTTGCATGATTAAAAAAAAATTGTATGTAGTTTTTTTCAGTTGAGACCGTTCATAATTGCTATACTTTTATAATCCAATAAGATTTTAAAGTAAATATTAAATAATTCGCTAATTACATAAAAAAGCGCAATGAAAACAAAACTCGAAAAACTATCTTATCAGCTGTTGATTTAATAGAGTTCACATCAGGGATCAACGTCATACCTACAACCCCGCACGGCGGCACGCTTGCAACGTTCTAAGGCCGAGCCGACAGTTGTTTTTAAACATTGTTATTTTTGTAACCGTTCATTAACGACATAAATGACTAACATAATTTTATTAGTGGCATGCGGTCTAGCCTTTTCGCGAAGTTTGCGTTACGATGTCAGATACACCCTGTATAAAGCTGAAGAGTTTGTTTGTTTGTTTGAACGCGCTAATGTCAGGAACTACTGGTCCAATTTGAAAAACTATTTTTGCATTGGAAAGCCCATTAATCCAGGAAGGCGATAGGCTATATAACATCACGCTGCGACCAATAAGAGCGGGGCATATAAAAATAAACATTTCGGAACCGACGCGAGTTGAACCGCGTGGCGCAGCTAGTTTCTTATAAAAGTGATGATTTTAAGAGCTGATATTTATAATCACCACTTTTTTTAAAGAAATAAATAATGGTAGGATTCAAAAAGATACACACTTGCTTATATAAAAATTCATAGCAACAAACATAAATAGTTATTTTATATCCCACTATGTACCTATTTCATGGCCTACTTTTCACCGTTAGTATATAAGGCTCAGTATTGAACTCCGCTTGGAGTCCTCATTAATTTCCACTAGTATGTCCCGCGGCACGGCCTTCGTGCGGCCCTAACATAAATTCCGAGATAACTTGAACAAACAAGTAGAAGTCCAAATAAGTAGAGCCCTTTAGAATGCGCCCCAAGTGACGAACTCGTTTGTAAACTCGAATAAATAATTAAATTCTCTTTTCGTGTAGTGGAAAAAATTCGAGGATATTGTGTTATTTTTGGGTAAAACGCTATAAATCTAAAGCGAATTTTGTAGACATGTAAGGTTTTTATAAGTTTGTAAAATATTACATACCTTTGTAAAATTATTTTTTTCAGTAATTCTACAAATTCCTTCAAAATTTACTATATAAAAATATATTCAGTGAAACAAATGTGAAGTTTCAATGCACAAAGTCGGTTTGAGAGCACAAGTGTTGAACCGAAATACTATTTACGTAAATAAACTGGTTCCGAAGGCGGTCTACGTCGCCAAGGTTCGTTTAAACTTTTAATCGCTTTCGAGCCGTGATAAACAAATTTTAATTAAGTTTTAATATCACCACGTAATTGCCGAGCCAAACGGATATCACAATTATTTACGTTTATGAATATTTTAGTTGAGCTGTTATTCAATGTTATGAGATTTTGAATAACAATTTGTTTATTTACTCTAAATAACAGCGAGTAGATTGGGCTGTATTCTTATTTATTCTGTTATTTAAATGTTCGATATTAAGTAAACTTGCAAACTCAAAAACAGTAGATAGCGGCGAAGATGGTGGAGAGCTGCTAAATTCTTGTATTATAAGTTGTTTAATCTACATTTATTCATTGGTTCAAAATACAACAATTTACAATTTTTTCAAAGAAGAGATTATTTACTTCTAAATGGAATTTGGTGTTCCTTACCTTGCTATAGGAAATATTCAAGGAGTGCACTAATACCTGAATACTCACTATTTACTTTAGCCTAAGGCCATCTGTATGCCTACATCTAAAGTGTGATTTATGTTTTTTTATCATGGCAAATTAATGCCTGACCGCTTGCTTGAGCGCAAGTAGAGATACAATTGTTGATGGTAAATCGCACTAGTTCCATCACATAAATAAGTAGTGTAAAACTGACGTTTATGATTTACATTATTGATATGATTACATACGTGAGACGTGTTAGAAAAACAAAAAATAATACTAACCTTTGTTACAATGAGCGTTCGCAAGGATTTGTTATCAAAACAGTAGGGAAGCCACAAAAATTACCGAGATTTTTGTAATTTTGGTACTCGCTCCCTCCATTTGTCCCTTGGCATATTTTTTATTTATCAACTTAGGTGCTTTCTTTGTTTCCGCCGAGCTTATTGTTAATTTCATTGTGTAACGGTCTCAGTGAAGAAGTTTCCACGCTTAACATTGGCTTCCGTGCGAAATTGTTTATGGCTCGTAAAAATTGTGCTTTGTTATTTCATTTGCGTTGTTTCGGTGAACAATTTATTTGATAACCTTTTTGTTTTACTAATTTTGTACCTATGGAACTGTATGCAATCAAGTTTTAGTTTGATTGTGTTCTGTTGCTATGCATAAAATTTGGCTTGGTTTTGCCACAATAGTTGCATGTCAAAAATTATGTGCGACTTGAATTTACACTGCCACTTATTGAATTGTTTGCAAACATATCTAGATAGCTGAACTAAATAAGTACCTACTACAGTGAAACCTCCTTTTGTTCACTTGACAAGTGAAATCGAGATAATGCCACCATTTTTCATCTTGGTAGGAGTGTGGACGATGCGACGTTATTCTGAACGAATTGTACCTCGGGGTATGAATTTAATCTCAGAATTCAGCGTGTCAGATTCATAAGAAACGGCGATATTTTGAGTTTTATACGAACATCTTATATAGCATCTTGTTTTCGTATGAACATTTATTGAAGCAATAAAGAATATTAACGTTTTATTGTTGTTTGCTTAGCTTGTTAGGATGGTTTTGGCTTTTTTATTACAATACATAAGAAATGCTTGTAATGGGGTTCATCTTTGATGGGCAGGTGTGTACTCGACAATCGACTCATATGAGTTTTTGTTAAAATAATTTTTCATTTTATGTGTGGTACCTTAATAGAAGATGGCATTTCATTTTTTAATTGTTTTTTGTCCATGCCATTGTACTTATACAGGAGGGCTTTGCCCCGCAGTGGTATCCCACTGCTGGGCAAAGGTCTCCCCCCAATACTTTCTAGAAATGATTTCCCCGCGCCACGTCGAACCAGCTTTCGGATAATAATAATAAGTCATTTATTTCAGACCACAAAGTCCATAGTTTTGTCAGTAACAATTTAATACTTATAGCTAATGTTAGTAACCAACAGTAATAATCAAAACAATAATAAATTATGTCAAATAGAATTAAAATAATACATCGTATCAAAAACCAAATTCTTATATGAAAATAAAAACTTAACATCTTTCTGCACGTGAATCATGCAACAGTGGTTGAGGTACTGGCAGTCGAGCCGTTCAGAAAAAGCGCTCAGGATACTGTTGAAATAATACAACAAATAACTTTTAAATTTTGTTTATAAATAAGTGCCAAAAGTTGCAGTTTGCTTCAACCTAAGCATTTTTACCCACACCACACTATATTTTTGTATCCCCTAGATACAAACCCAAATGCACTCGTCACTCTGCTACTGGATCATCTCTCTATCCCACAGGATACGCTATCATGTCCTGCCTTGCTTACGTAGTAAAATAACAGCAAAATTATTAAAAACGTTGGAGCAACATTCTGATGCAATAAATCATAAGTGCATTATATGAGGCAACGTCTCCGGCGCTTCGTTAAGGAAAACAAACCTCCCTGTTACAAGCCCGGATTAATTTTGTATCCACGTGCTAAAGGAGAGTTCATTTTACACTATTCCACCTACAGCTAAATACACTTTGTATACTTATAAATTAGTTGAGCATTAACTTTATTTTGTGAGTTTGGGATTTAGGTAGGTATCCTAGGCACTTTACAAGTTTAAGTAGATAAGTAGGTACCTAACAATGATTGTTTGGCAGAATGATGCAGAAATTGTTCCTATGCAGAGCAAAAGGTCTTTAAAAAAAAAGTAAGAAAACTTTTTTTTACAAAAAAAAACAACCGGCTTCCAAAAAACTCTACAAAGTGAAAAATAACTAATTTCGGAAGTTGGTGTCTTTGGTTTTTGTGTATTACTTTTTGACACCGACTTCCGAAATTAGTTATTTTTCACTTTGTTTTTTCTTTTTTCACATTTTTTGGTAGTCGCTTGTTTTTTTTTTTTTTTGAAAAAAAAGTTTTTATTTTACACTTTTTAGTTGTGAAAAGTACTGTTCAGCTGCATCCGATTAGACTGGATGCTGACGCTAAAATACTTAATGAAAAATCTTACAAACGCACTGGTTGCCCCTACGATTTTTAAAGTTCGCCTTGATTTCTCTAGTCTTCCATCATCAAATCCTGATGTCCTTATCATGGAACCACCTTGGGAATGTCTTCTTTCCAACAGAAAAAGAATTATCAAAATCAGTTCATAAACGATGAAGTTATCCGCGAACAAACATAAAAAAAGCATATATACCGGGCGAATTGAGTAACCTCCTCCTTTTTGAAGTCGGTTAAAAATACGTTTATTTAGCATGCATTAAAATGCATATAATATAATAATATAGGAGAAAAGATACCTAGATGAAACAGTAAAAGTATCAAGTTCAATGCAATAAATTAGCAGAAAAGTATGCCTCGCGCCTTCAAAAATAACGACAAGATCAGTCAAAAATAAACCGGCCAAGTGCGTGTCGGACTTACGCACAAAGGGTTCCTAACCATTGATTTATGTGTATGAAATTGTTACTTGTATGAAAGATTACGCGGTAATAAGCGGTTTACGATTTACGAGGTAATTAAAAAAAACTACTTCCTAGATCTCGTTGAAAACAATTTTCGTTGATGATAGTTTTTATAATAATGTACACCATATGTTTCTTTTTTTTTTTTTATTTATCGTTTTCTTGTCTGCCACGCAATCTATTCGGTTTAGAAAAAAAATATTTTAGAAACCTCAATATAATTTTTGAAGACCTATCCATAAATACCCCACACGTATGTGTTTAAAGAAAAAAAAACATTTTTGAGTTTCAGTTGTAAGTATGGGGAGCCCCCAATATTTTTTTTTTTTTTTTTTTTTTTTTTTTTTTTTTTTTTTTTTTTTTTTTTTTTGCATCAAAATCTTAATGCGGTTCACAGAATACATCTACCTACCAATTTTCAACAGTATAGCTCCTATAGTTTCGGAAAAAAATGGCTGTGACATACGGACGGACAGACGGACAGACAGACATAACGAATCTATAAGGGTTCCGTTTTTTGCCATTTGGCTACGGAACCCTAAAAAGTAGTGTCTGAAAGTGGTTTTCAAGTGATTCGTCCATTTCAACCGTTTCGTCTTTGCATTTGTTTCTCGGTCTTTAGGTCAATACATTTACTCATTCCCCCATTCTTTTTCTTTTCTTTATTATAAATTAGCGCTTGACCGCAATCCCGCCTGATGGTAAGCAGCAATGCGATCGTTGATGGTAAAGCGCGCTAATTTATTAAGAGTTTATTCACACAGAAAAACTGAGCGAATAGGAAGGAAGACGGCAGTTGAGGGAGGTGATGCAATGTTAACAAATGAAGTAGGAGGCGACCTGACGCTGCCGGCAGTAGTGCGGAGGATGGTCGGCAGCTCAGAGTCGTGGGACGCGGTGGTGTCCTTCTGCGAGGACGTGATGTCGCAGAAGGAAGCTGCGGAACGGGAGAGGGAGATATCAACTCCCTTCCCGGGCCGCAGAAGACGCACCGGGCGCCGAGGAAGGGCGGATAACGCCCTCTTCCGCCCCCCATGAATGGGTCCAGGGGCGAGGGACATGGGGAAGTCCCCGCCCCCCCTATTGATGGACCCCGAGGCGAAGGCGCGCGCGAGTGTCGGCGCGCGCCTTTGAGGTGATGCACGGGGTAGTTTAACACCCCACTACCCCGTGCAGGAGAGGAGGCCCGGACAGACCGGGCCAGCACGAGGGTGGGGCCGTGGAAGAATTTAGACTCCCGCGGCCCCACGCGCGCTCGTGATAGAAGACACACCGGGGTGGTTTTAGTCAGTAAAAGTCTGACATACCCCGTCGCCCACCCCAGGGCGGCGGGCATCCTATGAGGATTTCCACCCCGGCAAAAAAAAAAAAAAAAAAAAAAGGTGATGCAATGTTAAACCCAACAACACGACCAACGATGCTGCGCCAAAGGGAGATTGATCTGAAGACCCTCCACGACCAAACTCCCAACACAACAACGTTAGGCGCATCGTACCCGGCACACATCGCAACACAACTGCTCAGACCCGTCTTCCGTACGGCTTCAAGCCAAAAATATTTATAAATACACCGCGTCAGAAAAAAACCCTGTAACCGTAATGGAGTCCCAATTAGAGCCAAAATACTAACCATAACCGCGGTTGGCACTGATATGCTGGATTAAAAGTTGATACTATGTGCCGATAAACCGCACATACTTATGAAAGGTTGCAAGTCATTACATTAACTATTAGATACGTTACATCAACACAAACACCCACAAGTGAAAATAAAGTATTAAGCCCGTTTGGCTCTATCTAGAAAACAATCTTTATCGATTTGTGACATCAGTAGGTACAAAGAAAATCAACAAAATTATTTGAATAACAGACCCCGAAAATCTTTATTACCTGCCCCTGGTCCGATTATTCTTCCGATTAAAGTCATCATAATCATACCATAAAACATTAGGAGCTCCAACTGTCAACTCCAATAAATTTAGTTTAAAAAACTAACAAAACATGCTTTTAAAGAATATCAAATTAAAAAGTTAAAAATAATTGTATAATTTAATTTATGACAATAGTACGAGTATTTATATAATACTAGTAAAATGAGAAAAAGCGTGAGGCGCTTTGTGCTATAATTTTTGAATATTAAGCGACTCACGCTTTGTTTATATACTATTGTCATAAATTAAATTTTAAAATTATTTTTAACTTTTTAGTTTGATATTCTTTAAAAACTTGTTTTGTTTATTTATTACTATATTTATTTTCAACTTTTTAGTTCGATATTCTTTTTTTAAATAATATACGCATAACACGAACGCTTAAGTGGTGCTCATTTGTTTTTACCAAACTTTTCTTGATCTCCAACAGACAGAATAGCAAGTGCTAATTCGTAATGGTGCGTTACCCAAGTAACTAAATCTAAACTAAAAACTACTTTGCCTGCACACATTAATGTAAGGTAAGGTTGAAAAAAAATTGATTAGAGACGGACAAACAAACAAGCATACATACAATTGAAGCTAATAAAAAACATGTAAAAAAGGGACAACCTTTACCCCAGTAGCGGGAACATACACTGCTAAGGACAAGTTCCTCTTTCTGTGTGAGAGGGTGCGCCCTTATCCACCAAGCGAATTCATTGTGGCTTGCTGGAAGACACATGTCTTCGATTCTAGCATCCTCACAATGTTTTCCTTCACTGTTTTAGAGCTATGATGATGAAATAATTTACACAATGTGTCTGCTTGGAGCTACAACTCATAAGTTAACACCACACTGAAACATTATTCTACTAATACAAATTTTCATCATGAATGCACAAAATCAAAAACTTCCAACAAATATAAACGCGGGATTACTATTTCTATAACACACGGTGGTGGCGTACGGACAGCCAGATTATAAGTTGCAGTTACACTGCGGCTAATGAATGTGAGCGGGATTACCTCGACGACCCATAAGCCACGACCAATTATATAAAAGTTGGCTGACATTTTGAATCCTGCCCGATACATTTTATCCTACTAGTCCTTTGAAAGTTTTTAATATTGGTAGTAGAATTATTTGTCACTTTGCTGTTTCAGTATTTGCTTGGTTGAAAAGGTGAGCGCTTAATTGGGTATTCAAGAAAAGCAACTAAAGGCAAGTTGGAATAATATTACGGAGAGTACAGTTTGCTCATTAGCAAAAGAAATAATATTTTACCGATAGTAGCATGTCCAAAAAGTACTGAAAAAGGGTAAAATGAGGATAAATTATTGCATTCTGAAATTCTATAACACCATAGTCTGTCTGACTGCGTCAGTCTTTTACACTACTCAGATTTGGACACGGTATTTCGAAGGATTCATGAGTTTAGTACATTAATTGAATACTTTTATTTAATTAATGAATCTCTACATGTTCACCTCGCTAGTATAGTAATAGAAGTAAACTTGAACACTATGTTTTATATAACCCAAAACAGATCATGAAAAACCAGTCAAGAGCGTGTCGGGCCACACTCAGTGTTTCGTAGTTTCCTGTCCGTCACAATAAGTGTACACTTAAGAGTTAAGAGCTTTACATTGAGTTGACATACTTATAAGTACGGAGTCTTAAAAATGGGCTCACAAAGGACGGTGATAACTGAAGAAAAAGTTATAGATTTCAACTATTCTATAGCTCATACCCTTCTCGACCCAATCTACCTAGGAAAATTTTTAATAGCGTGTCTCGGGTTCAACTCCCGCACGGAACAAATATTTGTATGACCTACAAGTAGCTGTTCTGGGTCTAGCTGTTTGTGTATGTGAGTTCATATGTTTGTAAATGCACCCACAATACAGGAGACTTTCCTAGTGTGGGGCAACGTTTTATAAAAAATAATAAAAACATAATTCGCCCAAATTACATCTATCTCTAGATAGCGCTTTTGTGTGGACGAATCCAGTCGCGACATATGCGTATAAAAACATATTTTTGTTATATATTAATTAGCAGTGCAAATAATATTGTCCAACAGTATTGCACTTAGGCTATGCGAGGCATACGGGTTTTACTGCTCCAGCATCTTTCCTCAATGCTGTTATAGTTGATACCGATATGTAATGTTTTAAATCCACTCACTTAATGATAAAATATACGTTTTTTGTTTAAAGAATGCTTGTTTTCTTACTTCTTTTAATAATAGAATCCTAAATGTGTTACATCATTTTATTCTAGCTTTATTTTACTTATATAAGTAGTTTGTAATAAATTCTTCATCATTTATAAAACACAAGCTGTTCCCCATGGTTTCACCCCCGCTGCTCGGCTTCTTTTAGTCGTAGCGTGATGATATATAGCTTATAGCCTTCCTCAATAAATGGGCTATCTAACACTGAAAGAATTTTTTAAATCGGACCAGCAGTTCCTGAGATTAGCGCGTGGGTTCAACTCCCGCACGGAACAAATATTTGTATGACCTATAAGTAGCTGTTCCGGGTCTAGTTGTTTGTCTATGTGAGTTCATATGTTTGTAAACGCACACACAATACTGGAGAATTTCATAGTGTGGGGCAACGTTTTATAAAAAATAATAAAAACATAATTCGCCCAAATTACATTTCTAGATAATTATCGTAGGTTTCTAATTTATCCAAACTAGATACGTTATGTATTTATTTATATATTTTATTATTTATGTACAGACAATAAAATACATATGGATATAATAAAATTAAGATCTTCCAGCAGACCTGCGCAAGGAGAAGTAAAACAGAAATGTAGACAAAAGTCATCATCATCATCTCAGCGTTATTCCCAGTCGCTTCCGAACCTTTTTCAGCTTTAGAGTCTGGGGTCCACTTTCCCAGTCTACTGATTTTGCCGTTTTTACTGCCGTCTGACCTCCACAACTCGAAGGCGGCATTGCAGTTGAACCAATTGTTAGAATTTTGAGGGCTACAGCAATCCGTAACGACTGCGATTAGATGTTTGTATGGCAACCGGGACCAACGGCTTAACGTGCTTTCCGAGGCACGACCAGACCAGTGCAAATATTCATATTCATGCATACAAACATTTACACTGCGCGGGGATGGAACCCGTGCCCCCTTGCGCAGCGGCCGCGTTCGCTATCTTTACGCCACGGAGGCTGTCTATAATGTAGACAATAGTGTGAAACAATAAGAAGAAAATGAATGTGAACCTTTCTTCTATATAGTGAGAATTTGTTATATATTTACATATTTTAGTATTATGTATTTATTTAAGTATATTTGCGTAATTATTTTTGGATAATATGTTTAGGTTTATTTGATATTATTACTTTCACTTATACAATTTCACAGTATAGAAAAAAGGTAATGCTCTTTTAATCGACGTCTGAATATAGGAAGAGTGTTCAAATCACGAATGTAAGGCGGGAGTGAGTTCCACAACCTTACAGCATGGACAGAGAAGCAATAGGAATAGTAACTCGTTTTATGAGATTTACACTTAAGGATGGATCTTAGGCGTGTTCTACACGGTGCGGCTTTAAGGCGCGCGTATGAAAAACGCTCACGAAGGTAGGAAGAATAAGACGGGTTGTGTGGGTTGTTGAAAAAGAGACATAAAATCCTAGTATTCCTGCGAGGGGACATTGGGAGCCACCTGAGTTCTTTGCGAAGGTGAGAAACAAGGTCATACTTTCGAAGACCGAAAACAAAGCGAATGTACCCACAGGTTTTGCAAGCGTTCAAGCTTGTTTAACAGTCCCTCAGTAGCATCCAGGTAACAGGCGTCGGCATAGTCTATAATAGGCTGAATAAGTGTTTGTGCCAAAGAAATTTTAGTCTTCAAGGGCAGAAGACCCTGAAGGTATTATACCTCACTACCTCACTGACTTGAGCACGTCATGAAAGATTGGAGTCTATAATCCACCCAGATCTTTAGTAGTTTCAGTAAAGTCAATGCTGGCACCATCGACATATAAAGGCAAGAGATGTCTGAGTATGTTGGATTTTCGGTGGTAATTTTGGATTGCGTGAACCCGATTTCATAATTCTTTTTTTTTATAAAATAAAATACGTTCAGAAAAAAAAAATTAAGATAAAAAAAATGCTTGCAGTTAATTAACAAATCGAATTTACAGTTAATTTACAAATTTAGTTCAGAAATTATTTTGTACAATTTTTAAAAACTACTCAACCTATCAAGTTCAAAATAATTATCCAATTTTTCTTGAAAGTTTGATACAGTTCTACATTTGAGTCTTAAAGTTCAAGAGTCAGAGGCGGAAGGATGCTTTTTTATGGACTTTTTGGTATGTTGTGATGTAAAGTGATGGCTTGAAACACAGGTTTAATAAACCTAGTTCGAGCACGTCGCTAACTTTATTCTTTGTTATTATTATATTCTTTGCTATTCTTTGTTTAATTATACCTTCTGTATGACCTTAAACTTAGTATCTAAAAAATAATATAGAGTACAGTGTCAGTGATAGGCTACTGGAAAGACATAATGGTCTCCGTTCGTTTCGGTCTCCGTGGCGCAGCGGTCAACACGCCTGCCTGCGACGTGGAGGCCCCGGGTTCGATCCCCGGTCGGGTCATGATAGTAAACGATCTTTTCCTGATTGGCCTGGGTCTTGGATGTTTATCTATATATGTATCTATTATAAAATATAGTGTCGTTGAGTTAGTATCCCATAACACAAGTCTCGAACTTACTTTGGGGCTGGCTCATTCTGTGTGATTTGTCCGTATATATTTATTTATATTATTTAATGACGCCATTTTGTTAATAGATTATGAAACTTTTTTTATTATTATAAACTAGTGCTTGACCGCAATCCCGCCTGATGAGCAGTGATTTTATCGTTGATGATAAAGCGCGCTAGTTTATTAAGAGTCTTTTTACTCTAGCCTTCAGGACACTTTAATTGTAGTCATACGAAAACACCGCCGCTGGCAAATAGTTGCAGTACTTCGAAGTACGCGGTATAAAAGACGAGGCGAAACGCTTCGGCCAAAGCGTAGTAGTGTCAACATTGTAAAGATGGATACTTGCCGTACGATGGGTCGTCTGATAATGGAACGGAGATAGGAGAATTAAGTCATGCAATTCCCTCGCACACTCTCCAACTTTTTTACTCTTTGCCTGTGCTCCAGGCTTTGGAGACCGTTTTGAACTAAATCAACTTGTCAAAATCGATCATTTTAAGATCATTGATCAGTGCCCCAGTAACTAGATATTCCTATGGTTAAAGTTTTCTTTAACAGTTTATTTCATTATTCGGTGGTGCTTATATTAAACTACTATATTTTACTGACTATTATTTCGGTACTACTGTTGACTCGAAAATTAAACACAATCGCAAAATCAGAACTTTTTCCAACAGAATCGTAAATTCACACTCCACATAATATTTCTAAAATCAAGCTATCCACTATTTTTCATGATATGATTTGGACCTAAAACATACTATACGTACCTAAAAATCTTTATCTGGGTTGCTTCCATATAATTCCGATATAATTACAGTTCATAGGTATAGGTAGGTTGTGCATAGGTACATATAGGTAAGAAAATTGTAATAGCGGAACACTATTGTAAAACACAGTGGCAGACGAGAGATCTATTAAGAAAATGGTGTCATTGTGACTTTCCAGTGATCAATCACTGATACACTATTCCATATTGATGTGTTGAAATTGAGTACTCATTTCTAGAAAATTATTTCGACTTGCGGGTTTAATAATGGCAATATGGCACTGTCATATCAGGACGACTGACCGATCATTGATCTATCATTATGAATTTAGCAGATTACGAGCACAATGCCAATTGAATCACGTTGGAATGACGATTTTTTTAACTTTTTAAATTTATAAGTTAATCTGTAAAAATAGGTGAATAAACTTTGTCGGTCTCCGTGGCGCAGCGGTCAACACGCCTGACTGCGACGTGGAGGCCCCGGGTTCGATCCCCGGCCAGGGCATGATGGGAAACGATCTTTTCCTGATTGGCCTGGGTCTTGGATGTTTATCTATATATGTATCTATTATAAAATATAGTATCGTTGAGTTAGTATCCCATAACACAAGTCTCGAACTTACTTTGGGGCTAGCTCAATCTGTGTGATTTGTCCGTATAAAAAAAAAAAAAAAAAAAAAAAAAAAAAAAAAAAAAAAAAAACTGACGATATACCTAGTGTTAATGTAGAAATTAAATTAAATATTTATTGCAAATATTAATTAAAGTTATCATTTTTATATTTTACTGGCTTTCCGCCCGCGGCTTCACCGTGGAATTCGGTTATATCGCGTTTTTAGATTTCCCTCGGGAGCATAATTTTTTTTTTTCAATAAAAGGTAGCCTATGTCCTTTCTCAGGATCTAAAGATTGTCTGTGCCAAATTTCATCAAAATCGGTTGATAGGTTTAAGCGGGAAAGCGTAACAGACAGGTCCACAGAGTTACTTTCGCATTTATAATATTAGTATGGATTTATAACCAATTAGATTTCAATATCAATCAATATTAGTTTTTTTTTTTTGAATGCGTTCAGATATATATGAAAGTAAATTAGCAAGATGCATGCATGAACCTCTCAAATATTGAGGGTGAAGGCCTCCTCCAGAGATTCTTGAATTGAATTTCCTATAGTCCAAGTTTCAGACAGGCCAATTATATGAAATTTAGAAATTTCCAAGGCATATATTAAGCGGTTATTCTTGTAAGCGGGCGCGTATTCATAGACTCCTTTCGCTGTATGTCGCCATGTAAAGTAGTTTATGGATCTCAGGCTCTTTTCGGTTTTTTACTCCCACGGGGACCAGCCGGATTGGGAGAGCGGGACGGGTTTTCTCTGGTTGCTATTCTGATTCATAGTGTTCTATCATTAGTGTTTGTTCATCCGGAGTACTGTCCTTGTTATTCACAAGTTTAGGTTTTTGTACGATGTAGTTTTTCATAGTTGTTTTGCTTTTCTTTGGAGTTTTTTTTTTTGTTTTCTGTACACATACATTAAAACGCATACATTTTTTAAATACCAGACGATAAATTTTAATCCAGGGCGTATTGGAGCATATTGTGTACTGAAACCAACATACAGTTATTGTCTCGTTTCCCCTGTAACCACTTACCAAATGACGAATTATTTAAATTATTGAATTATTATTATTTGTTCGATGGTAGGCCATAACATCGGCCGCCGGTAGAAGTTACCACCCACCAGACAAAGCCTTGCCGCCAAGCGATTTGTCGTGTTCCGGCATGATGTCTGGTGAAACCGTACGGAGGACGGGTCTGAGCAGTTGTGTTGCGATGTGTGCCGGGTACGATGCGCCTAATGCTGTTGTGTTGGGAGTTTGGTCGTGGAGGGTCTTCAGATCAATCTCCCTTTGGCGCAGCATCCTATTCGCTCAGTTTTACTGAGTGAATAGGCTCTTAATAAACTAGCGCGCTTTACCATCAACGATCGCATCACTGATTACCACCAGGCGGGATTGCGGTCAAGCGCTAGTTTATAATTATTAAAAAAAAAATGGCTTGATGTGAATAACCTAATAAGTTCATGCACAATGGTCCACTTGAAGGATTAAGTGCGGAAACCAAACTTGTAACATAGAAGATAACCAAAGTAATAATTTAGTAAATATAATATAATTTAATGAATTGTTAGCGTTGCATTGTATACAATAACAATTATTTATAGTATTGTTATGAGCGGCTCGCCGACATGCAGATAAACCCTGAGAGGTTTTCGTTGTGCGGCTAAAACAAATTGTGAACCTAAATGTAAGTGTATTAGAAATAAATAAATAAAAAAAAAACCTTATAATAACAAATACAATTTGAAACTTGACATAGCAACACTTAATGAGGTTATTATAAAAATGAAATTTCTCGGAGTACCTAATATCAAATCAAGACATAAATAATTGAAAAGCACAAGTAGATGATATATCTAAAAGAATAAGTAATTTCGCATACACACCAGGAAGGTTAAAAATATAACAAATATTTGGTGCTGCGAAATGTCATCTTGCCACTTTGGATTCGGTGGAGAGGCGTGCGAGGAGGCTGATTGGCGACCCAGACTTAACTCGAAACGGTCTCCAAAGCCTGGAGCACAGGCGTAGAGTAGCCAGCCTTTCAGTCTTCTATAGGATGCATTCTGGTGAGTGTGCAAGGGAATTGCATGATTTAATTCTCCCATCTCCGTTCCATCATCGGACGACCCGTCGTACGGCGAGTTTCCACCCTTACGTTGTTGACACCACTGCGGTCCGGACGAAGCGTTTTGCTTCCTCCTTTATACCGCGTACATCGAGGGACTGGAACGATTTGCCGGCGTCGGTGTTTCCGTCACATTACAATTTGAGTGTCTTCAAGGCTAGAGTGAATAAGCTCTTAATAAACTAGCGCGCTTTACCATCAACGATCGCGTCACTGCTTACCATCAGGCGGGATTGCGGTCAAGCGCTAGTTTATAATTTATATAAAAAAAAAAACAGTTATCACATCCTATCATGCTTACGTTGAGTCAATACGCTATGGCCTCATAATGTGGGGTAATAGTACCGTCAAGAACTGAAGCAATTTATGGACTTCAACCTAATGAATCTTGCGGGTTAATATTTAAAGATCTTGTTTTATTACCACTATCCTCTCTATATCTATGAAGAATGCATGTTTATTAAAATGGCATAAAAATTTATTTAAAAAATTTGAAAATATAAGTGTAACCTCGACACTGGCAAGATTCTCACAAAATCATAGTAAAAGCGATTTAGCCAAGTGTGTTCGGATCTATAACAAAATTGCGTGGCGCAGCGGTCAACACGCTTGCCTGCGACGTGGAGGCCCCGGATTCGATCCCCGGCCAGGTCAAAATGTAAAACGATTTTTTCCTGATTGGCCTGGGTCTTGGATGTTTATCTATATATGTATCTATTATAAATATAGTGTCGTTGAGTTAGTATCCCATAACATAAGTCTCGAACTTACTTTGAGGCTAGCTCAACCTGTGTGATTTTTCCATATATATTTAAAAACGTTTGACAGGAAAACAAATTTAAAATTTACAGGACACATTATGTAATATAACTAAAAAAAGTATTTGCATGGTATGATTTAAATAAACATCACGTCTGCTCTACAATTTATTATAAAAAAACCACGTATTTATTATTACTATTTCTAAAACTTATAGATAATTGATAAACCTTCCGGAAAAAATCTTTAAATTATTGTGAAAACTATTTAAAAAATGTTATGTTTAAAAGAACAATGCGGTTATATAGTCACGAACGAGACTTCAATTTATAAGACGCATAGATATAGACACTACAGCAACAGGAGAAAGAAAAAACAGATCAAACTCAAAGATAAAGAAAATTTATTTGCTCAAACATGTGTACACATACAAGAATATAAATGGATGCAGAATAACATAAAAACAAATAGGATCAGACATATTAGCTACCTAGTATGGCGTGCAATTATTATGAACAATAGTGATTTTCATTATAAATTCATGTCCAAAAATATTAATGTTTATCACAAAAATATTAATAAAATAGAAATAGAAAAAAAAAAATCAGAAAATAAATACATCAAAATCTGCGTCAATATACATAAATGCTTCTGTCAGAAATTCTCAGACTTTGGTCGATATTCCAAATGAATGTACATTTGGAATATCGACCAAAGTCCCTCCCCATAGTATGTATTTCAAATAAACCATTTACAAATACAACTTATTATTGAATTACCAAATAGTCGGTAGGCTGGTTAGAAGCTAATTGCTCATTCCAGAAAGTGGAGCTCCATGGAAAAGAGCGGAGCCAAAACGCCTCTTTATCTAGAGTAATATATAAAGCTGTAGAGTATGTTTGTTTGAATGCCCTAATCTCAGGAACTACAGGCCTGATTAGAAAAAAATAATTTTTGCATTGGATAGCCCATTCATCCAGGAAGGCTTTAGGCTATATAACATCAAGCTGCGATCAATATTCTTCGATATTCTTGTTGCGTATGTGAAAACCTTAAACAACACAGTATATGTAAAAAATCAAATGAACAAAAACATTTTCAACGTGCCCGCACTAGTTCACGCCAGATATTTTCTATGTGTAGGAGTTTACTGTTCCCAGCAGATATCGTTATATCTGTTGGGCCACTAAAAGCTTTTTCCGTCATTTTATATTGTATAAAGAACCCCGCTGTCCTGTGTACTTACGTCACTCTATACTGTTGAATATACATACTTTCGGGTACTAGTAGTTACTACATCTACCTAAGTACAACAACTTTGTGGAAATCAATGATGGGAAAACTTACTGTTTGAAACATGACATAAAAACAATCAATTAAATTTTCCTCAATATCGCAAACAAAGAAATTAAGGTGATATAGCTAAATATAAAATACGAAATATTTAGCCCTGCATTTCTTTAAAAGCAACCATTTGTAAATGGACCAAACATAAAAACTGAAAGGTACTATAGAATAATCAAGCATAAAGAGATGCCAAGAAAAGAGCTTTTAATATCCAGTCAAAATCTGAATCAGATTATCATTTAGATACCTCCTTTTACAAATAAAATATGATTTTAAAATATTAAAATGTTACTCTTTTTGAGAGTCTAAATCCCGATGCAGAAAAAAAACATCTTTTTTTTTTATTATTAGCTAATCGAATACATATAGTATTCGATTAGCTAATAGTAAAAAAAAAAAGATGTTTCTCTCTAAATCGCTTAAAAAGACCGAGACAGAAATATGTTTTAAAATTGTTTCTTTCTAAACATTGTATTATAAATGTGTTTTATGGGCCATAAACAACGCACAATACACATGTACTTTCTAAGTATATCTTGGACACCAATGACTGATTACAAGTTTAAGGAAAACATCTTGAGGAAACCTGAACTTTCAATTCTGAAATCGCCCACCCTCATTGAGCAAGCGTGGTGATTACGCTCAATCCTTCTCTGTATGAGAGAAGACCTGAGCCCAGCAGAGGGACGATAAAAAGGTTAATGATGAAACAATGTCACAATATAAAAAAAAACGCATCTTGGAACTACCTAATCCTCGTTCATCAGTAGTTTACTCCTATAAATAAACTGCAACACAAATACTTAAAATAAAACCGCCACAATTATTCTTATCGTAGTTACTTCCCAGTGTCCCCACGCGGCCACATTTCACGGCATGCCAGCTCTAACCACGCTTCACATACACCTGAGACAATGACCGCCATCTGCTCGTGACGTAATCCGAAGCTTCCTTGTGACGTCACCTCGCATTGCATTACCTGTGCTAGTTAGCCGTGGCCAGCTTTAATTAATTTCATGGTGAGTGATGATTTTGGAGGTTCATATACGTTTGAGTGGTTCGTTTTGACATCAGAAAACCTTTTGCCAATGCTCGTAATTAATAGCATCGGCAAAATGTTAATGTTTAGTGAATCTTTTTTTTTAAATAATTATAAAGTAATGCTTGATCGCAATCCCGCTTGATAGTAAACAGTGATTAAATCGTTGATGGCAAAGCGAGCTAGCTTAATAAGCCCATTCACTGAAATCAGGCTGTGGACGTTCTTAAAATTACGGGAATCGTCTCTAGGATAAGTGAAAAACACTATCAGATCTTTGAGTTTTATGACTGCAAAATGCGAATATTACGTCTCTCGTCTAAATCATTATCAAGTAAACGCACAACAAATATTGTGACAGAATCGTTATGTAGATTACACAAACGTAAACCTTGTACCAACCACGATACAGCGATTTTTATATGGACGGTGCCGGCATGAAAACTCATAGGACAATACCGCTTGTTTTTCTCAAGAAATTATTCCATAAATAAACTTTGCAAAATTGAAACTATCCCAAGCATATAACACGCTTTGTCCATGGTCTGCTTATATCCTATGAGAGAGAGTTTAGCAGTCTCTAATCAACACTTGATCGCCGGAGACAACAAGATTAGTTCCGATTCTGAGTAACTACTAAGTGAAGAGCTAAGTAGAGAGAACTGTACAGCTAAGTACTTATTATGTGATCTGTGGTATGTCCATCAATAGTAACTATGTTTGTTTGGAATTGATTGACACATAAGTCATTGGCATAGGTCATTACCCCCGGGACTTTGTTCCCGTACGTACATAACAATTTGGAATTATACCTGTGTGTATGATGATACAGAGTGGTGCTGATAATACGACAATAAATGAAAACACGAAAAATGCTAGTTCATAGAAATAATTCTAAACCATAGAAAGATAACCTAGCATCAAAAATAGAAAATTTCAAACAAACTAAATCGCATAAAATTGCAAACGGAATAGAACATCCTTTAAAATATTGGTTCACTGACCTCCGATCGGCTATAGCGTGATCCTTTATCGACTTGCTTTTTACGCCATTATTATTAAAGTTTAGTACCGCGGGATGTGGAACATGAATATCATGTATAAAATGTGTAAACTGAAAAATAATTTCCTGTGACTCAAGAAATGGATATATTTATATGATTTTTTAAGGGTAGACTGAGAGTGTGCTGAGGTACACGAAATTTAATTTATTGTCGTATTGTCATATTGGTGAGTTTGACAGCCTCCGTGGCGTAGCGGTAGCGAACGCGGCCGCTGTGCAAGGAGGCGCGGGTTCGATCCCCGCGCAGTGCAAATATTTGTATGCATGAATATGAATATTTGTACTGGTCTGGTCGTGCCTCGGAAAGCACGTTAAGCCGTTGGTCCCGGTTGCCATACGAACATCTAGTGGCAGTCGTTACGGGTTGTTGGAGCCCTCAAAAGTCCAACAATTGGTCTAGCTGCAATGCTTCGATATCGCCTTCGGGTTGTGGAGGCCAGACGGCAGTCGCTTCACGGAAAATGTCGAAGTTTCGCCAAAAATTAGCAGCTAGACTGATAAAGCGGACCCCAGACTCCAGAGCTGGAAAAGGCTCGGATGCGACTGGGATTAACGCTGAGATCATGATGGTGATGATGATGTCATATTGGTGAGTCGATACTTGGACTGTTTTATTAATCAGTAAACAAACAACGTGTTTAAACCAGCTGCTGTCTATTTAAATAAAAGGGAGTAGATGTACTCATCTATTTGATACCCTTTTATTTGATATTTTGTGAGTCTTTAAAAATAAGTTGATACCTACGCCATATTGGTTGTGCCGCCATGATGAATTTAGACTGACGTCATATAATAGGGATGTATCCAAGGTATGAAAATCAAAAAAATAATTAGTCCGTCTTATAGATAATAAAAAAATTAAGACCCGTATCTTTTATTTTGTCGAAATTACCAAAAACTACTGAGATATAGCATATTAAAGTTACGGAGTGGGGGCTAATTACGTCACGCCGTTGTTTATTTTGTACCATGGTGTGACGTCATGCGACATTTGAAATCAAAATATCTTCCTAAGTATTTGAATGAAAGAAAAAATAAAAAATACGTGTTCAATATTTTTTACAAATCTATCTCATGGATATTAAATTATTTTTTAGGATACAACCCAATAGTCCAATGCATTATAACTCAAACTTCATACGAAATTTCAGAGATATCTGCATCAAAGTTGAGTTACAAAATTTAACAACATACTTTTGGAAGCTAATAAAAACGGAAACATACACGCTAAGAGAATATTTTACACAAAGACAATCAGTAATCCATACTAAATGAGGGTCTTTCAAATATCAAGAAATTATCAAACCTAACAGTGTGATATCGATCCGAAACCTCGTGCATATAAGAATAACCGCACTATAGATAGCTCCATATAAAAAATTCAGGTAATAAAATGGACATTCCTGTGTAGTTAGGTAATATAAAAATATAGCGCTGTATAAATAGTATTTATGGTATATTTCTCAATAAATATCGGAGTTGGGCTTCAACTAAACCCTTTTTACTGCCTGTATGCTCGATTCAAAGAAAATCAATAACAGACAAGTTAAAATTTAAAAGTACGGGGATCCCAATCCAAAGTTCCATATTACCTGCATCAAATCCCGTCTACGTGCCTTCGTATAATCAACCGGATAAAAGAGGCGTGCTCCTCTTATCCCGACCAAGTTTATCTACTGCCGTTTCATAATAATATTTATTCGTATATAATAGTCTCAAAACTATGTGAACAACAGCTGGCCGAATGGAAAAAGCGAGTCCGAAATGTCACCGGAACTGAAATAAGGTTGAAAGCACAATTTCGAATGATTTAATACTCTTTTACTATGACGTATTGTGCGGATGAATTTATTTGTGCGTATGTTACCTACCTACGCCAATAAAAACCCGAGACGATTCCTATTCTGGAAAAACGTCACAGTGAAAACATTGGTAAAGTGAGCTTAAAGTGACCTGTCAACAGCGTAGTTCCTTGAGCTGTGTTGTATCGTGTTGTAAGGCTTTCTGACACAGTGTTGCCCAGTCAAAACTTTTTATGATATGACGAAGTCCTAAACAGATTCGTTTGATTGGTGTAACAAGTCACGACACAGTAATGTGTCTGTGGCTTTAGAATCAGGTAAAATGACAGCATTCCACCTCACGTTTTCGCCGTGAGATTTTATTCAGAATAAACCCGCATATTACATAACGCAGGTTAGGACCTCAGTGGGATAAGATAGAACTCGTAGCTAGACGTATGGCAGCAGGTCGAGCATCCCTGATAGAATGAAGAATGAGGGTATACACGAAGCTCTGAAAGACGAATAGCAAGTTCATGATCGGACCGCACAAATGAATAATGTAAATGTGAGGTGGCTTATGAGGCAGTCGTATGATAATAAAGCCATATTGAATGAAGGTCACTTCCAATGAACATAGTTCTCTATTATTTTTGTGGTTTTACCGTGGGAATTGATAATAAGTACACTTAATCACTTTGATCGCAGGGAAGCGCTAGATTCAGGCCGCGACCTACCGGTTGGAAATCCTTGGTACACTTTATTTAAATAACTTTAATTTTATACGTTCCAAAGTAACAGATACAAACACAGCGGTTTAATTTAAATTATTTTCGAATTAAATTATGAAAGGTTTCCTAACCTTTTTTTTTTTGTTTTTTTTTTTTCCTATTAACGTTTTTTATTATCTGCTACCTCCAACATAATCGGAGCCTATGCTAAGCTTCACTTTCATTCCAGTTCTCGCATTTATGCCTCTCGTACTTTTATTCAAACTTGGTAGGTAGATGTATTCTGTGAACCGCATTAAGATTTTAATGCAAAAATAAAAAATAATAATAATAAATATTGGGGGCTCCCCATATTTAGAACTGAAACTCAAAAATTATTTTTTTCATCAAACACATACGTGTGGGGTATCTATGGATAGGTCTTTAAAAATGATATGGAGGTTTCTAAAGTATTTTTTTTTTCTAAACCGAATAGTTTGCGTGACAGACGCTTCTGAAGAGGAAAGAAGTAGGTCCCCCCCCCCTCTAACTTCTAAAATAAGAAAATCAAAAATCTAAAAAAACATATGATGTACATTACTATAAAAACTACCAACGAAAGTTATTTTGAACGAGATCTAGTAAGTAGTTTTTTTTAATACCTCGTAAATCGTAAACCGCTTATTACCGCGTAATCTTTCATAGAAATAACTTAAATCCTTTAATTTCATAAATAAATGGTACGGAACCCTTTGTGTGTGAGTCCGACACGCACTTGGCCGGATTTTTATTCTTCTAATATCTGTTGTCTTGTATAAAGGTACAGATATTTCCAGGGATTTTCCCCCATGTATTCCGTTCCGTGTGTGATCGGAACGGATCGGTTACAGGCCGGGGGAAATTGCCGAGTTATGTCTCAATGCGGTCTCACAACGTCAACTGTTGGTCTCATCGATTATTATGATTCCTCATCGAGAGATATTTGTAACATTAAAATACTGCTTGTAAGAGTTTTTGTAAGAAAATGATCGCTTTTGTTTGGGTAGCATATAGTTTTGGAGAGTCGGATTTATACTTAGTCACGAAGTTTGAACCGCAGACTTATATATGGTTCAAAACGGACTTCAAAGCCTGGAGCACAGGCAAAGAGTAGCCTGTAGATTCTGTATAGGATGAATTTTGGAGAGTGTGCTCGCGCACACTTCCGGATTTCCGGATCTCCCCGCAATCACGGAGATAGGGGAATCAAGTCATGCAATTCCGGCCAATTGCATGACTTTATTCCTCCATCTCCGTTCCATCATCTGGCGACCCTTCGTATGGCGAGTATCCACCCTTAAGTTATTGACACTACTGTGATCCGGACATTTCGCCTCGTCTTTTATATCATGTACCTATATCGCGGGAGTGGAACAATTTGCCAGCGGCGATGTTTCCATCTGACTAGAATTTTAGTGTCTACAACACTAGAGTGAATAGGCTCTTAAGAAATTAGCGCATCTTACCATCAAAGACTTCACCTCCAAGCGGGATTGCGGTCAAGCACTACTTTATAATACGTAAAATACGTAGTGTGCTTTAAAACAGAATTTGTTTAAATCTCAAGTTATGTAGGGGGTCTGCATCGGAACTGATTTGATCACAGATATTCTTTTACCAATGGGAAGGAAGGAAGATAGTATAGCCTACTCTTTATTATGTACACCATGTACAAAGATTACAGAAACTACATAGTTTACATAAATACAGGGGTTTTCATTAAGAGCGTTTGAACATTGAATTAAAATAAAACAATCTGTTTAAGTGATATTACAACAATTTTTATTACATTTTAAAGAATATTCAATGACATTATGTGTAGAAAATAATATCAGCCAAATGGCCACCGCGACTCCGCTGTAGATGGTGTATTCTGGTGGACCAATTTTCTTTCTTTTCTTTCTTTTTTTTTTCTTTTTTTTTTTTTTACAAATCACACAGATTGAGCTAGCCTCAAAGTAAGTTCGAGAGTTGTGTTATGGGATACTAACTGAACGATACTATATTTATAATATATACATATATAGATAAAAATCCAAGACCCATGCCAATCAAGAAAAGATCGTTTTCCATCATGACTTGGCCGGGGATCGAACCCGGGGCCTCCACAGGCAGGCGTGTTGACCGCTGCGCCACGGAGGACGAATTTTAAAGGACGTCTTCGCATAAATGGGGCTCAATTTCGCGAAGAACGCAAGTAATGTTGGCCTTTAGGGCAGCAATTGACTGAGGTTTATCTGCATACACTAGAGGTTTCACGTAGCCCCACAGAAAATAATCGAGCGGTGTTAAGTCACACGATCTCGGGGGCCAGTTGATGTCGCCAACACGCGAGTTGACGAAGCCCTCGAACTTCTCTTTCAATAAATTTAATGTTTCCCGTGCTGTATGGCACTTGTTTGTAAGATCCATACCACCTACCCTAGGCCACAAAAAATTTGTTATCATCGGTCGCCATCGCAACGCACGGAACGTTAGGCGAATAGAGCAATGATTTTGATAATAAATTTAAATAATTTCTACGCGTTGTTGAAGCGTGTAGCGTTCCACGGTGAAATGTCACGACTAAATATGTATTCATGCCAAATTTTACAGCTATCGCATTACCAAGATGAGCGCTATGCGCTGTCAAAGTTCGAGCGTCCCTATTGAAAAACCCTTTATAAAGATTTTACAAAGGATGATACAATAGGCGATTTTATCGCTAAGAGCGATCTTTTACAGACAACTTAGGTACCAGGTAAAAAAGGTAGTCGTGGACCTAATCGACAGAAGTGAAAATTGAAATGTGCGATTGTAACGGAACGTACATTGTGCGAGAGACCCGTTCTTTGCAACATCGCAAGTGGTTTTTTCGTATTAAATTGCATCAATCAGTATTTATTGGAGTTATTTACGCCTTCCACCCTACAAAAATAATTATTTTGTTAAAAATAACACAGCACACACGCGTAGAGTAGCCAGCCTTTCGGTCTTCTATAGGATGCATTCTGGTGAGTGTGCAAGGGAATTGCATGATTTAATTCCCCCATCTCCGTTCCATCATCGGACGACCCGTCGTACGGCGAGTTTCCACCCTTACGTTGTTGACACCACTGCGATCCGGGCGAAGCGTTTTGCTTCCTCCTTTATACCGCGTACATCGAGGGACTGGAACAATTTGCCAGCGTCGGTGTTTCCGTCACACTACAATTTGAGTGTCTTCAAGGGCTAGAGTGAATAGGCTTTTAATAAACTAGCGCGCTATACCATCAACGATCGCATCACTGCTTACCATCAGGCAGGATTGCGGTCAAGCACTGGTTTATAATTTATAAAAAAAAAAGTTATAGCGGTGACGTAATCCATACCATCGTATACACTATACACACACAGTATACATATGTATATCTCGCTGTAGCGATCACAGTGTCGGGTCGGTCACGCTCACGCGAATTCAATGCTTTTCCCAATCCAACAAAAGTGCTTAACTTCGCTGCACTTTTTTGCGCCGCTTCAACTTTCACTTCAAAAAAATCCTAACAAACAAAACAAACTCTTTAGTTCAGTGATATTCATTATTATCCTGATTCATTCAACTTACTGTTGTTACATTATTGTCTACATTCCTTCAAACAATGATATGCATTCTTTCTTTACCCTTTTCATGGTTCTGCTTGGTTCTGTTCAGGGCTGTCAATTTTACATGGTATGATACTATAGGCACGGATTGATATTTTAATTTACATTCGTTTTAACATATTTATGTCATGCAAAATTAGAAAACATAGTAAAGCCTGCATTTGCGTCGAGTAAGATCAACTAATGTTTTAAGGAGAAAAACACTGTGATGGGTCCACAAAGACCGATGTCTCCTGGGCCAGGGTGCGGGTTGATTAAAAATAAAACCGTGACCCTGGTACAGAGGCAGGTGGGTTTTAGTCAGTGAAAGTCTGACACACCCTTCTGCTCCGCCCAGAGTGGCAGAGGTCATTTGATAATTTCCCATCCAAAACATAAAAAGGGTTTTATTCAATAAAAGTCAGTTGCGTTCTTTCACTCTTCCCGGAGCAGGAGAGATTATTTGATAATTTCCCATTCGAAAAAAAGATATGTAAATGTGTACCAAGCGCGCAAAGAGACGTTATGAATTTTCATTACGACACTCGATCGTCGATATCGAGCTCGTTTGACTCGGCAATTGGCCCGCTTCAAGGTTGTAAGAACTCTCAACCAATGAGAGCGCCAAACTGCTCGATATCGACGAACGAGTTTCGTGTTGAAAACTCACACTAGGCCAACTTGTCCGTTAGGGCCTATGCGTAGCAGAGCCGCGGGTTGTTCCGAAAGAAATACCGTGGCTCCAAACAAATAAAGCAACCCGAACTGGATTTAGTCTACAAGACCAACACATCCTTCTTCTCTGGAGTGGGAGTAGTCATTTAATGATTTTTAACCCAAGAAAGGCACGCATTTGCAAATTTCAAGCTCTGTCTGCCGCCTGTCTGTCAAGTTTCGAGTTCTGATCGGCTCTATTTCTGAACTTTCAGATTTTTGTTCAGTAAGTAGGCAGATATATTTTTACAACTCGGTGTTTTCTGGTGATTTTTTTTATCCAATAATGTCCCATTACTGGACAGAAGGGCAGAAGCCCTAGAACTACTGGGGCGTAAGTTTGGACCATTGATCGTCTGACATGCGGGTAATGTGTCCAGCTAAATTCCATTGAAGCGTGGCAGCCTTTCGAGAGACATAAACTATTTTACTGATGTAACGAATTTATGTATTCTTAGCCCGGTCCACAAGACGGGCAATTATTTAAACTCTTTTCTGCAAAACCATTCCCACTACGACTTTAAATTTCTGACAACCCTCATCGTTTGTATACTTACATTCTTGTCTTATAGTGAGTATTAATTCATTAAATGTTAATGAGTTTGGGCGAGTGCCCGGTCTCACCCTTGTCAAATTATCGCACAATGGGTGAATCCTCATAAAGACATTCTACACCTTTGTTTGTTTGTTTTCATGTGCACTGCTGATGATTAATATTTATAATAAGTATCATGTATGTGATTGAAGGTTTTCCCGGGAAGTATCTTGAGTTAATCCATGCTATGGTAGTCAATGTCGTACCTACGTCCGGTCCGGTGTAGGTTTGCTGCATGAATCGGCTTTAAGTTCTTATCTCCTCCTCTTGATTAAAAACTCTCTTAGGTCGAGCATTCGGGACGAGATATTCGTATTGAATACCAGACGTAAGACCGTTTTTAATACGAGGATTTATACACAGTACTTGTTGTTTGCCGATGACATTGTCCTTTTTGGTGAAGATGGACCTAAGATCCAAAGCAGTTTGGGATAATGGCAACAGAAGCTGGAGAAATTTGGCTTGAAAATCAGAAAAATAAAACTGATTATTATAATGTGCAATTTCGGCGGTCGTTCCGATTCTGGAGTCATAGCGATTGATTGTGTATTTATTTTAGTCTGTACCGACTTTCGGTGTCTTGGTTCACTCGTGCAAAACATTGGCGAAGTAAATAGATCGGACGGTTAAGCACAAAACTAACACTGGATGGATCAAATGGCGGAAGGTCATGGGAACGATCAACGATTCTTGCATTCTCCTTAAAATTACGGGGAAGATAACATAAAGCCATGATTAGCTCAAATGTATCGAATCGGATGAATCGAAATGGATGGAATGGATGGATCAAAATGTTGAACCACACAAGGGATGAACGAAAGACAATTGCATGTTGGTGGGATGAGAATGCATAGAGAGACGTGTGGTGCTACAAAACAGTACCTACATATATAAGAAAAAGCAAGACCGTAACACATGCCGGAGAGTTTTGGGAATGAATACGTATATAAATAGCTATATGAATAGGAGAATACCATAGAAACGATGTATGTAGATAGAAATAATGTGTGAATGATGATACGGTTAGAAAAGGTGGTGACTATCGAGGTGGAAATTATAGAAAACTAAGTATGGAAGAAAAAGGCATGTTGAGCCGATCCCAAATGAATTGAAATAAGAGAAGAATCTTGTTACAATCGTAATATCTGCTTTTCAAGCGTTGTTTAAATGGCAAACAGATAATTTTCATGATCACTATGGTTACGCACTTACGTGTTTTATGAAATACGTTTTTTTTGTGAGGCGCTTCATGGTCAAGGATGCGAATTTGTTCAAAACGATTTGTTAAAAACATTTTATTTAAATAGCTGCCATTTTTATTAAGCACAGCTTACATTCTTCTAATCCATATTAGTAGGTATTGAATGAACACATTACCTTTTCAAAAGATTGTTCAACTCATTGTTCGAGAAAACCGATCATGTGCTCAAACCCTTAGTATCGATTCAGATTCGCGAGGGCAACCCTTCGGTGAGTTACGCACTACACAGGGGAGTTGAGACGTGAAAGGGAATGACTTTATTATTCAGATGTTGATATGAATGTATTGAAAATATACATCGTATCATCTGGTTAAAATGAGATTATTTTGAAGAAAAAACAAATAATTGAAAATATGAATTTGACTTAATATAGTTTGTTTTTTTTTATATATAATTAGTATTTGTATATATCATATACACACATGGGTATATATTCGTTAATTGATGTCAACTCTGTCATAGTCAAATGTTTTTCTATCCATAGACGTATGTAAGTATTGCAATAACATTTAACAAAGGTCATTCTAATATAACCTAACAGACATATTCTGGTTAGAACAACAAATTCCATCAATAACCCCCAAAAATCCACAATACTAACGCCAGAATAAATACCACATAATTATTTACAATTCAGCGTGAAACATGCGAGCACTGTAAAGATACGTCCAACATTAACTATTGGAGGTGAAAACACACATTCTGGACTAATGCCCATTGTAAAGGCAACAAACTACCTCCAATCAAACTAACGCCCGACCGCAATTTGTTTGAAGGTAAGAAATATTGTGTTCCTTAGTGTTGTCGGACTTGTGTGGGTTACACGTTACACACGCTAATGTTGCCTACCTGGAGATAGCAAGCTGGCCATTTTTTCATCGAAAACTAGAATGATTATTTAGAATGTCGTAATTTAACTTAACTCTTGATCAATGACCCATCTGGAATAGATACCACAATTTTAATAACACGTGTAACAAATTAGAGAAACTCATTGAAATTTTTATTTCACAATAATGGCGGATATCGCCAAAGACAGTCGATAAAGACGGCTGCGTGAACCATCTACGACGGAGGTTTGAGAAAAAGTCATGATGAAGTCACTATGTTACGATATTTCAACGTTCTTTATGAATAATTTACTGAATGCACTTTTTACTACATAAATCACGCGCTTTTATTTAGTAAACGACACTACAAATAATTTAAAAGTCCAATGAAAAATGAGCGTGACACTCATCTTAGCTTTCCCGCCAAAAACTCGACTCATGATAAATATGATCTATTTAGAAACTCGTAATTAATTCCCACGTTCAATAACTGTCAATGTCATATGCATAACAATGCCACTGACAGCTGTTGGTCGCGGTTAGTGTGGGCTGATTGCATTCTTTATATGTATATCTTGGACCCCAATGACTGATTAAAAAGTGAATGAAAACATCTTGAAGAAACCTGGACTTTAAGTCTGAAATCGCCAACTCGCATTGTGCAAGCGTGGTGATTACGCTCAATCCTTCTCTGTTATAGACCTGTACCCAGCAACGGGACGATAAAAAGGTTGATGATAATCACGTTCAGTTTTATTGGTCTTATTCTTAGTGTGCATTCAGCCACGGAGTTGCAGCGTCCGTCAGTTTCTGTTACTTGCTGCTGATAGGACGCGCAGGACATGATATTAAGAGTTAATTTTTCAATCGATAGAATAATGTTTATTTATAGAATTAAATTAACGTCAATTGATTTTGTGTGTAAGGTCGTGATGATGATTTTGTAAATAAACTAATATAACATGTTAGAAACAAGCTGTTATCTACACTTCTACACTAATATTATAAAGAGGAAAGATTTGTATTTTTGTATGTAACGAATAAACTCAAAAAGTATTGAACCGATTATAATAATTCTTTTTTCATTAGAAAGCTACATTATCACTGAGTAACATAGGCTAGATTTTTATTTTGGAAAAAATAGAGTTTCGTAAGATATTTGGGTTTTTTGAACACAAGGTGAAAAAAATCAACCAGAAAAGTTACTTATTTTGCGTACGCTGCCTAAACTATAAAAGATATAACCATAAAATGTGCTAATTAATTGTAGATCTTATAAATATCTACAAAAAAGTCCGTGTCACACTATACCTATCTATGTCGAGTGAGGCACTACAACCATTTTTTTATTCAAAAATCTTGAATTTTTTTGGACTACATTTATACGTAAACCTAGTTATGAAATAATTTATTTTGATAACAAAATAAATTATTTCTTAACTACTCTTTTAATAACTTTCTCTGTCCCTATATCCTTATGTAAGCTTAAATCTTTAAAACCACGCAACCGATTTTGATGCGATTTTTTAAATACATAGTTCTAAGAAGAAGAAGAAGAAGAATTAATAGAAAGAAGAAAATTAGAAGCCGGGGCGGGTCGCTAGTTATATTATATGTTAAGTGAAAATACTAGGTAGTTCTATGAATAGAGTGACCTTACTTTCAAACTATTTACATAAAACGTGGGCAGTAATACTTACGTATGTAGTTATTATACTGCTTGCAAGTTTATATTTTTTATTATTTATAAGTATATATTGTTTATTATTTTTAGTTTATGTTTTTTTATTTTTAGGCCAAGAAAGTTGTTGTTAAGCAAGAAATTAATATTTCAACTATTTTCATTGAAATGCCTATAAATACTAAATAATCCGTATACTCACAAATATGTAGAGTTCAGCAGCACACATGAAGGTCACTTATAAAACAGATTCTTCTAAATGTTATGCTAGCTGCCTCAACCGATTTTGTCCTGTCAAAAGATAACACTTTTGTTTCTATGGAAAAAGAAGATAATTAGTATTTGTACTATTATCCTCACAATTTTACGTTAATTCTCTCTAAATGAACCTCCTATATACATTTACCCCCTTATTCATAAACGCTGCTTAAAGTTAACTAGTGGTTACCGATTATTTAACCATGCATTTTTCACCTTTTGACGTAATTTAACTTTAATCATTCTTTATGAATAAACACCACAGACCTTAAGGGGTTTATTCATGAACAATGATTAAAGTTAAGTGACGAGCAAACGTCTAAAATGTATGTTTAAACATTCGCTAATAACTAGTTAACTTTAAGCAGCGTTTATGAATAAAGGGGATTGTTTCTTATAAAGTGTTAAGACGATGCCAGGTGATAGGGGAATATTGTACATTTCTATTTATATAGGTTCAACACACTTAGCTATTCGATTAATTTTTATTTATCTACATTAAAGTCACTTTTCGTGTGTCTCTCTGAGTGACCGCTTTGTTCTTCTAAATGGATAACAGATGTTGAAGGAGATATTACATTTCTTTGAGTTTTTGGTTCTAGGATATGCTAGTTTCCGCACGTTTTCCTTCTCGTTTTATCACCATTACCATCATCATATCAGTCTCCACTTGGACCGATTACGTGATTAACGCACCAGGCAGTCTTCACAAGGCCATCCCTTAGTCCTTTCTTTTATATTATACACCTAATAATTATGTTTTTTCAAGTACAATAAAGGGCTCGCTATAGTACAGTACAGTCTTACTGTAGAAATACAGTAAAAAGTTCATCACAAAAACTTTTACAAATAAAACATTTCGCTAAGCCTGAGTTATAATTAAAGGATCGGCTAAACAGCAGACAGCTATAACGGATAATGAATAAACAGCAATCAAAATATAATTTTGGCGGCGCAAACTTACCAGGGTTACCACTCTCCAAGTCTCGGGAAGTTCAATCGTACTTTAAACGAGTTAATCCCCTTTTATTAAATGTTGATGCTCTCTGCGGCTGAGTCGAGATCTTATTCCTTTGTAACTAGTTAAAATTTGACTTGGATTGCCAGCTTTTTGGCGATTGTGGGCAATGAGAATAATTCTAAGTGTAAAAACATTTTTATAATTTATTTTCTTGTTTATAACTGTGACTGTGGGGGAAATTGGGAAAGACTTTTTAATCCAATTATGCTCTCGTGGTACATTTTGGCCCGGTCCCTCTCACGGAGAGATCTGTGACCCAGCGATGGAAAAATACACTAAAGATGATGATTACATTTAAAACTATAGTACAATAAGTTCAAAATAGTGCTTAATTACATACTTTACTAAGTTCTTTATTCTGGAGATCATGACAAAATATGCTTCTATTAGCTTCACTTATACATTTATTTTTTTTATATAAGCTTTCCACACTGCAGTCAGTCATGGGACATGGATCGCTAATATAATACACTCCTATCAATTCCGTAGACCATTGCAGCTTATACTCGACATGGCACTAACGTCATTACTAAAATTCTATATAAACATGCATAAGGTTGAGGTAAGAAAGTATAAAAATATGTAATACAATCTTGTTAAAGAAATCTTCCTCTATACTTTCTATCTAAAAAGTTGACACTGAAACTCCAGCAGGTGAATTTATACGAGTATGATAACTACAATCTAGGCTCTCCTACGTAAGCCTATAAAAGAAAATTTAATCTAGCGGGTCCACAAGCGGCTCGTATAGCGTTTAGGTAAAGCTGTCTATATTATAAGCGAAGCGTGTTTTTTGCGAATGTGGCCGATCGGATTAATTTTCACGAAATCGTTTTATGGATTTCCCCACTTGCTGTTACTCTTTATTTTACCCCACGGTATCATCTCTAGGAAATTGTTTCCATGGATCCTTTTGGGCTTTGAGCAAACAAAAAGCTTGTTGGCTGCCGTGTTTATAGTTATTTGTTTTAGGACCTGATGAAATTGTTTCAAATTGGATTAGCATATGTTTCTTTTATGAATGTCGCGTTGTATTTTATATGGAAGGTTTTTAGTGTTTGTACAGGATATAAGAATCCTAGTCTTATATTTCAAGTCAGGCTGTTCAAGCGGTGTGCATGGTTGTTAAAGCGTAGTTGAATATAGACTAATTCAAATTAAGAGCGTATAAGTAATATGAACTGGAAAATTAGTAGGTTACGTCTATTGCTAAATTTGAGGACACCGCTTCAAAATTTGGTTTTAATTCATGAACTTGTAATACATACAGCGGTTCATAAAATTATTGATCGAGCTTCCAAACTTATTCGAGTACCTTAACAAAGTTGAACTGCGTAGGTTTGTTACACAAAAGTAAATAGCAAACCGCGTTGTTTACGGTATCATGTATAAATATCAAATAGACTGAACAAATGAGAGGGTATTACCTTTTGAGAGATAGCACCGGCGCCGGCGGCGGGCAAAATCATTTCCGTTGCGTCAATCACACGTCGCTCCCGTCCTGTCCGTCTACATACTCGTACGTCCACTAATGAGTTCGCGAACCAGTTCAAATCTCATCTAGATTGAGAACTGGCCGCTTAATTATTTTTTGTCTGGTACTTAGGAGTAAAGTAAATCAATCTAAAGTTGCGTGTTATAGTAAACAAATTTGAAAATAGCTCTAGCGTTATTGAAGTTTTCAAAGTTGTTGAGTATACTTGGTCTAAGTTCGTCGTAAATTTGTAACCTAATTTATAAACCCAACCTTCTGGAAAATGGCTTTTCCAGAACCTCATTTTAAAATCGTCATATGGGACTCAAAGGATATATTTTATTTAAGCCATTTTTTACAAGCATTTCGGAATTGTCAACTTTACAACGAACAGCTAGAAATATCAAACTACAGTAATAGCTCATTCCAAAGCGTAATAGGTAAAACGAAAAGGAAACTGTACGGAAACTCTTTAAAAATAAATATTATTGAAACTATTATTGTCGAATTTATAATTATATGTTAGAACGATGTGCGAAAATTGTAAAACACCCAGGATGCAGTAAATAGAAATAAAAAATAAATAAATGAACAAAAATTAAAACAAGTTTAGTGACATACATAACTTAACACCCATAAAGATACACAAAGTAACATAGTAGCAAAACATTACATTATATCACTATATCTTTATTGGGCCAAGTTTTATAGGCATCGAAGGCTGTCGCCGCTGACCGCAAATAGCGGGGCCAAGTCGGAAACATTAAGGTCCCATCAGCGTCCATATTTTCCGGCGGGCGCTGAATTTTCACGGAGCAGAGGCCGGTCGGCATCTCGACACGCCTTTGCACTCAGACACTAGCGTCGGATGAAGTGGAATTGTGTACCCTAGTGCCTCTCTTCGCCAATATTTTTACACACTTTTACAGTTTAAGATGTGGATTTTGTCCGGCTGTTACTTTAAATCTTGTGCAGGCGTTTTATGTTTCGAAAGTTTTAGAATGTTATCCATACTGATGTGTTTTTTAAATTCCAACTTAAAGAGCAATAAGCCTGTTCAAGTTTTAAGTACTTGATTTTTTTTTATCTGAAAAACAGAAATAGCTTGTTTCATCTTATACACCAATTTAATACTTTCAATCGAGTCATCAATCCAACAGACCGCATAATTTACTTACAACATAGACTCGAAAAGAAAACTTTGCTCACAGCTATAAAAAATAAACATCTTATCTCATAAGTTCGGGCAACTCTCTGTGAAATGACACCTTTGGGTATCTTTGTCGCCCAACAAACGCTGCGTGAAATTGAAACAGTCCGGTCCATACTCCAGAAAATTTCACGACGTCAAATTTCTCCCTTTTGATTCTTTTTAATCCTAGTAAAACAGTGTAACGCTTTGGAGACAAAATGTTCAATTTGTGTACAGTGTACCGTTATATTTTATGTTTAGTGGTATAAGTTTTATTTATTTGTTTTTATAAACTTTATTTTACACAAGAATAACCTACCTACCTACCTACCTTAATGATTAAAACAATGCAAAAGTAGACCCAAACGTTAGGATGAAATTCTATTTTCTAGTAAAACGAAGTTCGACCTTAGTTATCAAATTATTTAATGGATAATGTGAACAGTAGATATACTCGTATACAAAAGCAGTATGACTTACAATAGTTAATTAAATATGCATTATACACAAACAGAAACCGCAGAAAAAGTTTGATTTCATTTTATGACTTTAGTTTGCTTAAAAACTTAATCAACTCATGTTTAATCCTGAACTTAACTCGTAAATTATACGTTACTGAACACTAAAGTAAACACACAATAATAAATAACGTTCGTGTAATCTAGTGCACTCTAAAACCGTTCTGTAAAGTGCATAAAGTACCTACGGACAACACTCAACAAATTACGAGGTCGCATGTAATGAATCTATCAGAACGATCTATCAGAATTAGAAGACCCTTTCGCTGTCACTCGTATGATCGATGTGCGGAAATGAACACCATCTTTTTCTAAGAGTGTGTGATATAGCCCGGAATCGTACACACTTCATCACCATGAACAGACGTATGTACAAGTTGTTTTAATATGTTTACAAGTAGTTTAAGTTATAGTAATTAGGAATGGGTTTTTTGGTGGTTATTCTTTGACACTAAATAAGATTATATAATACCAAGTTGTATAAGACAGTAGTTAATGCCCACAAAGAACAAACTGTCCCATATGTGATAAGTGGCAAAAAAATCCTACAAATGCATCCGCCAGCGTCGGCGCTCAGAATAATTTATTACGAAAAGGATTTTAAAAACACACATCGCCCGAATCCTCGGATGAAGCTGTTTTAAGAATATGTGGGAATTCTTTCAGGTGATCCTGGGGAAAATATGTATATATCATTTCTGAAAGCCGGGTATAAGAATCCATTTAAATTTATTTTAGCGATGAGAATATTTTATATCGAGGTGAAATTAACGTTTAACTAACTATTATATGTTTAGATATATTTATTTATATTTCAGATACAAAGAGTTTGTTTTCGTTGACGATGGATTAAAAAGAATGTACTAGGTAACACAGTTATACTTTGTTCTTTCCAAAATAATACTAAAAGATAAATAAAAATATTTAAAAAAACCTCAGCCACAACAGTGTCTTATATTGTCGAGGACAAAGAAAAAGATATCATCCCTATAAACATCCCAACGAGAGCAACAAAATATTGTTTACTAGTCTCTCATCTTTCCACCCGCAGTACAATCGGTCCCATTCAAGTCCCATTGCAATAGCTATTGTATTTGCAGAAGGCTCTACTGCTCATGTCGATTGCCAATCGAACGGTTGGCGAACGCCATTTGCCAGGAATGAAAGGCTGCTTGATTATTTGCTAATCTTGCCCCGACTCTGCTCCGACTATACGGGTCCGCAAAAGCTTCGCAACGCTAAACTCATGCAAACCCATTTTCATTTAGCTAGGAGGTGTACTATTTATGTATAATTTAAAAGTGCAGACGACGTCCTGTGAGAATACACCGTGACTACTGGCAGAGTAATTGCCGTTCTGGCGTATAGGATTTCTATGTCGGATTAATTAGCTGTCTCCCAGCACGAAACTTTTAATCTTTATAATGTTTGCATACCTGTGAAGGTACGTTTGCATGCATGCATCGGAATATACAACGACATTTTTCAATCCACTATTCGAATGGAAAACCGAAACATATCGGATATTTGGTCATCGAACAGCCACCGCGTTCGCCGCATGTAATCGAATACGCTATTGAAGCGATCACTGTCTCTGTTTGAATAGAATAACTAAATTATTTGTATCGCTCGTCGGTTTCGCTGTCATATCGTAGAATATAGTAGCTATTGTATAATTTATGGTAAACAGGCTTCGTAGAATTTGGTAATTTGATGCTTGAAATAGATCGCGCAGTGGTAAAGTTACCTAATAATGTTTTGTAACTAATTTGTAGTTCCCAATAAACATGTTATATTTCAATTGTATATCTAGCATAAAGTTTTGTACCTAAAATGGTGCTAATATTCACATCAGTAAATATAATATTCATTGACATCATTCACTTCTCTGGTTAGATTTACTCGGAGTGGTACTGCAATACTGCTAATGATTCCCATACGGATAATGAGGAGGGGAGCTTTATCATTGCGAGTGAGGGATTCATCTGTATTATTTATAGATCGGTACTTTAGTTGGTTCTTTTACTATGCGTAACATATAAAGGCAAGTCAATGTTAAAAAATGCAGTTTATTTGAAATCTTATGGATTTTTTAATATATTTATAACTATAAACTAGTGCTTGACCGCAATCCTGCCTGATGGCAAGCAGTGATGCAATCGTTGATGGTAGAGCGCGCTAGTTTATTAAGAGCCTATTTACTAAAAAAACTGAGTGAATAGGAAAGAAGACGGCAGTTGAGCGAGGTGATGCAATGTTACACCCAACAACACGACCAACGATGCTGCAGCAGAGGGAAATTGATAAGGAGATCCTCCAAGGCCAAATTCCTGACACAAAAACATTTGACACATCGTACCCAGCACGCATCGCAACACAACTGCTCAGACCCGTCCTCCGACCTACGGCTTTACCAGACTTCATGCCGAAACACGACGAATCGCTTTGCGGCAAGACTTTGATTGGTGGGTGATAATTTCTGCCGGCAGCCGGTGTTATGGCCTACCACCGAGTCAAAGAGCACAACGTAGATAACGGCATTAATGTTGCTGAACTGTCAAACTCAAAGATACTGCTTCTGATAGTGTGATATGCAATTACCCCGCTGGATAACCTACAGTAGCATCAAGAGCGGTTAAAATGTCGGTGTGTCAAAAGTAAGTATAAATCATAGTGTAGTGCTTTAAAAATTCACTACCTATCACTGCGAGTGGTTTAGGAATACTAAAAATCTTAATAAACTACGAACACGGATATTCAAAGAGGTACAACTCTAAACAGCATATTCACCTTTACGTTAAGTTTCTAAAAGATCCAGTAGTATTTCTTTTCTCACAGTCGAGAGATAAAGGATGTAATTTATACAAAGGCAGAGCACTAGTTTGGAAGACGCAACAACTAGCGCCCCCTACGTCTCCCCCCGGAGGCTTCTCGCACATAAATCGCGGATACTGCCCTCTGCGGTGCTCGGGTAACTACCACCATTTATTTGCAGCATCTCTGATTACACACCTACGTACGAAAAGTTAGCTTTAGGTATTTACTACATAATAAACTGTTCAGGGCATCCAATTGATAGACCAATATTACAAAGAAATGTTATGGTCAAATAGAAAGTCACTTTCTCTTTTACTATGTCCCTTTGTATGATTAAATCATTAAAACTTCGCAACGCATTTTGATGAGGTTTTTTAATAGAGTGATTAAAGGGGAAGGTTTATAGTATAATATCATCCATTAAATTTTTAAGAAATACTATTATTTTTGAGGTTTATAATGTGATGTCGTAAATAATTACATTTTCTCCGCGTTTGCAGTGAGACGCAGGCTGAACCCTACAATATTTATCAAAATAATGTATTTAATATTGTACACATTAAAAAGGTCTACAAAAAAGTCCACGATTGTATGTCTATCTCTTATGGATAGCCTACAATAACATTTTTTGTCACTTACTTTTTACGACAAATCTTGCTAATTTTCGAAGCGATTTTAACCAATACAGCATTACTCCTTATCCAACAATTTAATACCTTAAATGAATTATTGATTTCATATAGATCTTTATTACCGTTTAGGTACAGTATATAATTTAAATGAATATTTTTGAAGATATTACAAATTTAAAGATTGCGGGCAGGATCGACCAGCCGAGGCGGCAGGTGCGGCGGTGGTCCGCTATGTTTTTTATACGTTCACGGTGTTTCTGTAGTGTAGGTATTTAATATCAGCATTGTTCCCGTGCGAAGCCGGGGCGGGAAGCTAGTAACATATAAAATATTGATCATCGTTTTTATTTTTAATCAAATTCGATTCGAATAAAACACACCCACGATACTTTCAATCATCATACGAAGGATTCGGAAAGAAAATTCTCATCTATTGCTTTGTTACTTTGGTTGAAAAAATTCGTCTGCTTGACAATGTAAATGACTCAAAGGATATTGTATTATTTTGAGTGTCTTAATGTCTTACGCAATTTCCCGGCAGTTAGGTAAGCTGTTCTAATAAAGCTGTCTGTTTCATGTTAAGAAGTCAATGAAACAAAGAACATAATTGTCATAACCAGGATCTTAGCTTGTCCAAACTTATGTATGCTTTTGGACAAACAGGTAGCAACGGGACATTTTGGTACTAACTTTTCCTAACATAATTAAGCCTGGATGGGGGATTTCTATTTTTTTTTTAATATTTAATACTTTTAGCATTTATTACATTTTATAAAACACATTTGAATTTTTAATTTTTATTTTGTCACAACACATTTTTGTCAGTAAGGCTGAGTGCTACTACCGGCTTTGCAGATTATGATATTCCAAAAAATAATAAATCTACCTGGACACGTTAATCATATTCGCCAAACCGAAAATACTTAGCATTTACTTTGTAGAATCTTGGTCTAATTCTGCAGATGTAAATAAAACAGGGCAATTCATAGCTGCCCAATTATTTGAGAAATAAAATGACAGCAAAGCATAGTTAATGTTTGAGTATATTATACTGTTAAATAACAGCTTTTAATCAAACACCATTTTGAAACTGATTTCGTTTGGATAACTCACTTGGCTAATTTTACAATAACCTCTTATACGCCATTCTAATTCAGTTCGTAGGTAAGTTCACCCTTTTCAGTTTTCGTATAAAAATAACCATTACCTACGATCTTAACAAACACGAATATACAAAACACGTTCAAATAGCTTACCGAAACGGATAAAAACCTACTTTAAATTTCGAGGTTTTTTACTATTAAATAGTGATTAATAACAAAATGCGTCCTTGTTTGTCCTCCAACTGAAGTTGACCTTTCAGAATGGAACGTGCAAATAGAGAGCGGTTGGTTGACTCAGCTCTTGATTCCCCGTGTTGCAAATGCAGGCGGCTCTCTCAACATTTAGCCCCTGACCCGGATATGGAGAAAAATTAAATCCTTATTGATGGTTTGTAATGTAATAGACGAATCATTCGAAACTAAACACGAGTTTTCATTGTTCTAGGAGAAAAAGGCTTCGCTTTCTTTTTTAATTTCGATATTGCCACCAATCCATTGTCTTGGGAGTCATTTTTATGAATTGTAGATAATATATTATGTAAATTACATTATTTTTTCGATGACATATATTTTATTAGATATTTTACCACTGAATGTAAATGAAACTATTTAATAATTTATGCACAACACTATTTTAACGATGTATAACCATTTAAATTGTTCTTATTTTGAATTTGTTCTTTGTTGGATATTAACATGTAACTATTTAACATTTTACAAAATACAAACTCACAAAAAATAATACTTACAGGTTATCAAATATTCAACATACTACATTTACATGTAAATATTATTGCTACCCCACTCATCCACAATGAATATCAACATTATCCTGATCTCTCACGACATATTAATATTTATTTGATGCTGAATTTATCGTTACAAAATTCAATTTAGTCGACGACAGTCGAACGTCCTTAATCTATGCACAGAAGGTTCTTTTATTTGATGGGCTCTTTGGGATACCGTGTCCCTGTGAACGAAGGGGCAAAGTATGGACATGCTTTATGTTATAAGAATGTTTCTTTTTTTTAGGCACTGTCGTTATTTTAACAAAATTCACAATCTAAGACTGTGAAAGCCGAAGTCTTAATTTGTCAAAAATACATTTTCTTCTGCTTCAGCCTGTAGAGGTACACTGCAGGACAAAGGCTCCTCCGAGGTTTTCCACAATGACCGGTCTTGTGCTGCCCGCATCCATTGGCTTCCCTCGAACTTCACCAGGTCATCGGTCCACCTCGTTAGAGGCCTCGTTACGCTGCGTCTTCCGGTACGCGGCCGACACTCCAGAACCTTACTGCCTCATCGGTCATCGGTTCTCCGAACCCTTGTTCTGTGCACCATCCACTGCCACTTAATTTTAGCGACTCGAAGAGCATGTCGGTGACTTTGGTTCTTCTGCGGATCTCCTCATTTCTGATTCGATCGCAGAGAAACTCCAATCATAGGTTCTTTCCATTGTCTTTTATGTGGCTTTCGTATGAAGCCCATTGTGAGCGACCACGTTTTCTCTTTCCGTATGGCAACACACACTGGTCAAAGACTATAGTCTTGAGACACTGTAGTACCTTCGACGAGAAGATGTAGCGTAGCTTCCCGAACGCTGCCCAGCCGAGCTGGATTCTACATAAAAATACATCTAAAATGAATTTTACGAGTTTTTTTTTTACTTTGTTTCCTGCTGAGATGAAATAGTACGTTTTAATCACGAAAATTGGCTTAACTATGCTGTATGTGTCATTTAGAAATACCTAATACCTTTTGTGGGCTTTTTTTTGTAAAAAACGACTGCGACTAGGTTATATTAATTACTGTAACTGACTGTATTGTAAGATGTGTATTCACATGTCGTAGAAATGAATCTATCGTCTGAAAGTTTCACAAAATAAGTAATCTGATTAAGTATTCATATTTTTCCCAAACTTAAAATACATAATGTATAAGTAGGTATGTATTTATTTTGCCGAGGGAACTTTCCTCAGGTAAGACTCATGTTTTTATTTTTTGTTATAAATAGTATCAAAGCGAATAAATACGTAAGGATTATTTTTAAAGAATATTATTATATCAATTAAGACTTCTTATATATGCGCCTGATGCCTTTAGTATTACAGACAGAAATAATGTAAGTAGGTTACTCATTACCTAATAATATCATAGATACATTATTAACTTTTCTAAATACCTAATCAAATGTATATCTAAATAAACTCAATGTTAATATTTAAGTTCTAGAAAGTACCTATTGTTAGTTTATCTTTGAGTTTGATTAACCCTTTCAAATAATCTAATTAAATTCATAATATAAAGCAACTGTATGTAAAGATCGTATCTCTCATAAACCAACGTTGAATATTCATCACATTTAGATAGCAGAGGCCGATAGACCCACATCAGAAAAACATCAAAAATGCATCAAGCGGAAATATTCGTCGACATTGTAGAAACAATATTGCGTCTTACGCCCCACATTGGGTTAGCCTGGGACTTAGCTGTAATTCAAAACTTAGCAATAGGCAATATTACCCTGTAATAATGGTAAAACCTAGTTAGTTATTCATAATATTAGATAGACATCTATCATTAATTTTAATGTCATGTTCATACAGCGACCATTTTATTTTAGCCCCAGCAATTAACTCCGCTTCACCACGAATATTTTACAAAACACGCTAGAAACTGCATTCACATTTCCCATGTAAACATTCATGAAATTGCTCACAATAAAATATCGTCCTAACTCTCGGCTCTCATTTACATGGTAACATTTATAACACAATGAGGGAAAATAAAATTAATTTTATGAAAAACATAACTTTGGCGAATTCGTTAAGGGCGAACAAATTGCCAGGCCCGGGCCGCGACGTGACAACGAGCGTTCAGTCACAGTTAATGAGAGGTCACCGCAGACGCGACGTGAAGCCCCCCTCCCTCGCCTTATTTGCTACCATATTGTTTGAAATGGCGACCCGTCTGCCCCTCTGAAATATTATCGGCACTTCGCCAACTTTTTAATTATGATCCCTAAGGCAAGGTGTGATTTTCCATCTTTTAACGACTCCTAATGTTGGGTTTCAATAATAATCCATCAAGAAGATCTAAACATTTATATTCTTTTTACTTGAACAGTTATAATTCAGCTTTAACCACATTAAAAAATTACTAATAGTCAAAGGAGTTAAAAAAACTCATCACGAAGTGGCAAAAAAGGCGGACAGCATTTCCACGTTATATGGGAAATGTAGATTTTTTGGGCATGAAATAGGCCAGTCCTCTAGTCACTTATATTCTTGAACTACATAAACAAAACTGTTTAGGACCCATTTTGCAATCTACAACTAACACAACATGGTGTAGCTTGGTGAAATGTTGTATTTTTAATCATACAGAATCCGTTTTATTATCTGTTTTGAATAAGTATTCATGTTTCTCCTCTCAATATTGTTTCGCAGAGCAGCATACACAATATCATCCCGACGGCGGTCTACTATTCAAAGCATTCTCTACGAAACACGTGTGCACGCCCCAATGATTATTACTTCTTATACAGATTCGTATAAGTTGGGTGTACTCGAGGTCTGAGCAAATCTCATGTCGAACGTAAACGAACTTGTTCATAAACCGTTGCAGTTTTCCAATATACGAAAACTCTACTCAAGATTGTAGCGAGGATTAAGTATATTGGTTTGAATTTATAAGTAAGGTTACATCTTACCTTCAAACTTGTGTACAGGCCGCAGCATTCACGTAATTCCCACCCCGCATAGGTCAGATAAGCAAAACACTTGAGTAATAGTCTCAAGCAGATACCTATCTGTAAATCTTGTACACAATGTGGCGAGAGGGTTGATAAACTAATATTAACAAGCACGTATCACAAACCGCAAGATCATGAAAATTTAGCCCGATCCCTCTCGGCATGGCATGGATAACTTCCATGTTTGGCCTCCATACATTATTTATTACATTAGGTTATACCTTGTTTACATTGGCTGCCTTTTGGCAAACTACCTAACCCACCGCAGCTAATACGGACAAATTAATTTCCATTCAGTGTTTACCTATTGATGTGCCATGTAATTTGTGTCAATGCTCCTTTGTGCATTACTAACGATGTTGAATGCTTATGCTTTGCTTACATTGATGCCAAGATGCTTGAGGTCTCGTTTGAAGAATAAGAATTATCTTATACCTCTTACCAACTACATACATAAACAAAAATAAGGTATAATACCTTAACTATAAAACACGGACGTACGGAGGACGGGTTTGAGCAGTTGTGTTGCGATGTGTGCCGAGTACGATGCGCCAAGTGTTGTTGTGTCGGGAGTTTGGTTTTGGAGGGTCTCCAGATCATTCTCCCTCTGGCGCAGCATCGTTGGTCGTGTTGTTGGATTTAACATTACACCACCTCGCTCAACTGCCGTCTTCTTTCCTATTCACTAAGTTTTTTAAGTGAATGGGTTTAATAAACTAGCGCGGTTTATCATCAACGATTGCATCACTGCTTACCATCAGACGGGATTGCAGTCAAGCGCTAGTTTATAATAATTAAAAAATAAACTATAAAACAGTTTTTCAATCGGTCGGCTCCTAGTCTAACCGGATGCAGCTGAATACTATTACATTTCATGGATAAACTGCCTATCTGACCCAAAACCCAGTAACTGGGTATCACGATACTCCCTGACAAGACTGGATGTCAGACGTTCAGGCTTACGACGACACGTAACTACTTGCAAATATCCAAGAATGTCACCGAGGACCAACGGCATTATATTCTATCTGAGATATAGAGGGGCGTTGGTATTTAGTGAAGCTCACCCATCTAGGAACCGACCGCGGCAAGTGTAGCATAACCTGATCGATGGACCCGTGCGATTGTTGCCACTTAGTCACTAGTTACAGTATATGTAGCATCTTATAAAAGATTAAGTATTTCATCTTCTACACACACTTAAGTAAGATGTAGATAAAAATGCAATTCAAGCTGTGAAAAACTTCGCTTTCATCGCTTAGAGGAAAAACGTGGACGCGTTTAGCGAACAACGCCCATTGCACTTTTATAGCTGTTTACACACGATTAAACCAACACACATTTAGAGATAAAGCTTTTCGATGTAAACTGTCTTTAAACATAAATGTAGGTACAGTTTAATACGTAAAATCTTTCAGCTGTAACTAAAACACTCGTATTATTTTACCGCTATATTTTTATGAAAAGGACTATTATATGAAAAGGTTTTTTAGTAAGTTGGATTTTTGTCGTTTTATAGGTATCATCTTTCCCATGTTTTATGTGTTTTTTTTTTCATTTGTCATGACAATTTTTCGTGTATTATTTTACTAACCAGTTAGGCACGCACAAACAATAATTAGATCAAATACTGACCACATAATAAATAATCACGTCGATTCTTTACTTCTAAGAAAGAATACGCTCGAAGTACATAATTCGGGAGTTGGATTAAGTCGAAGCTGAAAGTGGTGAACTATGTACCTATGCAAAGTTTTATCAAAATACTTTAGTCGTTTTTGATTTATTTAGTAACAAACTTTCACTATTATAATATTAATGTGATATAATTAGCATTGTGAATCAAAATAACATTATTTCATGTACCTATGATAACAGCAAAGATATAAATATGAAAATTTAGCTTGTAAATCATTTCAGTAACGAACACGGTTAGTTCTAAATAGACCAATACGTATAATTTAGAGGGTCGTATGAAGTGATTAAAGTAACATTTCCAACTAGTTGTTGGTGTTGGGGAGAATTATAATGTTGTTATCGGTCAAAACAGCGGACTGCAAATTACTACCAAATTGGTGACATAACTTCGCGGAACTGGTTCAAGTTCAAAAGGGCAATTATAATCGCGTGAACTTCAATTAGTTCAGATCATTACGAGGTGCAATTACATTGGAGCTTAGTCGGTTTAAAATGAACTTAATAACCTTATATTTTCCACATCATAATTCCAGGATTATAAGACTAATTATAATCCTTGTATTATGTATCTATTGTCCATTTTTCCACTTACTGCACAGTGACTTCTTCTTTGGAGTTTTACTAATATGCGAATTACTGTAAGTAACAAAATAGTTCTGCATCTGACACCTGTCAGTGGAATAATATACATACATAGTAGAAAGTAATAAAAATAAATACACCAAACACGTGCCTACATCGCTTGTATGAAACTGTCAGGTCTCAAGAATGCATCTCCCGTCGGCCGCATTCTAACCAAATAAACCATTTATAGTAACTGAAAAATTATTCGATGCACAGGGTTTAATGAAAAATAAGGAACAAATCAAAGAATAGCAAAAGGTTCCCAGGACACATTTTATTTTAATTTATTAGAGTGTTGTTTCCCATCGACACGCAGTCACCGTTCCTTTCACAAAAACAAAAGGTATTTTATTTATCATATTTCTTCGTGGCAACCGAGGCAACGGGAATATTTCACTTGCTAAATACAATACTCCTGTAATGTACACTTTTATGTATTTACAAAACAAAGCTGGGAAACTAAGGCCACGAACAAGGCAGCATTAAATTTATGTAGGAGTGAGGAGGTAAAACTCGTAAAAGTGCCTCATATGTCAATACCTTTTGAAATACGGTAATGGAAATACGAAATAAAACAGAAAGCAAAGTATGATTAGTGAGTGCCATATGTCCCATTGGCGCACTTTACGGCGCGCGCTCCTGCAATATCAATTTCAATACGATATATATTTAAATTTTCAACTCTATGGATATATCGTGTAAAAGAAGTTAGTTTTACGAGTTCTCAGTTTAAATACTCTGTCATATGGGTACTAGTGTTTAAAAAGTTAATCCTATCTCGAATAAACAGTTATATTTTTAATAGAAAAAGAATTTCCATGCCCGCTTTAAAGGACGTGTTAAAACCAAATTAATTTTAGAAAACAAATGCTTAAAATACATGATAAAAAACTTATTCTCACAATACCATAAATTCTAAACAAGCGTATTAATAAATTGTTATTGTTTCAGGAATGAAAATGGATTAGTAGATTTCTCAAAAGCTTACAGTGACTGTGTTCGTTGGAAACAAACGAGGCTCCAAGTGCGGGCCGACCACAAATGTAATCGAATAGGAAATAGGAAATGTCTAGTTACTGTTATCTGCTGCTTCAATCTGTTTGATCACGCAGGAATGAAGACATTTATAAAACAATATTGCTTTTATTTACATAGAGCAAGGAAATACGTAAGCTGGTATTGAATATTAGCCAGAAGGAAATCAACAGGCGACCTTGCTAAATGTATGATCCTTTAGCAAGAACGCCTGTTGATATCATTTACCACATTTGACAACTGAGACAAAATTTTAGGACAGCAACTCAAGACCAGGGTGGTCTTGAGTTGCTGTCCTCAAATTTTGTTTTGGTTGCGTATCAATCGTAATCTGAATCATTTTGAGAGTTATTGCTTTATATGTTCGATAAGTGTGTCTATTCAACCACGTATATAAGTCAAGAAATGTTGTTGAACTGTCAAAATGAAAGCCACTCACCAGCCAGTCAGCTGTATGGCACTGTATGTAGAATAGGCATACAGCATGTTAATCCGCTTTGTGAATGTATGAGCTTGAATTATTAAAAAAATGCTAAATAAAGCTATAACGTGTGTGTTACAAAATGATACTACAGAAGGTAACAGTTTTAATCGAATATTAATAGTGGACCAGAATATAATTTAAAGTTTACTCTTTCATGCATTTTAAACATATTCATATCAATTTTTACAAAGCCACGCATGATATTGATCTACCATCGCCATATTACCCGGACGGGCGAGAAAAGACGCTTGATCAAGCGACCGCAGGCTACCCACAAAATTCAAAAGCCTTGCAAAAACAGATAATCTGTCGAGCGAGCTTTATCATAGTCCCATTGCTGAGAAAGGATTGAGCGTCATCACCACGCTTGCTCAATGCGGGGTTTCCTCAAAATGTTTTCCTTCACCTTGTAACCAGTTATTGGTGTCCATGATATACTTAGAAAGTACATATCATTTAGAAAAGTAACATTGGTACTTGCCTGACCTGGAATCGAACCCGCACACTCATACTTGAGAGGCTGGTTTAACCACTAGGCCATCACGTCTGACAAACAAGAAATAAAGAATCGGTAATTAATAGGAGATATATACTTGCGATTACATAATTCAATGGTTTAGACTTTAATGAAACCATGTAACATATCTGTTACTGTTTTTTTCTTAACGTAAATGCAATGCAAACGCTACAGGGGGAAATCGGGGAGGCGTGTGATCACGGACGTAACCGCGGCGGTGGCCGTTCGGTGCTCAGGTGAGATTAAAAGTCCGGAGCAGTTGTTTGCGGTAGTATGGGGTCGGCGCTCAATGCACATGCACTCGCAACACTGACGCCAGTGCTCGCTATGATTAATGTGCACACCATTCACCTACAAATAAATGTAGCCCACACCAGGGATATATTGCGCCATAATTTCAGGTTTCATATTCATTTGTCCGTTTTGCGCTAGATCAAAGCGAATGCTTTTGCGTCGGGCGCGGGATTGCTATGTGTTTTATCATATAGATCTGGTGCTTAGTAATGGTATTAGTTCTCTGTAATGGTTGAGGTATTTAACTTTATTAAATTGTGATGTTGCTTACGAGGCTAATCGATTGAAGAAGTTACAACGATTTAACAGCAATAGTTTTCATTACAAATAAATATTTTTTTTTATATAATTTAATCATTATTCTTCATTCCTCTATAGTAGCATAATCAGCCATTAATGTTTCTACTGCTGCGATACAGAACCTCTTCTCTGTGAGTGAAAATAAGCTATAAATATACCACACGTGCCCAGTATTACCCATTGTGTGTGTTAAACTGTTATACTTCACTTATAAGCAAAATTAATGATAAGCATGGCGATGTTCAATCAATTAAAATATCTATGACGAGTATCTACGCTTATGTTGTTGACACCGCTACTATCCGGACGAAACATACTTTCTTCTCTCTTTTACACCGCGTACATCGATGTACTGGAACGATTAGCCCTAGCGTTCTTCTTTCCTTCTTATTTTAGTGTATTCAAGACTAGAGTGAACGGGCTCTTAATAAACTAGTGCGCTTCATCATCAACAATTGCATTACTGCTTACCATCAGGTGGGATCGCTACAAGCAATAGTTTATGACGTTAAAAAATGTACGAAAAGCACGACATGATCACGACGTATCTTTGATTATAAATGCAACATGTAGTTGTAGTTCCAATCAAGATAATCATAGTTAACTAAGTAAGTTATACTAAGGTAGTTAGTACAAGCGCTCGGCGAGGGTTCTCAAGGTGGCGCTGAGATTTATCGCAGTAGGCTTCGACCACAAACGGGCGCACGCGGCAAGGCTGAGCTGCCGCGCCTAACTGACTGATGCCTAACATTTGTTTCGGCTGATTTACTTTACAGACACACGTTTGCACGACACTGATTTGTTATGTTTATTTTTAATGCCTCCTGATTACATCAATAATAAACTTACCAGAGAAACAAATGTATTGAAGGTCATGTCAAATTGCAATCACAATTTCATCTCAGCGACAATAAAACTTACAAACTTATGAAATAATGTAGAGAAATAAGAGTATTTTTCGACAAATTAAATCCGACATTAAAATGCTAACGTTGATAAAAAAACAGTGGAATTGTTCCTCTGAATTCCGTAGAGTATCCAAGGATGTATCAAAACCTTTGATTACCTACAGTATACGTAGTACTTGTAACTTTATTACTGTGCCACGAAGGTTCGAGGTCACACAGACACGTGTTTGACCCACGTGTCTCCTGATCGGTCGGTTAGTGTCGATCAGATTCATCAATAACCAAAACCAATAATTATAGAAGATAAATGTTAAGTTGCGTGTTCTACGGGATACGTCACAAAAAGTAGAAGAGCCAACAAAACAGACAGGCATGCAGGGATTAAACATGCACTAGATAGAAGAAGGAGCTGGTCTATATCTACATTAATCTATAAAGCTGAATAATTTGTGTGTTTGTTTGAACGCGCTAATTTCAGGAGCTGCTGGTCCAATTTGAAAATTTTTTTTTGCGTTGGATAGCTCATTGATCTTGGAAAGCTGTAGGCTATATAACACAACGCTGCGACCAGCGGTCACCCTGCGGTGCCGTTTTGACCCGCGGGTCCGCGGTGCCGCTTCGAACGGAACTTCGAACGAAAGCGGAAAGAGTTGTAGCCAGAGCCAGACGAGACCACTTGCAACTGCTCTACGAAATGTTGGAATCGTCTGAGGGGCAAAAACCTATTTACAAGTTGGCACGTTCCAGGCGGCATAGGATATACAAGTGCCGTTGTGTAAAAGACCCTACTGGCAACCTGCTATGTGAGGACCTCGCGGTGAAGGAGAGATAGCGCTCGTACTTCCACGAGCTGCTGAATAAGCAGCACCAAGAGGTGCAGACACCGGAACTACCTCCAAATCTTGGATTAGTGTCCCCGATAATGCCTAAGGAAGTCCCAACGGCTCTTCATTGCATAGCGAATCGGATAGCTGTCGAAGCTGACGGAGTTTCATTGAGGCCTGGAAGACGATGGGTCCTCGCGGTGAAGGCACGTTAACTAACCTTCTAAGCCACGTGCTCCTGGCCAGTGCCATATTATCCGTAAGGCACTTTACGCCAGTGCCTAGGGCCCCACAAAAAAGAAAAAAAGAAGGGGATTGTTGTTATGAAACCACGGTAAAGGTGTTTTTTTTTTCAACTTATAAGGTATAAGCCCCATTATTGATACTATAAGAGTGGAGGTGAATGTCTGAACTTTTTAATTGTATTGAAATTAATCTAATTATTTTTTGTATATGACACTTTTATTAATTTATTAAGTTGTATAATTTAATTTTTATACTAAAATAATCGCTTATTAAATGACAAATATATTCTCATATTTCTAGATATGCAGAAGGCATTCGACTATGTCCCTCGTGGGTTGATCTGGTAGGCACTGAGGTCCAAAGGGGTACCAGAAGCCTATGTTGACATTATTCGAGACATGTACGTCAATTCTGATTCAATTGTTAGGACCGCTGTTGGCGACACTAAACCCTTCCTGATCATCGTCGTTTCCATCCGTCCTTTGTCCGTTTCTGTTCAGCGTAATATTAGACGTCCTGTCGAACAGCATCAAGGATTCACATGAGCAACCACCCTGGTTGCTCATGTATGCTGACAATATCGCGCTGGCGGACACGGACAGGGAACGGTTGGTGCGGCGTGTAAATGCGTGAAAGGACTCGCTCGAGAACGGAGGTCTGAAACTCAATGTGGCGAGGACCGTACATGGCCAGCAACACGACGGACCCCATGTCTGTGGGCATACGTGGAGACATGGTCGAGTCCACAGACCGGTTTATATACTTGGGGTCTGTGCTTCACGCGTCCGGCGACATTGATTGCGACGTCAGGGCACGCATTTCCGCAGCTTGAGCAAAAGGGCGTGAGGTGACGATTGTCATTTGTGACACCAAAATGCCGGTTAAGCTTAAGGGACAGATCTATAAGATCATCATTAGACCTGTTCTTCTATATGGCAGTGAACCATGGTCTGTGCTTGAGCGACACAAGCAGGAGCTGCATGTCACGGATAGCATATTCATATGCTACGGTGGATGTGTGGAGTTACCCGGAACGACCGCATCAGAAACTCCCGCATTCGGGGCAGTCTTCGTGTCCGTGACATAGCAGACAAACTGCAGGAGGGTCGCCTACGCTGGTGCGGTCACATTTTACAAAAATCGGCACGTTAAGTGGGTAACAAATGTCTTACCATGGCGCCTCCGCCAGGCCGGAACAAGCGGGGTAGACCAATGAAATGCGTGCCAACAATCTCTCACCACAGGATGCTTAAGATCGCGCGAAATGGAGGAGTATGTGTAGGAAAGCGGACCCCGGGCTCCAACGCGAAAGCCGCGGGTGCAACCGGGATAAACGCCGAGATGATGATGATGATGAAGATAACGCTAGGACCGATAGGAGCGAAGCATATAAAATTAAATATTAATTCTTATCTAAATAAATTCATCATTATCATCATCATTTCAGCCGAAAGAGATCCACTGCTGGACATATGCCTCCAAAGATCTGCACCACGAACGGTCTTGCGTCTCCCGCATCCAGCGGTTTCACGCGATATTCACTAGGTCGTCGGTCCACCTTGTCCACCTTGCAGCGTGGGTAGGCCACCCACGCTGCGTTTTCCGGTACGTGGTCGCCATTCAAGAACCCGCCGGTCCTACGGGCAATGTGCCCGGCCCACTGTCACTTTAGTGTTGCGATTGCTTCGGGCTATGTCGGTTACTCTCGTTTTTTTGCGCATCTTCTCACTCCTGATTCTATCGCGCAGTGAAACCCCACCAACACCAGGCATAACAAAGCTGCCGGGGACTAGGGGCCTGGGCAGTGTTGTTTGCATCATTAGGGGGGTTTGCCATTATTTCCAGGCTTGACTATTCCACAGGAGAAGCGCTGCTGCCCCTGAGAGTTCCCTTAGTCGCCTCTTACGACCCCACGGGAGGATATGGGTTAGTACTATTCTCAGCCCGATACCACACTAAATATTAAATTGTGAACAAAATTGACCTTTTTTTTTTTGTTCTCGATGGGAAATCATCAAATGGCGTGTCAAACCTTTACTGACTAAAACTCACCCATGTTCCTTCACTTGTGTATGTACCAGGGCCACGGATTCCTTTTTTAACCAACCTGCAACCCTGATCCAGGAGGCATCGGGCTTCATGGACCCGTCACGATGTGCTGACATCTCTTTGAGGCTCCCGTGTAACGCAACGCGCTGTCGACCTGGGCTTGGTCCTTTCCGGGCGGCGAGTTACCCACTGCTTGATGCACGCATGCCCGCACCTACGGTGGCCGGGAGTTCGATGTTGTCTCCCGACCAGGGCGTCTGATGCGGTAGCTAGAGGGATGAGGGTGCTGGGATTCCCGCTCCCTCACGCGCTCTGCCTCCTCCTTTGCCAGCATTATTACTTCGCAGAAGGAGTTGTCGGCCTTCCATGCACTCTTGCTCCGGACGATGGCCTGGAACAGGGTTGGACGCGAGAGATCGGCGCCCGAATACAGATTACGATCGATTACAGACACTGTACCTTCGACTTAGACCTTGGACTTGGACCTTGGACTTGGACCTTGGATTTGGACCTTGGATTTGGCCTTGGACTTGGACTTGGACTTGCCACCCGCCTAGCCACTGCCAAAACACTGTCAGAAAATCTGTAGTCAATGTTATTGTGTGAATTACTTGAGTTCCCTGTACGTCTCATTTGGTCTTACTCTAAAGCTTGATGATATAATACAGCCCAACAAACGATTCAGTGAAAGGATAACTCCAATATATAATATCATGGGTATAAAATTCGGCAGTTCGCGTTCACCTAAGACAAAGTTTTCATTAGGAGCGAGCGTAAGTTTGCGGTGAGTGTGCGAGCGGGAACGCTTGGCACGATGCTGATAACACAACAAACAACTTGTTACAAACGTGTTTAGTTTTAGTTATTGCTTCGAGTTCGACGCTTTAACTCATTGCTCTAATAATGAAGAGGGTAGGCAGTAATTAAGCTCGGTTTTGTACGAGCTGTTTGAGCGGTGATGATGTTATTTGAGGTGTGTTTAAGTCTATATTTGAGTTTATTAAATGTGCTGAAAGGCAAATGATATAATATATTTGCGTCAAACTATTATAACGGTATTAAGATGAAAGCAGTATTTATGCAATAAAATTTAGAACGCACATATCTACAGAAGTTTGACATATCACAAAAAATGTGCTAGCGGGAATTAATGAAAATAGATACAAGCTGCAGAGTTTAGATTTTACAGAAAAACCCTATAGCGTAAGCTACAGGCAGATATGAAATGCAAAGGAAGCCCCGTTAGTAATGACTAGTGTTTATTTTTAATCCGTCACAGAGCCCGTGCAGTGATGAATTTTTACACAAGGCCTCGTCAAAGTGATACAAGATTAAATTACGTGCGGGCGCGTGGACTGGTATTCGGATTCAGGCCAGTCTAACAAATTCTTGTTGTTTTTTTATATCGTACATTCGTTTGCCGGATGTCAAACAGATCTGTAAACCGAAATCAAATTGGGAAATTTGTGCGGATTGGAATTTGTGGAAAACGTCAGTTACCTGTATTGGCGATTTAGGTGTGGGTAAATTCATTTTTTATGAGAATGAGATTGCCAATTTGAGTGCTAAAAGTTTGGGACTTGTTTACTTGTGCTACAGGTACAAATATAGTCAAAAAGCAACGTTTTTCCTGTATTTATAAAAACGAAACAACATTAGCACACGTTGAAAGCTGTAAAACGAAAAAGGAATAACTCATACAAGTAATAAAGATACATATTAAAAAAAAATCAAGTTCGTTTAAAATCCAAACTTCCTCCAAACATCATCCACACGATAACACGAAGGTGAAACCTGGCACATTGGACGTATATTTTACAGGCCGTCTTTTGTAGTGTGTCCGTTACACCATGTTAGGTAAAGGGGCAGGAAAGGGAAGCGGTTTATCTGTACTCCGGAACTCAGGAAGACGAACGCGGGCTCCGCCGGGCTCCGTAGAATTCCTTTAGGCTTTACGTTTGTACCAAATTGCGGTTGTATTATATACGCGTATGGCGTGTGACTTTTAAAAGTGAATAGGGTTTGTTTTGAGTGTTTTGTATATATTCGTTTTTTTTTTCTTCTACTTCCAACAATAAACAATATTGGAGCCTATTCTCATCAGTTCTCATTCGTTCTAGTTCTCACATTGATTCTTCTCGCACTTTCATCCTTCATACGTGATCTTTTTTTTTCATTTTTTTTTTCATTCCATGTCCTCATTCACATCTTTTCTGGGTGGGTTGACCAGCTAATATTCATATGTAGCTATCTACCTCTGTATCTTTTTTATATGTATTTATTCTTTGGGTGCACTCAATAAGCCGGGAGCCAAAATCTTTAATCGTATTTTTTTTTTCATTTATTAGTACTTAATGTACGCTATTTTACATCAGTATATATTCGTTTATGTTAATTGGGTTGAAAATTAAAAAAAAAAAGTATTTCAAATGACATACGAAATAGCGATGTTGTTATAAAATATAGTAGTATCTTAGTATATTGTCATACAGAAAACAGAAAAGGTATATTAAAACAATTAAAGAGAATGCTTCATGCCGTCTGAATCAGCCTATGGTCGTCAAGTCAAAGCTTTAGGTACTCGCCATGATTTGCAAAAACGAGCCACAGAATGATGCTGCGGACATATTTAATTTAATATAATATACCAATTTATGATATTAGGTAGTAACCTGACACAATTTCTTTACTGAATTTCATAAAAATAAACTATTACATAAAGACATGTATGTAACGCAGCATTTTTGAATCCCTGGATTATTTCAATAACATTTTCTTTTTGAACGTTTGCCTAGTGCTCAGTTTTATTTTCTTATCTTAAGGAAATGTTTCCTTAGCTTTGTCTCCTTTACAACAAAGCGCGCACATCAGCCGTTGGTCGACCTTCAGGGAGCGATTTTAAACGAAATACTAGATTCCACCCCTGTATAACCACTTTTAAAGAATCCACCCTACTAAGAAAGAATATATAGTTATTTCTCTACATTGTACGTGTGTATTAGCTTCAGCCTGTATCGTAAATTCTGGTAAAAAGTGTCACGACTTGTGGAAGTTCAGAAACTTCGGATACTTACTGCGGCTTTTCACTTTGTCGACAATAAACTCTTCGAAATTGAATAACATACATCAAGAAGAAATAGTAATTGAATTTCAGTTCGAGAAAACTTCGCACTGGAAGGAGAAATAAATAAAAAGTGCGCATAGTGTCGTTATTATTAATATTAAAACATTTGAAGAATACATTTTGTTAAACTTGCTAGAGTGAATAAGCTCTTAATAAACTAGCGCGCTTTACTATCAACGGTCGCATCACTGCTTACCTTCAGGCGAGTTTGCGGTCAAGCGCTAGTTTAAAATTTATATAAAAAAATAAACCTTATTTTCATGATGTTTCGATATTCGAAAACGTTCACAAGTTTTCTTTGCAAGTATTTTGGGATATAACAGCAAGAATCTTCCGCTTAAAATGTCAATACAATAAAAATGAAATACTGCAAGAACATAGAATATTGTAAGCACTTGCAGCAAAATACAAAACAATAAAATACGTGGTACAGATATGTACTTTACTTTTCGTACTTATACCTACTAAGCTACGAAGGTTACGTATACTTTGTTTAGCTATCTTACTGATTACTACTGCATGTAACCCTTTATCTGCAAGCAATGTATAATGAAACGCTTTACTGACTTTTTACTCAGCTAATGACACAAAATATTCCAAAAAAACCCTCAACAACCATGTTCCTTAACACCGAACCCTAGAACAGTGAACTGCTGCAACTCTTACAAGGTGAACGTAAACGTCTGCCCGTAAGAAATACGAGAAAAGCTAATGACGCTATTTCCTTTAACCCCTACCGCACTGCAGCTACATTCCAAATATAATTTTCAAAGGTATTCGGCGTCGATAGGTAACACATAAATTTAAACGGGCGATAGTAATAGGCTAGTGTTGCTACAGCTTTGATTTAAGACTGGAGCGAACTGAAAATGCAGACGATATCCAATTGCGGATTTACGTTCCTACTATTTATTTTACGCAAGGAAGCGCTGAGCTTTTTACGTGAGATTCTTTTAATTGATTACAGGAGCAAACGAGGGTTAAAAAGTTTATTTGCCTTCATTATAAAGAAGTAAGAATTTAAGTAGTTTACAGACTAAGCAGAGAGAAAAGATATTCACTATCACCAATGTAGATATTTAAGGTTTCTATAAAACTCGTGATAAAAACTGTTGTAAGAACTCCAACGCATTCAAGATAACTTATTACAGCACGTTTCCTATGAGTATACGTTTTACATTATATCCTGTAGAAAGGTCCAGTCCCTATAGCGTCCAGCCTCTAATACAGTGAGCTCTTGGATGGTCGTAAGTGGTGTTTTGCACAACAAACAAATACTCCGTGAAATTAACTGCGCTCGCCGCGCCCCGAACATTTCGGACGCCTCGATTTCGCCGCTTAGCGAGGATATAGAACTACTAGAAAGAACAAGTCTAAAGGCTAATTATAGAAGATAAATATCACTAAGGGAAACATTTATAGTTCTCATTGTCAATAAATCATTATTTCTATATTAAATAGTTCATATACGTGAAGGGGTAAGTAATAAAAGAAAGTAATGTAGGTAATATTCCTCTTAGTAATTTGGGCAAATTTCAGTTGAACCATTTTGATTGCTATCTAAATAAACAAACGAGTTGATACTTATCTTTTAAAGTAATTTACCGCCTTATTCATAAACACTGCTTAAAGTTAACTAGTGATTAGCAATTCTTTAAACATACATTTTTGACCTTTTAACGTCACTTAACTTAAATCATCCTTTATGAATAAACACCATAGTGTTTAAAGGGTTTATACGTACGCGATGATTAAAGTTAAATAACGTTAAAAGGTCAAAAATGTATGTTTAAAGAATCGCTAATCACTAGTTAACTTTAAGCAGTTTTTATGAAAAAGGGGGATAATGTACAAATTCATATCGCTTGAAACCTAATTCATCTTTTTTGTCCTTTTTTGTGGCCCACTCATACGTACCACAATATAATAGGGATGTATGCAAGGTATGAATATCAAAAAAAAAAAATAGTCTGTCTTATAGATAAAAAAAAAATTAAGATCCATATTTTTTCTCAGTACTTTTTGGTAATAAAAACTACTGATATATAGCGTATTAAAGTTACGGAGTCCCCACTCCGAAACTTTAATACGATAATTACGTCACGCCGTGGCATATTTTGTACCACGGCGTGAAGTCGTGCGACATTTAAAATCAAAATATATTCCTAAGTATTTGAAAGAAAGAAAAAATAAAAAATATATGTTCAATATTTTTTATAAATTTTTCTGATGGACATTAAATTATTTTTTAGGATACAAGCCAATTATACCACATCAACGATAGAATGTGGGTAAGCAGCTGCTTTGTGGGAATAACAAAAGTTAGACCTGATCATGTTGGTATTAGTTTTTGCAGTCAAATCGAATCCGGCTTTTCCAGTGCCGTTGTGTCGACGCATTGTTGGATTTTCTATACAGCTACTAGTGCGAGGTCTCGCTGCGACGTGGCCTTGAAGTGGTCATTTTGAAGGCCAAATGTGATCCGTTTCTAATGAACTATTTTAATACAAACTAGTTCCCATAAGCAGATCAAAATAATGAAGTTCGTACACAGCAAAATAATGCCGTCCCATCCAGTATCTTCTTGAGATCCTTTCGAGGGCGTCTACTTATCTTGCTACTGTCGGCCAACACTTTTACAGAATCTCTTCTATGTTGTTCTCAGTAGATTTTGCCTTAAAATAAATATATTTGCAAAGACCGAGTAACTTCCTAGCAAACCTATTACGGATCACTGTTGCACAAACGGGCGTAGGCACTTCTTGAAATTGGGATCATTATGAACAGTATTTCTTCTTCCGACTATCTTTTTATAAATTCATTATTATTCCCACGTAGGCATTGGTAGAAGCAGGTAAGAAAAATACATGTGGGATCGAGTAACTCCCGACAATATCGAACTTCCGGCCACCGTAGGCGCGGGCTTGCAGGACCTCGCGTTGAGTTCCACGCGCGCCTTAAAGAGGTGTTAGCACCAGTGATGGAGTCCACAAGAACCGATGCCTGACACGGCCGCGGGATGTCCGAAAGAGATACCGTGACCTCTGGTTGGTGGCCTCTTAGTCAGTAAAAGTCTGACACGCTCTTACGCTCCGCCCAAAGCGGGAGAGGTTTTGCAGATTTCCCGTCCAAAAGAAAAGCTATTTATTGGATTCACCATCTTCGAAAACCATATCAAAACTATAAAGTATTTACGAGATAGACTTCTTTCAGCGTAATCCTACTCTTAAATATAAACAAAAGCACAAAATCTTAAATAGTTTCAAATTATTCAAATAAACCACACAAGTCTTGATTGCATCGAATAAAATGGTAACAAAGATTTGATTCCAGAGCGAGTGACAGATTAACCATTCCGATAACTTTTTCTGGATGGTACGGCCGCGTGGCGAAGAATACGACCAATGCAAATAAATTAAACCTCTCAGGGACTGACCCGTCTACCAGTTTAATTAACTTTTACCAGGCATTTTTAAATGAAAAAAAGATGGAAGGCAATATAGTTACATAATCCCAATGCTTGATGAAGGATACGTGCGACTCGAATGTAATCTGGGTACAACTGTAAAAGCTGATGCTGATGGAACATAGATTTCAGTTTTTGTAGCTCCTAAAAGAATGGTTCAGGTTTTCTTATAATCAATAAAAACTTTCAATGATAAAAATTGGGGAATAAGGCATGTGTTTTGTGTACGTATGTCAAAAAACTAGCGTAAATTAAAAAATAAAACTCGTTCTTAACCATTTGTTCGTTTATTTATTTGTGAAAGTGCCTTTTTTATGTGTCCATTTGAATGAAATGTTTTAACTTTACGAATACTTAAGCGTCTTGAAGGTTAGAGTGAATAGGCTCTTAATAAAAACTTAAAAAAATAAAATAAACTCTTTTAAACTCTTTTCTCGGTGGTAGGCCATAACATCGGCCGGCGGCAGAAGTTACCAACCACCAGACAAAGCCTTGCCGCCAAGGGATTTGTCGTGTTCGATGATGATTTGATGATGTCTGGTGAAGCCGTATGGAGGACGGGTCTGAGCAGTTGTGTTGCGATGTGTGCCGGGTACGATGCGCCTAATGTTGTTGTGTTGGGAGTTTGGACGTGGAGGGTATTCAGATCAGATCAGATCAGATCAACGATCGCATCACTGCTTACCATCAGGCGGGATTGCGGTCAAGCGCTAGTTTATAATTATTTAAAATAAATAAATAAACTACAGCGCTTTTCCACCACTACTTACTATCAAGCGGGATTGCGGTCAAGTTTAATATAAAAAAAAAACTCAGTCTGTTCCACACTAGGAACTACTCCTGTGTCGTGCGAGCGTTTACAAATATTTAAAGTCATATATACAAAGAGTTGTAACAAAACCTTACTTTACTTAATCAAAACAAATATATTATATTTCGCAAACCGATATACATTACACGAAATGTAATGAAAAATTCTAGAAAATATTGCGGGACATGTCCAAAAAATTCTTACATAAAAAAAGAATGCTTCTAATATTGCACCTGACTTCTAAATTTGACATGGGTCGTCTTGCATGTATCACCCTGACAGGACGAGTAAATTTCTGTCGCATGCCTGAATAAATAATCACGTCGTTTATGTCACAAGAAACCATTGAACACACGGATAGGCTCATGAATATTCAAGTTAAATTATCATCTTTAACATTATACGCTCATGTTAGGTAGATATTTTCTTTATCATACATCATAGAGGGATGTTTTTAAGCGTTGCCTCACTACGATTATTTTTTAACGAATATGGCATAATTCTATAACACCATTATACTATGTTTATTTGAGACTTTTTTTTTAATACTTTCACCCGCGTAGGTTTCGATATATATATTTTTTTTATGCTCCGCTCCTATTAGTTGCAGCGTGATGTATAGCTTAAAACCTTCCTGAATTAATGGGCTATCCAACGCAAACAAAGACTATCAAATCGGGCCAGTAGTTCCTGAGATTAGCGTGTTCAAACAAACAAACTCTTCAGCTTTATATATTAGTATAGATTATAAACTAGTGCTTGAACGCAATCCCGTCTGATGGTAAGCAGTGATGCAATCGATTTATGGTAAAGCGCGGTAGTTTATTTAGACTCTATTCACTCTAGCCTTAAAGACACTCAAATTTTAGTCAGACGGAAAGACCGCCGTTAATTTATCAACTGACTACTGACACTAAGAAAACATTTTTACTGAATTGATCCCCAGAGCACAGGTGCGGCAGTCGCGCTTAGCGCTTAAAAGGCTTTTGCGGTTGGCGCAGTGGCTGAGCGATCGACTGCTGCGTTTCGTGTCGCGGGTTCGATTCCCGCACGGAACAAATATTTGTATGGCCTAAAGGTAGTTGTTCCGGGTCTGGCTGTTTGTATATGTTAGTTTAAATGATTGTAATGTACCCACGATACAGGAGAAATTCCTAGTTATACTGTATATTATCCTTACTAATCTATATATATAAAAGAAAGTCGTGTTAGTTACATCATTTATAACTGAAGAACAGCTATACCAATTTGGCTGAAAATTGGTAAGGAGGTAGCTAAGAACTGGGAGAAGGACATAGGATACTTTCTATGCCGCTCCCCATCGTTCCTGTGGGAATAAATGAGCTTCTTTGTTTCGACTTTTCCCACACTTTTATGCTACCCTGGTACCTTCCACGTCAAAAAAATATGCACAATAAACCTTCTTTCATGTATTATGATTATTTGATAATGATGAATGAATGAGGTTTATTGTTTCGACTTCTCCTACACTTTTGTGCTACCCTGGTACCTTCCACGTCAAAAAAATATGCACAATAAACCTTCTTTCATGTAATTATGATTATTTGATAATGATGAATGAATGAGGTGGTTTCGACTTCTCCTACAGTTTTGTGCTACCCTGTTACCTTGCACGTCCACAAACTATGCACAATAAAACCTCTTTCATGTATTAATTATGGTGATTTGATAATGATGAATGAGTTTTTTTATTGTTTCAATTTCTCCTACACTTTTGTGCTACCCTGGTACCTTACACGTCAAAAAATATGCACAATAAACCTTCTTTCATGTATTACGATTATTTGATAATGATGAAAATGAGGTTTATTGTTTAGACTTCTCCTAAACTTTTGTGCTACCCTGGTACCTTGCACCTCCACAAAGTAGGAAACACGTGTCCAGTATTTTTAAGTTAATAATAGTATGTACAAAATTTCAAAAAGATATAATGAAAAACCACAAAGTTATAAGCTTGCTATTCTACTTGGTTGTCCCAACAAAAATATGGTCAAAGATCCGCGGGCGAGCGAGCGCGGTGCGTTGACTTCTAGGGTCAGCTGTTGCGCGCGCGCAATACTATGATGTATCGTAGGTAAGCTGCGTGACGCGCTCGGTGACTACACTGCAACAATTTCTAAATGTGTTTGGGACAAAATATAACATGGTGTAAAAATTATTGGAATCGATTCAGTTGCTTATTCACTATTTATTTATAACTCAAGAACGGCTGAACCGATTTAGCTGAATATTGGTGGGAGGTAGCTAAGAACCCGTCCCCGTCGTTCCCGTTTGACGTGACATAAGACATGGTGTAACAAAACGCAACTGACATGGAATAACAATCCAACTCATTCAAAATGTAAGTCAGAAATTCATATATCAATAATGGTATAACAAAAAGCAAATAACAGCTGAGCATATTTAAAAAAAAGTCTAACCGGTTGAAGCAATCGTTTAAAGCAAAGAATATAAATACTCTCTGCTGGTTTAAAGTTTCTAATAAAAACCCACAAAGCCAACTTCAACTTCAAAATTTCTAATATTGTATTGCTGTGCCATTTATCATCAATAAAAATATCATGCCGTGACCAAGACCATCAAATCTTTCTCGACAAAGCGGTAATGCAAGAGTAAATCGAAACATTCTGAATGAAAGCACTGAAGAAGAGCAAGAAATTGCACGTGCAGAGCGCCGTTTTAGTATGACTCGACTTCGTGGTTCTCACTCACAAGAGCAAAGGGAGGCGGCAGTCCGTGAAACTGTTCCGTTGACAATGCGAAATCGGCGAACAAACCTCAGAGATCATCATCATCATCATCAATATTTTTATCGTCCCACTGCTGGAGACAGGTCTCCTCTCATGCAGAGAAGGATTAAGCGTAATCACCACGCTTGCTCAATGCGGGGTGGCGATTTCAGACTTATAAAGTCCAGGTTTCCTCAAGATGTTTGCCTTCACCTTCAGTCATTGGTGTCCTAGATATACCTAGAGAGTACATATCACTTTAGAAAAGTTACATCGATACTTGCCTGACCTGGAATCGAACCCGCGCACTCATACAAGAGAGGCTGGTGTTTTAACCACTAGGCCACCACGACATCTCAGAGATCAACAGCTAGATAATTTACGAAGCAAAGGTAGAAATTCATAATTTCTTTCACAAGGTGCTACAATAAATAAATGACAAATAAAAAAATCATGGATTTTTTAGTTTTTCAATTAGGAACTAATTTCAATTAGAAATAATAATATTTTTTTTTTATTTACAATGTTCCTAATTGAAAAAGTAAAAATGTGATCATGTTATATTTATTGCCTGATGTATACAATTAAATGTGGCACACAGTTTAATGTAGCATCTCAAGACATTCCCGCTCTATCCCGAGTGGCGACTAGACGTGCCCGTTAAGCTGTGTGTACTTACTGATAATTCGGTGGTTTTACTTCAAACCTCAAAGCCCCTATAAGTGATTATAGTGAACACCACATTGGGGCGGAACAAAGTTCGCCGGGTCATCTTTCCCGCTCCAGGCGGAGCGGAAGGGCTGGGCATTTTACTGACTAAAACCCACCAGTGTTTCTTCACTTGCCTATGCGCCAGGGCCACGGTTCTTTTTTAACCAACCCGAAACCTTGACCCAGGTGAATCAGTCTTCGACCCCGTCACGATGTGCTGACAGCTCTTTGAGGCCCGCGTGAAACACAACGCGTCGTCGACTCGAGCCTCGTCCTTACCGGACAGCGAGCTGCCCACTGCTCACCGCCCGCTGGCCCGCGCCTCCTGTGGCGGCAGTGGCGTGAGGGTGCTGAGATTCCCGCTCCCACCACGCGCTCCGCCTATGAATTAAACTCCTCGCTTTAAATTAACCTGCATTTGTATTTTTTCGTTGTGACTCTTTAGCTTTCGAAGAATTGTTTGAGGTAAAACAATTGCTTGTCCTTTCAAAATAATCTTCAATTTTGTTTAGCAATCCGCACTGCGGACGTGTAGTGGTTTACGGCCCACTTCCTCTAACATAGACCTGTATCTTAACAGTGGTAACGGTTGATTATGGTTTTGCTTCCAAAGAAACAATTATTTGACGGGACAATTAGTGTAGTTAGGTTAGGATGGTTAGTGTGGGGGGCCCGAGCGCCGCCTGTAGGCGGTTGTACGTGGGAATCGTGCGGTCCATGGCCCTGTATGGGGCCCCTGTGTGAGCGATGGACCTGACGGCCGGAACACTCGCCATTCTGCGCAAGCCGCAGAGGGCGATGGCCGTCAGGGTCGTCCGCGGGTATCACACGATATCCTACGAGGCGGCTTGCGTCCTGGCCGGATCCCCGCCCTGGGACCTAGAGGCAAAAGTACTCGCGTCATTGTACCAATGGCGCGAGGAAGAGCGGACACGGGGCTCCAGTCCGGTGCAGCGACAGATCGAGCTGCGCCGAGAGGAGCTCCGTCATGTCCTGGTGGCGGACTGGCGGCAGAGGCTTATGCGCCCTACCGCCGGCCTCGCTACCGTCGAGGCGATCCGGCCAGTACTCGACGACTGGCTCGGGAGGAGGCACGGCTCCCTGTCGTTCAGGGTGACGCAGGTACTGTCGGGGCACGGCTGCTTCGGCAAGTACCTGCGTCGCTTAGGCAGAGAGCCGGACGCTCGGTGCCACCACTGCGTCCAATGCGGGGAGGACACGGCGCAGCACACGCTCTCCGAGTGTGTAGCTTGGGAGGAGCAGCGCCGTGTCCTCACAAATGAAGTAGGAGGCGACCTGACGCTGCCGGCAGTAGTGCGGAGGATGGTCGGCAGCTCAGAGTCGTGGGACGCGGTGGTGTCCTTCTGCGAGGACGTGATGTCGCAGAAGGAAGCTGCGGAACGGGAGAGGGAGATATCAACTCCCTTCCCGGGCCGCAGAAGACGCACCGGGTGCCGAGGAAGGGCGGATAACGCCCTCTTCCGCCCCCCATGAATGGGTCCAGGGGCGAGGGACATGGGGAAGTCCCCGCCCCCCTATTGATGGACCCCGAGGCGGAGGCGCGCGCGAGTGTCGGCGCGCGCCTTTGAGGTGATGCACGGGGTAGTTTAACACCCCACTACCCCGTGCAGGAGAGGAGGCCCGGACAGACCGGGCCAGCACGAGGGTGGGGCCGTGGAAGAATTTAGACTCCCGCGGCCCCACGCGCGCTCGTGATAGAAGACACACCGGGGTGGTTTTAGTCAGTAAAAGTCTGACATACCCCGTCGCCCTCCCCAGGGCGGCGGGCATCCTATGAGGATTTCCACCCCGGCAAAACAAAAAAAAAAAAAAAAAAAGGATGGTTAGTGTGATCAAGCTGCGCCGAGAGGGGCTCCGTCAGATCCTGAAGGCGGACTGGCGGCAGAGGCTTATGCCCCCTACCGCCGGCCTCGCTACCATCGAGGCGATCCGGCCAGTACTCGACGACTGGCTCGGGAGAAGGCACGCCTCCCTGTCGTTCAGGGTGACGCAGGTACTGTCGGGGCACGGCTGCTTCGGCAAGTACCTGCGTCGCTTAGGCAGGGAGCCGGACGCTCGGTGCCACCACTGCGTCCAATGCGGGGAGGACACGGCGCAGCACACGTTCTCCGTTTGTGTAGCTTGGGAAGAGCAGCGCCGTGTCCTCACAAATGAAGTAGGAGGCGACCTGACGCTGCCGGCAGTACTACGGAGGATGGTCGGTAGCGCAGAGTCGTGGGACGCGGTGGTTTCCTTCTGCGAGGACGTGATGTCGCAGAAGGAAGCTGCGGAACGGGAGAGGGAGATCTCAACTCCCTTCCCGGGCCGCAGAAGACGCGCCGGGCGCCAAGGAAGGGCGGATAACGCCCTCTTCCGCCCCCCATGAATGGGTCCAGGGGCGAGGGACATGGGGAAGTCCACGCCCCCTATTCGATGGAACCCGAGGCGGAGGCGATGCATGGGGTAGTTTAACACCCCACTGCAGCCAGTGCAAGAGACGAGGCCGGGACAGACCAGGCCAGCACGAGGGTGTGGGGTCGTGGAAGAATTTAGACTCCCGCGGCCTCACGCGCACTCGTGATAGAAGAGAGACCGGGGGGGTTTTAGGCTGACATCCATTGAGGAACTCCACCCCAAAAAAAAAAAAAAACAAAAAGGATGGTGGACTTCTGCGCTATGCGTGGCGGGTTAGATACATTCAATATTTAGAGGTTGTTCAGTCGATGATGGTTCGATGACACTGTATGGATGTATTATTATACTACCCCGTTGGCTTATTAGTTTATTTTTTACTAGCTTAGCGCCCGCGGCTTCGCCCGCGTGGAGTTCGGTTAAATCGCGTTTTTTACATTTGCCTCAGGAACATCAAATGTTTCCGAGATAAAAAGTACCCTATTATTTAATCCAGACTTTTAAATTTACGTTTGCAAAATTTCAAAGCAATCGGTTCAGTAGTTACGGCGTGAAAGCGGAACAAACAAACTCACTTTCCCATTTATAATATTACTAGCTGACCCGGCGAACTTTGTTCCGCCTTAAAGGCAATAAATATAACATGATCACATTTTTACTTTTTCAATTAGGAACATTGTAAATAAAAAAAAAAATATTATTATTTCTAATTGAAATCAGTTCCTAATTGAAAAAGTAAAAAATCCATGATTTTTTTATTTGTCATTTATTTATTGTAGCACCTTGTGAAAGAAATTATGAATTTCTACCTTTGCTTCGTAAATTATCTAGCTGTTGATCTCTGAGATGTCGTGGTGGCCTAGTGGTTAAAACACCAGCCTCTCTTGTATGAGTGCACGGGTTCGATTCCAGGTCAGGCAAGTATCGATGTAACTTTTCTAAAGTGATATGTACTCTCTAGGTATATCTAGGACACCAATGACTGAAGGTGAAGGCAAACATCTTGAGGAAACCTGGACTTTATAAGTCTGAAATCGCCACCCCGCATTGAGCAAGCGTAGTGATTACGCTTAATCCTTCTCTGCATGAGAGGAGACCTGTCTCCAGCAGTGGGACGATAAAAAGATTGATGATGATGATGATGATCTCTGAGGTTTGTTCGCCGATTTCGCATTGTCAACGGAACAGTTTCACGGACTGCCGCCTCCCTTTGCTCTTGTGAGTGAGAAGCACGAAGTCGAGTCATACTAAAACGGCGCTCTGCACGTGCAATTTCTTGCTCTTCTTCAGTGCTTTCATTCAGAATGTTTCGATTTACTCTTGCATTACCGCTTTGTCGAGAAAGATTTGATGGTCTTGGTCACGGCATGATATATTTATTGATGATAAATGGCACAGCAATACAATATTAGAAATTTTGAAGTTGAAGTTGGCTTTGTGGGTTTTTATTAGAAACTTTAAACCAGCAGAGAGTATTTATATTCTTTGCTTTAAACGATTGCTTCAACCGGTTAGACTTTTTTTTAAATATGCTCAGCTGTCATTTGCTTTTTGTTATACCATTTTTGATATATGAATTTCTGACTTACATTTTGAATGAGTTGGATTGTTATTCCATGTCAGTTGCGTTTTGTTACACCATGTCTTATGTCACGTCAAACGGGAACGACGGGGACGGGTTCTTAGCTACCTCCCACCAATATTCAGCTAAATCGGTTCAGCCGTTCTTGAGTTATAAATAAATAGTGAATAAGCAACTGAATCGATTCCAATAATTTTTACACCATGTTATATTTTGTCCCAAACACATTTAGAAATCGTTGCAGTGTAGTCACCGAGCGCGTCACGCAGCTTACCTACGATACATCATAGTATTGCGCGCGCGCAACAGCTGACCCTAGAAGTCAACGCACCGCGCTCGCTCGCCCGCGGATCTTTGACCATATTTTTGTTGGGACAACCAAGTAGAATAGCAAGCTTATAACTTTGTGGTTTTTCATTATATCTTTTTGAAATTTTGTACATACTATTATTAACTTAAAAATACTGGACACGTGTTTCCTACTTTGTGGAGGTGCAAGGTACCAGGGTAGCACAAAAGTTTAGGAGAAGTCTAAACAATAAACCTCATTTTCATCATTATCAAATAATCGTAATACATGAAAGAAGGTTTATTGTGCATATTTTTTGACGTGCAAGGTACCAGGGTAGCACAAAAGTGTAGGAGAAATTGAAACAATAAAAAAACTCATTCATCATTATCAAATCACCATAATTAATACATGAAAGAGGTTTTATTGTGCATAGTTTGTGGACGTGCAAGGTAACAGGGTAGCACAAAACTGTAGGAGAAGTCGAAACCATAAACCTCATTCATTCATCATTATCAAATAATCATAATTACATGAAAGAAGGTTTATTGTGCATATTTTTTTGACGTGGAAGGTACCAGGGTAGCACAAAAGTGTAGGAGAAGTCGAAACAAAGAAGTTCATTTATTCCCACAGGAACGATGGGGAGCGGCATAGAAAGTATCCTATGTCCTTCTCCCAGTTCTTAGCTACCTCCTTACCAATTTTCAGCCAAATTGGTATAGCCGTTCTTCAGTTATAAATGATGTAACTAACACGACTTTCTTTTATATATATAGATTAACTAGTGCTTGACTGCAATCCCGCCTGTTGGTAAGCAGTGATGTAATCGTTGATGGTAAGCGCGCTAGTTTATTAAGCCTATTCACTTAAAAAAAAACTTAGTGAATAGGAAGGAAGACGGCAGTTGAGCGAGGTGATACAATGTTAAATCCAACAACATGACCAACGATGCTGCGCTAGAGGGAGATTGATCTGGGGACCCTGCAAGACCAAACTCCCGACACAACAACATTTGGTGCATCGTACACGGCACACATCGCAACACAACTGCTCAGACCCGTCCTGCGTATGGCTTCACCAGACATCATACCGGAACACGACGAATCGCTTGGCGGCAAGACTTTGTCTGATGGGTGGTAACTTCTGCCGGTAGTCGATGTTATGGCCTACCATCGAGAAAATCATCATCCATCATCATTTGATGATTTCCCATCCCAAATAATAAAAAAGGAGTTTAATTCATTATATTTTAGTGATTCTAAGAAGACTCCAATTCCTAACATAAACATTCGCCTAAGAAATTAAAAGCTTTTATTTGTTAGTAAACAAAGCGGTATAGTGGCAAACAGAGACGTTTTGGCTAAGGCATAGTAATATATTAAGTGCTCGCACGCGACCTCGCAATAAGTCTGCCTCGCCTACTTCGCTGCTAGATAACAATTATAAATCTTACTAATACTTCTCACTGTCCACACCAGGCTATTGTTTCGAGGTTTTGATTTAAAAAAAAGAAAACAACTTTAATACCTAATATTAGAGAACATATTGCAATGATTGTGTTAAATAGTACAAAACCTATAATAAGAATTTTACTAGACAATCACGACAACTAGCAATAATGCGGCATTTTGGTCTTCAAGGTATATTATATCTTCTGTTATTTTATGAATTAGTACAGTTAAAGAAATATGTATGAAAGTAAAGATTAGGATAACGGTGTTAATAATTTTCTTCACTATGTCCATATTAATGTAACAAAGAGAATCCACTGCACCAGTTTTCATTTTAAAACATTGTTCAGTTTTTAAATTGTGGTAAATTCTCTTGAATCCAACTAAAACCTCTTTCTGGAAGTTAGTCCAAATATAAGTGCAGTACGAATTAAGGATTCTGATCAAGCTGTTCAAATAGTCAAGTTCAAGCGTTTTAGTCCGTTTATTTGCTACTAAAAAGTTGGGAGGGAGGCTATCCAAAAGTTCAGTCTCCACAATCTTGATCTTTGCCAAAGAGACTTGATTTATTTCAATCATTCGGGACAAATAAAAAGAAAAACCAATACATTTTCTTTATAGTTTATGATCGAGATGTTTTACATCGACTACTCGTCCTCTTCGATGCGACGCGTAGCAAAGTAATAAAAACTATGTTATGTTCCAAAATATTCGGCTCCGTTGTCGTGGACAGGACATCATAAAAGCATCAAGAAGCCATCAGAGGTAGTAACAGGTTGTCCCCCGCATACAACATTCTTTACATTTTTACCCATTTGTGCAAGATAAATGGTGTGTTTCGGGAGTGTGACATTACCGTAATACCGAGTAATATTATTTTAGCTAGTATAAATCTGGATAGATTAAAGTCTCATGGAAATAAAATTTCCAACAAAAAGCTTTGAATAGTCGGCTTTTAGGGAAACACTTTAAACTGAACATAGGCTGTTTCGACCCAGACACAAAATATCTTTGCCTGCCCGCGACACGGTCGGTTGACTCTCAATATTGGACACGGAAAGCAAATACTTAGAGTAACTTAAGAAAATAAAAAATAAAGATATTATCCATATAAAAAAATGAATGTTGATTTCTCAAATTAAAGGAGAATATTTAAACGTCAGAATAAGCGGTTAAACAGTCGCTAATCATTACTTAACATCGTGCAAAGTTTATAAATAAACCGCTCGATGGACAGATGAGTACATAACGAAAATATCACCCATGTTACATGCTAGCCAGAGAATGAGACAATAAATTAACCAAAGTAAGTTTCTACTATAGCACTGTTTCACTTTAAGTATAAGTTAACTATAAGTGCAACTTATATAAGTATATGTTGATTTCATATTTTAAATTTGCATATTTAAGAATATGCAAACCAAAAATCTGAAATCAAACACAGCCATCAAAATACGCCCACTAGCAAACAATCGAAACAAAACTTTCATAATAAACTCTTGAAAAACATTAATTTTATAGAGAAGTGCGAACTGTCTAGTCTAGGCGACTTGGTGCAGCGGAAGTATTGCCGCGATGACTCGGTGGGTCGACCGACACGATGCCTCCACAGAGTAAATAGACCACAGAAGGTTGGCTCCATAGAAGCAACGAAAATGTACGCTAACATTGACTTGAATGTACGCCTCTATATCTAGTGCAAATGCACATGCATCTGGCATTCATTTCAGAGAGTTCCGCGCCCGTACGAACGCGTCCATGTGTGCGTGCGCCTAAGTTTTTGCTCAATGTCCTTATTATTTGTCGTCCTCTGTGGCGTAGCGGTCAACACGCCTGCCTGCGACGTGGAGGCCCCGGGTTCGATCCCCGGCCAGGTCATAATGGAAAACGATCTTTTCCTGATTGGCCTGGGTCTTGGATGTTTATCTATATATGTATCTATTATAAATATAGTATCGTTAAGTTAGTATACCATAACACAAGTCTCGAACTTACTTTGGGGCTAGCTCAATCTGTGTGATTTGTCCATATATATTTATTTTAATGCATGAAGTCGGTCTTCTGTATCTATCTATTCGGTAACGTAACGCCCCTCACGATGTTTATATCAGTTTAAAAGGCGACTACACCGATCGGAGCGTTTCCTTTTGTGACAGCATAAAAGAATTTTCAAGGAATAACGGCTGTATTTGAATAGCAGTATAACATGTTCACGAATGCTTTTCTCCGGTTAAAAACAGCAATAGAATTTGCTCTTTTAAAATGTGCTTTGAATGTTTTTTTACAGTTAATAATTCTCACTGTCGTATTTTGTTGTTGTTTGTACTTCGCTGCACTTGCCGATAAGTATTACTTATGCTTTTGAATTGTTTAACGTTAACATTTATTTTTCTTGGACATTTATCTGCTTTTCCCTATTTTTGTTCGCAAAATAAATACGAGTGTATGTAAATACCTGAAACGAATAAACCTTATATTAGTTCACTTATCTATGGTAAGTGTTTAGGGTTCCATATGACCGAAGGAAAAAACGGAGCATTCATAAGATCCCTGGGGTGTGTTTGTCTGTCTGTCTGTCTTTCTTACTAATTTTCTCCGAAAATACTGGACCGCTCATATTGTATTATCAGCCGTGTTTACCTCTTAACAAGGACGTGTGTGACACATTGTAATAAGGTTTTTTTTTCTAATTTAAGTTTTTTTTAAGAAATTATATGAAGTATATTTATGTCCAGAGCTACTGCCGTATATTTTGTAAAAACTAAATTAGTAGTAGTTCTTTAACTGTCCGAATGAAATAAAGTAGTATTTAAAGACCATATTATCTATTCCGTGTTTTGACCCTTTAAGCTTTTATAGACTTAAAGGTTTCTATTGTAAAACTTGTCAGGTTTTTAAGTAATTTGTCAGACGTCATTAGTAACAATTTCTATTTCAAATCCAGTCTTGTCTTGTTAAATACAAAGAGCACTTATCATGCTAAGTTGTGCAGTTTGATTTAAGACAAAATAATTTGTATGTGTTTGTAACGTGTAAAATATCTGTAACAACTATTGGTGAAACTTAATTAAATAAATAAATAATTATCTAAATACAATGCGTACGAATTTACATTTCCAGTTTGTACCTATATATGGAGGACGTCTTTAAACTGTAAAGTAGCAATGTTATGTTTATTCTTGGGACACAGTATTGGCAGAAACATATTCATCGTACGGAACCCATTTCACGCGAGTTTAACTCACACCTTTCTAGTTTTTTTAAATACAGATCCCACGAAACAGTAGCAGATAATTAATTAAATAAAATGTCGTACAGTTTTAACAGACATGAATACGTGAAATAATTAAAAATTCAGCTGAAAGTTCTCTTTAACAATATTTCATTACAAAATGATGATTGGTTTTCAAAGAAAATTTCACAATTATTTGGGTGTAAGTAATTTGTAATGATCATAAACATAATTAGTTCTATTTGTTTTCAGCAAAGTAAACGACGAAGTATTTGCTCAATAAGATTATTCTACATTGAATAAAGCTTTTCTCATTGTAAATCTTTTAAGAATTGCTGTTTTTTGTCCTACGCGGACTACGAGGATTATTGTACTTGCAATAAAATGTACACAAAGCGAAACTGGGCTACAATCTTTATCAGATTTATTTAAGCACTTTAACTTCTTTCGCTATTTTTACTTCAAGGCATATTCAGAAATAAAATATTATTATCTATATATGTGTTAGAGATGAGATTGAATTCTTGTTTTCATATAATTTAGAAGCTCTTGTTATATCAACCTACATATTTTCGACAAAAAGTTTTTTCCTTATGAAAATACAATAATATTGTAACAGAATTCACTGTAAGTCTATGTATTTATTTAACTTTCCATTTCCGAAAAACAATTGATTTTTTAATAAAAAAAATACATTTAAGTACTGATAAGGTCTCCGTTCAATTCTAAAAATCAAGTTGGTATTTTTTAGGGTTCTGTTGGTACAGAATCCTAAAAAAAACCAACGTGATTTTTTTCTCGAAAGAAAAACGGAATCCTAATACCATCACTTTGTTGTCCGTCTGTTTGTCTGTCTATCAAGACTCTTTTCAATCAGGAACGCGTTGAGGTATCAAGCTTGAATTTATATGAAATAATCAGGTCTACTGTGCCTTGGAGATGTGAAAAAATCAAATTTCTAAACCAACGCAATCACGAGATATAGCTGTTTATGCTGAAAAGAGTACTTCCCGTGAAATAAGAATCGTGAAATTTGGCGCGAAGCAACATCTATAGTACAGATGAAATAAAATTTGAAATTTTATAGTAACAAATAATTTTAATACAGGTTTGTACAGGTCCCTCTGTGGGCGCGTCCGACTCGCAGTTGGTCTGTTTATTTTAACCTTTGCTTAAAATACTTGTAACGAAAATATAATTGTTGGTATTTTCAATATCAAATAGCAGCAAAAGGCTTAATTTTAATTTTCTAGCATAAGAGATAATTTCCCAAAAGAATTTTTTTCTGACCGACACTTTAATTTTCGTGTACGAAATGAATAATGTCCTCTATGAAACAACTTTATAGGAAAAAAACACGGCTTACTTATTAATTTTAATGATATAACCAAAATATCGCTGAGCACGCCACTTGGTTCGAGTGTGCTTCTTATAAAGGTCGCAGGGGTGCAAGCACAAAGTTCACCTGGAGATAATCATTGTGAGAACCCCACTTCAAATGGCACGCAAGATAAACGAGAACTCCCTTATTATTTTTACAAGTACGATGGGAAACAACAGACGTTTTTTGTTTATGTTTAGATTGCCTAGATAATTATGCTCAGTTTAAATACGCGAGCATTTGAAGGTAGATAATAATAGATTTATGTATTATATTTAATTGGAATCTTATAAATATCGGGTGGATAAAATGGAGGGAGCTCTCTGGGGTCCTATGTGATAGAAGAATGCCCATTCGCGTTAAGGGCAGAGTATACAAAGCAGCAGCAGTGCGCTTGTCTATGACATATGGTGCCGAATGCTGGCCACTAAAAAAGCAGCAAGAACATAAACTACATGTCGCAGAAATGAGAATGCTTAGATGGGCTGGTGGGATAACAATGCTGGACCACATCCAAAATATACACCTATACAGGAGAAGGTTTTGGAGAGCCGCCTAAGGTGGTACGGTCATGTCATGCGGCGATCATCAGACCACATGATAAGAAAAGTACTTGATATTGGTACCCAGCCCAGAAGACGCGGAAGACCCCGGCTTACATGAATGCCCGTTATTGACAGAGACCTAAAAAGGACGCAATTAACATCTCAGACGACCCAGGACAGAACGTCTTGGCGAAGATTGACCAGAAGGGCCGACCCCAAATAAATGGGATTAAGGTCAGGCAGAAGAGGAAGAAGATTATATTTAATTGGAACTTTGGAATATTATTTAATTGGAATTGTAGAACTGAGTGGCAGCGAACGCGGCCGCTGCGCTAAGAGGCGGGGGTCGACCCCCGTAGTACAAATATTTGTATGCATGAATATGAATATTTGAACTGGTCTGGTCTTGCCTCGGAAAGCACGTTAAGCCGTTGGTCACGGTTGCCATACAGACATCTAGTGGCAATCGTTACGGGTTGTTGGAGTCCTCAAAAGTCCAACAATTAGTCTAACTGCAATGCTTCTATATCGCCTTCGGGTTGTGGAGGTCCGACGACAGTCGCTTCACGGAAAATATGGAGTTTAGCCAAAATCAGCACTTGGCTGGTAAAGCAGACCCCAGACTCCAAAGCTGAAAAAGCTTCGGATGCGACGGGACTAACGCTGAGATGATGATGATTTAATTGGAACTTTTCTTGAATAAATTATTAGACAAAGGAACTTAGCCTTGGCGGTCTGTTGTTGGGCCTATGCCTTAAAGCTACGGATTCCTAGACGAGTGGCGACCGTCATAACACCTAACTGTTCTAATACAACTTAATGCCAAATTTAGGTGGAAATGACAGACTTTCATGACGTTATAATATGATTTAACGGCGTTTCTTTCTTTTCTTCTTTCTTTTCTTTAGAGTGAATACTACATCAACTCTTCAATGGCCTCTGTGGTCGATACCACAATTTTGCCAATAGCACGTGTAACAAATTATAGAAATTCTTTTAAAAAAATATTTTTCAATACTGGCGGATAACAGTGTCGTGGTGGCCTAGTGGTTAAAACATCAGCTTCTCAAGTATGAGTGCGCGGGTTCGATTCCAGCTCAGGCAAGTACCAATGTAACTTTTCTAAAGTTACTAGCTGACCCGGCAAACGTTGTTTTGCCATATAAATAATAAAATTTTTTTAGGGTGGACTACCCCTAACATTTAGGGGGATGAAAAATAGATGTTGGCCGATTCTCATAGATACCGGATAAGCACAAAAAATTTCATCAAAATCGGTCGAACCGTTTCGGAGGAGTTTAAGTTCGAACACCGTGACACGAGAATTTTATATATTAGATATGTACTTTCTAAGTATATCTTGGATACCAATGACTGAAGGTGAAGGAAAACATCTTGAGGAAACCTGGACTTTAAGTCTGAAATCGCCAACCCGCATTGAGCAAGCGTGGTGATTACGCTCAATCCTTCTCTGTATGAGAGGAGACCTGTGCCCAGCAGTGGGACGATAAAAAGGTTGATAATGATGATGATGATGATGAATGGCGGATATCACCAATGACAGTTGAAAAAACGGCCGCGTGAGCCGACTACTAGGAGATTTGATGCGGCGATATTTCAATGATCTTTATGAATTATTCACTGAATGCATTTTTTACTACATAAATCACGCGCTTTTATTTAGTAAACGACATTATAAATAATTTTAAAAGTCCAATGAAAAATGCGCGTGACACTCATCTTAGCTTTCCTGTCAAAATTCTCGACAGCGTTCCTAGAAAACCGCTTTTGAAAAAAAAGAAAGAGATCATTTTGAAAAGGCGTGATATAAATGTTCACTAATAACTAATACAAGACTATAAAGGTTTATTATCATTTCTATAATCAGTAATTCTTCTCCAAAACTCGTTTGGAATTAGAAATTAAATGTTTAGACGAACAGCAACGCCATTTATCAGGAAGAAAATATAGATCTAGTTTTATTCTCCAAGGATGTGTTCGAAGTTACGAGAAATATACCGTGCAGTATCCTACGTAGGTTAAACCGACCATAAATAAAGGTGCAAACATTGTAACGTGTTCGGAATTTTTAAGTAATCTTTCTTGGCTTAGCTGTTAGAAGTTTTCAAATAATACAACATTATTATGTCTGCCCATGTACGTAAGATTGTTAAAAGTTTCCGGATCAGAATTTTAATGATGATAAGATGCTTGTTTGATATAAAATTATTGATTTTGACTGCCAAATTAAATCTTTTTCACGAGTATTATAAAGTGGGCGAATACAAGTTACAAAAAAAAAAGATCTGTCATTGTGTATTCGTTCCTATGACTACATTAATTGTTACAGAGTAACCAAAGCTCACCAAGTACAAACTTTTCTTGCAAACCGTACTCGCGCAGGGAAGTGAAAACATCAGTCAGGCCAATATTGAATTATTTATAAACAGACAGTATTGAATGGAGTTAAGGAGTATTCTGACACCAGCTATTGACTGCATGCTTACGATGAGTTATGACTTCTGAATGATAGAGCCTTTTGTGTTCCCAACCTTTGTTGCTCCTTATAAATGATTCTTTACGTTTCTCAAATGGCTTTCTTATTTAATATCAGTACTTCAGAATAAGGGTTTTGATATTGCTTTATATTTACAGCATTGTCTGGTTTCACGTTCGTTTCAGCCTTTCATTACTTTTAGAGATTATTTTATTATGGAAGGTTTCTTTAGAATTCGGAAAATTAGGTTTAAAGTTTTTTTTTTAAATGATCATAGTACGACGATATTTTTTACTTCTAAAGTAAAAATTATCGTCGTCTAATGATGAAGCATGCAGATATAACAGTAAAAATAACATATATAATTTAAGAGATTGGTTGCAAAAAAAAGTAAAAGTGTAGGTAGATACTTCATTTAAAAAACAAGTTAATACAGCTGGTTAATTTGACACTAAGGTACGCTCCCAAATGCTGATTATTACTTTTGTGGGAAAATTACTGTGTAATTGTGTCCAACAAGTATGATCTCAGAGACTGCTGATCGTGTGTAATTTTCATTTTATAATTTTTAAGTATTACATTACAATGTGTTCTGGTTTTATGTTGTAAGTACAAATCCCACCAAATACTGTACAACATGTTTTTGGTGGGATTTCATTTGTTATTGTGGAAACGTGTATATTGATTTATTTCATTAGATTTTATTTTATTAGAAAATCTGTGTGTTTTCTTAGGGGAAGCATTTGCCCAGCAGTGGGACACTATAGGGTAGATTAACTTAAAAGATGTGTTCCACTACTGGAGCTGGACTTTTTCAATGACAGTAGATTTATTATGTACCAATAATAGAAGGGGGACAAAACCCGCCACACTCTTTCCCACCCACTGCAACTCCTGAAAGCCAGAATCAACAGTGGAGACCGCCAGAAAAACGCCGAGCAATGAAGCTCGACGAGTCCCGGAGAAACGATTCAACTGTCTTGGGTCCCGCAATGAAATTAATAAGAAAAGAATAGCGGAGGAGTAAGAAAAAAGATATTTTTCCACTTCTAAAAGGGATTGAAGAGATGAACGGGATTCGAATAAGTTGTACCATTTCAATGATATCCAAGTAAATTAGTTTTGCATGAGAACTACTATCAAATGCTTTTTTTAATTAATAAAAATACCTAAGCCTGTATTTGTTTTATCGAGTTTTTTTAATTAATTAGATCAGTGGATGTTAAAAAGACGCTTGATTTTGATCTAAAACCACATTGCTATTCTATCAGGAAGCTTATTCGTTTTAGTATTCAGTTAAGCGGCACATACAATTTTTTCAACCATTTTAGGTATCACTGAAAGCACAGAAATCGGCCTTTAATTACTTGGTTCCCTTTTGGGCCCGACTTGAAGATAAGAGAAACTTTTGCCAACTTCAGGCTATGGAGACGTACCATAGCCAAGATATTTATTAATGCAACTAAGAGTAAAATAATTGATCTTATTATGAAAAGGCTACGTATATTTACTGCAGAATTATTTCGATCGCTAAGTTCCAAAGCCTATTGTTTCAAATCATACCACGGATTGCGTAGCCATCTCGTAGCGGCGGCGCTACGCAAGCTACGCTGTCGTAGGAAATGCACTACGCCGTAGACAGTTAGTGCGTATTGAAACAAATTCAAATATTTTTATAAAAGAGTTTATAATTTATGGCTATGTATAAGCTATATATTAATAGAAATAATAAGTTTTATTTATACGTGTTTGTCTATACATATTTGAATACCTTAATATGTAAACAAAGTTAACCGTTATTTTAATTATTAGGACTGTGAGAACTACCCGCGTTTTTATTATTTATATTTCTCCCTGGCGTCAAGCATAGCTAGCTCACCAGTAAGGCCAAAGAGGACGCCGCTTAGTGTTCCACATGTGACATCGTGACAGGTTTCACTAGGACTGATGTTCGAAAGAGATACCGTGCCACGTGATGCATAGGCAAATTAAGGAATACGGGTGGGTTTTAGTCAATAAATATCTAACAGCTTCCATTCCATGAGTGGGAGGTCATATGATTATTTCCAACCCAAAAAAGGCATTGGTCTACATGGTGTTGATATGATCAGATCAAAATCAGCCGTTCGGAGGACGGGTCTGAGCAGTTGTGTTGCGATGTGTGCCGGTACCGGTAACGATGCGCCTAATGTTGTTTTGTTGGGAGTTTGGTCGTGGAGGGTCTTCAGAGCAATCTCCCTATGGCGCAGCATCGTTGGTCGTGTTATTGGGTTTAACATTGCATCACCTCGCTCAACTGCCGTCTTCCTTCCTATTCGCTCAGTTTTTCTGAGTGAATAGGCTCTTAATAAACTAGCGCGCTTTACCATCAACGATCGCATCACTGATTATCATCAGGCGGGATTGCGGTCAAGCGCTAGTTTATAATTATTAAAAAAAAAATATCTGAATTTAAAAAAGACACGCACGAAAAGAAACGCTCACTTCATGTAATTTTTAATATATGATTGACGTATGTTTTACTTATACAATGAAATAATTTATCATTTAACCCTACATTTCTATAGTAAAAGCTCAACATTAAGCGACGTTTACAAATGTACCCGTTTAAATAAACATTTAAACGACTGATACTCAAAACAACATATCTATTTAATCAGCTTATGAATACACCGCTTGTAAAGATCCCTACTCACTTGAAACAATTCATCTTTTAAGTGCAAAAAATCCGTTCCTTGTTCGAGTACGAAAGCAATCTAGCAAAAGCGTGTGAATGGGAGCAGGTGGTGATTCATGCTTCTTTTTTCTCTCGGCCTTTAAGGTATGTATTCAGACTCATTCATGTATGGAAACATTCTTAAGTGTACCACTTTCTGTGTTGGTCTTAGTTGTTCTTCAGACAAGCTTTAAGACTAACACTATTTACGTTTAATACTTTTATAAGATGATTTGGAGTTCTTTATTATGACAGGTACAGTTTGTGGGTTTGAATTCGAAGCTTCTCTTTCAGCTTTGCGTATTTCTTTGATATAGAAACCCGATTGATAATATGGAGTGGGTAGCCAGCTTCCTAATCGCTATCAATTAGAATCATTTTGAAGTAGAATGCTGCTAAAGCGGTATTTACGGTATTGCGGCAATTTTTTAATGATCTACAAGTAATTCTAAAAAAAGCATAGGTCTGTTCGAGTGTGGAGTACTGCAGCTACATTTAATGCCACCTGGCTACTTTGGATTCAGTGAAGAGGCGTGCGATGAGCCTAATTGGCGACCCAGACTTAGCTCAAAACGGTCTCCAAAGCCTGGAGCACAGGCGATGAGTAGCCAGCATATCGGTGTTTTATAGGATGCATTTTGGAAATAAATTTGTAAATTATTTCATCACAACTGCTCTCAAAACGCTGAAGAAAAAAATAGTGAGGAAACCGGCATGGCCTAGAGCCTAAATAAAATATCTAAGACATGTGACATCTATCAACCCGTACAAGGCCACCAAGCGATTTGTCGTGTTCCGGCATGATGTCTGGTGAAGCCGTACGGAGGACGGCTCTGAGCAGTTGTGTTGCGATCTGTGCCGGGTACGATGCGCCTAATGTTGTTGTGTTGGGAGTTTGGTCGTGGAGGGTCTTCAGATCAATCTCCCTTTGGCGCAGCATCGTTGGTCGTGTTGTTGGGTTTAACAATGCATCACCTCGCTCGACTGCCGTCTTCCTTGCTATTCGCTCAGTTTTTCTGAATGAATAGGCTCTTAATAAACTGCCGCGCTTTACCATCAACGATCGCATCACTGCTTACCATCAGGCGGGATTGCGGTCAAGCGCTAGTTTATAATTATTAAAAAAAAAGGCCAGCGTGGTAGATTACGGCCCACTCCCCCTCTAATCGACTGGATACCTGTGTCCCAACAGTGGGATCATTATATGCTGATGATGAAATAATACACTTAATATACGTAATCCGCATTATTCGGTTCAATGTCCGATAAGCCTTGTGTTAATGAACCTGGTACGTAATGCCGCCAACTATAGCAGTACAAATGTCAATACTTGCATGATATAAATGCGCAACAGTTATGGTTGCGTACTCAAATGGTGCCAACTGAACGCTAATAACAAGTATCCACTATCGGACAGTCTGCCTATGAGCGCGCTATAACTCAAGTACTGTAATAGGCAGACTGTTGAAAGTTTCAAAGAGTGTATCAAAACCAAAATCAAAGCATTTATTTCAAATAAGCCAGTTTCAGGCACTTTTGAATTGTCAGAAGGTCGGTCAATCAGTAAGGTGAAGCTAGTCGCCCATTCCAAAGAGTAGGTACCTATGGAGAAGAACGAGCAAGAAACTCCACGGACACTCTTTTAAATTATCAAGCTATTGATACAAATATTTGGTTACATCATTCATTTTGAAATCAATCGTGTGAGAAGGATGCAGAAATATATTGTACGCTAAGAGCGTCCATTATGGAAAACACACAAAAAAAAAACAACAAAAAAAGACTAACCCAACAAATAGATGCTTTACAGCAAGTACATTGTGCTCACACGTGTGCCATGGAATTATACAATACTAAGAAATATATCTCTCCTCCGTGTGGTGCCGGGCACCTCCTTGTGGTACCGGGCACCTCCGTATGGTACCGGGCTTATAATAGTATCAACCCATATCCACCCCTGGGGGTCATAAGAGGCGACTAAGGGAACTCTCAACAGGGATGCGGGCAGCAGCGCTTCTCCTGTGGAAGATCAAATTAGTGTGATCCCGAACTCATTTGCTAAGCATGACGATTATGGCAACCCCCCTCCCCCCCCCAATGTAATGGAAACCCTTAGGAGAGGCCTTTGTACAGCAGTGGACCGCTATGGGGTTAAGGTGAAGAAGAAGATGTCTCTATTGTCGCTATAACAAGAAATAAAAATTAAATTAAACAGGGTTGCCATTGAAACGGGTCTTCATACAAGAAACTGATATTTTGTGGCGTTGTGATACGGACGGAACTCCTCGTGTAGAAGTCCTACTCGATCGATCTGACGGAATTATTCTATGAAAACGTACTACCGTTAGACCGGTGCTTGCATGGTCCCTGGTGCATAGGCAAGTGAAGGAACACAGGTGGGTCCTATCTGACCGAAGCGGCAGAGGTAATTTGATGATTCCCAGCCTGAAAATAAAAACGTACAACCGGAATAAAAAGTATCCCGCGTCTATAGCCTAACCCAAGTCTTGGTTTGTTTGTAAGTACGCCAAACATTGAAAGCCGTTCAACGCGTGAAATTTCTTGCTACCTCGACCCACTTCTTCGCATTGTACAATTAAAATATCTCTTTGCTTGACTATACAAATAGCACTGAATTGATAGTAAACCATCGGGTATTATTCTTCGAGTCGAGCCTAAACGGGTCGAGTGGGCACTGACCCGCCTACCCACGCTATGACTTTGTTTTCGCCCTGTATTATTTCTTACTTTATTGTTTTTAGTCGGCTTCTTAAGGTCCTGGTGATGTTAAGTAACTTATAACCTTCCTAGAATTGGGCTATGAATAAATATGTTTTTTCAAATATACTGGTATTCCCAGAGGTTTTAAAATATACTTAGTCTACGAATGTACATGTAACAAGGCGGGCGACGACAATAAACTATACTTACTTGTCTATATGCATATTGCTTTTCAATCTGTGTACGAAAACTTAATCAAATATAGCAAATAATTTAGTCACTATAGCTATTAAAAGCGTGGCTAAATTCATATTGGGCCCATTATTAGTATTTAGTTTATTTGTACAAATTATTATTTTTAATGTGATGTTAGTGTTTACTTGATAGTTCCAAAATACTCTCATTCATTAGTATTTCCAGTATTTTAAATTATTTTTGTATGTTTGTATTCTTCATGTTGTACATCTAGGTATTTATACTATGTGTAGATAAATATGGTCGTTTAAACAACAGGATGACATACCTACAGCATGGACGCAACTCCGCAGGGGATTTAAAGTGCACTTTATCTGAGAAGTATTTACATAACTCTTTCATAAACCACTTTATTTTTTACTAGTAAGTAAGTAAGCTCTAGAGGTCTTTTATATTGTTTTACTTTGAGTTTTCGTTTATTCTTAGTAATATGCAATGCAATAGAATATTAGGTGAGTTTACTAGACTTTATGTTTAAATCATAATAATAGTTATAACTTTATAACAGCATTAAAATAAATAATAAGCTGACCAGCTACGTCATACTCGCACATGAAAGGTTCCGTAGCACCTTATAATATTTTACAGTTTATATAATATATAACATTTTAAACATGTATGGGCATCCTCTTATTATTTGCTTAATTTTATTTATATTATCACGGCAGTAGAAAGACATACTTTGTGAAAATTTCGATTGTCCATGTATTAAGTACGATTCGTAAGCCTGATAGGGTTTCCATTGGGTAAGCAACTCAAAAATTAACCTTTGATATCTGGTGTAAAGAAAACATGTAAAACCATCATAGTTTTCCTACGGATACAAATTGTCTGATTGTGGAAAGCCCCTGCAGCAACCTTAAATTGACTAGGGTAAAATTAGTATAACTGGACTGTATCGAGTTATAATGTGTCTGAACTTTATTAACAGACGTTACATTATCAACGAAAACGTTAAAATCTGAAAGGATAATCGATGCAGAATTGACTTTAGGATATTTGTAGACTACTTTCAAACAAATCTATTGCGAACCGAGGCTCTATGATCGGACCGACCACAAAATTCATTTACGTGGCAGACAAAATAAAAACGTTTCAGGCAGTAGCGTATCGTTGATTTGTTTTCAGTTTGTTTCTTCTCTTTCTACCAGCACAAAACACACGGATCCGTCACCAACAAGACTAGACCCCTGTCAGCCTCAAGTCTTTATAAAAACTGCCTAAATAGGTAATGAATCAGAGACCATGTTATCTGGTCATATGGAACTGGCTGAAACGCGCGACATGAGACATGACACTTTTGTCCAGATTTCATGAAGTTTAATTAAACATCTCCCGCGAGATGGTATGTCTTGATACAAGATGATTGACTTGTACATTTGATTGACTAGGGGAAATTACTTAACTTATTAATGTTTATGTAATTTATAATGTTTATTTGGAACATCACTAGACGGCGATACTTATGTTTGATAGAATAATTAGCAAATGTTATGACTATGCATATAATCAATTTATTCTTAAATCTTGTCAAGAATCAACTGATTTTATTTGAGATTGAGATTGCTAATAATCTTTACTACGAGTAATATATAAAGCTGAAGAGTTTGTTTCTTTGTTGTTTGACCGCGCTTATCTCAAGAACTACTGGTCTGAGTTGAAAAAATATTTTTGCGTTGGATAGCCCATTAATCCAGGAAGGCTTTAGGCTATAAAACATCACGCTGCAGCTGATAGGAGCGGAGCATAACTAAACCCCGCGAACGAAGTCGCTGGCGGCCGCTAGTTATTTATAAAGAAACTTTAATATAAATAATGTGTATTAAATAGTTTTTGCATCAGGTTTTCTTGATATAAATCATCATCATCATCACAGCGTTAATCCCAGTCGCAGCCGAAGCTTTTCCAACTTTGGAGTCTGAGGTCCGCTTTACCAGTCTAACTGCTGATTTTGGCTAAAATTCGACATTTTCCGTGAAGCGACTGCCGTCTGAACTCCACAATCCCAAGGCGATATCGAAGTATTGCAGTTAAACCAATTGTTGGACTTTTGAGGGCTCAAACAACCCGTAACGACTGCCATTAGATGTTCGTATGGCAACCGGGACCAACGGCTTAACATGATTTTCGAGGCACGACCAGATAAGTACAGATATTCATATTCATGAATACAAATATTTGCATTGCGAGGGGATCGAACCCGCGCCTCCTTGCGCAGCGGCCGCGTTCGTTACCGCCTACGCCACGGAGGTTGTCGAAATATGTGTGCTGTTTTCTTGATATAAGTATCAACTTCAAAACATAAAATTATACAACCAGTTTGTGTGGGTAACCTATTTAGTACACACCTCTAAAAGTAGGTACCCCATTTTCTTGCACAACTTTCTACACTCCAACCTATTTTTCCAGTAAAAATTCAACTTAATTTTTCGTCGCAAGGTATCCCATCCCAACTTAATCTCACCTACAGTGCTTCAAGAGGAAATGAATTAATTCTATTTTACACAAGAGTGCTTTAAAATAAGGAGCCTTTCTTGCAGTAGGAGAAATACCCCGTGAAATTAACTTCAGGTTTCTGTTCAGGCTGGACACCTCACAGGTACGAGAGACAAATGGCCGGAGGGGCCACACTCTATAGCTTTGTTACTCTCATGAATGGAATTTGAAAAGATAGTTTATATTTTATCGGGAATTTGATGAAGAATTTTGGTTCATTTTAAGTGAGTTTTTTTTTTTAAATAATACAACCTCATGTGTGTTATTTTTTTCAATTATTTTTATGGTTTGTGTTAGTCTATGGCCAAATGCAGTTTTAGTATTGATATCCTTTTGGATGCAAAATACACACGAACGCATCTAACAACTCTATTAACGGCTATACATTTTATTAGGCATTATTATCAGCCGTGATTTATGCCACACGCCCGAAGCACGTAATTTTAATGCGATAAAACCGATGATACATTAGCGAGATTGTGCTAAACCTGACCTGGGACCGTTATTAGCTGCCAGATCTTGTTCTGACCTAAGTGACACCGTTCGCGTGAATACGTTACGTTGTCGTGGGGCCTTCATAAAAAAGACAATTTCCCTTATTGCCGCAATCTGCGGCACATGTGCCGTACAGCGTTATGTCTCGCGCAGGGTTATGTCTGCACCCGCCCTCATAAACGACAAAGTAAACCATAATTTATTGCGCATATTTAGGGTCAAACACATGACTCATAAATTGCTTTAGTATATTATTTGCGATAACTAGCCAGTAACTAATGGTAGCATATTACGGTGTGGTTGTGGTTGCTGTGTTTTAAACTCTAAAATATATTGTCGTATAAATAACAGGAGCATAATGTTTTGACTTTTAAAGTAAAAATGAAGTGTATGTAGCTTCGAAGAAACAATTTTATACGCAAGATACTGAATGTCAAGTCTCCCAGATAGCGGTCAAGAAAATGCAGTATTTATTTTCATTTCAAAGAAATAAAATACGAAATGAAAAATCCGATGTTTCGCGTCACGAAAGGAATAAAATACTGAGTACCGAGATGCATGTTTATTGATTCAAGTTTTCACTAACGACCAAGATACTACATGAAAAATGTAGGTATCACTTTGAAAATACTGACTGAACTTTTGAAAGTCTGAAACATAGCTCTTCTTTTATTCATGTTCTAACATGTGGCGTTCTTCGTTGTGTACAGGCTTTCTTCCTTAACAAAATAAACAACATTTACTTGGAGTTAGGTCCTTTGTGAGGCTGCCCTGTACTTATGTTTTATGAATGAGGTCTTATGCACTTACTTCTGTATATCGGCATTGGGTACTATTTTGAATGACATGAGTAAACGAAGATGTTACGCTGATTTCGAGATACTATATACCATACATAAATATATAATAACAACATAGACACACATACCAAAAGACTATGTTTTCATACAGATTCTTAGAACATTTTAAGATTACCCCCACCAATGCTACGTGTAGGCAGTTCCGTTTATCACGAAAAACTATCCGTCTCTGTCTCGCAAGGAAAAATTTCACGCGTTTTCTGACGTGCCGCATGGTTTTCATACTTTGACTGCATTGCCATATTGAGCTCTGTTGCACAGTTCAAACGATCCAATGTTCCCTAACCAAAATACCGCCACTGCATACCTTTTATACTCTCGCTGAAGAGCATTTCGTTCGCCTACGACTTGAAAGGTCATATAGATTTTCCTTGCATTCCAAAATGTATTCTTTTCGTTTACAATAAAGTTGATATTCCTTTATTTCAAAGTTCTATTTAGAACCTTTTACGCATGAAGTTTCAGTGCAAAACTTGTAACGTAGACAAGTGGGAATGTATAGGCTGTATCGAAACAAGCCTTCAGTCGCGGCGCGCACATGCTCGCGTGTAGTCGGACTCAAAGCTAGGTCCTTGCGCGAAATGGCGGGAACTTTTCGACAACTTTCGTATCTTAACACGTTGTAACATATCTTTGTTAATTGAGACAAACTGAAAAATTAAAAAGTGTACACGACTTAATAATAAAAATAGTGATAGATAGATAGATAAAATTATCTTCATTACTTCAAGTGTTGGGAGATTTATTGAAAATCTACTGGATCCTGTTGACACAACTTTATTCAAGTATGTATTTAATATTTTCAATATGCGTCTTATTTATGACTTCAGTTGTATTTTGTTGTTTATTTACTTCTGTTATTAATGCTTAATAAGTAGGTACAACTAGGGCGTCGATTCCCTTGTTTAAAAATTAAACTAAATTTAGTTCAGTGCATAATTTTATTAAATTTCATCCCAGAAAGGGGGAGAAAATAAAGGTTAATTAATTTAGACCTGTTGAATTGAGTTACTCCATAATAACTAAAAATTCGATTATTTATGTCAGGCACTGAGTAATTTTGACAGGTATGCTAATATTTAACTGATGCACTCGGCTTAAATTAAGTTTACTTTATAAACAAGGAATTGACGTCAGTAACAATTTTTTATAATTGAGTAATTATTTTTTATAATTTCAATATATTCTTAATTACATATACCAGCTGTTAGCTAAGAAATATCATTATGCATTCATGTGATACGGGTACAATAGAAAAGTAAAATATTCATTGCACGTTGCATACGAAAGTTGCTGGAAAGTTTTTTTTATTTAACTAGCAAATACCTTTTGGAAAATGAAAGATGAGATTGAATGGCATTGCCGTAAAAGATAAAAGCACTAGTTAATCAATAAACCAATAAATGACTACAACCAAATAACTATCCTTTTTTTTTTTGTTAAAACAGATCTGCGATGAAAACTGTAGTACAATGAAAAACTTAGTACAGCCTTAATAAATTCCACTAAAAGTACGTGGTAACTCGAGAACCGCAATAATTATAATTAAATGCTGGGTAATTATGAAATTGCCTCCCCTCTAACCTAAATTCAATTTAACCGTTGTTATACAAAGAGGGCTTTCGTACTCGGAGTATTATTATAGGGTAATTATATTCCCAGCTTACATAATTGTTATCAATATTTTCTTATAACTGTTGTTTCCGATTTTAATGTTCTATTAGTATTTTAATATTGCTTCATAAACAATATTTCCTTCATAAACAATATATATTTAGTCCCGTGTGGTACCGGGCTTAGAATAGTACCAACCCATATCCTCCCGTGGGTGTCGTAAGAGGCGACTAAGGGAACTCTCTCACCAGGGAAGCGGGCAGCAGCGCTTCTTCTGTGGAATATCAAATCCTGCGATCCCCAACCCGCTTGCCAAGCGTGGGGATTATGGCAACCCCCCCCCCCATAATGATGCACACGACTAAGCCAAGGCCCCTAGTCCCCGGCAGCTCCGCTATTCCTGGTCATTGTGGTAGCGACCAAGGTAACGGCGGGGCAAGGGGTGCGAAGAATCTCCGGAAGAGATCCGGCTACCACAAACAACGACGGATCGACCTGGCAACACTGAACGTGCGCACACTGCGGACCGACGAGAGGGTTATTGAACTGGAGGAAGAATTGAGCAGGTTACGATGGGGTGTCCTGGGATTATCTGAAGTCCGAAGAGAGGGTGAGGACTCGATAATCCTTAAATCCGGTAACTTGCTCTATTTCCGGGAGGGCGACCATCAGTCCCAAGGTGGTGTCGGGTTCCTCGTCCACAGGTCCCTTGTGGACAATGTAGTGAAGATCGAGAGTGTGTCGACCAGGGTGGCGTTCCTGGTACTCAGAATAACCAAACGGTATTCGCTGAAGGTCATTCAGGTATACGCCCCGACCTCGACACACTCCGACGATGAAGTAGAGACTATGTATGAGGACATCTCTAAAGCCATACATAGCTCAAAAACTCACTACAGCGTTGTCATGGGGGACTTCAACGCTAAACTTGGAGAGCGGAGCGGTGAAGAGCTCGGACTGGGAAATTTTGGATTTGGGCGTCGGAGCTACCGAGGCCACATGCTAGCTGGCTTCATGGAGAAGGAGGGACTCTTTATGATGAACTCCTTCTTCAAGAAACGTGAACAGCGAAAGTGGACTTGGATTAGTCCCGACGGGGTCACTAAGAACGAGATAGACTTCATTATGACGACAAAAAGGCACATATTCAATGATGTCTCAGTGATCAACTCGCTCAAATGCGGCAGCGATCACCGTATGGTCAGAGGCACATTGAATCTGAATATAGTGTCCGAAAGATCTCGCCTGATGAAGTCTACGCTCCGGCCAGCACCCATCCAGATCCATAACTCCGAAGGTTTCCAGCTCGAGCTCCAAAATCGCTTCGAATGCCTAAGTGGCGACGTGGACGAATACAATGACGGGTTTGTAGAAGCTGTCCGTACGGTCGGGACCAAGTATTTTAAGACCCGCCGTACAAATAAAACTAAAAAGCTCTCGGACTACACTCTCGAGCTCATGGAAGATAGACGTGAGATGGTTTTGCGTTCGTCAAGTGATGCTTGCAGATACCGGCAGCTCAATAAGCAGATCTCAAAGTCTCTGAAGCGCGACCTACGTCGGTATAATACCGAGCGTATAACGGAGGCCATAGAGCGAAACAGAGGCTCTAAAGTTTTCGCTAGGGATCTGACTATTGGGCATAGCCGGCTAAGCAAGCTGAAGACTGACGACGGCAGGATCATAACGTCCGGGCCCGAGCTTTTGAGGGAAGTCGAGAATTTTTATGGACAGCTCTACACTTCGACGACAAAACCCGCATTAAATCTTGCTGAAGACCCTAGAGCAAGATTAACCCGACACTACACCGAAGATATCCCGGACGTCAGCCTGCAGGAGATTCGATTGGCTCTGGAACAGCTTAAAAACAACAAGGCGCCGGGCGATGACGGAATAACGGCAGAGTTACTGAAGGCGGGTGGTGAACCGATCCTTAGGGCCCTTCAGAAGTTATTTAATTCCGTCATAGTCGAGGGAAAAACGCCACAGGCATGGCACAGAAGTGTGGTGGTACTCTTTTTCAAAAAGGGTGACAACACCCTTTTGAAAAACTACAGACCCATCTCACTTCTGAGTCATGTCTATAAGTTGTTTTCGAGAGTCCTCACGAATCGTCTCGCCTGCAGGTTTGACGACTTCCAGCCACCCGAACAAGCCGGTTTCCGAAAGGGCTTCAGCACAGTAGACCACATACATACGCTACGGCAGGTTATACAGAAGACCGAGGAGTATAACCTACCCCTTTGCTTGGCGTTTGTGGACTACGAAAAAGCCTTTGATTCGATCGAGACCTGGGCTGTACTGCAGTCTCTCCAGCGGTGCCAAGTAGACTATCGGTATATCGAAGCGCTGAAGGGTTTGTACGAAAACGCCACCATGTCAGTCCGAATACAGGACCAGACCTCGAAACCAATACCTCTCCAGCGTGGTGTCAGACAGGGAGATGTTATCTCCCCGAAATTATTCACCGCTGCATTGGAGGATGTCTTCAAGGTTCTGGACTGGAAAGGACTGGGCATCAACATCAATGGCGAGTACATGACACACCTTCGGTTTGCTGATGATATCGTAGTCATGGCTGAGACCGCGGAGGACCTGAGTACAATGCTCGAAGACCTCAGCAGAGCCTCCGAGCGAGTCGGTCTTAAAATGAACATGGGCAAGACGAAAGTCATGTCTAATGCCCATGTTGTACCGACTCCTATAAAGATTGGAGACTCTGTTCTCGAAGTTGTTGACAGTTACGTGTACCTGGGACAAACTATCCAGTTAGGAAGGTCCAACTTCGAGAAAGAGGTCAATCGTCGAATCCAACTCGGCTGGGCTGCTTTCGGGAAGCTACGAAGAATCTTCTCGTCCCAAATACCGCAGTGTCTCAAGACAAAAGTCTTCGACCAGTGTGTGTTGCCAGTGATGACATATGGAATTGAGACGTGGTCGCTAACAATGGGCCTTATGAGAAGGCTCAAAGTCACTCAAAGGGCAATGGAGAGGGCTATGCTTGGGGTTTCACTGCGCGATCGAATCAGGAATGAGGAGATCCGCAGAAGAACGAGAGTAACCGACATAGCCCGAAGAATTGCAACACTAAAGTGGCAGTGGGCTGGACACATTGCCCGTAGGACCGATGCCCGATGGGGCCGACGGGTTCTCGAGTGGCGACCACGCACCGGAAGACGTAGCGTGGGTAGGCCCCCGACAAGGTGGACTGACGACCTGGTGAAGGTCGCGGGAAACCGCTGGATGCGGGAGGCGCAGAACCGGTCGTCGTGGAGAACCTTGGGGGAGGCCTATGTCCAGCAGTGGACGTCTTTTGGCTGAAATGATGATGAAATGATGATGAACAATATTTAATTAACCTTGTAGTTTTACACAATATAATAAATAATTATTTCGGAAAGGAATGCTCTAAATATTAAATATTAATTTAAAAATATTTTACTTTTTTATTTTTAATACGTTCATTAATGCCTAAGCGTTTCACGTAATACTTATATCAAGCAAGCCTTTTACGTAAATAGGTAGGCATAACTATTGATACCAATAAACTGCGGCATTGAATGAAAACTGTTCTTGTAAACGAAATCACAAACCTATGTGGAGATGTTATTTCTTCCTTTTATTTTACGTAATGTGTCAAACATTTATGTATTATACCATTAATATGCAAGTACTAACAACAAGCGATCGGATAAAAATCGTTGCACTAAGTGTTAGGTACTACTTAAAACCATTGCCCTTTATAGAAAGACCGATAAAATCCTCTAGTACCTACTTATTACAAATTATTTAATGCACACCTATCATATTTTTGATTGGGTTTTCAACAATGCACCGGTAAATATTATCACTGAGGTAAATTCAGTTTAAACTACGTTTTGAACTTATAACGATGGAGGTTGGAAATATAATAATATCTACAAAGTGCACCGTGCACCACCTGTATCGGAATAGCAATACCTATAAATATATAATAGATACACGTTTGTGGATTACCAATAAAATCAAGACATTTCGTTACATAAAGTTACCTATAGTAAATAATGTTTATAGTTGCTTTTCCTAGTATGTTAAGCATTTAAAGTCTGGTACGGTGCAAACCAAACAAATCTGCAGTAGGCAACTAATCCATACCGTTAATCAAGCGAAATCACAAAACGAGGCAGTCATAAATTTAAACAAAATAGTGGCAGCAAAATTCCCCGTGGAAATAATATTCGGACAAATGAAAATTCCGTCCGATGCATTTGGGATCGCGAACGGCGCTCGGAGGTTTTAATTCCCTTGACTGTTGCGAATCGGCGCATGTTTTTTCATTAAAACGCATTCAATACGACGACGACGTGGCTTTGAAAAAGCGGACCTTTTCAAAAAATATTTTCCTGACATTCCACATTGCACTGCGCTCGTTTCATTCACGGCCTTTTTGTGAAGAATTATAAAATCGACGGTTTTAATGTTTGCTTCGTGACAGCTAAGTACGCGTACCTACCTAGGCGTAATTCAATAATGCAGTCATGTCTTGAAAGATATTATTATAAGTTCATTTTGCTCTTTATTAGTAGGTATTAACTTTTAAAACAATTACAATTATATATACTAGTTATTAAAACACTATGTACTGAATACTTTCTTTATTTAACCATTTGTGTACTTACATACATACAAAATTATTTTTTGTTTATACGAAACCCGAAATAGGTGTCCAGTTTTTTTAAGTGAATCTATGTACAAAATTTCAAAAATATATCATGAAAACTACAAAGTTATGACTTTGTCAAAAAAAAAAAATGACGTCAGCTGTAGCGCGGGCGCGCTTTACCGTAAGCTGCGTGGAGCGTTCGGTAACCACACTACAACAAATTCTAAATGTGTTTGGGAAAAAATATAACATGGTGTAAAAATGTTTGGAATCGATTTAGTTGCTTATTCTGAGCAAACTATAATTCAGGTTTCGTATAAAGACAAATCAATAATGTTGTATTGTATATTTATGAATAGATAAAAAAAAAGAACAGAAAAAGTATAGAGGTGATGTTTATTTGAAAATAAATCTCTTCCAGCATACCTGCAGCACAGATTTAAAGACACACAATACATCTAGAGTAAACATACATACTTAGATACAGAAATGTAGACAGCGTGTTTAAAAAGTAAAGAACACAAAAATTAATAAGTACATAAAACCAAAATAATTCTCAAAAACAATAATTATAATAACATACATACATATTTGGTTTACTTTTACGGTTTTTTAAAGCTTAATTTTAATTTATAACCCAGAGAAACGGACGATAATACTAAAAAGCGAAATTAAATTTGTATCTGCCTTAAACTGTAGGTATTACAAAGGCAAGATACTTTAGTTTTTGTAACCTATTATTAATATAATAATAAGTTGATTTTTTGCAGACTAAATTTCATGTTCATAGTGGTCAGTAAAAAGGTAAATAAATATTCCGAATTTTATTGTTTCCCTAAAATGTAAGGCATTTAACACTTCATGGAAATATGATACGGAGAAACTGGCAGAAACATCTTTACTGAACATATCAGCAGGATCACTTCGAAGAAACCATTAAAACAATCACCATAATTAGAAAAAGTATGGTTATTGCTAAGGTTGAAGGAAGTTTGAGTACATAATGCTGTCCTTTACATATCATTACCAATTATTTGATCATTATCATTACCCATTCTCGGTGAAGAATGGATAATAATGATCAAACAGTTAAAATCTTGGTACTGAATCAAAACAGTAATTTAAAACTGTGGTAGGTACTATTGGCGTATTACCGTTTTGCTTTGAAATACTTTAAAACTTGCAACCCATAGGTACCATTGCAGTGTGTCATACATTTCTCCCCCTCTTTTCTTGCTAACGATTTTATCACAAAAAAAGTATGAAGAATATCCTTATTTTCTTTTTTTCTTTTTAACTGTTTAAGTGCTAAACTGCGTCCCAAAAATAATAAACGAAACTGTTCCAATTCCAATATCTTAATTCCAGTTATTTAAATGTAACACTAACATAAATACACGTTACAAAAGTTTATCAACTGCTAATTACAGTCCTTTCTTGGCTGTCATTCGGACTGCGCTGAGGTGGCCGTGTTGTGGTCTCAATGACACCCTCACCTCTCCATTACTGCGCCTTGGAGCAGGGTTAACGACTCGTTCGCGTGATGCCACAAAACTTTATGCTTATTTATACGAAGAGGCGAACAAACTGGACGCTCGATATTCAACGGTTACAACATGGCCGGCGACATATCAAATCTCCGTTATCAGCGGCCGCCGGCACAAACGAAAGCCTTGCCGAATTTTTCTAAACTTAACCTTTCAGTCTCATATTTTTTGGTTGAGTATCAAAGTTTCAATAAAAATTATTACGAACCGGTTGTATTCTTTTTCAAGTAGATTTTAACGTACATTTTACAACAACCTTATCAGTTACAATATGCATTACTCACGCGGGTCTTATGTCGGGGAATTGTTTGCGCGTAAATACTTGTACAACGATTAGCGTTTTCTTAAATGTTAGTTCCCATTTCGTATCAAGAATCTACAAGCGGATGGCTCATTCATTGTCACAAAGCCTATTTGCGGGGGACATTTACATTTACTGAAGACAGACAGACGCCTGAAGTACATAAATGCAAAACTTTAACGGGTTTATTATATAGTATATGCCACTTATCAAACCATGGCAAAAAATTTAAACAAATAAGTAAATAAATAATTTATTATTACAATCCTATTATGTATGTGACAGTATTATAAATGTGAAAATGTGTATGCTAAAACGGCTCAATCAATTTAGAATCATTCTGTCAATCTCTCAATCGTTTGTCATATATACCTGTAGTTTATAACCTAGATTACTAAGGTTACATTGTACTTACTCCGGTTATACGTCTCTGTAGGATAATTTACAACATAGGCTAGTTTTATATAATGATCGTATTTAAAAATAAAATATCTTTACTCTATTCGTGAAGGGTTTCGTAGTTTCCCGTACGTCATAATAAGTATCTAAAAAATGGGCTATTTGTTACATTGAATTGACATACTTACTATGTACGGAATTAAAAAACGGGCCCACAAAGGACGGTAATAATTACTTAATTGAAAGAGTTATAGATTCCAACTATTCTGTAGTTCATACCCGTTTCAACCCCATCAATTGCCCAAAGTAAAGCGCCATCTCTCGGGAATTTGGATTAAAAAAAAAAACTAGACGCGTTATGTGTGCTGGATTTTGGATTGCGTGAACCGATTTTAATATATTTTTTTTAAGAACATATGTTTAAAAAATATGTAATTTAATATGCACAAATATGCTTGCATATACGGTTAAAATACAAACCTAGTTAGAAATTTTTTAGATTTTTTTTTTTTAAACTATTCAATCCATCAAGTTCAAAATAATGTTCCTAAAAAGTTTTTATAAACATCTACTTTCGAGATTTTTTTTCAAATTTTTTAAAAGGTATGTTTCAAAAGTTAGAAGGGTTTCTAATTGGCTTGTATCCTAAATAATAATTTAAGTACCGGGCGACCGAGCTTTGCTCGGCAACTTTTTTTTGTTAGGTACATCGTGTGTCTCTATATTTTCAAAACAAAAAATACATAACCAGCGATTTTTAAATAATATTTTTTGACTAATGTTTTTCGATCATACCGACATAATAATAAAAAATATTATTAACAGTTATTAAAATATAAAATTACGAGTGCAATTTAGTTTAACATTTTATTATAAATAAGTACTTATAGTTTAACAATCAGTTATATATTATCATCAATACATAGTTTAAGGTCTTAACCTAATACTTCCTTCCATACTATATTGCAACTATGTCGAGGGTTTTCATTAATAATAATCATGCCGGGTACGATGCGCCAAATGTTGTTGTGTTGGGAGTTTTGTCGTGGAGGTTCTCCAGATTAATCTCCCTTTGGCGCAGCATTGTTGGTCGTGCTGTTGGGTTTAACATTGTATCACCTCGCTCAACTGCCGTCTTCCTTCCTATTCACTCAGTTTTTCAGAGTGAATAGGCTCTTAATAACCTAGCGCACTTTACCATCAACGATCGCAACACTGCTTACCATCAGGCGGGATTGCGGTCAAGCGCTAGTTTTTTTTTTTTATAAATTATAAACCAGCGCTTGACCGCAATCCCACCTGATGGTAAGCAGTGATGCGATCGTTGATGGTAAAGCGCGCTAGTTTATTAAGAGCCTATTCACTCTAGCCTTGAAGACACTCAAATTGTATTGTGACGGAAAAACCGTCGCTGGCAAATTGTTCCAGTCCCTCGATGTACGCGGTATAAAGGAGGAAGCAAAACGCTTCGTCCGGATCGCAGTGGTGTCAACAACGTAAGGGTGGAAACTCGCTGTACGACGGGTCGTCCAATGATGGAACGGAGATGGGGGAATTAAATCATGCAATTCCCTTGCACACTCACCAGAATGCATCCTATAGAAGACCGAAAGGCTGGCTACTCTACGCCTGTGCTCCAGGCTTTGGAGACCGTTTCGAGTTAAGTCTGGGTCGCCAATCAGCCTCTTCGCACGCCTCTCCACCGAATCCAAAGTGGCAAGGTGACATTTCGCAGCACCAGCCCAAATGTGGCTGCAGTACTCCACACACGAGCGGACCTGTGCTTTGTATACAATTAGAAGCTGCCTTGGTATGAAGTACCGCCGGACCTTCGCGATAACGCCTAGTTTTCTGGCAGCCACCCCGGCCTTGGACTCGATGAACCGCCCAAAGTTAAGGCTCGAGGAAATCTCAACTCCCAAAAGCTGAAGGCGGTCGGTACACTCCAAGGATACATTCTGAAAAGTAGGAGCCAAGGTGAACGGGCTCCTTTTGGCGGTGAAAAGACACGCCTGTGTTTTGGCGGCATTGAATGCTACAAGATTGCTCCCGTTGTTCATCATTTTCGGCGGCCACACGTTGTGCTTCACGCTCTCGTGAAACATCTAAATCATAAGACCTTTCTGTTCATAAAATGTTAGTCAAGTTTTGCAAGCATCTTACTTTAGCAGCACGTGTGGGATGAGTGGAAACCTGATGATATTCATCAAGTTCTTCTTCAAGTGGGTCCTCACTGTCCGAAGTCTGACAAACACGTGTGGGACGAGCGAAAATCAGATTGTTTTCATGGAGGTTTTCTTCTGCTTCTTGAGATGAGTCACGGCTTCGTGGAGTTAAATTGTTCGTAAGCGATTTTTTTAATATTCTTTTTGGCATTTTCGTGTAAAAAAAGACACATGATATTTTAAAAGCAATTTTCTGGGTCTAACCTCAAACCAAACATTGGCTTCGTGTACCATGAATGTAAACGTCATCTATATCAAATCAAAGTACTATATTAATTATCAGTTTAATTTAATTTAATTTTATTTTGGAATGTTATATGTATATTTATAATAGTTTATAAATAATTTAAATGTATTTTGTATATGTGTTTTTATGAAAAGCATGGACAATTGTCTGATGTAAATAAATTAATAATAATAACTATAACAAAAAAAAAAAAAGATGCCGAGCAAAGCTCGGTCGCCCAGGTACTTCATCATTATTAAATCATATTATATGGATGAATTTTATATTGCCTACTTTGAGGAGGTGCAAGCTATCATAATATTAGCAATAATAATAATAATAATATTTCAGTTCGTGTTGTGGCAAGTCTGAAATGTTGACACTGTTGAGAAATTCTGTTGTAAATTCGACTGCTCCTTCAGGCTGATCTTTAAAATGAATGAGCTTCATTGTTTCGACTTCTCATACACTTTTGTGCGACCTGGTACCTTGCATCTCCACAAATTAGGCAAAACAAAATTTCTTCCATTGATTTAATAAACGAAAAAGAAAATTCGTTGACGCCGTTTCCAATTATATAAAAAAAGGAAAAAAAAAATTAAAACTTAAATTAAATAAATAAAATTATTTTTTTATTAAATAAAAAAAGCCTTAGACGACGCCATCATTCTCTTTTTTTAAACTTAAAAAAAAGAAAAGAAAAAACACTATGTCGTCAGGGATTTGAACCCGAAGTCTAGAAGATCCGAATCAGAGGCCGAAGCCCCCCAGCTATTCGTATTATTAAGGACAGTGGCGAAATTTAGCTTCTTATGAGAAGTTTAGCAATTGATCAGTGCCTCAAAACATGGAAAAAAGACATTTTCTGAAAATTAAACCTAGCTAGATCGACTTATCGTCCCCGAAGCCCCCTGCACACAAAATTTCATGAAAATCGTAGGAGCCGTTTCCGAGATTCCAATTATATATATATATAGGTACAAGAATTGCTCGTTTAAAGGTATAAGATAATGTCCATCAGAGAGGTTTATAAAAAAATATTGAACACGTATTTTTTTTCTTTCATTCAAATACTTAGGAAGCTATATTGATTTGAAATGTCGCATTACGTTACGCCGTGGTACAAAATATACCACGGCGAGATATAATTACCCCCCACTCGTAACTTTAATACGCTCTATCTCCGTAGTTTTTGGTAATTTTGACAAAATAAAAAATACGGGTCTTAATTTTTTTTATTACCTATAAGACGGACTAATTATTTTTTTGTTTTCATACCTTGGATACATCCCTTTTGACTAGGGAACCCCAAAAAAACAGGTAATATAGCATTCACAAATAAAACACGTGAATGACAATCAAACACAGCTACGTATTTTGGCGGAAGCCACCCGGTAAAATTGAAAACTCTGCTGCCAAAACGTATGAGACTGACAGACTTATAGTAAAAAGTAAAGAGTGCCCTAAAACCTACCCACGCTCCTTCACTTGCCTGTGCGCCAGGCTCACAGTATCTGACAGACATCGGTCTTTGTGGCTTCCGTCACGATGACCTAACATCTCTTTGAGGCGTGTTGTGGCAGGTAGGTACTGACTACCCCTCATTATAAAAGATTTTCAACATGTACACAACTTAAAACCAAAATAATGTATTTAATTAAAAGTCACATAAATTCACAAGTTAGTTCAAATGAGTTGATTTAAGTTTGACAGTACCAATTTTAACCGTAACGAAGTACAATATACCTACATATCATCATCAGCCTCTACTCATTCACTGCTGGACATAGGCCTCCTTCATGGCACGCCATCAAGCTCGATCCTGAGCAGTTCTCCGCCAGCCACTACCAGGCACCTTTTTGATGTCGTCGCTCCATCTCGCCCAAGGGTGCCCTACGCTACAATATACATATATTGTACTTTTATTATAAAGTGTAGGTACACTAAATACAATCTTTCTTAATTTGTGTCTAATGCTATCGTGAATGGGGCATAGTAACAAATAATTAACTATGTATCTACAAAGGTCCAACCAACTTCCATATTTTGCACTTATTTAATAAATTATACTTACTTTACTGATACTACATTTGTGTTACATTCTTATACAACTATAGCTCATTAATAAGCCATATTTCACAATAAATAACAAGTTGGTGACAGTTACCCGATTACACTACAGAAGGTGTTTCGAGTAACCTACATGAAAACATTATACAGGCTGGTTATTATTCAAAAAATAATAATGTCACGTCATGTGAGTAGAAAATTTAAAGAAAAAAAAAAGCAAGTTGATGCAATAATATATTATTATTATTTCTCATTAAATATGAAAATTCATAAAATGTAATGTAAAAGTTATAAGATCGAGTAAATTATGTAACTTTACCGTTATTCCTTTTAAAATGCATCACAACTTTTTGTATGCGATTATTATAATAATTACATTTAAAGACGATGCACCTAGAATAAAACTACTGTATCTACCAGAAAAAGTAGAAATAATAAAAAAATAAGTAAAGACAATTAAATTAGTTATGTGATAGATACATGGTGCTTACTTAATTGAAAGCGCAATGAGCACTATTAGCCATGGACATAATTAAGTTAGTAAATATTATGAGCGAAGCAAGAATGTTCAAATTTAAGTGTGCTCTGCATCGTTCCTTTTGTTTGTGATAGAAAAACGCATAATGTAATATTGAATATATTTCTATGACACTCAAAAAATAACGTTTTGTTCAAGTCATAGAAATATATGCAACGGATAAAAATAGGTTATCGTAAGGTTCATGCTAAAAGTCGCACTCTAAGCGAATTACCTGTATAGTGTACATGAAATATTCATACATATTACTTTTTATTCATAGTCTTTACTTTAAAATTAAGAAGTGATACGTGATGATATTCTGACGTATAAACGTCACTGAACGTCAATCATTGTTTATAAATACAAATAACTGTATTCAACTAATCGGCTTGTCTTTTATTCCTGATATTAGCATTGTCGCGGGAAACCGCTGGATGCGGGAGGCGCAGGACCGGTCGTCGTGGAGAACCTTGGGGGAGGCCTATGTCCAGCAGTGGACGTCTTTCGGCTGAAATGATGATGATGATGATGATTAGCATTGTGCCGTTGCATGAACGACATTGTGCGAATGTAACCTAAGTATAACATAAAAACAACAAATTGATTCAAGTTATCATTTTCTTTTGTTTCAGGTTCAAGCATGAAATCGAGTAAAAATGAACTTTCAAAGTTTTCGCACTGAGGACTATTCAACGTTTTATTTCTACCATGAAAAAGTTAAAGAAGGCAGAACACTCCAGCGGTGAAATGTAAACAAATTCCAATGCCGGGCCTGAAAGAGAACGTGTCATAGACAATGCACAGCCTCCTTGGAGCGGCTGTAGTGTCGGCATTACTGCAGATACTGCTCTCATACACCGGTAAATATGAAATACATTACATTTTGGATAAATATTTCGAATAATAAAATTTACTTCTAGCAAAATAAGTTTTATGCTTTGTTGGCTTCATTAAAATAGTTTGGAAAAGGCTACAAATGATAATAAATTTTATTCCTTCATTGTAGTCTACATTCTGGCCATTTACAAATTTTAAAAACGTCTTCAAACGCGTTAAACGTTTTCGTCATTATAACAAGTACCACCAAAAAAAAAAAGCTCCAGGTCAACAAAAACAAGGTGCAGGTTCGTAATTAGTGTTTTATCGTAACTTCGTCTCCTCCCCTTGCGGTTAAAGCAAAAAGTAAAATATTTCACCATAAAATAAAAGAGAAACATACTTTATGTGTCTGAAAATAAAATACCATTTCGTGCTTTTATGAAAGTTACAAGGGACCTACACTGAATATTATTGTACGCTAATTTCGCTTCAAATTGAAACTTTAGAACTAACTTAGGGATTAGGTACTTCTCTACTGTGAGTTCTCAACAATTCCTGAGTAATGCTTCAGAGTGAACTGTGTGAGAATTAACTGACGCCATACTTTGTTGTTACCTGACACTAGTAGTCAAGATAATGTTATTCTTTTCGCGGGGTGAGCATTAGCCTGCGGCGGTGGTAGCCCTCACGGAGACACATTGGACCGGGCCGGAAGCAGCTGTGTCGTTCGCGTGCTGTTTGCCAATTTATCCCTAAGCTGATTATATATTAGTTCGTCCTTGTGACGTGCTTTATGACCTTGTTTGTTTTCCTCCCATTGTATCGCACTCCTTTATTTACACACCTTTTAACCCAAGACAAAAATTGGCGAAGAATTTCTCGTGTCAACATCCGTTGTCGCCTTTTGTTCTAACGCATGTGTGTTTTTGTTATTACTGTTTACGTTTTCTTGGCAATGTTGTTACCTGAAATGTTTTTTGAAATTGTATCGTTACAAGCTCGTATTTTAGGGCGGAGGCGCTACAAACGCACTTAAACATTCAAAGACTTAAAAATTCTCCTCCCTTTTCTACCACAAGATCTGTTTGAAATTTTAAATAATATAATACTTCACAATAAAAGTTTAGAACAAATAAGAATAAGCGGAAGCTAATCCTTAAGTCTTGAATACAATTAATTTCAAAGTTAATAACACTTCAGCAGTTATCCGACACTGCCAAACTTTGGCTCTCATACTCAAACAGTCGTTAAGTCCCACACTTAACAAGAAGTGCTAGAAACTTCACATGTATCTCCTAAACATGATATGTGAGCATATATCATAACGTCATAGAGCCCAGTATTAATAGGGATATATCCAAGGTATGAAAATCAAAAAAATAATTAGTCCGTCTTACAGATAATAAAAAAAATTAAGATCCGTATTTTTTATTTTGTCGTAATTACCAAATATTACTGAGATATAGCGTATTAAAGTTACAGAGTGGGGGCTAATTACGTCACGCCGTTCTATATTTTGCACCATGGCGTGACGTCATGCGACATTTCAAATCAATATATCTTCTTAAGTATTTGAATAAAAGAAAAAATAAAAAATATGTGTTCAATATTTTTTATAAAGCTATCTGATGGAAATTAAATTATTTTTTAGGATACAAGCCAATTATTATGTATTATAGAACTGTTTCATATTAACGTTACAATGAACGGTCAGCCTACCTATCAAATCAATCCAATCAATCAAATGTCATTTATTCAAATTAGGCTGAGAATCAACACTTTATGAACGTCAATATTATATAAGACAGTTCCCCCAAAATGTCCGCCTCGCTTCCTAGTGCTTTCATTCGGAAGAACAAGTGGCGGAACAAACTCCCCAGTAGCACAGCTGTCTGTTCATTTAAAAAATACGCATAACTTTATACAGTACTATGTATGTATAGTAATGAACACAAGAAAACACAACATAAATTATCATCATGCCTTAGTGATACGAGGGCTACTCCTGGGCCATTATTCACTATGACTACTCAATAATTATTTACTTCGAAATGTCGTTAACTAATCATGCCAATCTCACGATTATTTCGCACGAAAATACGACCATGTTGCAAGTTTAGTATGTTCAGTAAGCTCTATATTTATGTAAGATGCGTTACAATGATTTCCACAAGTAACCACCCAGATAAACTTTACACAGAACTTTTTCTCTATGATTTTTTCTCTAGTAATTGGAAGATAACAGATACCGCTCGTTTTAAAAACGTCATCTAATAATTTGTGATGCAAGTGGCCTTTAAACTGTTAAGTTTAAATCATAATCTAAACTAATGTATGCGACGTGTAACGTCATAGAGGCATGATCTGTATTGTTATAAAGAATACAGTTTTGTTTTGGGGTCACCATAGAATCTTCAAAATCATATAATCAATCATAATGTTCGTGTTTCATTCCTTCATTCCCAATACCAAATAACAAATGAATTGTGTGCAATGTTATACACAATTCATTGTTATTTTCTTATGCCCGCCTTTTTTCTTAAAGAAACACACAAAAATAAAATCGTTTAAAAATAAAATGCATAAAGTAAACAAGAGTACAAAAGACGTGCCACAAATTGTGTTTTCAGTGCTAGGTTTGAGCGCAGGTGGCATAGCCCGCCTTAAGCTTCGGCGGACCGCAGCCAAGTCCGCATGTGACTTTAATTTAACTTTGCTTCACTGAATATTGTCCTTACATTGAAATTTGAATTATGAATTTGAGCTAACGTGACGCTTAATGCAACTCTGACTAAGTTTCTGCTTAATCTCGAATAATTTGAACGAATAAAATGTAGAATTCCGCTGAGAAATTGTGTACAATGCTGTATATTGTGATAATACTACCTACGTACCTATTTTTCCTTCGATTATTGTATTTTTTTTTTTTTTGCTAGGTACGTAACATAAATCTATATTTAAATCTATATAAACCTTAAATAGTGTCTAAAACATAACTTCGCACAGGTCTGCAGAAAACCGAAGTCATCAACATAACTCACGGAATAAGCAAGCTGAAGTGGCAATGGGCCGGCTATATGTATTGGCCGTTGAATCGATGACCGTTGGAATATTCTTGAGTGGAGACAGCGATTCGGCAAACGTAAGGTGTGTCGCCCCCAAGCCATGTGGAGCGACGATCTTCGCAGGATAGTTGCTAGTAGCTGGAGTACAATTGCCAAAAATATAATTGAATGGCGTGGAATAAGAAAAGCGTATGTCCGGTAGTCGGCTGCTATATCAAGGCTGATGATGCTGATGAAAGAATGCAAATACACGGAAAACAAAATATCATAACCTAAAACTGTATGAAACGTTCAAACGAAATAGTTAGGATTTAGCATACAGCTGTAGGTACATAGACTTCATAACGCATACGCTGCAGCCACGATACCGCTTGAATACGTAACATTGTTCATACCGTGAATTCTGTTGTAAACACGATTCACAATAATTCATGATAACTGTAGGTATAATCGCCATGACACTCGTAGTAATGAATCTCATTGCAATTAATGTCAATCAAATCCCTAATTTTCACGGAACAACGGCTTCCTCTGCACAGCACTAATTAAGGAGGATGCGCTGGATAAGCTACGAAATTAAAATATTCTTATTTTAACTGTAATTCTGCAGTGTTATCACACAGCAAGTTGATATCAGATTACAGTCAAGTTGATAATAAAAAAAATATGTTCTACTTCGCTTAAGCAAGGTGACATTAAAGAATTATAATCATTAAAATCAGCAATAGGGGAGAGCGGGGCTGAAAGTGCCGATTTTGACAAATCCTTTCAAGATTCGGATAAAACAAGTACTATGTCTGAGAGTAGTGGTTCATCCTAAGCCAAATTTAATCTATTATACGAATTTAACTACAGATTTTACACATTTTTAATAGTTTTTAAGAAAAAGTGATTTTTTTATACATAGGCGGCAAGGCACTACCAACCCCACTTTGGGGCAAGTTGTGCCGTAGCTGAGGTCGGTTGTGCCGTTGATAATGCTAGGAGTTTTACATGAAAGAAAATTAATTTAGAATTTAAAACACATCAATTTTATAATAATATATTTATTCGTTATATTTTTTACTATGAATCAACAGTTTTTAAAGTTTTATTGTATATGATACTAAGTATTATAATAAAAAAAAACAAATGACCTTCACTTATGTAATTATTTCAAACTTAAAAGCATATTTTTAATCAATAGTTTGTACTTATTTTATGCAAATGAGATCAATTATTAAAAATATCAGTCTCTAAGGACTATATTGCAAAAAACAATAAAGATTTCTCTTAAATTACAATTTTTCAAAAATATTATCTTATTGATCAATCTCGAGTCTTTTTAAGAAATAAAAAAATTTATCAAGACTAGTTATTCTCCAAATGATTGATCAGAATAGCAATTAGGACATACAAATGCTTGGTTTTCTTCATCTTCAATAGATGGCAAATGGGCCCAATTACGTTACATTCTCTGCATTCAATCCATTTTTCTCCAGGGGCAGAGTTAGAATAGGCATCAGAACATATGATACAGTACCATTCTTGTACGTCATCAGAACTGTCGTCATCTTGCAAAACTCTTCTCTTTGCGGGCTTTTTAGTCGGTTTTTTGTTTGTTTACACTTTCCCTTGCCTTTTCCCTTAACCTTCTTTCTTTTGTAGTTTCACTTTCTTTTTTCTTCTCTTTATTAGCCCGTTCTTCTGCCAAAGCATTTTTCTCTGGAGTGTCCGTAAGAACAGCTGTCTTTCTTTTAAGTGCCTTATTATGTCCAATTAATCGGGGAGGTGCTTTAGGCAGTGGTCTTATTAGCTCTGGTAAGAAAACTGCTGTATTTTTATTTCCTGTGTTGTTATCAGCTGATTGAGGAAGCTGGAAGCTGCAGCAAGGGATAGGTTCCGGAGAAATCTGACGTGTCTCTTGTTCTTGATTAGGTACCTGATGGTGCTCTTGTACAGTCAACGCTGCAGTCGCTTTGCCCAGGAATATGCTGTAGTATTGATGAACTAGTCTCAATCTCAACATTGCTGCCCACATAATTTAACTCATCAAGATATTTTACTCATCAATTTGTATAATGACATAATTTGACTCATCAATTTGTAATTCATGTGCAACAGTTTTTAATTTACGTCCATCCTTGATGACTGCATCAGCAGCCCTTTGTAAAAGATCCTGAGATGTAGTTCCCCTTCAGTTGACAGTTCCCTGTCAAAGAAAATAATGCAGTATAAAGGAACATGCCCAAAAGTACCTATTTTATTTTTTTCATAAGTGCTCGCGTAAATATAAACAATATTGAAACAATATAGGTTGCTTAGGGGTTGGTTGTGCCGCGGCACAAGCAGCCCCACATGAACGGCACATTTTACCCCGTTTATGATAGTGTGATATTTTGTCTCACATATAAAAATCTCTTTGCTCAAAGCAATAAAATGACACTGCATAACAAACTAGGATAAATAACAAACATTTTACAAAAACTCTCATATTAAAAGCACGAAAAATGCTAACTTGAGACCAAAAAGTATCGAAACGAAAATATTTACTTACGTGGCGTTGGAGGACCCTCACATGCACTGCCACTCGATCCGCGTCGCTGACGCTACTAAAATGGCAGCCGCGTGTGTCCGACTGTCAGGCATTACGCGACAGAATACGATCGTATATCTAGCTCTTTCTGTTTTCGAGATATTCGCGTCGGCACAGTTTACCCCCGGCACTTTCAGCCCCGCTCTCCCCTACCCATTTATTGATATTACTGTACGGTGCACGTACATGGGTTTTAAAATATATTTATGTTTGAATCGGACAACTTGCATTTTTTTATTTAGATTCATCCCGTTGAGCATTCACTGACATTTTCTGCATTTAAGTTTAAGTTTGACATTTTACATCTGCATTGACATTACTTATGTTAGGGAAGCACCCTACAATGACAAAATTATTAAATGGAATAAATTAGAATAGAATAGAAAACAATACATTTTATGAAGTTAAAGAGTTTTATTCATAATTCGATAGCTTCTCCTATGAGGAAAGTTATAACAATCAGTTAAGGTAAGTAATAAAGTAGTTTTTATTGAAACAGCTTGAGCTTAAGAGAAATTAAATTATTATATTAAACTTCAAACATGTATAACGTTCATACGGATTCGCAAGGATAGAAGTTTGGTCGCAAGCATTCTGATGCTGAGAGAATGTTTTCCTACTTCTTCTAACAGTTCTAAAGGTTTATTTTAGATAAGAAGAAATAGTAAACAACCATTTTTATTTTCTGTTAAAAAAAAATTGTTATAAAGTGTTTTATGTCTATAATCAGCTTCAAAATCGAAGGAGGTTAAACAAAATCATAACTATAGACTTATTATAAAACTAAAATTATTTTGCATCAAATAAGTTCTTTTTTACTAAGTAACAGATGGATTGTCGAATTAGCTGCTTTACGGAGCTGTTTTGTAAAACAGCTTAAAAAAGTTTAGCAGTTTTTTAATTATAATAATAATTACTGAACTTAAACACGCAAAATTGCATAAAACCTTTCCATATATCAATACAGTGCAGAGTCAATGTTGTCCCTCACATCGTGTAAAACTGCAACGTCAGATTTTTGTTCTAATTTCGTTCGCTCATGTACAACGTATGACATACCTACATCCATAACAATTTATAACTTAGTAATGGCGTCCAAAAAAGTAATACATAAAACGAGTAATTGGAGTGAAAATAAGTTAATGATTCTATTTTAAATTAAAATCTTTCCAAAATATATTAAATATTTAATTAACTGCGACTACTTAGCAGTAGTGCTTGGTGGCCGCTGCCGTGACATCCGAACGCAGCGCTCGCTCAGCAGTAATTATTCTTACCTTTACCTAAATCAATTGTTCAGAGTAGGTGTTTTACATAACGTACATACATTTGCAACATACAAAATGAGTCGGATTATCTAGGTCATCAGAACTTCTAAGAATGACTCTCATCTCACTCAATCAATGATTTTACGGTCCAACCACGTGGACCACAGTTTGAGTTTGAGTATCTGACTGCAGTCAGCAACTCCCACTGGGAAACGTGGTGTGGCTATTCTTAGAGGAGCAGACTGAGCGGTCATGTATAGAATGAATAAACATTAGTCATACAAATGAATGAGCTGAACGTTGGTTTCTAAAAGCATATTTAAATTAATTGTCAAGCTATTTGATTGCCCGTTATTTTGGCCCAACACGTGAATATAGCGACATGTGTTCACTTTTAACCCAAAACTACGTTATTATAGAACCTAGTAATCGTACTAGGTTCTGAAATATCATACGTTATAATATTCTTATCTGCTATTATTAATATTTATTGTATTAACTATATTATTTTTAATAAAGGTCTTGAGTAGATCTGATGATGGAGCCGAGTCAGTCTAGGAAACTCCTTAAAGATTCGGCACGATTGGCATAGTGGTTAAATGTTTGACTGCTACGCTGCGTGTCAGGGATTCGATTCCCGACTGAAATAAATATTTTTATGACCTACAAGTAGTTGTTATGGGTCTGGTTGTTTGTGTATGTGAGTTTATATGTTTGTAAAACGCACACACGATACAGGAGAAATTCCTAGTTACGTGGGGCAAAGTTTAAAAAAAAAAGTATGCTAACTGCCTTATTTATGGCATATTACTATATAAACAACACCGTACGTTTATCAACCAATGTATTGTGTGTTTCTAGATCTATCTGTTTTTTTTTTATAATTATAAACCAGTGCTGGACCGCAATCTCGCCTGATGGTAAGCAGTTATGAAATCGTTGGTAAAGCACGCAAGTTTATTAAGCCTATTCACTTAAAATAAAATAGTGAATAGGAATGAAGACGACAGTTGATCAAGAAGAAGCAATGTTAAACCCAATAACACGACCAACGATGCTGCATCAGAGGGAGATTCATCTGGAGATCCTCCACTACCAAACTCCTGACACAACAATATTGCAACACAACTGCTCAGTCGGTCAAAGTGGTTGTATAAATTCGGATCGCTTATAAAGCGATTGTCATATTTTGTCTAAATCCTCAGGTAGGCGATTACTTTTTTCCAGTAGGTAAAATGACGAATGAAAATAAAAATAATGTTTTAGAATTTACGAGATCACAATTATTTACGTGAACACGTTTTATACAATAAATAAAATTACAACTCTCTAGTAAAAATTTCCTTACCCGTAAATAACCGAGAGAGGTATTATTTAAAGCTCAACAGATCACGTCGAAATTTCGCACCCGATCCGCAGAGCGATTAATTAAGTAACGGATTGGTTCGGACCCAACGTCCCGGGAATGTACTTAGCAGCCCGATGTGCAAGTACCTTAAAGGCTGATACAGATTTGGACAAGTCGCAACACATTGCAAAAATCCTTCTACATCTCTATTGTACAGACGCCAGCACATTAAGCTAAGACAAACTGTCAGATTTTCTTATTAGATTTAAAACTTTATCTCTAAAGCAATTAAGGCTCAAGGAGGATGAGGAGGATGAGGAGATCCGCAGAAGAACCAAAGTCACCGACACAGCCCTGCGAGTCGCTAAACTTAAGTGGCAGTGGGCCGGGCACATTGCTCGTAGAACCGATGGCCGATGAGGCAGTAAGGTTCTGGAGTGGCGGCCACGTACTGGAAGACGCAGCATAGGGAGGCTCCCAACAAGTTGGATCGATGACCTAGTGAAGGTCGCGGGAAGCACAAAACCGGTCAGCGTGGAAAGCCTTGGGGGAGGCCTTTGTCCAGCAGTGGACATCCATAAGCTGAAGAAGAAGATAAAGAATTAAGGCTCAAAGTTGATTGGGAAAATCTGACAGTTTCGGGTAGCTTGACCTGCTGTGGTCTGTACATTTTATATAAACCAGTACTCAGTAAAAGCTAACCGGGCATCATAAAGGCTTCCGCAGATGGTATGACGTAGTTCTTTTAAATTATAATCTAGTACTTGACAGCAATCCCGACTGATGGTTTAGTTTATTAAGAGCCTATTCACTCAAAAAAGTGAGTGAATAGGAAGGAAGACGGCAGTTGAGCGAGGTGATGCAATGTTAAACCCAACTACACGACCAACGATGCTGCGCCAGAGGGAGATTGATCTGGAGACCCTCCACGACCAAACTCCCGACGCAGCAACATTTGGCACACACGTCCTCCGTACGACTTCGCCAGACATCATTAAGAACACGACGAATCGTGTGGCGGCAAAACTTGTAGTTCCAAGAAGTTTTCAAAGAAATTGTTCTACTAGAGTCGGGTCACGCTGTCGTGTCGTGCCACTCTACGTTAGCCTTTATTTTGTGTTGCTGCGACCCGAAGCGGCTAAAATGCGCGCTTAGCTTAAAACACCGGTCCCAAAGTAGGTATTATTTTCAAATGAAAATGGGTGTTTTTTTTTTTCGGGAGAAATCCCGGGCACTACATTTCCTAGACTTTTGTTAAAAATAAAAATAGCTGATTTAAATCGGATTGAATATTTTAATATCAATATAGTGTAGAATATTAATGAATTAGTGATGTTTTAAAGACAACCTTTCATTGGATTTAGAAATAGATTAAGTAACTAAATCCCCATTATCTGCATCATCCTTATTCAAGTTTCTGACGAACTGTCAAAGACCCAAGTATGCAATCCAGAACCAATGACTTAACGTGAGGCACTATACTACATGACAGGCCGTCACTTCCTTCTGCGCCGCAGGAGACGCCCTGGTCGGGAGACGACACCTAACTCCCAGCCACCGTAGGCGCGGGCCTGCGGGCGGTGAGCAGAGGGCAGCTCGCCGCTCGCTAAGGACCAGGCCCGAGTCGACGGCGCGTCGTATTTCACGCGCGCCTCAAAGAGATGTCAGCACATCGTGACGGGGTCTACGAAGACCGATGCCTCTTGGGTAAGGGTTGCGGGTTGGTTAAACAAGAAACCGTGGCTCTGGCCGTCGCACAGGCAAGTGAAGAAACATGGGTGGGTTTTAGTCAGTCAAAGTCTGACACGCCCTTCCGCTCCGCCTAGAGCGGGAGAAGTCATTTGATGATTTCCTATCCCAACAAAATAAAAAAGACCACTCTGTAGTATAGTGATGGTTTTCCATCGACGGACCGTAGCAGCAAGCCTTTTTTTTTTTTTTTGTTTACCGGGGTGGAAATCCTCATAGGATGCCCGCCGCCCTGAGGTGGGCGACGGGGTATGTCAGACTTTTACTGACTAAAACCACCCCGGTGTGTCTTCTATCACGAGCGCGCGTGGGGCCGCGGGAGTCTAAATTCTTCCACGGCCCCACACCCTCGTGCTGGCCCGGTCTGTCCGAGCCTCGTCTCCTGCACGGAGTAGTGGGGTGTTAAACTACCCCGTGCATCGCCTCAAAGGCGCGCGCCGACACTCGCGCGCGCCTCCGCCTCGGGGTCCAGTAGCAGCAAGTCTAGCCTAACCTGATCTAGAACGCGTGCGTCTCTTTTTATTTAGCCACTAGCTGACCCGACAGACTTCGTCCTGTCAAAAAGATTTGTAATGTGACAGTTTTTGTGCCTACGTATTTTAAAAAATTCTCCTGAACAGAACCGTCACCCTGGTGATAGGGCGTTGTGAATAAAAAATAATTAAATAAAACATATATAAGGATTTAAAAGTAAGTAATCGCTTTATTGTTAATCATGTGAATCATAATTATTATTCAAAATCAAAAGTCATTTATTCAAATTAGGCTGAGAATCAGCACTTTTTGAACGTCAATATTACATAAGACAGTCCCCCAAAACGCCCACCCATCGACACTTCCTAGTGCTTTCGCTGGGAAGAAGAAGTGGCGGAACAAACTCCCCAGCAGCACAGCTGTCTGTTCATTTTTAAAAAAACACATGTCTTTATACAATACTATGTATAGTGATGAACACGATGAAATACAACAACAATGAAATTATTTACCATATGCCAGCTACCACGCCAAAATACCAGCAAAGCAAAACAATATATTTATATTTAAATGAAAATGTAATTAACTAAAAACTTATTACTTAACTAAGAAGCCCCAGGCATAAAGGGCGTGACAGCTTACATATTTATGTAATGTAAAAAAGTAAATTATATGAACTCATATAACGTATCAATAAGCTAATTCCTGAGAAAGAACACAAACATTGTCCTGAGTTAATCAGAGCGACCATTCTTATCATTTAAATAATCATTCACGGAATAATATGCCTTTGAACAAAGCTTGGATTTGATTTTAGCTTTAAATGCATTGTAAGGCAAGTCTAGCAAAGGAGTTCCACAGGGACCGTGTATCATGTTTTTGATAACTACCTCATGCAATCCAGGATCTACTTGTACATTAGGGATTTCAGCTGATATCACTGCATCAAATTCATTTGGCCTTATCTTTTCAACCAACCAAATCAAAATGTGTGCATGTGGCAATCCTCGTTTCTGCCACTCCACAGAATACATCCAGCAGCATGTCTCACCAAACACATTATGTTTTACGATGAAATCCATTAAAGATTTCAACTTTTGTCTAAAGACTCTGGCTGTAATATCATGACGATCAATGGGTGATTGCCCAGGGAATAACTCCTGCTTGATTTCTATCCATTGCGGATTGCATGTAAATGTGATGAACAAATCTGCTGTACCATAATGACGAACATACGACATGGCATCTTGCGCATATTCGTGCATATGCCGAGGGCTTCCGATGTATGTTGCTGGAGGAATAGTCATCCGACCGACATTCTGTGCATTTCCATCAGTATTAATCGTATCTCGAAGGTGAATATACTCTTCAGATCGGAGTTTGGTTTGATTCAACCTGATGAATGTTAAGCTCTCCGTTTCAATTTTAACATACATGTCAACAACATATTTGTGATATAATCGCAGACATTTCAATATGTGATTATCTTCATTTTCCCGAATCATTAGGCGGTATGAATCATTGAACTGACTTTTTTGTTGGTTTCAGAACCTGTAAAAAGATTTTGTTTTAATAACATTCAAATATAAAATTAAAATACATAATATAGTGACTGAGATATTATCGTCATAGCTAAACTAATATTTTAGTTACCTGTAATGGGATTTATCATTTTTATTGTGAAATCGTAGCCATCTTCACCTTGCCAAAATATAATGGGATATTGCAGTGCATCATATGAACGGTGTGTTTCCTTTATACGTTGTAATAGATCATTCCGACGATGTAAAACAATATCACGGGATTCCAAGTTTTCTCCAACTTCATCAATAGTTGGTGCATTAAAACGTCTTGTATGTTGACCTGCAGGTGTTTTATCAGCTCTGATTACAATTTTGTGATTATCGGATGGCATCAGATCCAGGGCAGTTTTAAAGAATATAATCAATTGATTGTGTTGATGAAATAAAGTTTGTAATTGTTCTACAATAGACCTCTTTACTAAATTGTTATGTGCACAACGCAGATCAATTTCTTGTGGTGAATTGCCCATAAAATAAATTTGCAGGAATTTGTTGTCGCTATCTGACACTGGTAACAGTGAACCTGCTCTGTGATATATTTGCCCTTGTATCTGTAAATTAAAAAAAAATATTATGGTGTGGTATAAATTAATGGATTGTCAGTGATCAAACTTAAATAATATTTGATCTTAAAAAGTATATATTTAGTTTTAACTAATATCTATCAAATATAAAATATAATAAAAGTGTCACTGAAACTGAATCACCATATAATATGATGACTAAGTGATATATAAGTGATTAAGAAATTGAAGATTAGTCACATCTTAACGTTGGTGACAGAAAATTTTGTTCGCTAAAATAATTATGAGTAACTATTTAAGTATACATACCTTAAAAGTTGGCATAAAATTTTCCCGAACTACATTTGTTGCCCCAAATGAAGTCATTTGAAACCAATTGTTATATTGTTGGATATGTGTCAAAAAGTGTATAGAATCTGTTCCTATTCCTGAAACCAATGAGTACAATGGTTCTGGTGGTGGATCCAATGGTATCAATTTCACTTTACCATTTGCGCAACACAATCCATTGGTTTCATTTTTTTATTTTAATGCCTTACAGTGTGAGCAAACCGAGTTCATAGAACCAATAACAACACATTGGTAGTTACTGTAGTCAATTGACACATCGTAACTGAAAGCAGCTCGATTCAAACTTGCGCGATTATTAGTTGAATGTCGCGCTCGCGCTTCACGCATTTGTGATATCCGAATTCTTTTACGTTCATTTCCGTCGTCACGTTCTTGTGCAGTACGATTAGATCGGTAATTAGCTTGGTTTGTAGCATTTCTGGTTCTTCTACCTAAATTGCTTCGTCTTATAGGAGGCATATCAAATATATATTATTTTTTCACTAATCACGAACTAAACAAACACTAACGAACTAAAAACTTTGCACAAAACACGATATACGAATTTGTTTCGTGTATCAGTTGACAAAAGCAAACTCAGTAGATAAGGTAACAGACAACTTTTTTTTTTAATTTGATATGACTTGAAGTCAAATTCTTTTAAGCCGTACGAATTGTTTTATTTATTTAATATCTGGATATTAAAAATAATAAAATACTGTTGGTAACGCGATTTTTGTTTGACTGATGTAATGACGTGGAAACTGATGCATTTTATCTCGCGTGCCGAAACTAATACAAAAGAAACGCGAGTTTCGGAACGCGACATTAAACTGTGCCGAAACTAATACAAAAGAAACGCGAGTTTCGGAACGCGACATTAAACTCCTCCAACTATGTATTCTGTGCTCCAACGCACAAACGCACGTTAGGAACACACCTACATTGCTTAGACAACAGTGAACTTTATACCATAGCAATAAAGCTCAAATTGACTACGTTTTAGTTACAAATCATTTGTATGGGAAAAAGAAAAGGGCTATTTTTAGGGTTTTTCCAGCAATAATTCTATTTTTTCTCGCCGTTAGAACCATCCTTGAACTTCAACGAACATTTTAAAAAAAGATTTGGCCAAATTGGTCCAGGCGTTGTTGAGTTATGAGCTTACAAACACATTTTGCGATTCATTTTTATATTATAAAATAAGTCCCTAATGGTAATCATGGTGAAGTTAATGATTCAATAAAATAACAACAGTTGGACATTATCCATTATTTTGTTAACGATACAGTCATTTGTGCGTAGTATAGAAGATATTCAATAAACTCATGAATATTCAATGAAATCATCAAGTATCTACAAAACTACCTACCATATCACCTTTACTTAAAGTACCTACTGAAACTTTGTTGTATCACTACTTAAGTTTTCTTTGACTTTTTTATGACCGTTATCAATATCGTATTTCCATATTGATGACGCTCATACTAAATAAATCATTATAAATGGAACATAAATTATAAATAGAGGAAAAGGTGTAAAACGATCTACGCATCATTGATTAAACTTCAAAAAAATTGTTTTAAAAAATTAATTGTTATACTAACATAATTCCCTTGAGCTATGATATATTTTATACAAAATAATTTTGATGTAACTATGTATAAATAGCAGTTATACCTATTTATGAGGACATTTTTTTTTAATCATTATATACTAGCGCTTGACCGCAATCCCGTCTGATGGTAAGCAGTGATGCCATCGTTGATGGTAAAGCGCGCTAGTTTATTAAGAGCCTATTCACTCAGAAAAACTGAGCGAATAGGAAGGAAGACGGCAGTTGAGCGAGGTGATGCAATGTTAAACCCAACAACACGACCAACGATGCTGCGCCAAAGCGAGATTGATCTGAAGACCCTCCACGACCAAACTCCCAGCACAGCAACATTTGGAGCATCGTACCCGGCACACATCGCACCACAACTGCTCAGACCCGTCCTCCGTACGACTTCACCAGGCATCATGCCGGAATACGATAAATCGCTTGGCGGCAAGACTTTGTATGGTGGGTGGTAACTTCTGCCGGTGGCCGATGTTATGGCCTACCGAGAAAATGAATAAAAAGTGATATGGAATGCCTAGCTGTCACAATTATTCCAAAATATGAAAAAAAAAAATCCACGAAGAGAGACGGTTTGAAAATAAATGTATATTCTGTTTAAAAATGCAATAAAATAATTCAGCATTAACTTACTTATGTCACCTATAACACAAACATTTCGGGTTCAATGCCTGAGAAAAGTCAACCGTTTTCAAACTACCTTCTACAAGAAAAATATCATGTCGTTGCTCATATTATTCGGTATGTAAAAAGCACTCAGCGCACGATTAAAATTATTCGCACGAACAAAGCTTTTGTTATGCGGACGTCGGCAGTAGTTTGCAGTACGACGCAATCGTAGTCTTGCACATCCACGCAAAGAACATCCAATGCACCGTGAAATTGCCTATTTTCCACGTGATTTTATTTATTTATTTCATACATCGATGACATTTCCATTCGTTTTGTTACGGCTCAATGCAACGGAAAATCGTCCCGAAGCATTCCAATCATCCGTGCTTGTTCCCACTCGTAATTGAGTAGCCCGGAGCACAGTCCCTAATTTTAATTCTTAAACATTCTCGAACTTACTCTATGCATTTAAAACGTACGAATAGTACAATTTGGCTACAAGAAGCGCATCCTGTTTAAATTTGTTAAGCCTGCAGTGCATTGAACGGTACTACGTAGACAGTAGGGTCCCGTTTGGAATGCAAACGTAGACACATATATATCATTTGCCTCACTCGAAACGGAAACTGATTCATTTCCGATGCATGGTTGGAGCTCTTTGTGGAGTTCGTCGGCTGCGAATTGCTCACGTTTTCAACATTTGATTGCGACATCAATACCTATGAAATGTTGTTGATTGTAAATTACCGTGCCCATGATAAAGGAGAAACTATAAATTGTTATAGGGTAATGGTAAATCTTGTTCTAAGTGTAAACAAGGTTAAACATGAAATAATAAGTAGCTAAGTATTTCCCGTGGGGTTAGTAGGAAGGTGTGCTGACTTCTAGAGTACGTCGAGCCTTAAAACTAAGCAGACGCTGACTGGCATCTCCCGCGCGAGCACTTTCCTACTTCACGTAGCAATCGCGTCTGCAAAATGCAACAATGCATAAGAATTCAATCTTACATTTGTTTCGATATACTTACTCGTGTACCGTCGTAAATATTTATTATTCTTTGTTTTCATACAAGACGTTTAAATGATGTTAAATTAAATATTCAGGTAGTTTATTAAAGTCTACTTTGGAGTACAATTAACTACTCCTTTTTTCCCTGTCTCAAAAATCTGTTAAACTGTCACCTCGATATTCAATTACATCAACTTTTCATATACATATATAAGTAAAGCTTATATTACTCCTAAGATGTAATGTGATGGTCGACATGATTATGTCAAAGTTAGGTAATTCATAGATTGAGCACGAAGCGCGCCAAGCCTCAGGTGTTGTTTTCGACACTAAAGTTGGTGTAAGCCGCACTGAGCTGTAGTTAGTGTCCATGCAGGTTTGCGAGCTCACTTAATATTATCTCTGTTACCGAAGTTACAAAGCAATCATTGTAGTTTGATGAATATAACGAACCTTATCACTTAAACAGAACTAATCACTTATATACTAATAACTTGTACGATTATAAAAGCTTTGAGCTCACTACTCTTAGTAGCCATAAAATCATAGAAACTATTTCCTATTTCTATATTTTCAAGAGCAAAATATCGTATGCAATATATTATTTCAAATAAACGGAGGGGTACTCCGTGAGGCTGAAGTTTGTTGAGTAGCATTAAAAGATTAAAAGTCGACAGTTCGCTCAAGCTGTATCGAATCGAAACTGGAAACGATCTCTCGACTCGACTGTAACATATATTTGCGATGCAGGCGGCGCGTCCGTGGCGAACTTCGCCTGGCGAATGCAAAAATTTAAATTAAAAACATAAATCAGCCGTGTATCGAGTAACTTTCGAGATTGGTGTATATTTCGAATGCACGTTTCACTACACGTATTATGATATTTTAACTCTGTTGATTTTTAATTAAAGTGGGCGTTCAATAAATATGAAGTTGATAATAATTACAGCAGCTTCGTGACACAGGCAGCGAAAGAGTGCACACTTGAGTCAGGAAAATGAACGTAAAAAGAAAAGATTCTCTTTCAAATAATTACGTGAAAATCTCCACTGAGTATTTTTGAATTAATTGCTTTGAAATTATTATGAGTATCATAATCTCATAATCTTAATTAAGAGAACTTTTGCCAGCTCAAATTAGATATTTTAATCTTTTGTAAATCCTTCTCGCGTTGGATGGTGGTGTTTATAAAGTCGGATTTTTAGGGTTTGGTGTTATAAAAGTATTTTTAATAAATATTATGGCGTTTTTATATTACCATATCTTACTAAAACTGGTGTCACCTAGAAGTAAGCTAGCTTAAACTGGCATATCAGTAGATTGATAGGTAAATAATGCAGTTCAGTAATACTATATTAGTTACTAATGCATTTTCCACCATAGACGCACTCATTAGTCAACATTCATAAAAAATCATAACAAGAATAAAGGGCTAATAAAATAAGGTGACAATAACATAAACAAGATCTGTGTTGTAAACTTGGAACAATAAGATGCTTTATAAAGCAACAGACAAAATAATCGTATCAAAACAAGTGACAAAGTTCACAATGCAAGCATCTCGCAGTCGGTACAGGTACTTAAAGACAAACAATAGCAGCCGGTGTCAAGCACGTCAAGAAAAACCGTTTTGTTTCAAAAAAAGAATAACGTTTTTCGGCTCCATTGGCTCACTCATTTCATTTCCATTGATTCTTTTGAGGAAAACAGAAAGAAAGATAAATGTTAAACTAAACAATGATTCGGCAGAATCTTTGTTAACTTTAAAAAAAAATCAGTTAATCTATACTACTTCTTACTTATGAACTAATCACTTATCCAAATAAACGTTTTACTGCCCAATAAATCGTATTTTGAGGGAGCGATTTTCATTGAAACTCTCAAGTTTCAATTCGGATTACTTAATTATGTACATTTTAAGACTTGAAGGAAAGTGGTATTTGTTATTCTGACATTTAAGACGTATTTTTCAAGTAAATTTTGATAGATAAGGGTCTTGGGTATATAACCTCAAGGTATATGAACCTATTTATAATCAGATAAGTATTTATAAAATGAATAGCCGAGGTAAAAGGGTGTCGGCCAAGTATTAAAATTAATAGTTATAGGTTTGAACTCAGACAGGAGTTATATTTAGTGTGCATAATTTCAACACCACAGCTTCCATGGCATAGGGGTAGCGAATGCGGCCACTGCGCAAGGAGGCGCGGCTTCATATGAATATATGCACTGGTCTGGTCGTGCCTCGGAAAGCACGTTAAGCCGTTGGTCCCGGTTACCATATGAACATCTAATGGAAGTCGGGTTGTTGGAGCCCAAAAGTCCAACAATTGGTCTCACTGCAATGCTTCGATATCGCCTTCGAGTTGCAGAGGTCAGACGGCAGTCGTTTCACGGAAAATATCGAAGTTTCCAGACTCCAAAGCTGAAAAAGCTACGGATCCGACTGGGATTAACGCTGAGATGATGAATTTCAACACCACTGCTATAATAACGGTGAAAGAAAATATCGCGAAGAAAATGACATTTACCAAACCTCATGGTAGGTTTTAACCCACTTTCTTAAGAAGAGAAGACGCGTCAGTTAGGAGTTATAAACAAAACGGTAAAGGAATGACGGAAAATCTAGAAGTCGATTACATTAAACCGTAGTCAGGCAATATCGAGACCAATACTTTCCTACCTTGCTCAGTTTCCAATCCCCCACGTATGTAAGATAAATCATTCTTGCATTTACTTCCCGAGGTCGACAAACTGGGAATAAAATCACTCAAGTTATAACAAGAACTAATGTTCATTTTGTGAATAGTGCAGACTTAATTAGAGTTGGTGTGATTGCAGCCGTAGACGGCGTCAGCTGGGAGGAATGGTGGACCTACGACGGGATTTCAGGTGAGAGCCATTTATTGTTCATGTCATTGTTAAATTTTATAGCGTTATTTAATATTTATGAATCGTTTTCAAGCACTATTTGTATGCGGGTGTAGATATGAATAAAACGCTTGTGTATTTTTAGTGTTAGCTTTATTCGTGTTTTGTTTTTGTGAAAGAAGACTCTTTTCTAGGCTTTTGTTTAGTGTTTATGTTTTCTTTTAAGATGTCTCTTTACGTCAATTATGTATAGAGTTATTTTTTTTTAGTAAATTATTTTTTAATTTTAGTTAGTTTAATAAACACTACTATATGGGCTACTAGTTGGCTTTATACATAATTTTTTCGTGAAGCTATGAAACCCGGAACCGATAGTACACATATAACTTAGCATCTCCACCAACTACACTGGCACTGGCGTCTTCGGCTTTTGACATTACCATAATTGGGTAGAAAGAAATGAAGAATACACAAGTCTCTTATGAAATTATACATTTTATGAAAATATCAGCTGTTCGTGATTACACATACGTACTCCCAGTTGTATCATTTATCTTATTTCATGATCATTTTCCATTTTAAATAAAAGGTCATGTATGCTCGTAGGAATATAATTAATATTATTAAATGAATTATTGTGAAATAATGTATCTCAATAGTTACGTAATAACGCGGGCCCACTTTATCTATGTCTGTCACTGATTGCTGAATTATTAAGTTATTCCTAGAATATTCCATATACCTACAGAGCTAGGCACTCACTTCTCTTAAAAATATGTAGGTATTTTATGATCTGCTCTTTTAAATAGCATGATACTCATAGATACTAATATAATTAAATAATTTATTCGAAATGTAGAACGCAAAAAAATCAATATGTAAATTACTTGATATATTATGTGCGGGGAACGTCCGAGTAGCCCGGGACATTTAAATTTTGTTACGTTCTTTTATAATAATATCTTTCTTTAGAACTATGTTAAACAATTTACTTACTTTATATTTAAATTTATTTCATCCTGTGAGAGATGGCATTGCAGTGATTCATATCTAAACAATCCAGCCTGCTAGCGATCATTATAATCTACACGAAGAGCAGTGTCAAGTTTTGTGTTGAAGTAAATAAGATTCATAATCGTAACAATTATGTAACTACAGAATTAAAATAAATAATACAATTAACCCTAGTGAATGACTATCATAAAATATCAATCCTAGGTTATTTAATTTCGTGGTCCATCCTGACGATTAAACGGCCTTCCTTCAATTAAACTTACAATATACAACTTTATTTTTTGTTTATACGAAACCTTAATAGAGGTTGTTCAAAATAAGCAACTGAATCAATTCCAATAATTTTTACACCATGTTATATTTTCTCCCAAATATATTTAGAAATTGTTGCAGTGTTGTTACCGAGCGCACCACGCAGCTGACTGTAGAGTGTAGATCATAGTACTGCGGACGCCAACGCAACAGCTGACGCCCACTCGAGCTGAGCGTTGACCATATTTTTATTGGGACAGCCAAGTAGGATAACAAGCTCATAACTTTATGGTTTTTCATATCTTTTTGAAATTTTGACATAGATTCATTACTTAAAAATACTGGACATGACGTGTTTTGGGTTTCGTATAAACATAGAATAATGTTGAATAAATGCCGAAAAAACAGAAGTAATTTGTCAAAGCGCATTCATTTGGTTTATCGCAATATCTCACCACCGAAGAGAATCTACAAAGTGTCACAGAGTAGAAAATATCAATTCATTGACCTACCGCTTAACATTTGTCCTGTGTGCCGTATCAATTTCTCTGTGCCGATAACATTTTTGCTGGTTTACGTGACACGCAATTTATACGGGCGATTTATCTTGTATTCATATTACGTCATTCGTAAAATTGTGAGGTGTGTTATCGTGTGTTCGGGAACTGATATTTTCATGATAACTTCCGTGCATTTTATGATTGTCTAATTTTTTTCCGTTTATCCCGGTAATTCAATAATATTCAGGCTTTTGTACGTTCTGCAACAAAAGATGTAATTGGATAATTTACTTTTTGGTATTTTATAATAGAAGCTAAGAGTTAACTCTTAGCTTAGAAGGGAGAGAATGAGTTCTGTTCTTTAATTAATTGTCACTTAGATTTCGATGTTTTAATAAGCATATTATAAGCTAAAAAATTAAAGTTTAAACAAAAGTGTTAATCAAATATTGTTGTTAACTGTAGGTACCTTTGTTTTGATATTATTATTTGAATAAAAATTTGTGCTGTAGGTAACATTTAGAGTAATGACTTTCACAAATTAATTAAAGCAAAAGGAATATATTAAAAAAATAAAAAACTTTGACACACACTAGGAATTACTTCTGAGTCGTGGGTGTGTTTACAAACAATATTTGTCCCATGCGGGAATCAATCCCGCGACACGTGGCTCAGCAGTCGATCGCTCAGCCAAAGAAACGTGTCCTCACAAATATAGAAATAGTTCATGCATACATACAGAACGTTATTTTTTGTTTATGCGAAACCTGAATATAGTTTGTTCAAAATAAGTAACTGAATCGATTCCAATCATTTTTACACCATTTTATACTTTTTCCCAAATACATTTAGAAATTCTTGCAGAGTGGTTACCGTACATACGTGCGCGCCATAGCTGACGCTAGAGGTCAACCCCACCGCGCTCGCCTGCCCGAGCGGAGCTTTGAATATATTAATTTTTTTAATAATTATAAACTAGCACTTGACCGCAATCCCGCCTTATGGTAAGCAGTGATGCGATCGTTGATGGTAATGCGCACTAGTTTATTAAAAACCTATTCACTCAGATTGACCGAATAGGAAGGAAGACAGCAGTTGAGCGAGGTGATGCTATGTTAAACCCAATAACACGACCAACGATGCAGTGCCAAAGGGAGATTGATCTGAAGACCCTCCACGACCAAACTCCCAACACAACATTTGGCGCATCGTACCCGGCACACATCGCAACACAACTGCTCAGACCCGTCCTCCGTACGGCTTCGCCAGACATCATGCCGGAACACGACAAATCGCTTGGCGGCAAGGTTTTCTCTTATGTTTTTTGTAGACAAGTGTATTGTATTTATGGGATATGCAAGCAGAATAGCAAGCTCATAACTGTTTGGTTCTTCACATTGATTTGTCTCTCTTAAATACGAATTAATCAAGTCGCGGTACTGTTTAAGCATTAAAAATGTATAGAGCCACGTCGGGCCCATTCCAAAGTTAGCAACTCAAGTTGCGTGATACCACAACACTCTCAGCCTCATATAATATTCAGTGACTTTAGTAATCACCACAAACATTGATTTTCGTTAATATGTAAGAAGATCGTAAAATACATTCTTTTAAAGTAAATGGTCGAAAGAAAATATTCAATCGAGGTGTAAATTATTTCACCTCCATAACTCTAAATGGTGAAGGTAAACATCGTTAAGAAGTCAGCATGTCCTACAAAGGAAAATCCAAAAACATCTGACCGCTTAGTGGATTACGACCCACTATTTTTCTCTCCCAGCAGGCGTGTGTCCCAGCCAGAATATTATAAGCTATTCAGAATCCTCCTTATTCATACACGTTGCTTAAAGTTAATTAGTGATTAGCGATTGTGACGTTTGCACGTCACTTAATTTTAATCATAGTTTATGAATGAACCCCTTAAACACTGTGGTGTTTAGTCATAGACGATAATTAAAGTTAAGTGACGTTAAAAGGTCAAAATATATGGTTAAAGAATCACGAAGCAGTAGTTAAATTTAAACAACGTTTTTGAATAAGGGGGCAAGTTTATAAGTCAACTAGCTGTTGCCAGTGACTCCGTGCGCGTGGATTTTAGTTTACAGGAGTTCAATTGATATGAAATAAGCGCCTGTTAAAATAATGGGAGCAATATGTACGCCCGCGTTCACCCCCGTTTTCGCAACATTTTTTGTTACTGTTCTGCTCTTATTGGTCGTAGCGGGATGTTACACAGCCTATGCCCTTTCTCAGGCTCTAGACTATCTGTGTACCAAATTTCATTACAATCGGTTCAGTAGTTTTGGCGTGAAAGCCGGACAGACAGACAGAGACACTTTCGCATTTATAACATTAGTATAGATTAGCATCACCCTCTCTTATTTCTAATGCATTCGATACTAAAAATTACTAACACAAAAAGTAACCAATATAAACATATACTCACTTAGTAAGAAACAACGTGCTTTCAAACAGGTGATAACACGGTCTGTCCTAAAACCAAAAAGCGAAGATATGTGGCATGTATTAATCTGCACAGGTTCTCGTGTGGCCGATTAATGGGATCACTATAGGCTGGTTAAGTACATATATTATATGTAACATACATATTGCATGCATGTTATCTGTTTGCGGGTAACACCCGACTGAAGTTGCATTTGCCATAGCGAGCGACCGTTAGCGCGGGCATTCAGTGCTCAAGCTTCGATCGAGTGTGTTGGTCATACCCAAACCATTGTAATCCCTCAATATTAAATTGATCTAAGTGACTGTACAGTAAAATAATAAGAATCTAACATAACACTATAGTTATTGTTCAACGTTTTCTCGAAATACCGCCTACGATGGATGCTCATGGGATGAGAAGACACCTCAACTATCCAGAACTTCGGCCCCGCTTCCTGCCGTTCCCTGTTATAAGGAACGAGGGTAGAAGGGGACTGTAGGAAGGAGGGTGTTGGAAGGTTCCGATTACCAATTTTGCTAAATCCATGGTCACAGGTTGCATTTTCAATATCCTTGCCAACCTGTATAAGTAACAAAGCACGACCGAGACTGGGCATCGTACCAGGATTCCAATCAAAAGAGGCTATTTCTATACTAAATTATATACACTAATACTATAAATCTGTAGAGTTTATTTGTTTGAATGCGCTAATCTGCAAACTACTGGTTCGAATTGAAAAATCTTTTTGTGTTGGACTTCCATGTATCGAGGAAGGCTTAAGGCAATGTATAATCACGCTGTGACAAAAATGAACGAAGCATCAATGAAAAATGTTGCAAAAATGGAGAAAAAAAGATCTAAAACTAAATAATAGAAATTGATACTGATGATGTCGCGGCAACAGCCAGCATAATATAATTCCGGACAGCGTTTATTAAAACAATAAACTCATTAAATTACTGTTTTCAAATACTATTAATTCTTGTGTAAAATAATTTTACAACAAAACCAGATTAATAGCGATACGAGCTAATTAATTAAATATACAAAAACCAATAACAGCGTTATTGCCATCATAAATGTATGTAATTATACATTTAAATATTGAACAATGAGAATGTAATCTACTCTTCATTAAAATATTAAGCACCTGTCAGATACAATGACACCTCAAAATTTTCCGTTTTTTTTTTTAATTTTAATAAATACATTGAACATTCATTGAGTTTCAAAAATGGAAGAAGGGACGGGGGTCCTTGGATAAATGAAGCTCTTGTAGGCTGCATGAGCTTGTGTGATCCATCGCCACTCGTTCGACGTCCACCGCGCACACGATGGATGGAAAGTAGCACATGAAGTTAGTTATTGCTACTTTGGTGTAATTCCAATATGAGGATAAATAAATAATTTATGCGAAAGCTAATACCGAAACAAGTTTTGAAAAATAGAGAGAATAAACCAAGACATTTGCAACGTAGGTTGTAGGTTCCAATCTAGCAAGACACTTTACTTTACGTAAATAATTTCATCATCACCATGCTCTCACAAATGATGTCGACGAAGTCTTGGTACATCTATGAACCCGCACAGGGAAGAAGCCTGTATCTCAGGCAAAAATTATAAGCTAATTAATTATGTACCTACTTACATTTAGTAACATTCACACGCATTCACCATTAATATACAACCAACTATTTACTTACACCCAAGTACTAAATTAAATGACTATACCAACTAGGTAGGTATACAAACAGATACTCAGGCGATGAAGTACTCGTCCACATCGCTGTTCGCCATCCGGAAAAATGACAAAAGACTGGCAGTATTGCCACGTTGAATAACAATTCTAATTGTTTGACCAAAGAATGAGCCATTCATCAGAGCGGCAATTCTCGTAATTATAATAACGTTCACAATCAGAAGGCCATTCCTCGTAATTTAAACATTCAAAATCTAGACCCAGCCCCATTTCGGCGACAATCAAATGTCAGAAACTTGTAAGATTTTAGTCGTTTTACATTATGAGTAGACTCTGATCACGTGTAGTATCGACCAGACGGCGAGAAGGAGCGTATTCGGGCCTATATTACTGGTATTATTTATTATTAATTATCGACTAGCATTTTTATGATTTAATAGTTTAAAAATAATATTATATACAAGTCTATAAAGTAGTAATGGAAATAATTAGAGGGCATCAAAAAATTCATCCGCATCGCTGTCAACAGGAAACGTGCCCATAAGGCTGGCAGCATTGCCACGTTGTGTGGATCGCCATACAACGTAGCGATGAATGCTGATTAACGTAACGTGATGAGTCTGTATAGTTAAAATAATAAGAATCGAACATCACACTATAGTTATTTTTCAACGTTTTCTCGAAATACCGCCCACGATGGATGCTCATGCGGATGAGAACACACCTAAACTATCCGGAACTTCGGACATCCTCCTGACGTCCCCACATATATGATTGACACAGAGATTGAAGACCAGATCGAGCGTTCGTTCACAGTCTGAACTCAGCTTCGATCCGACAAAAAACCTTCTCTCTAAACTATTTTTCTACATTTTGAAAAGTATTTGATTGTGGGGTAAAGTATTTGACATTGGTTGTCGCTGACATGAGACTGCCGGCAGAAGTTACCACCCACCAGACAAAGCCTTGCCGCCAAGCGATTTGTCGTGTTCCGGCATGATGTTTGGTGAAGCCGGTCGGAGGGCGGGTCTGAGCAGTTGTGTTGCGATGTGTGCCGGGTACGATGCGCCTAATGTTGTTGTGTTGGGGGTTTGGTCGTGGAGGGTCTTCAGATCAATCTCCCTTTGGCGCAGCATCGTTAGTCGTGTTGTTGGGTTTATCATTGCATCACCTCGCTCAACTGCCGTCTTCCTTCCTATTCGCTCAATTTTTCAGAGTGAATAGGCTCTTAATAAACTAGCGCGCTTTACCATCAACGATCGCATCACTGCTTACCATCAGGTGGGATTGCGGTCAAGCGCTAGTTTATAATCATAAAAAAAAAAATAACAACTAACGACATCGGGAAAACTCGAATTAAATTAATTTTGACATATTTTCACTGTGATACCTAAATGAATTCATTGTTACCGAAACTGATATAACATCGTAAATTCAACGTCGATAGTATCTATTAAAACTGTCCGTGCTTTTGAAAGGTTATTGTGACTTAATATCAATAATTTATTATTTAATTGGTTTGAACATTATATGTATGCAATATTATAATTAATGTGTATTGTGAGTTTATTTATACATATACTTGAAGCAGATTTATCAATTAATATGACATAATTATTAAAAAAAATTGCACGGTTCCTCTCAAGCAAAGCTCATTCTTATTCTCTGAACTAAATGTGTAAAAGGTGGTAAAGAGAAAGGGTGGTAATATGCGTGATAATATGCATGGTGGTATACGCAAGCCTATCCAATTTATCTTTTTACCACCCTTGGTTTACAAGTAGAATTTGTAATTTTTTTCGGTGATTTGTTCAAATACAGAAAAGTATTAATGAAGACCGTTTACGAAAAATATCCATTTTGAATTATTTATCTCAATATCGCGACTGTAATGCCTCCAGTGGAAGGTAGAGGTGTCCCTACAACCAAAATACACCATACACTACACCCACATGTCGAACGGTATGAGCCTATTGCTATCAAACGGGTAGAAATCCAAACTCGGGGCCTCTAATCCGAAAATCCAAAAGGAATAACATACTCTCCCGACCGATGAATTGAACCCCATCCTACTAATACACAGGCTTGTTACCTTTAGACCGGCGATGAAATCTGAAACCCTTGTAAATATCCAAAAATCTAGTAAGCGATTAATTAATAAGGGCTTAATGTACCAGTCGTAGTCAATAAAGGATAGTCAGGACCAAGTACCATATACTTTTATACAAACATGAACTTCCTCACTACCTTTCCTTAAGGGGGGTAATGTAGTGCAATGAACGTCCTAGGATTTTTCATAAACTGGAAAACAAAACCCTTTTAGAGCAAGTTTATCTCAAACATCGCACGCCGCATACAGTGCCAAAAACAATAAAAAAATGCATGCATTAACGGAAAGTTCACTTAACGCGTGGCCATAAAGTGGGCGTGACCGCAACCGCTGCGCCGGCTTACTCATGCAATTTTCAAGGTCATAAATAATAAAACCGTGAATGCGATCCAAAGCACTTTGGCTACTTTCGCGCCACTCCCCGCCAATATTGAAATACCTTGGGAAAATAAATGTATGCGGTTTTTCAGCCCGTTAATCCCGGCATAATAATTCTGTTCGGTTAATAATTCCGGGTATGAACATGAGCAATCAAATGTGTGTTAATTACAATATGCTCTGTTCGGGATATGAACATGAACAATTAAATGTGTGTTAATTACAATATGCTTATGTTATTATCATTACTAGTTCAGCGTATTTGTGAAAGTATTGAAAAGAAATTCTGTTTTTTGTTTATTCAGTCGGGGCTGAAGAGACCATCGACTGACGTTTATGATATTTCTTTCTGAAACATCATCATCTTCACAGCGTATAATCCCGGTTGCATCCGTGGCTTTCGCGTTGGATCTCGCGATCCGCTTTCCGACATATACGCCTCCATTTCGCACGATCTCTGACATCCCGTGGTGTGAGATTGTTGGCACGCATGTCATCTCTTATAACTTCAAGCCAACACATCTTTGGTCTACCTCGCTTCTGTCTGAAACAATTAGAGGAAATTAACTAAATTAACCTCGGTGATAGGCCATAACATCGGCCGCCGGCAGAAGTTACCACCCACCAGACAAAGCCTTGCCGCCAAGCGATTTGTCGTGTTTCGGCATGATGTTTGGTGAAGCCGGTCGGAGGGCGGGTCTGAGCAGTTGTGTTGCGATGTGTGCCGGGTACGATGCGCCTAATGTTGTTGTGTTGGGAGTTTGGTCGTGAAGGGTCTTTTGATCAATCTCCCTTTTATCGCAGCATCATTGGTCGTGTTGTTGGGTTTAACATTGCATCACCTCGCTCAACTGCCGTCTTCCTTCATATTCGCTCAGTTTTTCTGAGTGAATAGGCTAGCGCGCTTTACCATCAACGATCGCATCACTGCTTACCTGATGGTAGGCCTGATGGCGGAATTGCGGTCAAGCGCTAGTTTATAATTATAAAAAAAAAACTATCAAAATTATTTCAAACTTAAAGTAAACATTTATACTATAAATAAAAAAAATACATCCCTAATTTCCAAATCTTCGGTGCAGTTGCTAGCATAATACTCCGATTTCGAGAACGCAGGTGGACAGCTTAAAGGCGAAGTAAGGTTCGAGCCCTGGCTTAGAGCGGTACCGGTCCGACACGGATCCGAATCTGCTGTTTATTATTTAGGAGGATGCTAAAAGCTGTGCTGGCTGAGTGAGAAGGGATGTAAACGCTATGCTTTCCATTATATACCATGTATTAGAAAGGTGTGTTCATATTAACATTTCCAGTTTTAGCTGACCTCGGATTGTATAGGAATTTTCCATAGTGGAAAATCAGCTTATTCTGGTAATTTTTAGAGGGATATGTCATAGTACCTACGTACGTATACTTAATGCCTATCTACTCTCTATCATCACGACTACCTGTCTAGCTGGATTCAGCTGAATATCTTTACATGGAGAAATTTAGATCAGTTACTTGGTAGTTACAGAGTAACAGATCTGAAAGTCTTCTCAAGTCTTCAATTGTTCTGGGTAATAAAAGCTAGTGCATAATAATTACTTTTTATATATTAAGTAAACAGCATCATTTATGAATACAATTTAAAAAAGGAACAAAAATAAAACAGTCTAAGAAGGAGAAAATATGTGTAGAACAGTTTTATTGGTTTATTTTTGGCATCGACTCATTCAAATGAAAATGTCCTATCATTCAGTCATTCGGTCAATTTGGAAAGCCTTTAATAGGTCATTATCGTTGAAAATCCAGGTAAATAAGTGGATTGCCACTTCTAAGAATGACTCCAATGAAATTGCTATCAGAGTGAATGAACACAATTTAACGCATGAGAAAATTGAAATAACTTTTATAATGCGTATTATGTTCACATCATGCACCGAACAGAGACAACGAGGCCTTTGTCATTTCGATAATTAACGCAGTTCCATCTGATACCAACTGTCGGTTGATATTCATAAAATACATATTGTAAGTACCTACTCATTTCATTATATGCGATAAAAGCACCACGGGCATATCACATAGGTAACTCTCTTATTAAAATTATTTTAAAGTGAACATATAATTCTGTGGTCTTCATAAAACCATGGAGCATTTGAAATTAATCCGAGTGCTTTATTTTGTAATCGCTGGATTTTCCACATTTGAGTTACTTATGTAATTTAACGTTTAAAAAGTGGTGATTCTTGTTTAGTTTGATTAAATGATACTTGATTTTCATTTATATTGTTGATTGATTATGAAAGTATAAAACACATAATAACCTACAAGACATTGAATTGAAATAACATCTTCTTTAACACTTAACTTCAATTTAACTGATTAACAAATCAATAGGAAGCACTCAATTTATGATAAAATTTCTTTTTTACGTTCGTCCTGGAACAAATTCAATCCAATCGAGTCTGTGCTAGTTTCAAGTTGACCTGAGTCAACATTTATTGAACTGGGTCTTGATTCCATTACGCTAAAGCTGCGTTCTGACTGGGAGCATTCGTGTGTAATGGACGAATCGACAGCGAACATTTTATGCAATGAGTACGATAAACCGACTGTTATAATTTTTCTTTAAGACAATGACTTCACAATCAATTGAATGACTTTTCTTTTAACAATAAATAAAAGTCCTTTGGTGATCAATTTCAGCGGATATCTGCCTTCGCCGCGGGACATATTTTAGTGCATGAGTATGTGTGGAGACGCAGACGGTGCTTTCTTTTTTCACACGTTCTCATGGTGCAATGGAGCGCCCCAACGTGCTTTCCAGATCACGGGTATTACACAGCCTAGTCTCAAACTCCGCGCAGTTACTAAGAAATTCCCAATAGATAACCGCAACAACATTTTTCTCTACCCACAGGGTAATTGTGTAACACACTATCAGCAATAAAGAGTTTAATTATAACACAAGAAGACACAAGAAATTCCATTGCGTTATTTACATTATGAATAAACACATATTTCGATCATATGGATCACTGAATACCAATATGCTTGAAAATTATTCAAATTGAGAGTAACGGTGTGTTAATTAATTTCTAGTGTCAATAAATTTATGTAAGTTATTAGGGTGCCGGGAATCTTACCCAGGACGACGTGGTCCAAGGGCAATTTTAATATATAAACCTACGTATGCTGTAGAAAAATAATCAATGTAGTTATCGTTTATTTACATTTTTTATTTCATATTTTAAATTTTTCATTTATAATTCTTTTATATAGTATATATTAATTTGCACCGCTAACAACCACATTATCCGTCACTATGCATTCCAAGGTTGCTTGAAAAGGATAGCAGAAAGCGAAAAGGTCGCTTTTTGCTGCGCCAATTTTGTAATGTGCAATAAAGTGTATAAAGACTGATTTACACGGTGCAATTAAATTGCCTATGGCGTACAATAAAATTGATGCAACAAATTACTTACATCGTCTAAATGATGTTTAGACAATGCAACTTTTATTGTTGCCTCAACTTAATTGAAGTTATAGGCAATTAAATTGCATCGCATCGTGTATATCAGTCTTAAGAATAAATAAATAAAAAATTAAGAATGTTATATTCTTGTCCATTTTTATGCTTTACTGGAAGTGTGTTATTTATTTATGAATTACTATTAGGTTCTACAAAAATGCTTTTAAATTTAGGAGCTTATTAAATAGGATTATTGCAAGCTTGTAAAGTGTCACGTTCAGTTACACAAATATGACATCAGATTCGAAGTAATATTTGTGCAAACTGACTCTTCGTTCGAGTGAAATATCCGACGTATAGCATTACATCATGCGTATCATTTTACCATGAGTTTTTTTAAATTTTAGTCTTAAGTTTTTATCGCACCAAATGTTGTGTATTCTTATACCAAGAATTCATGTAACAGGTCCAGCCTTCTGGGGGTTGATCAACCCAGAATGGTCGCTCTGCAACAAGGGCCGGCGACAGTCACCGGTCAACTTGGAACCAGACAAACTTCTATTCGACCCCAACCTACGGTTTTTACACATAGATAAACATAGGGTAAATGTTCCTTGTTAACTTATAATTTTGTTTAGTCAGCCCCATAGTCTTTCATTAACTTTGTCTCGGGCAGTTCAAGTTTAAAAACATTTTACTTGCAAGGATATCATCAATCCTGCATATCCGGTTGCAGTATTTAATCAAATATAACGTATATAGCATGTGCTATATTGTCAATGATGAAATTAGGATAATATATAAACAAACATTACAGGGAGTTCCTCTATAGTAAAGCTGGGACATTTAAGCATTTTTATAATTATCCTCAACCTTCAATCAACGATGAGATATGTTTATTTTTTCTAACTGTTTAATAGAATATAAGGTTTGTATTGTTCACCAGATAAACGGCCTAATAAGCAACACAGGTCACTCGGTGATCTTCACGGTGGAGAATGAGACGCGGCACCACATCAACATAACGGGGGGCCCTCTCTCCTACAAGTACCAGTTCCACGAGATCCACATACACTATGGCCTGCATGACCAGTTCGGATCTGAACATGCCATTAATGGGTACACTTTCCCTGCAGAGGTAAGTTAAGAATTTTATCCCTTGTACCTAGGTATATGTTAATAAGAGTGAGTCGCCTATAGAAAAATAGTAGGTATTATTTTTAACCCCGTTCCGGGCGATTTAGAAAACCTAAAAAAGCCACTTATTGACGTGATTAATATGAATTCCAAATAACATGTAAAGAAGATCTTCGAGTTGTTTTTTTTTTTGTATAAAATCAGAATTTACATAAAATTATTATATTACACTGGCTATATGTCCTAATAAAGTCTGATCTAAGCCTGAAAGAATACATAAATAATTCCCTTGGCTTAAGGTACACAGCGACGCAGATTCATATCCTCATAAAGCCAGAGATTCGCAACACTCATGATACATTATGTAAGCAACCGAGGATAAAACCTAAGTGAAGCGTCGAATAAACATGTAACGCAGATAAACGTTAAAATGTTATCAGGGATTTCTTCGAAAAGGTCTCAAAAGAAAGCGTAACAGATGTTTTCACACGCATACTCGCGCCTTCGTCGTTGAGACGTTCAAATCCCAAATGTAATCCCGACGAACGACTTGACTGCGAACCAAGTCAACCATGCCTCCTGTTTATTTATGTGACAAATTCTTACGTAGCTATATTAAATCTAAAATCATGTGCTCCATCTCATAGAAGTGGCTTTTAACTTTTCGTGGTTATTGTGACGTTTTAAGATCAGTAAAGAAATTTAAAAAATAAAATGAAATTATGTGCATTGCACCATAGTATTTCAGTTTTTGTATAAATTCACATGAAATTTACATTCGACGTTATAAATTTAATTGTTTTCATGATTCTAAGAAATATTTTTATGGGTCATAGAATTATAGCCACCGCGTACGCGAATAATTTATGTTTTGAACCTTTTACCATAACTTAGAAGAAAAATCAAGTGGTAACTATTATAATTTTATTTGTTCCAGATTCAGATATTCGGTTTTAATTCACAACTGTATTCAAACTTCTCGGAGGCTCTGCACAAAGCTCAAGGAATTGTTTCAATATCGCTATTATTACAGGTAATTTATTAAGTTATTTCAAATATAGAGTACACCTGAAGTATTGTATTTTTGGGAACACAAGGGTCAAATAGATTTCAGACATCATTCATCAGCACCGTCTATTGTTAGACTTTATATAATTGAGCATATTACAAAAGGTTGACCTTTACATCCAAGTTATTTTTTTTTTTCTTTAGCTTCGCACGGTTTTGGATTTGGCCAATGTCACTTGTTGGGATTGTTCGCAACTATTTATTTATTTATTTCTTCTTTGGCTTCGCGTGGTTTGTGCATTTCGCCAATGTCACGTAATGAATTTTCATTCATGTCGAAAAAACGGCCGTGTGAACCGTCTCCGAGGGAGATTGAGGCAAAGTCATGATGAGGCCACTATGCTGCGATGTCTCAATGTTCTTTATGAATTATTTACTGAATGCACTTTTTATTATATAAATCACGCACTTTTATTTAGTAAACAACACTATAAATAATTTAAAAGTCCAATGAAAAATGAGCGTGACACTTAGCTTAACTTTCCGCCAAAAACTCCAGATCTTACGTCGCCATACTACTCTAATTGCTGATTTTTGAATAGTCAGATAACTTATTAATATATGAACAGTAAGTATGATATTATTTTTGAACAAAAAGTAATAAAACCTCTGATAATATTTATATAGTATTGAAAAATCAGCAGTTAACAATGATTTTGTATTGAGATAATGTAGTATATGTATGTAGTTCTTAATAATCGATTGGAGGGAAAACTCAAAATCGCCCAAGTGCTGTGCACAAGGCATCAACTGAAAACCAAAACAACACATGTCTGCCTGCCCCGTTCGACAGGCGATCTGAATCGCTTGAATTAGTTTTTTTTATTTTTTAATATCTAAGTAAAATTAACTCTTATTCTGAACAAAAAGTAAAAGTATCTAATTTAGCAAGTTGCACAAAAATTTTCTATAGCTACCTTACATAGCCACTGTTCCAGGCATATTACGACACACTTTTTAATCAAAGAATGAAGTAGTATAGAAAGCTCATAGAAAATGTAGCAGTACCTAAATCGCTACATGCGAGTAACGCGTCATACTGCATCTCGCAAGCAGAATTTTCTGTGCAACTAGCACGCATACCTATATGTTCACGAGAGTTCAGCAGGTGAGCAAGTGCCCGCCAGTCAGTACTAGTCTGGTCGGAAGATCCTCCCTTTTTTATGTGGCATGAGTGAACTTTGCACCCTGTTCCTCATACCTCCAAAAATTCGATACACCAGAATATATGTCACTATTTCTTTGGACATCAAATGATTTTTTAATTAGGTACAAATAATGCTGAGAGCTGTTTATTTAGGTAGTTAATCGTAATTGTATCCATCGAAGTATTACCGGCCGCACCTCTTCATGGCGTCGAACTGAGCGCAGTTAATTAAGGAAATTGGATTTTTCTGTTCGCCAGTGGATTAGCCAGTAAAGCTATTAGTTCAAATTAAGTAACTGTCTAAGCTGTGGTATGGCCGTCAGCCCGTCACCACTTGAGGTCAGCGTCGGCGCCCTATGTTTTCAATTAATTGGTATCTACCATTTAATATTATCACCATTATTAGTACTAAAGATAAAGGCAGGTTTACTTTTTTGTGAGAGAAAAACTTTATTGGTTTTAAAATCTAAAGGCGTACCTAAATTAAACGAATTTCTGTTTTTGCCTGTGCCATTTGGCAAGTCAAATATTTTAAAACTTGTTAGTGTGCCTTATATTTAAATCAAAAGTTAGGTAAATATCGACTGCGGCCTCATTCTGTTTTCTTATATCGTCATCTTTAAGAGAGTTTATTTCCGATCGTTTTATGGTTTTCCTTAATGAAGGCCAGCGCTTGTGTTAGCACATCCCATCCGATGTTGTCCCAAGGGGGAACATGTTTGCCGACACGTTCATATTTCGCTTGTGGCCGCAGTTAACTGAAACTTTGCTAAAGCAAGCTATTTCTCCACACAACAAACAATTAGCGTTGTGTCCTTGGGTTTCTTTTTATTAAAGAAGTTGTAAGAGAACAGTCGATTTTAGCTGTTAAGGCGAGTTTTCTTTGATTCTTGTTTTAGTTTTAGATTTTCTTATAAACTATCTCTACGCTTATGGTATTCAAGTAGACGATTTCATAAGAAATCCCATTAAGATTTGTGAAAATATGGTATCGATATTAAACAATTAAGTTTCTTTTTCAATAATTGCTGTGTTTTATTATATATATCAACACGTGTATAATTTACATTATGTGGTAAATAATATGACTATCTAACTAACTGTACTAATAAATACAACAAAAAAGGACCATTAAGCGTCGAAGTACCCGTCCTCGTTAGTCCATTTTCACACCTCCACAATCGTTACCCTCGGTCATGTTGAGCCCCTAAATGTTGTTCATGTTCAGCCTCGATATACAGTAAAATACAGAAGTTTTACTAATCTCCCTTTTGCGATTAGCTATATTTTTAAAGATTTCCTATCTTCTAACGGCCGCCACCATGATCCCAATTGCCCATGGTCCAATGTAAAAAAAATCCTGTATCCTGACTTCTTTGCTTATTTATAGAGTGGTATCGAAATAAAGAAAAGAATTCACAATAATGTTGAACATGGACTAAACTCATAACCACATCGCTATTATACACAAAGGTCTTAAATTAAGATCTTTGTGGATAATAGAAAACAGCTTGTGGTAAAAGAGGCATTCTAATAAATCATGATTTAATATTTTAATCAATTAACATTGTTTCAGCTTGGTGATCTCTCAAATCCTGAATTAAGAGTTTTGACGGAAGAACTAGAAAATATTAAATACGGTGGTAAGTTTTATCTGACTATTTATTGATTGCTATATGTACTATGTCTTCATCACCGTGCAACCCTTCAGGGTTTGCAGGGATAATTTTAAGTTATGTTATGTAGGTATCTTGTGTTGCAGACACGCTACTATCAAAGAATTTAGACTGAACCATTTTTCTCGACTATTATGGAATGAAATACAAGTTGCGATTCTAAAATAGAAAAGTGGAGGAAACTTGCAAACGATTTTACTCTAGAGTAGATGTGGTTAATATTTCATGTAACTAGTTACAATAACCAGCGACGCGATGTGTAACTGAATAACTGGTTACGAGTCAAATTAAAAAAGTAGTTATTTTTGTAAATGCTAACGCATTTACAAAAATAACTACTTATTTAGTGAAATAACTTTCATACACACGTTATGCCGTAGCGGGTAGCGGTACCGTGCATCACACCGGCGGCGCGCGTCGCTGGTTATTGTAACTAGTTACGTGAAATAACGACCACGTCTAGTTTCGTTTCGCCTATAACTGTATAGTTGGCGGTACAGTAGCTGAATTAAAATAACTAGCTACAAAAATAACTTGTTTTATAACAGGTGACGCCGATCAAGTAACTGGTTACGTTACGTTTCTTGAAAAAGGCGTTACGACCCACACCTACTCTAGAGTGCTCAGCCGATAAACTACGTTCTCTATTACCTATCTTTCAAAGAACTTACTTGAGATAAAATTCGTTTCTCCAGTTTAATACTTAGCACTAAGTCTTAAAGATACATTATCTTCAAGAATTTAAAGTGTTTCGCGTATACTGAGTGGCGATGTACTCATATGTGCCCACATCTTCCGTCATACGAATACAACTCTCTCTGTAAAAGAAATTCATACACCGAAATAATCGTGGTAACTAGTCTGTTTTGCGTAGGTTGTTGTTTCTTTTTTATTCAAATCCTGATGCAGTGGTAGATGTTGGTGACAAAATCGCCAACCTGTACTAACCCAACGATAAAAAATTTGAGTGTACACCTCTACCTAAACCTTAGGGATTTCCAGGTGAGATGTTGTGGAATATATTATATTTAAATAATAATAAAATTATGCCATTATAATAAAACTTTACTAAATTTAAGTTGAGTGCATATTTTTCTTTCTGTTTCATTATGAAAAAGACAAAATACAATATATTAGTTTAATTATGTCAAACTTGATTAAAACATGGCGTCTACAAATATGTCAATTTTCGTGAGTCACGGACTAATTTGACAGGACTTACTAATATTTATCTTCTGTCCTTTTTATAATGTAATAGGAACAATAACACAGATTCTAAATTTAGTTTAGTTTGTGAGCAAGAGATCGGGGCCATTGTTTTTTTTTTTTTTCTTTGACGCGGTTGGAATACTTTTACGCACCATACCCCAAGGGCGTGTGTGGGACTCGCCCAGCCGAAACTGGGAATACCCACTAAACCCGAACAGCGGCACACCGACATCGCCTTAGTGGCGGGGTCATGGGAAATAGCAGAGCCTGCCTACCAATCTCCCGCCGGCGATTCCCGCCAGAAGGCGGGCCCACAGTGGGCCCTCCATAGGGAGGGGCCCGGCTGGGTACGTCTTCTTGTGCGAGAAGACGCAGCAGCCAAGGGTTTTTTAGCGAGGTGTCCTTCCTCTTAGCCCCACTCGTTTGCCCGGAAGCAAACGGGGCCCCCAGCTCCTCTCAATGAGGAGACCGGGTTGCCCGACGGTGACCCGGAGTTCGGGTCACGTCAGCCACCAGGAGTGGTACGCACTTCTGGTTTTGGTCCGCGCCGGTAAACCGGTAACCCCCATATCTGGGGGCCGTTCCCCTATCCGCCACCTGGGGACGCGTCCGATGGCAGGCTAGAAACTGCACACGGAGGGGCCATTGTGCCTTAACCCTTTTAACTTAAGTGTCCCGTTTACGTTCAATGCTTTTTTTATCCACTAAGGTGCTGAGATGCCTGTGAACAAGCTATCCGTCCGGGGCCTGTTGCCGGATACGGACTACTACATGACGTACGATGGCTCAACCACGGCGCCTGCCTGCTACGAGACAGTCACTTGGATCATTGTCAACAAACCTATCTACATCACCAAACAACAGGTAAATAGCTATATATTGGCTCTTCCAAGTTGCGCCGAACATCTACTTTCCGGAGTTTCAGTTTGATTAAAACCTTTAAAAGGTCTGTCTTGCTGGCAAATATACAGTATGTTAAGAAAACCCTGTCTGATCCTTGAAGGTATTGTTAGGTATCGCTAACTGATTCTACTAATGGATACAAAGCCGGGCCAAACTTAAAAAAATCCCCCTAAAAAAATAAATATTATTTCGCAAAAAGAGGTAACTTGCGATAAACAACCCTTCCGCGGGTGGCGGGGGACAGGGCAAATTTCGGGGAAAAAATTTAAAATTAACAAATTTCGGGGAAGTTGGAATTAATTCGCGGAAAAAAAGGATTATGTCAAAATTCATTTGTATTTTTTCTATGATGATTACGTAAAATTTTATATTATATTTGGTCAAGTGTTTACCTATCCTTTATTATCCTTACGGGTCGGACAGGGTTTTCTTTACATAAACAACTTAAATTAAGTATGTTATTTTCTTCTGAACTTTTCGTTTGCATATTGTTGTGAGGTAAACCAAAATCATGACCGGCGTAATATGCGGTGGCAGGGCCATCGACGCGCTAACTGTAACCATGAATTCAGCACTTGATACTCCCAGAGTAGAAATGTATGGACGGTATTTAATCGAATCCGCGACACGCTTATCATCGCTCAGCCACTGCAGCAACCGTGTAGTTATTGACATATATTGTGCCAGTTACCAGTGTGTGTTGCCAGTGATGACTTACGGAACTGAAACGTGGTCGCTCACAATGGGCCTCATACGAAGGCTCAGAGTCACACAAAGGGCAATGGAAAGAGCTATGCTCGGAGTTTCTCTGCGTGATCGAATCAGAAATGAGGAGATCCGCAGAAGAACCAAAGTCACCGACATAGCTCTGCGAGTCGCTAAACTGAAGTGGCAGTGGGCAGCGCACATTGCTCGCAGAACCGATGGCCGATGGGGCAGTAAGGTTCTAGAGTGGCGGCCACGTACTGGAAGACGCAGCGTAGGGAGGCCCTCAACAAAGTGGACCGATGACCTGGTGAAGGTCGCGGGAAGCCGATGGATGCGGGCAGCACAAAACCGGTCAGCGTGGAAAGCCTTGGGGGAGGCCTTTGTCCAGCAGTGGGTATCCATAGGCTCAAGAAGATATTTATCGTTTGATATAGCTACGATTTTGGTTAGGTATATAGTATTTATATCAAAAGATAAACGCTTATTTAGAGGCAGCTAGCTATACCTACCAATCTTTGCAAATTGTTGATCTTGGATTGGTTGAAACTTGAGTAACAGCTGCATCTCAACCGGCACAAGTTGTACAAGTCAACAACAAACTTATAGAAAAGTCATAACTGGTTGAACTTTCATATCGTCAGCAAACCTATTTTTGATATTAAAGCTCAACCAAAAAACAACGAAATGAATGCGTACGTTACCCCTTTACACTTCTATTCGTATTTATTTATTTTTACGATTAACTCAAAGACTACCTACAGTTTTATTAGAAATCACGAGACATTAATATCAATATCAGAAATCTCTAAATTACATAGATAAAAAAATTGTCAAAGCTCATTGGGTAGAATGTTCAATTGCTCTCCACTCAACAGTGACTCACTACTCAACAGTAGTGGATCAGTGCTAAAAATCAATAGGTATATGCGGTAACTGCATCCGTTCAAGTTCGCCGTTTGCATTATACGCCTCCCTGCCCTCCTCATTCAAATACAGACGTAAGAGTTATGGAATAGTTTCCTAGAGAATTAAAGTTTTATCATATTAGAAACCTGAAATCCGATATGATTAGTTCATATCGGATTTTGTAGAAGTTTCTGAGCTTATCCGGTAACTGGTAGATCGGCTTACTCATCTACAACTAAATACAGATTATTTAAATGTCCGTGATTAGGATTACTGAGTAAGATTCATGAACACTGATAGTAGGTATTGAAAACTAAAAGGACAAAAAATGTACGAAGCGAGTTTTGTGGTTACTCGTTCAAGCTACATCAAATAATAATGTATCATAAACATCTTAGTTATTCATAATTTCAAAACCAAAATTCTGATTTAGATAAGCAACTTTTGAAGGGCGTAGAAGGTATAACTTTCGAGCACAAAACTTTTTGTTTCAAGGTTCGCTGAGCCAGCCAAAAATCTATAAAGACCCGTGTACATAAGACACATTCCTACCAGGTGTTATTAAACCAGCAGTTCCTCCCATGAATCACATTACAATACGAGTTTGTTCATACAGTGAACATATTCCACGGGTTAATTAAATATTTATTTTATTACATAAGTTTATACATTTATATCTTGACGTAAACTATGGCACGATTTGTCTATGGTAACTACATATACAGTATGTTAAGAAAACCCCATCCGATGCATAAGGATAATAAAGGTTAGGTAAACACATGACCAAATATAATATAAAATTTTACGTAATCATCAAATCACAAATGAATTTTGAAATAATCTTTTTTTTCCGCGAATTAATTCCAACTCCCCCGAAATTTGTTAATTTAAAAAAAAGTGATAACGCCGGTATTATTATGAGCGAATAGCGATGCGACCACGTGCCGCGTGCCCTGCCGCCCGCCGCCCGCGGAAGGGTGAACGCACATTTATTAAGTTACCCCTTTTTGCGAAATAATATTTATTTTTTAAGGGTGATTTTTTTTAAAGTTTAGCTCGGTTTTGTATCCATTAGTAGAATCAGTTATCGATACCTAAGAACACCTTCACGGGTCGGACAGGGTTTTCTTAACATACTGCAGAATGGGAATTACATATTAATATCCCAACTACCTATAGCTACAGTCGCCGCACGCTCTTGATCAGCGCATCCAGTCGAAGACAAGTATCAGTGTATTCAAGCGTGGTCGGGACAGCGTAATAACATTTTCATTTGTGCCCACGCTACAATAAACAACTCACGTCCCTCGCCTTTAGACAAAGACTCCACCGTGAATTATGTACGTGTTAAAAGTAAACTGAAAGTGCCGCGTTGTGTGGCTGTTATTATAAATCATTGTTTATGTTTTCCGTTTGTGTTGGTCGGAAAATTAAGTGCTAGTGGAAACTGCTTGCAATCTCGCGGGGAGTTGAGCGAACGCCATGTGGTCGCTGCTTGAAGCGCAATTTACAACACTACTAACGTGCTTAGTTTTATGCTAATAAAATCCCCACACTTTTATGCTGGCAGGAGTCATAAAAACTGAAATAAAACTAAAAATACCTGTGAGCTTAGCTGTAGAAAATAAACTCTTGACGTTAGTGATGCCTATAATGAGCATCATACAGCTATTTGCCAAATTGCCAATAAAGGAGCAAGCACGGAAGAATATTTAGTACAAAACACATGCATTTTCAACACCATGTTTTCCGTGGCACTGATGAAAATTAAGTTAACAAAACCCTTGAAATAATAATATCCTTGAACAGCTAAATTGAAACCCATATAAAGCTCAACAAACCAAACATAGCCTTCACACAACACAAACCAAATCACAGTTAAAATCAAAGTTTAGGCGGAGTCTATAATCAGAAACAAATTGTTTAATACAGCGTAAACAACGATGCGAATCAGATAGCCGTAGTCGCGTGTTCCATGCCAGTTAATCCGACTGTGGCAACAACATACCTATAATCACTCCGTGGTAGTCACCCAACATTATAAAAGGAAGAAATTTCAATTAACTTGAAATAGTCTTCCACCTATGAACACTTGTAAACGTTATCTTAGAAACTGAACGTCGTGTTTTCAACATTAATTTCACTGGTCTTGTAGATCTATTCCGTTTACTTTGTTAGTTTATTTTCTGTTAAAAATTGCTTCCCAAAGTTCAAAATCCTCTGATAAAAATTAGATAGAGCGTGCTTGGTGGTTTTTAAAGTGATGCCTCTTCCTCTCTAATAAAATGGTTCCCTAGAGCAATTTTTGCCCAACAAAATAACCAGTGCATCTTCCTTATAATATTTGGCAAAGGCTTCATAAATTTCAAAATAGGGTTAGTCATTTTACTTTCAAGAACTTTAGTGTCAACATAATTGAATTTCATGACTGTAGCTACACGGCTTGAGGCGGCTGATGCAAGGCGACGCTAGGCACCCCAAGGCTCCCCTCGGCAACAACTTTCGGCCGCCCCAGCCTCTCCACCACCGAGCGGTGAGGACCAACATTGACTTCGATCTCAGCAAGGTAAATTACACCTTAAAGGAAATTAAATTAAGCACAATCTCCTCTGTAGACAAGCTTAATACTTCATATAGTATGCTAAGCCGGCTTCCTGAGCGATATACTCGCATTTAGTCGTTGCATTGTATATTTTCCTGTAAAATGGTTGGTTGTACTATTAGCGTAGCACTAATGAATCGTGTTTGCTCAGTCGGCGCTCTAGTTGTTATCATTTGTGTTAATTGTTTTTAAATTTTCAGTACCCTGGGAAGACTTGTCCAAGCATGCATCGAGACATGCATTACAAAGGTAATTAAAGTCTTGACTACTTTCCCAGAACACCTAACCTGTCATGATTTTTCCAATGCTCCCATGTAGAATTATCTTCTTAATAAAATGTTAGCAAGCTATCCCATTTTCCATCGAAGCCTACAGCCATTACAAACATAAATTATCTTCACAATCACCGAGCAACTGGTGTTAGTAACAGTAGCCTATGTAACGATAACGATAATTTCACATTTATCGCGATTGCAAATTACGTAATTGGCGCAGTTACATTTCGTGTTCAAATATGAGGGCAGCTTCTGTATTACCGATAGACGGTAGCAGTGCTTTAATTAATATGATAACATAGATTTATTATCACTAATCAAGAAGAAAATCTCATTAAAAGTGGGTTTAGTTAAAATAGAACGGGTGCGTGATTCGGAAATCTTCGTGTTTCCGAATTAGTAAGAACTTCAAGCCACAAAGTGACCCTTGAAGTTTACTTCAAAGGTCACTTTGGTTATGATTTATTTTTACTGCAGCGATCACTGTGTCGTTGTTCTATATACCCTTGGAACGCAAGACTCTGGCTGTGCTCTTATACGATATCTAAAGAAAACCCCGTCCGGCCCATAAAGATAATAAAGATTAGTTACCTAACCTTTATTATTATATTTACACATGACCAAATCAAATATGAAATTTCACATATTCGTCATAACAATACTAATGAATTCTGAAATAATCTTTTTTCCGCGAATTAATTCCAACTTCCCCAAAATTTGGTATGTTTTTAAAAAGTGACGATACCATTATCGGCGGTATTATTGTGAACGATGCGACTGTGTGCCGTGGGCCCTGCCCCCCTTCTCCCGCGCATGTATTGCCTACCGTACATGTATTAAGTTACCTAATTTTGCGAAATAATATTTGTTTTTTAGGGGGAATATTTTTTAAGTTTAGCCCGACTTTGTAGGCATTAGTAGAATCAGTTATCGATACCTAACAATACCTTCACGGATGGGACAGGATTTTCTTTACATATTGTATAGATGTTCCAAACTACTTGCGTCATAACAACACATGTTATTTAATATTTTTAAATTATTCAAAGTCCTTTTTTTACTTATACTTAGTAGTCATTGGATAGATGAAGTGGGCTGTCTTTGTAAGACTACTAAAATTGCACCTTGTAATTGACCATGACTAAATTTCTCTTATTGTAATACAACAGCTAAGTACTTCATTTGTGGATCTCTAATAGGTTTCAGATATGCTGATGTTTCTCCGAAATTACACGACGACATTTGTGTATAAAATGAAATTTTCCAATCGTTACCTATTGCCAGTTGCTCAGTAATCGTTTATTTTTGTCACAAAATTAATCGTTTGTAATAACTAATATACGCAGTCTCTTGGATATTTATTACCAAAAATATCCAAGAGCCACAACCTTATTATTTCATATTCCCTTATCATTATATCAATCACAGTATTTCCATTTAATTTTATCACCAACACTATTTGTATAGACTTTAGAGACTTACGTAAATCCCATTCCGCCCCGCGATATAAACCCAAGCTCCGACCTCAGCTTCCACACGTTATCAACGTTTTCATTTCTGTTGCAGCCAAAAGCTGGACACAATATTGAAGCTAATTCCACTCCGGTAGGCATTCACATAGCAGCTACGTAGAAGTATACATTAACTAGCCCATAAGTTTGTATATACCTCTTGTACAGTCTTATTTACATCCTGCTTATGATAAATGGAGCTACAAAATATATTTTAAGTGTAATATATTCAATCTTAACTTAGAGCTGATGTTAGAATTAGAATTAGTGATATGAGTTGATGAGTGAGTTTCGTTGGGTAAAGGTTACCTATAACATTTTATTACGGCCTCTGACTAAGTAGAGTATTGATAGATATTTTCTGATAGGTGTTCGAACCATGCCATCGGTTTTGCTGTAGTAAATTGTATACTAAACGTGGGAAAATTTATCCATAGTTGTAATTAGATATGTCGAATTTATATAGATTATTTATTTAGAAATTCTTACATATCATTTGAAAAGTCCGAACTTTTTAATCTTTATGTTACAATTATTGAGTACATATCTACTGAATTATGTATTATAAATTATTAGTCTTATAAATGTTTGTATAATAATTTTAGAGTCTTCTAATTAATTAGAATTGAAATCAATTAACGAATGAATTTAGATACATAATCATATCAAAATATATGTGCTAGCTCTAAGGTCTTATTTGATGGTACTAGGTACCTTAATATAACAATATCTATCGCTGTAAGACGTCTATAGCTTTAATAAACTATATTCTAGTATTTATATTTCATTGCGTATTGTAAGATGAAACCTATTCCATGATTATGAAATGTATATCGCCTGGCTTTCTTGTAAGATCTATTAGTAATATTATTTGATTAAACCATATTCAATTACGTTTATTTTCTTATTTATTTAACTTACTGTAAGCAATACCCTGCTGGAGAAAAACCACATTGTAGTTTTATTATTGGCCGATTAAAATTACAAAAGCACATTTGTAATCTGCTTGAGCCCCTGTAATTTTTCGCGGTCGATTTTAAATCTGAAAATGCGCATTCCCATATATCCTGATTCCCATTGGCAATCCCAATAAGCTACCGGCCGATAAAAAGCTTGCAATTCATGATAGGGGTAAGTATAACATGAGAGGGTTTCATAGCAACGTTTATGTGTGCCAAATTTGTGGTGCCTCGTAATTTAAAGTCGATATAAAATTAGCACGTTTGAACAGGTTCATCTGAAATAAAATGTTGTCACCCCCAAAATCAACAATAGCAAGTTTTAAAATAAGCTGGAGGTGTGTTCTAATGCAATGGAGTAAAACCGTCTGTTTTAGTGTTTCCTTCAGTCTTGTGTTTGAATAAAAAGCTCATTTGAATTCTATGAGAATCGAAATTGCTCTCCTTCTCGCTGTAGTAACTTAATTTAATCGAGTTCCATCACAATGTCTTTTACCTTTAGATTAGGCACTCGCTATAATGCTGATAAAAGTGGAAAATAAAATTTATAATACTTTTCCTTTTGTTATCTCTAGACGCTCTTTTTCCCAAGTTGGTAGTCACGTATATTTTATTGTACAAGAGTCAAATATAAATTATTTTTCCACGCGATAACGTGGAGATTAAGATTGTAAAATAAATTACTTGATTTTCCGCATAGAGGTCGAGTTTATTGGAAAAGTTTCCGTCGGCGGGTGCTGATACACTTACATAGATTGAGTTCATTAAAATTTTATAATTATCCAGTTTAGTATAGGTGTTTTAATACGCTTCTACGTTATTAGGGAAGCAAATAAGTTACCGAAATTTTTAAACAGTCATTATATCATCGTCACTTTTAATGAAAACGAATTTATATAAAAAATAAAACCCTTTTGCAAAGGCTGTAAATACCATGATAAACAACAATTTATAACTAAATAAATCGTATTAACTTATAAACTTGACACATTTGAGGAACAAACTTGAGTTGTGCAGTAAGCTGTTTACTTCATTTGTTCCTCCCAGTCTGATTCGACGGAGCTGCGAATTAAGATCCCTCTTACGTGCATGTCGACATTGAAAAGTTTTGTACGTGTCTATAGTTAGTTAGCTACCTAGGTACTTAAATGGGTACTTAAATATGAGTATGTTTCGCTTAACCTTATTATTGAAATAGCCATATAAAAATACATAACGTGAAAAACACATGTTCGAAAATATAATTATTTTCATGATCAGGGTAGAAATCACTAGTGGACGGTAGTCACAGCCTCTAGAGGGCGAGGCACTTCCAAGAACATAATTAAACCGACATAGGAAGGTATTATTTCGTTTGCCTTTCCATTTCCCCCGTTCGGTATCTGTCTACTCTGGTATATTCCAGCCTATTTACGTGTACGGCCACCATCTGTCGCTTGCTTGTTTCACAGTTTCCGCCGGCGAATTTCTTGATGTCGTCTGTTTTGTTGTGTTCTATAGATAGCTAGTCCTACGTTTCTTTTATTCTTATGTAATAGGTATACGAAGGAAAAACTTTATTAATTAAACAAATTCAATAGGTTGGTAATAATAATTTGACCAAGGTCAACAACCTTTTCTGAACATGACCGAAAAGGTAGGATAAAAGTGGCACTTGCTGGTTTGGTTTGCTGCGTCTTATGACGTCCACGAAGACCTACTATATATTCCAACGTAGCACTAATGAGCATTGAAGCTGCTGAACCACTTATGTATAAATGATAAACACTTCTGGCAAAGGCTACCCTTCGCCGTTAAAAAAAAGTTTCAGACAACACTTTTCCTTATAGGAACAATAAAAAAATAACGTTTACCCAATCCGTCTAACATAAATCACAAGAAGGTATTGTTTACACAGTTTGCTAAACACTCGTCGAGTGCCGCGCCTCGAGAGCTCGCTTCAACACGAGTGTGAGCTCAAATGTACTCGAAACTCGAGTTTATTTGCTCTTTATTGAGGGACTGACAAGATTTGACGCCGCGTCTCGCGTGTGCATTGAGCTTTATGTTACAAATTGAGTAACATATGTATTGGAGTATATCGTAGGAATAGTGTCGTATTTGAACGAAAACTGGTTTTATTGTTGAAGTGTTAAGGTGATTGCTCTAAAAGTGGAAACGATGTAACTTTATGGGCAAGTAACAGCCGGCTCTTTCGGCTATTCCTCTAGTCGAAAATATTATAGTGATTACAAACTTTACCTACTTTCCCAATATTAGATCAAATGTAACACACAGCCTCATATTTATTACGTTTTGACAGTATGACCAGCTATTACCCTGTGTACTATTATTACCATATCTACTGGCGTTGGTGCAGTTAACGTAAGCAAAGAGGTTCTGCGGACGCTAGCCTACTATGAAAATTAGTGATACCCAGGATACGCTCACTGTATATTCACATGGAGAGATTTTTGACAGCCTACATGGCGTAGCGGTAGCGAACGCGGCGGGGATTGAACCCGTGCCTCCTTGCACAGCGCAAGGAGGCGCGGTGCAAATATTTGTATGCATGAATATGAATATTTGCACTGGTCTGGTCGCCCAACTAACATTTAAGAAGTCGAGTAGACGTTTTGTTGGCGATTTAATGTTATATAATATAGTCGTATAAACGTTATAAGGACGTTTACTCGACCGCATTAGGGCCCATTTTATTCAACTTAAGTCGCTAAGAGTGTCGTGTAATAGTCATATATGGTCCTGTAAAGTCGCATAGTAGTCATATTTACGTCGGCGATTTGACTACATGTCGTGTAAGAACAACTGTCGCGACGTGTATTCGACTTCGTGTCGAGTAATGGTTCACAATATGACTTTTATCCAATATAAAGTTGTGTTATTGTCATTTAAAGGTGTGCTTATTTGAACAAATTCTATAACATATCACGTTAATATAATATGGCAGTGTTTTTGACAGCAGAGTTAATATTGTATATTTTCTTTGTTATTTGAGATGATAAAACTATTTCATCAGTTGTCAAACATTGCGCAATCAAGTTTACTGATTAATATGAGGTAAGTTTCTAACAACTTTTTTACGCGCTTTTGAAATATTAATGTTTTCACATATTTCTATTAATTTATTATTAATGTGACTGCGTTATATGACAACTATATAACTTCCCGACGTATAACTGCATGTTCATTCATTCGAGTACGCCATGACAGTTGATTTAGGGATCAATAATAACATAATAAACGCCTAACTAACTTTGTTCAATTAGGATGTATTTGTACTAAGTTAGCTTGGCATTTATATTTTAAGAACCGATTTGCGTGACATACCTATATCTTAGAATACTTTTGTTTTAGGTAAACCCCACAAGGATGTTGAAAAGTTTTTACCAAAGGAAGCAAAAGTGTTGCACGAAAATAATCAGCAGCCAGTTGAAAAGCAATGCAATGTCCAGAATCTAGAGCTAGAAAATACACCATAATTTTATATGTTCTATTGTAAGATTATTAGCTTCATAAGATGTTTCAATGTGGCAAAATAAATGAAGGTTTGATTTTGTATAATATTTCATATTTGACATCTATGGTTCAAAAAGCCATTTAAGTTTTTCCAAAAACTAGCAATATTTGAAATCTTTGCTTTTATTTCTAATTAATAAGTCTCGTCAAATTTGAAATGTTAATTACTTTCTTGGGAATAATAAAAAAAATACTTCAATAATTTTTACTGCCTTTTTTATTACCTATTTCTTAAATGTATGAATAACACACTAACCAACTGACACTTTATATCAGTACCTAAACTAATACAGGTATGACTTCAGTTTGCGAAATTTCCTTCTCATATATTTGGATATGAAGATTTACAAAACATCTTTCCTTAAGTTTCAAATAATTTAATTGCTTTAATACAATTTGGGGAATATTAAAATCAATAGCCCCCACTTTTTTAATGGTCTCTGAAGTCGTCATTGTGGGTGTCTTTATTGACGTTAACTTCATTTTTGGACTATGAATAACTATTTTCAAATTTGGAAAGTGAACAAGAGTCCTGAACTTCGGCAAATGAACTGCAAGATGTACCTACTCGTAGAATTTTGGTTAAATTTACATTTAAATGTAATACGGAACCCTTCACATTTTCTTCACTATCAGTTTGAGTTCTATTACTTTGTATTAAAGGACGTGCTCGAAGCGAATGATACTTGTTTTTAATTCCCCACTTCTTTTAATACTTTTCCACTTTTATCAATCCATTTGTTGTAGCAAACAGTAAATACCTAAATATAATTTCAAAATGATGGAAGTTGTATATAAGGTGATTATAAACCTCTATTATGAGTAATAATTAAATAGCGGTCGTATTAGCATGTTTGTAATACTTTAGGTTGTATAAAGGTTGCTCTCGTAATACTTATTCGACTTATAGGTATATAATGGTTACAAATACTACGTCTAAACAATTATTATCCGTATAGCAGTTGTTTAAAAGGTAATTATATGACAAAATTGTCAGTATTACGTCGTTTATACGATGAAAACGTTTACACTACGAAAAGTTGTATAAGTTAGTTTTATAGAAGTCGTCATAGACACTACTATATGACGGTTGTATAAAAAGGTCGCAATAACGTCTATACGACATTATTATACAACGAAAAGCGTATATGACTATCGGACACATAATGCACCAGTACACGACTAAGAGTTAACAAAAATACTGTAATACAACTTTAATAAGACTCAAGGTCATATAAATGTTTGATTATATGACAAAAATGTTAGTTGGGCGTGCCTCGGAAAGCACGTTAAGCCATTGGTCCCGGTTGCCATACGGACATCTAATATCAGTCGTTACGGGTTGTTGAAGCCCTCAAAAGTTGAACAATTAGTCTAACTGCAATACTTCGATATCGCCTTCGGGTCGTGGAGGTCAAACGGCAGTCGCTTCACGGAAAATATCGAAGTTTTTACCAAATTTAGCAGTTAGACTGGTAAAGCCGACTCCAAAGCTGAAAAAGCTTTGAATGCGACTAGGATTAACGTTGAGATGATGATGACTTGGAGAGAATTTTTGAACATACCCCAGCTCTCCATAAATCAAATGTTATAATAAGTCCTCTTTCCTTGAGCGATTTAGCGAGCTGTTGACCCAAATACTGCGCTACATACTCTAACTAATCTCCAAACATAGACTCCAGTCTAGACAAACCGATCAAAAAGTTATTTTCGGCAACACAGAGAAAGTTCCAACGTATAATGCTGAGCAGTTATAGTTTAAAAGTAGCATTACAACAGTGGCATACACGTCGTTGAAGCCAATTCGAGTTTTATGCAAATGTGTGTTTTGTACCGACCGGCGGCGCTGCACCATATGAAAGCGCCTGGAAAAGTCTAACCATAAATACATTTTGTAAAAGTCGGCGTAAGTACTTGCATTTTAATTTAAACTGAAGCTAAGAAGTCTGTGATTGCTACTGGTTAATATCAGCATCATTCAAATCAAGCAATCGGAGCATCTTAATGGGATGATTTAAAAATGATCACAAAAACACTTAAACTTTTCAGGAATATGTTCTGGTGAAAGTGCATTGAAAACTATATAAGCTATTCCAAAAAGCTTACTATACAATAATAAAGATACCTATACTTTCGTCTGGTATGCATAAGTAAATAAGATAAATATTTTTTATATTATTTACTAAAACCATTTATCTCAAGACATCATTTTGGGTGTTTGAAACATTCAAATAGATTTTTAAACAAATACCAAAATTTTGTGTAAATGGTGTTATTTGATAGTAAATTTAACATTCACGTACGATAAGAACAAAAATGTTGTATAATATAAATACGTAGATGAAGCTATTTGATTTTTTGTTCAGTTTTTTTGCCTATACTTGCTATATTTTGTTAAATACAGTTTTTGTTTAATTGTTGTAATTTTTATCATATTTCATTAAAACCTACACCTAAGAGAGATAAACGATTAAGAAAAAGTACAAAATAAACGGAAATTTAGTATATCATATACTAAATTTAACAATCCTTACTAATATTATATTAAAAATGTGACAGTGAGATTGCTTGTTTGTTCTGCTTTCATGCCTAAACTAATGAACGAATTTGCATAAAATTTGACACACACATAGCTTATAACCAGGTATAACAACGTTGGCTACTTTTCATCCTGATATCCCACGGGATCGAAACTTAAGCAAGTGAAACCACGGGGCGCAGCTAGTGGGAAATATATAACGAATTATTTATTTTCTTCAATAATTGGCAAAAACACAGATTTTCATATTATACTTCATTCTAAGTATTGGTGTTTCGACAGTTATTACATTTGATGCTTATTATGCTATATTTATTCTTAGAAACAGCTTATTCAAAGGCAGCAGTTTAGAAACTGTCTAGAATTGAACGAGGGCGCAACGGAGTTGGTATCGATAACCATACCGCCACCTTGATTCCCCAATAGTTACGCAGAGGTGTAACTATAGCACTCACATTTTGCCAGTAATGTTTAAATTTCATATAATAGAATGAATTTTGTGTAACTAAAAACATACTTAGAGAAAATACATTCATACAAGTACAAACATTCAAGTTGATAACAAACATTCTTGTATAAACATTTTTACAAATCAAACATATTTATTATAAACTAGCGACCCGCCCCGACTTCGCACGGGTGCAATTCTGATATCAATTACGCTACAGAAAAATTGTAAACGATGTATAAAAAACATAGCGGCCCGCGGCTTCCGTGTCGCCGGGGTCAGTTGTTACCACCGCAAACGTAACGCCCGTAATTTTTAAATCTATACTAATATATAAAACTACGTAATCACCACGCTTGCTCAATGCGGGTTGGCGATTTCAGACTTATAAAGTCCAGGTTTCCTCAAGATGTTTTCCTTCACCTTCAGTCACTGGTGTCCAAGATATACTTAGAATCAATCCTTCTCTGTATGAGAGGAGAACTGTGCCCAGCAGTGGGACGATAAAAAGGTTGTTGATGATGATATAAAACTGAAGAGTTTGTTTGTTTATTTGTTTGTTTGAACGCGCTAATCTCAGGAACTACTAGTCCGATTCGAAATGTTATTTTTGCGTTGGATAGTCCATTAATCCAGGAAGGCTTTACTCTATATAACATCACGCTGCGACCAATAGGAGCGAAGCATAATTAACTCCACGCGAACGAAGTCGCTTGCGGCCGCTAGTCTGTAATATGTATCTTCGAAAATATTCTTTTAAATCATATGCTATAAAGGGCGATATAGATCTATATTAAATCAAAAATGTAGTTAAGGTATTAAATTGGATAAGGATTAATGCTGTATTGGTTAAAATTGCTTCGAAAATTAGCCAATATTTGTCGTAAGCAGTAAATGACTCCATAAGAGATAGACATATACCATCGCAGACTTTTCTGTAGACCTTTTCAATGAGTACAATATTTAGTACAGTTATTTTGATAAATCTCGTAGGGTTCAGCAAGCGTTTCATACACATTCATCACATTAGAAACCTCAAAAATAATAGTATTTCTCCGCTACTTAATAGATATTATTATACATATAAACCTTCCTTTTTAATCACTCTATCTATTAAAAAACCGCGTCAAAATCCGTTGCGTAATTTAAAAGATATAATCATACATAGGGATATAGGGAAAGAGACAGCGACTTTGTTTTACACTATGCAACGATTAGATAAGTTTGAAAAAACATTCGTAAAACAAAAGAAGACGTAAGTACTAAGAAGGTTCAAAAAAGAACTTAGTTGAAACATAGATAACCCTAAGCAAGGTACTGGTAACAGCAGTACGGCAGCCACATTTGGGCTGGTGCTGCAAAATTTTACCTGGCTACTTTGGATTCAGTGGAGAGGCGTGCGAAGAGAATAATTGAAGGCCCAAATTTTGCTCAAAACGGTCTCCAAAGCCTGGAGACCGTTTTGTGGCGAAGAGTAGCCAGCCTGTCGGTGTTCTATAGGATGCAATTTGGAGAGTGTGCGAAGGAATTGCATGATTTAATTCCCCCACATCCGTTCCATCATCGGACGTCCCGTCGTACAACGTTTCTCCACCCTTACGTTGTTGACACCACAACGATTCGACCGAAGCGTTTCGCCTCGTCTTATATACCGTACATCAAGGGAATGGAACAATTTGCCGTCACACTACAATTTGAGTGTCTTCAAGGCTTGAGTGAATAGGCTGTTAATAAACTACATATTATGCTTTACTATCAACGATTGCATCACTGCTTACAATTAGGAAGGATTACGGTCAAGCATTAGTATATAATCTTTTTTTATAATTATAAACTAGTGCTTAATTGCTATCCCGCCTGATGGTAAGCAGTGATGCAATCTTTGATGGTAAAGCGCACTAGTTTAATAAGCCCATTCACTCAAAAAACTAAGTGAATAGGAAGGAAGACGGCAATTGAGCGAGGTGATGTAATATTTAACCCAGAGGGAGACTGGTCAGGAGATCCTTCACGACCAAACTCCCGACACAACAACATTTAGCGCATTGTACCCGGCACACATCGCAACACAACTGCTCAGGCCCGTCCTCCGTATGGCTTCACCAGACATCATGCCGGAACACAACGAATCGCTTGGTGGCAAGACTTTGTCTGGTGGGTGGTAACTTCTGCCGGCATCCGATGTAATGGCCTACCACCGAGAAAATTTATAAAAAAAGCAATGATGGTAATATGATGGTCGTGTTCTTCAAAATTTATCATTACAATAGGTGTGGATGAGAAATTTATAAAAAGATTTTATGTTTTACTTCAAGTTTTGTCTACTGGAAAAGGAATAAATTCTGCAAAATTTGGACTGTATGCTTTCGATATCGTACAAGATATAATATTTATTATTTCAGAATTATATGCCATAATCTGAAAATAAAGTCCTAATTCAACGGGAAAGCGTCATTCGGCATTATTTAATGTTAACAATTCTTAGACAGCAATCCGAAGATACTCAGGATTCAAGAAACAACTATAAACGATTTAGACATCATCATGCCTCAATATAATCTGGAGTAAATTTTGATGCTCTACATGCACTTCGGACCATTATTTATGAAGTTTAAGAAAAGCTACCAATAAAAAGTTTAGTGCCAGCTTTGAAGCCAATAGAAAAATACACTTATATGCATATATTTAATATTTGTAGATTACAAACAAACAATAAAAAGCAATGTTGACGTGACCATCATGTCAGTATTGCAACGAATGAGTATCGAACCTACATCACTCGCTTGTCAGCCATACAATACTGGATTACAGAAAACTTCTGCACACAAATATCGTAATAACTTTAACAAGTTCATTATTTCTTTCTGGCTAACATCATATAGGGCGAGCGTGCCTACAAGTCATTGAATATTTAGATTTATCTGTCCCTTTGATCACACATAACACTAAATGTATCAACCTAGTAGCCACCCGGGACTTTGTTCCCCAAGATTTTATGTACTTTATGACAGCCAACTTTCTAAGGGCTTTTAGATAGTGTAGAACTCATAAGGATTGGATATGGTATGTTATAATACTTTTGGATCGTGTGGAACTAATCATAATTGGATATGGTATTTTATAATATTTTGGATAGTGTAGAACTCATCAGCTCCCAAAAAATTATACCTACTTTCAATTGGAAGTTATTTAAGCATGTTGTTAATACATTGCTCCATAGTATATTCGAAAATGTCTCTGCTCAACAACGTAAATAATGCAATGAATTTTGTTGAATTGTCATAAGGAAACTCCTCACTACTGATAGTGTGTTACGCATTTACCCTAAAGGATTGAATAGGGAATTTTATAATACTTTTGGATAGTGTAGAACTCATCAGCACCCTAATTGCGTCACACTCCATTACTATCAATTGGAATCATTCTGAAGCCAATTGCTATACCATTGCTCCATACGTTCGGAAAGTATGTTTGTTCAACAACGTAAATAATGCAATGAAAGCTGTTGAACTGTCAAAATCAATCCCATTGCTACTGATAGTATGTTAAACAATTATCCTGCAGGATTGGATATGCTATTTTATAGGTAATAGGGATGTATCCAAGGTATGAAAATCAAAAAAATAATTAATCCGTCTTACAGATAATAAAAAAAATTAAGACCCGTATTTTTTATTTTGTCGTAATTACCAAAAATTACTGAGATATAGCGTATTAAAGTCACAGAGTGGGGACTAATTACGTCACGACGTTCTATATTTTGCACCATGGCGTGACGTCATGCGACATTTCAAATAAATATATCTTCCTAAGTATTTGAATAAAAGAAAAAATAAAAAATACGTGTTCAATATTTTTTATAAAGCTATCTGACGGACATTAAATTATTTTTTAGGATACAAGCCCATTCTTTTGAATAGTATACACAAGTCATAAGGATTGAAGGATATGATATTTTAAATACTTTTAGAAAGAATAGAAGTCATAAGGATTGGATATGGTATTTTATAATACTTTTTGATAGTGTAGAACTGGCCCTGGCCTACAGGCAAGTGAAGGAACACGGGTGGGTTTTAGTCAGTAAAGTCTGACACGCCCTTCCGCTCCGCCCAGAGCGGGCGAAGTCGTTTGATGATTTCCCAACCCAAAAAAAAAAGTAGTGTAGAACTCATAAGAATTAGATATGGTATTCTATAATAGTTTTGCCACTATTGTGAGTACAAACACAGAGTTCATTGTTACAGCCGATCGGTTCTATAAAAATCTCACTATATAAAGTTAAGTAAAGTACGCTTGCAGTGAGATGTCAATAAAATTATACGGGGTGTATCCATTTTACCCGCTAATGTACCCCACGTTATTCGTGCTGGGCATGGTAGGATATAATGAGTTAAGGGTGAGGCGGGACTTCGCTCTGGTAACGTATTTGGTCAAGTTACTGCGGGGCCTGGAAGATAACCCTGGGGTTTTAGGTCACATAGGCATATTTGTTCCGGACAAATATATTTGGAGGCCCACCACTACTAGCCACGCCAACAGCCAGGACCAATTTACTTGCCAGGACGCCTCTGGTTAGAGCGATGGCCACCATAAACCTTCTCCATACGAGGCTTGATATATGGACATGTCACTTTAGTGAGTTCGCAAGAGTTCTTTTAATGACACTGTGCTATCCAGCATCCTAGTGGCGTTTCACTCTGTTGCAGTCAGCTAGAATCATTTTGAAAATAGCTGCTAATCTATTCCTCCAAATGTTCGGAAATATGTTTACTGAACAAACTTGTATCGAATAGTGTTGTTTTAGATTTAATATTATTTTTTAGTTTTTTATGCTGTTGTTTAAATTTTATTAGTTTTGTTTTAATTTAATTTTATTTATTATATGTGTAAGTTTTCACGATGTATGTTAAATGTATCCTTTCTGCCGCATTAGGTTAAGCAACCTGTAATGGTAGAAAGTGTGTGATTAAATAAATAAATAAAAAACTTCGAACTGTAGCATTTGTTGTAGTTACAACTCACTCCACGCTCACATCACCTAAGTTTCACGGTGACATAGTTCTAGAATCTCACTGCAATAGTATGTATTTTATAATTTTACTTTATTAGAACTGGAGTATCATTAAGGTTCAGGACCACAGGTCTCCGGGCTTTACACCCCTTCTTTAAACAATTGTCAAAAAATCAAAATCAAAGCATTTATTTCAAATAAACCAGTTACAGACACCTTTGAATTGTCAGAAGGTCGGTCAGTCAGTAAGGTGAAGCTAGTTGCCCATTCCAAAGAGTAGGTACCTATGGAGAAAAACGGGCAAGAAACTCCATGGATTAAGCTATTGATACAAATATTTGATAGCATCATTCATTTTGAAATCAATCGTGTGAGAACGATGCAGGAACATATTGTACGTTAAGAGCGTCCATTTTGGAAAAACACACAAAAAAAAACAACAACAAAAAAGACTACACACATTGACATATTTCCTTTTACGAAGTAGGTATACTAATGTCCTCTATAGTTCAATTTTAAATCAACCAATCTCGGTCATATACAGTATGTTACAAAAACCCTGTCCGACCCGTGAAGGTGTTGTTAGGTATCGATAACTGATTCTACTAATGCATACAAAACCGGGCTAAATTAAAAAAAAAAATCCACCTAAAAAAAATAAATATTATTTCGTAAAAAGAGGTAACTTAATAAATCTGCGTTATCCACACATACGCGCGCGGCGGCGGAGGCGGCGGAGGCGGCGGGCGGCAGGGGCGCGGCACGTGATCGCATCGCTATTCGCTCATAATAATACCGGTGTTGTCACTTTTTAAAAATTACCAAATTTCGGGGAAGTTTTAATTAATTCGCGGTAAAAAAAGATTATTTCAAAATTCATTAGTATTGTTACTATGGTGATTACGTAAAATTTTATATTATATTTGGTCATGTGTTTACCTAACCTTTATTATCCTTATGGGTCGGACAGGGTTTTCTTAACATACTGTATAATCGTACATCTCGACGGTTACCATTTTAACCAAATTTTGTTATAATAAATTATAATTTTAATTTCATCATCATCAACCTTTGATCGTCCCACTGCTAGGCACAGGCCTCCTCTCATACAGAGAAGGATTGAACGTAATCACCACGCTTGCTCAATGCGGGTTGGCGATTTCAGAATTTAAGTCCAGGTTTCCTCAAAATGTTTTTTTTTTTTTTCACCATTTAATCAGTCATTGGTGTCCAAGATATACTTAGAAAGTACATATAACTTAGAAAAGTTACATTGGTACTTGCCTGACCTGGAATCGAACCCGCACACTCATACTTGAGAGGCTGGTATTTTAAGCACTAGACCACCACGAATTTTAATTTAATTTAATTTAAAATTATTATCATAAAATTGGGAAAAAAAATGAAAAAAAAATAAATATTAATATTCAAACCGCGAGCAATGTAACGCTAAATTATACATCAGACGGCCATCAGCTTGGCCGCCTGCCCATACAAAACTTACATAATAAAAACAGAAAATTTACTTAAAATGGCAAACAGCCAAGAATGATTTCTAAAAGTTATTTCAGGAAAAGAAATCCGCTTTCATATCGGTACTAACTCTTTATTTGTATGGGTGATCCCTCGCGGGTACAAGTTAAAAACAGCTTTCACCGGCCGCCGCGTTTGAATAAGTTTCGCTCGAGTTTTATTGAAGTTGTAACCTTCGGCCCGGTTTGATATATGTACTCCCCGCATCTGTACCGAACGGGTCCCGCCGTGCCAAAGTTAGTGCACTCGTAAATTATTCAACCCCTCTGTATACATGTGCTTGTCGTAACCGAATGCTTCGAGTCACAATATCACATTGTGTTTTTTTTTTATTTATCTATAGATAAAAAAGTTTTTACTTGTTGTGACGCAAATTTTATTGAAATAAAATGTATTGATTAATCTCTTTTTACAACGATTCTGTTAACAAATTTAGATGTAAAAAGAAATTACATAATTTTAGCGACTCGAGTCGCTAAAATGTAAGTGGCAGTGGGCGGGCCACATTGCTCGTAGAACCGGTGACCGATGGGGCAGTAAGGTTCTGGAGTGGCGGCCACGTGCCGGTAGACGCAGCGTAGGGTGGCCCCGAAAAAGGTCGACTGATGACCTGGTGAAGGTCGCGGGAAGCCGATGGATGCGGATAGCACAAAATCGATCGTCGTGGAAAGCTTCGGGGGAGGCCTTTGTCCAGCAGTGGGCCTCTATAAGCTGAAGGAGAGGAGGAGGAGGAGAGTTAACAAATTCATGTTCTTAGTCCACTGGTTTGCACCTGCCAGGTTGCTGTCTATCGGACTAAAAATATTTCCCATGTCAGTTTCTGGTCTCTTCAAAGCAAGAAAACAGCCAATTCCAAATTTGTTAACAAGCACTTCATTGAACGAACAGCATCAAAATGTGTGTTAAACCTTATAGCGGCAATCGTCAAACAACTTACACATAGCAGCAAATTGCACTAAGTCTAACGACATTGCTTGCTTAGTGCTACGAGAACGAACTGGGTACGGAGCAACGAACAGGCTACGAAGCTACGAAAGTCTACGAAACTCTATGCTCCGATGTGCGACGCGGCAGACGGCAGGCTACGATGTATTAAAATAAAAGCAAAGCGGAGTCACTTTAATTCTTTGAAGCGACCCGCCCAGGTGATTTTAACGCTGCAGATTTACTTATGCTGCTCAGTTAACTTTTATCGTAGTTACTGGTACTTAAACTGTGTTTCTAATGTTTTTAATTTTAGAAAATATAACGGGGAAAGATATATGCTTTCCAGATTAAATACTACTTCGTCGATCTTGCGTAAGACAACAGAACGTATGTTTTACAAGAAAATAGGAAGAGATTTAGCTCATGGCAGATACGGCCGTGGGAACAGAACACATGGAGTGTTCGCCTTGGCAATATTAGTACGACGCCACATAATTTTATCCAGTCTCGGTCATAAATATAGCACCTAACCCCATTATTGTTGCAAGAAAACGAACGGTAGAGGCACGGCACGGCTTTCGTGAAAAAGCTACTTATTTGTCTATACATGCCTTATGAAATGTTAGAGCTGTAACATAAACCGCAAGCAGCTGGCCAAGTAGAATGTTGAAGAACAAAGAGCTATAACACACCAGTAAACGAAATAAAATCACTCAGTAAATATGTGCATGTGATGGCCTGTGATGTGTGTACATAGTTGTTTACGTATTTATTTTGAGTATTTTTTTTTCTTTTAGTGATATATATTTTAGAAGCAAGTTTGTGTGTTAGTATATTCCCATAATTTATGGTTTTGTTTTGATTTTATACATTATTTTTTGTTCAGTATCAGTATTATTCACACTCTGTCTACATTTCTATATCTATTTTCCTTTTGCAGATATGCTGAACGAGATTTCTTATGAAATAAGCATCACCTCTGTACCTTGTACCGTTTACCGTGTTTTATTGCCTGTTTATATATGTCGGTGTACATAAATGTTAAAATAGATAAATTTGGTTATGCCCCTTTTTCGATGTTCCTTAAAATCATCTTTAAAGAAGTCAATAATTACACTTTTTTTCGGTGGGAAATAATGAAATGACCTCTCCGGCTCTAGGCAGAATGAAAGGGTGTGACAGACTTTTACTGACTAAAAACTCCGTCCTTCTTCGTCCTTTACACCAGGTGCCGCAGATTGTTTGAGAGAAATGTTTTGAACAACAAGCCTTGGCAGAGCCACTAAGTTCACAAGCACGACAGACGGCTTAAGATGCGCCGGACGACCTGGCGTAGTTTTATTAAAAACAATAAACATGCATCACTGAAGCTACAGTTTCAAAGAAAATCGCAGGACACCCCAAAACGGCCGCAGTGAAGGCTAACCTTTTATAAATGATGGCACCTGGGTTTCTGTTTACGGTGTCAAAATGCCCCCTAGGAGAACCTACCAACTTCTTTTTTATTCTGGCTGTATTTAGTTTAATTTAATTATCATTCTACACGAGTCACAAAACATAAATTTTCTTTCCTTTAACTTGAGTGTGGAAGTGTGCGAAGGAATTGCATGATTTAATTCCCCATCTCCGTTCCACCATCGGACGACCCGTCGCACGGCGAGTTTCCACCCTTACGTTGTTAACACCATTACTATCCGGACGAAGCGTTTCGCCTCCTCCTTTATACCGCGTAAATTGAGGGACTGGAACAGTTTGCCAGCGGCGGTGTTTCCGTCGGACTACAATTTGAGTGTCTTCAAGGCTAGGGTGAATAGGCTCTTAATAAACTAGTGCGCTTTACCATCAACGACTGCGTCACTGCTTACCAAGCGCTAGTTTAAAATTTTATAAAAAAAAAAAATACTTTCATATTCGCCGGTAAATAGCGGACACAATATGGCGGTCACCGCTCTTTTACAGTATCGTGGATTATTTTCTAAGAAGGTAAACGTAATTGCATATAATTATTACCCTCCATTCCATAAACGTAATTTGTATATTCGATGAACAAAATATACAAAGAATCTTTTAAAAATCACGTACCCGTAAAGTTATAATAAAATTATTTAATTATTCAAAATGATTGAAAGAATCAAGAGTAATTAAAACGTAATTAAGGACGGCAATGGTTTCAGGTGTCCATTCTAATCTCATGTTCCGAGGGAAGGCCGATCCCCAGCCGGAATATTCTGACAGAGACTCGACTAATTTTACAACGAAATTATGATAATATTGTTATTAATTTAACATTATAATACCGTCGTTTTGTTTCGAGTCGGTTTTTATTTTAAAATAAAATAAGTCTTTAATATCAGTAGGTAAAACATTGTTACTAACCATCGAGAGAGCCCAGAGAGCGATTCTCAAAGTATCTACTTTCCGCTCTTTTTTATCCCACTAACCTCCTTTACAAACATTGTAAAGTATTAACCGTTCGTCAGTTATTCATCATGGGCATTGTATTAAAACAACACGCAAATTTACCATATATGCCTGATCTTACTAATGAAAGACATAGAGATCTAGTCTGTCCCCAAAACCTGTGTCCCTGTCTACAAATAGGTTTTTTTATAAGAAAAGGTGCTTACATGGTCAGACGATAAAAGTTAAACTCATCAACAGTAAATACTGTAAATCAAATGAATATAAAACCATCTCATTTCATAAAAGTTTACCAATATCAATTCACCACAAACACCTAAAGGCCTATAAAACGAATAAGGCCACCCATTTCCCAAATTACATTAGGTACCTTCACAGTGGGTCCTTCAATACCCTAACACCAGATAATGATCCTGTTAACACAAACGCCGATGTCCTACAAGTTACATCTCCGTAACAGATCGGACACCGCTCCCACAAGTTACGCCCGAACATGATTGGATACCGTTGTCCGGAATAAGGATGCCCGCATGTGCTCTTTCCCACGCTCCTCCACAAGCATGCGACGTTTATTAAGCACTTCACGTTTTTGTTACCTGCAGAGAGATTTATTACTTTTAATTATTTTTCATTGTCCGCCGCCGTTATTCGTCTTTGAGGCATCGCATTAAATTATTATGCTCGGATATGATTTACCGCTGAACGTTGTGTAATTTATGTATTGCAAGTTGATAGCGTGTGGTTAGTCTTGTCTTATGGGGAACCGATCGGATGTGTAATGTGTACGTGCAACTTCTTACGTGACCTACATTGTATAATGTTGTATTGAACAGCACAATACAACTAATACAACTGTTACAACTGCTGGGAAATAGGCGTCCTTTATTTGAGATGAAGTGGACCATTATCAACCAGGCTGGCCCAATGTGGGATGCTCGACGTCACATGTCTTCGTATGTTTGATTATTAGATATACCTTATTTTCCTTAACCGATTTTAGAGTATTGGTGATAAAATAAGTTACACAAAGTAAGGCGCCTACCTGGGGTTGTAACTTACGACGTACAACTCGTAAGTCACTACGACACAAGTTTTTGACATCCAAATACGATACAATAAGTTGCTATATGTACGCATAAGATACAAAGACGATACAATAAGTTGCTATATGTACGCATAAGATACAAAGACGATACAATAAGTTGCTATATGCACGCATTGGAAGACTGAAGACTGCGTACATCTCACACTCTCGGGTGGGGTGGATACGACGGTGAATTTAAAATTTAACTACAGTAAGTCATCCAAAATTATGAAACCATCAAAAATCTGAAAGCCCTTCATCATAATACGACGCCCATTCTCTCTAAATTATAAAATTAATATTACATAAACAAGTTGTACGTACACAACATAGAAAAGTTAACTGTAGACACTTCATCGGTATTCACCTCGGTCATAGTAGGGTTCATTAAAATGCGCCGAACAATAAACGGTGGCCCGCGGGACCTTTTGTGAGTGCGCGAGTTTTAACCGCATTTCAATCTGGTCATTATTATTTCCTCATTGTTTATGGTTACTGTACTGTGAGGTACACTTTTGGCTGGAATACAATTTTGTTGTTGTCTGGCTTATATGAGTAACTATAGTTACGTAGCTTCAGTTTCTGTCGGTTGATTCAAATTTGTGAGGTTGTGTTCTATTAAACCACTTTTATGCAGCACGTTAGTCGTCTTCAACTCAATATTCATATTTGTCTGCATTTTGAAAATTTTATTTACTAAGAATACCGCTATCAATAAAACCATTCTTCACCAACGAATAAGTAAAGAAAGATAGAAAATGCATTTATTTAGCGCATAATAAAAGACGCACAATAAACCTAAAATAAACATACATCACGTAGCGGTAACAAATAAGTAGAAAGTAAAAAAAAAAACCGATGAAAAAAAAAAATACAGGAAAGTGTGCCTCGCGGCTGTACCAAAAAATCCCAGTTCAACAAAAATGACAGAATCTGGTGTGTGAGGTGACGGATGTAAATCAGTTTACACTGCAATGATTAAAATCAAACGACAACGTTGATTCCATAGAATTAAGTTACCCTTCTTAACTTATAATAACATTTCTGTGATCATAAGTTAGGAAGGGTAACCCTTAAGTAAGTAACCCTTTTTAACTTATGATCACAGAAATGTATATTCTTTATTTGGTTTTAACAACTATAAGAATAAGATAAAGGACATTATAATTATATCTATCCCATTAATTCCGAACGAGCAAAAACTTACAAAAAAGTCGATGTAGGTACTACGTAAGATTTGAACTTAGTGATTCACACATTTATTTGCAAATAGATTATATTGACTCATGTTTAAACGTTAAAATTATGGACTTCAAATACTTTTTGACGGTATTTGTATTTTTCCTTAAACCTAGAAAGACGTAAGTTAAACTTCACATTATTGTTTTATGAGATTGCGTATGGACGTTTGGTGGACACTGTAACTATTAATCTGTTGTGTTTTTTTCCTTGTTTGTTTGGAAATGAGTAGTACATAGTTGGTAGAATATATCAACAAAATAATATAGTAATTACATCGATAGGCATTAACCACTTCTAACAGACATATCAAGTAATCCTTGAAATTAAACCACAACTTAGCTAAGTTTAATTACCTTACATGACATTTCCAAGCCAAAATCTTCATAGAAACTATATGCCCACTAATTTTAGAGTTACATATGACCTTGTTCTTGCAGTATACCGGTTAATTTATGTGGGGTTACTTCGGCCACGTGGTCGCGACAACCGCCCAGGCTCTGTTCGCCATATCTACGGCCACCCGCCCTCCGACGTCCGCCCGCCCAGCGGATTTCCATACGCGCAACGCCGTTCATAAATTAACCACAACTATTATAGAATTATGTTACTCGGTTATATATTATGGTGCTTTTGATTAACGTTTCAATTAGTTTAATAAACGGTTATGAAAGTAGCGGAAAAATTAAAAAGTTTTGTTGTTGGAATGTTTAATTGAATAGTTATGGTAATAAGAAATAGGATGTGTTTATGTATGTATGTTTAAAATGAATTCATTTTGCTATACCTACTCAAAAACACATTAAAAATAACCTCAGGTAAAATAACGTTTTTCATAACAAATTTATCTCAATAGAAATGGTACTCTCAAAAGCCGTATTGTAAATATAGGTAAACTAGTCGATTTCCCGACGCTCGCGCTAGCTGGCAACATATGGGTTAAGATATTCGAGTGAGCTCAGACACGGCCCATTCAAAAGGCGCTCTAAACGGAAGGATACGAGCCGTAAAATAGGATTTCATGCATGCGTAGCTTTGTGTGAACAAATATGTACGGTTGACAACGCACGACCTTTGCCGATAAACCCCGGTGAATAAAAAAAAAATATTTCATTTTCCGTTTTTGAAAAGTTGAATGTTTTTACATTAGGTAACCCTTTCTGAATTACGGGCTGAAGTTGTGAATGGATTTTAAAATGCTTTTTCCATCATCCACCCGCGTCTTTGTTTGAGTTAATTACTCATAATAGATACAGGGTGGCTGGAAATTCGTCGAGTATCATGGATTAATTTTTAGCCCGGTATTTCTAAGGGTTCTAAGCTTATGCGGTTGAAACCGTGGGGTGCAGCTTGTAAACACAGGCCAATGAATAAGCTAAGGCCAATGAAATAAATGTGACATTGAAAAAATTAGCTTTTTCCATACACACCTTCATCTTCTTCATCTCAGCGTTAATCCCAGTCGTATCCGAAGCTTTTCAACTTTGGAGTCTAGGATCTGCTTTAACTTTAACTACTAATTTTGGGTAAACTTCGATATTTTCCATGAAGCGACTGCCGTCTGACCTCCACAGCCCGAAAGCGATATCGAAGCATTAGAGTTACACCAACTGTAGGACTTTTGAGGGCTCCAACAACCCGTAACGACTGCCATTAGATGTTCGCATGGCAACCGGAACCAAGGGCTTAATGTTCTTTCCGAGGCACGACCAGACCAGTGTAAATATTCATATTCATGCATACTATTTTTTAAATATTTGCACTGCGCGGGGATCAAACCCGGCCGCGTTCGCTACCGCTACGCCACGGAGGCTGTCATTTATGTCGGAGGCTTTTGCCATACACACCAAATAATAATTATGGGCTGACCTATAGTTACTATTTTGTGAGTTTTTTGCTGGTTTAGGTTTATAGTAATTTTAGTATTATATTTAAAGTACCTGCACCTGCCTGGTTGGTCTTGTGTTCGCAATTGCTATAGCCAACATCACCAACAGTGTTCAATTCCTGAGTCAAGAAAATTTTTATTAAAATGGGAAGTGGCAGCACAGAGTCCAACCTATTGCCATCATTCACCAGTTGATGACAATAAAGTCCACCCCTAAACGTGCGTGTACTACAGGTACGTCTGCCTAACCCTGAAGGGAATAGAGGCTTGATGTTATGTATGTCTGAAATGAAAGGTACTTGATATACACGTTACTTTTTTGCATATGGGTCTGATCCATAAAATTGAAACCTTATAGTTTAATTAAGATTCAGTGTTGTTGTAGATCATCATCATTAAACTTTTTATCGTCTCACTGCTGGGCACAGGTCTCCTCTCCTACAGAGAAGGATTGAGCGTAATCACCACGCTTGCTCAATGGGGTTGGCGATTTCAGACTTAAGTCCAGGTTTCCTCGAGATGTTTTCCTTCACCAATTGGTGAATTGATTGGTGTCCAAGATATACTTAGAAAGTACATATAACTTAGAAAAGTTACATTGGTACTTGCCTGATCTGGAATCAAATCCGCATACTCATACTTGAGAGGCTGGTGTTTTAACCACTAGGCCACCATGTCTTATTGTTGTAGATGGATGAATGTAATGTTATATCGCTAAGTTGGTATCTTTTTGTGAGTGAATAAAATAAAAAAAATGGTCTCCTAAAACTGAAGACTTCAAACATATTCAGTTATATTTTTACTTTTTAACTAAGCAAAACAACAATTACAGCGATACCAAAATCCGTTTATAAGCCCTTGTAAAACTTTAATAATGAAATAACTTAAATATTCATGTAAATACAACTACAATAACGGAACGATCATATAACATTCATTCAAACAGGCATTTCCAACAAGCTTATTTGAAATCTAAACCACGTCCAACACAGCAAACCATAACTTTAACCTAACAAAAACAGCGGATTACCGCGGATAAATAACAATTTTATGTTAGCTTCAGTGACCCTCACAGATTCATACAGAGAGCACTATTTTCAGAGCAATCAGCCACTCATACGTGTGTCTGCTCGTCCCAAGTGCCCCATTGCACACTCGTTTTGAATATTGCATTTAGAGCGACTATCTCTACGACTTTTAGAATAGGTCCCTGCTTATGCTTTTAGGTGACCTTTTCGTGACTCACAGTTTTATGCTTGTTTGAATGCAAGGGTTGTCATGGTAATTGAAACGGGTTTATCTTTTTTTATTAAGTCGGCTTGCAGACATTTTTTATTTAGATTGTGTATGTATATTTAGTGACTTGTTCGCCTGTGAAGCCTTCGTTTGGCAGTTCTGGTAGACTTTCATTTTTAAAACTTCTACGGCTATCGATTCAGTGACGTTCGACTTTCCCACCCGTTAATCTTTGACGTCAACGGCCACAAGCTTTACCCACATTTAGAACCCAATGTTCAAAACGTGGTGTAATAGTATTTTATTTTAGTAATGAGCATCATAGTTGCTACTCTTATTTACCGACTTCAAAAGGAGTAGGTTCCTCAATTTGACCGTATATATAATTTATTTTTTAATAATTATAAACTAGCGCTTGACCGCAATCCCGCCTGATGGTAAGCAGTGATGCGATCGTTGATGGTAAAGCGCGCTAGTTTATTGAGAGCCCTCGGAAAAACTGAGAGAACAGGAAGGAAGATGGCAGTTGAGCAAGGTGATGCAATGTTAAACCCAACAACACGACCAACGATGCTGCGCCAAAGGGAGACTGATCTGAAGACCCTCCACGACCAAACTCCCAACACAACAACATTAGGCGCATCGTACCCGGCACACATCGCAACACAACTGCTCAGACCTGTCCTCCGTACGGCTTCACCTGACATCATGCCGGAATACGACAAGTCGCTTGGCGGCAAAGATCACTTCGTCGTTTATGTACCGATTCCGATAATTCTTTTTTTGTTGCAAAGAAGATATCTTCAACGTAGTCCCATGATAAGGAAATTGGGGTCTGATGTTGGAAGACCAAAGGAATCGAATGGAACTTTCAAAAATACGGCGACTAAGGCATTTGTAAGTTTTTTTATTAAGTACTAGCTTTCCGCCCGCGGCTTCGCCCGCGTTAACTTCGGTTATATCGCGCTTTTTAGATTTCTCTCGGGAATATCAAATTTTTTCGGGATAAAAAGTACCCTATTATTTAATCCGGACTTCTAACTTTACGTCTGCAAAATTTCAAAGCAATCGGTTCAGGAGTTAGGGCGTGAAAGTGGTACAAACAAACTCACTTTCCGATGTATAATATTAGTAAGGATATATTTGGTGTACACATACAAATATTCCAATAATCTCCCTTGGGAACTTGATGTTTTTTTAGGATCAAAAGTAGCCTATGTTACTTTCCACCTTTTCAACTAACTGTATGCCAAAAATCAGGTCGATTGATTGCTTAGCTACGGCGTGAAGAAAGGACAAACAAACAAACAAACAAACACACTTTCACATTTATAATATTAGTAAGGCGTACCACAGGGCAGCGTGCTAGGCCCGCTTTTGTTTATTATATACATAAACGATTTGCCAAAAGTGACTGAACACCATATGTCACTTTTTGCCGATGACAGCACAGTCACAATAAGCAGTACGGACAAACAAATAGACGAAAGTGAAATCACGAATACATTAAGTTCGATAGTAAAATGGTTAGAAGATAATAATTTAAAAATAAATTTAGACAAGACCAAGTTGATGCTATTTAGCCAACGCGTAATTAATAAAATAAATATTGACTATAATAATCACAGAATAAATCAGGAAAGTACGACAAAATTTTTAGGTATTACAATAGACCATAGACTGGATTGGAAAGATCATACCCTAGAATTAATTAAAAGAACTAGTTCATCCGCCTTTGCCCTTTACAAACTTGCACCTATTATAGGCGAGGCCGCTCTTGTCACAGCGTACCATGGCATTGTGGCCTCATTACTACGATTTGGAGTAATATTCTGGGGTAACTCCACGAATAGAGAACTAGTGTTCAGGGCGCAGAAAAGATGCATCAGGTCAATGTTCGGTTTAAAGTGCATAGAAAATTGCAAGCCTTACTTTATGAAATATAAAATACTCACTCTTCCATCGCTGTATATATACGAAATTGCTGTATTCGTTAAAACTAACCCTAAACTTTTCCCGAAGCTGTCTGATACAGTAACTAATACGCGCAGTCGACATGATCAAAATAGACTTCGTGTTCTGAAAGGCAATACAGCATTGATGCGTAAAAGTATATTTTGCATGGCGCCAATGATATACAACCATTTACCGAGGTATATGAAGGAATTAAACATTAATAAATTTAAATTTCAGCTGAAAAGTTTTTTGGTAGAAAGAGCATATTACAGTATTTCTGAATATTTCACAGAGAAGATAACATGAATTAATATACTTGATTTTAATATTTTTAAGTTATTCTAATTTCACTGACATTTTATATAAGTATGACATTTTAATATTTTTGATTTAATCTAATTTCACTGACATTTTATATAAGTATGACATTTTAAACATTAATTATTTTTACCAGGTGACATTTTTAATTGTATTGTGGCTAGTTTGACATTTTGATTGTATAATTTCTATCTTGATCTATTTCTATCTTGATTCCAATCAGCACATTTGTTTACTAGATGACATATTTAATAAATTGTATATTGACTACCTTGACATTATCTTGATATTACTATTTCTATAGCTTCTGTGTCGACATCATTGTTTTATTATTGAAATTTAATTTATCTTTTTGAATAGAAAATTGTTATAATATAATGTATTGAGTTTGCAGCTTAAGAATGTGACATTTTTGCATACCTGATAATGGTTGAATATGACGGACAATATTTGTAACTACCAGCTAATGTATTTATACTCGTATTCTAGCAAAATAAAGAATTATTATTATTATTCCTTTATTTCACTGTATATACATATAAATTACATTTTTAAATATTTCTATATAAACAACACATAAAAAACATTTAAAAATATAAAAAATAGTAGCCCACCGGCATCGGGAACAGGGTCCAAGCTACCGGCGGTCAGGGCTCCAGAGAGAGGAACTTCCTGACAATGCGAGCCGTGTCTAGAAGTACAGCTTTCTGAATCAAGCCTTTGATCCAGCTGCCTAACGAGAGCCTCTTGAGGTGTTGGTCGAGGCTCTTGGCTATTAAGCCATTGGCTGTCACGACTATCGGTACAATGATTGCTGAATCCACCTCCCACATGTCGACAACCTCGTGAGCCAAGTCAAGATACTTGATTTGTTTATCTTTCTCGGCTTTCACGAGGTTCTCATCATGCGGGATGGTTATGTCAACAATCATTGCACGCCGCTCTGATCGATCCACCATCACTATATCAGGCTTATTGGCAACAATAGTCCTGTCAGTGATGATGGATCGATCCCAGTACAATGTGATATGGCCATTTTCGAGAACTGGGTCGGGCATATACCTGTAGTACGGCACCTCCGATTCCACAAGGTTGTATTTGAGAGCAAGTTGCTGATGAATTATCCTGGCTACAAGGTTATGTCTATGCAAGTACTCTCCGTTAGCTAGACGAGAACACCCGGAGATTATATGCCTTATTGATTCCCCCGGCCGGTGACATGCCCGACAGATGTCAACTGTGCCGTCTTTCACAATAAATCTCCGGTAATTCTTCGTCATCATAACTTCGTCCATAATTGCACATACAAAACCTTCGGTTTCCCCAAAGAGGTCACCGAATCGTAGCCAGGCCACGGACGCTTGTAAATCTACATCAGGCCCGTGTAGGGCTCTGAAAAAGCGTCCGTGAAGCTCCTTGTTCTTCCATACCTCCATGCGATCATTGGAGTCAAGCACTACTGGTTTACGCTAGTTCTCTTTAGCCAAGGAGAGCGGAGTGAGGCCCTTGTCAACCGCGACCACATCTCGATGCATCCCCACGTCGGTTTCTAGAAAATATTCCCTGAGACTGCATACCTCGCGATTGTGGAGGGTCTTAGCGTTTAAAAAGCCACGACCTCCACATTTTCGCGGGATATACAGCCTCATAACCGATGATCGTGGGTGATGCAATCGATTTGCAGTCAGCAGCGTACGGACCCTCTGATCCAGGGCGTCAAGTTCGGTTTGAGTCCATTTGAGTATGCCGAAAGAGTACATCAATACCGGCATGACCCAACCGTTGAAAGCGCGCACCTTGTTTCCGCCTGATAGAAGACTATTAAGTACTTTTTTCAGGCGGCCAAAGAAGCGTTCCTTCAACGATTGCTTCATGTCAGTAACATTGATGCCCAACGCTTCCGACATACCCAAATACTTATAGGTTTCGGATGCGGAGAGGGCTCTAAGGTTTATGGAACTCGTGAGTTGGGTTCCCACGGATTCCATAATCTCTCCTCGCTTTACATGCATGACCGCACATTTGTCCACACCAAATTCCATCCTAATGGAGCTACTGAAAGTTTCAGTAATTTTCAGTAGCTCCTTCAGTTGTGAATTGTTGGGAGCAAAAAGTTTCAGATCATCCATGTAAAGGAGGTGCGATATAACCTGACCACCTCTCCTCAACCGGTAGCCTAGACCTGAATCCTCCAATAGTGTGCTTAGAGGATTCAATGCTAAGCAAAACCAAAGCGGACTCAAACTGTCGCCCTGAAATATACCTCGCTCGATCCTTATCGGTTCGCTATTCCTCTGAATATTTCGACATCCTGGATAGCGAAGGACTGTCCTCCATTGCCCCATACACGTCATCAGGAAGGTGCGTAGAGTTGTATCCACTTTATACAACTCCAGCACCCGCATGAGCCATGTATGTGGCACTGAGTCATAGGCCTTCTTATAATCTATCCAACATGTCGAAAGATCCTTTCGGGAACGACGAACTTGTTGGCTAATGGCCACATCAATGAGGAGTAGCTCCTTAGTACCGCGGGACCCGCTCCTACATCCATTTTGAGAGGCAGACATGATGGCGTTGCTGTCAATATGTTTGTTAATTTTAGTTTTCAAAATGGATGTAAGAACTTTATAGACCGTCGGTAAACAGGTGATCGGCCTATAATTTTTGGGTTCCGCGGTGCTACCTGATTTATGGAGCAGGTGGGTTATTCCAGTAGTTAGGAACTGAGGTAACGAACCAGACACTAAAGCAGTCTGGAATTGAGATGCCAAGCGAGCGTGCGATCTTGGAAACCATTTTATCCAAAAGTTATGCAGCCCGTCCGGTCCTGGAGATTTCCAGTTAGGTAACGGACGGACTGCACGAGCTATATCTTGGGGGCAGATGGTAATAGCCCCCATTTCAGGTATTGGATCGCAGGCTCGCTCGACATCCCGAGCCCAGTCACCTTCAGTGTGACTGACAGGCACCGACCAGATACTGCGCCAGAATGAACACATGGCATCATCATCCGGTAGGCACGTGTCAGCCACACCTTGTTCTGGTCGTTCCCAGTCCCTATAAACCCACCTTTGATTGCTCTGGAAGGTGCGATTCTGGGTGTATCGTTCTACTCGTCGTTTGTATCGACGAATACGGTTCGCCCATGCATACACTTTCTGCTTCAGGAAGTCGATGCGCTCCGTGACACGGGCCATATAATTCTCAGGGCTGGTATTTGTACCTGAGAATGCCCGCCTCACAAAGCGCATCACTCTAGGACGAGTATTACCCTCCCTGAAGCAGATTAGTTTACCGATGAGTGCTCTGGCCCCACCAATACGACGTTCAATCCTGCACTGCCAAGCTGGTACTACTGGTTTCGGTCGTGTAGCTCTGGAGTCATTGTGAAATTTGACATGAGCTACACGACAAGCTGCTACAGCTGCGCAGTACAGGATTGAATGAGTATCAGTGAGGTCCTCACAGGTATCAAAATAATTTGATAACTGTGCATCCAGAGCAGCCATCAGCGCCCTATTTCTGTTATGCATGGGCAAACGTGGCAGGCGTGGTCTAACTTCTGCCGAAATGTAACGGTATTCCCGAATCGCAGCCTCCAAAGCATTCCTTAATTCCTCATTGCACTGGGTACTTACATTTGTAGCCCTATCATTACTCCCCTCGTCAGTATAGTTTGTTGACTGCGGTGGTATCTCCGCAGTCTGCGATTGGTGAGCGATGACACGGCTACTCTGCATTTCAGTTCGCAGGCGATCAAGCACAGTATCATCCAACATATGATTACGCTGGATAACCCGTACCTGATCCGACAGTCGTTGTGCCGAAACGTTGACAGCTGGTTCAAGCACCTGAAACAGAGAGAGCATTCGAACACGGTACGCGGTCAGGTTGTTTCCTCCCTCTGTAGCCCCATAGTATGAGCGCATGACATTTTCGTTGATGGATTGTGTCCATCTCATGCGCTGCACACTTCCGCCGGGAGCTGGGACCCTGTCAGAAGCCGATGGGCCTCGAGGTCCTAAGCGATCCGGCGGCCGGCGTCCTCCCCGTCGGCGAACAGGTGGTGGCGTCGTCGGCGGAGAGAAGTACTCGTCGCTCGAGCTCGACGCAACTGCCGCGGCCGGGGTCATCACAGCACTTACAGTGGGGCTGGAGACCGGCGGCGGCGAGGCGGAGCTGAGCAACGAGTCCGGAGATGGTGGGCGTGCACGTTGTCTCGCGGCAGATCTTGTCAACATTGCATATCCATTATTCATATAAAATCCATATTAAATATTTTTCTTTTCTCGTTTTTGTCCACGGTGACATGACAAATGTCAGCTCCAACGGTACGGTTTTGTTCCACTAGAAAACTTATCCATTGTGTACAGAGACTTTTTTAAGTAAATTTTAAATTATTTTAGATATGGGCTTGGGTTTTCTGTTAAAAATTTCACAATAGGGAAAAGAAAAAACTGATTTAAAATATTAAATATGATACTGATGAAAATATGATGTTGACGTTTACTGTGTTGCCATTTTATTATTATTATTATTATGGATTTTAAAGTACTTACTGCAATTTAATAAAGGTTTGGAGTAAATCTGATAATGGAGCTGCGAGATAGTTGAGGAACGTCTTACTGATTCACAGCAGCTACCTTGTGTTTGTGCTTGATTAGTTTCTATTGATAAGAACTTTACACCTAGATAGGTTAGGGGTTTGATGAAGAAGATAAAGTTCATTTCAGAGAACTCCTCAACGGTTTACAGTACCTAGTTACTTTGTGTTTGGTCTTCATTCGTTTATATTAACGAGGACTTAGTATCTGCATATACGTACATGGTTTATAATGAAGGTGTGCAGTAGATCTAATGATGGAGCCCAGATTCAGTCGAGGAAACTCCTCAACGAATCACAGCAGCTACCTTGTCTTGCTTGTTTGCTGATTGCTTGATTAATTTGTATTGATAAGAACTTTACACGACAAAGGCCAGTTCAGGGAACGCCTTAGCGATCTATAGTAGTTATATTGTGTTTGGACTTGATTCATTTATATTGATGTTTTTCTTGCACCCATATGGGTTATATTAAAAGTCTACAGTAATTCTGGCGATGAAGACCATAGATAGTTGAGGAAATTCCTCAATGAATTAACCACTACCTACTTGTCATGCTGAATTTTTCATCTTCATAAACTAGTGCATGACCACAACCCTGCTTGATGGCAAGCAGTGTGCAATCGTTGATGGTAAAGGGCTCTAGTTTATTAAAAGCGTTAAGTTGAAGACTTCGATGTAAACGATATAAAAGACAAAGCGAAATCCTTCGTCCGGATCGTAGTGGTGTCAACAACGTAAGGGTGGATACTCGCCTTACGACATGTCGTCGATGATAGAAAAGAGACGGCGGAATTAAGTCATGTAATTCCCTTGAACACTGTCCAAGATCTAGGTCGCCAATTAGCTTCTTCGCACGTCTCTCAATCGAATCCTATGTTACCAGGTGGCATTTTTAGTAACCCAAATGTGGCTGCAGCACTCCACACACGAACGGATTTGCGCTTTGTAAAACATTAGAAGCTGTTCCAGTGTGAAGTACCGCCGGACCTTTGCCATAACGGTTAGTTTCCTGGTAGCCACCTTGGCTTTGAACTCAGCGACAACTGCAACAAAAGCTCAGGCATTTCATATCTACTAGAAGTGTAAACTAAATTTTTTTCCGTCCACTTCTCGTGAAATGCCCTTGAATTTAAGTTGTGTAATCACGTCATCTAAACATTCAGTTTGGTCCCATCGGAATTTTATAAAAATGTGTTTAGTAGTTTGGTATTTAAACCCAAACTACGGGTACAAATTCAAATAAACGAAATTGCGTAATTTGCTTGCTAGCCTATTCCCGATTACATTATGTTGGAGTCAGACTAACCTAATGCAGCTGAACAGTACTTTTCACAACTAAAAAGCGTAAAAAAAAACTTTTTTTATAAAAAAAACAACGAACTTCCAAGAAAGAGCATTACTACGGTTGTTTTTTTTTTTATAAAAAGTTTTGTTTTTAGATTTTCTTAATTGTAGTAGAGCCTATTTGATTTAGGCCTTAGAATTTATAGACTAAGCTAATACACTTACAGTATAAATATAATTCTGTCCACAAAAATAACCGATGTGAAGTATAATTTCCCTCTTTACAATATCGCCGGTAATGTGAAGCTGGTAAAATGCATTAACTTGGACGAACTGAAATGAGTAATAAATTATCTAGAGTAAATGGCCACCTACTGGGCTCGAGCAATACAAAATATTGAAGAAGAGTATCATCAACACGAAAAGAAGAAAAATAAATAAATATCTGAACTTACAAAAGAGAGGCCACTGATCTGTATTCATTGTACTTCCAGGAATACGGAATACCAATTAATATAAACGGAACGGAATATCAGACAATAGGATCAAAAGATATTGTCAAGAGCGTTGGCATTTCATCTCGCTATAGACATTGTTTGCATTTCGACTCAACAGTAGTAATCTAAGTTACTGGTTGGATTGTGGAGAAACTTGGACGGAACTATAGAGCTAAGCGTATCCATTTAACTAATGCACTGTCCGACTATTGGTCTTGGTGCAAACGAGGCACTTTGTTCCCTGAGTAACATATTAGCTACGTTACTTACTCGCGTACTTAGTCTTTCCAGAGTTTACAATGTTCGCTGCTTTGCAACTTGGGCCGAAGACTTAGATGAACTTATGAATGTTTAAATAATAATCGACTTTGTGGTTAAGAGCCTAGAGTTCAAAATTAAAACGAATGTTAAACATTAGAATATTGGTAACCTCATTTATAAACACAAATCAACAGTTGCAGACGATCTTGGGTCAGTAATAAAAATAGCAATATCTTAAAAAGGTGTTTTATTTAACTTCTATCAAACATCCTTCTAGGATTTTTCAAACACTATCAACGAAAACAATGATTAAATTTCATGCTAAAGCAATTTAGGCCGGGTAGTTTGAATGCGGCACTGGCAACGTTATTAGTTCCAATTAACGTGGTAACCTCAGCACATATATGGGCAATTAAATGGAGTGATACCTTACTTCCATTAGTACCTCGTGTGTGTTGTTTACATCAATTAACAGCCATGTTAATTTTAATGCTCGCATCTGTTGCCCGCTTTGTACTATGTGCCTTTGCTGACTCGCCGACTTACGATAACACAATTAATTGTGTCGCACAATTCATCTCTTTATTTGTCATTTGTTACTTGTTTAAGTGAGCAGATGACCGATACTCGTTAATGGCACTGTTCGGTAGTATTGATATACTCGCCTCGACTATTTGGCTGGATGCGCAATTAATTAATGACATTTTGAGGTTCTGACAATATAGATGACAATAGAATTCATGCGTGTGATTTTATTCATTTTCACATCAGGTATGTATGTTTGACGAGTACATATACCTGGGACAAACAGTCCAACTACGTAGGTCCAACTTCGAGAAAGAGGTTTCTCGTCGAAATCAACTCGGCTGGGCAGCGATCAGGAAGCTACGCTACTTCTTCTCGTCGTCCAAGATACCACAGTGTCTCAAGACTAAAGTCTTTGACCAGTGTGTGTTGCCAGTGATGACTTACGGAACTGAAACGTGGTCGCTCACAATGGGCCTCATACGAAGGCTAAGAGAATCGCTTGGTGGGTGCATCTTAGGCAGAAGTTACCACCATTGCATCATTTAACGAACGTCAGAAAAATTGCGCACAAAAAATCATCATCATCATCATCTCAGCGTTAATCCCAGTCGCATCCGTAGCTATTTCAGCTTTGGAGTCTAGGGCCCGTTTTACCAGTCTTAACTGCTGATTTTGGCTAAACTTCGATATTTTCCGTGCAGCGACTGCCGTCGGACCTCCACAATCCGAAGGCGACATCGAAACATTGCACTTAGACCAATTGTTGGACTTTAATGTCCTCCAACAACCCGTAACGAATGCCATGAGATATTGGTATGGCAACCGAGACCAACGGCTTAACATGGTTTCCAAGGCACGGCCAGACCAGTGCAAATATTCATATTCATGCATACAAATATTAGCACTGCGCGGGGATCGAAGCCGCGCCTCCTTGCGCAGCGGCCGCGCTCACTACCGCTACGGCACAGAGGCTGTCCCACCGACAAAAAATGCCCTTGAAAAATAATATATATGATTTAAGATAAAATCAGATAAATTAGTAATTATATGCATCAGCACCCTGGTTGCGTAACATTATTACCCTTATTTTGAATCATTTTTAAGTGTATTGCTAATCCATTGCTTTCTAAAAAGCTTGAACTGTCAAAATAAAAACCTATTGACCAACACATAGGATAGGTTTTTATCCGGTTAGTTCCATGGAATCGAAACATATTGCTACTTACAAAACGAAATATAAAATGTCCACCCAACAATATCTTAAAAAGAAGTATAAATAGAACAGTTCACCAATATATCTTAAGGATATATAAATGTGCGGTATGGACATTAAGCTAGAATGCAATGCCACAGGTCGTCGTTTTTACGCTCCCCTTTAATGTTATTTCCTCGTTTATGACACTATAAAGACGATACCGGCCACTACGCGTAATGAAATCTTGTGTTCAATACCTGCAGACACGGCTAACAAAGGAATATTTCAGTAAACATTAGATTAAGAAATTATATTGCTTTAGAGTTTTATGAGGAGGGGATATGAGAAAGATCTTTCAAGCTACATAATGTTATTATCATTTCAACTGAAGAACGTCCACTGCTGGACGTAGTCGTGGAACCGTAGGTGATCGGTTGAAATAGGTCATATAGAGTTTGTTCAAAGACACCAAGTTCTAAATTCTACGTTTAAGACAGACTGCATTTGAGCAGTAAATGACTTTTTAACGTTCATTGGATTACCTTAAAAAGTATTCCTGTGTTTATATCTGTAACTTCTGTGTGGCAAATTGTAAAGAGTCATCATATCATCTCAGCATGTAACCCCGGTTGCATCCGCGGCTTTCGAGTTGGAGCGGACCTCGGGGTCCGCTGGTAAAATGTAAAGAGTATTCTAATATAAGTAAATTACAGGATAACTATACAAAGGCAGGTTCGATTCCAGGTCAGGCAAATACCAATGTAACTTTTCTAAAGTTATATGTACTTTCTAAGTATATATTGGACACCAATGACTGAAGGTGAAGGAAAACATCTTGAGGAAACCTGGACTTTAAGTCTGAAATCGTCAACCCGCATTGAGCAAGCGTGGTTATTTCGCTCAATCCCACTATGTATGAGAGGAGACCTGTGCCCAGCAGTGTGACGATAAAACAGGTTGATGTTATATACAAAGGATTAAAATAAATTAGCTAGAAAAACCCCACACACGTAATAAGTATCTATCCTCCATTCGCGATAGCATTAGGAAGAAGTTAAAAAGGTTGTTTTTTTGGGTTCACTTTGTAATAAAAGAGCAATATATTTATGTATGTATGTATGCTTTTTTACAGAGATTAATAGTGAATCATCAGCTTTCCGCCTGCGGCTTCGCCCGCATGGAATTCGGTTATATCGGGCTTTTAGATTTCCCTCGGGAATATTATTTTTTTCAATAAAAAGTAGCCTATGTCCCTTCTTAGGGTCTAAAGATTGTCTGTGCTAAATTTCATCAAAATCGGTTAAGAGGTTTAAGCGGGAAAGCGTAACAGACAGACAAACAGAGTTACTTTCGCATTTATAATATTAGTATGGATAAAACAAAGGCGCTTTCTCTGTCCCTATATCCCTGTGTATGGACGACAGCAGGTGAAGCTACCCCTAACTGTCAGACATTCCCAATCAACCTTGAGCCCTAACGCTTTAGAGATAAAGTTGAATATCTAATAAGGAAATCTGACAGATTGGTAGCTTGGAGTGCTGTCGTCGGATCTTAAATCTTTAAAACTTTGCAACGGATTTTGTTGCGGTATTTATAATAGATAGAGTGCTTGAAGAGGAAGGTTTATTTGTACTGTTATTTTTGAGGTGTCTAATTTGATGTGGTAAATAATTACATTTCTTCCGCTTACATTGCAAACGCAGGTTGAATCCTACGAGATTTATCAAAATAATGTACTAAGTATTGTACACATTAAAAAGGTCTACAGAAACCTCCACTATGTCTATCTCTTATGATTACACACCACACGACCACAATAACATTTTTTTTTTCTAAGTGATTTTAACCAATACAGCATTAATCCTTATCCAATTAAATACCTTAAATTCATTTTGGATTTAATATAGATTTATATGGTTCTTTACAGTATTTGATTTAAGTGAATATTTTCGTAGATATTACAGATTTAAAAATTGCGGGACGCAGCGTTTGCGGCGGTACCGACCGGCCAGGCCAGCGGGAGCGGATGTTTTTATATACAACGTTCACAGTTTTTCTGTAGTGTACTTATTATCAGCATTGCACCCGTGCGAAGTCGGCGGGTCGCTAACTAGTTCATTATAATCAACTTATATAGCAACTGTTATATTTAAATAATTCCATTTTTACCTACTTTCTGAATTTATGTGGCTTTATATTAAATAAATCATTTTATGTTTAAGTAACCTACCTACCTATCTATGTTAAAAACCTGAAAACATATACACTAAAACAACAACTGTAATATCCAAATCTGCTAGTACAAGTCAATAACACATCGCCATTTATTTAGTACGTTTGATGCACTGGGTACAGACACGACGTAGACGTAGGTAGGTACATTATCACGCACGTCTTTACATTGCGCTGCGCCCGCATACCTGCTAATCTAACATTCAGGATACGATAGTTCTACTTCAATAACAACAAATATTAGTACAGAAGGTTCATTGCAAAGGAAACGTTTGAAATGATTTCAAGCAGCCCATAATTAAATAATAACACAGCCGTAACAGTCGATCTTCAAAGACTCTTAAAGACTATCGTTAGTAACACTTGCCAAGGTCCATTCGTGGATGATGTGGTGACCATCTATAATACACTAAGAGCTCTCCGTGGCATGGAAGCCATAACCCGTGAGTAACTGGCTTGTGGAAGTCAGATAGGCAGTCACACGATGTAAAGTATGGTATTATAGCGAGTGAAGGAGCGGGAGGGAACAGTGTTGTGAGTGATGACCTTTAGTCGGCGCGACCGTATCTGTCTTACGACGCCGGCCATCGTATTTGAGGGTAGTTCAAGAATCATATCGCCTAATTCGTGCAAGCGCCCTTCGCGATACTTCAGTATTGTGAACATTTTGATAAGTTTTTTTCTTTATTTTGCTTCTAATATTTTATACCTAAAATAGATACCTATTTTAGGTACAAAATATCAGAAGCCTAATATTACCTAATATTAGTTATAGCTTAGTGAAGTAGAGTGGTCGGTTCATGGTGTTTAATTATGTTATTTTCGAAACCAATGATTTGTATGTAATGTCACTTTGGCGTTTTTCTATTTTAAGTTAGTGATAATAATTTTTTTTTAATTATTTAATAAAATATCTGCTACACTACATATGACGTATATTTAATGTTCATACAATCCTACTGAAACTCCTATTCATGTGCATTTTGCATTTCTCAAAGAATTTTCTATAGAAAATTTTCCATTGGTAAATACTAAGATATGTATAATTGTACATAGTACTTCTGTACATTTCTATTGCATGTCAGTAGCGCCTCTCACCTATTATTTACCCATTAGTTACTTAGGGATATTACCTAACACTCGAACCGCTGTATTACGTATTGATATTCAATTAATGGTAAAGCTTGAATATCAAACATTGGTGAGCTTAGATTCCGAGAGTATTTTAACATTAGGTACCTACTTATTTGGTCATTTCACATATGAAACATATATTTGAAGGTGCAAGGTTCGTAACATAAGCGACAATTTGAATGATCCTAAAATGTGACCAACAAACTTTACCTAATGCAGTATTCCACCTAAACAATCATCATCATCATCATCACCTAAACACTATCGACACCATATTCAGCAGTGTGATGCTGTAACCGTGGAGCGAGCTGTCATTCTAAATAATGCTAAGGGATCGACTCAGTTGACAACACTTCAGCCAACTTGTCACGGTAAGATTTTTACAGAATCCATCAGCAAGTACCAGGCGCGAACCACAAATATACAAACACAAGCCTAAATCCACTATGAAACTTACATAATCCACAATTCTTATGCGCTCCAAATTCTAAGAAAGCTTACGAATAATAGCGAGCCTAAAGTCCCACAAAACGCTAAAACAAAGTAATCTAACTAACGTAAAAGGTTAAGGCATAAAGTACTAAGAATATACATAACTTGACAATTTGGTACTTAGTAAAACTGTGTATAACATCATTTGATGTAAATTAATACAATCATAATGGTTGTCAAAGTATCGCACGACGCCCTGGAGGCTGTGGTAATGTAACGAGGTTACGAATTTGTTATCCCCCTGGGACGTAACCCACTGCCGGCTCACCCCCGGTTCATCCACAAAGGTTCTTTATAATATTTCTTCATGGTATCCCCACTTGAGGATAGCAAGCTACTGTTATTTCGCGCTTGTCTACACGTTAGTACTTTTGTATTTCCCTTTTTCTGTTTCGTAATTAAACGGGGCGAAATGTGTTGTTACGAGTATGTTCACGCTTGCTGTCCCCTAAGGATCAGGCTACAGCTTAAGTTTTGAACGCTACAGGTTCTAAAGCCATTTTTTATTCACTATAAACTGGTGCTTAACCGCGCTCCCGCTTGATGGTAAGCAGTGATGTAATCGTAGATGATTAAGTTTATTAAGAGCTTATTCAATCTCGCCTTAAAGACATTTAAATTGTAGTCAGACGGAAAGACCACTGTAGGCAAATCGTTGCAGTCCTTCGATGTACGTGGTATAAAAAAGGAGCAGAAACTTTAAAAAAAAATTCGCGATACAACGAATACATTTCATCGTAGTTTTTTCTTATCTTCGTTCAGAAGGTTAAACTAACTAGGGCCAGTAACTGTAGGTACCTAATAGTTCGACCAACCATTTCCTGTTAGTCACAATACAGTTTTGGCATACTTAATGAGAGCTAAAGCTTATGAGTTCTAACATTGTTGCTTTATGTAGAATACTTAGACGGTCTGTAAAGAACTTACATAGAGGATGTATAATAAACGTTACAAGTTATAACCTGAAACTTAAGCATCGATTATGATCAACTCGAAAATGGATTAAATGTATATTTATTTAGATAATAGCGTGTTTTCGTTCGCGTGCGTGTCGGAAAAGAAATTGGTTTACTTTAATTCTTTCTGTGGAACCCTAGTTCCCCTTTAAGCCTACGCGACTGCGCGACTACGCGAATATATTTATTTTTATTTTACAACACTAATGACTTTTATAAAAAAAAATAATTTTGATTATTCTTTTTAGCTAACATAAAACTAGCGTAAAGTCATCAAGGCTATCGAGCGGGGAGCAGTCGGTAGCTCATCGCCCGATAAGGAACAAGCCCTGGTCGACGGCGCATTGTATTTCACGTGCACCTCAAAAAAATGTCAGCACATTGTCACGAGGTCCGAGGTCGTAGACCAATGCCTGGGTCAGGGTTGCGGGTTGGTGAAAAGAGAAATCGTGGCCCAGGCGCACAGGCAACTAAAGGAACACGGATGGGTTTTAGTCAGTATACGTTTGACACGTCCTTCCGCTCCGCCCAGAGCGAGAGAGGTCATTTGAAGATTTCCTATCCACACAAAAAAAGCACCAGACAGTGAAAGTCATGTCAAAATCGGTACAGCCGTTTTGAAGGTTAGCCAGAACAAACTAACACAGACAGACAGACAGACAGACAAAGATTTGATTATTTTTTTAGTAATTATAAACTAGTGCTTGACTGCAATCCCGCCTGATGATAAGCAGTGATGCAATCATTGATGATAAAGTGCACTAGTTTATTAAGCCTATTCACTTAAAAAACTTAGGAATAGGAAGGAAGACGGCAATTGAGCGAGGTGTTGCAATGTTAAACCCAAGACCAACACGACCAACGATGCTGCACCAGAGGGAGATTGATCTGGAGACTCTCCACGACCAAACTCCCGACACAATAACATTTGGCGCATAGTACCCGGCACACATCGCAACACAACTGCTCAGACCTGTCCTCCGTACGGCTTCACCGGACATCATGCCGGAACACGACGAATCGCTTGGTGGCAAGGCCTTGTCTGGTGGGTGGTAACTTCTGCCGGCAGCCGATGTTATGGCCTACCACCGAGTGACTGAGTTTGTGTTATAGATACCTAGAGTACTTTAATACACACTTAGTAAAAAGCTGATGTTTTGACATTACAAAGAAACATTTTATTTACCACTTAAATCACGCAAAAAATCGCTTCATGTACTAATTTCCACCCACTCAACGATATACTCGCCAAAAATCATCATCATCATCATCTCAGCGTTCATCCCGGTTGCAACCACGGCTTCCGCTTTCTTGCTTGATTTCCTCCATTTCGCGCGATCTCTAGCATTATGTGGTGTGAGATTGTTGGCACGCATGTCATCTCTTACAACGTCAAGCCAGCACTTCTTTGTTCCAGCCCGGTGAAGACGCCGTGGCAAGACATTTGTGCTCGCCAAAAATTGTGTCAAATATAAATTAATATTCCATTTGTTTACATAATAAATAAACTTCAAATGTTTTTATACCATTTCTAATAGTATTAGCCACTCTGAAATCAACCTCATCGTAATTATAATAAAGTTCATATTTGTGTAACTTGAAATAGGATGGGAGTGTGCAGTATCGTGAATAATAAAGTACGAAGTAGTATTTATTAACAGCATACCTTGTCCGATGAAGGCCAGCCCGTGCCGCAGCTGAGCCAGTAAATATAAACTCCCGACTATGACCTCTGAGTTTGTTTCGGCCGTTTCTTCTCAGAGCTAGTACTAGGAAACGCCGTGGTCATCAAACCGAAATAAAAAAAAAAAAAAAAAGACGTGTGGCACTCGGGGACTGCCGCGGTAAAGCTATTGCATAGCATTGTGTATCAATTTATGCAATTATAATTATTTATTTATTTTATTTATGCAGTATTTCTTTTTCTTTGATATTAATTCAAGTTACACTTTTTGAGCGTGGTGACCGATAAGAAAACAAATTTTTCTTTTATTAAATAAATAAAAAGTTAATATTATTTAAAATATTTTTATTATTTTACAATACATGTGGGTTTTATTACCTTACAGTAGCTGTTGGTTATTCAGGAATATTTATCATTGAAACTATAGGTTTATGATAACTGAAATAAGAAACATAAGTTTGCGACTTAATATCCTCTAAATACCTAGAAAATAACGCGTCAATGGTGGTCCCATATTTTGTTGTGGACTCTTGTGGATCATTATTCATTTTCAAATTCAATGTTTTTGATAGAAAAGTTGTCAACCGCTCTGATTTTTTATCTTGAGGAAACCTGGGCTTTATAAGTCTGAAATCGCCAACCCGCATTGAGCAAGCGTGGTGATTACGCTCAATCCTTCTCTGTATGAGAGGAGATCTGTGCCCAGCAGTGGGACGATAAAAAGGTTGTTGATGATGAACGGCGTCGGTGTCGAATTATTTGTTATCAATTTAATATTTTCGAGCTGATCTTTAGTAACATAATCACTTCTAATTGCGTTAACATCTGACCGTAGAATTAATAAATCCTTCATCAACTTCTTTACGTACGTTCTACGTAGTCAAAGCAAACTGGTGGCAATTTGTGAAGGTCATATGCCACAAAAACTGGGATTGTTCGGGATCCGTGATTTTAAACACCGTAATCGTATATTTTAGGTCTTTCTGCTTTTTGTTCTTACGCCTCGATACATGTTTTTGCCTTGTCTTCGTAGAAACAAACAATAACTTTATTGCCTCATCAATGTCTTCCTCAGAAAAAGCCGACGAGCATATTTTTATTAAACTTTCGTTGTTTCGTTTCGGAGATAACAATATTACAACTCGTACACATAAATGTACTCGTATTAACATTGTTCACCGACATCTTTCTGTAATATTTTATTTAATAAAAACTTCAACTTCAACTCTTGATCTGGTCCCTGTGGATAGATACCACAATTTTGCCAATAACACGTGTAACAAATTATAGAAATTCTTTAAAAAAATATTTCACAATAATGGCGGATATCGCCAATCACAGTTGAAAAAACGGCCGCGTGAGCACTTTTTACTCTATAAAATCACGCGCTTTTAGTAAACAACACTATAAATAATTTAAAAGTCCAATGAAAAATTAGCGTGACATTCATCTTAGCTTTTCCGTTAAAAAAAAAGCTATTTTATAAAAACACTACTAAATTAATTTGAATAAAAGTACTTAATAATTAATTATATGAAAAGTTTTTAAGGTAGCCATGACAACGTCGATGACGTCTATGACATATCTCTATAGAAGACCTATTTCAGAAAGAAAATTAATCGCAAGTTTAGCACATCGCGACTATCAGTAACATGGCAAGTGTGTAGAACTGAGTTCGCGCCCTGCAATATGCATGCTCTTTTTGAAAATCTTTAAATTGTTTTCAAAAGATGTAGTCGCATGCACACAAACATACCGTGCCGAAGACTGCCGAACTGAAACGACGTTAGACGATGTACGGCCTTCAAGCCACACCTCCGTGCCCGTCGGAGTAGGGAGCGTGAGGTTTTTTCGTTACGGAATTTCTGGATTCGGTCCCCGTGCTCAAGGCCCGCGATAGAAGCTATGCAATAGCTTAAAAATTCGATCCAGCCGTCCCTTGCTGTTCTCTCTAGCGACACCCTAAGCCGAGGTTCGTACCCCACAGGGGGTGCCCTTAGCGTGTAGTCGCTTAACTTTTAGTAGCCCTGGCTGGAGGCTTTAAATTCACTTAAGGCAGCCACAGGATAGTCCGGTTAAGTAGTCACGACCTCTCAAAGTCAACTACGAGATAACATATAAAAAAAAAAAATAACAGCATAAATGGATAGATAACAGCATATACACTGCCGTAACAATTGCCCAAAATAAAGAATAGAATCAGATCAAAATATAGAAAATATTGAGTACCAAATGATTAAAAATTAAAAATATCGCAGTATTTTGATACCTATAAAATAAAATTCACACAGATCAGCAGCAAATAAACATTGACATAATTGCAAGCCAGCAAGTTTCGAACGCATTTTTAACACAGACCAGAGCATTCAGCTCATTTGAAAGAGTTCACAGTGTATCGATATTGACTCGGAGGTGACATCCCTGAACACCTATCTCCGCAAATACTTTATCCGCTTCAGAGAAAAGTGTTGCTTTGTGCAATTTATTTAGTGCCAATAAAGTTGCAAAACACTCAGAAGTAAAACAAATATATTAAAATAAAATATTAGACATAGCTTATACTATAGATACATTATGATTTTTCTTTTTAGTAGGCCTTTAATTTAAAAAGCACTTTTAAACATTCACGATAAAACAGAATTAAGTTTAAATAGGTTTTAGTTGCCCTTTCTTTTATTTTTTTGTAGTATAGTAATAAATAAATGAGCATCACAGCATCTACATGCATAGTATCAAAATAATGAAAACTCTTCAGAAATGTTCAGTACAAGTTTGATTTTTTAAACAGTCATATGTGCCTTATAATATCAAAGGTTTATTTGCAAAAGAAAGTGATCATAATTATTGAAACGCTTAATAAAATACAATTTACTTCAAAATTATTATTATTATTTGGAGCACAGGCGAAGAGTAAGCAGCCTGTCAGTGTTCTATAGGATGCATTATTGAGAGTAAGCGTTCCCCATCTCCGTTCCATCATCGGACGACCCGTCGTACTTCGAGTATCCACCCTTACGTTGTTGATACCACAAGGATACGGACAAAGCATTTCGCCTCGTCTTTTATACGGAGTACATCGAAAGACTAGAACAATTTGTCAGCGGTGGTCTTTCCGTCTGATTACAATTCAAGGCTAGAGTGAATAGACTCTTAATATACTATCACACTATTGAACAATATTTATTCGATTTCTTACTTACAAAACCTTATCTTATGGTAAAAAAGATGGTATCCATTTTATTAAAAATAAGCAACCAACACATCTCGATAGTAACATCTAAGCTCGCTGCATCCACATTCAACACAAAAACTTACTAACTTGCAACCCTTTAGGGGGTACCAAACAAGTTTGCTAAGCCAGCGTTTCGCAGCATCTTCGCAACCATTGTAAGATTTCTAACTCGATTCCCTCCAGTGTATGTGTACGTTTTTCACTTGTTATGTACGAATGATAAAAACGTGCCATGAAATCGAATGCAGGATCGAGTTAAGAAACGAATGTATGCGAAGATCAAAATAAATGTTTTTTTTTTTCTTGTAAGTTTTATTATTCTGTGTGCATAACTGAAGTTTCGTTGAATTTCGGTGAACTTATTAATATCAGACGTTTATATTTTGGGAAAAAATAGGTTACTTTTTTCAGTTTCTGGGTTCAAGGTTAGGGGTCATTGTTAGAGTTTAGGGAAAAAAACGGAATTTTTGTTTTTGAATTTCATTATATACGACATATTTTGATACTGACTAATAAATCAAAACCCTCTTTGTACTAGAATCATGAAAGGCAAGAAACACAAAGTTAAAGAGAAAAATCCAAAACGATAAATCGTTAATGTTTGGTTTTATATGATTTTCTTTTCTGAGATTATAATTGCAGTTGGATGATTGAACGTGACTTAAATCGATCTATGGGAGAATAGGTTTTTAACTACACTGGACCGCAAAAAAAAATGGTTGACTTAATAAATCTTTAATATCTTTCAAAGTACCTGAATTAGCTTTATGAAATAAAAACTAAATTAAAGATTATTTTAATGTTCTTAAATGAAGGTAAAATAAAAAAAGTTTTAAGTTGTTTATTTTAAGCAAATGTAAAATAAATAAAAATGTGTATTTTTTCGGTACTTCATAAATGGAGTTTGATTAAAAATGTGTTGTTTACGCGCATTTTACATACATAATTCTTCGTGTTATCTCCACAAGCTATAAGTACTGCTCTTATGCTATTTGGCATACTTTCTATTAGGTTTATGAGGCGATGTTGCGGAATGTTCTGCCATTCTTCTATTAGAGCCTCTATTACTTTACATAGCGTGATTGGTGGCAGATTCCGCTGGCGTACACATCGTACCAGTTTGTTCCATGCATGTTCAATGGGATGGAGGTCGGGGCTGCATGCTAGACACTCCATATTCGAGATGCTGTCTTCCTGAAAACAGTCAAACAATATCTGAACTGTGTGCGGGCGGGCATTGTTTTGGATATTATACGTCGTAATCATTTCGTCAACTCAGTTTTAAAGATCACATAAAATTACTCAGCGCTCGTGTCAGAAAACTTATTTATGTGTTTAAGAGGCTGCGTCATGTGGTTGATCCTATATTATTGAAACAAATCTACTTTGCCTTGTGTCAGTCAGTTTTAACGTATTGCATTTCATCATGGGGAGGAGCTCCCAAAACTATAATTAAAAACCTACTGATATTACTCAACGCACAATACTAAAGATTTGCACTCGAGTTGGTCTCCAAAGCCTAGAGCACAGGCGTAGAGTAGCCAGCCTTTCGGTCTTCTATAGGATACATTCTGGGGAGTGTGCGAGGGAATTGCATGATTTAATTCCCCCATCTCCGTTCCACCATCGGACGACCCGTCGTACGGCGAGTTTTCACCCTTATGTTGTTAACACCTCTACGATCCGGACGAAGCGTTTCGCCTCGTCCTTACCGCGTACATCGAGGGACTGGAACAATCTGCCGGCGGCGGTATTTCCGTCGGACTACAATTTGAGTGTCTTCAAGGCTAGAGTGAATAGGCTCTTAATAAACTAGTGCGCTTTACCATCAACGATTGCGTCACTGCTTACCATCAGGCGGGATTGCGGTCAAGCGCTGGTTTATATAAAAAAAAAAACTTATAAGCTTCGACTATTTTCTACGACGTTGCTTTATAAATACTGTGAAGTACTTACGGTTAGACAGCTCTATATACTGACAGTAATTCTAAGTAATTCAAACAAATAGTTTGCATTCGTGAACATAAACCTGAAACTTCCTTTATCAGAAGATTCTTTGTATTTTTGGGTCCCTCATCATCATCATCATCATTTCAGCCAAAAGACGTCCACTGCTGGACATAGGCCTCCCCCAAGGTTCTCCACGACGACCGGTCCTGCGCCTCCCGCATACAGCGGTTTCCCGCGACCTTCACCAGGTCGTCGGTCCACCTTGTCGGGGGCCTACCCACGCTACGTCTTCCGGTGCGTGGTCGCCACTCGAGAACCCGTCGGCCCCATCGGGCATCGGTCCTACGGGCAATGTGTCCAGCCCATTGCCACTTCAGTGTTGCAATTCTTCGGGCTATGTCGGTTACTCTCGATCTTCTGCGGATCTCCTCATTCCTGATTCGATCGCGCAGTGAAACCCCAAGCCCCTTTTTGGGTCCCCATGTCTATAATAAAATCAACTACATTCTAGACGTTTACCCTCTCACTGGGGATCGTTGTAAAGACAGAGTGAAGAAGTACTTGCTGACCTTAACATATGAGGACACTGAAAAATTGTTAATCGTACCAGAGTAAATAGGCTCCTTTGGGCAACTTTTCAGATATTTTATTTTTATTTATTATTATTATTTTCTTTTTTTACTCTTCATCTTCATATTACTTAAACACACATACCTGAGTACACTCAACATCCCACACCAAACAGACACTCTAACACTCACCACCGTTTACACATTCATGCACCCTTCTCCATACATAAACACCAACTCACTTAGCTTTCCTTGTATTTGTTTTAACTCACTAAGTTTGAGCTTAATTTACTGTATTTTGTTTTATGTAAAATTGTTGTAACAAACTTGGTTTTTAGCTTAATTTACTTTGTTTTATTTTGCTTTTCCTTTTATCGACATAAAGCTAATTTCTTAACATATTAACATACTGAGAGGTTTGGCGCTGCACACCGAGATACAGGTTTTACCTAGTTCGGTTGCAGATGCTCCTATTATGTAGCGTATGTATTACCTATATATTTACTATGTGTTATGTTGTTTTGTAGTTCGTGTATTTATTGGTGAATAAATTTATTTACTATTTTATTTATATTATTTAGGATTTTATCCTTACTAATATAATAAATCGGAAAGTGAGTTTGTTTGTTCTGCTTTCATGCCGTAACTACTGAATCGACTGCTTTGAAATTTTGCACACATAAAGTAAAAAAGACGTAAAGAAGTCCGGATTAAATAATAGGGTACTTTTCATCCCGGAAAAATGTGATATTCCCGAGGGAAATCTAAAAAGCGCGATATAACCGAACTTCTCGTGGGCAAAGCCGCGGGCGAAAAGTTATAGTTACCATATAATGCTGTTAACGTGCCGTTTCCTATGACCTTTAACTGAGTGCGTGAACTAAAACCTTGTGTAAACAGAGCCTCTGCCGTATCGTACTTTTTCTTCTATGCAAGATTGGTTATAGCGTCCTCTAGGTCTTCTTTACACTCTTTTACTCTCATCGTGCTTGTATAAGCAGAATCTAGACTCGTCAGAAAATATAATTATCAACTAGTCATCCAGAGTCTAATTCTCGTGTTCTCTAATAATAACCCAACCTTGAGTGTCTGTAGTGTCTTTCTAGTTTTGTACTATTTGCAATGGCCTTAAATTTGCTTTAGTCAAAAGCCGCTTTATTGTATTAAGTGGGCACTTAGATAGTTTCCTCCAGTTCTTTAATGAGGATTCTTTTCTTCAACAGCCATAGGAAAGCGATCGTCAAGACTGTTGATAGCATAATATATCGATGGCAGCAGTAGTGGATCTTGTCCGACCTAATTCTGGTCTTCTAAGAAAGTATCCAGTTTCATGAAAGCGCTGGAGTACTAACTGAACTGTGGAAAGTGTCACACCCAACAGTTCTCGCTGTATTTCACTGACTGCACCCATTTTCGAGAATTGTCAGGATCCTGGTACATTCTTCAGAGGTTCACGACTTGATGACTTGATATTTTCAGAATTTTTATACAATAGGGTATTTGACTAAAAAAAACTAATTAGTCCGTCAGTCAGATTTCCAAAAAATACTAGACATGTATTTTTTGTTTTATCAAATCAATTAAAATAGACAAATATAAATGGCATCAAAGATCAGGAGTGGTGGAGATACCATTTTTATAGAATTTTCGTGTCTCGAAACTAAAATAAACGCTAAACAAAGATTATTTAAATTCAAAAAGATCAATTATTTGACTATTTAATTTTTTTGTCAAAAACAAATAAAAAGGTTTTATATTTTATTTTATATGGCATTCTTTGATTAACTCTTCATTTCATAAAGCTAGGTCAGGTACTTTTGAAGATATTAAAGATTTTTTAACTGACCCTTTTTCTTTGCGGTCCAGTGTGTTTCAGATAAATTCACCAGAACTACGAAGCACAGCATTGAGCGTGGATGAGCAATGGACCAGTTATTTATTTTAATATTTGTTCGGACAAAAACCTACCGCAAAAAATCAATAGTCAATCGGCTAGAAAATTCTATGAAATGTTGTTCTTGTTTTGTGTCAAAGTTCCGGTCAGCCTGTAACTATGTAAAAACTTCGCTCAAATTAAAGCAATGCTCGTAAGTATGTAATAAAAATCAATTATTTTTATATAAAAGTTACTGACTCTATAGTTTTTGATTCTGAGGTGGTTCGAAGTTCGGTTTCGCTCTGCGAACACTCCACTCCACATATAGTGGAGGTCTGCCCGGCTTGGGTAGTGCACCGCTGTGTCCTTGTGGCGGGAATCGGCGGCGATCTATCGCGTCCGATCCTGGTCCAGGCCATGGTCCGGAGTGAGAGTACATGGTAGGTCGTCACCTCCTTCTGCGAAGCAGTGATGCTGCTAAAGGAGGAGGCGAAACGCGTGAGGGAGCGGGAATCCGAGCGCCCTCAAAACCCCAACGGCCGAACTCCCGGCCACCGCAGGCGCAGGCCTGCGGGCGGTGAGCAGTGGGCAGCTCGCCGCCCGGTAAGAACCAGGCCCGAGTCGACGGAGCGTTGTGTTTCACACGCGCCTCAAAGAGATTGGGTTACACGGGAAACACGGGTGGATTTTAGTTAGTAAAAGTCTGACACGCCCTTTCGCTCCACCCAAAGCGGGATAGGTCATTTGATGATTTCACATCCCACACAAAAAAGGTGGTTCGAAGTTTAACCACCTCAGAATCAAAAATGGAATATGAATGGGAAAATGGATTCTCTCTAAACTTTGTTTTTTTTTACTGCTTAATTTATATGCTTAAATAATGAAACAATTTAAAATTTTCGACACTGTCTTACAATATATTTTTATAAATGCTTGATAACTAAAGAATATCCTTCTTAGACTTACAAGATACATTTAAAATTAAGTATAAATACGTTGGCAGTATGTAACCGCCCAAAGTTTTGGGCGGTTAACTTTTCTGCTCTCTTACCCATGCCGGGATTAAATTTTAAACTTCTACTGACTATCCTCATGAAGTTGAAATGAGTTGAATTTATAGACTGTACTTACGAATTTAACTTGGGCTTAGTGTGACATTTATTTAAAAATACCGCAACGACCGGCCGGCTAGGTACGTAATCTGACTTCTAAGCGGGGTGGGGTAGATTAGCCAAACCCGTAACGTAAACGTAAACATAAGGAGTGTTTACAGCTCTTTGCATGCAGGATAAAGTTTTTATAGATCAGTGTGATCTAACCCCCACTTTAGTCACGTTTTTTATTCAACCTAACGACCTCGAAGGCCTTCACTATCTTACTCAGCAGTAAGATAGTGAAGGCCTCCGAGGTCTTTCTAACCTTTGCTAGCGCCGACCAGCGAACCAACTTTAAGTCGGAAGCAGCAGCCACTAGTCACACTTTATTGTGAATTCAGTAGTCTTTTACACAGAAAAGAGTAACTTTTGTTGTGAACGTGAACCTTTGTTCAACTGAAAGTAAACCCACGTTACAATCTTTTTCAACAAGTCACTGTAACCGTTGCTAGAAAAATAAAAAACTCATATTAGGGTAAAGAATAGTTGCCTAGGTTATTTACCAATTTTATTCACAAATATTTACTAAGTTCAAAAGTTCAATATAGACATAGGACGAGAGTTCTTTCTACTATGCGTTTGTCTGAATTGTAAGGTTTTTTAATGGCATGGTCATATGAAAGAAAATTTGGAACGTTAATATATTTTTTAACCGTTTGTTCTATTCTATTTACTGCATTGTACAGACTCTAATATATATTATACAGAGTAGCAATTACTTTCCGCAATGATCAAATTTTCTGGTGCACGCTTAGCATAATAGGTTATGAATATACATAGTAAGTATAGTATAAAAAAGGATGACTTATAAAATACCAAATAAAAATATATACTGTTAAAAACAAACATGTCAATCAAATTTCATAATAGTCTTGCTGTCATTGTAACATGTTACTGCTTGGCGTCGGCGTAAAACGTTCCCCTTCTTCTATTCTCCGCTCTCAAGCATCATGCTACCATTCACTCCCATTTTTTTACTTCATTCGTCACAGTATCCACTTAAGATTATGCTACGACTCACTAACTTTTTGAAACTAGTACTAAAATCTTTTGTATTAACTACTGAAATGTCATGTATTGGTCATAAATCATTACGATACATCGTTTGGGTAGATAGACGTAAGTCACTTTTGTATAATATTTATAGTGTGTCATTTTATAAATAACCTTATTATTACTATTTTCATTTTTTTTTTTTACTTATTTATTTATTATTTTGTAAAAATCTGTTGCCATACACTAGGAATTATAAACATATAAACTCATGTACACAAACACGGAACCCGGAACAACTACTTTTAGGTAATACAAATATTTGTTCCGTGCGTGCGAGAATCGAACCGGCGACACGCAGCGCGGCATTCAATAGCGCAACCACAGCGCTAACCGTGCAGTTAAATATATGCATAATATTATATGTCATATGTTAATAAATTCTTATTTTTTGATAATTTTCATACAATCTAAATACCTTGACGTAAATTTGAACGCCTCTTTATCTCCATTACCGAAAATGAACTAAGCGACAACTTGTGTCAAACTGAGATACTTTTTTATGGCATGGAACAATAAAATTTCATTAAATGCAACAAATATGATTATGGTAATTCCTTTTTGGTACTGCTTCTTTGTTAGATTTGATATATAAAAGCTATAGAATCCATTTGCAAAGTTTATGCATAACGTAAAGAAAACTGTATAATCGTTAATAATATCTGTAACAAAATATAAAACAGACAAATAAACAAGCAGAAACAAGTGTGGCTAGCAACTGGCAATCTTCCCTCTATTATGTAATCGATTGGGGATGTTATTGCACAAGTTTGCGACTTTATTGATAGAGTTGCCAAACTAATTTCGATAGACACTGCTGTATTCAATATTATTCCCACAGAAAATAAATCTTGTATGTCAGAGATGATGATGAAGATATCTCTCGTTGTCATCAGGCATATTTCAATTACTCTGAGCATATTGCTGTTGGTTACAGCACAATACAAGCAGGTTTTGCTGTTTAAATGAGATTAAAATTTATAAATACGTACTACTAAACATTAGCGAAACGCATACTGTAGGTACACAACTCAAAGATACAGACGGTGAGACAGTTTTTAGCACATGTTGTTCATTCAGAGCGCTTTACTCACACAGCTCTTGTAGGTGAAGCCGTACGGAGGACGCATCTGAACAGTTGTCTTGCTATGTGTGCCGGGTACGATCCGCCAAATGTTCGGAGTTTGTTCGTGTCGGGAGTTTGTTCGTGGAGGGTGTCCAGAGCGTAGCATCGTTGGTCGTTTTTTTGGGTTTAATACTGCTCAACTGCCGTCTTTCTTCCTATTCACTCAATTTTTTTTTAATTGAATAGGCTGTTAGTAAACTAGCGCACTTCACCATGAACGATTACATTACTGCTTACCATCAGGCGAGTTTGCGGTCAAGCACTAGATTATAATTTAAAAAAAAAGTGTACCTTGCTCCCACCACCACGAACTCAGGCTAAACTGTGTCGAGCGGCAAGAGATGATGCTGGAGTTCTGAATAGTCAAAGAAATGACTCCGATATATATATATTTGCTTATTCTATGACCTATATGACGAGAATTCTCATTGCAGATTCGATTCCTCTGAGAGACTCCAATTATAGCCCGTTCCATAGCTCAGTGCTCATTTTGGCCGTAGAATCGATGACAGTTGGGGAGACGTGATCAAGAGGGGAGACCGCGAATCGGTAGGTAAATTTATTATGTCTTTTTCTTCATATCTCAGACGGAGATGATAAGGTCTATTAAACGTCATCTCCGTAGTCACTTCCCCTGTCCCCTTCTTGACCATATCATCATTCAAACATTCCATCCATTGTTTCTTTAGTCTTCCCCTACTCTTATAGCAATTGACATTCATTTTCATAACTATCCTGGCTACGTTTTCCTCATTTCTTCGTGAAACATGCCCATACCAGACAAAAAAAAAACAGTTTTAAGGACGAGCAAAAATATTATTTCACACGTGTATTCGTTTCTTTTTTATTTTAAATGGCTTAGTTTCAAGAAGTTCCTTACTCCGTTTGCATTAAATCTTTGATAAGTGACCTCCTTGGCTGCCATATTGCAATGTAAAAAGTAAGTTCCTTTTTTAAATAAATAATATACGCTGTCACGCTCGTTTTATATTGGACTTCAAAAATAATTTATAGTGTTGTTTACTAAATAAAAGTGCGTGATTTATGTAGTCAAAAGTGCATTCAGTAAATAATTCATAAAGAACAGTGAAATATCGCAGCATATTGGCCATATCATGACTTTTTCTCAAACCTCCCTCGTAATACGGTTCACGCGGCCGTCTTTTTCGGCATGAATAATTCATTACCTACGTGACATTGGCTAAATGCACAAACCGGTCGAAGCCAAAACAGAAAGAAAAAAAAAATACTGAAAGACCGAAGTGGATTTTTCCATATCCACTTCTCGTGTGTATTTGAAAGTAATGCTGATATCATTCTAAAAAGGGAATATCTATGACTAAAGAGTACCCCGCTACTACTCTGCTTTTGAGAATTCAATTTATTATTATACCAAGGTGAAGAAATATAGTTGGATTTTGCACGAAAAATGACGCGTTGTTAGAAAGTCGAAGATAAGGTAGTTACAATAAGTGACGTGTGTACAGCGTGTAAATATCGGAAAACGGAACTTTATCTCGAATAACTCGATCTCACTGAGTCTCAAGTCTTCCCCCTCACACTTTCAAGAAATTCATGGCATACCAAAAAGATAACAACTATATTCTGCTCACGAAAAATGTCAAACCTTTAATAAAGTTTTTACAGGAACGTATTATGTGTACACGGAATATTATAACGGGATATAATATTGACATTGTCCTCTCCCGACTATAGTGAGGAATATTAGCAAACAGCTTAGACTCTCGACACATAGCACGACAAACATCATTACTAGAGAGCCGACTCGTTATTATCGAGGATAAAGTTTGTGTAACGGAGCTCAAAGTGAAATTAGCAATAAGTATTTTAAAAAATCTCAAAGGGACAAAGAGATTTGTCTCCTAATAGTATTAGGTACTATCGGCGACAAATCACTACTGCCTAATCGTCTTGAATAAAATGGCTTTGGTGCATTTCAACGGTCGCTCTAAAGAATTTCTCTTTTTAATATGAGCATCGATTCCAATTACAAAAGATCAAAGAATCGCCGCGCGCGGCCCACTTCGTCTTTGTTCAAACGAAAGATGAATTATTCAGAGACCTGGAAACGTTTCAATTGGCCAGCTATAAAAAAGGAAACGGTTCGTTGCCTCTTCCACTAAATTAAAAATTTTCTTTATTTTCGTTTTTAATAAATGTTTTCGGGCGATTTTAATTTGGATAATCGTATTTATTATAAATTATATTTCACTGTGCAGTGATATGAATAATTCATTCAGCTGAGAAATGTGTCTCTGTGCAGTGATGAACTATTCAAAATGTTTAATAAGCCAGTGATTTACAATTTAAATACATATATTAAATACTCTTAATTCTATACAAAATCTATTTATGACTCCGTAACCAAGCTTCATTCGTTTTTTTACCATCCTAATGGTACCCAGTGATGCAATCGTTAATGGTAAAACGCACTTGTTTATTAAAAGCCTATTCGCTCAACCTTCGAAGGCACTTAAATTATAATCAGACGGGAAGACCGCCTCTGGCAAATTATTACAGTTCTCTGATGGTATAAAAGACGAAGCGAAATGCTTCGTCCGGATCATAGCAGTGTCAACAACGTAAGTTAAATGAGTTAGATAAGCCACAGAATAGTTAAAAGAGTTATGTTTCATAGCAACCTCTCTCTCTTTTTTTTTCTTTTTCCTTTGTTTCAAACTGTATGTATTTATAAGGGTGTGCGCCAAATAAATGGTTTCTTTCTTTCTTTCTTTCTTTCTTTCTTTCTTTCTTCAACCTGTCCAGCAATTACTAAAGCCGTAACTGTCTTAACAGTAAAACTTTAATTAGCATTTGTTAAAGCTTAGTTTATATCACAACCGTTAAATTCTTATAATTTTTAACCAACCTGGATTTATGAGGGTGACACCTGGTGGGGCTTATGATTGAGAGGGCCGACAGGCTGTACGGGAAATTATTAAAACGTAATAATTTATGCTCGCAATTTGTACGTAACTTGAATTTGTTCCTTGTGTCATTCATCACTGTGGGCCCCGGGATTAATTTTAACAATCGTCTGTGAAAACGTTTTTGTCGATTACACACGTCGTTTGGAGCCGTTTTAATAAAATTTCAAAGTCATGTAAACGTCAAGAATTGAGATAAAAAATACCAAACCGATGTGTGGGTAAAAGTGGGTTTCTAAATAAATTTCAATTTCATAAGACATGTCCCGCGGCCCGCCACAAGAATTATTAAAGAATATGCTGTAAAAATTTGTTTACGTAAGGATTTAGAGGTCCCAATGCTTGAAATTTGCATATTTTCAGGGAAAAATCACCGAAATTAATTTAGGAAAAGATTAGGATAAAAAAGTAGTAATGAGAAGAGAATCAATCATGTCTTCAACAAAAAGTTCCTATATTAGACAGAATTTGCATTCTTAAATACAGTCAGTACACAGCAGTAAATATGCTTCTGAGTTCTAACCGTACCAAATTTAACGTGAAAACTTTATGAAGATTCCGCTGTAGATATAGATAACTTTTCCGTCAGTGACGGGGCGTCCGCTTCCCGTCGCCTTCCGCCGGGGAAGCCCCCTCGTTAATTTTATTTTTGTTACGTTTCACTTAATCCATTACCGGTTTAGAAATGGCCAGAAATTCACAAATCTAGCTATGACTGTAGTAATATTTGCCTTCGAGAGAAAACGAATTTCTTAGTTAATTTTTTCACGTCTTATTTTTTCGCCGATAGCCAGATGCTACTTGCGATTACTTGAACACTTAGCAGTCATAACCTAGCACCGGCTAGTGTACAATAAAACCTAATTATTATTCAAATCAAGCCCCCTTTTGTTCATTCATGGGCTGCAATAAAAATTATACCAAATTTTATTATCTTCCTCTTCGGGCCCATAACTCAGCGAAAATATTCATGAGCAAACTTTTTAACCAGAGATTTGTAATTGTTCTGCAGTTTTTTGTGGGCGTAATTTCACATTGTTGAATAAAATTAGAAGTACAGACGTGTACGGAGCTGCAATAGGTTCATAAAATGGAATGCTAGGGTTGTAATAGTAGGGCCGGCACCTCCAACTATTCTTTCCATCCGTTGGCGATCGGCTGGCTAAGACATGGCTGGAGGTTGATCACTGCGTTGCCCAATTTCTCACAGGCCATGGCAACTTTAAACACAGTAAACTGTATTGTTTTAAACTTGTTCCTTCGCCTTTGTGTCAATGTTCTACATCGAACTGTGAATTTGAACAGTCCGCACATCACATCTTGTGGGAGTGTATTCATTGGCAAAATGAACGCAATATTATGTTGGATAGTGTACAAGTTACATCCGGAGTCGTTTATTATACGGACCTTGTAGAAACTATAACCAATTTCCGTGCGTTCAGGCGCTTTTGCGCTACCTATTATTAGAATCAATTGTAACAGCACATACCTACTTAGGATCCATTAACTTAATCAAAATTTATTCCGTGGTGCTTGGCAATCTGGGCTTCTCCCAGTTGCAATAATGTCCCTTTGTGCCGATTGGCCTAGTTCTGTTCTGTCTCCTGCTTGTTATGGAGGGAAGTGGCAAAATATCTTTTTTCTTACTCCTCCGCTGTTCTTTTCTGATTAATTTCGTTGCGGGACCCAAGACAGTTGAATCGTTTCTGCGGGACTCGTCGAGCTTCATTGCTCGGCGTTTTTCTGGCGGTCTCCGCTATTGATTCTGGCTTTCAGGAGTTACAGTGGGTGATAAAATGTGTGGCGGGTTTTGACCCATAAAAAAAAAATAGTAGGTACTCACTAGCGTGGTCACATGGAAAGTGGGGCGGCAATTTATTCCTTCCTGCATTTCAATTACGGAACAAGACAACACACGAGACAACTGTAAAAAAAAAATAAACAAACATTTTAAAAACAAGAACTATAGTAGTGCCAAGAATTGACTGTGGAATCATATAATAGTACTTCTGTAGAATAAACCTTAGAAAACTACGGTTTTATTTTGTTTATTCATTAGTATTTTTTCAGAGAATTTTTGCCGGATCGATGCTTAAGCCCTAATCCTTAGGTAGTTGTATGATGTATGTAAGTGTTATGCGCCACATAACTAGCGTAATGTGTATTTATTCGATACAGTAACGGGCTGAACTCATTTCTCTAATGCATGCCCTCGAGAAGTGGGCAAAGATCGTCACTCACTGGACGCCTACGCCTAAAGGAATATCGCCTTCGAGGCAGACCACGGCAAAGATGATGTGAAGATCTGATAATGTTCGCAGAGCCAACATGGCCAGATATTACGCAAGACAGGGATCGTTAGAAAGAAACATCAGAGGCCTGTGTCCAGCAGTGGAAAACAGTGAAAGCTAATGAAAAAAAAAAAATACACAGATGACAAATTATTATGAACTGCATTTAGAACACTAAGGCTGAGGCTACATTAGGCCGCGACGCGACTTGCGACACATGAGCGATTAAAACAAGTAAATGAATGCTCACGTATATGGCTACACCATACATATTACATACATATTACTAGCGACCTTTGATTTCTTCATGCGATAGGAACAACATTACTGAAATCACAGCATCGGCTACATCAACATATGAGCGAAATTGAAGCGAATTTATTAGAAAATTTCTCACTTGCACGACTAGTTTAATAGTGCTGCTAAATATACGTGTGGTTACTTTATGCGTATAGTAAACCGCGATGGATGATTTGATCGCATTCTAAGAAAATGACCGATTCGTTGTTGAGCCTGTGTACTGTAGCCATGTCATCGCCGAATATACGCCGGAATTTCGCTTGTAATGTAGCCATACCATGTTTTTCTCGTTTACTTCCTGTAGCCTCAGCCTTAGAACCACTGGCAAAAGTTAAAATAAACAAATGACAAAACGTTACGTTGCTTAATCCGCATCTAATTAATGTAAATAACTGTAACACTCAGTAACCAGGATGACAACGTAATACGACACTACTTTCAAACCACACAGCTCTGTGTACCAAAACCACAGTAATTTGAATAATTATTTCGTATACCTACAGATTAGTGACTACATTGATTTAACAGATATCCTTTGCTTTACACGTAATGTGTGACTGTTATTGTGTTGTAATAAAATGGAGAACAGAGTAGGTGGTGTCTCACTGGTAACTAGAGATGATAAAAAGGTATAAAGCAATAAAAAAGCATGCTTTTTAAAAAAAGCAAAATAAGTTGCCTTTTTAAAAAAGCATATTCAACTTTTTGTGATGGTAATCCTGTCAATATATATACGACTTATTAAGTTAAAAAGTGCATTTGCGGAGCAACTTTTTCGTTATTTCGTATAACTTTTCTTTCACTTATGCTTTATGGTTATTTATTTAGTTGCTTTTGCTTTTCTGCTGTTGCAGATTCTTCGAATCAGTTCAACTTATTGAATTAGTGAATTATGTTTTTTTTTTTAATTTGGTGGTCAGTGTTGATACGCATTTGGTTATTGTTTTGTGACTATAGTGTGTTTTTAAATTATGAAATAGACAAATAGATATTAATTGAGTAGAGTTTAATTTAAAAAAATTAGTGCATTTTTAGGTCAGTTGAGTGTAAAATACTTTGTAAAAATATTATTTCATTTAGACATTTAGAAAATGTCTCATAATCGTAATAATAAAGAGATTTGGAACTTTTTTTAAAAGAAGTTTTTGTAAAAATCTTTTTCGTATAAATCGTCGGTTACAAGAATTCGTGTTTAATAAAAATAAAAACATAAATAGCAAACAGCAATCATTAACATATTTTTTGCACTAGAAATTGCTTTCAAAGTTTATAAGCAAATAAGCAGTTAACAAAAGCTGCTTTTTGAAATAAGTAAAAAGCATAACTGCTTTTTTATTTTTAAGCACTTAGTCCCAAGTCTACTGGTAACTACTCAGAATTGCTAGTTGTTAGTCGAGGGATCGAATCTAAAAAAGGCGCTTCACGTTTTGTAAATTATTTCATCATCACTGCTCTCAAAACAGCGAAGGGAAACATCGTTTTAAAACCGGCATATCCTGGAACCAATAATTAAAATTAGATGACATATGACATCTCCCATACCGCACTAGCCCCGTGTGGTCGGAGATAGAAAGAAAGAGGACGACCCTGTTTGTGCAGTGACTGAGCGATCGACTGCTGCGCTGCGTGTTGCGGGTTAGATTCCCGCACGGAATAAATATTTGTATGGCCTACAAGTCGTTCCGGGTTTGGCTGTTTGTGTATGTGAGTTTAAATATTTGTAATCGCACCTACGATACTATAATAATTCCTAGTAAAAAAAAGTAAATAAATAAAATAAATAAACCTTTATTTGCGGTAAACATGACGCAAAAGTTTATAGAAACACCAAAAATAAAAAATAGTTAAGGAACATGTGTCACATCCACGCAAAACGGCTGTCGCCCATAGTTAGAGGTGAAACACTGGTAAGAGTAAGACATACCGACCAATGTAGGAAGTCCACGAGGATTACCAACGCGAAACCATTAAAAAGAAAGGCTAACTGGGAGATCATTAGAGACATCATTATCTAATAAGATATCGGTAACTTTGCTCCATCCAGTATGTAGGTATAATGAACATGTCCTGAAGCAACTTTAAAATCTCTCTCCTAATCTCCAATAACAAAAAAAAACAGTGAGTCGCCCATTTTATTCAGCTTCTTTAAAAGGATTTTGATATTAAATACCTTCTTAAAAATTGTTTCCTTTGAAGCCTATTTCAAATACTTAGTCGTCAAATACTTCACGATCTTTAATAAGGTACATATACGAACCTTAAGATCTTCTCGACTAAGTAAACTCAAATCATAGCTAATTAGCCCATAGAAACCTCATGATTGGGATTGACAACTACATAATTGTTTTAACACTACGCTTTGATTCAATTGGTAAATCCTCAATAGATACAATTACGGCTAATTGAATCATCATAATGTGAAGGCTCAATTAACGCTGAATGTTGAGTTTGGTACTATGAAACTAAGTTAAATTTCGCGACGAAATACATAGGTATACGAAATACACGTATGAGCCAGTAAACTTTTATTGCCATACTTCGATATTGGTAAACTGCTTATAACGCAAAGAATGTTTGAGCCCGTAAATAAACGTTATGTTACGACAAGGTATGAATAATAACTGCATAATTCGGTAAGGGCGCTGCACGCTGTTACGCAGACAACGTGCACCTACGAGCTACGCGCGTAGTCGCACGACTACGGAATTTTCAAATTAGTGCTACGAGTATAGGATACACATAAGGTATGGACTATAGCAGGTCAACTTACCCGAAACCGCACAAAAATCTCACAATCAACCTTGATCGTTAATGCTTTACAGATACAGTTGAAAATCTAGTAAAGAAATATGTTAGATTGTAGTAGCTTGATGTGCTGTCGTCTGTACGTGCACTTCATTGGACTTTTAAAATTATTTATAGTGTTGTTTACTAAATAAAATTGCGTGATTTATGTAGTAAAAAGTGCATTCAGTAAATAATTCATAAAGAACAGTGAAATATCGCAGCATAGTGGCCACATCATGACTTTGTTTCAAACCTCCATCGTAAGACGGGTCACGCGGCCGTCTTTTTCGACATGAGCAATTCATTACGTGACATTGTCTAAATGCACAAACCGTGTGAAGCCATAAAAGCAATAAAGAAAAAAAAACAAACGATGACACTGTCTAAAAAGTTTAAAGAAAATTAATATTGTAGTTCAATTTAGGCCATTTTAACAAATAAACAATATGCATATTCTAAGATATTCTTTTTTTTTGGGGTGTGAAATGGACTTTGTTAAAAGTGTTATAAAATCTAGCTTAAAACTTGTTATGATTTTTTTTTCTTCCTTCATGCCCATACATACAATCAGCCAATAATGTTCCTACAACTGAGACACAGGCCTCGTCTCAGTGAAAATGCCGTAATTTAACACTTGGTCTAGTACGGGTTGGTAGATGCCACATGTCTTAGAAGTTTTGGCTCTAGGTCATTTCGGTTCCCTCACAATGTTTTCCTTCCCCGGCTTAAGAGCAGTGGTAATGAAATATGTTACACAAAGTTAACCGTTGAGTTTCGAACCTATGACATATATGACCTTCTAGGTGTGGGTCGTAACGCCTTTTTCAGGAAACGTAATGTAACTAGTTACTTGATCGGCGTCACCTGTTATAAAACAAGTTATTTTTGTAGCTAGTTCTTTTAATTCAGCTACTGTGATTGTTTACATTAATATAACCACCAACTATACAGTTACACACGAAACGAAACTAGACGTGGTCGTTATTTTACGTAACGAGTTAGAATAACCAGCGACGAGCGCCGCCGGTGTGGTTACCCGCTACGGCATAACGTGAGCATAACGTGTTTTTTTTTTAATAATTATAAACTAGCGCTTGACCGCAATCCCGCCTGATGGTAAGCAGTGATGCGATCGTCGACGGTAAAGCGTGCTAGTTTATTAAGAACCTATTCACTCAGAAAAACTGAACGAATAGGAAGGAAGACGGCAGTTGAGCGAGGTGATGCAATGTTAAACCCAACAACACGACCAACGATGCTGCGCCAAAGGGAGATTGATCTGAAGACCCTCCACGACCAAACTCCCAACACAACAACATTTGGCCCATCGTACCCGGCACACATCGCAACACAACTGTACGTACGGCTTCACTAGACATCATGCCGGAACACGACAAATCGCTTGGCGGCAAGACTTTGTCTGGTGGGTGGTATCTTCTGCCGGCGGCCGATGTTATAGCCTACCACCGAGAAATGAAATAACGCATTTACAAAAATAACTACTTTTCAATTTGACTCGTAACTGGTGATTTAGTTACACATCGCGTCGCTGGTTATTGTAACTAGTTACGTGAAATAACGACCACGTCTATGACCTTCATCGCAAGCGACCATTCCCACTGGGTCACCACTCATACACGGTTCGAATTACTATAAATATTTACTGATCACTAATAATTTCCAAAACACCGCATATAAAAATAATCTCGAAACAAAAATAATGAAACAGCTAGATTAAGACTTAACACTTTTAATTCGCGTCAAATGGCTAAGTAAAGTCAAGGGTCGGTTAACACCCCAAAATGGGGAAAATTTTCCAATCAACCCCTGTAAATTGGAAAACTTTTATATGCGTTCAAAAGTCCAGGTGTATTTCTATCGTTGGCAAGTTGGAGCTGAGTTTTTGTTCCAATGGTGGTGTCGAAAAAACGCTTTAATTAGTTGTGATTGAAAATTGTTGTCGTAAAACTGAAACTCATTTATTGAGTGCAAATTAGCTTTGGTTTTTGTTGACGTTTTGTTAAAAAAAGATGATAATTTGGACGGAAAAATATTTTCCTGGTGTATTTATTTTTTGGTATATTCCAATATAATATACTGTCTGTTTTAAAAGTACAAGTAACTGTACAAAAAACGTAGAGAAAACTCGGGATTTATAAGAATGTGAAGGCAGATTGACTGTACAAATTTTATCTATGTATAATAGTAGTATTATCTAGTATTATCTGTGTGTAAATAAACATTAAAATAAAGGACATGCCTAAACTGAAGTATGGAAGAGATCCCGCTATGAAAACGCATGTGTAAACATGACTCCTAGCAATATGTGATGCTGAATAGCTTAAAATTAGTATTTTGTAATTAAAAAGATGAAGAAACTTTTCATATCTGCACAATACTGAAAATAATATCAACACACAAAGGTACGAAATCTTCAAACGATAACATTGCTATGAACTTTTATCTAGGCGTTTTAAGTGATTGCGACTATTTTTATTGGTAATTGTGTTTTTCACTGATTATTTTACGCTAAGGTACTTAAATAAATAATATGTACAAGGAGGTAATTGCAAGAAAGGAACTTGATATGGCGGAATTATGATACTCCCTGATCTTGTCATATTAAACCAAAATAACGCATAACAACAATTGAGAACCTTTTCTATGTTTATTATTTCACGAAAGTTGTAAAAAAAATTTAACACTAAATAATTCATGAATTAATAAATAAATATTAATACGTATTAGTGTGAAATTCCTATACGTTTAACCGAGCTGGGGCAGCCGTTTAGCCATCTTTTTTTTATAAATAATAAGGCAAATTCTCCAATTATAACACTGAAACTGTGTACCCCTCTATTGCCACTCCGCCGCGTCAACACTTGAGCTATACTCTCTTTAACTGATCGGCACAACAACGATGTTATTATTGTCGCAAATTGGTTTTTGGCTCGGTTCGGCCGCGACCGCACCCAGCTCGCGGTCATTAGCCATTTTGGCAGCTACATGAGCGTCTGACTTATGACTTTATGAGATTCCAACGCTTTCTAAATTGCTTTTCACGTACGGCATTATTTGATGTTATATTAAAAGGTGCATGAGGTGTTACATACATCTTTTTCCAGAATTATTTATGACTAGCTTATGCCAACAGCTTCGTTCCCGTGATTTTTTTTTGTTTTAACAAAAAATATGTAAGTCCTTTAAGTCTAGGGAATACTGTAGCTTCTCCCCCCCCCCCTTTATATGTATAAAGAAACACACACACACACACACTCACACGCGTGCGCGCGTCCTCGCACACACACACACACAAACACACGCGCACGCTTACACTCTCATACGAGTAATCTATATATGATTTACGTATTTATATTTTTTTTTCTCATTTCACTTACGCATTTATAATGTACGGGAAGAGTGGACCCTTCAACCACAGGCATTTCTATGGCTAAATGGAGACTCCATGCAATTTAAGGTAAAATGATATGAAATAAACTTATTTATTTTTATTTTATAATATATACTTTAAAAAATATTATATCTCCAAACTGTGGACCATAATTTGCCTATTCTTTTCTCAACTATGTAAGGTTTGGATTCCAGTCTAACCGCACGCAGCTAAATAATACAATTACAGTTATCTGACCTCCATAGCACAATTATCACCTGACTATCGATGCTGTTCGTATACACGTAGCGGATACATAGCATAGGTCGAGTCTGTTAAATATTAGCTCAGCTGATAGGGCTCACTCAACCAAGATACACACAAGCCTTTATCGACTACCAGTATGAGAATACAAATGAAAACTTATTTCATTATGTACAACCTTTGTCCGACCTATACATTCGTAGATATTATTTCTACATCACCTTCTGACCCTGAAATTATAGACGAGACTGACGTCTGTGTCTCTAAAAAACCCAATCAGTTTGAAACTTGCCATAACATACATTATCCCCTTATTTATAAACGTTGCAAAATTGACTTCCCATGCAATAAAGTTTGTATTTGAGACTGCCATTTTTGGTTTCCAATGCATAACAAATACAAAAATTCATACAAGGTGAAATTCTCTAAAACAGTTTCTTTTCTCATTCAAGCAAAGAAAAACATCACATTTTGTATGAGAACGCAAAGAACAATCATTTTTGACATAATTGGCGTTTCTTTTGGTGTATTGGTAAATGGTCAGTCTTGTTTGGACATACTGAATTTAGAGCTAAGTCTTGCACTTCTGCTGGGATTTTCCGTGCCCTTTTTCGAGGTGTGGGAGATTCGTTTCTACCAGTAGAGGTACCCGTTGTAGTCGACGTAGGAGTATTTATTGCTCTTGACAAGGTAGGTGTACCGGGATTACTGATACTAGGACGGCCTCTTTTTCTTGAGATGCTTTTGCCAGCCTTGCAATAATGTTCAGAAATAGCAAGCTTACAGTCAAATTGTGACATGTATAGGTCCTTCTTGCTCGCTTCTATTTGAAAGTTTTAGGTTTAGGATCAACTATTTCGCTATCGGAAGTATCGGGATCGGATGGTGGAATAATTATGGGGCTTTACGTGTTTGGTTGCGCCTGTGGTCTAGGTATTGAAAATTGTTTTTAAACAATTTCTGAGTCTCCAATTAACCTCTTCGCACGGTTCGCCACTGAAGGTGCCATTTTTCAGCACCAGCTCTAATGTGGCTGCTGTAATCCACATACGGACGGAGCAGCACTTTGGTTAATATTAGGTAGAAACTGTCCCGATGTGATGTACCTGCGGACAAATACATGGTTCAGTAACTATTAGCATATTATAAGTTTTTTTTTTTTACCAGTCACATAATCTTCTTCTTATTCTTCTTTACCCTATAGAGGTCCACTGCTGGAAAAAGGCCTCCCCAAGGCTTTCCACAATGACCGGTCTTGTACTGCCCGCATCCATCGGCTTTCAGTAACATTCACCAGGTCATTGGTCCACCTTGTTGAGGGCCTCCCTACAATGCGTCTCTTAATATTCCGTAACATTATTTATTCTGGAATATCTATAGGTATTCGGTTCTGAATTAGCAATGTCGAGTCAAAGTGCATCGAATACGTTTACCTAATCTAGATCACTACGGAGTCTAATGTGTACCTATGTCTATCATTATAGTATTCATACTGTTAGACGTTTATTCACAGTTAGAATACGATATTACCTATAGAGTATTTGTTTTCGATATACAGAATAGAAGAAAGGTATGGTCATATTTAAAAGTATGTGCAGACCAGTGCCTAAACTGAATAATTTTCTCATAGTTGGTCCTATCGTAATTGCAAAAAAAAAGTATCGTAGCATCATTTATGGAGAGTATGTATTGAAGATTTTTATATGACAGTTGATAAAAAATATGTAATATAATATGTATCAAAATATTGATTATGTATCAAAAATTTTATAAATTTTAAACTCTTTGGAAATGCAATGTGTTACCCAGAAGTAGGAAGGACCAAAAACCAGTTATTGCTAAGTTTGTTTACTGCTTTAATTACTGGTTCCAAGAACTCAATAAACAACGACACGTTTTTTAAAAATCAAAAACAGGAAATCTAACCTTATTCTGCAGTCACAGTCCAATCCAACTAAAAGCGCAAACTACCGCCGAAATGACAAGATAAACAGATACACAATAAATACTAACGAAGCAACTCAACCTCTGCGGTTTGCTGCGACGAGTATTTTTAGAGCTAATCAACATTCCGGGCACATACAGCGCCATCTCTCATTAGCACACCTTTGTCTTTAATAAACAATGTACTACTAATTATTACACCTATTATGATTATAAGGGCCGGTGACTATGCATTGATGCGTAGAATAGTTTGTGTTGGTTCTATTCAAACCCGCATTTGCCTTTGCAAAGTGAATGTTTAGTGTTGTCGAAATTAAAGATTCTCGAGTTTGGTAGATTGCATATTCAGTAGACTACTGAATTACTGATTTCTATTCAATAGTTTCAACTTTTCAACCAAGTTTTAAAAGTCTCTAGTCAGTCACATAAAAATATTTCATAGTTCAACATAGACGTACAGAGTAAGACGAGAGCTATGTAGATTTATAACCTTTAACTAATTCTCGACCGAGATAAGATTTTAGTTCTCGACCGAGACCGAGAGCCGAGATCGAGAATGGAAAAAGGATCAAATCAAATAAAAAAATCAATTTTTCGGCATTTTCGCCCTTCAAAGACTGTCGTCTCTCATACAATTGTCCAGCTTTGCTAAACAATTGTTCATTTACTAAGTCAGTAAGTGGTGCAAATAATAACTTATTGCTGCTGGCTTAAGCAACTTATAAGGTAAAGAAAACCAATACTCAAAAATATTAGCATTTCGTTCAAGTTTGGCTCTCTAAGAAAGGTAGTTACAGTTTCGGTCATGACCGCGAAACTCGGCTATAATTAGCTGAGAACCGAGACAAATTTCTCGGTTGGATTTGTAGCGTACAAAGAGATTTGAGATAAATAATTTTAATGTATTTGGTAGCCTAGAATGCCGAAACCTCGGTCGAGCCTTACCTTCAACTAAATTCACTTCATGTGCCAGTCAAGCCATTCGTAGATAAATTTTCATGATTATTTTCAACCTACCGCCCTCGAGCTATGGGTCATACTTAACAGACTTTGAAAAAATGCGTGTTAACAAAATATTTATTCGGCACACCTACTACTTATTACTGTTTATACTGACATTTTCATTTTATAAGCAGGTAAGTTACTCAACGTCACATAAAGCACCGTTCAAGTCTCTGAGTAGTCCTTAAAGCTTGCGGCTTTCACAACTTTTTCATTTATTTTCTTTAAAAATGTCGTCAAGAGGTTTCTTGGCAATGCTCATTAGTAGAAAATAATGAGTTGCCTATATAAAAGTAGCGATTTTGTGAATGTTTTGAATGAAAAGTTAATTTTGTGAATCGAAAGTCCGAGTACCTTCATTATTTTATCCTAATTAATGCCTTATTCACGAAGCCTCCTCCAATTTCTGATTTCTAGTTTCCTGCTACTAGTAAATGGGCCTGCATTTTCGAGTGGGCTTACATAAAATTTGTTGTTACCTTCCTTTCACTATTATTGCCCGTCCTTTTGAAATGAAACTCAATGATATGAAAGAATTTTACTTCTGCAAAATTTTGATGTTTGCTTACCCATCTCTCATTTCCTTAATATGTATGACCAATATTTTTGTTGACTCCATAACAATTCGTTATATAAATCCACTGCAATGACAGAGGAAAATCACCGAAACCACAAACGATGGACCTGACTATTGGTTAATTTATTTCCATTAACAACGTCAGTTCAAAAATTTAATTTAAATGTCTGCGTTTGTTCGTAAATTGAATAACTGAACTGTACAGAGGTGTTTACATTACAAATTATTTAATTTATTGGATACTAACATTATACCTACTTCATCATCAGCCTCTACTTGTCCACTGCTGGACATAGGCCTCTTTCATGGCACGCCAACAAACTCGATGCTGAGCGGTTCTCCGCCAGCCGCTACTAGCCACCTTTTTGATGTCATCGTTCCATCTCGCCCAAGGGCGTCCTACGCTACGTTTGCCGAGACGCGGTCTCCACTCGAGGACTCGTTTACCCCAACGGTTGTCGGTCCGGCGGGATATGTGACCAGCCCATTGCCACTTGAGCTTGCTAATCCTCTCAGCTATGTCGGTGAATTTGGTCCTCTGTCGGATCACCTCATTTGTGATGCCGTCCTTCAGAGAGACTCCAAACATAGCCCGCTCCATAGCTCGCTGAGCGGCTTTAAACTAATGGACTAGCCTGGCCGTTAGTGTCCACGTCTCGGCTCCGTAAGTCATGACGGGTAGGATGCACTGGTTGAAGATTTTAGTCTTCAAACCTACTTATGTATATGACATAATTAAAAAAAAAACGACATAAATCAGCAGTCACGCAAATGCCCACGAATCACGAGTTGTAACAAGTTCGAACCTTGTCAGGTGATTTACTTTATATAAATTATTTCATTACCACTGCTCTCAAAACGTAGAAGGAAAACATCGAGAGGTGATTTCCTCTCGATGTTTTCCTTCTACGTTGCATGTCCTAAACCAAAAATTAGAAGTCATGTGACTTCTAATAACCCGCTCTGGGCCCACTACCTCTTACTAAGAGGCGACCTGTATCGCAACAAGGAGGTCATTATAATTGTGCTGATTATGTAATCAGTAATCACAAGCTATATACCAAACATGAAACGAAGTCCGCGCGACGAATTATTATTTTTCTTCTTCAAATATCGAATAAAATAAAAACAGCTAAATAAATAAATAAAAATAGCTATGACAAAGAATTAATCGTGAGGTAAGATAGTTATGAATTCAATAACTGCTACGACCAAATCAGAGCCTGGCAATGGTCCAAAAAAAAAAAAAACACCTCCCCAAAACTGCAACCGGAATCCGTCGCAAGAAGACATTTAAATAAGAATGGTCAATTAAAATACCCTCAGCACAGAATTCATTGCTACTTCAAGTCCACATTACTCGAAGTATAGAATATTTAGAGCCGTAATATTATAAATTCTGAATATAAGTGCTCTCAGTGAATTCTGAGTGTGTACTTCAGAAAATTACGGGAAGGCGGCCTTATCCTCTTAAGCTGCCACTCCCAAAGGTTTGAACTCAAATTATTATCTACATAGCTCTTGTCCGAAATCGTGCTACAACCTATAAGCCACTGATTTCTCTTTTGATATTTAACGTAATAGAAAATGATAAAAGAGGGTATATGTCCGAAGTCAGATTTTATCTGAGGGAAAATATGTTTCCTGTTTTAGAGAGTTTTAACAAGAGTTGACTGAAATTCAATTTCTTACTCTAGTTAAATATTTATAGAAATGTATTTAACATTAACATCCAATGTAAAACTCAGACCAAATTTAAATGTTAGGTTTTTTAAATCTTCATATTTATAATCTGTAATTCATATGGTGTACATAATAAAGCGTAATTTATTAAATTTTTCTAAAAATAATAGATAAATGTAAAATACAAAACTTCAACCCGAACCAGGCCAGGTTGGATTATGGCTCTCTCTCTCCCTCACTGAGAGATAGCCTATATGCCAACAGTGGTACCTTATTTCTGTTGTTGAGAAGACACATATTTCGAAAATATGGAATAAGCAATATGGATAAGCAATATGCTTAAAAATTATTCAAATTGATGGTAATAGTGATTCTTATTCTTCTTTTTCTTCAACCTGAGTAAGTGTTAGGCTGGAGTAACAGTGTTTATGTACCCAATTAGAATGCTGGTAATGCTTCATATGAGTAGATGTTTTTATACCGGAATCAAACAAGAACTGACGCAGCTTTCGCACGGACTTAAAAAAACCTCTGACCAGCAAAAACTCCTCTATTAACTAAGAAAGATTTCACTAAAAATTCATTAAGATCATTAAACTTAAAAAAACATTAAAATAATTGAAAACTTAGCGAAACCGGGAGCACCGCGACATGGCGATAATTATTCAAATCGCCTCTCTTTATATTTTTATTCCGATGTTATAATAAAAATTAAATTTCACGTAATTTAATTCTTATCTTCAGCGGCAAGACCATATCTCTGAAGAAAATTCGTAAATTATTCATGAAGAAAGTTTTAACGGGGACATGATTTTAAAACCGACATTTGTAAGCTCCGCGGCAATAACTCTGTAGGATTTAAAACGATTGCTGGAACTAACTCGCAGTATTAGTGATGTTACGTACTTTTATGACTTTAATGTATGGAATGAGAATAAGTTTGAATTGTTACGGCTCGGTTCTTTATATTTTTTTTTGGGGTTCTATATTTTTCGTTATGTAGTAAAGACACCAAGGTCTTTTTAGCATTAGAAGAAATGTTTAAAGCTTGAAGACATCTACTAATGTCAAAATGGTAAGAGCACTTAGTGGTTTTCAATTTACTTCTTACAGTTAATCCACTAGGCACAGTTAAAGGTGCCATTTTTAGGATTCCGTAGCCAAATGGCAAAAAACGGAACCTTTATAGATTCTTCATGTAGGTATGTCTGTCCGTCTGTCCGTCCGTATGTCACAGCCATTTTTTCGAAACTGTAAGAGCTATACTGTTGAAACTTGGTAGATAGATGTATTCTGTGAACCGCGTTAAGATTTTGATTCAAAAATAAAAAAATAGTAATAAATATTGGGGGCTCCCCATACTTAGAACTGAGACTCAAAATTTTTTTTTTCATCAAACACATACGTGTGGGGTAGCTATGGATAGGTCTTCAAAAATGATATTGAGGTTTCTAAAATATTTTTTTTCTAAACCGAATAGTTTGCGTGACAGACGCTTCCAAAGTGTAAAAAAGTTGACCCCCCCCCCCTCCGCCTCTAACTTCTAAAATAAGAAAATGAAAAATCTAAAAAAACATATGATGTACATTACTATAAAAACTACCAACGACAATTGTTTTGAACGAGATGTAGTACGTAGTTTTTTTTTTAATACCTCGCAAATCGTAAACCGCTTATTACCACGTAATCTTTCATACAAATAACTTAAATCCTTTAATTTCATAAATCAATGGTACAGAACCCTTTGTGCGTGAGTCCGACATGCACTTGGCCGGTTTTTTATAATTAACACAAATACCTTTTTGTTTGTTTTGGATGACATATCATCAAATGACTTCTCCCGCTCTGGGCGGAGCGGAAGGGTGTGTCAGACTTTTACTGACTAAAACCCACCCGTGCTCCTTCACTTGCCTCTGTGCCAGGGCCACGATTTCTTTTTAACCAACCCGCAAATATCTTGATTAGGCTTCTACAACAAAGCATCAATCATGTAACCCGTAGTGGTTCAATAAAAAAAAAAAAAAAATTTTTGGGGCGTTGCCAATGTTGTGGCATTAAACGCCGCCAAAACACAAACGTGTCTATTCACCGCCAAAAACAGCCTGTTCACCTTGTCTCTTACTTTACAGAATAAATCCTTGGAGTACACCGACCGCCTTCAGCTTTTTGAAGTTGAGATTTCCTTTAAACCTAAACTTTGGGTGGTTTATTTAGTCCAAAGCCAGAATGTCTGCCAGGAAACTAGGCGTTATTGCAAAGATCCGGCGATACTTCATACCAGGACGTCTAATGTTATACACAGCGCAGGACCATTCGTGGGTACTGTAGCCACATTTGGGCTGGTGCTGCTAAGTGTCACCTGGAAACCTTGAATTCTAGTGTGTCCTTGTTTATAATATTAAAAAAAAGGTACCACTATTACCTAGAAAACATCTTTAAATTTTAGTTAATCGCTATTTATTAATTATTTTATTTTAGAGTAGGCTTAGAGACTTACCAATGGCATATAGATTAAATTCTAAAAATACATATCTAATAGTCGTGGTGGCCTAGTGGTTAAAACACCAGCATCTCAAGTTAGAGTGAGGGGGTTCGATTCCAGGGCAGGCAAGTACCGATGTAACTTTTCTAAGTTATATGTACTTTCTAAGTATATCTTGGACACCAATGACTGATTACAAGGTGAAGGAAAACATCTTGAAGAAACCTGGACTTTAAGTTTGAATTTGCCAATCCGCATTGAGCAAGCGTGGTGATTACGCGCAATCCTTCTCTGTATGAGAGGAGACCTGTGCCCAGTAGTGGGACGATAAAAAGGTTGTTGATGATGATAATACCTAATAAGCCTATACATATACACACTTAGGTAGAAAAATAAAGTCGACAAAATAGTACTAACAAGTAATAAATTAGTTAAAAGTAAATAAGTTAACTATTAAAGAAAAAAAGACTGCCGAAACACGTCTTAAACTCGTTAGACTGGTGTAAAAATAATGATTATTCAAATTGATAATAAAACATCACACTTCAATAAATACAAATCATCTCTTTCAGGGTCGCGTGCTAACTCATTACTTGACACCCAAATTTTTGAAGAGAAGACTTCTTAATCTACGTTGAGCAGTTTTACTGGATGGGAAAAAAGGGCTTCGTTTACTTAATTCACCTAAGCTAATTCACCTAGGTGAACTAAACACACTTTTAGTAAACTTGAAACACCTGGGTGCATTAAAATTACAAAAACTTTATTCATTTGGGTGCATTAAAATTACTTTAAAAAAACTTTATTCATCTGGGTGCATTAAAATTACCCCTTCGTTTACTTAATCCACCTGATTTAATTTACCAAAGTGAACTAAATACACTTTTAGTAAACTTTCAACACCTGTACTGCTGGTCACAAAGACATATATTTAAAATCACGTAAAGCCGTTGGTCCCGGTTGCCATACGAACATCTAATGGCAATCGTTACAGGTTGTTAGAGCCCTCAAAAGTCCAACAATTGGTCTAACTGCAATACTTCGTTATCGCCTTCGGGTTATGGAGGTCAGTCGGCAGTTGCTTCACGGAAAATATCGAAGTTTAGCCAAAATCAGCAGTTACACTGGTAAAGCAGATCCCAGATTCCAAAGCTGAAAAAGCTTCGAATGCGACTGGTATTAACGCTGAGATGATGATGATGACTTAAATGTAAATTTAATGCACCCAGGTAAGTAAGGTGAATAAAGTTTTTCTGAAGTAATTTTAATGCACCCAGGTGAATAAAGTTTTTGTAAAGTAATTTTAATGCACCCAGGTGTTTCAAGTTTACTAAAAGTGTGTTTAGTTCACCTAGGTGAATTAGCTCAGGTGAATTAAGGAAACGAAGCCGAAAGAAGAAAAGAATTCGTGTGAGCGTGACCGATCCGACACTGTGATTGCTATACCGAGATATTCGTATACATATGTATAGTTTGTACAATGGTATACATACGACATCAACACATAAATTAGATCATTCAAATTAATATTCAACCATAATTAATTTACATTCACTAGATACAGTTGTCTCTTTAGAGTGACAGTATACAATATTATTTTTTCTTCATACAAAACCAAAAATACGGTTTGTTCAGAATAAGCAACTGAATTGATTCCAATAATTTTATACAATGTTATATTTTTCCCAAATAAATTTAAAACTGTTGCAGTGTGGTTACCAAGCGCACAACATGTCACTTTTTTTATCACCTACGGCTGAATTTTTCGACCGTTACGACAGTTTAAAGCCTGCAAGTGTGATGGAAAATTTTATCACTAGTTAATTACAATACAAACAGACATTATTATCAATAAACGCAAGATGACGTCGCGCCTCTGCAGGTTCAGTCGGGCGAGCGTTGCGTGACCATATTTTTATTGGGACAACCAGGTAAAGTAGTAAGCTTATAACAAAGTTCTTTACATAAAAATACTGGACACGTGACTTCGCATATAAAAAAAATATCGTTGTATACTTATAACCTGTCTATCACAGCAATGCAACTCCAATACATTACTGCAATAATTATTCGCTAAAACTCAAACAAAATTATACAAAAATATCACACGTCAACATCTTTCGGGAAGCTAGCTTACGAACAAGAAATCAAGTCGGCAATAAGTTGCTAAAGTTTAGCTCGTGCTTTGTTACAACAAATTTACAAAGCGAAATAAGAAAGCAAACAAGTAAATGGAGAGTTGGAGTCATCGTTTACTTATACACGAACGTTTAAATGTAAACAGTTAGCTCGGAATACGCTTACAATGGGCGTCGAGTTGAAAAGTTAGTTTCTAGTACAAATAGCTGGCAGCGAGCCGGCCCCTACCTATGTTGTTGCGATCTTTACAATGACGCCTCATTATTAGTTTAAATCCATATTCCCAAATATTTAACTACCAACTTGTTTTGAGTTTCAGTTGAGCAGAATTCAGAGCTGTTTTAGAAATGGGGGCAGTGAATTTAAGCGCATTAACAAACTGCCGAGAAAATGCCTCTGTATTCTCGCGTCTACTATGATTTAAGGTAACTTGTGGCTTCACGAGCCCGACTCTCTCATTTTCCATTACATATGCAGTAGGTAATTTTACTGAAAATTTGACTCAAAATATTTAAACAACAAATGCAAAAATAACAAAATAAATACTCGAAATAATTGTAGCGGTACCTACAAACGACACAAAAATGAACGACGCGTCATACTGACGTCACACGAATTCTACATCTCGCAATCAGAGTTTACCGTGCAATTAGCATACATACAACTTGCCAATTTCAACCATTGGGCAAGTGCCCGCCAGACATAACACCCGTCTGGTCGGAGGATCCTCCCTTTTCTATGGAGGATGAGTGAGCTTTACTCCCTGTTCCTCATTCCTCCACAATGGTGACCCCGAGCATGATCGTCACCGCAGCCTTCGTGCAACAACTTGAGCGTGTAGTCATCATCAACACTCCCGCAAGCTTCATCGGCGAATCACCCACCCAGCCAGCACCCACTTCTTCAACGGGTATCCTGACCACAAGCATGCAGCGACCGCGCATACCTGGTCATCACCCTCAACCTCATCAGCAACCTCGACGCAGCCTCAACCCGGCGCTGTACGACATCCGACGCACTGGAGTACAACGCAGCGCCCCACCACCCCGACTCACTGGGGAATCTTCAAAGACAGTTCCGACTCACCGTGAACTACGCGGCAACCGGTTCCGACTCACTGGAACCTCAGCTGGCCTAGCAAGAATCACAAGATACAAGACTCAGCCCACTATCGACCTCCGGTCTCCGGAGGGGAGTGATGTAGCGGTACCTACAAACGACACAAAAATGAACGACGCGTCATACTGACGTCACACGAATTCTACATCTCGCAATCAGAGTTTACCGTGCAATTAGCATACATACAACTTGCCAATTTCAACCATTGGGCAAGTGCCCGCCAGACATAACACCCGTCTGGTCGGAGGATCCTCCCTTTTCTATGGAGGATGAGTGAGCTTTACTCCCTGTTCCTCATTCCTCCACATAATTTATAAGTGTTCCTTTACAAAAATAAACTACAAGATACATGAAGAACAAATTCATAATTCATGTGAGAGTACACGATAAGAGGCCTAATCGGTGTAGCCAGAAATCACGCACAATTCATAGGTACGGTGATTTATATGCAAATGTACTTATGGTACAAGCGATCCCTATTGGAGCAGTCTGCCGGCGTCAATTGAAGACTAATTTGCACCCCAATCAAATTTCTATAAATTACGAAGCCATCATTACGTGTGTCTCCCTGTTTGTGCATTGATAAACAGAAGATGAATATTTAGAGTCGCACATTGATACTACAGGGTTTTTCATTAAGAGCGCTCGAACATTGAAATAAAACAATTTGTTTACCACAATTTTTATTACATTTTAAATAATATTCAATGACATTATGTTTGCAAAATAATATCATCCAAATGGCCACCGCGACTCCGCTGTAGATGGTGTATTCTGGTGGACCAATTTTGAAGGACGTCTTCGCATAAATGGGGCTCAATTTCACGAAGAACGCGAGTTATGTTGGTCTTTTGTTGGTTTATCTGCATACACTAGAGATTTCACGTAGGCCCACAGAAAATAATCGAGCGGTGTTAAGTCACACGATCTCGGGGGCCAGTTGAAGTCGCCACCACGCGAGATGACGAAGCCCTCGAACTTCTCTTTCAGTAAATTTAATGTTTCCCGTGCTGTATTTCAAGTGGCACCATCCTGTTGGAACCACAATATTTGTATGCATGAATATAAATATTTGCACTGGTCTGGTCGTGCCACGGAAAGCACGTTAAGCCGTTGGTCCCGGTTGCCATAGGAACATCTAATGGCAGTCGATACGGGTTGTTGGAGCCCTCAAAAGTTCAACAAATGGTCTATGCAATGCTTTGATATCGCCTTCGGGCTGTGGAGGCCAGACGGCAGTCTCTCCACGGAATATATCAAAGTTTACCCAAAATCAGCAGTTAAAAAGCTCCAAAGCTGAAAAAACTTTGGATGTGACTGGGATTAACGCTGAGATGATGATAATGATTGTTACTACCTATGTGTCAGTTCAGTCCGACTACAATTTAGGTGTCTTGAAGGTTAAAATGAATAGGCTATAATAAACTAGCGCACTTTGCCATCAATAATTGCATCACTGCATACCATCAGGCGGGTCGCGATCAGGCACTTGTTTATAATGTCTAAAAAAACAAATTACAATATTCTACTCATCTCAAAAAGGCTTTTATACTCACCCACATGACTGTTTCACTGTTTTAGTAATCGCAAGCGCTACTAATAAGCAGGAGGTCCTTGGTCTAATAACCAGATTGAGCAAGATCTTATTAGGATTTTCTGTCTGGAATTTCTAAGTAGAAGCCTAGGGACTGGATTAGTGCCCGATTGATGACCATAACGTGATGACCGGAACGTTAATATAACTGGCGAAATATGGGTGTCCTAAAGAAAACACCTCTATCTACCCTTTGATGTAATAAGTTATGTTAATGCCTTGTATTACACAGTAGCATGTAATTCCAAAGTCAGAATCAAAAACATTAATTGTCCCTTGCACAACATGCGAACATATTTAAAGTAAGCAGAATTCTTGACTTAAAACAACTGATAGAGAATAATTTTATAATTTATGTCAGATAAACAACAAACTAATTGTAAAAGATCCTTCGCTAAAAGTTCCGTTTTCTTGAAGTTTTCTCGTAACATAAACAGTGTCGAGTATCGTCAGTATTAAGGGCATAGCACACTTAAACGACTCCGCTCCAACACCGCTGCCACACACGATCACAGTAAACTAAGACTACTGCTCGCAGTCCACGCGGTGACAGCTAGCAGGCGCCCAGCAGTTCACGCGGCGACAGCTAACAGACGGCTATCCACCTGTCGATCGCTATCGCTTTTCGCAATATACAAAGTCCGCGATCGGTTTAAATTAAAGCAACTCTTATTTTTTACTACCTGCTATTGCACTTGAGGATAAAGAGAGAAGCGCTAGAAATATAACAGAAGATTTTGGGTGCATAAAATGCTGAAAGCAACCGACTGAGAGGGGACACCGCACCGACTGCTTGTCTACAATGTGCGGCCTAAACTACCGAGTAGTCTGACGGCGATAAGCTCGCTGACTGCGAGCTGTCGGCCAATTTATGATGATAATGTAAAATATATCTAAAGAGAAATATTTAAAGCCCGTATTTGAATTATATTCTTTTTTGGTGGGTGGAGCGAAGTTGTGTAAGTGGGCTATGATCTTTAGTGTTCGCCGTGTTCTATTTACATATCAGAGTTCAATAATTAGATCCGTTCAATTGACTTTATTACACTTATATTTTCATCATAATATACAACGGGTTTTTTATAACTCGTAAATGTAGCGTTATATTATATAGTTAAAATAATACAATGTATCCTAAAATATGTGGTCGAAAAATGCAGATTCAAAAACATGTACAATATGTAAAGAAAGCCAGGTCCTTGTGTGAAGTTGGAATTAATTCGCGGGAAAAAAAAGATTATTTCAAAATTCATTAGTATTGTTACTATGATGATTACATAAAATTTTATATTATATTTGGTCATGTGTTTACCTAACCTTAATTATCCTTATGGGTCGGACAGGGTTTTCTTTACATATTGTATGTTTCTTTGATAAATACCAGTAACTTGTGTTCATACGAACCAATCATCAAATCAAAGTATTCTTAGTTAAAGCTAATGAAATACACGTTATCATATTTCACGTTAATAATCGTAACGTCCTATATCCTCCTGTGGCGTATGAGGCGACTAAGGGAACTCTCACCAGGGAAGCAGGCAGCAGTGCTTCTCCTGTGGAATATCATACTACTGCGATCCCCAACCCGCCCGCCAAGCGTGGGAATGATGGCAAACCACCCCAATGTTATGAAAGCCTTGGGGGAGGTCATGATGGGAAACGATCTTTTCCTGATTGGCCTGGGTCTTCAATGTTTATCTATATATGTATATATTTTAAATATAGTATCGTTGAGTTAGTATCCCATATCACAAGTCTCGAACTTACTTTGGGGCTAGCTCAGTCAAGTATATAGGCATATATATACAGGCTGAAGAAAAAAATAAGAAAAAAAAATCGTAACTTTGTCATATTATTCATTAAAATCATATGCCTTTGATAAGGTCTCATTTATGTAATGTAGAATAAAAGAACAATACAAATATTAAATATGTTTGCGACTTTTCTGCATCTTGCAAGCATTACAATGATTTTATGACTGAATTATGCGCTTAACCACGCCCTTGTTGTCAATCAATAAATATATTGTATCAAACATTACGGTAAGGAGTCCTATAAAATTTCACTTTTAATACTTTTGCACGACTAGACTCCCAAAATAAATAGGAGGGGCATGGGACATGAGGTGTTAGTCACCGACAACAATGCTTACACAGTAAATGTAGAACTACCAACAGTTGTACAAACGGTCGATTGGATTTGAAACAAAGCTAACGAACCGTTGAATCATGTAAACAGGGGCCAAGACGACCGTCTTGTTTACCCAAAGAGCCTTTGCTTCATTAGGATCCAATTTACTGTCAACAAATTAATCCCCTTTCAGTACTATTGTATAACCGATACCGTTTTCCTGTTATCTGACGATAAACAATCGAACAAGAGGCATTTAATTTTAGACCATTTGTGATTAAGCCGTTTGACTGGGCGGATAAGTGCGAACTATTAGGCGTATGCTATATTGTGTAAGGTGCTTTGATTATCGCTCAATTACGTGTCGTGTTGTAAGACTAATGATGACATTCAATCGATTAAATAATTCTATTCAGAGATTGTCTTTTGAAATAGGATTTAATAAGGATCACTGTGACGTACAATATTACTATACACTTTAGGATCAAAAGATCATGACAAAGCAAATTCCACTGAAGCACGAACAATTAAAAGCAAATTAAAAGAAACACAGAATCCAATAACAATACCATCGACTTCAAATACGATAAGTAAATTAAATAAACAAAACAGAACAGGCCCATTCTCTTATTTTCAATAGCGGCTAATAAAGAAAATCATTGAATAAGTCGAGCAGTTCAAGAAAGCAAACAGCTAAAGCGGAACACAATGCATCACAACTGGGAACTTTTCTATTGTTGACTTAAAATTAATTGCTTTTTGCTGAATTTATAAATAGGAGTTCAGTAGGAATGCTTCCTCCACAAAGTGTGCAATCGGCAAAATGGAATTTCAAAACTACTGAGATAATTATTTAGACATCTTTGTAAGGAAATGCACTTCTTTAATGTTGCCCTGTTTATAAAGTGCAATCGTTGTTATTTAACCGTTTAAACTTGCAATCTAATTAAAAAATAAACAAATTTATTTGCTTCTTTTCAGTCTTTGTAAAGAAACAGAGTCCCGATCTTTTTACTGATTTAATTAAACCTGATGTGTTTATCTCCTAGATTCTACAACCGATAACTTTCTTTTTATATTTTTTTCATACGACTTAACTGTGAGTCAAACTTTTAATGTACCTATCACATTAAGAACCTATCTTTAACAATGGGTAGTGAAACATGTTTACAAAATTGTTTACACTAAAACAATATTATAACTTAATATACAATAATTATAATCTAAAACTATATTTACAACATTCATAGGCTCAAAAGCCGCCATCTTGGATTTCCATTATGACGTGACTATCGATCCAATAACTTTAAAAAAATATTTTGGCATCTGCCATCTTTGATTTTTATTTTAACCTCATTCTAAGGCCAAATGTCACTTAAACAAATTTTTTACCTTAGGTAACTAGCGGCAGGCAAAGACGATCATGTATGGATGAGCTACACTACTATTGGTCTTTGGCATCCTATACATAAATAAAACTACATATGTTTGCCTATATCTTAAAGCAAACTAAGCTTAGTATATTAAATTATGGATATATGTACCTACAACATTATTTTTTGTATATGAGAAACCCGAAACACTCGTCCAGTATTTTTAAGTAAAGAATCTATGTACAAAATTTCCAAAAGATATAATAAAAACCACAAAATTATGAGCTCGTTATCCTACTTGGCTGTCCCAGCAAAAATCTGGAGAGCGAGCGCGGTGCGTTGACCTCTGTAGGCCTAGTATGAGTTTTCATTACGAAACTCGATTTTCGATATCGAGCGCGTTTGACTCATCGATTGGCCAGCTTCAAGGTTGTAAGAACTCTCAACCAATGGGAGTGCCAAACGCGCTCGATATCGACGATCGAGTCTCGTAACTCATACTAGGCATACTGGCGTCAGCTGTTGCGCGAGCCCGGAGTACTATGATCTACCGTGCGCGCTCGGTAACCATGCTGCAACAATTTCTAAATGTTTAATCTCAATTTCTAAATTTGGGAAAAAATATAACATTGTGTAAAAATGATTGGAATCGATTCACTTGCATTCTGAACAAATTCAAGTTTCGCATAAACAAAAAATAATACTTACCTAACCATAATTCCATCATACATATAAGTGCTTTTACCTACGTAGAATCTTCTCGTCTGAAATACTGCAGTGTCTCAAGACAAAAGTCTTTGTCCAGTGTGTGTTGTCAGTGATGACATATAGAACTGTGACGTGGTCGCTAACAACGGGCCTTATAAGAAAGCTCAAGGTCACTCAATGGAGAGGGCTATGCTTGGGATTTCACTGCGTGATCAAATCAGAAATGAAGAGATCCGTAGAAGAACGAGAGTAATTGATATAGCCCGAAAAATTTTAACACTTAAGTGGTAGTGGGCCGGGCACATTGCCCGATGCCCGATGGGGCCGATGGATTGTCGAGTGGCGACCACGCACCGGAAGACGCAGCGTGGGACCCCAGACAAGGTGGACCTACGACCTAGTGAAGGTCGCGGGAAACCGCTGGATGCGGGAGGCGCAGGTCCAGTCGTCGTGGAGATCCTTGGGGAAGGCCTATGTCCAGCAGTAGACGTCTTTCGGTCGAAATGATGATGAATGATGAAGTGCATTTAGCGTTTAATAAAAATTACCTTGCACATTGCAAGGCAATTTTTATTTGCCGTACATCGGCTGCATTCCACGTACACCGTACACATACACATTATTAAAGTTCAATGTATGTAAGTATCGCTACATAATAAGTCAATTTAACCTATCCTCGTCAGTAAATACAATTACAGGTGTATGTACATATTTACAATTCAATTTAAATTACGTGAGCGTTGAAACAGTCTTGTTTGCAGTGCCTGCAATAAATTGCAATTAGGAAAGCTGTTGTGTCTTGTTATCGAGTTAGCTGCCTTCAAGCCTCTCGTCGCTTCAGGACACTCCAGCATAGCTGTGAACGAATTAATAGCTAACATTGTTATAACATCGAACATTTCTATACATAGAATAATTACGTTCAATTAAGGCTGAGAATGTTCAAGTGGGGCAGGACAGCCTCCGTGGCGTAGCAGTAGCGAATGCGGTCGCTGCGCAAGTAGGCGCGGGTTCGATCCCCGCGCAGTGTAAATATTCGTATGCATGAATATAAATATTTGCACTGGTCTGGTCGTGCCTAGGAAAATCAAATCAAATCAAAATCAAAAGTCATTTATTCAAATTAGCCTGAGAATCAGCACTTTTTGAACGTCAATATTACATAAGACAGTCCCCCAAAACGCCCACCCATCGACACTTCCTAGTGCTTTCGCTGGGAAGAAGAAGTGGCGGAACAAACTCCCCAGCAGCACAGCTATCTGTTCATTTTTTAAAAAAAACACATGTCTTTATACAATACTATGTATAGTGGTGAACACGATAAAATACAACAACAATGAAATTATTTACCATATGCCAGCTACCACGCCAAAATACCAGCAAAGCAAAACAATATATTTACCTATATTTAAATGAAAATGTAATTAACTAAAACTTATTACTTAACTAAGAAGCCCCAGGCATAAAGGGCGTGACAGCTTACATATTTATGTAATGTAAATAAGTAAATTATATGAACTCATATAACCTATCAATAAGCTAATTCCTGAGAAAGAACACAAACATTGTCCTGAGTTAATCAGAGGGACCAGCTATTCTTATCATTTAAATAATCATTCACGGAATAATATGCCTTTGAACAAAGCTTGGATTTAATTTGTGCTTTAAATGCATCGTAGGGCAAGTCTAGCAAAGCAGAGGGTATCTTGTTATAAAAAGCTATACCAAGCCCAACAAAAGAGTTATGAACCTTTTGAAGTCGGTGAAAAGGGGCTCGCAGGTTGTCCTTATTTCTGGTGTTAATATTATGAATATCACAGTTAAAACACACACATCACAGAAAGCACGTTAAGCCGTTGGTCCCGGTAGCTATACGAACATCTGATGGCAGTCGTTACGGGTTGTTTGAGTCCTCAAAAGTTCAACAATTGGTCTAACTACAATGCTCCGATGTCGTCTTCGGGTTGTGGCAGTCGCTTCACGGAAAATATCGAAGTTTTGCCAAAATGAGCAGTTTGACAGTTTTTAAAGCGGTCCCTAGACTCCAAAGCTGAAAAAGCTCCGGATCCGACTGGGATTAACGCTGAGATACTGATATTTTTTTTAATTTGCCCCACACTAGGATTTTTTCCTGTATTATGGGTGCGTTTACAAACATATAAACTCAAACAGCCAGACCCGGAACAACTACTTGTAGGTCATACAAATATTTGTTCCGTGCGGGAATTGCACTCGCGATACACAGCGCAGCCAACCACAGCATTATGGACAGTAGGTAATTACATCTTCTTATATCTGGCTACTATAAAACTGCTGCAGTTGATTTCAGCATTAACACGATTACAGGTTTTCTTTAATATTTTTACCAGATTCGCTTTCTGCGGTTACGTCCGCGAGACATTCCGTGTTCCTCTACCTACCCCGTCGCATCGCATCGCTTGCCCACACTATTACTTTCCGACGTTTTTGCTCAGCTTCTCAGCATGATGTTGAGTAACTTATAGATTGTGACCATTTTTCAAATCCAACTATCTTGTTCAAACAAAACTTTTCAACTTTATTATTTGTCCAGTTACATAGATATAATTTCATAGAACGTGATTTAAATTTAATGTTTATGGAAGCTTCATGGAATAACTAAACCGAGAACAAATTAAAATTCTGGGAATAGGGAACTTGCTCTTGATTATTTTTTTGGTGCAAAGCAAAGATCTGGGCTTTACTTAAATAATTTTAAAACTCAAATTTAGAAAAATGCTATATTTATTTTAATAACCGCGTGCAAAATATGATTTTTCAAATTTCGCTCCATAACGCCAAGTCACGTGACATGACGTCACTGCATCGATTTTGTTTTATCAAAGGTTATGGTTAGCAGATTATTAAAAGTCTGAATATTAAATTAATCTCATGTGATCTGTGATTAATCTTATAAAACATTAATACGGAACTCCCAAAATGGATTGCCCTTCGACGATTATTTTGTGTTTTTACTTTAAACAAACATCTAAAGTAACATAACCTCAATTCAACTCACCGCGCAAGTTTTTGCCCTTTCATCTCCACACCCGTATAGTTTTTATTTTCCATGAAGAAAAACCTCACCATATCCATGTCTACCTTCGGAAGATTTCTCGAATCTGCTTTAATAAAGCCTATATCCATATTTATTATTTTCGCTAACACCTAAATACAATCCAAAACAATCCGAAATCGATGTAGTGACGTCACTGCTCCCTGATTGGTGTTTCAAATTAAGTTCCATTTCACGTAATTTATACTTAAAATATTAAGTAAAAATAGCATTTTTTTCTTATAAACCTTCCAGTTTAGCAATATCATATCTTGTTGAATTTGAATATCAATATAATATCAAATTATAAGTTTAATGCATGTACCCCATTGTTCATTTGTGTATGATGTATTTAAACTCTTACGTGGAACAATTTATTTAGGTCAATTAGTTCCGGCTTAAAAATAATTACAAAAGGATTCACGCAATTTACAAAAAGTTATTACTAAAGTTGTTCACGCGGCCAAAAATCGGGAGGAATAAAATCATGATAGATCTCCGCAGCATCTATTACTTAGCCCCGGAGAACAACGACCGCATCGGTCCGCCCAAATATGACAGCTCCGTTATAAATAATAAAATGGTCGGCGATATTAAATTTTGTATTCAACGTTTCTGCAATCAAAGTTGCCTTCCTCAAGAATGGAAAAGTCACAGATAAAATAAACGCCGAATCTTTCCTCGTAAATCTGTCAGCAAAACAATTCGTACCCTTTCACGAGCAATAAAATGCTACCAAGAAGAGAGAAAAGAAAAAAGTATCATAAATATAAGATTCATTTATATTCGTTCAGCCGACCCTTGAGGGGGAACTGAGACCGCCAGAGTATCGAAAAACAATGTGATCAACATTTATGTCAATAGTATAAAAGAGACTGTACATATTCTTGCTGAATCGGGGACTCGTTAAAAGATAGTGTAGCTGGATTTGTGAAAACTGGAAGGAGAATTGGTAGTCGCGGCATTATACAAACTGGGTATTCTGTTTTAATTAGCTTTCAGGTAACTTTAATTTGAAGAATAAATACGACAAAAGCTGTCAAACTGTATCTAAATATTCGCCTTCTTAAGATCATCGTCACAAGAAATACTCGTAGCACATTAACAAATATGTGTCTATCTAAAACTGGTCCATTACAGTTATATTATTTCGAGCTAACATTAATTAAAATCTTCTGTCGAAGCTTTCAAATAGAAACCGACCTAAAGCAAAGTAACTTTAAATTAAAATTCAACAAAAACCCCAATCCCTTTTTGACCACCGATCAATAGAATGTATTCCGTTCTTTACTCCATTGATTCTTCATGTGCTTTGATCTATTCTAATTTATCTGAGTACTTGGCGACCATACTCTGGTATCTATATGAGAATACCACAATTGTATCGTTTGGAGTGATCTTTTAGATGCATGATTAAGTTCCCTTTAAAGGTTATTGAATTTACTACATAACATAATCAGTAGGGTAATTGCTTAACAGACTATCAGTAGCAATGAGTTTCATTTAGACAGTTCCACGACCTTCATTGCGTTGTTTAAGTTTTTGAGCAAACGCATTTTCGAACAAATGAAGCAATGGATTGACAATTTGCTTCGAAACGATTCCAACTGATAGTAATATGTTACGCACTTAGGGTGCAGCTATAACATTCCCAATGCTAGACACAGGCCTCGTTTCTCGTTTTTGAAATAAGCCTGCGTTTGGGCAATATTATAAGGATATTTTGTTTAATATCGTTCTAATATCAGTCTAATTGAATGCTGTTTGCACTTACTGAAATCTATCCAAAATTAATTTAAGCCGACTTAGGCTAATATAGCTTTTACATAGGTATCTTTTACGCCTGCATAGGTTTATATTGACTACACGGTTGGCGCAGTGGCTGAGCCATCGACTGCTGCGCTTCGTGTTGCGGGTTCGATTCCCGCACAGAACAAATATTTGTATGGCCAACCGGTAGCTGTTCCGTGTCTAGCTGTTTGTGTATGTAAGTTTAAATGTTTGTAAACGCACCCACGACACAGGAGTTATTCCTAGTTCCTAGTAAAAAGTTCGTGTGAGTGTCTGTTTCTAATTAAATGAAAACAAATTAAAGATGTGTGAATTAAAATTGGCAGTTTTACGTGAAGTAACAGTTAGTATTGGAATTTATTATTTACTGTTTTGTTATTATTTGCATTTTACAAGCGCACTATTACACAAAACATAAGATTGTTTACTCTAAATTTAACATTCGGTTTACTCTGGAATAAATTAGGGTTCTTTGCAATTTTACATATAACGTTAAAACGACAGAGAAAAAAAGAACTCAATCTTAGGGCTATACGGAAATGAAGTAGGCGAGTTTGCATTGAGTAGTGTGATGTATTGATCTACAACGTTCCATTTTAAGCACTATCACTAGATTTTATCAATTACTGTTTCTACGTTTTATAAATTATTTTACGTTTGATTTAATTAATATGTATCTATTTATTTATTAGGCTCTGTACAATACAGATTCATTGAAAATAAAATATTGTTTAAATAAATTTACCATTCAGTGTTTAACTGAATTCGGATGACTGAAATGGATGTTTTGACATTTGACAATTCTAGCTAGGATTGCAATAATTAGAGGGTGAATTAATTTTGAAAATAATTTAGCCCTATTGGTTGAGGAACTAAATATAAACAGAAGCTCTACTGTTTTGTATAACACCTGACAGAGATAATTTATTTAAGTTTCCAAGATTAAGTTATAGTGAGTTAATACTGTTTGCTCTAGGTACTTACCAGATAAGGCAAGCCAGATCGTATTATGATGAACATAATATATTCAATTTTTATATTCACACTTATATAATTATGTATGTTTAAAAATGATGATTTCAAGGTTCTTCAAAAGCATCGTGCGTGTTCGCGATCTCGATGAATTAAGGTCTAAACATACTATCAAAACGCAACGCGATGTGTCGTGTCGACACTCGACGCTCGCCGTACACATAGGCAACACGCCACACGATGCTACAACACATATCGTGTAGTGTAGTCTCTCACGAAATGCTGAAGTGTATTGACGTGTCACGTGGCCATGGATTCGATTCTGCTTAAAGACGAGCTAGATGAGAATTTTGAAGAAGATTTATTGCATATTTTGGTGATATATTTTGTACAGGAACAGTTAATCAAAAAAGACGTACCTACTCATATCATATAAAAATGAATACCGTTTTTCCCTAATTATATTAATTCTTCATCCGACATTTTAAACCAGTTTTTAAACAAAAACTACCAAAAAACAATTTTTCTTTTATTAATCCCTTAAAAATGTTCACGAAAGACTGACGCGTGGCGTCGGGTGTTAACTAGAAACACACTGCGCTGATTCGTCGGGTGGCGTGTCCCCCCCCCCCCCCCTTCTCCCGGCAACACGCAGATCCAAATCGGTTGGATTTTACGGCGTGTGGTCACGTAGCGTGTTGCCTATGCGCTTCTGACCATATTAAATATATGGAATTGATACGTACTCACATGCGTCGGGTGGCGCGGCGTCGTATCACGTTTTGATAGTATGTTTCGACCTTTAGTGTCACTCACAGATCACACAGTCTTGCTGTTTCTAAGACAAAATAAACGTTTTCAAATACTGAAGCATTCCCGACTCGCTTCGTAAACTTTTCTTTAAAAACGGATATTCGTTTTATCTTCCATCAATTTTCTGTTTTCACATAGTTGCTTCTCATTTACTTATTCGTCTGGCTACTTGATAAATTGTTTGATGTCTTATCATGCTTTTAATGCCATAAAGTTTATTTTCAAATGGGTATGCGTTGAAACTTAGGAGTATTAAAATGCATTTAGTGCTGCACATGCATGTGATATGTGAAATATCAAAGCCTATTTCTTGTCGTCACTTTTTCGCTTGGAGATTCATCTTCGCTCATTCATTCATAGAAATCATTTATAGAACACACAAAATTTCCGTCGTTATTATCGACCTTATACCGACCGATAGCAAAAACCTGCAGAACCCTCACTGGTATTTTTCTCAGTACTACCTTATCCTGGCAGTGTCATATTTGTTTCTTTTAATTATTTCATTATACTTCTTAGCAACTTTCGTTCTATATGCACCAGTTTTCTAAAATCTTTTCTAGTTTTTGTAATCCATCAATTTTTTTTTTTTTTTAATAAAGTATGATGAGCAAAATTACTCTTAAAACTATTAAAATTAATTATTTTTAAAATCGATCTAAGATCAAATGCTCTTATATAGTCTTGTCTTTTGTATTGTAAATATGTTGATCCAAAATCACTCTAATATCATACTTATCCAGTGCTATTGATCGTATATTAGTTTCAAATGAGATCAGAAGTGCACCTGTAGACAGTAATCTTATGCTATGCTGATATTAGTCTGACATCTTACGATATCATTTAACAAGTCTAATATAAAATCAAACGAGCTTGGAAAATACCCGTATAAGAGCAAGGTTTTCTCAAGTGCAACTAGTCTGAGTAAATGCTCTTATACACATATATGAGACTTCGTTATGAGACTGAGCGTTCTTGAGGCCATATCGGCTTGCCTAAAAGTAATATAGGATCGATGGGATGTTCTAAAACAAATATAAGAGCGCTTTAAGCCATCACTCTTAAAAAGTGCGAGTTCTGAGACTGTTTTGTTGGCTGTTTCCAGCATTGTTTACAAGAGTTGATTGTATGAATGTTGCAGTTTATATCTATATGTACAGACGACAGCAAGTAAACCTACCCGAAATTGTTAAATATTCCCAATTAATCAAAAACCTGCTTGCTTTATTTTAGCGATAAAGTTGAAAATCTAATAAACAAATTTTACAGTTTTTTTTTTTAAGTATACTTGCTTGACCGCTGTCCCACCTTATGGTAAGCAGTGATGCAATCATCAATGGTAAAGTGCGCTAATTTATTGAGAGCCTATTCGCTCTTGCCTTGAAGATACTTAAATTGCAGTCAGATGGAAAGACCGCCGCTGGCATATTGTTCCAGTCTTCGATGTACGCGATATAAAAGACAAGGCGAGACGCTTCTTCCGGATCGTTATGGTGTCAACAACGTGAGGGTGGATACTCGCCGTACGACGGGTCGTCCGATGATGGAACGGAGATGGAGGAATTAAGTCATGCAATTCCATTGTACACTCTCCAAAATGCATCCTGTAGAACACCGACAGGCTGGCTACTCTACGTATGTGCTCTATGGAGATAGTTTTGAACCTAATCTGGGTCCCCAATTAGTCTCTTCAGCTAATCCAAAGTTGCCAGGTGACATTTTGCAGTACCAGCCCAAATGTGGCTGCAGTACTTCGCACACAAACGAACCTACGCTTTGTATAAAATTAGAAGCTGTCTTGGTGTGAAGCACCGCCGGACCTTTGAATAACGCCAAGTTTGGCAGCCACCTTTGCTTTGGAATCAATGGACCCGCCGCCAAGTTAAGGTTCGAGGAAATCTCAACTCCCAAAAGCTAAAGAGCTAAAGGCGGTCGATGCACTCCAAGGATGCATTCCGAAAAGTAGGAGCCATGGTGAACGGGAACGGGGAAGATTGTTATAGTAGCTTGATGTGCTGTCATCTGTACACATTACATATATGCACTTGACTTGACGTTGGGAAGGTGTTTATACTTATGTATATGCTAGTTGCACGGTAAACTCTGCTTGCTAGATATAGAATCAGTATGACGCATTTGTAGATACTGCTACAATTACGAATAACATTTTTAAGAAGATAGAGATTTTCGGAGATAGATATAATTATAGAATTTTAGAACATGAAGATACTCAGTATTGCTTTTCAACATCTAGATGTTTATCGTCTCAAAAGATTTCTCACAAAGAGTGTAAAAGACATCTAAAATTCTCTTATAAATTCAACTAACTCAGTTTATCAAAGGGACAATAAAACAAGAAATCTGGCGTATCTGAGGCCTTCGTGCATTTTTAGATAATGTATTTGATGCGTGCACTAGAGTAAGTTATACGCGTCTAGTGATGTAATGAACTAACAAAATACCCTATCTGGACGTTGGCAATGGAATAACGAAATGTCCTTCTTTTGCTTTTGTTTATTTGTCAATCTTTACCAAATACATCGGCTTACTCTCGTTCCCTATCCCCGATTGGTGTGTAAATACCTGTTAAAGTCGAGAGAAAAAATACCATAATCCACAACAAAGTAAAACATGCAAGAAACACGCACGCACACACACTCTCTCGCATGCAGATACGTAACTCGAAAGTATAAAATTTCGTCCGCTTGCGCGCTCCACTCGATGCGACAACATAACAGATGAGAGGACAAATCCTCCGTTAATTACCCATTCGTGTGTAATCTTTTAATTAACTAAGTGTAAACTTATTCGCGTCGCTGACAACACTCCCTTTATGTTTCTTAGCTCGTTCTACAATATTGGCTTTTGTATGTTTACTGATCTGCTTATGATTTTGAAGGGCGGTTATTTTTGTACTGAAATGTGCGTGTGGTATAGATAGGAATGAAGAACATTCAACCATTTCTACACGATAGCCATTTCTCGCGAAACTATCTAAGGGCGAGGTAAACTTTTCGGTTGCTATGAGTATGCTGTAGTGACTGGAAAATCCTTATTAACCCGACCACAAGTTCTTTGAGCTAAAGTATAAAGAGTTGTGAACAAAGTATTTATCTTTTTCGATGAAACGCAACTGAAAATAAATAGAATATCAATTTCCTAATCAAATTTAAACCTCATATCGAATGATATATATAAAATTCCATCCAGCGACCTTTATTTTCGATTACCTCAACAACAATCTTGACAAATACAATTGACTATTACAACATCCGTCTTGTGTGAATAGCGAATGTGGTTGCTTTATTGGCTTGCTCGTACAATATAATGCTCTTTGGTAGGTACGGTGGCTCTGTAGTAGGCGGGACACAAAGAGGATCCGCATATCACTGACCACCGTCAGGTGGCACCAGCAGATTCATGATAGGCTTTGCTCATTGTCCGCCGTGTAAGTGCATAATTGTTATCGATATATGACGTAGGTATACAGCGAGGCGATGTTACGATTACAAATACCTATAATAGGTGTAAATTAGAATTTAATACTGCTTGGAATAGTTTAGTTCGCGTATAAGTGTCAATTTTTTTTTTGACAGTGGCATCTCGAAATTGACCTTGAAAGTGACAAACCTGAACGCATGGCGTCTTTTATGCGTAAGCGCCTCATAGACTTCCCAAGAAAGACATTCCGTTTATTTTAAAGTTTTCTGTGGTAACGTGAAGTAACCGCGAAGTAAGACATAGCATTTCACTTTTGTTTTCTTGTTCTTATAATATAGATATTCACTTAGCATTTATTAGAAACGTTTTTGTAGGAAAAATCAGCCTGAGCTGCAACTATCCTTTTCACACTTTACAGGGAGAGGTTGGAAGCAGCGCGACGGCAATAGTTTCTTCATATAACTATTTTCCAAATTCCTCAGCACTAGAGTCCCCTCTTAACCAACGCAAATGAAATTATTAGAATAAACTTTATCTTATACAATTTTAAACAGCTTAATAAAAAATCATTTCCACGTGCAGAAGTCGATACTATATCGAAGCTGACGTGTATTCGATATCTGAGCGGGGTCATTACCAGCAGGCAATTTATAGCCGGGTCACGCGCGCCCCCATCACTTCGCCTCGCCTCGCCGTCTAGACACACCCTCTTAATTTGATCAAAATAAATATCACTAGTAATTATAAACGATACTGTTAACGAACATTGCAGCTTTCTGATGACCAAAATATTCGGAAATGTTTCGTTCCTTTTTTTTCTTAATTAAGTATTATGATTCTAAATGGTATGTAATGTTGCAGATTATTTGTAAGTCGTTTTTGTGTTTCTTTTTGTTGTTTTTTTTTTTTGTTTGATTTTGAGTATTTATTAAAAGTAAGCATCTGGTTAGACTAATTCCGAATAAAAACCCAATAGATAGGTAGGTTACATATACATAGGTAAATAAATTGATTTAATTAAAAATCAACTTACAAACCCATCTACATAATAAAGTTCTACCACATGGGCTGAAATATCAGATTTTAAAAGCCATTCTCTCCGAAGCCCAAACAAAATAGGTTTTGATTAAACTCCAGATAAAGGAGTTCCGAATACAGTTTTCAATAACAAAAAAGTTTTAAATCGATTTTTATTCCACAAGTCTTCCTTATTGGAATGAATTTTTATTTAAATTAGAAAAACTAAAGAATCTCCGTTTCCTCGGATGAATAAAATAAAAAAGTGAAGAAATGCATAAACGCGTTCAAGCTCAATTGGCCTGCCGAGGAGAGGAAATCGTGCCTTCGATGTTCTTTTAAATTTTATTGCTATAACTATTTTTTAACTTCAAACGTTTCGTAACAGGTATAAAGAAATTTTTTATATGTTTGCAGTACATTTTGGTGCATATTGACTGTTGGTTTATGATGTTGTAGACAATTGAAGTACACGCTGTCAACATTATCACCCATTGATTGCGTTTTGTTTTCAGTACAGATTTATTATGCAGTTTTCGTTAAAATGAGACACTCCCAAATACTGACATGCGACAAGATCGCAGGATCCCGTGTAATTTTTTGTGATCAATGAAAAAAACCGTACGATGACGAGGTCCCGTTTGTGACTGACGGGATTGTGTTGCGATGGCCAGCGATGCTACGATCTTTCGCTCTAAACAACCACATAGCTTGGGACTTAGGATAAAAAAGAAATGCCATTTATTTTAGTGTGAAGGAACAAAGGGGAAGCTTTTACAGTTTGTAGTAGTCACGCTATTGCCAGCCAGTGTTGAGTCGGAGAAGGCATTTTCAATTAATTAAATGAACAAGATAAATTTAACACGGCATTTTATTAAATATTAAAATGAAAAAGAAAATAAAAAAGTATATATTAATCATTATTTTATTTAATAGCGTGAACTGAGTATTTGAGAATTTATTATAACATTAAAAAATATATCACTGTGCCTGAAATTCGAACTCACTTTAAATAATTTAATAATGGCCGACGCCTCATGAATACCCCAGTTTCGGTGCCAGCGCAGTGCCAGCCCGCCCGCTGCTCAACAGCGACGAGGCGCTACGCTACTAGGCGGTCGAATCACTGGAGCATCAATTCACTCGGAACTCGGTGGATGCTCTAGACCACGTCGCAACAGTCGAGGAACACCTTGGAAAGTACTTCAAGACGCCGCCGGTAGGTCCTGAAGACGACCCAATTTTCATTTCCTCGGGCCAGGTACTGGGGCAATAAGGCGCACCAAGCCAAAAAAGGTACCCGGTGCGGACGGTATCAGTAGTCATCAAAATGCAGCGTTCCTGGACGACCTCCTCGGCTGGCTCAGCAAGTAAATAAATAAATAAATACGGACAAATCACACAGATTGAGCTAGCCCCAAAGTAAGTTCGAGACTTGTGTTATGGGATGCTAACTCAACGATACTATATTTTATAATAGATACATATATAGATAAACATCTAAGACCCGGGCCAATCAGGAAAAGATCATTTTCCATCACGACCTGGCCGGGGATCGAACCCGGGGCCTCCACATCCCAGGCAGGCGTGTTGACCGCTGCGCCACAGAGACCGACAAGTGGAGGTTGTCGGTGAATGCAGGTAAGATGCAGGTGATCATCGTCACTGCACGAGGCCGACCGCACCCACTGAACCATCAGCTCATGGGGGCTGAAGACGGGTAAGCCAGTTTCGCCAATTACCCGGGGGTCACACTCACCGTGGGCCCGCACCGCACGTCTGCAACACCGTCGCGCGAGTTTAGGTAACGCGTAACCTACTGCGCCCGGTGCTCTCGTCACGCCTGACTACGCGAATCAAGCTGGGATCTACAAGACCTATGTGAGGCCACAGCACTCGTATACCAAGAATACCACGCGAAAGATGAACACACACCCACAAGTCGCTCGACACTCACCACCACCACCCGCACACCGCAGTGCAACCGTCCCATATCTGGTTGATTTGTAAGGGAACGGGGTAAGCACCCACTGTAGCGGAGCGCCAACTAAAACCAACGCCCTGTTGCTTGATCGGATCTTTCTGGGACTTCCTTAGGGAACTAGGGTTCTCACACGGTAAGGGCCTGGTTGCACGGGCGTCGTGAAGCACTTCGGGCACTCCTACAGTCACATACAGACAAAGACACACTGATAACCACCACGGGGTAGGTACACCCCCAGCGTCGACGTAGGTGAAAAAGGCACCCTTGGGGTGCAACCCTACGACGAGTCCCCATGTCTGGGAACCAAGAGAAAAAGGCCACGGTCAAGGGGCTGAAAATGAGCCCCCAAACCGTATCCTCGCGCCCCCATCTCTCAGGGATGCAGAAAGGCCCAGCGAGGAATACAGTCAGTGTATTCTCGAAGCTTTCTCCTATCATTTCCTTTCCATAACATCCCACCTTACATGGCGACCGTGACAGGACCGTAAGTCGACACAGGGCCGAGCTCGTGTGCTCCATATATGGACAAAATATTTCAATTACACAATAATACAACGCGCACGCTTCGAACTTCGAGAGCCCACGAATGTCATTCTCGTGATTATTTGTACCATTTTGATGGTCGGATTCCTGGTGGTGATATACAAGCTATATAACCATTGCCATAACAAAAAGATATAGCGTTGCGTAATGACGCTTAAGCGTTACTTTAGAATCTTGCGCATACAGCAGGGGTTGGGTGCTGCTGCACCACAAGCTGACAATCCCAAGAAATTTGACGCGTAGCGACGGCGCTACGTAGCACGTAGGTATAGCATATGGTACCTTCACGACGCCGTATTATTAGACGACGTATTTTAAGGACTCATTGTGAGGATCAGCAAAGTGTGTGGAGTAATTGGTTGGCTTATTAGTGCTTCAGATGATTACGCTCAATCCTTCTTTGCATGAGAGGAGACCTGTGCCCAGCAGTGCGATGATAAAAAAAAGGTTGTTGATGATGATACGGAGACAAATTATACACTAAATGCGTTAGTATTTGGGAAACGCTGTTTATTACCTACAAATTTAGAAAGTCACACAAAAGGATCCACGTAGTAATTTAATACAAATACCTAAATTTATGAGAAAACATCATTATGATTCTAATATACGCCCAGTGTATAAAGGATGGTTTTGGTTGTTGCTCTGCTACAGATCAACCAGATATGGCATGGTCGCGCTGCGAGTTACGGAGAGTGGTGGTGATTGTGGAGCGACTTGTGGTAGTGTGTTCGTCGTTCGCGTAGTATTCAGAGTGTACGAGTGCGTGTGGAGTGGTGCATATCCATACCTATGCCAACTCCAAGCTCCAAATCTCCTATTATTTACATAATTATTGCCTGCTACATAATTGCTTACATAATTATTACATGCTAACTATTTATTAACAATTCCTATTGCAGCATAATTCAATAGAATCAATCAAATAACATTGTATTTCGAAAAACCATTAAAAAGTCGACATTTACATGTTAGCCCTACAAGAAAATAAACATGGATGAAATCCAGTTATTAAGCACATTTTCTGGAATTTAGCCAATGAATAAAGTTAAGGCATTTGTCGGTACAATTTTGCGTATTTTAATTACTTTCAAATCAACTGCATAACACATGCATTGTAATATTTTCAAGTATGGTGTTGAAGCATTTTAATACATATTAGTTAGGAATACAGTCCACATTGATTTGAGCAAGTAGGAAGCTAGCCGCCGATCATATTTAATACAATGTATTGCATTTTTAAAGTTAGTTGCCAATAAATACCATCAAAGACAGACGTTTGTTTAACTGTTACACCTACTCGCCAAAGCAAATAAAACCTTAACCTACACAACATAATGGTCATAATCGAGCCGGATCATTAGTGAAGTGAATACAAAAGAACCACATTCCATCAGAGATAAGAAGCCGGCGAGTGAGTCCTTACGCGTAAACAAGTAATTAGTGACTTGAACAATTTTATAATATTGAAGTTTTTGCGTGTTAAATATGTCTAAATCAGCCGAAGAAGCACTAAGTATATTACAAGATACGGCAGATTTACTGAAGAAAACACAAATAAACTTAGGAAAATGTCCTAAGCAACGTTTAACTAAAGGATATGTTCAATCTAGAATTCAGTGCCTCGAAGAATACTGGAAAACGTTTAACAATGCGCATCAAGATTTGGCGAGGTTAACGCCGAGAGATAAACGTAATTTAGTAACGTATTTCGTTAATGAAGAGTTTTTTATTTACGAAGATCTTTATTTGGTTGTGTTGGGTGAATTACGCGACATGTTAGAAAAGTTAACTAAAACACCTCAATTGATGAACGTCAATAACGTGGATGAGGATTACCAACAAACACAAGTAAGATTGCCACGTATAACAATACCTACGTTTTCTGGAACCTATGAAGACTGGCCTGCGTTTAAAGATTTATATATTTCGTTAGTGCATGATAACAAGTCACTAAGCAACGTTCAAAAGTTGCACTATTTAAAAACCAGCATCAGCGGTGAAGCAGCAACCCTACTTAAACATATACAAGTTACTGAAACTAACTATTTACAAGCATGGGAAACTTTACGGAATCGTTACGGCAATAGAAGATTGATAGTTAACTTAATGTTGAAGAGATTAGTTTTTCAAAAAAAGGCGAATGCTCAATCGGCCAATCAACTGAAGTCTATTTTAGACACAACTTCAGAAATCTTAGACAACCTTAAAAACTCGAACGTGAACACAGACTCCTGGGATCCTATTATCATATTTCTGGTCGTGCAGAAGTTGGACCCGGAGTCACATAAGGCCTGGGAAGAGCACGCTTATAAGGGCAATTTAGAAGAATTGCCTACGTGGAATGAATTGAAGAGTTTCCTAGAAGGCAAATTTCGTGCATTGGAACTAATAACACCTTCAACATCAGCTACGCGAGAAAAAGCACCTAAAGAACGAAGTACATTCCATGTTTCAACGAATGAAATGAAAGATATTACTTGTATATTGTGTAAAGATAATCATACCCTGTCTCACTGCAAATTGTTTGCAAAGATGAAGCCTTCAGAACGATTTGATTGTGTAAAGAATAACAAGCTCTGTTTTAACTGCCTGGCATCAGAACATCCGGTCTTCAAATGTCGTCTACCGATGTCCTGTCGCACGTGTAAACGACGCCATCATACTCTCTTACATCTAACAAAGAAGACGGATACCTCGGCATCAATAGAAACTATACAACCGACAGTATTAAATCAAGCAGATGTAGAAGAAAAGGTGCAAGTCAATACAATGATTGCGTCGCACTACAATGCCAGAAAAGATATAGGAATGCTAGCAACAGCAATGGTAATAGTCAAGAGTGAACAAGGATACGCCATTGCGCTCAAGGCACTCATAGATCCAGGATCACAAGCCTGTTTTATTAGTGAAAAGGCTGTACAACAATTAAAACTCAAAAAGCAGGTAACTAATTGCATAGTAACTGGAATGGAATCCATGAAGGTCGCTGTCAAGCATGAAGTAAACATAGAATTATCATCACGATGGGAATCAAATTTCGTTCTACCTATACAAGCCTACGTGATGTCCAAGCACTTGACAGTACAATTACCTGAAAATACATGGTCAACAAACAAATGGCCACACTTAGCTGATCTAGACCTGGCAGACCCGAAGTATGGAGTGTCAGGGAACATTGATCTGCTTCTAGACGTGCAGGTATATGCGAAAATATTACAAGAAGGTTTAATCAAAGGTACACCGGGGTCACCTGTAGCTCAAAAAACCAACCTCGGCTGGATAATATTTGGTGAAATAAGCATAAAAACAAACGCAAAAGAAAAATGTTTAATGGCTATAAATGAACAAGTCGATGTGAAAGAACTATTGAAAAGTATGTGGGAGTTAGAAACTGATACAAAAAGGAAATTTACAAAAGAAGAACAATTATGCGAAGAGATATACGAAAAAACACATACGAGAAACAATGAAGGACGATACATAGTAAAATTACCTTTTAAAACTGACAACATAAAATCACTCGACGGAAAGACAAGAGATATAGCATTAAACAGGTTTCTGCAACTAGAAAAAAGACTGAACAAAAATCCTGATCTGAAACAAGAATATATAAGAGTAATTGAAGAATACATACAATTAAAACACATAGAAAAGGTACCACAAAATGAAATAAATACAAAAAGGTCTGTCTACTTACCCCACCACGCAGTAGTCAGGAACGACAAAGAAAGCACGAAGACTCGCGTCGTTTTTGACGCCTCTTGTAAAGGTAACAATGGAGTTTCCCTAAACGACGAGTTACTAGCAGGGCCTGTTCTACAAGATGACTTAAGAAGTCTCGTCGTAAGATGGCGGACACACGCAGTATGTTTTATTTCTGACATCCAGAAAATGTACCGAATGATTTTGGTAGCCCAAGAAGACACCGACTACCAAAGAACACTGTGGCGAAGTGATTCCTCTGAAATAATACAAGATTTAAGACTCCTGACAGTTACTTTTGGTACAGCTTCAGCACCGTATTTAACCGTAAAAACACTCATGCAACTTGCTAACGATGAAGGTGCTAAGTATCCTGAAGCAGCTAGGGTGTTGCAAGAAGATCTGTATGTTGATGACGTTATGTCAGGATGTGACGATTTGGAGCAAGCCATTAAGATAAGCAAAGATCTGCAGAATTTACTAAAGCTGGGCGGCTTTCAGCTAAAAAAGTGGTCGTCAAATAACAAAGAATTTTTAGAAACCATACAACATGAAGACAGATCTGTAAGTGCACATTTGGATTTAAATTTAGATGGTACCATAAAGGCTTTGGGCATTCAATGGAACTTAGACAGCGATCAATTTGAATACCAACTGGACCTACCCCCCCTTCCTGAGATTGTTACGAAACGAATTATACTATCAGATGTTCAGAAGCTCTTTGACCCGCTAGGTTGGATAGCGCCATGCATCGTACAAGCAAAAATTTTGATTCAGAACCTCTGGCAAGTTAAGGTTGACTGGGATCAAGAAATCACTCCAGCTTTAAAAAATGAGTGGAAAACTATACGCGAAGATATGGCCAACATTAAGGGAATAAAAATAGATCGATGGATGGGCACATACAGTTCAAACAAGAATAGCATACAACTGCATGGTTTTAGTGATGCATCGATGAGAGCATACGCAGCGGTTGTGTACTGTCGCGTACACAACTTCGATGGTACAATTAAAACCTCATTGATCGCAGCACGGACACGTGTTGCACCGCTGAAGACCGTGTCGCTACCGAGACTTGAATTGTGTGGTGCTGTTTTAGTGTCGAGACTATTAAAACAATGTTCGATAACCATGAAAGTCCCATCCGCTAATGTATTTGCTTGGACTGATTCCACAATAGTCATTGCTTGGTTACATAAAGAGCCTAATAAATGGAAGACTTTCGTTGCTAATCGTACGGTAGAAATAACCAACAATGTCCCTCAAGATCAATGGCATCACGTACAATCGCAAGAGAACCCCGCTGATATAGCGTCTAGAGGTGCACTAGTATCAGAGTTGAAAACATGCGATTTATGGTGGAAAGGTCCAGAGTGGCTTTCAAAGGAAGATATTTATTTTACAAAACCAGAAATAATACCTACAGAATTAGAAGAAAAGAAAATTATACAAACCTTTACATTGACCAAAAATGAAGAAGCAGGGAGACGATTGTCAGAACAATTTGAAAAATACAACTCATTGAAAGAATTACTTAGAAGTATTGCGTTTTCTAGAAGATTTTTAAGATACAAAGAGTTAAAAGAAGACATAGATAGTTCTTTGACAACAGAAGAATTCGAAGATGCACTAAACACTTGCATAAAAATGGTACAAAGTGAAGAGTATGCAGAAGAAATTGAGTATCTAAGGAAAGGTAAACCAGTTAAAAGAACTAGCTCACTGAAGACTTTGTATCCGTACTTAGACGAAGTACAGATGCTTCGAGTTGGTGGACGCCTAAGACATACTAACATAGCTGATGAAACTAAGCATCCAATCATATTGGGTCATAGAAACAATCTAACTCCTTTGATCATAGCTGATGCACACTCAAGAACCTTACACGGTGGAATCCAGCTAATGTTGAGCTATTTGAGAGCGAAGTATTGGATAACAAGAGCTAAGGCACAAGTCAAACAATACATTCACAGATGCTTAGTATGTGCTAAACAAAATGCGACTTTTAGAACTCAGGTAATGGGTGATTTGCCGAAGGTTCGTGTGACACCAGCTCGACCATTCCTACATTCTGGCGTGGACTTTGCTGGACCCTTGCAGGTTCTATGGAGCAAGGGAAGAGGAGTCAAGGTACATAAAGCATGCATCTCAATTTTTGTCTGCATGGCTACCAAGGCCATTCATTTGGAATTGGTTGGAGATATGACGTCAGAGGCTTTCTTTGGCGCATATAAAAGATTCTGTGCACGAAGAGGCAAGTGTGCTCATTTATGGAGTGGCCAGGGGCGAAATTTCATCGGTGCAAACAAAGAATTGGTAGCCATGTGGAGAGAGGCATGTTTGGAGTTTTCTGGAGAAATCGCAGACACGCTTGCATCTGATGGCACACAATGGCACTTCATTCCTGCTTATAGTCCAAATTTCGGTGGTCTTTGGGAGGCAGGAGTAAAGTCCACGAAATATCACTTGAAACGGATACTGACTAACAATATGACGTATGAGGAGATGTCGACAGTGCTGTGTGAGATAAAGGCTTGCCTAAACTCTAGACCCTTGTGCCCCCAAGATGACTTGGATAATGAAAATATTGAGCCATTAACACCTGGGCACTTTTTAATTGGAGAAGCACCTATAGTCATACCTAGTCCAAATTTACAGAATTTGAAAGTGCACACGTTATCACGATGGCAATACGTCCAAAAGTTGTTGCATGATTTTTGGTCTAGGTGGCAACAAGAGTATTTATCCAGGCTACAACAACGTCCTAAATGGCTTAAACGAGAAAGGGAATTTGAAGTAGGTAACATCGTGTTGATAAAGCAGGAGAACCTTCCACCAGGCAAGTGGTTGCTAGGAAGAGTAATAAGCAAACATCCAGGTCCAGATGGCTGCACAAGAGTCTATAGTGTTAAGAGTGGAGACAATATAATTAAGAGAACTGTATCTAAGCTCTGTCCACTGCCAGTAGATAGTAGTGCTGATTAAGTAATTCAATCTTTTAAGTGATTTGCATGTAAACGTAGAAATATTTAATTAATTTGAAAGGACTCATATAGTCCTTTGGTGGGCGGCTTATGTTGAAGCATTTTAATATATATTAGTTAGGAATACAGTCCACATTGATTTGAGCAAGTAGGAAGCTAGCCGCCGATCATATTTAATACAATGTATTGCATTTTTAAAGTTAGTTGCCAATAAATACCATCAAAGACAGACGTTTGTTTAACTGTTACACCTACTCGCCAAAGCAAATAAAACCTTAACCTACACAACATATGGACTAAGTATAATATATATGTATCAAAAATTTAACTTATTAGAAAATTAGGTTACATGTGTGTTTTATTTTTTTTTATTAATTTATAAACCAGCGCTTTACCGCAATCCCGCCCGATGGTAAGCAGTGACGCAATCGTTGATGGTAAAGCGTACTAGTTTATTAAGAGCCTATTCACTCTAGCCTTGAAGACACACAAATTGTAGTCCGACGGAAACACCGCTGCTGGAAAATTGTTCCAGTCCCTCGATGTGCGCGGTATAAAGGAGGAGGCGAAACGCTTAGTAGTGGTGTCAACAACATAAGGGTGGAAACTCGCCGTACGACGGGTCGTCCAATTCCCTTGCACACTCGCCAGAATGCATCCTATAGAAGACCGAAAGGCTGGCTACTCTACGCCTGTGCTCCAGGCTTTGGAGAGCAACTCGAATTAAATCAGGGTCACCAATCAGCCTCTTCGCACGCCTCTCCACTGAATCCAAAGTGACCTGGTGACACTTAGCAGCACCAGCCCAAATGTGGCTGCAGTACTCCACACACGAACGGACCTGTGCTTTGAACAACATTAGAAGCTGCCCTGGTGTGAAGTACTGCCGGACCTTTGCGATAACGCCAAGTTTCCTGCCAGCCAACTTTGGATGGTTCATTGAGTCCACTCAATGAACCATCCAAAGTTTGGGTTCGAGGAAATCTCAACACCCAAAAGCTGAAGGCGGTCGGTACACTCTAAGGTTACATTCCGAAAAGTAGGAGTCAATGTGAACGGGCTCCTTTTGGCGGTGAAAAGACACGCCTGTGTTTTGGCGGCATTGAGTGCTACAAGATTGGCATTGCCCCATTAGGAGACTGCCTGTAGAGCAACACTCGTTCGCTCTACCATGGCCTCTCTTTCGGACCGGATTGATTCCCTACTAGCCCGAGCATCCGGCAGGTATCTCTCCACAACTGTGCTGTCATCTGCATACCCATAGATACCGGGCATCAGCAGATCGTTAATATACAGCAGAATCAGAGTTGCGGAGAGAACAGACCCCTGAGGAACACCGGCATTAGTCGACATGGGCTCAGATGAGCATCCGTCGACAACAACTCGGAGGGACCGTTCAGTCAGGAAGTCTTTTACCCAGCCAGTCAGGCTAGGGGAAATGTCGTACGCTGGAAGCTTACTCAAAAGGCCAGTGTGCCATACCCGGTCGAAGGCCTTCGAGACATCAAGGGAAACAGCAATCGCTTCCCCATTTCTTTCGAGGGCCTCGCCCCACAAGTGAGTGGCATACACTAGTAGGTCCCCAGTTGACGCCGATTCTGTTGTTTCCAAACTAAACTAATCTTAAGTTATGTGCATCTTTTTCTTTTCATTAAGTTAAGAAAAGGATGGAAGATGACATTTTAATTTAATTATGCCAAATTAAGATACTCCATAGACATTTTAGACGCGATTATAATCATGGCGACTAAAAATACGCCAGTTTACGTCAGGAACGCACTAATTTGACAGGTCTAAAGTGACATATTATCTTCTGCCCTTTTCTTAACGAAATTGAAAGAAAAAGATGCACATAACTTAAAATTAATTTAGTTTGTGAACAACAGAATCGGCGCCATTATATTTTTATTTAAATGTAGGTGTGATGTAGTACTTGCAAGCTATGTAAAAGCTCACTCGTTTTGTTTGCTCTCCATAACACGCCACCTTACAGGTGAAAGAAAATGTCGTGAGAAAACTGGCATGTCCAAGAATGAAAAATTCAAAGACATTCCACAAAAACTCACTGGTCGGGCGTGGTGGATAAATAATCCACTATATAAATAAATATATATACGGACAAATCACACAGATTGAGCTAGCCCCAAAGTAAGTTTGAAACTTGTGTTATGGTATGCTAACTCAATGATACTATATTTTATAATAGATACATATATAGATAAACATCCAAGACCCAGGCCAATCAGAAAAAGATCATTTTCCATCATGACCTGGCCGGGGATCGAACCCGGGGCCTCCACGTCGCAGGCAGGCGTGTTGACCGCTGCACCACGGAGACCGACCGAGAGAGAGTAGACCAGTTCCATCAGTAGGAACATTATAAGTTGATTATGTATGTATCTATTTACATAATGAAGAGTATAAATACCTGTGATTCTATTTTTTCCACACATGTAAAGGTGTCAATATCAAGAGCCATCATAGTGCCAATATTGTAGGCCAACTTACATTTAAGCTTATGCTAGACCATTTCCTTTTTAGTATTCGCAAATAAAACACAATAAACAAGATTAATTTTCAGCTCGAGTTCGCTTTGAATAGCTCAGAGTCTGTATTTCTACAGCAGTTAGGAGACAATAAACCCCTGACGTGAAATCAACGCCTGTGTGTACTGGTAAAGGAAACCCACACTTCGTGTACCGGGAGATTCACAAATTAGTAATCTAGGCACGGAAATAGAAATGTAGTGCCAAATTATAATTGGTGTGTTTAATTATGACGAGGCTATAGTAAGGAAAAGAGTAAACTTGTAGTACTTAATATAATAAAAAAATATTAATGCGGTGGATTTTACCCATTGACATACGTATACCATGCCTTATAGACGTAGACCGAAAGCATAGGCCATCTCTCTCACTCTTTTCAAACCTATATGTATATGTCTATGGTGGATTTTACCAAAGTCATATTTTATCTGTGGAATAAAATGGACGTCTGACAGTTCTAGTATATATGGAAAAACTACTAGAATTAAAAAACCTCCTTCTGCGAAACAGTGATGCTGGCAAAGGAGGAGGCGGAGCGCGCGGGGCAACGGGACTCCCAGCGCCCTCACGCCACTAGCCACCGCAGGAGACGCCCTGGTAGAGAGACAACACCAAACTCCCAGCCACCGTAGGCCCGGGCCTGCGGGCGGTGAGCAGTGGGCAGCTCGCCGCCCGGTAAGGATCAGGCCCGAGTCGACGGCGCGTCGTTTTTCACGCACGGATCAAAGAGATATCAGCACATCGTGACGGGGTCCACGAAGACCGATGCCTCCTGGGTCAGGGTTGCGGGTTGGTTAAACAAGAAACCGTGGCGCTGGCCGTTGCACAGGCAAGTGAAGAAACACGGGTGGGTTTTAGTCAGTAAAAGTCTGACACGCCCTTCCGCTCCGCCCAGAGCGGGAGAAGTCATTTGATGATTTCCCATCCCAACAAAAAAAAAAGGGTATAAGTATCCTTCAATGCCTTTATTCCCCTATTTGTAATCAGTATGTTCTTTTGGAGTTTGAATTGGATTTTTATTTATTTTTATAGATTACCAGCTAAAAACCTGATAATGTTTCTCCCGGTAAAAAACGATAAGCAAAAGAAACAGTAGTTAATCTCGTTGTCTGCGTGAATAGAGAAAATGTAGAAAACTGATAGTAATTGCGACTTTTGTCTTGGCGCGCCACCACAAAAATATTTCTTTATCATCTGCAGCTAATTTAAATGCTTATGGTGTTATACGAAATAAAAAAATGTCATCTGTGTAGCACAGACGACATTTTATCAAATAGATCTCAATATAAATTAACAGGTGTATGTGCAGTTTTTTACCGACTATACTGGAAACTGTCGAGAAACGAAACTAGCATGAGAAATAAACTGACGACTGAGGGAAACTGTCCAATGATACGCGGACTCATTCATCTAAACATAGGTAACTGAGAAAAGCTATGAAATACATCTGTACCCAATCAAATCCGCCTTATATTAAGGAAAAAAAAGGTTGTCTTCTTGATCACACATATTAAAATGTTGTTGATAAATGTTATCTACAACATTTTTTTTTATTTCGTCTTCTGTAGGTAATGGCACTCCATTACCTACAGAAGACGAAGTAAACTTTTATTTTCTATGGATCTTAAACTGCTATAAAACAGCACACAAGACGCTGCAGGCAAGAACTAAGTTCATTTACAGAGCTAATTAGAGCAGGTACAAATCAGCTGGGACTCCAACCTAGTACACACACTGGGCCACTGTATTTCTGAGCATTTTGAACTAACAATAAAATAAGGAGGTTGGAAGACGTAATTTTCGCAATGGCCCCTAACTTTGGATTGCGTGTCTTCGATCAATTACGTTAGATTACACACAAACAAATTAATGAACTGGCAACTATAAAATAGATGAAAAGAAAGATATTATATAACTCATGGAATCGTAGGTCTAGTAGATATAAATATGGCTTTTCAATTCTAGGTCTAGATTAGTTTGATTAGGAAATGTGTGGTAAACGATTTGTGTGGATAAAACTCTTCCTAGACTAAATAAAATATCGACTGTCTTCATATTACGGTTTATAAGATATAATCCGCTGACTTATGGAAGGATAGCGGAGGCTTACTAATAGGGTGGCACCCTTTGGGTATGGAATCCTTAAAAAATAGCAACTTACACAGGTCTTTTTTTTTATATATAAATTATAAACCAGCGCTTGACCGCAATCCCGCCTGATGGTAAGCAGTGACGCGATCGTTGATGGTAAAGCGCGCTAGTTTATTAAGAGCCTATTCACTCTAGCCTTGAAGACACTCAAATTGTAATGTGACGGAATCACCGACGCCGGCAAATTATTCCAGTCCCTCGATGTACGCGGTATAAAGGAGGAAGCAAAACGCTTCGTCCGGATCGCAGTGGTGTCAACAACGTAAGGATGGAAACTCGCCGTACGACGGGTCGTCCGATGATGGAACGGAGATGGGGGAATTAAATCATGCAATTCCCTTGCACACTCACCAGAATGCATCCTATAGAAGACCGAAAGGCTGGCTACTCTACGCCTGTGCTCCAGGCTTTGGAGACCGTTTCGAGTTAAGTCTGGGTCGCCAATCAGCCTCCTCGCACGCCTCTCCACCGAATCCAAAGTGACAAAGTGACATTTCGCTGCACCAGCCCAAATGTGGCTGCAGTACTCCACACACGAACGGACCTGTGTTTTGTATAAAATTAGAAGCTGCCCAGTTGTGAAGTACCGCCGGACCTTCGCGATGACGCCTAGTTTTCTGGCAGCCACCCTGGCCAAGGCCAGGGTGACTCAATGAACCGCCCAAAGTTAAGGCTCGAGGAAATCTCAACTCCCAAAAGCTGAAGGCGGTCGGGTCGGTACACTCCAAGGATACATTCTGAAAAGTAGGAGCCAAGGTGAACGGGCTCCTTTTGGCGGTGAAAAGACACGCCTGTGTTTTGGCGGCATTGAATGCTACAAGATTGGCATTGCCCCATTCGGAGACTGCCTGCAGTGCAGCACTCACACGCTCTACCATGGCCTCTCTTTCGGACCGGATTGTTTCCTTACTGGCCCGAGCTTCCGGCAGGTATCTCTCCACAACTGCGCTGTCATCTGCATACCCATAGATACCGAGCATCAGCAGATCATTAATATGCAGCAGGTCTTATAATAAATCTACGTCCGAAAGTAAAATTCGACACCCCCGTACTTTAGTCGAATATATTGTCGTACACTGACTTATCACCACACCAAAGCTATTTGTTCAGACAAGCTTTACTTTTCATAGTTTCCCGCTATTGGTGAAGAACAGTTGACATGAGTGACAGCTATCTCTCTTTGATGTGCATGAGATATTATGAACATATCTATTAAATATAAACCTACACACACGGAGCATACAGCAAAATCATTTTAATTTAAATTTAATGTATGCAAATACAGACGTATTTGCACATCATATTCACAGCAATTAAAATGCAACCAAAGAACGTTACCTACAAAACGGACAGTTAGATACTGTAATCCAAGACACATTTTTCACACCAGTACCTCCTCACAGTGTTAAAAGCTTGTTCTGAACTTGCAACCTTCCGCCTTCATGCCTTGGAGCAAAAAGCAACAGAGTTTTAAAAACAAGAAGCCAACACTTTAAAGAAGTTAAGTGGAAAGTTAGCGGTCTCGGTTTTATTTATGAACTGTTTAGTAGTAGCTACGGTCACTACGCTGTATAACAATCGACTACACTTTTTGTATTGGAGAAGGGAACCTACTTAGTACTTTGACTAAACGTACAATACAAATTATTACTGAAGGTAAAAGATATTGGACTAGGGTTTCGGGCTGGTTAAAAAAGTAATCTTGGCCCTGGTGCACAAGAACACGGGTGGGTTTTAGTCAGTAAAAATCTGATACGCCGTTCCGCTCCGCCCAAAGCAGGAGAGATCATTTGATGATTCCCTATTCAAAACAAAAAAAATGGTAACAGATGATACAGAAGAGTTTAGTCTACGGTAGTTAGTTCCATTTGCCCTTCGCCATTCGGCGACTTTCCATGGAGCCCTTGAATAACTTTTTATACATGTTTGAAGCGACACCATCAAAAAAACATTACAAATTCAACCCATATCGCAAAACCTATAAGAGAAACAATTTTCTTCATGATAAATTGAATATAATAATTTTATAGGCTCTTTAAACTCGGTGAGAACTGCTGTTAAAAGTAGGGTGAACACGTTTTATCGGAAAACGCAGAAGCGATGATAATGGTCGCTCATAAAGAACTGGCGAGCGATAGATTTCGCAAGTTACCAACTTTTCGGGCACCTACAGCCATTAGAGGGGCACTAATGCGGTTGCCCCCTCAACTGCCCCAAGACCACATTGCCGATGTCATTACGATTTTGTACCCGTATATACGATGTATACCGTTTTTCTGGCGTCTAATGTGTTTCGTTTTTAGCTGTAATTTGTTTGTTCCTTCGTGTAAAGTGGATTCAAGAACACTTTATACTAATGGGTATTTCGGTGGAAATTCACTGTTGTAGGTTAAATCCTAAGCCCGAAATCTAAACTATCCGATAGTCGCTTAGATGACTTTCACAATTTAACAGGAACAAAAATAGCGTAAAATGAAACAAAACCTATATAACCACCCCAATTCCTACCAAATAGTACCAACAAAATGTAACAATCTCATCTGATCTATTCAAATTTCCTTTTTCTAGCGACGCAAAGAAGAACATCCGTCCGCTTTGATTCTGTGAACGTATTAGCATTGGATTTGAATAGAACAAACAAAGGGTTTGCTCAAGACAGTGTGCTTTCGTAGGCGATTGTAAATTCAACGTATCGTAAAAATCCCAGTTCCCACTACCCTGCCAAGGATAAAAACATATCCGTTAGCATTTTATTTTATAACAATACAATCTGGTACAAAAACTTGCCAAGTTTTTCCCATTTTTTCAGCTTACTGGTCCCAAATGAATGCTTAGGATCTGCTCAAAAATTTGTCATGGTATTATGACATAAAGAAGCTGATTTATGAAATAAAAACCTCGTACCTGCTGTAGCTTGACAAATAGCGATAACAAAAGTATAACAAGGGCTTTTGTAACCACGAAGCGGCAATATTTAAAATATGTTTCATTTAAAAATAACTTATCTGGATTTATTCGATTGTGACAGCACTTATTAGTAGGTATTCATTACCCAGACCGCTTAATCGCCCTTCATTTCCTAGTACATATCTACATTCAAATAAGATGAAAGAAACTTTGAACAGAGTTCGGTGAGATTTATTGGTAGCCATTGCCCAATAATCGGAGAGAACAGGTTAATATTAATAGGTAGGTAGCTAGGTAAGCCGTACCGTCGTCGTCGAGAGAATGCGTCAATAACAGCTGTCAATGCGACTACTCTAGTAGCTAAAGGTCGAATTCGCACAACACATACCTACGTAATGTACATATGTGTTCGTTTGTATGAAACTGACAGGTGTCAAGAACGCATTCTCTCGACAGTCAGATTGTAAGTACTTCAATACATTGAATCCTACTTATAAGTTTCACATACCTGCTGCTTTCTTCAAAGCAACCTTGTAATCAAAAACAAATATCCACAAATCTTGTAGTGGTATCTGCACATTTTACTAGTCGTGTAGTATTGCCGGGCGGATCTCCTCCCATATTGATAAATCCTTACAATCGTTCCGGCTTTGCGAATTGCACGCCGCCGGTGCTCGGTGCAACTTGTGCCCTGTATTACATTCTCTTTCATGTCTTTTATTGGTAATGTTGTGAAAGCAAATGTAAGGATTCACGCGCTTTGCAAAAGTCGTTGAATATTCTTGTCTTTCAGACAGTCGGTTGTTGTTAGCTGTTTTAAAAACATAACACGTATGTGGATATACAGGTTTCCAGTACCTAGTATTTACCTATGTATTGTAATTCTTGGTTGTCTTTAAAATATACAATGGCATGATGAAATCTTCTGCTTGGCTTTGTATTAAACTTCACTTTGAATTGTTGACATGATTAAACACCTTATCGTTGAAATAATTAGGTATTTATTTGTATAGTCATTTAGCCATTTAACTTAGTATCTAGTAGTAAATAGGGTGATTAATGAATAAATAAGATATTTAAATAAAGTTCCTAGTACAGATTAAAACGAACCCAAATAACTGTTATCTACATATCTCGCTTAAGACTAGTATTTGTAAACCGATAAATTGTTGGTGTGGTGATTCCAAAGGCCTTAAGCTGAAGGTTAATTCCCTTAAATCATTTCTTTATGTGTTGACTTCTTCAGTATATATATTGCTAATAGAAACACTTAGACTGGGCCCTCAATTTACGCTCTTAGTTCTTTAAGATGGCAGGGAGATTGAAGCGCAATCTGTTAACATTTATTCAGTACATGATTCTGAAATCACCAGCGTTGAAAGTTATTGTTGGTAAAAAAAAAGTAAACTTAATACGTTTTCACTGCATAGATCCGCCTTTTTCTCATGAAATAGAAAATTATTTGTATCTATCTTTTATTTGAAAAACGATGAAAACTGAATCTCATTTCTCCACTGTATGATACTGAATGGATCTTGAAAAATCTCATGTGATGTGACAACATTCCAAATCGTGTCACATACTCATCTAAGTGGCAATTATTGTCAAATATTTTACTACTTAAAGAACTAACTTAAAGATTTCTAACCAATTAAAATACAAACGATCTTAAAAACACAAGGAATGCCCTCTGAAGTTTCTCGTAGTCAATCAAAAGCGACAATAGACTCGCTTCCTAACATAGAACGTAATAGCCATCATCAAAATGTGTCTAACATTTTGAAGTATATACAAAATATCGTATAGCATGAGCAGTGTTATTGAATGGCTCTCGTCCGGGCAACCTTTATGTCACATCACATGAGATTTTTCAAGATCCATTCAGTATCATACAGTGGAGAAATGAGATTCAGTTTTCATCGTTTTTCAGATAAAAGATAGATACAAATAATTTTCTATTTCATGAGAAAAAGGCGGATCTATGCAGTGAAAACGTATTAAGTTTACTTTTTTTGAAGTGAAACTTCTTTAGGCACGCTTGACTTGGGGAGTAAACTCGCGAAAGCGTTACGAAAAATATTACAAAAATGATCGGGCAAGGCGAACGGAAAGCAAAGTATAGTCCTATTTCGTCTGTAATACAACGAAGCAGTTGGCACATGTAAATATTGCATGACATGCCGTGTATAAAGTTGTGGGTTCGCATCTCGCCGAAGATAATGTATATTTTTTGGATCTTTTTAAGATTTGTTAACAATTGAGTCGAGTATGAAGTTGTGAGTTCGCATCTCGCCGAAGGCAATATATATTTTTTGGATCTTTTTAAGATTTGTTAACAATTGATTACCTAAGAGCACAAATAATTTATAAATTTCGTTCTGTTCTGGCCTTTATATTGTTTTATATATTTTTGCTGAACATTTCTGATATAATTGAAAGTATAGAAGTTTGAAGATATCGTCACAATACGATAATTGGACACAAAGTACAAATTGCTTTCGAGCAGGCGCGTGCGCTCCTTAGAAGCAGATAAGCATTGCATACCCTAATAATTTTCTAAAAAAATATATAATAATTACATTAAAATAATTTATATACTACAAACTTAAAACTGAAAGACTGTTGATAACACTGCCATCTATTGGGGCTAATGCAAACTACTAACACACATTACAATGCTGTCCGCGCAACTCAACTTCGTCACGACGCTCGCGCCAGTTCGCGTAGCGACATAAGCAGTTACTAATGTGCCTCTTCCATACGCGTCTGTGAATAAAATTATTTGCTTGTGTGCATAATCTTTGCGTACGTGGGCGTGTAATTTCATTCAAATTTTTAGGCCGAACAAGCACAGCTTCTAATAATGCGGCGAATTTAAGAAGTTCACAAATATAGCATGATTGTTGATGAAATATAATATAAAATTTTACGTAATCATCATAGTAACAATATTAATGTATTTTGAAATAATCTTTTTTTCCCGCGAATTAATTCCAACTTTCCCGAAATTCGGTAATTTGTAAAAAGTGACAACACTATTTTGACGGTATTATTATAAGCGATGCGCCAACATGCCGCGTGCCCTGCCTCCCGCCGCCCGCGTCAGGGTTGCATACCGCACATGTATTACGTTAACTCTTTATGCGAAATAATATTAATTTTTTGAAGTGAAACTTCTTTGCGCACGCTTGACTTGCGGAGTAAGCTGGCGAACGCGTGACGTAAGCGTTACGAAAAGTGATCGGGCAAGGCGAACGGAAGTTAAGTGGGGGATATAAGCACAGAGGCGCCCGTGGCGCGAGCTTAGTACTACAAGGTCTACAACGAGTTATTTTTTTTTTTTCAATAAAAATAGAAGATCTATGCAAAAATATTAATTTACCAATGAAACCATGAAATAAATTTAAATATTTATAGAAAATTAATATATGTATATGTGTATACATGTATATATTGTACACACATATATATATATATATATATATATATATATAGATATCCCTTTGGGCACTTTGTGGCTCAGACGTGCCGTATAGGTAGTAATTTGTTGATCCATTTTCACTTGTTGATCCGGGGGCCTTTTGTTGATCCGATGCCATTTGTCCATAAATATGTTGCTCCGTTCGGAGCCACATGCGTCACGTTGAATAATAATAGCCAATAACAATAATTAAGGGCTGTTTTATACAAATCCACCTTTTTGGCGTCTGGGCAGTTGTTGATCCAATTCAAATGGGCCAATCAGGGCGCAGCATTTGCCAAGGGCGTGATGCGATTGGATAAGCAACAGTTTTTTTTTTATGTATGTTCACTTTATTAATCTTAGATATTAATCTGAGACACCTGGACTGATTTGCTAAATTCTTTTTTGTTTGAAAAGGTAAACTTTCTAATCGGTCCCATAGTCACCAAGTCAGGATCTGATGATAGAAGACTAGAGAAATCAAGAGGAACTTCCAAGAATCGTAGGGGCGACTAGTGCATTTCTAAGTATCTTCATTAAGTATTTCAAAGAACTACAATTAGATAATGGTCTGGTGATGGAACCGGGAGACAGTCGAAGGAAGTCCTCAACTATTCATAGCAGTTACCTTGAGTATGTGCTTGATTAATTTGTATTAATAAGAACTTTTCACCAAGATGGGTTAAAATGAAGGTCTGCAGTTGATCTGATGATGAAGACCCTAGACAGCCAACGGAACTCCTTAATAATTCACAGCAGCTACCTTGAGTTTGTGATTGATTAATTTGCATTGATAAGAACTTTTCAAAAGATGGGTTATGACTGTCATAAAGGCTCTGGTGATAAAAAAAAATGTGTGCGTGTACTAGTGTACACACGTAAGAAGTGAAACTTCTTAGAAAAAAAGGCGCGTAACGCGCGTGGCGCGTAAAATAACATTAATAAAGATTAAAACTTAGCGTCCCCAATAGGGGGACGGTCCACGACTAAATACAACACCAAATTTAAAACTAAACTAACCTAAAGATACAGCGTGTATGTCCCAACAATTGCACGCGCCAGCACCAGGTGAGTCAGTGTGGAAAGCGAAATGCGGGGTGCGGGATGCGGAATCCCCCGGGGCCAGAATGTTGGGCTCTTCCTCCCGATTCCGAAGAGCCCAAACTCGGCTAGTCTAGGACCTCCGGATCCCGAGATAGGCCGCGGGGGGGTGACGTGGCTTGAGGAGCAAGTGGCGGGGGGGGGGGGGGGGGCTAAGGGAGTGTAGAGGAGAGGGGTGGGGAGGCTAGGTTGAGTCTAGGGGGAGGGGGGAGGGGTAGGTGAGGGGGGTTTGTCTAAGTGTTGGGAGGATCCTGTCCACCTGGGGTCACAACATGAGGGGAGAGTAGGAGGGGACAGGACACTGGAATCTCGGAATGTATGTGCTATATGGGTATTGGGGGTCAGGTACTATGGGTTCAAATGGGGGTCTAGGGGTCCTATCTGAATATAGGTCCCGGCTGGGAGGAGGTTAGTAAGGGGGGGGGGGATTTGTCAGAATTTTTAAATTCCCAGCCGTTTCCGAGATATCCGGGATTTTAGGTAGGGATATGGGGAAGGACTTCGAGGTGGGTAAATATAGTAAAAAAAAATTAATAAAAAGATGGCGCGTAACCGAAAACTGTGACGGTAAATTTTTTCCAACGCCGATACAAATTAATCAAGCACAAACGCAAGGTGGCTGCTGTGAATCGTTGGGGAGTTCTCTCGACTGTCTATGGTCTTCATCATCAAATCTACTGCAGATTTTCATAATAATCCATATGGGTGAAAATTGCTCATCAATACAGTATGTTAAGAAAACCCTGTCCGACCCATAAGGATAATAAAGGTTAGGTAAACACATGACCAAATATAATATAAAATTTTAAGTTTACAAATGAATTTTGAAATAATCTTTTTTTCCCACGAATTAATTGCAACTTCCCCGAAATTTGTCAATTTTTAAAAAGTGACAACACCGGTATTATTATAAGCGAATAGCGATGCGACCACATGCCGCGTCCCCTGCCGCCCGCCGCCCGCGGAAGGGTGCTTAACGCACATTTATTAAGTTACCTCTTTTTGCGAAATATTATTTATTTTTTTAGGGGCATTTTTTTTTAAGTTTAGCCCGGTTTTGTATCCATTAGTAGAATCAGTTATAGATACCTAACAACACCTTCACAGGTCGGACAGGGTTTTCTTAACATACTGTATATATTAATTATTCTAAACACAAGGGAACTACTGTAAACGGTTGAGGAGTTCCCTGAACTGGCCTTTGTATTCATCATCAGAGTCCTAATGACAGTTACAACCCATCTAGGTATAATTTTTTTATTTTATTTTTATTAATTATGGGACAACAAACAATACAAAATACTTACAAATAGTAATATAGCGTTATTACAGCAATATTGATGCGGATAATGCAGTGGCATTATCCGCATCTTAACAATATCGGAATACGTTAAAAAAAGTAAAGTTCTTATTAGTACAAATTAATCAAGCTCAAACACAAGGTAGCTGTTGTGAATTGTCGAGAAGTTCCCTCAAGTGTCTCTCGGCTTCATATTTACTACATCATCAGATCTACTCCAGATCATTACTAAATTGTAGTGCTTTAAAATACTTAATAAAAATACCATGAAATGCACTAGTTGCCCCAAAAAATTTTGACAAAAACAATTGTTTTCCTTGATTTCTCTGGTGACTATGGGACCACTCTTTCAAATAAAAAATAATTTTGGTAACGGGTATAGGCGTCTTACAGTAATCGGTGAACATACATAAAAAAAAGATTGCGGCGAATTGTGAACATCCTCCTTTTTTATAAAGTCAATAATTTTTCTGTTGACAATTTAATTTTTATAGGATTTTAACATCATTCCCGGTATTAGAAAAAAGGCCCAAGGTCGAAACCTCTTTTCTCAACGCCCGCGCTGCTGCCGATGACAATACTATCATACTAAGCAGTATACGGTCAAATCACGCAAGCAGTTACTAACTACTTTTCTCAAACAATCCGCGGAAATCAAAAACATAATTTTATTTTATAAGTTTTTTTAAGACGAATAATGAACAATAACAATTTTTCCCTCGCTATGGCGCTATTATGATGTTTCTTTGTTTTTTTTTTCAATAAACAGTCTACTACTGTCTATTTGCAAGACAGTCTGAAATTTAAATAAAACCTTTTATTAGTTACCTCCTTGGTATTTCATGTTTCGAAATTGCGACCGCTAAAGTTTACATTCCATGTGTCTAACGCGTTCCAGTACCTACCACAAATCATTATAAAACAGCGCTTTCTTTCGCTAAAATATAACACGACTAAGTGAAATTATTTTTATAATACACGTAGGTATGTTTAACTTTGAGTCGACTGGGTAAACTCCACCACAATGTCAAACGCACTTCGGCGGATAAATGTACTTAGAACTTTATTACATTTATTACTAAGTAGCAAATCTGATTATATTTCCACTAACGTGCGGATGAGTTTATCTTTTTTAATTTACAAAAATATTATCAATGAGGTATACATGTTTATAGTACACACTACGCTGCGATATCTCATTGTTCTTTATGAATTATTTATTTTTTACTACATAAATCATGCACTTTTATTTAGTAAACAACACTATAAATAATTTAAACTTCCAATGAAAAATTAACGTGACACTCAGCTTAGCTTTCCCGCCAAAACTCCTGACCCGGGTTATGACATCAAGAAAACATTGTTTTATTTTGAGCTTGGCTTTTTAGTAAATTATATTTTTGTTTTTTTTTTTCTTTCATCATCATCATCTCAGCGTTAATCCCAGTCGCATCCGTAGCTTTTCAGCTTTGGAGTCTGGGGTCCGCTTTACCCGTCTAACTGCTGATTTTGGCTAAACTTCGATATTTTCCGTGAAGCGAATGCCATCTGGCCTCCATAACCCGAAGGCGATATCTAAGCATTGCAGTTAGAACAATTGTTTGGACTTTTGAGGGCTCCAACAACCCGTAACGACTGCCACTTGATGTTCGTATGGCAACTGGGACCAACGGCTTAACGTGCTTTCCGAGGCACGACCAGACCAGTGCAAATATTCATATTCATGCATACAAATATTTGCACTGTGCGGGCATCGAACCCGCGCCTCCCTGCGCAACGGCCGCGTTCGCTACCGCTACGCCACGGAGGCTATCCTGTGTGTTTTTTTTTCTTTATTATGTGTTAAGTATTGTTTTAGTGTATTATTATAATAAGGTACGTTCTGTTTGAGTGGAATAAACAATTTTTCTTTCTACCTGATTAATACCTAAAAAAAAACGGCTACGCAAAGTTCAACCCTTAAAACTTAATAATAATATTATGTATTCGCATACAATTTCTACCAAAGGAACCTTACCGAGGCCGTCCACACAATATTTTCAGCACAAAACATACAGCGGCGATATCGTCTTCTGACTCATTAGTTTGGTTTCGATGAATTTAAAAACTTAAAATAAATGGTAAATTAGAAATAAAGTATAAAAACCCCATACGTAAAATTCAACCACTTTAAATATTAAAAATAATAACTTTGACTTCATACTAAACGTAATTGATCGACCGGTACGGTATCAGTACCTATTCAGATCAAAATACCTAAGCTATGAGAGCTAAATGGATCAACATAAGTAAATGAATTTCGAAATATATTACGAGCCAAATCGCCTTCGTGCATTTAAAAAAAATGGTAGTTATGGATCCACTAATGCATGAAATGTTAACAAATATATAGATCTTACAATGTATGGAGCATTGCGAATATAAAATTTCTAGATTAGGTTTAATAAATTCATAATTGATCAACCGTTACGGTATAGCTATCGGATCAAAAGAAGTATTACTGGAAGTGCGAGTACATAAATGGATCCACACAAGTTATTGATTTTTGAAATATATTCAGAGCTAAAAAGTCCTGGCGGGTTCAAAAAATTTAGCCGTTACGGATCCACTAATGCATGAAATTGCTGAAAATTTTTTGTCGAGTATATGTCCTAATCGACGAATATATTTGGCCACATTGTTGCATAGAATGCGACGTTGCCACTCCGCCCAAGAAATACGCAACTAGAGTCAAGTTATTCCGTGCTAAAGGTGGAGTCTATAATGAACGGCATCGTGGCTGGATCAACTAAGTGCCCAAAGAGGTGTTTATATATATATATATATATATATATATATACATAATTACATACCTACAGATGGAGCGAAAGAAGTTTCACTTCAGTCGTGTGGTCATAAGCACACTCGTATTTTTTTTTTACCAACAATAACTTTCAACGCTGTCGATTTCAGAATCATGTACTGAATAAATGTTAACAGATTGCGCTTCAATCTCCCTACCATCTTAAAGAACTAAGAGCGTAAATTGAGGGCCCAGTCTAAATGTTTCTATTAGCAATATATATACTGAAGAAGTCAACACTTAAAGAAATGATTATATTGTATCTCTACTCGGAGTTGACCTGGATTGGGAATTTATTGTCATTGAAGAAAACCATTTGAATATCAAAGATAATAATACCAGACAAAGCCTTGTCGCCAAGCGATTCGTCGTGTTCCGGCATGATGTATGGTGAAGCCGTACGGAGGACGGGCGTGAGCAGTTGTGTTGAGATGTGTGCCGGGTACGATGCGCCGAATGTTGTTGTGTCGGGAGTTTGTCGTGGAGGGTCTCCAGATCAATCTCCCTCTGGCGCAGGATCGTTGGTCGTGTTGTTGGGTTTAACATTGCATCACCTCGCTCAACTGCCGTCTTCCTTCCTATTCACTAAGTTTTTTAAGTGAATAGGCTTAATAAACTAGCGCACTTTACCATCAACGATTGCATCACTGCTTACCATCAGGCAGGATTGCAGTAAAGCACTAGTTTATAATTTATAAAAATCTTAAAAATTGATAAGTAACGCCTGTTTTTTTTTTAAAAAAAAACATGTATTTTAAATCTTCTCTTATAATAAATAAATACAAATTTCTCAGGGTACAACGCACGGAAAAAATCTTTGTGGAAGGCTGTTACATGATTATACCTCTGGTGACGGTTTCATAGTTCGGGAGTCAATATCGAGCTTAGCAAAAGCATCACGTGCTAACAAAACGGGCATTCGGTCACACGCCCTCTCACCTTCCAAGTGCCTCCTGGGATCACCGCCGATCTTCTGCAGACTCTTAGTATTAAAACTTACCTTTTTTCATTTAAGGCAGGTTGAATTAGAAAAAAGGTCTCTCGTGCTAGTATTTTATTCCCGGAAGGGTGGAGAAAAATTGCGTTGCAGTAAGAATTCTCATTTTCAACTTCTTAAAACAAAATGCTGTAAATTTATATAGGTACATGTAAATGTTAATAAACATGCCTAAAATCTATAAATAGCTTTAAAATTTAAAAAACACCTCAGTAGGTAAAATCCGTGTCTGTTAGTTCCTCGTGTCACAGGCAACTGACATTCATGTCAGGGTGGCCAACACAAATAAAATATACGAGTTTTAAGCAATGCATACTCTTTGGTAGTGCGTACTCTTTGGTTTCTTTACTATATATTGTACATGTATATAAACCCCATTAAGCTTTGGATTCCAACCCAAGAAATCACACTGTGTAATTACTTATGTCAACAAATAAAACAATCGGCAATCATGTGATGGTATAGAAACACACATCTTCATTCAATAAAACCAAGTTATCCCTAGCTATTAAGTAAAAAAAAATACATTGTTTTTTTTAATGTCATTAATCAAGAATTGAATTGAATTGAATTACATTTTTTGACATTAACATAAGAAAGCATTTTTTAAGTTTCAGACGCCTTTATTTACCTATTCATAAAATAACACATAATGGCACCGAATCCCTTATTCACAAACTAAATTAAAATTCAGCGCACCGTTTGGTTTCTGTTTCATCATGAAAAATAAAAAAGATAAAATATTAGTTTAATCCCGGATATTGATATATGATATTCCATAGAATTTTTTTTTTGTTTTTGTTTGTCCCATTTGGAACCGGCTAAGGTTAGAAACCGTACTGCCATGTCTTCAGTAATTAATTTTCAGCTATTTTATCCTAACTAATCTAACGTAACCTAACCTTTCATTTCCCGCGTGAACCGACTAGGAGGAAGATTTGGGACAAAGTCATGATGTGGCCACTATGCTACAATATTTCAATGTTCTTTATGAATTATTCACTGAATGCACTTTTTACTTCCATAGACATTTAAAATGTATAACTAAATACTTGACAACCTGACTCGTTCGTTCAATAATACGTCAATTTACAACAGGCGCTGACTAATTTTACTGGACTAAACTAATGCTCCCTTTTTTGATGAAATAGAAAGAACAAGAGGCACCGAAATAAAATTTATTTTAATTTGGAAACAAGGGAATTGGCAGCATTCGGTTTGAATTGCATTATTATTTTAACATACAGTATAAGATAAATTAGACTCAATTAAAAACATATTTTATCGACAAAATATTTCCGATGTAACTGAACAAATTCTCAGCTGGACAGTTTCTCCGCTGGACATATTAGGAACTGGGCAGAACGAGTGTATGTGTTCTTAAAGGTGAATAAACAAATGAAATTAGGACTGTTCTCTTACACGCTGAACATCCGTATGATTTCGCTAAGCGGAATAAATCTAATTGTATGAATTGGAGATTATTTCAATTAAGAAATTCGTTAAAGTTAAATAGGTGCATTAATAAAAATAAAAATACTATTAATGGTTAAAAAAAATACGAGTGTGCTTATGACCACACGACTGAAGTGAAACTTCTTTCGCTCCATCTGTAGGTATGTAATTATGTATATATATATATATATATATATATATATATATATATATATATATATATATATATATGTGTGTACAATATATACATGTATACACATATACATATATTAATTTTCTATAAATATTTAAATTTATTTCATGGTTTCATTGGTAAATTAATATTTTTGCATAGATCTTCTATTTTTATTGAAAAAAAAAAAATAACTCGTTGTAGACCTTGTAGTACTAAGCTCGCGCCACGGGCGCCTCTGTGCTTATATCCCCCACTTAACTTCCGTTCGCCTTGCCCGATCACTTTTCGTAACGCTTACGTCACGCGTTCGCCAGCTTACTCCGCAAGTCAAGCGTGCGCAAAGAAGTTTCACTTCAAAAAATTAATATTATTTCGCATAAAGAGTTAACGTAATACATGTGCGGTATGCAACCCTGACGCGGGCGGCGGGAGGCAGGGCACGCGGCATGTTGGCGCATCGCTTATAATAATACCGTCAAAATAGTGTTGTCACTTTTTACAAATTACCGAATTTCGGGAAAGTTGGAATTAATTCGCGGGAAAAAAAGATTATTTCAAAATACATTAATATTGTTACTATGATGATTACGTAAAATTTTATATTATATTTCATCAACAATCATGCTATATTTGTGAACTTCTTAAATTCGCCGCATTATTAGAAGCTGTGCTTGTTCGGCCTAAAAATTTGAATGAAATTACACGCCCACGTACGCAAAGATTATGCACACAAGCAAATAATTTTATTCACAGACGCGTATGGAAGAGGCACATTAGTAACTGCTTATGTCGCTACGCGAACTGGCGCGAGCGTCGTGACGAAGTTGAGTTGCGCGGACAGCATTGTAATGTGTGTTAGTAGTTTGCATTAGCCCCAATAGATGGCAGTGTTATCAACAGTCTTTCAGTTTTAAGTTTGTAGTATATAAATTATTTTAATGTAATTATTATATATTTTTTTAGAAAATTATTAGGGTATGCAATGCTTATCTGCTTCTAAGGAGCGCACGCGCCTGCTCGAAAGCAATTTGTACTTTGTGTCCAATTATCGTATTGTGACGATATCTTCAAACTTCTATACTTTCAATTATATCAGAAATGTTCAGCAAAAATATATAAAACAATATAAAGGCCAGAACAGAACGAAATTTATAAATTATTTGTGCTCTTAGGTAATCAATTGTTAACAAATCTTAAAAAGATCCAAAAAATATATATTGCCTTCGGCGAGATGCGAACTCACAACTTCATACTCGACTCAATTGTTAACAAATCTTAAAAAGATCCAAAAAATATACATTATCTTCGGCGAGATGCGAACCCACAACTTTATACACGGCATGTCATGCAATATTTACATGTGCCAACTGCTTCGTTGTATTACAGACGAAATAGGACTATACTTTGCTTTCCGTTCGCCTTGCCCGATCATTTTTGTAATATTTTTCGTAACGCTTTCGCGAGTTTACTCCCCAAGTCAAGCGTGCCTAAAGAAGTTTCACTTCAAAAAGTTAGTACATACCTACCAACTTTCAAAACATCTTTGTGACTCAACCATATAATCAAATTTTCAATAAATTTCGTTCCTAATATATGTTCATATGTCTACCAGTTACACAGCCAAATGGCAAGACTTGGACAGTTTACACACATTAAGAGGCTTTGTCTCCACAAAATGGGATACGTGCGTCCAATTTCTCACTCCAGCAGGTTGCGTCTTAAGTTTGGAAGATATTCCTGAGAAGTTATTGGCACAACTAATACTAAGTACGTAAGTGGTTACCGGTCATAATATTAATGAGGTACCCTTTAGTTCAGGTATGAATGATTGTCGTGTGTTTAACTATGTATAATGTTTATGGAATATAGAGATGCCAATGGCATTGGAGTTTCGCACCCGTTACACTGTAACTACAATAGGGTAGTTGACAAAAAAAATAATAATTTGTCAGTCAGTCAGATTTCCCAAAAAAAACTAGATACGTATTTTTTCTTTTTTTATATAAACAAAAAATGAAGACGATACAGTGCGCTGAAAATTCGTGTGCTAAACTTTTTAGCAACGAGTGACGTCACCAGCCCCCACTCCTGATCTTTAATGCCTTTTATATTTGTCAATTTTTATTGATATGATAAAACAAAATAAAGGTATCCAATATTTTTCCATAATCTGAATGACGGACTAAATAGAATCAATTTTATTTTACCCAGGAAACATCCTTATTCAAAAGTGCCTGTAATTAGATTGTTATTGTTTATCTACTCTTCTTCCAAATCTCGCTGTTTAAATCTTCTGAGCACCGGTTTGTTGAAGGCCTCCAGCACCCTAATTGCATAACACACTATCAATTGCAACAATTTTGAAGGATGTTGCTAATCCATTGCTCTACATGTTCGTCTAATTTGTCTATTAAACAAGGTAAATAACGCAAATAACGCTGTTGAAGTGTCAGAATGGAACCCATTGCTACTGATAGCGTGTTACGCAATTTTTCGAAATTATTTCAAACAAATGCTATCACTTTTCCAAGGTTTATAAGATATTAAACATAGTTCATCTCCTAATTCCTAGTCATCAGTGTTAAAAATAGGGTGGCTTATGAAATATATACAACCGACAGGCTTGAGCATAATAAAATGATGTAACTTCACTTCTGGGGGTTCACCTCTATTCTTCCAAAAGCCAGCGTCCCGTAACTTTTTAAACTACTGTCAGAAATGCGATAATTAACGTAAGTACGGCCAAAGTAATCTGTCAAAACACGCTCTCAGAGATTAGTGGCATAGCTCGGATAGATGAAACCCAACGGCGGACCGCGCTTGTCACTCGGGGTATCAAATTTACATTGCACGCATATTTGCGGCATCTGCAGTGAACCCACTTCGTGAGCAATGTCTGACATCTGGGAACTTGCTGTATCTCGTATCCTTAGTATTTGTGCTTAACATTGTTATTTTGGTAAATGTGTTCGGGAGTGTTTGTGGTTTTAGATGTCATAAGGCAGAGCTGTTGCTGGAAAGGACTTTCTATAATTCGAACAGACTTTGGTTATCTTATTCAAGTGAAACAAAACACCATGCTTATATTAACCGAAGGCGTTGTCTCTATTTTCCCTGATCTATCTAGAGAACGAAGCATAGATCCGCTCCTATTGGTCACCGCGTGATGTTATATAGCCTAAAGCCTTTCTGATTTAATGGGCTATCCAACGCAAAAAGAATTTTTCAAATCAGTGCAGTAGTTCCTAAGATTAACGCGTTCAAACAAACAAACAAACTCTTCAGTTTCATATAGAAGTATAGATATAAAAAAAGATAAGTGACATCCACCAAACCGCACTGGGCCCGCGTGGTAGATTAAGGTGCACCAACGAGAGGACGCCTGTGTCCCAGGAGTGAAATTATAAGCTGATTGTGTGATTGTGTTATGTATGTAATAAAGTAGAAACGTGTCTATTTCGACTTTTTACCAACTTGTTGTATCTCATGACCCGTAATAGGGTTACAGATGAAACATATTGTGTATTTTCTGTTCCCGCTGCTGGAACACAGGTCAGCCCCCTAATCGGCGAACACATATTTGTCAAATGATTGCGACTAGTTGGCATCAGTTGGAATCGTTCGAACCGCCCATTGGTCCGTTCGGTCTAAACGATCCCAAATAGTCGCAATCATTTGACAAAAATGTGTTCTCCAATTAGGGGGCTGCTCTCAGTGAAAGGGAGTAAGCCGTAATCTACCATTCTTGCTTGAGGTGTTCCGAGGAGTCGTTGCGTCAGTGAGGTGCTTCGAATTCTATCTTGTCTCTTTGGTAAACTACAATGCGGAACTTTTATGAATCGGTGAGGGATCAACATCATAATAAATCTTACATCATCATAACACAGCGTCGACATAAACTTAAATATTCTAGGTACTCAGATAATTATCATTAGAGGTCGGATATTCCGGCCAGTAAACGCCTCAACTTGATTTGATTCAAGAAATATAACCTTTCAGTACACGTAGTTAATATGGCGGTATCTAAACATATCACCAGATGATGTATGAAAAGGTATTTTGTCATTTTTGAAGGAAAAAATTATGTATTAGTATATAAATAATTATACAAAAACTGAAATATTTTACACAATTATTGGTTAAAAGGCAAATCCATATTATTCTTTCGTCGGTATTTTGTTCAACTTTAGGTATATAAACGTCGTAATTTCCGATCTCTAATTATCAGGCACAATTTATTCAGAATACCCTTAAACACTCTGCTAATTTTGACATTGACCCCGAAGTCGGATCGGGTAACAATTTTCCACGACATTCTCCTTAATCTTCCAAATTGAAATACAGGAGACGTAAATTAATTACTTAATTAGCGAATGTTTATTCAATTAGACGCTGTGACTTATGTACAACAATAACATACTTACATGATAAACAAGCGCTTACACGCGAGCCTCACAAGGGAAGGCAATGTTAATGGAGATGCTGATTTGCATAAACACGTTTGCTGCGATTTTGACACTCTCACTATGCTTGACATTTGAAATCTTGACATGAATATTGCTTGGCATTCCGGACGAATTACCATCACGTCTTTACATATAGGTAAGTAACGACTGCCTTGTTCTACCGTTTAAGCATTAATAAATTACATCGTGTTTGAGTATTCACACGTCTGATATTTCTCTGTGCCAGTAGAAATGTTAAAATATAATCTTCGAAAATATGTTACTCCTTCTCTTTTAATAATAGATTGTCCTAATATTTCTAGGTTAAACACAGTAATTATATTGATAAACTAAAATAAAGAAAGCCATAAATTATTCAAATAACGTGCCGCTACTATAATTTGAAGTAAGAATGCGTCACAGCGTCTAATTGAACTGTAAATAAATAACAAATTAAAAGCACCTACAAACGAAAGTAATATTCGCTGGGCGACTTCATTAGAAAAGTTTGTTACCCTCAAAGCCCACCGGTATTAATAAAGTTTTGTACCAAGTCGTCCGTTGGAAAAGAAACGTGTTAATTATCTGTTCCGAATACGGGCCTGGCCATCTGTCACGTGGTCGTAACCCTACGGGACTAGAAGTGCGCCATGTTATTGGAAGTTCGAATCTGTGATCTTGTAATTATTGTGTTAACTGTAATTCGTTTCCATATTTAGTTAGAGCGACTGTAATTAGTGATGCTGTTAGTTGTCATGTTAACACAAGGATTATTAGTGGTCGTCTAACGTGTAATTGTTGTGTTAATTCGGCATTTTGAACTGTTTGAAATAGGTAAGGTTAGAAATGTGACCAACCGCGGCAGCGGCCGAGAAACGCTACGTCGAAGTTTTTCGCAAATTTTATTTCACCATTTTTTAATTATCTGGGTCCTGTCCGATCCGTGAAGGTATTGTTAGGTATGGATAACAGATTCTACTAATGGTTACAAAACCAGGCTAAAATAAAAAAAAAAAAAAAAAAAAAAACATAAAAAATATAAAATATTATTTCGCAAAAGGAGGTAACTTAATTAATACATGTGAAGTTATATGTACTTCCTAAGTATATCTTGGACACCAATGACTGAAGGTGAAGGAAAACATCTTGAGGAAACCAGGACTTTAAGTCTGAAATCAGCAACCCGCGTTGAGCAAACGTGGTGATTACCCTCAATCCTTCTCTTTATGGGAGGAGACCTGTGCCTAGCAGTGGGACGATAAAAAGGTTGATGATGAAGGCAATACATGCGCGGGCGAAGGGGGCAGAGCACGGGACACGCGGTCGCATCGCTCATAATAATACCGTCGAAAATGGTGTTGTCACTCATTAAAAAAATACCAAATTTTGGGGAAGCTGGAATTAATTTGCGGAAAAAAAGATTATTTCATAATTCATTAGTATTGTTACTGTGATGATTACGTAAAATTTCATATTTTATTTGGTCATGTGTTTACCTAACCTTTATTGTCCTTATGGATCGGACGGGGTTTTCTTTACATATTGTATAAATATCGATTTTTAGAATATCTGAGACTTTAATTTCGATATTTAGGTACTTTGAAGTCACCTCTATAGATAAGTATGATACAAATCTATTTTAGATATATTGAACGTAGGATATCCAACTATTCGAGAATATATTGTACGAACTTTTTGATTATATATTTGGTTGTATTTTTTTATGTTTGGTCCCTCAGAGCTATCGACTGGGTGAACTGATTTTGATGACCCGTTCACCTGGTGGTGAATGGTGCTTCGGTTTTGGTCCAGTTCGTACAATGGCATCCACAAGAAAACCCTATTAGTAATAAAGGTGAACTGCAGCTGGTGTACCGTATACTTTTTTTTTATTAAGGCAACTACCACTTTTTGAGGCAACTGAGGCATTTATTTTTATGTAATTGTATTATTTTTAAAACACCGCATTAATTAATAATATCAATAAAAATATTGTTTTTAGATATTGCCATATAAAAATAAGACAATTAATATTGAAATGATTATTAAATTACGCAGAAATGGAAATAGCATTAAATGCACTTAAACATTTCTATAATAATACCTAAGGATACATAATTGAAGCATAAAATCATATTAAACTACAACTTAATAATCATTTCTTTTCTTTTTTCATTTGGCAATTATATATTAACAGGAAAAAACTAAATCAACTTCATATCTGTCATTTTTGTTGATGTTTTAGAATTTAGATTAATGTTTGACTACATCGGAGCAATTTAGCGAATTATTTGGCGGTGTTTACGTTGAGCTGAGCAGCTGCACCTTCGTATTCTATCGTTAATGAAGAAAAAGAAGCTTTGTTAACTGAGCTGTGAGTGTAGAATCACTCACAAGCGAACGTTGCAATTAACGTATTGCAAATGATGAGTTTGCATTGTTATTTTGTTAATTGCAACGTTCGCTTGTCCTGAATAAGAAAGAAAACTTTATCCGATGAGAATGACGATCTCGTCAATACTATTCGATTAGGTAACTGGATTACAAATAACATTCTGCTTAAAATATGAGTCAGCCAGTGATGAACTCTGCGCTTTTTGACATATTGAAAAGGGATATACAACGTGTAACATAAAGGGTATATACATACCAAGGGCATGGCATCTTTACATGATATCAAATGATATCGGAAGGTTTTCAACTCAAAATAAAATACTCATAAAATTTATACAAAATTTTCGGTTCCTTGTGTTTCTTAAATTCAAATCATAACAAACGTGCATCACACTACATACGTTAATAACTACTCGTTACACGTCACATTACTTTTCAAAATCACGATAAATTTCTTCAAAAATTCTGTGCGCCTAGTATGGCCTATCACAGGCGGTGCTTTTTCTCGTAACTTCCTAACGTAAAGAGATAGGATTAAAAAACCCTTCCAATATCGATTGATATCATGTAAAGATGCCATGCCCTTGGTATGTATATACCCTTTATGTTACACGTTGTATAATACTTAAACTGCACCATACCATATGCATGTTTGCTAAACTAACCTCGATACTATTCGTAACACTAATGTTTGTACAACATTTAAATTGTTATTTACATGAACCATACCTACTTGCTTTCCATAAGAGTGTTAGAATAAAATATATTACTCTAATAGGATACGACTAAAAAGAGATGAAAGTGTATAATATTATGAAGAATTAAGCGATTTGGAGTACTGAGCAGTACTCTAAATCTGAGTACTGTTCAGAGTACTGTTCGGAATACTGTCCGGTACTCCAAATCACTATTGAGGCGTACTGTTCGGTACACCAAATCGCTTAATTATTTCCAGATAACACCGCCTGCCCATGTTTGCCATGCATTCTGGCAGCAAGCTACTCATTTACGTTCATCTGATAATATGACAAGAAGACAAGTTGGTCATCAATGTTTGTGTTGCTAATGGTATTTAGGTTATGCCTTGTCCTGCCCTCTTAGATAAACTGATATTAAAGATAAGTACTTACAAACACAAACTATAATTTTATTTAACTACACTTAAAAACCCATCAGAACTACATCTAACCACTCACTACACACACTCTGATTGAGTGTGTGTAGTAAGTGGTTGGATCTACTACATTGTAAATACAAACTAAAAGATAGCTACTTACTTACTCGGTGGTAGGCCATGACATACATAGGTTGCCGGCAGAAGTTACCAGACAAAGCCAGTTAGACAAAGTCTTGCCGCCAAGCGATTCGTCGTGTTTCGGCATGCTGTCTGGTGAAGCCTTGCGGTGGACAGATCTGAGCCTTTTTGTTAGGATGTGCGCCGGTTACGATGCGCCAAATGTTATAGTGTCGGGAGTTTGGTCGTTTAACATCACATCACCCTTCCTTTTTTTTTTCTTTTTGAAGTGAAACTTCTTTAGGCACGCTTGACTTGGGGAGTAAACTGGCGAAAGCGTTACGAAAAATGTTACGAAAAATGATCGGGCAAGGCGAACGAAAGCAAAGTATAGTCCTATTTCGTCTGTACTACAACCAAGGAGTTGGCTCATGTAAATATTGCATGACATGTCGAGTATCAAGTTGTGAGTTCGCATCTCGCCGAAGGCAATATATATTTTTTGGATCTTTTTAAGATTTGTTAACAATTGAGTCGAGTATGAAGTTGTGAGTTCGCATCTCGCCGAAGGCAATATATATTTTTTGGATCTTTTTAAGATTTGTTAACAATTGATTACCTAAGAGCACAAATAATTTATAAATTTCGTTCTGTTCTGGCTTTTATATTGTTTTATATATTTTTGCTGAACATTTCTGATATAATTGAAAGTATAGAATTATTTTATTATTATATTACTTATTTTATTATTATATACTTATTTTTGAGGTCGGATAAAAACAAAGCAAAAAACTATGAACTTAACAATCCAAGAAACTGAATAAAAATAACAAATATAACAAGAAATTAATAAATTATTGGAAACACTTCTCGTATTGATGTAAGAAAATGATCTACAGTAAAGATGGCGATGACAAAACGTCACATTTTAATGTAAATTATTCGCAGTAGGTACCTGTAGTACGTAATTTAATAGTATTAAATGCATTCCAAATAATTAAAAGTATAAAAATAATTTAAGACATTTATGATACTAGAGCTCAAATAATTATGAAAGGATCACAAAGTTCTGCAGACATTGTCCTAAAATATCATATACAATGTACTCAGTATTTATTTTCGTAATTATTTTAATAAAATACATATATTCGCTTCATCAATCCTTTGAAGTGACCTTTAAAGTAACGTTTTTTTTATGGACTGTTTTCCTTTTAACGTACGGCACCCTGAAGACGGTAAATAAGTATGTTGATAACTTTTAAGTTCTAACTGCTAAAAATTTAAGATTTTTTAAAAGAGCATCTCTACCATATAAACTACCAAATTAAACAAAAAAATATTAGTGAACACGGAAATTGATTAGCGGTACAAAATCCTCATACAAGTCAAATAAAATCAAAATTGTTTATTTCAAATTACCCATCCGTTGGTGCTTTTGAATAATCAATGTCGATCAGTCCAAGAAAAGTGAAGCTAAATTGCAAGTTCCAAAGCGTAGATCTCTATGAACAAGAACGTGCAAGAAACTCTATGGACACTCTTTTAAAATGTCAGGCTTGGCATTGTCCTTTGCATTAAATAGGTAGGTAAGTGCGCGAAAAATTAACGAATGACTAATATCACGCCAACTAATTTGGATTAACAGTTTTTTATTTATTTAATAGGCTAAACTTACAGTTTAGTCCCATACAAATTTTATAAAAATCAGTTCAGTAGTTTGGCTTTTTAAACCAAAACTACGGGTTTGCGTCGTTTACTTTTCACAAATATGTTGAAGTTAGCTACAAGTAGACGTAGAGAATCTACTTTTTACATCTAAAAAGTTTAATATAAAATATTTTACAACAAAAAGAACAGACTTCCAAAAAAAACCTAATTTCGGATGTCAAGAAAAATTCTTTTACCGTCACTTTGTAGTGTTTGTTTTTGGACGTCAGTTGTTTTCTTTTTGAAGTGAAACTTCTTTAGGCACGCTTGACTTGGGGAGTAAGCTGGCGAAAGCGTTACGAAAAATGATCGGGCAAGGCGAACGGAAGTTAAGTGGGGGATATAAGCACAGAGGCACCCGTGGCGCGAGCTTGGTACTACAAGGTCTACGAGTTTTTTTTTTTTTTTTTTTTCAATAAAAATAGAAGATCTATGCAATTTTTTTTTTTTTTTTATTTTGAGACACGGATACACTTATGTATTTATTTAGTCCCTCCTGTATCCCCCCTCCCTTACTCCCCCCCTCACCCCTTAATAGTCCCACGAAACTACCCCCCGACGCCCCTCATTGTTTACCTCACCCCCCCGTGGATTATCTCGGGAACCAGAGGTCGTGGACTACCCGAGTTTGGGGTCCCTTGAGATTCAGGAGGAAGAGCCCGACCTTTTGGCCCAGAGGGAATCCACTTTTTTTTTTTCAATAAAAATAGGAGGTCTATGCAAAAATATTAATTTACCAATGAAACCATGAAATAAATTTAAATATTTATAGAAAATTAATATATGTATATGTGTATACATGTATATATTGTACACACACATATATATATACATACAGATGGTGCGAAAGAAGTTTCACTTTAGTCGTGTGGTCATAAGCACACTCGTTTTTTTTATTTTTCTGTTTCTAGGTTTCTTCGTTGGCAGTTTATGCTTAGGTATTATAATGTACGACATGAGTTTTGGCGGGAAAGTCAAGCTGAGTGTCACGCTCGTTTTTCATTGGACTTTTAAAATTATTTATAGTGTTGTTTACTAAATAAAAGTGCGTGATTTATGTAGTAAAATGTGCATTTAGTAAATAGTTCATAAAGAACAGTGAAATATCGCAGCATAGTGGCCACATTATGATTTTGCCCCAAACCTCAATAGTAAGACGGGTCACGCGGCCGTCTTTTTCGACATGAATAATTCATAATTACGTGACATTGGCTAAATACACAATACGTGCGAAGTCAAAAAAAAATAAAAAATAATAATAATAATGTACGACATTAAAATATGTAGATAAATAAAGAATAACTATTAAGCTATGTGTAGGATGTAGTAAAATGATACAATTATATTGTGTTTCATTATTTTAATAACTGTCTCTAAGAGCTTCAAGTGAATATGTACTTCTGCTAGGGCCACGTGTTGTTTAAAAGAGATACCGTGGCCACGGTGAGTAACACATGTGGGTTTTAGTCAGTAAAAGTCTGACATGCGCTTGCGCCCCGCTCAGAGAGGGAGAGGGTCATTTGATGACTTTAATTGACACATATTATTACTTTACACAAATTTGTTTCTATGGAATTCTGAACTTACAAATTGTATACGAAATGTTGTATAACCGGTACCATCTCACTTGGGGAAATATCATGCTAGCTTTCCAATTCATGTGGTATCGCAGGCAGACAAACTATTCGCAGGCAGACAAAGCTACAAATCACATATTCGGTAACCTGCGACTTTATAGTAAAAATCAAAAGTCATTTATTTAAAATTAGGCTGAGAATCAGCACTTTTTGAACGTCAATATTACATAAGACAGTCCCCCAAAACGCCCACCCATCGACACTTCCCAGTGCTTTCGCTAGGAAGAAACTCCCCAGCAGCACAGCTGTCTGTTCATTAAAAAAAAACACATGACTTTATACAATACTATGTATAGTGATGAACACAAGAAAATATAACAACAATGAAATTATTGAAAATATGCCAGCTACCACGCCAAAATACCAGCAAAGCAAATAATATATATATATTTAAATGAAAATGTAAATAAATAAAAACTTATTACTTCAATAAAAGCCCCAGGCATAAAGGGCGTGACAGCTTACATATTTATGTATTTTTTTAAAAAGTGAATTATATGAACTCGTATAACGTGTCAGTAAGCTAATTCTGGAGAAAGAACACAAACATAAACTCAGGACAATCTGAGTTAATCAGAGCGACCAGCTATTCTTATCATTTAAATAATCATTTACGGAATAATATGCCTTTGAATAAAGCTTTGATTTGATTTGTGCTTTAAATGCATTGTAAGGCAAGTCTAGCAAATCAGGGGATATCTTGTTATATAAATAAATAAATAATAAATAAATAAATATATACGGACAAATCACACAGATTGAGCTAGCCCCAAAGTAAGTTCGAGACTTGTGTTATGGGATACTAACTCAACAATACTATATTTTATAATAGATACATATATAGATAAACATCCAAGACCCAGGCCAATCAGGAAAAGATCGTTTTCCATCACGACCTGGCCGGGGATCGAACCCGGGACCTCCACGTCGCAGGCAGGCCTGTTGACCGCTGCGCCACGGAGACCGACAGATATATAAAGTTATACCAAGCCCAACAAAAGAGTTATGAACCTTTTGAAGTCGGTGAAAAGGCCTCGCAGTTTGTCCTTGTTTCTGGTGTTAATATTATGAATATCACAGTTTTTGGTGTACACGTCAATATTTTGCCTAACATATATGTAAGATGTTGGTTAAGCTGAATTGCGAAGCAAGCGTGAGAATACCAATATCTTTAAAGAAATCTCTCAGAGAAAATCTGACACGCTCTATTTTGGATTAAAAATATATATTTTTATGTCACCGGCTTTACCCCACAGTAGAATACCGTAGGACATAACGCTGTGGAAATAACTAAAATAAAAGAAACGAGCTGTATCGACGTCAGTATATTGTCTTACTTTCCTGGCGGCGTAGGCGGCCGAACTGAACCTTCCTGCTAGGGTTGATATGTGTGGTCCCCACTGAAGTTTGGCATCTACTGTTATTCCCAGAAAAACTGCCGAGCCCACAGTATCAAGCACCTCTTTGTCTAAGACAATGTTGGGTCCTAGATTTCTAACGTTAGGCAAGGCGAACTTTACACATTTCGTTTTCTTGGTATTAAGAATTAAACATGTAGTGATAGTACGATAATTATACCGTGCCATAATAAAAGTACATATGAAACGGACATAAAAAAATACATGAATTGAAGCGGTAAAGTGGCTGGATAGTAATAAATTAAAAATTAATGTAAATAAAACTTTAATTATGCACTTTAGCCAACGATCATCATTATTCTTTAGTCTTGATACCAAATATATTAATAATAAAATACTGACAGCCAATAGTACAAAATTTTTAGGCCTAACAATTGACAGGAACTTAAATTGGAAAGCGCACATTGGGACTCTAGCAAAAATAATATGCAGTAGTGCATATGCGTTATATAAATTATCACGTACTCTAAATATAGAAGCTATATTAACGGAATAATATGGTTTGGTTGAATCTGTCATTAGATATGGTGTTATCTTCTGGGGTAACTCAACTGATAAAGATATTATCTTTAAAAGACAAAAGTTCTGCTTGAGATCCACGTTTAATCTCAAAACTACTGATAGCTGTAAAAAATATTTCATTGAATATCATATTTTAACATGGCATCACTCTACATATTAGAAATAGTAATGTTTGTAAAACTAAATCCACATTTGTTTCCTCGCATGACAGAAAATATTCCTAGAAATAGACGTGATGACAGCAAATTATGTTTACACCCCTCAAAGACTGCACTTATGCACAAGAGTGTCTTTTGTATGGCACCAATAATCTATAACAAATTACCCAAAAGTTGGAAAGAGCAAACAGTGTCTAAACTCAAAGATACAATGAAAAAGTTTTTAGCACAAAAAGCATTTTTTTTTTTAATAATTATGAACTAGCGCTTGACCGCAATCCCGCCTGATGCGGATAAAGCGCGCTAGTTTATTAAGAACCTATTCACTAAGAAAAACTGAGCGAATAGGAAGGAAGACGGCAGTTGAGCGAGGTGATGCAATGTTAAACCCAACAACACGACCAACGATGCTGCGCTAAAGGGAGATTGATTGACATATTACATCATTAATGATTTTTTAAATGATTCATTAATTATTGTGAATAAAAAAGTATAACTAACATTGTAGTAATTGTGGTCCTGTAGTAGTGGGGAACTTAAAATACCTATATTATAAATTTTATTAAAATTTTAATTCTTTTAATATTGTTGTAAATCTTAATTGTGATAATTATAATATAAAATATTGATATGGTATTGTATATATACATGCTAAAAAAATAATATTTTTTTGTTAAATATTCTAGTAATTGTGTAATTAATGTAAATATTTGAATTTCATTTTATTAAATTGTTTGAGTTGCGATCGATATTTATTATATAAACATAAAATTTATTATAAGTCATCCATTCTATTATAATAATTATGTATGTACCTAAAATATTTGCACGCCATGAGAAATGGCAGACATGTCGTGAGCCACTCTTTCTCAAGATCCTACGTGCATGAGTTTTTTTTTATTTTTTTATTCTGTTTGTATACACATGTTTGGGCAAATAAAATTTCTTATTCTTAAGAACTAGGTTATTTGACGTAAACCAATCCGTAACTGTTGAGAGTGCACTGTTTACTTCGTCAAAATCATGTCTATTCCTGTCTACTTCAAAAATTAGAGAGGTATCATCTGCAAACAGCACAACGTCATAGATGTCCTTTAAATAGAATGGTAAATCATTAATATATACTAAAAACAAGAATGGACCCAGTATTGAGCCTTGCGGTACACCTAACTGAACTGGTAGTCCGGAAGATTTCACACCGTAAATATCTACACACTGTAATCTATTATGTAAATTAGAACCTATCTCGTTGAGATTTTCATTTTCGACACAGCATTGGCGGAGTTTACGCAAAAGTATGTCATGGTGCACGCAATCAAAGGCTTTGGAGAGATCACAAAAATTCCAATAGCATCTCTCTCATGCGTTAAATATGTGTTTCAGTAGAGCAACACCCGCATCCATAGTCGAACGACACTTTGTGAAACCATATTGTTCACTATGTAGGAGACTATTCGAATTAAAATGTTTTAGCAACTGCTTAAGTATTAATTTTTCAAATATTTTTCTGAATGCAGGTAAGATAGAAATGGGTCTGAAGTAGCCAACATCGGTTTTATTACCTGATTTAACTTTACTTTTCTTCATTAAATCAAGAAAAATCCCTAAGTCAATACATTTATTAAAATTAACAGCTAGATAGGGGGCTACGATGTCTATTATATTACTTAATACTTTAATGGAAATTCCCCAGTAATCACCGGTGTTTTTGGACTTAAGTGTTTAAAAATATTAACCAGATCACGCGGGGATACGTGTTCAAAGTTAAACAGACGACTACACTTAGATACACTACTATGCAAAAAATTCTCAGCTTTAGATGGGGATGAATTGAAGGAGCGAGTATAGTACTTTTTAATTTAGTTTAATCATGTTCTATACATAAAATATGGAAACAAAATCTTTCCCATAGGAAAGAATTTGTTTCCATATTTTATGTATTTTGTTTGTTTTGGTGTTTTTACCTATTGTGCTAAGAGTCCTTATGAGAACAATTTATGGGATCGTTTAAAAAAAATAAGCATTGGACATGGACTGCTGTTCAGCGTGTGTCTGTTACACATTGTATTATCTATTCGTCGTAAATTGAAACAGAACAAGTCCTGCTTCATCCTAAGTGCTTTCAAAACGGCGAAGGAAAACATTGTGAAGAAACCGTCGCGTCCTAGAATAAAAAATTCTAAGACATACGACATTAATCAACCCACACTGAACTCGTTTGGTATATTTCAGCCCACTCCCTGCCTCCAAGAGGAGGTTGTGTCCCAGCTGTAGGAACACTAATGGCAGATTATTCTATTCTCTGCTAATCCATTCTATAAAAACTTAGGTAAAGTGAGGTTTCATTCCACGTCTTAGGTTACTTTATAAGAGACTAGCTTTCCGCCCGCGGCTCTATATCGGTTATATCGCGCTTTTTAGATTCCTCATTTTCGGGGATTAATTATCGTATCATTTAGCTTCTAAGTTTACGTGTGCATATTCGTTTGCAATATACACTTCTCATCAGAAAAATCGAAACACTTCCCTTTTTATGGTTTATATCCTAATTTTACACAAAACAGTATTTATTCCATGAAAACAAAAACACATCATGTATACCTACCTGGCAGTTTGGCCATTAAAAAGGTAAGCGAAAATTTTAAATTCAAAATTAGAACTTCATTTGTTTATCTACAAACGTAATGTATCATTGTTTTAAAACAAATGTGTGTTTAGAGTTAGAGTACATTTCACCTTTATAAACTAAACTTTTGCGTTTATCTTGAAAGTTTTTGTTCTTTTTTTGCTTGCTGCGCCTTCGGCACATCTGTAATAGTATTTATTTTTTGTAAAATATGGACACGTCACCGGCAGAGGCCGCCCAAGTGTTTTTATTACTGGATTCTGGACTTAGTCAGCGTGTTGTCGCTGAAAGATTACATCTAAGCCTGTCATCTGTTCATAGAGTCTACAAACGCTATCAGGAGACCAGTTTGTTCACGCGCCATTCAGGATCTGGCAGGAATCGCGTTACTTCGGAGCGAGATGATCGATTTATTGAAAACAACTTCTTTACGAAATCGATGCCTTAACGCTTTTCAACTACAGCAGCAGCTTCATGTTGTACGTGGTGTGACTGTAAGTGACTCTACAATTAGAAGAAGGTTGAAGGAACGTGGATTCGTACCGCACAAACCAGCAAACGGGCCGAAATTAACTGCAGACCATCGGAGAGCACGGCTTAGCTTTGCACGTGAACACCTAAATTGGTCATACGTCCAAAGGAGCAAAGTGCTCTTTTCTGATGAGTGTAAAATTATGCTATATATGGTAACAACGGAAGGAACCAAGTCTATAGAAGAGATGAGAGATGCTTTGCATAATGCTCTATTGAAGAAAAGGTCTGATACGGTGGCGGTTCGTGAATGGTTTGGGGAGGAATCAGCGTCGAAAGTAAGACAGAGCTAGTGTTCGTCTCTGGGCCACGTCTGCCTGCACTAAACTGTCACCGGTACGTCGAATAGTGTGACACATTTTATTGGCAATGACTTCATATTCATGCAGGACAATGCTAGGGCTCACACCGCGGGCGTCGTACGAGATTATCTTGCCGAAATTGGTATCCCCATTATGGAATGGCCAGCAAGAAGCCCGGACATGAATCCCATCGAACATTTATGGGATGAGTTACAGACACGTGTTCGTGCTAGAAATCCGGCCTCGGAATCACTCAGCCAGCTGCAGCATGCGATCCATAAAATGCCTCAACATCTGATTGTCACTCTCATCCGATACATGAAAAACCGCATGGAAGCAGTCATAAGAACTCGGGGAGGAAATACCAGTTACTAAATAAACTTTTACTAGCTTTTTTTTTCATTTACATATATTGCTTAATTCATGTCCTTCATACTTCATACAGGGAAAAAATTACCTACTCGTTACCAAATACGAATCTTATGAACATTTTATTTGAATTTAGAATATTAACATTAGGATTTTAAAACCTCTTTTTATTCACTATTAAACGACGTAACTATATATATAAAAATCAATGCCACTTTCTTTGTAATTTTATAACTCAAGAACAGACTTACCTTTTTTTTTTGTTCCGGGGTGGAAAATCCTCAATGGATGCCGCCGCCCTGGGGTGGGCGACGGTGTCTGTCAGACTCCTACTGACTAAAAACCACCCCGATGTCTCTCCGGTCACGTACGCACGGAGCCGCGGGAGTCACTGATTCTGCCGCGGCCCCACACTCTCGTGCCGGCCCGGTCTGTCCGGGCCTCGCCTCCTGCACGGGGTAGTGAGGTGTTAAACTACCCCGTGCATCGCCTCTGAGGCGTGCGCGGACACTCGCGCGCGCCTCCGCCTCGGGGTCCAACGAATAGGGGACGAGGACTTCCCCATGTCCCTCGCCCCTGGACCCATTCATGGGGGCCGGAAGAGGGCGTTATCCAAAGAACGGACTTACCTAACCAAACTAAATATTATAGCTTTGTTTTGACTAATTAGTAGATGGTTTATGTGAAGTTTGAACAAAATTGGTCAAGCGGCTCTTCATTTATCACATTTTTTGTAACAATTTTTTTCAATGAACGGTGGATCATCATCTCATCTATATATATAAAATTCAATGCCACTTTCTTTGTAATTTTATAATCCACCAAAACTGTGTAATGTCACGAGATTGGCAGTGAAAAAATGATTGCCAAATTTAATTGAAGCTACGATCTTAACTGGTAAATCAAAAGGAGAAGTTTGTTTGGTACCCCCAGTCCCCAGTCGTTTGTTTATACATGCTAGAAATGGAAAAAGAAAGAATATGGTTTATCTAAATGTTTTGGATTAAGTTTTGAAATTGCTATCAATTAAAAAAAATGTATATAAATAAATAATTTTGATGATCCAATAAATTTGTTTTTATTATTACACTTTATACGTAGCGAAGCACGTATCGGGCCGCTAGTGACATATATTTCTAAATATGTATATCTTTCTGATAATCCTTACATATCATAAACCCGTAAGCCGTTTCGATTTTTTTTATGAGAAGTGCATTATATTGTTTTAAACGACACACAGTCCATTTATCACCGAACTGGTATGAAGCTTACAATATTTTTATTTTTCCTCGAGAATATCAAATTTTACGGGATAAAAAGTACTAAATTTACGTTTTCAAAATTTCACAGCAATCGGTTTAGTAGTTACGGCGTGAAAGCGAAACAAACAAACTCACTTTCCGATTTTAACTATTATTAAGGATACTTTTCACTATTGATATCTCATTTCAAGGTTACTTCATTCAGGTTTTTAAGGTGAGATATTCACAAAACACCGCAGCTGTTCTAAAACCAACATCATATGAAATAAACTACAAAATTTGTCATGTCTACAAAGCTACCTTGAACCGTTTCATAATCATCAACCCTTTTATTTATCGTCCCACTGCTGGGCACAGGTCTCCTCTCATACAGACAAGGATTGAGCGTAATCACCACGCTTGCTCAATGCGGGTTGGCGATTTCAGACTTAAAGTACAGGTTTCCTTAAGAAGTTTTCCTTCACCTTGAGTCATTGGTGTCCAAGATATACATAGAAAGTACATACAACTTCAGAAAAAATACATTGGTACTTGCCTAACCTGGAATCGAACGCGCGCACTCATACTTGAGAGGCTGGTATTTTAACCACTAGGCCACCACGACTTACCGTTTACTTAAAATTAAATCACAATTTAATCTTCAACGTTACTTATGTAAAATTTAACACACGATTAATCAATTGATTGTTACGTAATATACTATGCCGCTGAAAATTTAAATAAGAGAGGTGTTAAATGACAACAGTACGACATACGCAGGTGATAAATCTCATTGTTAATGCCTCCGAGCCAAAAATGAAGCAATTTGTTTTCGTAACAAGAGGAGATGAAAAACATTATTTAGCTGAAAGTTTATTAAGTTAGTAAGGTATAAAGCGAAGCGTACTTCTCGGATTTTCGAAGGTGTGCATCTTAGAGCTATGTCAACCCAGTTTTTAAAGGAAATAAATAAATAAATACGGACAAATCACAGCAGAATGAAATTGTGATCGTTTCTTTTGAACAATACCTACCATTAAAAATGGATTTGAATACATTTCTTTTTCTTTGTCAATACTGTTCCACTTCTGGGCAAAGAAAAAGAAGTTCCTAGAAGGTTTTTGGGGAGGCAAAAACCTTCTAGGAACTCTTTTTCCCTCGCCACGTGGTACCAGCCCTCGCGATACGAGTCCAGTTATTCAGGTATAGTTAGTTACGTCTTCTCGCCATTTCTTTCTGTGTCGGCCTCGGCGGCACCGTCCATCTTCGAGCACATATTTTGTGAAAGCTTATTAAGACTTTGAAAACATTTCACCTTAATAAAACATGCTTAAAATATGTTAACACCATTTATTTTGCATCTACATTCAAGGAATAAATATGTTAAGCACCTGAGTGTAAATTTTGACATGAAAGTAGATTATATTATTTTACTTTACGATTAAAAGTGCATTCTTCTAAAACGTTTGTTACGTCAATTCATATAGAAAAAATCACTATTTTTAACAATCAATTGTAACAATTTCTGATAACCAAAAACTACAATACTATTGACGAATATTTTAGCGATAAATTTCAACAACAATAAAAACCTTTTTACATTCCAGCACCTATATTCAATTTTTAACCGTTTTCAAAAGGAGCAGTTTCTCAGTTCAACGGGTTTTTTTTAATTCTATAACCTAGAACTTTCGATTGATTGAATGGATTTTGATGAGTCTTTTTTAATTGAAAGCTGGTGCTTCCCATGTGGTCCCATTTAATTGGTCCAGTTCTGGCAATGGTATCGATGAGAAAACCGCATAAGTCCTAAACATGTAGGTGGCGATTAATTAATTTTCTGAAGAGCATTCTTTTCTAATCAAATAATATAAATTGTGCATTACATAATGTAAAAATATAAAATTTAGAGCCAAATTTATATAGTAGGCTTACATGTCCTCCGTGGCGCAGTGGTCAAAACGCCTGCCTGCGACGTGGAGGTCCCGGATTCGATCCCCGGACAGCTCATGATGGAAAACGATATTTTCCTGATTGGTCTGGGTCTTGGATGCTTATCTATACATGTATCTATTATAAATATAGTATCGTTGAACTAGTATCCCATAACACAAGTCTCGAACTTACTTTGGGGCTACCTCAATCTGTGGGATTTGTCAGTATAAATTTAGTTATTTTTGTATATTTATAAATAACATAAAAACATAAGATACTATTATTTTATAATAATATTAATTTATTATCATATTCATTTCTATATTTTAATAAGAACGATATTTCAACATACCAATTGTTACGTACACATTATGGAATGTATAAATTATTGTATATCAATATTTTTAATGACATTAGCTGTTGCAAATGGTGAAATACTCTCGCTAGTTATATGAAAAAAGATTTTATAATTGTCTAATTTTATCGCTCTTTGGCCGCCTGTATATAACGCTTATATCAATTCGCTGGAACTCCGTATGAATTTCAGTCCTATACCTACAAGTATACCTACATACAATAAATTTGTTCAACAGTAAATACTATAAAATATTGGAAAACAACGAAAGCATGTAAAATCAGCTTTAACGAATTAAAATATAAGTCTCTTCAATATTTTCTATGACAATCTTTAGGACAGATGTCTAGCGCAACATCTCTCCCGAGACAAATGCCTGCCGGTATGGCATTGCAAACAACGGGAAATTACAACCCTGCCGTTTCTATTACAATAGACGTCAAACGAATTGATTCAATCAACTGAACTCGTGGACCATTTGCAGAAACAGATTTGTTATTTACTATTGTCTTTTAGCAATGAATCAAATCTATCAACACTTCCTTAATTCAACGCAAATCTTTATGTGGAATTAAGGGAGGAATTGTCGATTGATTGGTATTTTGGCAGTGTCCAAGATTTGGCTAACTTATATTTTAAGGTCATTATTGGTTATGGCCAGGATAAACTATTACATAGTCACTCTTTTCCTACACGCTTAGTGTCTAAGCGTCGGAAAACAAGATGGACACCTACTGGTGCTTATCATTGCCATAGTCCATCCTTAACACTGTATATATCAACATACTGGCGCTATTCTGTTGTTCACAAACTAAACTAATTTTAAGCTATGTGCATTTTTTCTTTTTATTTCGTTAAGAAAAGGACGGAAGATAAAATGTCAGTTTAGACCTGTCAAATTAGTGCGCTCCTCTCGTAAACTGGCGTATGTTTAGTCGCCATGTTTGTAATCGCGGCTAAAATGTCTATGGAGTATCTTAATTTGACAGGATTAAATTAAAATGTTATCTTCTATCCTTTTCTTAACGAAATGAAAAGAAAAAGATGCACATAACTTACAATTAGTTTAGTTTGAGAACTACAGAATCGGCGCCACTATCTATATCAGAAACTACATTATTTTAGACACATAACACATACTACACAATAACAATACACTACCTACACTACCAACAACATAAGAATTAGCCGCAGCTACCGGTAATTTTTTGTACTAACCTTCCAGGGCAAAAGAAATTGTAGTAATTTAGTTAAGCGTAACGGTGGCTCAGGTGAGCTGAACATTTGGACCAGCCGGTGCACTGATGACTGTAATCAAAGAAAACACGCTAATTAAGTTTGCTACTCCCGAAATATTTCTTATGGCACCCTTGCGTAATACCTTTGCCTTTTTACGAGAAAAACCGAATTAGCAAAGTCGACGGCTGTGATTTAGCGAAGGTCTTGATTTATTTTAGTTCTTCTATATTAGAGCGTTAACAGACTTATAAAATTGAAATGGTTTCTGCATTTTGGTGGCCAAATCAATCTACATATCGGCTTCCAAGTATAACTTTGTACAATGTTACAATATAATATACTGAACAATCACAAATTAGAACATAACAATTTTATGAATTTTGTATCGAACTGTATGAAGGACCAACCTTAGAACCTTCTTCTTCTTTCAAATCGTATCTTTTCAATGTTGAAACTAAAAAGCTGTGTGAAGGATTGCAGATTAACGCCATGGATCCAGTTAGAATCCAATCCCAATCATCATCAAACTTTTTATCGTCCCACTGCTGGGCACAGGTCTCCTCTCATACAGAGAAGGATTGAGCGTAATCACCACGCTTACTCAAAGCGTGTTGGGTTTGCTTTTGCTGTATGAGAGGAGATCTCATACAGAGAAGGAATGGGCGTAATCACCAGGCTTGCTCAATGCGGGTTGGGATTTTAAGACTTAAAGTCCAGGTTTGCTCAAGATGTTTTCCTTCACCTAGTAATCAGTCATTGGTATCCAAGATATACTTAGAAAGTATATATAACTTAGAAAAGTTACATTGGTAATTGCCTTACCTAGAATTGAACTCGCACACTTATACTTGATAGGCTGGTGTTTTAACCACTAGGGCACCACTACTATCTCAATCACCAATACCAATGATCGTGATGATTTTGGCTGGATTCTCAAGGATGTTGACCTCGGAGATAAAAGAATTATTGAAGCATACCACAAATGCTCCAAAAACTCTCTTACTTCTGAGGAACTAAGAGTGAAAATCACGTATAATTTACAAAAATACAATTTAAAAAATATACACCAAAAATAACACCCACCAAAACTTTTAGCTCCTGTTAAAATAGAAAATATTCCGCTTCACCAATGTATTGAGATGCGGGCGGCTCTCCCGGTCTACAGCAGTGTTTGCTCTCAAATCAGTCGTTTAAACAAAACTGTTTCTTTTTTTTCTCGCCTCTGCCAATTCAATTCCCGTAGCACCGAAAAAGACAGTCTGTACATTTGTATTACATTACAGTGATATTAAATAATTGTCTTAAATATATTTTGAATTAATAAAGCGATTTCTCTTTTAGATATTAATGAAGATTAGTATCACCAACATACCATGCACTCTGCAATAAATCTATACTAATATACAAGATGTAAAGTAAACCCTGTCCGACCCGTAAGGATAATAAAGGTTAGATAAACACTTTACCAAATATAATATAAAATTTTACGTAATCATCATAGAAACAATACTAATGAATTTTGAAATAATCTTTTTTTCCCACGAATTAATTCCAACTTCCCCGAAATTTGGTAATATTTAAAAAAGTGACAACACCGGTATTATTATGAGCGAATAGCGATGCGACCACGTACCGCGTGTCCTGTCCCCCGCCGCCCGCGGAAGGGTTGTTTTCCGCAAATGTATTAAGTTACCTCTTTTTGCGAAATAATATTTATGTTTTAGGAGGATCTCTTTTTTAAGTTTAGCCTGGCTTTGTTTCCATTAGTAGAATCAGTTATCGATACCTAACAATACCTTCACGGATCGGACAGGGTTTTCTTTACATACTGTAAAAAGCTGAAGAGTTTGTTTGTATGTTGGAATACGCTAATCTCAGGAACAACTGATCGGATTGGAAAAAATCTTGTTTGAATAGCCCATTAATCCAGTAAGGCTTTAGGCCAATAGGAGCGGAGTATAACAAACTCCACGCGAACGAAGTCACTGGCGGCCGCTAGTACTTAATATGAAGGCCAAATACTGTAAAAATTTAAGCACACACTGCTAACCGTACACGCGCCCATAGCCTCACATTACCTACTAAGTAAGAAAAGCAATCATCATCATCATCATTTCAGCCGAAAGACGTCCACAGCTGGACATAGGCCTCCCCCAAGGTTCTCCACGACGACCGGTCCTGCGTCTCCCAAATCCAGAGGTTTCCCGCGACCTTCACCAGGTCGTCGGTCCGCCTTGTCGGAAAAAGGGATGCCCCTAAATAAAAAAACTTTGCTACGAGGATAAACACGCCATAAATATAAAATAATCCGCAAATACCAAAATAATCACAGAAAAGCCCCATCATATATTTTATCCACGTTTACAACGCAAGAATTCTCTCCGTCGTCTTATTCGCATTTTTTCGTAAAAGTAATCGTGTCAATCCGTTGTAATCCCTGAAAGATGGCTAGAGATTATTAAGGCTTCATTTGCAAACTCTCGTACGGAAGATTAACTTGTACGAAATCTTCGCACTTAATACTCGTTCATGTTGGCATGACATGGATTTTATCGCTAATAATATTACATGTCTGGATTTTAAATATATTGATGTATGAACAATGTTTTTACTGGTTTATTGGATTTATGTAAACCGAGAGAATGACGAGGAATGATGAAGCAACGTCAAATGTCTGTTGGTTAAGAGCTAATAGATTCCTGCTTCTTTGACGAGGCCATTATGGGAGTTCGTTATTACTTTGAAGAAACCTATTACAAAACAGTTTATTTTGTCTGAAATGCAGCAAAAAAATCCGAGTAAAGAAAAAAAAAACAACACAAGCAGAAGTTTGGAAAATAACGCTCCGAATGACATGTATACATAGAGATTTTTTTTCGGCAATACACAAAAACGAAAAATAAAAAGACCGTCATGTTAGAAAACGAATACAGAAAATAATTCCGGCACTACATAAATTAGGCATATCTACACGATAAACATGTATGGGTGTGTAGCGTGCACATGATTGCATGTTGACGTGACTTCGAAAGAGCTTGATATCAAAGCGCAGCGCTACGAGCGAACGGGTTTAAAAACCCGCTCTCTTTGCCATGTCCACGGAAATAGGCAGGCGCAGATACGTTTGGCTATGAATTCTCTTTGTGAAAATAATGTTACAGGATAAAGGTTCGAACTGAGAAACTTGTTATAGTAAAGTAAAGCTAGAAAGCAAAAATTATAAAAGCTAACCCGATCAGAACTTACAAATATTTTTGTACCCATAATATGAATTTTAAAATTTACAATCTCAAGATGACATTAGTGAACGTAAGGCGGAACGCCCTCGCTCGCGAACGATCTTCGCAGGACGGCTGGTAGAAACTTTTTGTTTTAAAAAGTCTTTTCTATCCATTAAAAAAAAAAACTGAGTTGATAGGAAGGAAAACGGCAGTTGAACGAGGTGATGCTATGTTAAACCCAACAACATGACTAACGATGTTGCACCAGAGGGTGATTGGTCTCGAGACCCTCTACGACCAAACTCCCGACACAACAACATTTGGCGTATCGTACCCGGCACACATCGCAACACAACTGCTCAGACCCGTCCTCCGTACGACTTTACCAGACATCATGCCGGAACACAACGAATCGCTTGGCGGTAAGACTGAATGAGAGTTGCCGAAAATAGAGTTAAATGGCAAGGAATAGGAGAGGTGTCCAGCGGTGGACTGCTATAAGCTGATGATGATGAAGAGCTATTTATTAGAAAAAAATAAATACGGAGCTAAAAAGTTGGCAGATGGACCAAGAGCCTCTATTTTATAGTGAAGAGGATGTCACGGTACTTCCCTTAGATATTACTCTTTAGTCGCCTCTTATGGCCCCCATGGGAAATTATACGCTAGTTTGTTCGTAACGCAGACTACACCACGACAAATTAATGTCTATCCAATTTTGAAAATAAATCTAAACTAAACGTATTGTCCTTATTCCAATATAATTATCAAAAGCATTTCCGAAACCATGATACTGTCTAGGTTTTACGACAACAATAAATACGGTAAACGAACTAACATTGTGGAAAATAACCGCTTTGAAACCAACCCTACTCTAGCGCAAATTGGCAAATAAAAAAAATCCTATCAATCGCGGAACTAATTTCGTCTTGATAATCGTGATAAAGCAACAAAATAGCAATTTGCCCCACCATAAAAATAATTGAGTTCAAACTGCGTACAGGCAATAAAAAGCGTGAAAGCAGGCCCAATAACCTTTAGCAGGGGAATCGTGGGAAAACAGGCAGCTGGCAAATAGTGAGGAATAGAGAGGAGGGCTATTAGGTGCTCACACCACGTGAGGCAATGTAACGACCTGCGCCGTTTCGGATGTTCCATTACTAGGATTTAAAAAAGAATGATTGCCAGTCTCTCGTTTCTCTTTTCATGGGAATAATGAAATTCTTTTCATCGTTACGGTGGATTGATATTATTGAAAATCGTGCTCAGAGAAATCGGAGGCGGCCATTATTTGAAACTAAGCGACTGAGAGCAAGTTTTTAACCGACTTCAAAAAGGAGGAGGTTACTCAATTCGACCGTATGTATATTTTATTTTATTTTATCTTATTAAGATATCCAACAGCGATTTACATAGATGCTTACACTAAAACAAATATAATTCATAAAAGCCAGTAACAGGATATCATAGCTAAGTATAACATAAAAATGACCTTAACTTTTAAAACAATAATGTATCATTTTATATATACTTTTTTATGTTTGTTTGCGGATAACTTCGTCGGTTATGAACCGATTTTGATAACTCTTTTTTCTGTTGGAAAGAAGACATTCCCAAGGTGGTCCCATGATAAGGACATCAGAGTTTGATGGTGGAAGACCAGAAAAATCAAGGGGAACTTTCAAAAATCGTAGGGGCAACCAGTGCGTTTGTAAGTTTTTTCATTAAGTATTTTAGCGTCAGCATCCAGTCTAATCGGATGCAGCTGAACAGTACTTTTCACAACTAAAAAGTGTAAAATATAAACTTTTTTTACAAAAAAAAACAACCGACTACCAAAAAACTTCTTCTTCGTCTTTGGTTTTTGTATATTAGTTTTTGACACCGACCTCCAAAATTAGTAATTTTTCACTTTGTAGTGTTTTTTGGAAGTCGGTTGTTTTTTTGTAAAAAAAAGTTTTTTACAAGCAGCGAAAGTGATGAAAACATTAAATTCATTTACATATCTTATAAATCCATCTCTAAAAACTTATGTTACGAAAAGGTGAGTTCCCCAAATCCAGTCACGTAGCTTCTTATATAGTGCTCATTTGAAAAAAAAATATGGCATCACTACCATCTGTAAATTACACCACTACCAACCACCATACATTATTGGCAAACTATTTTAACTTTGAGTTCAGCCAACGGATCGTCGATCAACGCACAATCAATGAACTTCATCATATATATACGACAATAATATATAAAGAAAGTTCTAAGTTAAAGAATTACCATAATACCTAGTATTTTCTCAACGAGTTTCGCTAAATATAGACGTTCCTAAACAGTGTACGTAACTCAAATTGGTTTATTCTGTGGTTTATTATATTCAACTGTACTAGACACACTTTATTTTTGTTTCTCTTTTGTCTCGAATATTCTTATGTCACTTTATTTGCATCGTTACTGAAATACCAATTTTAGATTTTCATCTAAAATCGATTGTGATCATAATTCTAATTGTTAGTGCTCCTGGGGCCCTATTCTTTATTACAATAGTCTAAGAATGGTCGATCAATGATCTCATAATGATCTTTTTTAACACGTTTCGTTATATACTATCAAAATGGCGCCATTATGACTTTCCAATGGTCAATCACTGACACTCCAATCCGTATTAATAAATGTTCGGGTACGGTTTTATAATATTGGCATTACGAGCCGACTGACCGAATTGATCGATTATTATGAATTTGACAGATTATGAACTTTTTAGCACAATGACAGTAGTATAACAATGGAATCGTGTTGGAATTATAAATTTATTAAAATTAACGCACAACCCCTGGTGTGCTTATTCTAAATAAATAAAAACGAATTAAATAAAACTAATCACTGTTATATTATCGCGGTCATTTTCATAAAATCATTATATTTTTGGACATGAAATCAAAACATATGGTACCATATTTCTACCTAGGAAACGAAAAATTTAAATTAAATGAATAAAATTATATAATTCCTTACTAGAATAGATTCATTATAAAAAAAACAGTCATGCTTTCGTGGAATAGATTTATAGTGATGTTTTCCTCGCGGCAACACTTGTGCCTGACATTCGGCTGTCATCGACTGACAGATCGTTCGTTTTCTCTTGTTCTGAGTGCGCAACCATCTTCCCTGTTTTATTGTTTAACCCTACGGTCTCGGCTTTGCATATTATGATGGACTATTTGACAGATATTACTACTTTAAATTAGTCTATCGATTGGATATTGACTACATTTCTTCGTGTAAATTGTACTATTGGAACTGGTGGCAGTAAGTCTATTATCGGTATTATCGGGTATTATCAGTAGATGAGTTTTGAAAGATTAGGTGATTATCCTACTAATATTATAAATGCGAATGTTCGTGAGGATGTAGGTATGTATATTTGTCACTCTCTCACGCAAAAACTACTGAACGAATTTTGATGAAATTAGGCACATATAAAATTTATTATCGAGAATACTGTACCTATCGGTGTTCTATAGGATGCATTTTGGAGAGTGTGCGAGGGAATTGCATGATTTACTTCGCCTATCTCCGTTCCATCATCGGACGACCCATCGTATGGCGAGTATCCCCGTCTTTTATACCGCGTACATCAAGAGACGGAAACAATTTGTCAGCGGCGGTGTTTCCGTCAAACTACAATTTAAGTGTCTTCCAGGCTAGATGGAATAGGCTCTTAATAAACAAGCGCGTTTTACCATCAACGATTGCATCATAGCTTACCACCAGGCGGTATTGCCGTCAAGCACTAGTTTATAATTGAAAAAAAAAGATTTTTTTATCCCAATATTTCCATGGGATCGGAACTTATGAGAATGAAACCACAGGGCGCAGCTAGTTCATGTAATATTTGGTTCCTGGATACCCAATTTTCACCAAATTTTCAGTGGGTTCCTGTTACAAATAAAGCTAATATGATTCAGTTAACAAATGGGCTCTATGGAATCTTTCCCTTCTCCTTTCTTTAAGAGATTTTCAACTTTATTGTTAAACCATTTAGACTTGACTCAAGGTTGATTGGGAATAAAAATGAAATGAAATGAAATCGTTTATTAAGCAAGTAGGATCACCGATCACTTTTACACGTCATGTTTTTTTTTTTTTTAACTAGATGAAGCACATATTATAATATTTGACACTTTCGGTAAGATTGACCTTCCGTCGTCTCTACCCTAAATTTGATTAGTCCAGGACTCAGCCAAGCAACCTGCAAACAATTCAGCAGACTAGTTTGTAGTAAAAATAGTTTTTGAGAAACCCGCACTCTAATTCCGTAACAAATGTTCAATCCTAAGCTGAATCATTCTGGAGGCAATTACTAATCCATTGTTTTATATGTTCGAAAGATTTTTTCTGTTCAACAATGAATGTTGTTGAACTATCAAAATGAATGCATTACTACTGTTTGTGCATCACGTAATTCATCATCATTATTTCAGCCGAAAGACGTCCACTGCTGGACATAGGCCTCCCCCAAGGCTCTCCACGACGACCGGTCCTGCGCCTCCCGCCTCCAGCGGTTTTCCGCGACCTTCACCAGGTCGTCGGTCCACCTTGTCGGGGGCCTACCCATGCTACGTCTTCCGGTGCGTGGTCGCCACTCGAGAACCCGTCGGCCCCATCGGGCATCGGTCCTACGGCTAATGTGTCCAGCCCACTGCCACTTTAGTGTTGCAATTCTTCGGGCTATGTCGGTTACTCTCGTTCTTCTACGGATCTCCTCATTCCTGATTCGATCGCGCAGTGAAATTCCAAGCATAGCCTCCTCCATTGCATCACGTAATTACCCGCTAATAAATTCTAGAAAATCTATTCAAGTTTTATTTTAATTATTTTAATAGCAGTAAGGAAATGTTTTTATTATATCTATTTCATTTTCTCTTTTACACACCTATCGCGTACATATCTATCGCGATTATGGAGAAAAGAATTCTTTAGAACTAAACTTCACCTTTGTACTTATTTTCTGTTCTGTTTTTCTTTTCTTGTCGATGTACATACATAAATAAAATACAAAGTTTCTCAACAAAAAAGCTAATGCCTTTGAACACACTTGATAACCAAGTGTATAATATATAATGGCAGCATAAGCTACAGACAAATCAATCACCCTTACGTCCGTCAAACATAATGTGTCTGGCATTTAACATACTAGCATAAACTATACATAGTTCATGAGAACAGAGCCGTTTCATTGCTACTGTTTACACATGTTTAATGTCTGAGATGCGCATTTCAATCGAGTTAATTGAATAGTAACATACTCGCGTATTAATTGAAATTGGTCGAAGCCTTCAGCATAGGTGGTATAACAATCTTCACAAAGTTCTGGTAACGTGTTCATGAGAAGATAAATTATCTATGACGACAAAGTCTCTATTCGTCGCCAAAGGACGACCACTGCATTACCTGCTTATAATGTTCTCATAACTGCTACAAAGACCTCTCGTAGACAGAAAGTGGGCCATAGCCGTGCGCCCAGTGCGGGTTGGCGGACACTACATGTTTTCGAAATTTTAGTTGCAGGCTTGTCGGTTTCCTCAGAAAATTTTCCTTCACCGTTTTGACTGCATTGATGATAAAATTAAGTGCATAAATAAAGTACATCATGCCTGAGCAACCACACAGGTCACAGTCCTAAGTCGGAACCGGTCAGTAATCATGGATGCTCTGGTACAACTTCTCTACATACCACCCAGATTTTACTAAGAGTTAATATTATTAATACTTACGATGTTGTACGTAAATTAACTTTTAATGAAGCCTGTAGCAGCCAGCAGTATAGAATTCCACTTAAAATTCCTACCCTCGGTGCGAAGTAAACTTCATCATAGATACAAATTATGGTCTAAAAGAAAAATCTTGTTTAAAAATAATGACAATACATATGTACTATCTACATATTTGCCTTTGACCCAATACGCCCAGAGCGATGGGTCGACAGTGGAATTTGTGAAATTCATTATAAAATTGCCAACCCTTTGTGTTTTATAGACCAGAAATACTTGAATAATTACAGTACGTATATGAAACAATATTAAATTTTAAACCACATAACAACAGCTTCTTTAAGATGCGTAGAAAAGGTTCATATTTTTAAGCGAGCTGACTTTACAAGGCTTATTTGAACTATAAAATCCGAAGCAGAGACAAATGCAGCGTCCCCACTAGAAAATGAAGACTAGTGTTAAGGGCATCTTTACAACACGCTAGGGAGACGGCTAACCGTGAGTTATGACGGCCTTTTCTCCACCCTTATGAGGAAATACGACAGTTTCAGCACCGAGACGGCGAGGGTCGACTGTATGATTGCCTAAAGTTAAGCTAGGTGACCGTTGTCTATAAACATGCCCATTTTTGCGTTCCCTGCCGAAATTGGAAAATAATACGTGCGCCATCAATTGTCATTTGTTTCTCTTTGCGGAAATTCTTTTCTTTTTCTTGGTAAAAGTAACTAAGTGCACAGACAGTTACTTAGGCCACATAAAAATGGCAAAGAAAAGGTTTTAAGAAAATTGTCTGTCATTATATATACACCATGTCTGGCATGTACATACCTTTATCAACATGAAGCTTTTGCTTTTACTGTATAAATTAATTATAGAAATGTTGATAAATATATATTTTTTTTAAATAAGAAATTCGATTATTAAAAATAAAAAGAAATAAAAAAACTTAATAAAGTAAAGCGGTAATTCATAGTCTCCAATATAACACATTAAAACCGAGAGAAAGCCAACGACACGAGAAGCATCCCCTCTAGACACTCATTATGCGTCGTGTGTCGTCTGTACTTAAACAACACTACGCCAACACTTTAGCGTCCAGATTTGAACCTCCCTGGATGAATTAGGAATCAATGTCCTATACCGGTCATAGAACACTAGAAACTGTAGAAAGCAATTAGGGCAGCATTGCTTCGGGTGCAATATCAAGGCGTATAGGCCGGCCATGATCTAATATTCATCGTCGACAGACGTGCCTGTCTACATGGCAAAGCATAATACGTAATTAGATACAGCAAATGCTCGCAGGATCTGTGCCCGTCCGCCAGCATGCATTATGCACGAATCTAAATTGAATGTGCAGTTAGTTGCGTGGATTAAAACCCGACATACGCCACATGACCATTGCACTATAGTTAATGCCATTTTTATAATGTTACGCTTAGTTAAAGTTTAATGCTGTTGGATCATGAGTTTAATTAAAACCATTTACTTGGCATGATTTTTAGTGGATATTTTGACCTAGATGTCTAACGCTAAGTTTTACAGAATCAGCCTATAATGTTCCCACTGTTGGGACACTGGCCTCATCTCGGTAAGAGGGAGTGGGCCGTAATCTACCACGCTGGCCTAGTGCGAGTTGATAGATGTCACATGTCTTCGAAGTCTTTGGCTCTAGGACATGCCAGTTTCATCACAATGTTTCCATTCACCGCTAATCGCGGCAGATACCACTAAGTCACTGTTGCTCTCGCTAAGTTTAAAAATAGAATAAAAGCTTAACTCTTTTCTTATTTGACAGTCATGGTCTCCGATATTCTTTGTTGCCTATGCGAGTGGCTAATAAACCTGCTTAGTTCACAGAACACATAACAAAAATATTTATTGTTACCATCATGATACATCATTATAACGAAGAAAAATGTTCAAAACCAATTGTTAACTCCCTAAACAAGATAGCCAAACATATTATAAAGCCCGTCCTATACAGAGGTGTATTTTGGATCGACTTAGCGAACGTATAAAAATTCAATAACATGTAAATTGGTGTGTCTGTACGGAAACTTTTCAAAGGAAGTTCTTGACAAAAGCAAGTTGATTGAGCAGCTTAGGAGCACGAAAAGTCAATATAAATGTGTAAACGTATTGGAACGGCCAATAACATGGCGAATTAAATTATTTATGATAGGAATCTTTTTTCATTTATTATTTTACTACCTGTACTTACAAACTACCTGTTCAAGCCTTTAGGTTTGTGTAAGCGATTGAAAATACAAGACAGAAGATGTTATCAAACATAGCTTACCTTCGAAAGCTTACCTAAACATGCCCAAAATAAATAAAACCTCAAGTTTGCTGTTTTAATTATGTTACAACAATAGACTGACTCAGTGCCTATCTTAACTTTTCAGCAATGAAATACCTACTGTGAATAGAATGATGAAAATATTTACAAAAGCGTGTTCGATCAATAAATGTGTCAAAAGGTTCTCGACAGGTTTACCTTGAATTCCTTATTTTGCGGCTTTATAATATCATCTACTAAAAATTTATTGTTTTGTTTATATGAATACTTCATTGTTCGTAACATAAGAGCATTATTTGAAATATAATTAATAATATGTGTAGATGTCGAAAACGTTTTGATATTATGTCAGTCATCACAATATTTCGACAGAACAGTATCTATTTTAGACAGTTCTGCGAAATTATATTTATGGATATAACTGTCAAAAACGATACCCACACAAAAACTTTTTTTTTTACGGACAAATCACACAGATTGAGCTAGCCCCAAAGTAAGTTCGAGACTTGTGTTATGGGATACTAACTCAACGATACTATATTTTATAATAGATACATATATAGATAAACATCCAAGACCCAGGCCAATCAGGAAAAGATCGTTTCCCATCATGACCTGGCCGGGGATCGAACCCGGGGCCTCCACCTCACAGGCAGGCGTGTTGACCGCTGCGCCACGGAGACCGACACTGAAAACAAAAACTGTCCACAACTCACACAACGCACAAGTTAGCAATAACCAAAAAGTTAAAAGAAAATGAATTATTTTAAAAATTTTTTTGGTTAAAATAGAGATAAAGAAAGAAAGAAAATATTACAATGTAAAAGAAAACATCGTCTAAAAAATCGAAAAGCTGAATAAATCAATAATGAAGAAATAAACAGAACAAAGATTTAATTTTCCAAGAATATATAGCAATGTCCATATCTCTCATTCAACTCTTCTATCACAGATTTGCTGAAATAATTTAATTTAAATTATTAGTACTAGTTATGTGTTTTATTATATGTCCATTAATAAAAATATCCAATAAACCTATTACAATGAGTGAGATACGCGAAGGCACGCTAAGTATCCAAAGGCTTGCTAAATATCCGCAATCTTAGCATCCGCCCGGCGTCGGCCTGCAGTATTTTCTCATAGACGCCAACAAGATTGAACCGAAGTAAAGCTATCATAACTCACAGTTAACCGTAGCCAGAGGTAATCTAGGAGCGTGGACGCCGTGATAATCCCAAGCCGTCCATTCTATAGGTGAAGCTTGTAATTTTTATAGGTTAACCAAACAACTATTTACGGCTCCTTAGCGAGATTACGGATTCAGGGTTGGTCACGATACTTCAATATGGGATGAGTTTGGTATTAGCCGTTCATCTTTTTTTTATTTTTTCATGTGACCTACAGATGCTCTGTTAGGGACATCTCATAGAAGGCTTCGTATTTAGGTCTTTATCAGATTTTTTTTTTACGGACAAATCACACAAATTGAGCTAGCCCCAAAGTAAGTTCGAGACTTGTGTTATGGGATACTAACTCAACGATTCTATATTTATAATACATACATATATAGATAAACATCCAAGACCCAGGAAAATCAGGAAAAGGTCATTTTCCATCATGACCTGGCCGGGGATCGAACCCGGGGTGTCCACGTCGCAGGCAGGGGTGTTGAACGCTGCGCCACGGAGGTCTGACAACTCAATGAAACTCAAAATACCAAAATATTCTTTAATTTCTGAATAAACAGCATAAAAAACTTAATAACAAGATGAGCTAAGTGTCTTCAACGCTAGAGTGAATAGGCTTTTAATAAAGTAGCGCGCTTTACCGTCAACGATTGCATCACTGCTTACCATCAGGCGAGATTGCGATCAAGCACTCCATGACAAGCAAGCCATGACAGACAATCTTAATTCTAAAAATTGAGATATTATAGTGCACATTCACAGGTGCATTCTCCTTTCCCACTCTCACAGTCCGATGGGCCGGCAATCCGGCGGAACTTGGCCCAGGATCAACGGCTTAAAGTGTATCACACAATGTGAGAATTCCTAATGGAAAAACAATAGCAATTTGCCCAGCCTGGCCATCGGAACCCACGCTCAGAATTCGCACTTACGATCACGAAGCAGTACAAAAATAAACCACAATGACACTAAAAGGATTTCAAGGTTATACAAATTTTCAAAAGTTTAAAAAAAACAACACAGCACAATACGAATTTAGATAAAAACCATTCGTATGTACATTTCTTTGTCAATTCTAAGTGATTGCATGGCCCACAGTATCCGTCGATAGTCCGCGTGGCTTGCAATAATAATGAAAGCAAAGCAACATGTTCTGAATTTATTTTCCAATTCAAAGTTCATTCAGAATTAAGTTCCGTGTAAGAGAAGCGCCTGCAGCTAAATGGAATTGCGTTGCTGCATCTAGACTGCGAACTTCTTGCGGGAGTATCCGATTAAGTGAATAATATGCTTGTATGTATTCGTGTCTTGTCATTCGAGGTAAGCAGACACCTGTCTTCATTCTTGGAAAACCGTTTGAACATATTTATCCAATACGACTGATTTTAGATTCTAGAAAGGAGCACGCGGTCTACGTTTTGTTGGCGCACGATACTTCTTACCATATTATCAATTAATTGCCATTATTTTAACCTACTCTACCTTTATGAAAACCACGCAACAAAGCTAGCTCAACAGAACTGCAGACATGCAGAAAGCATGTATGTTTACAATTATATAGGTAGAGTTTTGGCGGGAAAGTCAAGCTGAGTGTCACGCTCATTTTTCATCGGACTTTTAAAATTATTTATAGTGTTGTTTACTAAATAAAAGTGCGTGATTTATGTAGTAAAAAGTGCATTCAGTAAATAATTCATAAAGAACAGTGAAATATCGCAGCATAGTGGCCACATCATGACTTTGTCTCAAACCTCCATCGTATGACGGATCACGCCGTCTTTTTCGACATGAACAATTCATTACGTGACATTGGCTAAATGCACAAACCGTGCGAAGCCATAAAAGAAAGAAAGAAAGAACTATATAGGTAGAGAAGAAAAACAGAGTGGTTCAAGGTAACTTGATACTCAACATATCTTGATACTGTTTTTTTCACTTCCTAGCTTTATTTGTTGTTCCCTTAAAATGTCACTCCATAGATAATGGCTCACCTCCTATATTGCACCTCATGCTCTGTCACCTCCACTCGTGAAGACTTGGTAATGGTTGCGTAAGCAAACAAACGGTGTTCCTGAAATTTTTGCTAAACAAATTTATAACAGTCTTTTAGTTTATATTCGGGATAATTTTACCATTGACACGCTAAATAGATCGATGATGGACCCTGTATTCTCCATACCAGTTTTCACTTAACCTTCGAAGACTATGCAAACTGTGACACCTCTCTTAACCTCTTCTATAACGTATAATATTACACGATACAGCTTTATGTAAGAGCACCAAGCTCGTATGAGCAGAGATGCTCTAATATGACCGCATTAATTAAGTACACGACCACGTGTGCACCGGCAGCCGAACATAAAGCCGAATTTATAGAAAACACCAAATGATTGCCTCATTGACCTCGTGCTAACTAGCACTGCTTCGCACAGTTTACTGAAATAATGCGATGTAATTCAGTTTATTTGTGAACTCTGCTTATTGGAACCATGGCTAAATATAATAGCGCCACAGGTTAAGTTACGCTTGCCGAGGTTAATCTATGGATGAGTAACCATCTTTACATACCGAAACCCCTCCATGCCTCGGAAAACAAGGTAAGCTACTGGTGACAGCTGTCATTCATAGATCTTTGACTGTCGTTACGTCAGAAGCCTGAAAGTCTTACCAAGGGGAGTTGTACTGCCCAGTAACTGGGTTATGGAGGTCATACAAATATTCAGCCGAATCCGGTTAGACTGGAAGGCGACCCAACATACTCGAGAAAAAGGCTAAACAGATGATATTCCTTATTGGAATACCTCTTCGGAATAAGCAGCATCTACAACGTTAATTTTTCTTTATACAATAGCTGAATATATTTTGTTCAGAATAAGCAACTGAATAGATTCCAACATTTTTACACCATGTTATATTTTTCCCAAATGCATTTAGAACGTGTTGCAGTATGGTTACCGAGCGCGCAACACAGCTGACGGTTGATCATAGTAGTAGGAGGCCCCCGCGACGGGGCTAGCGGTGTATTGACCATATTTTTGTTAGGACAACCAAGTAAGATAACAAGCTCATAACTTTGGGATTTATAATGATATCTTTTTGAAATTTTGTACATAGATTCTTTACTTAAAAATACTGGACACGTACTTCGGGTTCCGCATATACAAAAATAACATTGTTTATTATTTTAACTCCGTCGCTGCCTGTTCCAAGTCCACCGCAATAGGGGTCGGTGGAAAGCAGGATATGAAGTATTTTTTTTATTTCATTGCATTTGTGTTATTGGTGTATAGCGTTCTAGAGGAGGAACAGAGAAAGAAAGGGTAGTAGAAGAGAGTGAAAAAAATATATATATATATATAAAATATTTTGTGGGGTTGTCTCTTTGGGTTTCTGTTCCCGAAGGTTAAAAGCAGGTCCTAGGTATATTAAAGAAACCGCTGTCTGTTGGTGTGTATGTCTGCCACTAGGCTTTATTGCATGAACCGTAATAACTCGACAGTTAATACAGATGACATATTTCTGTTGTCACTGTAATAACAAATACTATAAACATAATGAAATAAATAAAACAGACGTGATTTTTAGAGATATTGGTACGGATCTTCTCGCCGTACGTATTTGGCCATTATTATATTTTTCTTTTGCAAATTTAAAGATATTTATTTTACTCTAATATATTAATGCTTTTTATGAATTTCCGAGAACAATAACAAAACAGAAAAATCAGATTTCTTACTAAACAAAAATCTAGAAACAAATATGTCGTATCATCCTTGCATAGTATAAAACAAAGTTGCTTTCTCTCCGCTATGTTCCTATGTATGATTAAATCTTTAAAACTTCGCAACGGATTTTGATGCGGTTTTTTTTTTAATACATAGAGTAATTAAAGAGGAAAGTTTATATGTATTTGCAATGCAATGCAGGCTAAATGAACCCTACGAGACTTATCAAAATAATCTAGTAAATATGGAATAGGTCTAAAGAAAAGTCCGAGATTGTATATGTCTATCTCTTATGGATATCTCACAATAACATTTTTTATCATTTACTTCTAACATACAGTATTAATATTTGAAATACATTGTTGATTTAATATAGATATATATCACCCCTTACAGCATATGATTTAAATGTAAATTGTGGAGCGTCGTGTTTGCGGCAGTACCGACCGGCCGGGGTGGCGGCAGCGGCGACGTGCCACTATGTTTTTATACAACGTTCACAGTTTTTCTGTAGTGTATTTAGTATCAGCATTGCACCCGTACGAAGCTGGGGCGGGTCGCTAGTAAATAATAAACAAATACGTAGGTAACAATAACTATTAAGATCAGCCGTCGTTGATTCGTTTTAGAGAGAACTTAGCAGGATCGTCGATAATTATCGTCGAATAACACTCCGCACGGAATTTAAAACGTTGCACGCTGCACCGGTCGTCGCAACACTTTTATCTAGAGTGGCGCTTAATGGCGCAACAATTTCGCTGGAATCTCGCGACGCGACGCCTTTGTTTAAATATGCAGCATGTCACCACCGGTGACGTCACTCCACTATACTCAAAATATTATAACGTTCGCCCGTTAGCATAATAAAACGAGCAACGCTACGGCGCCGCATTAAGCTGCACTAACGAGGTGTGCGAGGGAATCAAATGTCATTCACTTTGTTTTATAGTTTACACTCAAATAACTTGTTCCTGAAGGCCACTAGAAGTTGTATCGCGTCCATGTTTTATAGTTGATGTTGGCGTTATATTAATGGTCAGGTTTTTATTTAAAGAAAGCATTTAATTCGTGTCATTGTATGATAGCTTCCATTTAAACGCCGAAAGATTTTCTGCAGCGGGTCGATCACGCATTAATCTAAAAATGAAATACTGAAAAAAAACAGAAAGGGAGACAAAAATCTAAGTTAAAAGACCCAAGTAAGGATAACGTACCAAACAAACACTCAATGTAACAAAAATAAAAATGTGTTTGTAATAAATTTCCCTTCATCAGTTCGAAAGTGAAGCCATCATTGAGAAAAAATCGGCAGAAGATGTATTTGACCCGGCGGATGTGTTTGACAGTCGGGCCACATCGCGACCTGAACGATTTACATATTACGTGACACTTTTACGGAACTCGCCATTGACTTCTGCCTGATAGACTGAGACATGAACACGATATTGTTTTTCCAATGTAGCCCCCCATTCCACCAGCCCTTCAAGACAACTGTTTTTTTATTGATACTGAAAATTCTATGAATGTCTTACGCCCTTATGTTCACGAAATCGAATAATACACTTTATCTGCCCCATTTTGTGAAACAAATTTCGTTACGTTAGACAAAGATTATTGATTAAATTACGCGAAAACATGTTGCGCTCCATGCCAGCGGTGAGATTAAATTATTTAACATAAAACGCCCGGAAAGACTTTGATACTAAGAGATTTACACCTTTGTGACTGCGTTACGTGCTTATGTCATTACAAACAACATTATTTGGTTTTAGATATTCACTCTGGCCTTTGGTGTCAAAATCACTGTGTAATTTGTACAGACAAATTGTTTGTTAACTAATTACTTAAAATTATACATTTGTTTGTTCTAATATTATCTCCTTTATGATTTTAAATACATAATGTACATATTTGACTATAACTAAACTGTTACATTAGAATGCATAAATTTAGAATGATAATTCTGGATTGGTATCTAAAGACGAAAAAATGAAAATAATAAGATTTGATACGTTTTTAGTGTTCTATCGCTGGTAGTAAAGGGAATTTTCTCGACTTGTAAACTAAAAGTACAAGTCGAGAAAATTCCCTTTATTCACAAACATTATCACAACGTCACTTATCTAACCCGAAAATTTATATCATGTTAAGATATCGACAATTTATACTCTAAAAAATGCTCACTGCCCCAGTAAAATAATAATAAAATATATATATATAAACCTTTTTTTTTGTTTCAAGTTACGTACCTAAAAATTACACGCCAGTAAGTATTCGACTTAAAACTTAATCTTATTAAAAGTTGCAAAGCGAACCTAGCTAAGCCAGTGTATTACAACAAACTACGGCTATGCATTCCGACTACATTTGCTTAAAACTTGTAAATATTAAGCGAAAATTCTAGCCAATTAGGCCAGCGGCTGTGCTGCAACTGAGGAAACTTTCTGTAGTCCCACTTGTTCGGGAATACAATCGAGAGCTTATTGGCTTTTGATATATAAAGGCATAACTTTTAATAACATGATAACTAATTTGCTACTTTATTATTTGAACGAGTAATATTTCTATAACTAGAAAGGCGATGCAATTCGAGTTCCTATTCAAATCACTTGAAATGGGCTTTAAATTATTCTAGTATCGTCTGAAAACGGTTTGTTAGTAATTTATGTCGGTTTATAGGTTGCATTTCACGAAGTGTTTTCGGTTTGCTAGCTAACATGTACATCTACATCTGTGTAGCGTTTGCCAACCACACCAAATACTGGTAACCAACTACAACCAACCAAATACTGGTGTTCAGTTGAATACCAGTATTTCGTTAGGTGTAATATTGTTAGGTTAGTAGTTAGTTAGGTAGTAGTCGTTAGATGTATAACTATGAAAAACAAAAACACCAATGACTTCAACATAAATACACTTGATTGCTCTTATTCGATATATTTTAAATAGTTATGGCCAAAAAACATGACGGTACGCAACCAATTTACATAGAACGTGACACCGTACCGATACGTGGTCAGATGACTCGTCCATTTGTTCCAGCGATGTCCGAACACATCGGCTTCATTTAATTGAGCTATTTGTGTTAGTCCGCCGTGACAACGTACCTTTATATCGCGGCTTTGTTTACCTTTGATGTATGAAATCACTTTTGATGCGTAATGGACCAATGATGCGCCCTTGCGGTATCCTTACTTCTGAGCAAATTGAATTTAGGTCAGGTTTATTATAACATAAACATCGTCATCCCGATTTATGTATAATGAGAAAGTAGTATTGCATCTCCATACTGAAATTTAATGACGACGATGCTAATTCAGGGATTGCTCCTAATGCAATTCGTGGAAAAGCCTTATTGACAAAAAAGTCGCATACGAAAAACTTCGACTCAGGATATTTTTACGTCTAGTCTGTCGATTCCGGTTCTTTTTTTTTTCTCATGGGTATCAATTATCTTCTAGTAGATGTGATTAGATTAATTAGATTGTTGTTAAGAGTATAACGAGACTATTTCTATATAAAGCAGATCCGCTTCTCGTGTCCTGACTGTTTAGTTTTTCGTTTTGATGATACAGTTTTCACCAGAATTTATTCTAGAATGCACTTATAGCTCAAATATTTCAATGTTTTGCCATGTTGCCATTTAGTAATACATCGACACAAAGTATTGACAGGTCGCATTTCGTATATAATTTCAGCTCAACCTCTCCTCTCAAATATATTGGAATAGTTACTTAAACTCTTTATTCTCATTTCATAATTTAGTTGATAATTGTATCAAACGAGTTTGCCGTCACAAACTTATATCGCTTAACGAGTTTCACCTTCATTTATTTCACGAAGCGAAGACCAACTATTAGAACTTGGAACAGCCGAACGAAGACGTCGGGACTTTTCGCCTGCTGTCGGAAACTTCCCGTTCATTTGCTCTGAGCGCTCAGAGCTTCTATAGTTTTCCGTCTGATTTGGTATTGTTGCAAATTTAACACTGAATCAAAGCAAGCTCTTGTGATCGCAAAGGCACTACTAAATTAGCTGTCAGTTCAGAAACTGTCCGCCGAGTTTGAATTATTTAGAATACTGTAACTTGGTACTTAGCCAGTAATACTTCCGCGAGTTACTATTACAGAATTTCCAGAAATGACTCAACCACTTTCAATATATCATTTATTTCAACATACATACCTACCTATAAATATTTAAATATAAAAGAAATATGAAAAATACTAGCTTTCCGCCCGCGGCTTCGCCCGTGTAGAATTCGGGTATATCGCGCTTTTTAGATTTCCCTCGGGAATATAATTTTTTCTCAATAAAGGGTAGCCTATGTTCTTTCTCAGGGTCTAAAGATTGTCTGTGCCAAATTTCATCAAAATCGGTCGAGAGGTTTAAGCGGGAAAGCGTAGCAGACAGACAGATAGACAGAGTTACTTTCGCATTCATAATATTAGTATGGATTAACCCACCGGTATCGGTCCAAGCTACCGGCGACCAGGGCACCAGAGAGAGGAGCTTCCTGAAAATGCGATATGATATTATTATTATATACACAATTACTAATTAATTACAGTAGAAAATCCTTTTATTTACCCCCATTGCCTTCTTCATAGATATATAAATTTTTTGTTACCTTTTTAAACGTATTGACAAACCAAGTAAAAGGAAAAAAGACAAGAACATACATAAAACAGATGCTTATCTTCCCTGTGAATTATGACTCATCTGAAGAAAACTCATATATGTGATGGATTTTCAAACCAGTATGACACTGTACCTCTGAGGTTTTATGTTTTATTAGTACCCCTTAGATTGGGATTGCCAGAATACTAAAGAGCAGAATACAATACATATACATACAAGTTGTATAAAAGAACTGCACAAAGAAAAACCGCTTTTAATACTAGAGTATGTTTTAAACGTTGCCTTAACCTAGGTATTACTAATGTAACACACATTTAAACTCACATACACAAACCAGCCAGACCCGGAACAACTACTTGTAGGTAATACAAATTATTTGTTCCGTGCGGGGATCAAATCCACGACACACAGTGTAGCAGTCGACCGCGCAACCACTACACCAACCATGTCGTCTTATATTTATTTATTAAAACTTTATGCACAAAGAAAAACATTGTACAATAGCGGACTTAATGCCTTAGGCATTTTCTACCAGTCTACCTTAAGGTGATGCAGAGACAAAACATGGTAGGTGCAAAGATATGAAAGAGAAGTTAAAAGAGAAACACAAAAAAAAAGAATATCATAATAAATACACACATACAAAATATAAACAGTAGAGAGAGATGAAAAAATATAGATAGAGAAAAAGAATAAATTATATGTTTGATGAACCTGCCAATTTCTTGCGTAAGTACTCCCGAGCTTTAATTTTAAAAGTGTGTCGACTGGTCAACGTCCTGATATTCTGAGGAAAATCATTCCAAAGGAAAACCGCCTGGACAAGAAATGAAGACTTAAGAAAACTAGAGCGGTGAGAAGGACATCGTAGAAGACAATTATTAGAAGAACGAAGATTCCTATTATGCGCAGAGCATAAATACTAAAAATGAGAAGTAAGATAAGAAGAAGAACAGGGTTTCTGTAGGAGTGAAAACGAGGTCGTCAAAGCTCTTAGGGCTCTGCGTTGCCTGATGGGTAGCCATTTCAAGATGGACCGATGAGAAGATACATGATCGTACTTACTTATATTATGTTATATTATATTTCATTGTAGGATCTTATTAAATACATTAACTAATTCAGCTGCATCAGTTAGACTGAAAGTTAGCACAAACATAATAACATTCGTTATAAAAAAAATACTCGACCTAAATTATCAATACACTTATAGCTACGTGAATACGCAAATCCAAACACGAGTCTCTGAAACAGAAAATCCTTTCTTGACTCTCTCAAAATGATAGTTGTACAATAGAAGAATCGGTCTTAAGAAGACTGTACCTAAAATAGACCGGCTTATTTGTCTGGCAAGTGCTGAGTCCTAATTTCATTGGTGTTAAAATAGTGTATATAAAATAAAAAGTATTCTATCTAGAAACTACAGTATTTTTTACAGGTAAGTCGAGCAAAATACCGGCAACCTAATTGCGAAACCCATACAACACTATTACTGTCATTTGGAAGTATATTACTGGTCCATTGGTCCATATGTTCGAAATATGTTTCTGCTCACTGTCTACTTGACAACGTAAATCGCAATGAATGTTGTTGAACTGTCAAATGAAACCCATTGCTACTGATAATAATGTATTAAGTAATTACCCTACAGTTTACCATCTTCTTCAGCCTATAGATGTCCACTGCTGGACAAAGGCCTCCCCCCAAGGTTTGTCTTGTGCTGCTCGCATCCATCGGCTTCCCGCGACCTTCACCAGGTCAACGGTCCACCTTGTTGGGGGCCTCCCTACGCTGCGTCTTCCAGTACGTGGCCGCCACTCCAGAACTTTGGTTCTTCTGCGGATCTCCTCATTTCTGATTCGATCACGCAGAGAAACTCCGAGCATAGCTCTTTCCATTGCCCTTTGTGTGACTCTGAGCCTTCGCATGAGGCCCTTTGTGAGCGACCAAGTTTCAGTTCCGTAAGTCATCACTGGTAACACACACTGGTCAAAGACTTTAGTCTTGAGCCACTGTGGTATCTTGTACGACGAGAAGATGTAACGTAGCTTCCCGAACGCTGTCCAGCCGAGCTGGATTCCACGAGACACCTGTTTCTCGAAGTTGGACCTACCCAGTTGGACTGTTTGTCCCAGGTACAATATATACTCGTCGACAACTTTGAGTGCAAAGCAACCAACTAGAACTGGAGTGGGTGCGACATGATCTTCGTCTTATCCATGTTCATCCTTAGACCCACTTGTTGGGAAGCTCTGCTGAGTTCGCCATAACTTGTATAAAAGATGCTCAGGTGCACTATTGACGCACCTGATCTGCTTGCTATGATGGGCCGCTTTTTTGTCCCAGACAATTACTGTCTTTCCAGAAAGCACAGTATGTATCATGTGATCCATGACGCACTTTGCGCTAAGTCTCCAATACCACGGAATCTAGCAGGACTTAAAGTACTCTTGAATTCGAATCCAACAAACGATCTATTTGCATACGAACGGACAGGATTTTATCGGCTTATCAAAAATACTAAAGAGGGATGTGAATGCATTGTTATCTCTTTGTTTGTACTTCCTATACCATACCTGTACATATAGTTATAAAACAGCGTCTATAATTTATAAATCTAATGGTATTAAACCGTCTTTAATCAAGAAAGAAATAAGTGTAGGAAGGTACTTAGGTACGTTGAAGTATTGTAATGAATGGTATGTTGATTTGACGAAGCAACGAGTCATCTTTATAGCTAAACTACTGAGGAACAAAACATTTTACCTTGAACTTTTATAATTGTATACGTTTTTTTTTTTTTCTTCTGCGATATTTCATGCTATATACAGGGTCATGGACACGCCATCTATTACCATGGATTCAGTACATAATTGTGAGGTGAAAGTTTTCGTCAGTTAGGTAAAATATTTATAATGAATACCCAAGAAGTGCTTTAGCTAATGCTTTAAAACAAGAAGGTAATCATTATAAGATACTAAACACACGTTAATAACCAGTTCATACATTATTTTAAAACAATTATTTCGTCCAAAAACAGAAACTATGCATTAAATTATATCCTGGTCTCCGTCTGTATCGTGAGTGTACTCAGTATAAATTCGGAGGCTATTACAGTGTCAAGGGTAGGACGGCAGTGAGGTTTAGAATGGGTTTTGGTCGCCCGTGTCAGAGGAAATAGGGGAAACCTAAGAACGGACACTATATCGAATAAAATTAAATGTTTGCTAGGAGAAATAACCTGTTATAACAGTCTATAATTGATTCTACTCTATTAAATAATTGTTGTCAACCTATTACAGCTATCTGTAACATATTTCATATATAAAATTGTTATCCATCTGTTACAGCTGTCAATATGTGGTTCTATTTCTTATATATATAATTGTATATAATAATTATCCATCTGTAATTGGCTCTATTTCTCATATACGGTTGTTACCAAACTATTACAGCTCTGTAATAAGCTTTATTTCTCATAAACAATAAATAAAATAAATAAATATATACGGACAAATCACACAGATTGAGCTAGCCCCAAAGTAAGTTCGAGACTTGTGTTATGGGATACTAACTCAACGATACTATATTTTTATAATAGATACATATATAGATAAACATCCAAGACCCAGGCCAATCAGGAAAAGATCGTTTTCCATCACGACCTGGCCGGGGATCGAACCCGGGGCCTCCACGTCGCTGGCAGGCGTGTTGACCGCTGCACCACGGAGTCCGACAAATTGTTATACGAGTACATCTATTGTTTGCTGTGTATAACTGTCTCTTTTTTTCATATAAAATGTTATTCATTTGTTACAGCTGTCAACATTTGGTTCTAGTTCTTATGTACAATTGCTCCCCATATGTTTCAGGCACATGTAAATGGCTCTACATCTCATATACAACTGTCATCAATATGTTGGTTCAACAATAGCTATAAATCAATAAATTCATAACTAATTCAAATATAATGAAAAGAGTTCTAATGTTCCATTTACTGCGACTCCACCGTACGCAGGACAGGTGTCTCGGTGTCTGCCACAATAAATAGCTATTTACCAGCGAATGCGGCCTGCGGCTCCCGGAGTCCCGGCTACGGAAGGTGTTCTCAATTTGTCGGCGGAATGAGATTGTCGCCGCTTTCAGTATTAGGTAAGTGGCTTTTACATTTCACTTTATACTGGCAGCATTGATTTTGATTCTGTCGACTAATGGTTACTGACGGTGTAGTGTTATTTGTGGTGTAGGCAGCATTAGAAGTGGGGTTGTTGTGTTTATGTTATCTAGTGGACTTCGGGGGCATTTTATGAACAAGCATTTTTTGCAAAAACGAATGTCAAAACTGGATAAAATAAAATTCGTATATTAAGATCATGTCTTTCTTCGCCGGTTATTTGTTGGGTCAGTAATCAAATCGACTAATACTTTTTTTTTTATTATTTACTTCTTTTTTTTTTCTTTAGGTTTTGACGACATGTATAATTACTACGTATAAAAGAAGAAGTAACGCAAGAAAGAAAGAAACCTACTAGCAGTGCTCTGTAACCATCTGACAGTAAAAACTTAGGGAAGTGAGCGCTAACAGCTCCCTCTGAGTGAGCGCTAACAGCTCACTCTAAACCCACTTCACTCACGTTGAGATTTTGACAAAATCGATCGACTGCTGCCTCTTCCGTTAGAAAAACATATTATTAATTACAATACTTGAATTATACAGGTACTGTAATTAAATTAGTATGTTTTTGTTTTCCCGCAATATATCTGAATAATAATTGCGGATGGCACTGCTTCGCGTTGTGTATAGTGTTGATTGTAACATAAAAAGCTTGATTTAAAATATACTTTTGTAAGGTTAAACGTAATTTTTTCCCACGGAAAAATATTTAAATGGTTTTTTTTTTAAAAAAAGGACACGCATTTCATTGATAAATTTTAGCGACTTTTAATTTTCTTTTTAGTTAATAGATAACATTAACCTACACTTCACCTCCAGACATATCTTTCCCCAAGTTTGTTCATTAAACGTCAGCATAAAATAAAAGTTTATGACTATACCTATAGGTATTAATAGATAATAGGTAATACGGGAAATAAAATAAATAGAATCAATGTTTATTTGATCCACCCCAGCTCATCATCGTCATCATCATCATCAAGCTTTTTTATCGTCCCACTGCTGGGCAAAGGTCTCCTCTCATACAGAGAAGGATTGAGTGTAATCACCACGCTTGCTCAATGCGGATTGGTGATTTCAGACTTAAAGTCCAGGTTTCCCCAAGATGTTTTCCTTCACCTTTAGTCATTAGTGTCCAAGATATAAGTACTTAGAAAGTACATACAACTTTAGAAAAGTTACATTGGTACTTGCCTGACCTGGAATCGAACTCGCGCACTCATACTTGAGAAGCTGGTGTTTTAACCATTAGGCCACCACGACTTGTCAATGAAGGCCAACAAAATTATTATTATTATTGTACTTTGACAACCCTAGGAGCAATGACTCTTCTAAATTCATTAGCTGTAGTATGTTTTTTTTGCGAGTTCGCTAATGACGTAATTACCTGTAGATGAAACGTAGTAGATCCTGTATTGGCCATAACCGCTGGTTCTCAAAACCGGTTTCTCGATTTACGAACAAATTAATTTTCCACTAAATACATTGAAGATGGACGTTCAAGAAGTTGTGTACGGAATAAATATTATTTAAATAATATAAACTAAAGTTTTGTCAAAATGTTGAAGTGTTTTGTTTTTGTTTTATTTGCTGTTACGATTGTTTCATGTGCACCCGGATTCGAGACTAATAGAGGTTAGTATAATTTTCCTTGTTTGTCCTAAGTCAAGCTGTTCGAGCCACTCTGATGACCAACCTATGACGTATACATATAAATAAGCAGTAGTAATTTAATATATTAAAGAAAAGCACAACCACATCGCAAATGTTAAACTTATGCTAGAATAATTTTAATAACTAAAAAACTAATGTACATGAAAGTCACTATATGGCATTGATTATAAAACTTGCTGCCTTGAAAAGTATATTAAATAAAACTAATACAAACTAAACAGACGAAAATATAAGACGTCACAAAAAAAGGTACAAAAACAATAATCGAAATTTAAAAATACTGGTAATACCATATAAAAATTAAAAACTTGGCAAGGATAGCGTGATTTTGTTTTTAAATATGTTATTTAAAAGCTAGCTAGAGGTAGCTTGTTTAATATATCAAGGTCACATGTATTTATTACAGTATTAATGAATTCGTTGCTCATTCGTATAACTGGGGGACATTATTTTTTACAGAAGGTGTATCAAATACCTTTTTATCTTTTTAGCCATTGGCAATTGGCTTTTGCAAAAAGTTTGAAGAGTTAATTTTTGGAACTGCCAGCGAAACGTTTTGAAAAAAACAATTGCTGTATGTTTCCAGAACCTAATTAATTTATGAAGGAAGCATTAATCTGGTCCACGTATGCAATCACGCAGGGATACTATTTTCATTTCTTTTTTTAAACACTCCATGTATGGCTTTCTGTGAGAGAAGCTTCTTGTTGTGAAAGCAAGATTTCTCGTGAAAGCTCCTTGTAATAAATTATTTTACTACAACACACAGCACAAACAATTAGACTGTGTCTAATTGAAATAACACCGATGTTACTTAGGCTGCTAATCTTTAATAGCTATACCTACATAACATACAGCTACCAAAGATTAGCTAACCCTGCCCTTCAAACTGGAAAAATTCTGTTTCTTGAAGGACAGTGAATCAGTGTTTGATTAACATTGTAATAACTGAATGTTATGAGAATATCATTACAATAAATAGTAAACTTCTGCACAGAAGTTGTTTGTCCGTTATATAACTATTTATCATTACTACATCATACTTAATATAGAGATATCCCTATTTAATGCATCAATCATAAAGTAGCATATTAAGTAGGTACGATGTAAAACTTGAGCAGTTATGTAAAAGTTATATTTTTTTTTATATATATATGTAGATCTATGATTTTAAAAACAAAGGGTTTCATCAATTTTAGACTCAAAATATTACATATACTTGAATTACAAAAGTGATAAAGTACCGCATGTTCATAAGAGCATGATAACCTCAGGGCAGATTATTCCAACTCTAGATATTTTATCCGAGGAATAATCTAGAATATTTTGTAGTTTTATTCCACACAAAATATGTTAAAAAAAAACTATCAAGTCAATTTGATTGAATGAATGTTAATTATCTCTGATTTGAAAAATCAACCGACCGATTCTGTTAAAATCTCACCGTGGAAAGTTGAGTGTGCCTAGAGTTGTCAATAGTATCAATCGCTAGCATTAGTTGGCTCCACGCTCATTTCACTTTTCGGTGTTATGATTACAGAATCACATTGCTGTCCTTAGTTTGAATTAGAGTAACTTAGCCGGTTTGCCGGCCACCTCTGGTTTTCGGCCAGTACACTGTTATATTAACATAATAAGGATACTTTACCCTACTTATTTAAAAAACCAACGCTTACTCAATATATTGGTATAAACCTTACAACTTTTGAATTTTGTAGAATTTTAATGATCCAACTGTGTCGTCAGAGGCCCTCCGAAAGTCAGTACACGAGTGTGTTGAAATTAGTAAAAAAAATAGGGCGGCCATTATTTTTGCAAGATACGTTACAAAGTTGTTTGTCGGTTTTATAAATATAATTGTTGTTCTGTGCAAGGTGGACAAGTTAAATTAGTGTTTTTGTAATGAAAATGGAAGAAATGTTATGTACATTTAAATTTGATGGCCGGGAAACTAGTTATGATTTGGGCGAACTATTTACTTCTCGGCCGACCGGCCGAAAACTAGAAGAAGACCGTTTATATTTAATTAATTCTTTTGATTGTTAAATTAGAAATTCTTCAAAAAGAAATACTTTTTACATAAAGTAGAACCGCTTCTCATTTGTGTATTCAGATTTCGGCCGCATGTTTTGAGGTAATTATGTGGTAATAACACTTTTATTGAATATTTGACGGCCGAAAATTAGAATTTTAATATTTAGCTTTCGGCCTAGGCCATCTCAGCGTCAATCTCAGTCCCAGCTTTGGAGTCTGGAGTCCGCTTCATCAGTGTAACTACTGATTTGGCTAAATTTCGAAAAAACGAAATTAGAGTTATTATTGAAGAAGAGGATATAGATCACGATTTAGACATTTTTCCGTGATCTCAATTATTTTTGTTATGCCATATTATATTTTTTTCTTTTTGACCAATGTTCCTACTATTATGTTTAAAATATTTCTTTAAAATTAATATTTTAAAGATTTTAATTAAAATCGTTGATTCATACGTATTTTTTGCTTTTAATCCATTATAGAACCTACTAGTTAGCAAATAGAGATCATTTTTCAAATAGCAGATTATTGGCCGAAATCTAGCAAAATAATGGCCGGAAACTGAAACAGGTGCCCGAAAACAGGCGAAATCGCTATTTTCAGACATTTTAATTTTTAGCAATTTTAATGTGAGGTTGACAGGTAAAAAATCTAGAAATAACAAAACTACATCACATTTCGAGTTCAAAAATAATTAGGAAACTAGTTTGCGACTGTAAGGTCATGGAGAAAAGTCGTGACAAAGTCATAAGTTCGCTTAACTGGCCGAAAACCAGCTAAGTTACCCTATATTGGAAACAGTCGTGTCGCAGGTTCGATTCCCGCACGGAACAAATGTTTCTATGGCCTATAATTAGTTGTTCCGGGTCTGGCTGTTTGTATATGTGACTTTATATATTTTTAAACGCACCCACGATACAGGAGAAATTCCTAGTGTGGGGCAAAGTTTTTTTTTTTTTAAATAGTTCTTTGTACACCGTGCAATTTTAGTCGTCTTATAAAGACAGCAAACCATTAGTAAAAATATCAAAAATCAAATTATTTTTTTTTTCTAAATATTAATAAAAAAAGAATTTTTTTCAATAATCTCAAAAAAAAATCAAAAACTAATTTTATAGCTAGGTTGAATGCACTCTGGTAAAGATGCTCGAACTTAGTTCGAAACGCTATATAAGCGGGCGCCGTTCCAGTCTTGCGGTCCAAGAGCACGTGAAATCAAATGAAACGGCGACAACATTAGCAGAGTGCATTCACCCTAGCTAAATAAAAAAATTGTATTTAATGTTGAATGAATTATTAAAAATCGATTTCTTTTTTTTATTGTTTTTAGTAGGCGGCTGTCTTAATAGTAGTAGTCGGCTGTTTTTAAAAGATGACTAATATTACACGATGGTGTATATACCTACACGAATAGCAGTATCGACGCATAAATTAAATATATACCGCTGCCAACGAATAAAAGTTATAATCATTCCGGCCAACTACTATCAAATCGCAAAGCTAAGTCATAACCGATTTTTGTTATTTGCAAGCGTTTATTTCAATATTAAAACAAATACAATCTTGCAATTTAATAATAAACATCACGTTGAATGAGTAAGTTCACTTATGGTTTCCCTTTTATGAACACGTTTTGGTTGAGGTGCATGTTTCAAGGCTCCCGCAGGCAGACGCGACGATTTCTGTCGTATTGGGAGCGTTTAACCCTTGGTATTCGAACGTGAATCCATGCGAGACGCAATGGCATGTTAACTGTTTGTGTAATTATTGCAACCGCCGGTGAAGGTACATATGTCACTGGATATGTAATCCTATACAGAGTGGTGCTGATAATACGACATCAAATGAAAACACGAACAATGCTGGTTCATAGGAATAATCCTAAACCACACAAGAAAACCTAGCATCAAAAATTAAAAAAAGAACATTTCAAACAAACTGAATCGCATAAAATTTCAAACGGAATAGAACATCCTTTAAAATTTTAAAATTGGTTCACTGACCTTCGGCGATCCTCGGCGACAGCTAAGTAGATCCTGTATCGACTTGCTTTTTTCGCGCCATTATTATTAAAGTTACTGAACTTTAATAATAATCCCAGCGCACCCAGCGGTACCTACTGAGGTACCGCTGGGTGCGCTGGTCATCAACCTGTAAGCGCTTCCTTATCAACATGTACAAAATGTGAAAACCTAAAAATAATTTCCTGTGACTAAAGTAATGGATATATTTATACAGTGTGTATTTGACATCGCATAACGCAAACTTCGTGAAAAGCTAGACCGCATGCCCTAATAAAATTATGATAGTAATTTATGTAGTTAATGAATGATTACAGAATTCACAGTGTTTAAAGAAGTGTCGGCCCGGCCTTTGAACGTTGCAAGCGTGCCGCCGTCGGGTTTGTAGGTATGACGTTGGTCCTTGGTGTGAACCCTATTAAATCAGCTGATATGAGAGCTTTCGAGTTTTGTTTTCATTGCGCTTTTTGTGTAATTAGCGAATTAATCAAGTTTTACTTTAAAATCTTATTGGGTTATAAAAGATTGCAAAGATGAACGGCCTAAAGTGAAAAAAACTACATTTTTTTTAAATCATGAAAATGCCGACGAAAAGTTCCACCACTGGGGGGTTCTGAATCATGTACTGGATCCATAGCACTCGTTTGTGCGTCGATGTCAGATACACCCTTTATGATTTTTTATGGGTAGACTGAGAATATGTTGAGGTACAAGATGTTTAATTTATTGCCGTATTATCATCAACACAATATGTAAAGAAAAACCTGTCCGAACCATGAAGGTATTGTTAGGTCGGGCTAAACTTAAAAAAAATCGCCGCATAAATTAAAACTTAATACATGTGCATAGGCAATACATGCGCGGGCGAAGGGGGCCAGGGCATACGGCACGCGGTCGCATCACTATTCGCTCATAATACCCCTTTGCTAACTACTTAAGTGTACAATAATAATGATAATAAAATCATTAATTTGCATGTGATACCTACAGTTTAACAATCTTATTTTTTTTTTATCAGAAAAGCAGTCAACGCCTCAAGATGTGACTGACCAGTTAGATGATGTTTCAAGAACAAGACGTCAAAGTTCGGAAACAGTTGATATAGTCTACATCGATGCTGCATCAATAGATTCAACCAAATTAACAGATTTGCAGAGCAAAGAGTCTCCTAATGTAGCACCTGTCAATGTCGTCACGAATGCTGAGAAAAAATATCAACAACTATCTGAATCCAATTTGGAATTAGTCTCTCAGAATTCAAACTACGCAGTTTACAAATTAAATAATGCTGGAGATTCTTCCGTTCCTCTGAATGGATTACCTGATGATAAAAAGGCTCATCCTTCTGACAACCAATATTATAAATATGATAGTGAACAGTATGGAGGATACTCGGATAGGCAACCGCCGCCACCTCCACATCACCATCCACCACCTCCTCCAGACCGCTATCCTCCACCACCACATCACCACCATCCTCCACCACCACCACCACCACATCACCACCATCCTCCACCACCACCACCACACCACCACCATCCTCCACCACCACCGCCACCAGATGATTACAGATCAAATTATTATGACAGATATTATAAAAGACGTCCCCCACCTCCAAGTTCATCTTATGATGATAGATTTAGAGAAGTCTATGAGGATAGACAAACACGGCAATCTCCTTATTATAGAGGTGGGCCGCCGCATGGGGGACCTCCGCCACATCATGGGCGACCACCACCACATGGTGGGGGTGGACCGCCACATTATTACGAACCACCTCATCACCATCATGGGCCACCTCCTCACCACGGTGGTCCGCCAGACCGTTATGATGATAGACCACCTCCACACCATCATGGGCCACCAGACCGGTATGATGATAGGCCACCTCCACACCATCATGGGCCACCAGAGCATTACTATGACAGACCGCCTCCACACCATGGCGGACCACCAGGCCATTATGATGACAGACATCCTCCACACCATGGCCGACCACCAGGCCGTTATGATGACAGAAACCCTCCGCCCCATGATAGACCCCCTTACGATCGAGGACCACCACCACCTTCGGATCGGGAACAATCTCACAATCAAGGCAATGAAAACAGCGAAAACTCCCAGTATAACGAAAATACGACTAAATTAAATGATACTGCTCAGACATCCTCAACTACTAAAGCTGAAACAGATGACCAGTACCAGCTGGATGTTAGATTTAATGATGATGAATCAGAGGTAGCAGAAACTATGAAGAGGGATGTAAGTGAAACAACAGCTCGTCCTTTGTCTCCTTTTATATTTCAGGCCACTGCTGTTACACCGGAAAATTGATTTGAAAAATATTAAAATTTTACAGTTTTCAATGTTCTTAATATTAAGTATTACAGAAACACAAATGACAAACAAATGTACCTAATTAATTATCACTTTGTTCCTATAATAAATCATGTTATACCTACATTTCATATTCGTTTTATTAGTACTATTGTTTTTCCCATTCATAATTCAATTCAGATTAAACGATAAGTCAAAGGTCTTAACCAAATAATAACCAGCATGGATTTAGTGATGTTGTATCATACATCACTACTCTGTAGTCGAGTAACTAATACCATCTCTATGTATTAGTGTCTATGAATATAGTCTATTGTCTTGTCATTGTAACTTAGGATCTGACCTAGAAGAGGTCATCCAATATAATATAATTCTACAAGTGTAATAAACCAGTCTAATTATCTAAAGTCTTGAATATTTACCAACCCAAGAATCGTACATGGTGTCAGAAGAGTGAAAAAACCCAATACGAAGAAAGAAAATTCAAAAAATGCAAAAGTCGGATGGCGTCGGTGGCAGCCATGACACCGGTACTACAATGAACAGTGGCTTGAAGGCGCTTAAAATATCGTCAGATGCAACAAACAACAATTACGAAACCTGGAAGCGCTGGTGGCAACAGTTCGAATTATACTTGTTGGCAACGGGTTTAGACAAGTCCGGTGAGAAACGCAAGATCGCCATTTTATTACATCACATTGGGGAAAAATGCTTAAATATTTTCAAAACATTCAACATAAATATTGGAGAAAGCACATTACATGACGTCAAAGCCAAATTCGACGAATTTTTTCAACCCAGAAAAAATATTACCATGTATCGTTACATGTTTTTTACCACACGTCAACAGAAATCGGAAAGCATCGAGGATTTCTTAACTGATCTCGAAAATAAGAGCCAAGATTGCGAATTTGGAACGCTCAGAGAATCTCTTATCAGAGATATTTTTATCGCCAACTTGAGTTTGGACTTAGCACATGTACGTCGTTTTCAATTTTTGAAATGTCAAAGTCAAATGTCACTTGAGAAATGTCAAATAAACGTTAGTGGGTTTGGTGGTATATCAATACCTATTATGGGCAAAGTCAATGTAAAATGTAGTTTATCTTTAAATAATAGCACTATTAGTGTAAATATAGTGTTTATAGTCGCAGATTTAGTTTGTCCGAATGTTTTAGGTCTACCAACTTGTAAAAAATTAGGTATAATTCAAAGAGTTTTCTCTGTGTCTCAACAAAATTTTAGTGAACAAATTCTTACACAATACAATGATGTATTTCAGGGTCTTGGATGTCTACCTCAAGTCTGTCGCCTGAAACTCAAACCTGAAGCAGTGCCATGCGTGGATGCTCCGAGAAGGGTACCCTTCGCTTTACTGAACAAACTGCGCGATGAATTGGATCGCATGGAGAAAATGCAGGTCATTGAAAAGGTTATTAAACCTACAGAATGGGTGAACAGTATAGTCATAACAGTCAAAAGCACGGGTCAGTTACGAATTTGTTTAGATCCTAGAAATTTGAATAAGAATATTATAAGGGAAATTTATCCACTTAAGTCAATAGATGAGATCAGATCTCAACTAGCAGGAGCTGTTTGTTTTTCTCATTTGGATGCATTTTCAGGATTCTGGATGCTTAGACTAGATGAATATAGTTCTGATTTATGTACATTTCAAACACCTTTCGGTAGATATAAATATTTAAGGTTACCTTTTGGTATTAATGCATCGTCTGAAATTTTTCAAAGAGTCATGATGAATTTGTTCGGTGATTTAGAAGGAGTTCTAATATTCATCGATGATATTTTGGTATATGGACCAAACGAGTCAGTACATAATGAGAGAGTACATAAAGTCATGCAACGAGCACGTGAAGTCAATTTAAAGTTCAATAAGTCTAAATGTAAATTTTTAGTTTCAGAAGTCTGTTTTTTAGGGTATGTTTTTAGTAAAGATGGTGCTAGGGTTGATGAAGAGAAAGTAAAAGCAATTGTCAATATGCCCACACCAAAAAATGTCAAAGAATTGCAAAGAATATTAGGTATGATCAATTATTTAGGTCCCTTTATTAGCAATTTGTCTCAAAAAACTCAAATTTTAAGAAATCTTTTGAAGAAAGATTCAGTCTGGACTTGGGATGAAAATCATAGTCAATGTCTTAAGAGTTTAATCGATGAAATTACAAATTCACCAGTTTTAGCTCATTATAATCCCAATGTACCATTAGTCTTGTTAGTCGATTCGTCAAAGTCAGCATTAGGAGCAGTCATTATGCAGAATAATAAACCTATTGCTTATAGTTCAAAAACATTAACTCAAACTCAGTCAAGGTATGCTCAAATTGAGAAAGAATTGTTAGCCATTCAGTTTGGTTGTGAAAAATTTCACCAGTATGTGTACGGTCATAAAGTAACTGTTCATACTGATCATAAACCTTTAGTCTATCTTTTTAAAAAGCCATTACATGATGTACCAGCAAGATTGCAACGTATGATGTTAACTTTACAAAAATATGATTTGGAAGTTATACATGTTCCAGGTAAAGAAATGTTTATATCTGACACTCTGTCTAGAGCAGCATTGAAAGAACATTATATACCTGAGAATGAGTCAGAAATATCTTGTCATGTCAATTTAATGCATTCAAGTCTAGCAGTCACAAAGGAGTACTGTACAAAATTGTTACAGAACACTAAGAAAGATGATACTTTGCAATTGTTAAAAAAGTATTATTATGAAGGTTGGCCAAAAAATAAAAATAATGTCAGTCTGTCAATAAAACCATTTTGGAATATACAAGCTGAAATTCCTGTAGTCAAAGATTTGTTGTTCAAAGGGTCAAAATTAATAGTACCACAGTCAATGTATAAGGAAATGTTAGGTAAAATTCATGAAGGTCACCAAGGTATAAATAAATGCTTAAAACTGGCTAGAGAGTCTTTGTACTGGCCAAGCATGTCAGCTGATATTAAAAACTTGGTAGAACAATGTCATGTATGTGCACAATTTAAACCTAATAATCCAAAGGAACCACTAAAAAATTTTGAAATAAATAAATATCCATGGCAACAAGTAGGTGTTGATTTGATGTATTTTGATAACCTTACTTATTTAATTGTCACAGATTATTATTCTAAATTTATAGAAATAGCTTTGTTAAATAAAAACAGTACAGCAAAGAATGTAATAACACATTTAAAGTCCATTTTTGCTCGTCATGGAATACCTTTATCTTTAGTGTCTGATGGTGGTCCTCCTTTTCAGTCATTAGAATTTAAGAATTTTATGCATGAATGGGACATAGAACACATTGTAACTAGTCCATATCATCCACAGTCAAATGGTCAAGCAGAGAGTTCAGTCAAAATTATCAAAAATATGTTAAAAAAATGTAAAAGAAACTCATCTGATCCATACATAGCTTTATTACAGTATAGAAACACACCTAAGAATAATTTACCATCTCCAGCTCAATTGTTAATGTCCAGGAATTTAAGAAATAACATTCCTATGTCTTATAAGAAATTAAAACCTAAAGTGGTTACATTCAAAAATTATAAAGAATGTGTCAAGCAAAATAATAAAAATAAGTCTAAATATTATAATAGAAATACAAAGTCATTGTCATTATTGTATCCCAATGATCATGTATACTTTAAAAGAAAGCCTGATAGTAATTGGGAACAAGCCATTGTCAAGCTAAGGTTGGCTAATAATAGGTCATATGTCGTTGAGGATGTCAATGGAGTTAGGTATAGGAGGAATAGGGTTCATTTAAGACACAAATATTCTCCTATGCTATCCAATTCGTCGCAGGGGAGAGAGGAAGGTAACAGGCAGGAGTCTAGACCTCAAGAGCTCTCATCTCAATCCTCAGTCAGTCAACATGTAACTCGTTCTGGAAGAGTTGTAAAGCCAACCAAAAGGCTAATTGATGAAATAGATTAAGTAGAACATTGTATCCTAGATTAAGGTCAGGTCTCTATAATATTGTTTGTCAAGGGTTAATTTAAACTTAAACAGGGGGATGTTGTATCATACATCACTACTCTGTAGTCGAGTAACTAATACCATCTCTATGTATTAGTGTCTATGAATATAGTCTATTGTCTTGTCATTGTAACTTAGGATCTGACCTAGAAGAGGTCGTCCAATATAATATAATTCTACAAGTGTAATAAACCAGTCTAATTATCTAAAGTCTTGAATATTTACCAACCCAAGAATCGTACAAGTGAAACCTATATTACTTAAAACTACACTACTTACTTAAAACTACAGCTACCCAAATCCACGTTTATAAAAACATCTCAGCGAGTGATACAATCATATTGAAGAGCCTTTTTTACCCAACTGTAAAAAAGATTATTCAATGATCAATATTTTTTGCAGTTTTAAAATACCAGTTTTACCCGTCGTTAGGTATATATAGAAGCTTGTACTATTATGAAGTAATATACCTACCATCTTTCAAGAACATCTTAATAACCAGTTAAGTTGAAGGAATAGACCGTAAGTAAGTTTCAGTAATACACCGAATAAAATGAAATGAATGTATGTGTTTGTTTATAGAAAAACGATCCCCCCAAGGCTGGGGACACCAAAACAATAGAGGGCCCCCAAATAACCGAGGTCCACCAAACAACAGAGGACCACCAGCCAACCGAGGCCCACCAGACAACAGAGGACCGCCAGCTAACCGAGGCCCACCAGATAATAGAGGACCACCAGACAACCGAGGCCCACCAGATAACAGAGGACCGCCAGACAACCGAGGCCCACCAGATAACAGAGGACCACCAGACAACCGAGGCCCACCAGATAACAGAGGACCACCATACAACCGAGGCCCACCAGACAACCGAGGCCCACCAGATAACAAACGGCCACAAGAAAACGAACAAACTTATTACGAAGGTAACCCTGGAAACAATGTAGGCCCTGGAAACAGTGCTAATAATGTATCAAATAATTCCGCCATGTCTGAAGATGACAAGAATGAGAAAGAAAGTGGCATTAATAAGCAGCAACTGGCAGCTGCTATACAAGAATATTTAGGTGACCGTTACCAGGATACAAGTAAACAACCACCAACAAAAGCTCCAGTTCAACCTTACCCAATATTTCAAGCTGTAGCTATTACTCCTGAAGAGTAATTTCGGTGAAGAAGTAGTAGGTATACAGTTCACCTCTGACAGCACCAACTTCAAAGTAACCTTATTTTAACGACAATTACTGCAACCCAGATATATGATTTGAGCAGTGACGCAAAATCAGAACTAAAATAACTGTGACTAATCCAGATTGTAATTGCTTTATACATTTAAAACTAACTAACTGTGGTAGACCTTCATAAAATGCAACCTCGGGGTAAATATGTGATCCCAGTAATAAATGTTAAATCATTGAAATAATTTTGAAAATGAAATCAATAGGAGTCAGAGGAGGAGATCAATATTAGACAGAAATTGTTTTATTCTTAAGAAAATTATTCTCGTCAAATTAGACTGATACAAAAAGCCATTTAATAATTATGTATCGCTATTGTATTTTAGGCTTAAGGTCAAAATTTTCTTAATTTTAAGACTGAACTAAAATGTGTTGTTGGTGTATTTTTTTTTAATATTTATTTATTCGTTATTATTAAGAAATTATACAACATCATTAAAATGGGGATTTTCAACTGAGAATATGTCTTATTTACTGTAAACAATAACATATCAAGGCAATCGACAAAACATATTAAAAAATCCCCTTTGTGTGACGTGTGTTCAAATAAATCTCCAAAAGCACGTCTTCAATTTATTCAAAAATAAATCTCCTTATATTTTACAACTTGTAAAACTGGCATAAAATGTTTTCAATTTCAGTTAAGTTCAGACAGGAAGTTAAATAAGGGTTTAAACACGTTCATTATTTAATAAGTTTCATTTTATTTCAATTATCTCATTTGTTATGGAATGATTTTACATGATATAAGTTATATAATATAAACCATAGAATATAATATAAATGGGTAAAAAAATGGTTTTTTTCACGTATAACATATGTATTTAAACATAAACTAAACAATTATTTTAAAAAATGGACGTGTAAACACATACGAGTATTGTTAAATGTCATAGATAATAATATTTAATACGCATATGAAATGGAACACCAGATTACTTACTGTACGAAAAAAAGGTTTACGTGAAATATAAAATTGTATGTTATTTAAAATGGTATCATATAATTATTTGTTGATATACAATGCTACATTACCTAGACACGTACTTAGTAAGTATTACAATCAAAAGGTGGGTTTGCATCTTCCATCAGCGGTTCGCATATAGCCCGGGAGGCATGCGCCTGAAAAGTTTTCCCGGCCTGTTTCGTTCTTAGGAGTTGTAGTCTGTTCAAGTGTAGTAGGTGGAAGTGTAGTCGGTGGAACCGCAGTCGGTGCAACTGTAGTTGGCGCAAGCGCAGTCGGTGCAAGTGTGGTGGTACTGGCAGCAGGGGTAGGAGTTACTTGGTCTGGTTTCTTAACAGCTGCAGCAGCAGCAATGTCTTCTTCTGATTCTTCTGGAAAGTGAATACTCGAGGATGCACTGTTGTTTTCTTGTAGTTTTTTCTCATTTGGATGTAATAAGTTATGCACATCTTGATGTACCTTATGTACAGTTCCATGTACAGATTCATGGATGCGTCCAAATAAATTGCGTTGTCCATTAGTGCCATTATATTGCAGAGTTAATAAAATACAAAATAAAATGGAAATAGTTAATTTCATTTTGTGAAATTATAATGTTCGTGACACGTCTTGGCAGATAATTTTCTCTTGACTGAAGTCTCGAGAATGACTTCAGTTTACAAGATAACTCGACTGACCTTTTAAAAATTATCTTACAACATATTCCGAGAACTGGTTTAATACCTATTAGCTAATACGTCAAACTATTCTTAAATGTTAGATGTTGGTAATGGTTTTTCATGTTCAATGTCGACCACCGCACCATCTGAAAAAAATAATAATATATATAAGTAGATATGAATAGTAATGCTCTTTTTCTGCTTACTAAGACTATTTAATTCTATTTCCTTATTCAGGGTATTTTTTGAAATACTTATTATCTTGTCTTCATATCAGCGTTAATCCCAGTCGCATCCGAAGCTTTTTCAGCTTTGGAGTCTAGGGTCTGCTAAATACTTATTATATTAATTATATATCCAAGCGACATAATTATAAATAGATATGGGTAATATATGTCACAGGTCATGACGCCGTACACATTATGACAGATGTATGTACTCGTATATATTATTTACATTTGATAAAGCAACAACAGTTACAAGAAACTTGGCAACTTAGATACTATTGATAACTTCGTCAAAATAATTAAAACCCGTACCTCTAAAGTCTCTGTCTGCAATTTCCTAGCTGATCTCGTCTCTGTCCCAAGGGGCATTCCAACACCGGCACTCGTATGATTTGACTATGTTGCGTCACTTCCACAGACGGAGTTGAGGTCGCCATTCGAAGTTTCTCGTGAAAATTAAAAACAGTTCTCGCTTCAGCCCGACAACACATGCTCTGAACCATCAGTATTAGAAACAACACACATTTCGCGTCCATTTTATTGTAATGCATTGAGCACACTACGTCGCAACTATAAATACCTATAGTTGGTGCGACAGCTCACCATGGTTGTCTGCACACTCCATTCACGTCCATAGTTAGGCCAGGAGCACATCTTTCATTGTTACTTGGCACGTCTATCATTTTTGGTTTAGCATTGTCTGGATCTTTATTATCAGAAAAATCTTCACGTACAAAACTGGTTTTGGGAGTCTCCTCTGGTTTTATAAACGTATTCTTGAGATCTTGAATAGGGTTCCCGAATATATCTAATATAAACTGTCCGGAGAAAGAAGTGCTGGCGACACAAGCTAGGAAGCTGATTAATAAACTAAGCACAATAAAGCGTGTCGACACAGAAGTCATTTTACAATACTAAAACATATCGCTGCCCGCTGTACGTTTATCAGTCAACAATTACCAGGCCGCTACACAAATACGATAACATTCCCCAACATGGTGTCAATTTATCTCTATTCAACTATTTGTTTATTTAACTTCACATATTTCCGAACACATTGTCTGTTTATAAAATCAGTAATATTTGAGAATATAGCATATCGCTTTTATCTTTAAAGGGAAACACAAAATCACTAATCATTACTGTAAATTAACTCAATTCAGTCACTCTGTTGTGTTATGTTTAGGGCACAAAATACAAACGATATAACACGCACTGTCCATCTGTGACAAATACGAACTGATCGTATTCAAATCTTCTTCTAAATGTAGGCCAATTCTAAGCATAAACGCCTGGGCTCATATGTACATCATAAATGATAGGATTCTTCATATATTGTTACTATAACATACACTCTTCAAGACTTACGCTTCAAGTGAACAAAGTAACGTTCTACAGGAGTCTGCTTATTATTAACAATTTATTTTTCCTTGTCGTAAATGTTTATGACATCACTATTTTATTAAGTACCTACATCACTCAATGTACTTTAGAACTTTAAATAAGGGCGTACCTTTATCACTTCTTCATTTAACTTATTCTTATCACAATCCGGATGCATTTCACAGTACACATTGAGCCACATTACCATTTGTTTAGATTTATCCTCACGCGGAACCAAAGAATACAAATTGAGGTCAAGTAATTTTGGTTTTGTTTTGATTACGACGTATTTGCTGTAATTTTCGCTATTATCTAGTAAAAGTTTGTAATCGGGACTGACTTTCGGTACAAGTATAATGTATGCAAGCTTAGTTTTACCGTCACTGTCCTTCTGATACTCTATGATAGGACGATCGTCAGACTTCTTTATTGTATCAACGTCATAATAGTTACTTGGATCTTCTACCGCTTTTTGTATAACTAATCCTTGGCATGTATATACTAAGCAGTATAAAAACACTAAAACAGAAACTAAGTTATCCATCGCAGTATTTTCGTAACGACTGCCTGAACCTAGTTTCAGAGAAAGAATATGAAGAGATACTGGGTTCGTAATCAATACAGTTCGCACCGAGACACACATCTTTAGTTGGACCATTTGATCCTATTACGCCAATTGACTTCTATTATTGCGTCTATTGCCAATTGACTAACAAAAATGCATGCCCACAGTATGGTATGATTGGAGTAAATTATAATCTTCGAGGTCAGATGCCATTACCTTCGTACCTATGTGTTCTGTAATTATGTTTATATTTGTGTTCTGTAATTTATATAATGTGCTTACTAAAGTGTATTCTATTCTATTCTATTGACAATCATGAAACCAGTATTTACTTTAGTAGGTATGCTAATCACCTATTAATTCTGGCAGAATGAAGTGAAATGGCTGCTCTGGCCCACCTATCCTGATGCACACAATATCTAATGTATTTGGTAAAAAATATAACATGGTGTAAAATTGTTTGGAATCGATTTAGTTGCTTATATTGAGCAAACTGTTTTCAGGCTTCGTATTAACAATAAATAACGTTGTGTAAGTGAAATTAAGCGCATGTCATTTTATATACAAATAATTTTGATTCCCAATGTAGCATTGTGTCACATGACATGTGTCCTTCTGGATGATAATAATTACATGCTTCTTCGTCAGCCTATATATGTCCACGGCTGGACAAAGGCCTCCGTCAAGGCTTTCCACGGTGACCGGTCTTGTGCTGCCCGCATCCATCGGCTTCCCGCGACCTTCACCAGTTCATCAGTCCACCTTGTTGAGGGCCTCCCTACGCTGCGTCTTCCGGTACATGGACGCCACTCCAGAACCTTACTGCCCTATCGGCCATCGGTTCTATGAGCAATGTGCCCTGCCCACTGCCACTTAATTTTAGCGATTCGAAGAGCTATGTCGTGCTATATACATACATACAAATAAATAAAATTTAAGAGTATTTTTGTTAGTAATGGAAAAATAACAGCTTCTTACTAAATGTATAAAAGTAAGTACGGAACTTATAACATTTCTTTTTGTTTAGTTTTGTCGGTCTGTTTGATTCGGTAAGTCTCCAAGAAGGTGCCTGCTTATTTTGAAGGAAGTTACACAATCAGACAGATAATGTTATAAGGAGCAAATAAAAACTTTTATTTTCGAAAACGAACGTCCCAAACTGAGAAAATATTATAATTGATGTCACGCAAACGAAGTACAGACAACAGCACTTCAAGCTACCAAAATCTGTCAGATTTCTTTATTAAATTTTTCCACTTTACAGCTAATCATTAAGACTCAAGATTGATTGGGAGTATTTGACAGTTTCGGATAGCTTGACCTGCTGTCGTCCGTATATGAGCAGCAGCCGATACCTTACTATAAACGCGCCGTACGATGTCCACATTCTTTAACAATACAACGACATCCACGCGTCATGTCACGCTTAAATTCAAAACAATGTCTAATACTATTAAATAAACGCGCTGTCATACTAATAAACTTGCGGTTGACTGTAGGTAGATACTAGGTACGATCCGCTCTGACAGTTAGATCACATAAAAACTACGTGCTTTGCTAACTCTAACTAAAATAAAACAAACAGAAGCACATTATTCTAGTAAGTAATAACTACGTAATTGATGATTACACTGGTTGGATAAAGGGCTCTCGTAGTTCATCATGTTGAAATCCTCGTTAGCCGCACCGCAATACAAAGCCGCTTCAGCGATTTCATTCGTTTCGTTTCGGAACAAGATAGACCTATTTTTTACTGGGAAACTGACCATTTGAATTAAATTTAAACCTTTATTTCGAATGCAGTTACTTTGTTGTTGCCAACAAAGCTGAAGAGTGTTCATTAATGCTCTAATTAACTCTTTTCTTTTAATAATTATTTTTTTAAAGGTTCCTTGCTTATTAACTACTATTTAACCTCTCTTTTTTTACCCTATCATTTTCCGAGCCATCGCATCAAATCCGATTCGTTTAAAAGAACCAACCTGTGCGCTCGTTAGCCAATAATAGTTGAATATTTCTTTTACGTTATATCAATTTGTGAGGTCGGTTTAGTGATGTACCTATTTTGTACATCTACGCATACCATCAATTAATTGTACCTACGATCTTTACTATGTGATAATAATGATAATGGGTGGACTAGTGTTCTAAAATGCAGGTCCAAGCTTCGTACTAATTAGACTCCAATTTTTTTTTATAATATAAATTAGTGCTTGAACGCAATTCCTCCTGATGGTAAGCAGTGCTGCAATCGTTGATGGCAAAGCGCGCTAGTTTATTAAGAGCCATTCACTCAAAAAAACTCAGTGAATAAGAAGGAATACGCCAGCTGAGTGAGGTGATGCAATGTTAAACCCAACAACACGACCAACAATGCTGCGCCAGAGGTAGCTTGATCTGGTGACCCTCCACGATCAAACTCCCGACACAACAATATTTGGCGCATCGCACCCGGCACACATCGCAACAGTAAACAACCGTACGGAGGATGGGTTTGAGCAGTTGGCTCTGACCCATCCTCCGTACGGCTTCACCAGGCATCATGCCGGAACACGACGAATCGCTTGGCGGCAAGACTTTGTCTGGTAGGTAGGAATTTCTGCCGGCAGGAGATTTGTGGGAGCCATAACATCAGTTATGGCTCCCACAAATTTCAAAATTTTGATAAAATACCTGTCATCTACCTTGTGTATTGCCACATGGAGAAAAATTTAAAAAAAAATTATAACCTTTTGTCCATCAAAACGGGCCACCTCTTGTGCTTTCATCAACATATTGGGGAGGATCTATCCCACAATACATAACGTATTGTTATAACAAAGGCCTGTTTATATACTAGCAACAATGTCGGACACAGTATAAAAGGATATGTCATATCCTTTGATGGCACAGTTGACGCTAGAGAGTGAAAAATGCCACGCACCGACTTTACGTGAGAGGCATTTCATGATTAAAATACCTACCTCCGGCGATAATATTTTAATTAAACACCGCATGTTAACATTCACCGGAAATGATACAAGTAATCAAAAATAATGTATTCATAGTACAATACAATGCTATCTCGATAATTGAAACAAAAAGTAGAAACAGCAATGAGGATATAAAATAAACATGTTTGATGTTTATATCCAGGGTATGTCGCTCACAATTTTCCTCATACGAAGGCTCAGAGTCACACAAAGGTCAATGGAAAAAGCTATGCTCGGAGTTTCTCTGCGTGATCGAATCAGAAATGAGGAGATCCGCAGAAGAAACAAAATCACCGACATAGCTCTGCGAGTCGCTAAACTTAAGTAGCAGTGGGCAGGGCACATTGCTCGTAGAACCGATGGCCGATGGGGCAGTAAAGTTCTGGAGTGACGGCCACGTACTCGAAGACGCAGCGTAGGGAGACCCCCAACAAGATGGACCGATGACCTGGTGAAGGTCGCGGGAAGCCGATGGATGCGGGCAGCACAAGACCAGTCATCGTGGAAAGCCTTGGGGAGGCCTTTGTCCAGCAGTGGACATCCATAGGCTGAAGAAGAAGAACCAGGGTATTGTAAGTACAAGAATTTCTATGTAATGATATTATTTAATGAATAATACAACCAAAACCAGGCATTTTACAAACAAAACCCAACCACTACCTAACATGATGATACACGCAATCAATGAATGAGGAGACAAAACAATGTCATTTCAATTGCGAATCACTCAATTTTCTCAATGATTGTCGTTAGTTTTTCAAAGTAAAATTAATAAATGATGCCTTTTTAGGGTTCCGTAGTCAACTACGGAACCTTATAGTTTCACCAAGTCTGTCTGTCTGTCCGCCCGCGGATTAATTATCTGAGTAACACTCTCAGTGTTAGCACTAGAGAGCTGAAATTTGGGAATAATATGTATATCGATCACCCTAACGTTTGATATATTGTTGGATAGGTATTTAAAAATTAATAAATATTAACGGCCATCTTTTTTCGGTATTGTTAATATTTTCGGAAATAATCGCTCCAAAAAGAAAAAAATCCTACATTTTGAATCACAAGTTTTAAAAGTTTTAAAGAATAGGGTATTTGACTAATAAAAAAATAATTAGTCCATCAGTCAGATTTTCAAAAAATACTAGACACGTATTTTTTTCTTTTTTCATATAAACAAAAAATTAAGACGACACAGTGCGTTGAACACTCGTTTGACGTCACTGCGAGCTAAATAGTGTAGCGAGCACTCCTGATCCTTGATGCCTTTTATATTTGTCAATTTTTATTAATTTGATAAAACAAAATATACGTATCCAATATATTTCTATAATCTGAATGACGGATTTTTTTTTTACCCAAGAAACATCCCTATTCCTAACAGTAGATCTTTATAAAGACTTCCTTGGAAAATTATTATTTTGAACTTAATAGGTTAAAAAGTTTTTGAAAAATTGTACAAATCATTTCTGTACTAATTTGTAATTTAACTGTATATGCAAACATATTTATTATCTTAGTTTAAATATACGTTCAAATAAAAAAATATTATTAAAATAGGTTCACGCAATCCAAAATTACCGGAAATAAACTCGTCTACTTTGTATAAATTAGTAACCTTAAGTAGTAGTAAGTAAGTAAGATTTTCCAGTCTAGAAAAGTTCCATACCCATCCCGAACCCATGAGATGGGTATAAGCTATTAAATTTCCGAATTGTTAGGATGACTTATCGTTGTTATTGATATTTCTTCATTTTCCATAACGTACAATATCTACGTAAACACTTGCAGGATATAGTAACTGATCCGCAGACTATGCACGCATGCGACATTAATTTAGCCGTAGAAACTTGGAGTAGCCCTGCTTGCAATCACTCACCACCTACTACTCGATTAATGATTGTGATAGGATGTACAAAAGTGATACATGGGATAGGAAATGGATTAAAATTACGATAATTGTCCTCTTTGTTGAAGTCCAAAAATAACATGAAAATTCCCAGTACACGTAACTAATTATTTATTTATTTATTTAAACTTTATGCATAAACATTGTACAATGGCGGACTTAATGCCTTAGGCATTTTCTACCAGTCTACCTTGAGGTTATGCAGAGACAAAACATGGTAGGTGCAAACAAATTAAATTTAAAAGAGAGTAAAATAATATTATAATAAATACATACATACAAAATATAAACAGAAGAGAGAGAGATAAAAAAAATCATAGGTAGAGAAAAAGAATAAATGATATATGTGATGAATCTGCCAATTTCTTGCGTATGTATTCCCGAGCTTTCACTTTAAATGTGTACCGACTTGTCAACGTCCTGATATTCTGAAGAAGAAAGGAAAACCGCCTGAACCAGAAATGAAGACTTAAGAAAACCAGTGCGGTGAGAAGGACATCGTAGAAGACAATTATTGGAAGAGCGGAGGATATCTTAGAACGATATCAAACAATATTGGAAAGTTTCCAACTGAAAGTAAAATACTCTATGAATTGATACCAATTTTTTTTTCGTTTCATATGTTTCTTAAATACAAACAAACTTGTTACAGGATAGGAGACCAGCAGTGACAAGTTGTAGATCGTAGGTTAGAATCCTATCCGTTTGTGTAAAGGTAAACGACTTTATCACCAATGCTCTCAAAAAACGGTGAAGAAAAACATCGTGAGGAAACCTTCATGTTCTAGAGGCAGAAACTTCGAAGACATATGACACCTACCAACCCGCGCTGGGCCCGCCTGGTAGCTTACGGCCCACTGTTCTCACAGAGAGTTGGCCGGTGTCCCAAGGTGTTCCCAAGTTGGAACTTCGTAGGTTGATTATGTGTTATAGAACATAGGTAAATAATTACACGTTGCAACGTCATGTATCATCAACAACAACCTTTTTATCGTCCCACTGCTGGGCACAGGTCTCCTCTCATACAGAGAAGGATTGAGCATAATCACCACGCTTGCTCAATGCGGGTTGGCGATTTCAGACTTATAAAGTCCAGGTTTCCTCAAGATGTTTTCCTTCACCTTCAGTTAACGACCTGCAACGTCATGTAACTTACCAAAATAACGAAAATCTATTCCATGCCTTTGGTATGAAGATACCCTTTCTGTTACACTCTGTGTAGTATATTTACAGTAACTCTGATTTTGCGTCTCTGTCCACATCACAGTGATTTTTACTGAAATATATTGTTCGGTTACTGCCAATAACAAGGCTATCAAAGTCATTTTTTAAATTACAATATTATTGTTGTTGGTTGTTGCTATCAGCAGATAAATAATTCTGAACGACCTTTACGTACTTAAAATAAATTATAGTCTCGAAAAACTAAATAAACACGCTTTAACAACAATCGAATTCGTTTAACGGCAACCGAACTATTTTTGTTTTGTATTATACTGTCATCGTCCCTTAACCCCTATGAAAATTGACTAGTTTTTTTTTATAAATTATAAACTAGCGCTTGACCGCAATCCCGCCTGATGGTAAGCAGTGACACAATCGTTGCTGATAAAGCGCACTAGTTCATTAAGAGCCTATGCACTCTAGACTTGAAGACACTCAAATTGTAGTCCAACGGAAACGCTGACGCTGGCAAATTGTTCCAGTCCCTCGATGTACGCGGTATAAAAGAGGAGGCGAAATGCTTCGTCCGGATCGTAGTGGTGTTAACAACGTAAGGGTAGAAACTCGCCGTACGACGGTTCGTCCGATGGTGGAACGGAGATGAGGAATTAAATCATGCAATTTCCTCGCACACTCCCCAAAATGCATCCAATAGAACACCGAAAGCCAACCCGCTACCAAGCCAAAAGCTACTCTACGCCTGTGTTCTAGGCTTTGGAGACCCTCTCGAGTTAAATCAGGGTCACCAATCAGCCTCTTCGCACGCCTGACGCTCCACTGTATCCAAAGTGGACAGGTAACACTTAGCAGCACCAGCCCAAATGTGGCTGCAGTACTCCACACACGAACGGACCTGTGCTTTGTACAACGTAAGAAGCTGTCCTGATGTGATATACTGCTGGACCTTTGCAATAACGCCAAGTTTCCTGGCAGCCACCTTGGCCTTGGACCAAATGAACTGCCTTAAGTTTAGGTTCGAGGAAATCCAACTCCCAAAAGCTGAAGGCGGTTAGTACATTCCAAGGATACAGTTAATCAGACTTGTAAAAGTAGGTGAAAATTGAGTTAAAATGTTTCCATTACATACATACATACAGGTGTAACTGCTGACAGACTGTAAAGTTAACTTATCAAGGCAATGGACCAAACACGATCATCATCACGTCAGCCACAAGAAGTCCAATACTGGACAGAGGCCTCCTCCAAGGATTTCCAAAAAGATCGGTTGGACGCGACCTGCACCTATTTTACCTATGCTAGGTCATCCGACCACCTAGGCGGTGGGTGTCCGACGCTGATAAAACACGTCAAAACACTATGACTTATGATAAATATAAATTCCCCCTTTGTGTGACGTATGTCCAAATAAATCTCAAATAAAGCACTTCAGTTTATTCGAAATTAAATCTCCTAATATTTTACAACTTGTATCTTAAAATTGTAACTTGTTTCCAATTTCAGTTAAGTTCAAACAGGAAGTTAAATAAGGTTACAAACACTTAAACAATTTAATAAGATTCATTTTATTTCAACTATCCCATTTGTTATGCAATAATTTTATTTATAATATAAATGGATAAAAACTGTCTAAATATTTTTATTACCTATTTAAACAAAAACTAAACAATTATTATTAAAAATGATTATGTAAACACGTTCATCCGTGTATTTACTAACAGTTAGTAAGTTTATTTTGTTTATTTACACTTAGCAATCTGGTCGAGCGACATGAAACGGAACATCAGATTACTAACCGTACGAACAAGAAGTTTACAAGAAATATAAAATGATATTTAATATTCAATGGTACACGATGATACGTTACCTAGACACGTAGTTAATAAGTATTACAGTCAAAAGGCGGGTTCGCATCTTCCATCAGGAGTTCGCATATAGCCTTCGACGCATGCGCCGTTAAAGTTTTCCCGGCCTGAATCGTTCTTAGGAGTTGTAGTTTGTTCAAGCGTAGTAGGTGGAAGTGTAGTCGATGGAACCGCAGTCGGTGCAAGTGTGGTGGTACTGGCAGCAGGGGCAGGAGTCACTAGGTCTGGTTTCTTAGTAGCTGCAACAGCAGCAATGTCTTCTTCAGATTCTTCTGGAAAGTGAATACTCGAGGACGCACCGTTGTTTTCTTGTTGTTTTTTCTCATTTGGATGTAATAAGTTATGCACATCTTGATGCACCTTATGTATAGTTCCGTGTACAGATTCATGAATGTGACCAAGTAAGTTGAATTGTTCAACAGCGCCATTATATTGCAGAGTTGAAATAACACAAAATAAAATGGAAATAGTTAATTTCATTTTGAGAAATTATAATATTCGTGACACGTCTTGGCAGATAATTTTTTCTTGACTGAAGTATCGAGAATGACTCTCGGTTTATAAAACAACTTGACTGACCTTTTAAAAATTATCTTACAACATAATCCGAGAACTGGTTCAATACCTATTAGTTAATACATCAAATTATTCTTAAATAATCGATATTTTCCTGTTGGCAATGGTTATTATTTTTAATGTCATCTGAACATCTGAACGGCACTCACTATCTGAAAAAAAAGAAATTATTTTAAATTGTTGTATTTTTTTTTTAAGTAGATAAGAATAGCAATACTCTTTTTCTGCAAACTAGGACTATTTAATTATTTTTTGTTATTCAGAGTATTTTTCGAAATACTTATTATATCAATTATATATCCAAGAGACATAATTATAAACAGGTATGAATAATAGATGTTACAGGTACACCTTATGACTAATGTGCACAAAAAAATATAATTTTGACTTACATTATACATTATTTACAATCGATAACCTAACGGCAGTTATAAGAAACTTGGCAACATAGACACTGTTGATAGTGACGTTAAAATAAATAATTAGTCGTAAAAACGAGTACCTCTAAAATCTCTGCCTGCAGTTTCCTACCCTATCTCGTCTCTGTCCCAAGGGGCATTCCAACACTGGCATGATTTTAACATTTTGCGTCACTGCCATAGCCGGAGTCGTGGTCGCAATTCCAAGTTTTTCGTTGAAATTAAAATAATTTCCCGCTTCAGCCGGAGAATACATGCTCTGAACCACCAGTATCAGGAACAACACACATTTTGTTGAACCTTACAGGTCTCTTGCAGGGCTCACAAATGAAAGATGAAATTTAGGACTCAAACCCCTTTATTACATATCTTCCTTTGTTCATATATATTACTAGAAATAACTATTACAATTTAGACATCTTTACAACAATATGATTTATAGTGAACTACGTCAATTTGACGCAGTACAAACCTTCTAGTTATTTTGACATTCACTATTTAAAAACACGCAATCCATGATTCGGCCAGTATTCTCACAAAGGAGTTGAGATTACTTCCAACACACCCCCTTAATCTCAACCCTTTGGAGAGAAAACATCCAGAACCACTTTAAACATCTTAACTACATTCTCGAAAGCCTTACTGTAAAAATTTTTTTTTTTTAACACTTTGGACAATACACCATTTTTACAAAAACTTTCTAAACAATTAAACCCAAACAAAACTAACCCTAAACCTCACAACAATAAGACAAAAACTAAACACACTACCAACCTTAACAAAGAAAAACTACAAATCATACACAACCACATAAATCTAAAAACCATATACATAATCCCATAAATCGTACCTATAAACGCATAAAAAAAAGGTCACAAACCTTTTCCAATGTTTCACAAACCTATTCCAATATTATTATGCTCACGCTTCCACTGTGCTAACGCAGTGTTTCTCCTCCCCTAATAAAAATCTTTGATTATCACAAAACTTAAGTGCACCCCCTTAAACTAACCTAACTTACAAGTCACTAATTTTCTTCCGTAAGCTTCTTTTTCGTCTACTAATTCCCATGTCCCATTCTTCTCTAACGAACACTTTTCCTCCTCTATTGCTTCTAACCATTCCCTATCTATAACTTCCACAAACTCCCTATCTATAACTTCAACAAACTCCCTATCTATAACTTCAACAAACTCCCTATCTATAACTTCAACAAACTCCCTATCTATAACTTCAACAAACTCCCTATCTATAACTTCAACAAACTCCCTATCTATAACTTCAACGAACTCCCTATCTATAACTTCAACAAACTCCCTATCTATAACTTCCAACAAACTCCCTATCTATAACTTCCAACAAACTCCCTATCTATAACTTCCAACAAACTCCCTATCTATAACTTCCAACAAACTCCCTATCTATAACTTCCACTGCGCCACTCTGCTAAGAAATCCATCTCAAACTCATCAAATCTACTAGGAACCTTCCTCTCTCTATAAGGATTCCTCCTGGGTACACTAGATTCTTCTTCACACTCATTAACTCTCTCTTCAATAATCTCTTGACTCGCATCTAAAAAATAGATCATCATCTACTATTTCCGCATTTACATCTTCTAAATTCTCAATATCTTCACTAGCTTCATCTATATTTGCCACATTTTCAGTTATCACCTCCTCTGTATCAGCTTCATTATCAATCTCATGATTTATTTCAACTTCTACTTCAACTATCTCCAAAATTTCTCCCAATACTGGTTTCCCTTTGGTTGTCCAACTGTATCCTTGTGTTTTGTTCCCTACACTCATTTATTTGTTCACTTATTTCTTCATTCTCTGAATCACTTTCATTTGTTCGCCCTTCATTTGTGCGCCCTTCATTTGTGCGCCCTTCATTTATTCCATCTTCAATTGTTCCATCTTACAACCGTATTACTTTTCTTCGCGTTCCTGCGTTCTGGGCCCATAACCTGTTGAACCTTACAGGTCTCTTGCAGGGCTCACAAATGAAAGATGAAAGTTAGGACTTAAACCCCTTTATTACATATATTCCTTTGTTCATATATATTACTAGAAATAACTATTACAATTTAGACATCTTTACAACAATATGATTTATAGTGAACTACGTCAATTTGACGCAGTACAAACCTTCTAGTTATTTTGACATTCACTATTTAAAAACACGCAATCCATGATTCGGCCAGTATTCTCACAAAGGAGTTGAGATTACTTCCAACACATTTCGCGTCCATTTTATTGCAATGCATTGAGCACACTACGTCGCAACTATAAATACCTATACTTGTTACGACAGCTCACCATGGTTATCTCTTGATTCACGTCCATAGTTAGGCCAGGATCACACTTCTCATCGTTACTTGACACGTCTATCATTTTAGGTTTAGCATTGTGTGTGTGTTGTGTGTTGCAGCTTCATTATCAGAAAAATCTTCTCGTACGTGCGGTACGTTTATCAGTCAACATTTGCCAACATGGTGTTAATTTATCTCTAATCAACAATGTATTTGTTTATTTCACTTTACATATTTCCGAACATATTGTCCAATCATAAAATCAGTAGTATTTGAGATTATAGCACATCTGTAAATTAACTCAATACCATCAACTCTGGTTATATTTAACGGTCGAAATATAAACGATGTAACACGCACTGTCCACCAGTGACAAATACGAACTAATCTTAATCAAATCTTTATCTAAATGGAAGCCAATTCTCTTAAAACATAGGTAGGATTCTCCAAATAACGTTACTATATACACTCTTCAAGACTTACGCTTCAAATGAACAAAGTACGCTCTAGAACATTCTGCTTATTATTAACAATTTATTTTTCCTCGTCGGGAATGTTTATGACATCACTATTTTATTAAGTACCTACACCACTCAATGTACTTTAGAACTCCAAATAAGGGCGTCAGTTCTTCATTTAACTTATTCTTAACACAATCAGGATGAATTTCACAGTACACATTAAGCCACATTACCATTTGTCTAGATTTATCCTCACGAGGAACCAACAATACGAATTGAGGTCAAGTAATTTTGTTTTTGACTTGATTAGGACGTATTTACTGTAATTTCGCTGTCATCTAGTAAAACTTTGTAATCTGGACTGACTTTCAGCACTAGTATAATGTATGCAAACTTAGTTGTACCGTCACTGTCCTTTTGATACTCTATGATAGGATGATCGTCAGACTTCTTTATTGTATCAACGTCATAATAGTTACTTGGATCCTCTACCGCTTTTTGTATATCTAATCCTTGACTTGTATATGCGAAGCAGTATAAAAACACTAAAACAGAAACGTTCCTCAGACTCCTTTATAGTATCAACTTCATAATAATTAGTTAGATCCTGTACTGTTTTTTGTAAAACTAAAACAAAAAAAGTTATCCATCGCAATATTTCCGTAATGACTGCCTGAACCTAGTTTCAGAGAAGGAAGATGAAGAGATACTGGGATCTTAATCAATACAGTTCGCACCAAGACACACATCTTTAGATGGACCATTTGACCCAATTACGCCAATTGACTTCTATTATTGCGTCTATTACCAAGTGACTAACAAAAATGCATGCCCACAGTATGTTATGATGGAGTAAATTATCGTCAATGTAAAATCTCTTACAGAAATTTGTGGTGTTTCGCACTAAAATTTCCAACGGTTGCATATTTCCCCAATATATGGAAAATTACAAAAGTTATAAACATCCCCTGATGGAAGATGCCAAACCGCCTTATTATTACACTTATAAAACCTGGCAAAAATACCTCTTTACCACTAAGTTATAGGCCCATAAGCCTTCTCCTGTTGTAAGTAAGCTATTTGAGGTTTTGATTTATAATCTCTTGCTGCGTTGCTCGGATCAACTAGTTATGAAGGAACAATTTGGTTTTCGTTCCACACACTCTACGGTACAACAATTGGCTCGAGTATCTGAACACATTTCCTATCATCTTAATCTTAGGCAGTTTAACTGAATATTCCTACAGGACACCAAAAAAGCTTTCGACATCGTTTGTCACGAGGACCTGTTATATAAACCCATCACTTACGGCATTCCAATAAATTTTGTAAAACTCATTAAATCCTATCTTAATAACAGGCAGTTTATGGTTCACATTGGTTCTGGGAGGTCTTCGCCTCGGTTGGTGTCAGCAGGAGTTTCTCAAGGTTCGGTACTCGGTCCCTACCTTTTTTATATTATTTGTGAGTGATATTCCTGTGCAGATTCGTACACGTCTGGCCTGCTTTGCCGATGATATATCATCGTACACAAGCGATGATGATATCGCCATTATAATTAATAGACTTCAGTTCAGTTGTCGCTTGACCTACTACATATTTTAACAAGTGGAAGCTGAAATGGAACGAATCCACGACTGAAGCGATACTCTTTACACGCCAACGTGCCAGTCAAAAAGAAAATTGATAATCACTGGGCATTTATTCCCATGGAGCACTGAAGTTCGCTAACTAGGTGTTATATTAGACAAAAGCTTAACTGGACAAAACATGTAAATAAATTACGCATTAAAGATGCCCAAGCACTCTGTTCACTCTTAGTCCTATACTAAATCGTAAAAGTAAGCTCAGCGCTAATACTAAACTTACACCAATTCCATAATCCGGTATGGAGCAGCACTTGTCAGTCTAATGCTATTATACTACTATAAATACTAGCCAGAGCAGTGTGGCCTGTTGCCTGGGCTATAACAAAAAATAAATTAACACGTTATTCATCAATATCACAAAGGATGTACTATGTTTTATAATATTAGCAGTCAGCTAATATTATAAATTCTTTCTTTTTTATGAAAATGAATAAATAAATCTCCCATTTTTTGAGAAATCAAGTTTTTACTGAAAAAATCATTTTATAGTAGTGTGCGTGTGTCGCGTGTAACCAACTTCACACAGAAGTGCAATTTTTGCTTCACTTTTATCGTAGCGCTAAATACCGAACTATTCATTAAACTAAGTTAACTTATTTAATTTGCTATATTCTCTTCTTACACAAACTAAACTGAACTAAACAGTTCAGTTTAATAAAGAGTTGGTAGTTAGTGTAAGAAGAGAATTTAGCCAAATAAAATTTTAAAAAAATAATAATAAAAAAGCATGATCAGGTTTGATTATAACTTGTGTTCTACATAACCTTTAAATATTATAGTTAAATAACTATACAAAAATTATAAAAAGGGCACATGTCGTATACATGACTATTTATACACATGCACGTTATACACAATATTTTCGTCAGCTAAAATGGGAATGTAATGTTTCCAAACTGGCAACACAGTAATTGAAATAAACAGTTTTCTAAAATTTGCTCATATAGATAAAATACTTTAAAATATGATAATCTTACTTATGATAAGTAATATTATTACATTTTTAAATCTTTTCAGATGTGTTGTGACACCAATTAATCGCACCAATCGTCGTTTTAGATAATTTTTCGAAAGATACGTTCGAATCAAGTTGATCTTGAACACTGCGGAGGTATCCCGCGTAGTATGCTATTTATGGAACCAATTCGTTCGATTGTTAGTAATAGCAATATAACAACTTATTGCTAAATACGTGAAAGTAGGTACGAAAGGAACTTATAACATGTTTTTTTTTGTCGATCTGTTTGAGCCGGTAGATCTCCGGCATACTTGGGCTCATTTTGAAGCTCACACTTTTTTTCCGCTTCAAAGGGACTTTCACAGTACGTCATGGCATTTGTTAGACTCTTCGGAAGATGATGATGATGATGATTTTTTGCCGTGACATATAGAAAAATATTTGTTCAATTCAATTGAATTTAACATCTTGATTAAGAATGTGTGGTTGGGAATAGTTCTGAAGGCCAATTCCTTTAAATAAAAGCCTTCAAAATCTCTTCGTAATCTCATCTCAGATAGCTACTATCAAACTCAAAAATATACAAAAATCAGAGGTATTTTTGACAGATTGAGGCAGAGGAGGCTCTGAACGTTCAACACCTTGACTGCGCACAAAGTAGAAATAATAGATACAAACAAGTTGAATCATGTGTGATTCATGGGATTGGGAATGGTTTAAAATTATGAGAACTGTCCTCTCCGTTGAAGTCCAAAAATAACATGAAAATTCCCACTACACACAACTAATTACAAGGCGTAACAGGAAGAATATATACCTACGCACGGAGGGTCCTCCGTGCGTAGGTATAAAAAAAAAATTAAGGGTAAAAATATTTCAAAATAAAATATTCTAAGAATTGATACCAGATTTTCGGTTTCTTATGTTTCTTAAAAACAAATCATTCCGAACGTTACATGACATATGATATATAAAAAAGTGTTACATACGTAGGTATACAATTTCACGTTACGCGTCATGTTACTTGCCAAAATCACGATAAATCTCTTCCTTAATTCTGCGATAGTATTAAAAACCCTTCCAATAAATATCATTCGATATCATCCAAAAGAGCTCTCTATGCCTTTGGAATGAAGTTACCCTTTCTGATACACTCTGTGTAGTCCATTTACAATAACTCAGATTTTGCGTCTCTGTCCACATCATAGTGATCTTTATTCTCATTCAAATATGGTTGCTGTTGGGTTACTGCCGATGACCAGGCTATCAAAGTCTTTTTTTTAAATACAATAAGGTTGTTGCTGCTGTCAGCAGATAAATAACTCTGAACGACGGTTAAAATCTTCCGTTGCATACCATAAAAATGAAGCTAAAAAAACAAAAAAAAGTCTTGACAGACTAGTAACTTTTGCAACTCAGATAATAAATACCACTGTGCTTTGAGCAGACATGCAATGCCAAAGGTAAAATAAACATGACCAGTCCAGATCGTAATTGCTTTATTACATTAATTTATAACTAAAATGTAGTATAGATAAATAGACTGAATATGTGGTCTCAGTAACAAAAATTAAATCATTTAAATAATTTTGAAAATGAAATTAATAGGAGACCAGTATTTAGACAGAAGTTTTTTTTTTATTCTTAAGAAAAAAATTCTTGTCAAATTAGACTGATATAATAAACCGTTTAATAATTATGTATCACTATTGTATTTTAATTTTAGACTTAAGGTCGAATATTTCAACTGAATTAAAGTGTTTCCCTGAATTGTGTTTTGAATTGATACCGTTTGTGTAAAATATTTTTTTTAAATATGTATATGTAATTTTGCATTATTATTAAGAATATTTTAACAAATTATAGAACATCAATAAAATGGGAATTTTCAACTCAGGACATGCCAGACCTACTGTAAAAAATAACTTATCAAGGCAATCGACAAAACACAATGACTTATGATAAATATAAATTCCCCTTTGCGTGACGTGAGCCCAAGTAAATCTCCAAAAGCACTTCAGTTTATTCGAAAATAAATCTCCCAATATTTCACAACTTGTAGAACTGGCTTAAAATATTTCCAATTTCAGTTAAGTTCAGACAGGAAGTTAAGTAAAGACCTTCATTATTTAATAAGTTTCATTTTATTTCAATTAGCTCAATTGTTATGCAATAATTTTATAATATAAATGGATATAATTTTTTAAGTATTTTTTTTACCAACACCACCACCATCAGATTACTAACTGTACGAAAAAAGATTTAAGCAAAATATAAAATGACATTGTTATATAATGATATTATATATTTAGTGGTACACGATGATACGTTACCTAGATACGTAGTTAGTAAGTGAACAAGTAAAAAGGCCGTCTGCATCTTCCATCAGGGGTTCGCATATAGCCTTCGACGCATGCGCCTTTAAAGTTTTCCCGGCCTGGTTCAGGAGTTGTAGGCTGTTCAAGTGTAGTCAGTGCAACTACAGTCGGTGTAAGCACCGTCGGTGCAAGTGTGGTGGTACTGGCAGCAGGGGCAGGAGTCACTTCTTCTGGTTTCTTAGCAGCTGCAACAGCAGCAATGTTTTCTTTCAATTCTTCTGGAAAGCGAATATTCAAGGACGCATCATTTATTTCTTGTTGTTTTTTCTCATTTGGAAGGAATAAGTTTTGTACATCTTGTTGCACCTTATGTATAGTTCCATGTACAGATTCATGAATACGGCCAAGTAAGTTGAATTGTCCATGAGCGCCATTATATTGGAGAGTTAAAATAACACAAAATAAAATGGAAATAGTTAATTTCATTTTGTGAAATTATGATGTTCGTGACACGTCTTGGCAGATAGTTTTCTCTTGACTGCAGTCTCGAGAATGACTCTCGGTTTATAAGACAACTTGATTGACCTTTTAAAAATATCATACAACATAATCCGAGAACTGGTTTAATGTATATTAGTTAATACATCAAATCATTCTTAAATATTCTATATTTTCGTGTTGGTAATGGTTTTTCATTTTCAATATCATCTGAACATTTGAACGGCACAATCTGAAAAAAAATATTTATGTTAAGTTGTTGTAATTTTTTTAAGTAGAATTTTTTTTAATGTAATTGTAAGCTAGTGCTAAGCTAGTGCCGTAGGACCGATGCTCGATGGGGCCAACGGGTTCTCGAGTGGTGATCTCGTACCGGAAGACGTAGCGTGGGTAGGCCCACGACAAGGTGGACCGGCGACCTGGTGAAGGTCGCGGGAAACCGCTGGATGCGGGAGGTGCAGGACCGATCGTCGTGGAGAGCCTTGGTGGAGGCCTATGTCCAGCAGTGGACGTCTTTCGGCCGAAATGAATAAATGAATGATTGAAGCCAGTGCTTGACTGCTATCCCATCTGGTGGTAAGCAGTTGGATACGCCACAATAGCGGCTGTAAGTCCCCTCTTTGAGGAGTGGCCAGAAAGGCGCCACAGCGCCCTCATCTTCCTCCTGACGCAGGTCCTCAGCGGACACGGCTGTTTCGGGAAGTTTCTGTTCATTAAAGGCGGGAGGAAACGCCAGGGTGTCACCCCTGTGGGGATCGCCCTGAGGACACGGTAGAGCATAACGGTGAAGGTCTACACGTCCGGCCCTGGTCTAGGTCATGTTCCGCAGCGAAAATGCATGGTAGGCCGTCACCTCCTTCTGCGAAGCAGTGGTCTGCGCGCGAGGGAGCGGGAAAACCAGCACCCTCACGCTCTAGCTGCCGCAGGAAACGCCCTGGTCGGCACGTAACATAAACTCCCGACCACCATAGCCGCAGGCTTGCGGGCGGACAGCAGTGGGCAGCTCGTCCCCCGGTAAGGACCAGGCCTGGGTTGAAGGCGCGTTCTGTATCACGCGGGCCTCAAAGAGATGGTAGCACATCGTGACGGGGTCTACGAAGACCGATGAGTCCTGGATCAGGGTTGCAGGTTGGTTAAAGAAGAAACCGTGGCCCTGGATTACAAGTAAGTGAAAGTGTGTTGTGAGTGTTTTAGTCAGTGAAATTTTGACACGCCCTCCCGCTCCGCTCATAACGGGACTCGTACTGTTCTGTATGGGAAATCATCACATGACCTATGTGATGATTTCAAGCCAATTCACTCTAGCCTTGAAGACACTTAAATTTTAATCAGACGGAAACACCGCCGCTGGCAAATTGTTCCAGTCCCGCGATGTACGTGGTATAAAAACGAGGCGAAACGCTTTGTCCGGATCGTAGTGGTGTCAACAACGTAATGATCGACATTCGTCGTACGACGGGTCGTCCGATGATGAAACGGATATGCGGGAATCAAGTCATGTGATTCCCTCGCATAGTCTCCAAAATGGATCCCATAGAACACTAACAGGCTGGCTACTTTTCGCCTGTGCTCCAGTGCTGCAGGCTTTGGAGACCGTTTTGAACCAAATCTGACTCCCATTAGCCTCCAAACGCCTCTCCGCCAAATCCAAAGTTGCCAGGTTGTATTTTGTAGCAGTAGCCCAAATGTGCAGTATTCCACACCCGAACGGAACTGTGCTTTGTATAACATTAGAAGCTGTCCTAGTGTGATGTACCGCCGGACCTAAGCAATAATACCAAGTTTCCTGCCTGGCAGCCGAAGGCGGCCGGTGCAGTCCAAGGATACATTCCGAAAAGTAAGAGCCAAGGTGATGGGGCTTCTTTTGATGGTGAATAGACACGCTTGTGTTTTGACGGCGTTGAATGCCACAAGCTTCGACCCATACAGAGACTGCCTGTAGTGCAAAATTGGTACGCTCTACCATAGCCTCTCTTTCGGATCGGATTGTTTATTTACTAGTTCTAGCTAGCTAGATAATATTTTTCTGCTAACTAGGAATATTTAGTTCTTTTTTGTTCTTCAGTGTATTTTTCGAAATACTCATTATATCAATTATATATCTAAGAGACATAATTATAAATAGGTATGGATAATATATGTTTCAGGTCATGACGCCGTACACATTATGACTGATGTGTACAGAAAAATATCATTGTGGCTTACATTATATATTATTTACTATCGATAAAATAACAGCAGTTATAAGAAACAGTCAGTACCTCTAAAGTCTGTCTCTGCAGTTTCCTAGCTGATCTCGTCTTTGTAACAAGGGGCATGCCAACACCGGTTCTCGTATGATTTGACTATGTTGCGTCACTTCCACAGCCGGAGTCGAAGTCACCATTCGATTTTTCTCGTGAAAATTAAAAACATTTCTCGATTCAGCCCGACAATAAATGCTCTGGATCATAAGTATAAGAAACAACACACATTTCGCGTCCATTTTGTTGTAATGCATTGAGCACACTACGTCGCAACTATAAATAACTATAGTTGGTACTACAGCTCACCATGTTTGTCTGCACAATCCATTCACGTCTACAGTTAGGCCAGGAGCACACCTCTCATTGTTATTCGGTACGTCTATCATTTAAGGTATCAGAAAAATCTTTGCATACAAAACTAGCTTTGGAAGTCTCCTCTGGTTTTACAAACGTATTCTTGAGATCTTGAATCGGTTTCCCGAATATGTCTAATAAAAACTAGCAGGAGAAAGAAGTGCTGCCGACACAAGCTAGGAAGCTATTTAATAAACTAAACACAATAAAGCGTGTCGACACTGAAGTAATTTAACAATACTAAAACATATCGCTGTCCGCTGTCCGCACGTTTAATAATCAACAACTACAAGGTCACTACTACATAAATACGATAACAGTCGCCGCTGGATGCGGGAGGCGCAGGACTGGTCGTAGTGGAGATCCTTGGGAGAGGCCTATGTGAAGCAGTGGACATCTTTCAATTAAAATAATGATGATGATGAATACAGAGTTGGCGTAGTTTGTGTAATAAGAGAATTTAGCAAATTAAACAATTTACAGTTTGAAACCAGTCATTTTATAAACAAACAATTTTAATTCCCAATGTAGAATATTCTGAAAATTACTTTAGTCATATTCGGATTTAGTTATATGGAGAGATACTTCTGGGTGATAAATTGATAATTATTTGTATGTAAATAAATATAGATTAAGAATATTTTTATTAGTAATGGCAAAATGGATTTAGTAAGAAGCTGTTCTTCTTACTAAATCCATGAAAGTAGGTGCCTTACCGTACAAAAAAAAAATATGTTTGTCGGTATATTTCAACCATATCGGTGAATCTCTGACATGGCTGGGTTTATTTTGAAGAAAAGTACACTGGCAGACAGCTAATATTATAGGAAGCAAATAAGGAACTCAGAGACATTATTTTCAAAAAGGAAAGTCCGAAACTGAGAAAATAATAATACTTAATATAATTAATGTCAGTTAAACGAAATATGCGAGTAGCAGCTAGTACTTCAGTATAAAAACGTAAGTTATCCACTTTCTTTAATACTACCACGATAGAAACAACGCGCTGTCAAATCAAATTAGTAGAAGGTAAAGCAAAGTAGACTGTAGGTTGTTACTAAGTACGATTCGCTTCGTTAGGTTCGCTTGGTATCTTCGCACTACATGCTGCAAAACATCTAACTCACGACGACGACGGATGCTCATCTGAGCCCATGTCGACTAATGCCGATGTTCCTCAGGAGTCTGTTCTCTCTACAACTCTGTTCCTGCTGCATTTTAACGATCTGCTCATGCCCAGTATCTATGGGTATGCAGATGACAGCACAAAGATGGAGAGATACCTGCCGGAAGCTCGGATAGTAGGGAATCAATCCGGTCCGAAATAGAGGCTATGAGAGCGTACGAATGTTGCGCTACAGGCAGACTCCGAATGGGGCATTGCCAATATTGTAGCATTGCCGCCAAAACACAGGCGTGTCTTTTCACTGCCAAAAGGAGCCCGATCACCTTGGGTCCTACTTTTCGGAATGTATCCTTAAAGAGTACCGACCGCCTTCAGCTTTTGGGAGTTGAGATTTCCTCGAACCTAAACTTTGGGCGGTTCATTGGGTCCAAGGACAAGAGGCTGCCAGGCGACTTTGGATTCAGTGGAGAGGCGTGTGAAGAGGCTGATTGGCGATCCTGATTTTACTCAAAACGGTCTCTAAAGCCACAGCACAGCACAGGCGTAGAGTAGCCAGTCTTTCGGTGTTTTATAGGATGCATTTTGGGGAGTGTGCGAGGGAATTGTATGATTTAATTCCTTCATCTCCATTCCACCTTCGAACGACCCGTCGTAAAGTGAGTTTCCACCCTTAGTTTGTTAACATCCCTATGATCCGGACGAAGCGTTTCGCCTCCTCTTTTATATCGCGTACATCGAGGGACTGGAACAATTTGCCAGCGGCGGTGTTTCCGTCGGACTTCAATTTGAGTGTCTTCAAGGCTAGAGTGAATAGGCTCTTAATAGACTAGTGTGCTTTACCATCAACGATTGCATCACTGTTTACCATTAGGCGTGATTGCGGTCAAGCGCTATTTTATAATTTATTAAAAAAATTGTATATAACTAAAATGAAACAAACAAAAGCACATTATTCCAGTAAGTACTAACCAGTAAGTAATATCTACCTACCTACACACAAACACAGTTATTAATAATTATGCACTCATTTCACTCAGGTTCAGTTGAAAACCAGCGTCAGGCAACTGCTACGTAGTTGTCTGACATTTATGCTGAACTGGACCTATTTGGCGCAACCGTTGGACTCACATTTGATGATTATTTATTTTTTTTATATGTTTCTCTCTCTTTTTTTTTCTGTTTCCTTTGTTTCAAACTGTATGTATTTATAAGGGTGTGCGCCAAATAAATGGTTTCTTTCTTTCTTTCTTTCTTTCGATTTCATTCGTTTCGATTCGGTACAAGATAGGCCTAGTTTTTCTGGGAAACTTAAATTGGAAGGCTTTGGTTCGAATGCAGTTACTTTGTTGTTGCCAACAAAGTAACTGCATTCAGCACACATGGAGAGTGTTCATTAATGCTATAATTAACTCTTTTCTTTTAATAATTATATTTGTTAAGGTTCCTTGCTTATTAACACCTATTTAACTACACTTTTCTTTATCCTATCATTTTCTGAGCCATCGCACCAGATCCGATTTGTTTAAGACCCTTTGATTTGTTTTTTGACGCAGAGAAAGCACACAAACACAAAAAAAATGCAAGGTTAGGGAAAATAGGCGTCGTCCGCGCAAAGCGATCATCGCTCAGTATAATGCTACGATAGCGTTGGAGCTCAGTGTTGCATTGGAAAGACTGAGCTACAACGCTGGTTTTCAGCGAGAGTCGATAATTGACGACGTCAAACCAATGCAGTCACCCCATCATCATCATCTTACGTTTATCCCGGTTGTAAACGCGGGTTTCGCGTTGGAGCCCGGGGTCCACTTTCCTGTACATTCTCCCCCATTTCGCGCGATCTTTAGCATCCTGTATAAAGAGATTGTTGGCATGCATGTCATCTCTTACAACGTCAAGCCAGCACTTCTTTGGTCCGGCGGAGGCGCATAGCAAGACATTTGATACACACGTAACATGTTTGCGTAAGACGTGGCCGTACCAGCGTAGGTACCCTCTTGCAGTTTGTATCCAATGTCACGGACACGAAGACCGCCACGGATGCGGGAGTTCCTGATGCGGTCTTTCCGCGTAACTGCACACATCCACTGCATCATATTCATCTCCGTGACATGCAGCTTCTGCTTGTGTCGCTCAAGCAAAGGCGACGCCTCACTGCCATACAGCAGAACAGGTCTAATGATGGTAGACCTGACCCTTAAGCTAAACCGGCATTTTGGAGTCACAAATGACACCAGTCACCTCACGCCATTTTGCCCAAGCTGCGGAAATACGTGCCTTAGCGTCGCAATCAATGTCGCCGGAGGCGTGAAGCATAGACCCCAAGTATTTAAACTGGTCTGTGCTCTCGACCATGACCTGCTCCGCCTATGCGCACAGATATGGGGTCTATCGTGTTGCTGGCCATGTACACGGTCTTCGCCACGTTCAGTTTCAGAACTCCGTTCTCAAGCGAGTTCTTCCACGCAATCATAGGCCACACCCACTGTTACCGGTCCGCGTCCGCCAGGGCGATATGGTCAGCATACATGAGTAACCAGGGAGGTTGCTCATGTAAATCCTTGATGCTGTCCGAGAAGACGTCTAATATCACGCTGAACAGAACCGGACTAAGGATGAGGAAGGGTATAACGTCGCCAACAGCGGTACTAACAACGGAATTCAAATAGAGGTACATATCTCGAATTATGTCAACATAGGCTTCTGGTACCCCTTTGGAACTCAGCGCCTACCAGATCACCCTACGAGGGACACAATCATAATAGGCCTTCTGCATATCTAGAAAAAGCATATTAAAAGGGCTTTCTTCACCTTAATCTCTCTCTGGACTGTGTAGTTCCACCACCAGGTCTCCTTGTCACTTTTGCGGCCACCCTTAGAGACGCCGAGAACCACCTGCACCGCCCCAGCAATAGCTGCCCGGACCGTGTCCCAGTGATCTTGGACAGGTTCGCGGTCGGTACCAGCGCACTTGTCGCCGATAGCCGATGCGAATTCCTGGGACTTATTTTCGTCAAGCAGCCACCACCGGATGTGGCGCCGGCAGTTCTTTACACGTCTACGTTGGGCCTTTACGCAGAGATCCATGACAAGGAGACGATGTTGTGCAGTGAGGCTCTCACCGGGTATGACTTTGCAGTTGGCTACTTTGCCGATGTGGTGTCTCCTAGTTGGTAGGAAGTCGATCTGGGTAGCGGTTCGCACGCTCAGGTAGGTAACAAGGTGCTCCGGTTTCTTTTTGAAATAGGTGTTCCCAATTGCAAGGTCGGCGGCCGTACCTACGTGTTCGGAGAATGTTGTCGAACTGTCTCCAGAACAACGTTCTTTCGGCGTCGCCGCACCTGGCCTGCGGAACATAAGCACTCATCAAGTGAGTTATAACACCACGGCCACCCCATTTCTCCCACTAGTTACTCCCATGTAGATGAGCTCGTTGCCATTCCTAATAAGCCGGGATCTGCTGCCTTCCCACCAAGTCTCCTACAGGAACGCTACGGCCTCCCTCCACCTGTCTAGAGTTTCGGCCAGTTCTTCGCGCGTCCACTTAGTGGGCCAACTTCCACGAAGTGAAACGGAGTTTCCTGGTTTGGGCTCGCTTCTTCAGCCGTGTCCGCCTCTGACACAGTAGCCCTAGTCAACAGGTCACAGGAGTCGGGTGAGGTTCCTGCGTGCCGTTTTGCGGTGGCGCCCTAACTGTGATTCGTGCTTTTCTTCTTTTCCAGTTCATGAATGTTCGGCTTGTTTGGTTTTTACGAGTGCGACTGCCGTCAGACCACTCAACCCCGAAAGGAAAGCCGGTGTTAGCGCCCCGTTTGTAAGTCAGCAGGATGCACTGTCTGGCAGGTGGGGTTGACTTGGGTCCCAAAGAAGGTGGCGGGACCCCAAAGCAACCCCTCAAACCAAAACAAAATGCTAGAGAAATAGTTATTAGTCTCTTTGAGGAATCAACAGAACTTTGACTTACTTCTACTCGCAAAATTGCTGCCCTAATCGCAGAAAACTTCGAAGACATATTTGCCATGCCACACTGGATTCGTGTGGTAGATGGCATACTCCCTCTTACCGAGAACCCTGTATCCCAGGAATGGGAACAATATAGGCTAATTATATTATGTTATGTAACTTAGTAAATAAATACCCAACTTTATAAAATTTGAATAAGTTCCAATGCTCCTTCGTAGTAAATGGAATATTTAAAGAGAGTATTTTTAGAGTATTCAAAGGCGTCTTGGTAAGTAATATAACAATCATTTATTCGACAATCCAACATAAAAGAAAGAATAAAAAAAGGATTTTGCTAAATTAAATCACAGACTTATTAATTAAGGCTTCAATGTTGTTTCACTCTAGACTCTTGTCATCTAACAGTTGGGCCCTGGATCAGGAAACGTTAAAGTTACATTGGTTCCGCTATTATGAATTTAGTGCTTGGTACCGCCGCATTTGCCGCTCTTGAAATGCCCTGATTTTTTGTTCTGAAAGAAACAACGAAATAAAAATGGACGAATACAATTTTTTTTAACGATAATCAGATCAGAGCTCTCTCTTTGGGAAAATAGAATTTTACTAACTACAAACGTTCGAAGTGTAGTCGCAATTACATATCAGCGACAATCAATGTAAAAGAAGATAGGAAAGCTAAAGATACTTCTAACAGATTGAGACTGAGATCACACTGTGAACGTTCTTAAAATCGATACGAGAATCGTCCCTCAGATCTCCCACAAACACAAATAAGTTGTGATCAACGGTTGTCAATATTTCAGATGTTTCCTTAGAAAAGATTACAAAATGCTAAATCTATGCAAGTATGCATACAGTAAAAAGGTTTCATTGCGACATTATCAGGCACAGGCACTTTATTATGTGTGTTGATAACATACTTAACACATGATTTATAGAAAGTTTTCGTTGTAGCATTCTGTTAAGAGAAATTTTACGCTCACATGTTTTATTCCGCTTCGAAGTGATTTTCACAGTACTAACCTCTTGGCATTTGTTAGAGTCATCCTCTTCGGAAGATGATGATGATGATGATGACGATGACGAAGATGATGATGACGACGAAGAAGATGACGAAGAATCCTTATTTTTTTTGCCCTGAAATATAGAAAAATCTATTTTGTTAATTCAATTGAATTTCATTTCTTGGTTAAGAATCTGTGGTCCGGAATATTTCTGAAGGTCAATTCCTTTAAACCTTCTTCTTCTTCTTCAGCCTATTCCCACTGCTGGACAAAGGCCTCCCCCAAGGCTTTCCACGGTGACTGGTCTTGTGCTGCCCGTCTCCATTGGCTTCCCGGGACCTTCACCAGCTCATCGGACCACCTTGTTGGGGGCCTCCCTACGCTGCGTCTTCCGATACGTGGCCGCCACTCCAGAACCTTACTGCTCCATCGGCCATCGATTCTGCAAATAATGTGGCCTGCCCACTGCTACTTAATTTTAGCGACACGAAGAGCTATGTCGGTGATTTTGGTTCTTTTGCGGATCTCCTCATTTCGGATTCGATCACGCAGAGAAAGTCCGAGCATAGCTCTTTCCATTGCCCTTTGTGTGACTCTGAGCCTTCGTATGAGGCCCATTGTGAGCGACCACATTTCAGTTCCGTAAGTCATCAGTGGCAACACACACTGGACTTTAATATTGAGACACTGTGGTATCTTAGACGACCAGAAGATGTAGCGTAGCTTCCCTAACGCTACACAGCCGAGCTGGATTCCACGAGACACCTCTTTCTCGAAATTGGACCTACCTAGTTGGACGGTTTGTCCCAGGTATATATACTCGTCAACAACTTTGAGTGCAGAACAACCAACTAGAATTGGAGTGGGTGCGATATGAGAGTTCGACATGATCTTCGTCTTATCCATGTTCATCTTTAGACCCACTTGTTGAGAAGCTCTGCTGAGGTCATTGAGCATTTTGCCCAAGTGTTCCAGAGTCTCCGCCATGACCACGATATCATTTAAATAAAAACCTTAAAATCTCTTCGCAATCACATCTCAGATAACTAGTTACAATCAAAGTCAAAAATGTACAGAAATCAGAGTTATTTGTCACAGATTGAGACAGAGGTGGCTGTAGATTTTCAAAGTAGGAATAATAGATACAAACAATCTGAACAAAATATTATTCATGGGATAAGGAATGGATTAAAATTTGGATAATATTGTCCTCTCTATTGAAGTCCAAAAATAACATGAAAATTCCCACTACACCTTGTATAATAAGGAAGGATGTATAATGTATATACCAAGGACACGGCATCTTTAGACGATATCAAACAAAGAATTGATATCAAATTTTCGGTTTCATATGCTTCTTAAATACAAATCATAACTAACGTGTTACAGCATTATATGAGTGAAAACTACACCTAACATTCAACTTCATGTTACTTGCCAAAATCTTGATATATCTTTTAATTAATTCTACACGCCTAATATCATAGTAGCCTAATGCAGGCGGTGTTCTTTCTCTTAACTTCCGAACATTAAGAGATAGGATTAAAAACCCTTGCAATAATATCATTTGATATCCACCAAAGAAGATAACCGGTGTAGCCCGTTTACAGTAACTCAGATTTTACGTCTCTGCCCAAATCACCGTGATCTTTATTCTCATTCAAATAGCGCTGCTGTTGGGTTACTGCCCCTGACAAGACTCTGACAAGATCAGTCTTTTCGTTTCTTTTTTGTTACAATGAGGTTGTTGCTGTCAGCAGATATAAAACTGAACGACCTTTTCCTATTTTTAAAATGACAAACTAAACAGGATTTATTCAACCGGAATGGCCACAGAGTAAAAACAACTGAGTTTTAATGTTTTATTCTTATTGAAAAAGAAAACAAATCATTATTTGCAGCTATAGTTTCTGTTTTTATCGTAATTCATTTAGTTGTCAGAAGTCGCAATTATTTAAATTATCAACATTACTTCAATTCAATGGAATTTGTTAATGAACTTTTTTCTCAAAGGTTATAAATATATTTCTGCTACATTACTATTAAAGTCGTATGCTCTTTTTTATACTCAAACCTGGCAATGAATCAAAGAGATTTCCCTCCTAATCTGTTAAGGTGAAAATAAAAGAAAGTTCGGTAAAAGTTCGGAGAACAGTTCATCGTTATTGCTTATTACAGTCGCAATCGAGGCTCGCTCCAAGAAATTTGTAACGGTAACATTCTGTGAACAAATTGAAGTATTTCACAGTCTCAGTGTTTCTCTGTATTCTCTGGCTACGTAGGATTAACATTAATACATGTAAAGCCGAGGTTTATTGCGAGCTAGCCGGGTTAATTCACGCCTTTTTTTATGCTGCTCTTTTTTTACAAATTGTTTGTACTGTGAATTTCCCTATAGGCCGCAGACATCATCACAACAAAGAATGTTCTGGCTTTCAAATATTTGACTAGTGTACTTTAAAAATATAGAAACAGAAGTAGGTAATGCTTAATTAGAAAGCAATATTGTATCATTCCAATGATAGGTAAAGGTTATTTTTTTGATTTATCGCACAAAGAGCTGATATTTTTGTGGTCAGATATTTTCATCTGACGAATAAAATATATTGTGTTTTCACACCTTTTATATAGACACTATAGGTACTAAATCCAAACTGTCATATTTACTTTTATGATTAAAAAATTTTAACGATCGAAATATTAACTCTAAATTCATATTATTTATGCTGCAGCTAGTTTCTCACATTGTGCATGATGTGACTTTGCCTACGCCTTGAATAACGAATGAAAACTCGTTTATATGTAGTTGTTGTATAGTCTCAGGTCTAAAAACTAAACTAAACTGTAATAGTTTCAAAACGCAGCAAAACAAGTATCAATCATAGTCTAGAATTCTTACAATGGCTTCAGTTATTCTGATAAATGTCACACAATAATGTTCAGTTTACGCTTCAACTCATACAAACATTTTAAAGCTTTTTTAAGAGTGCTAGTCACTCTGAAATAAAGTACATAAGTATGTTTACATTTTTTGGCAAATAATAAAAAAAAATACACCGCCTGATATATTTAGCTTTTGGGTCAAACATATAATCAGACTATAAAATCCACACACTTGTGGGACACAAACCTCCTCTCAACGAGAGGAGGCACAATCATGTCAAACAAGTTCGTCTAGGCTATACTATAGTCATTTTATTATATTTAGGTAAGGTATATTCCATACATTTCTGATGAATAGCTAAACAAAATGTATTAATTTATAATTAAAATTTCGGGTTCAAGTATAAAATAATCAAATCAAAGCACTTATTTTGTAAGTGACACTACAAATTCGCATCCACAGGTACCTATGATCAATTTGTTTTCTGTTGCGTTAGATAGTTTAGAAACAGACAATACTTCTTATTTCGTGGCAGTGGTATACATGGGTTTATTAGATACTTAGGTACTTACGCTGTTACCGCAACAGTTACCGCAGCAGTCACAGTTCTTATCATCTTCTTCAGAGGATGATGAAGATGAAGAAGAAGACGAGGACGATGATGAAGATGATGAACTAGAGTCATTACCACATTTGTTTTTGGATTTCTGTAATGAAATAAAAACATATATTAAAAATTTAACTTGTGGACCTGGTTAGAATACAACAATCCGTTCTATCATTAAAATAATTGATATAATTCGAAAAGCTACATCTAAAGTGATATTGGGCTGGCCACATCCGCCACATGACAGACAGTAAATGGGCCAAACTTACAACCTAGTGACGCAGCAAACCAGATCTCAACAGGCCCAGGCTAAGATGACGAAATGTAGAATCATTTAATAAAGATTAGTCCATGGTAGATCTAATCAGAGATAGAAAGACCTTTGCCCACCAGTTGGGCACTAAAAGCTAATAAAAGCTATTGAGATACTACATGCATCTAAAAGAGAAAAAAAAGGAGCACAAACAGAAACCAGGGAAAATGTAAATATTTAAAACATACTTAATAAATCGAATTTCAAACATCCATGGATATGATGCCAAAAATAGTAATGCAAACATGATACCGAACCAGATGTATTGTGGGTTACAATAACAATCGTCACAGTCATTGATAGCAGACCTCAATATCGCATCCTTCACCCGTGATCTGGTCTAAATTATTACTAAATACTACGCCACAGTCGACTAAATTGATATAATTACACGCTTAACTCATATTTTTTGGGTTAATCAGATAACTGTGAAGGCCTTAACTTTAATTTGGAATAATATTATAACGGACACTGATCGAATACAACACATTAACTATCTGGCTAAGCGCCAACACTTTTGCATGAGATAACATTACATAACCCACTACCCAACCAAACTCTTTAGTTTTGTCTCCGAACATATAAGATTGTACTTAATCAGAATAACCGACATTGGTCAAGAGTTTATTATACAAATAAAAAAGTAAATTATCTGCATTCATGTTACAATTTTGTGAACTATATCTGCGAATTACTTGTTGACAACGTAAACGTGAGCACATAAACCATCAAGGAAAAATAGAATAATAATAAATTATTGTACCAAGCATCTCATAAGTACTTACTTCATCACATCGGGAACGGCTGAAACAGAAAGAAATGAGAATTATATAATAAAAATTGTATAATACAATCAGCCTATATAATAGCTTCCCACTTTTGAGACTCCGCTCTTCTAAATTATTTAGTGTCTTTGGAAGACTTACAGCTAAATAAAATGGTGACAAATAACAGTATTGTATATAGCAGGCTGTAATACACCACCCGGGCCCAGTGCTGATTGTTAGATGTATTTATTGATATATTCTTTATTCAATCTAACATCGAACAAAATACATTCAACACAATAAACATACAATGGGAGGCCTTATCGCTAATGCGATCTCTTCCAGGCAACCTAAGAATCGATAGTTTCTCCCGAACCACAAATGGGACTGTCATTGGTGCAAATATTATTTATATAATACCTATACTAAAATATATACACAAATAAATACATATACATAAATAAATACATAGATACTGAACATAACACAGATCATAACGTCAAGTATTGTTCCTTCACAAGTCTCAAGATCCAATCTCTGAATTTTGAGCTAGGACATGGCCGGTTTTTTCTCGACGTTTAACTTTACCGATTTTGAGAGCAGTAGTGAACACTCAACATAATTATGGATCTGTAGATCTTGTCGATTCATCTTATAATAACCCTTTTTTCTTAAAGCTCAGAGATACTCGCCACTTCTTCGGTGCAATTCCAATTCCAATGTTAAAATGGGAAACAACACGTGAAAACCAAATTATACTTTTCTCGAAGTGGGAATTAAACCTATACTTAGGAATCAGGAGTGTTGCAAAAGTCTTTCAGTGAAACTAAGAAAAAGTTTTGGTAAGGAATAAGACACAGACTCTTGCCTCGTTGCAGCTCTTGAGCATGGGGGGGCAGTATATTTTTTTCAGAATTGTGTGTGTGTGTTTTTTATGAGAATCCATCAGCAACTTCTCCCCCTCTGGACGGAGTGGAAGTGCCTGACAGACATTTAATGACTAAAATCCCCCCCGAGTTCCTTCACTTGCCTGTGGCCCAGGGCCACGGTTTCTCTTTCGACCAACCCACGGTTAGAAGTGCACTCTCAAGTCTGGATTTATTCCTGGTTAATGGCAATAGGAATAACAATAGTCCTCCAGACCGTTCTTCGGACATAGAGACCTAATCTCAACGGAGACTAGCCTGCGGCGCACACACTTGTGCACTATATTGTACAAGTTGGTGCGTAGATACCGTTGCACTCTCTAACACAACCGGATAGAGATCAAGCAGAGGACCGACTTCTTTGAACGTGCTTTCCGAGCGGCCTACCAAACTATGTGCTGTTACTAAGAAATTCCTGATAGCAACATGGAATAACACTTTTCCCTACCTGGGAATCGAACCCATGACACCCCGTACAGCAGTCGTATTTGCAACCATGACACCAGCGCCAATACAACATTACCTGGAATGTGGGTGTAGTATACATACAGAAAGACTAATGAATATCTGTGAGTAAAGAATAACAGCCGCACAGGGTAGCCTAGTCTGCTATAACAATAATGTCAGAATAGTCGTTCAGTGATCTTATGATGATCGATTTTGTCAATTTTCGTAATTACAAACAAAATGACGTCATTATGACTTTCCGGTAGTCAAACACTGACACTCAACTCAATTTTAATAAATGTTCAAATTGAGGAGTATTCTTTAGAAAATTATTTCTGCGAATGGCATTTTTATAATAATGGCAATACGGCAATGGCATTCTATCGCCATTCCATTACGAGACGACTGACCGATAGTTGTTCGATCATTATGAATTTACCAGATTACGAACTTTTGGCACAATAACAATGGAATGACAATAGAATCGTGTTGGAATAACAAATTTATAAAAATAGCAGACCATCAACTGGTTAAGCAACAATTTCCGCGGATGGTACAAACCAACCACACCTTATGGACATCCACGGGGTTGGGAGAACGCGTTTACTACGTTTGTATGTCTCGAAAAGTGCGCTAAGCCGTCGGTCTCAGCTGTCAATCGCTACGAGTGTGAAACCAGAAAATCTGACAAACAATCTTAACAAGGAGTATCGTATTATTAAAAAAACGGGGTTATGAAGGTCAATTAGGCAGCCATTTTATGTCAAATACTCGTACTAGTATTCAGTACATCCTGTTAGACTGGTAGCGTCAGAGAAAGGACAGGTGTTACGTTGTGTAGTGAAATGTTACATGAAACATTCGTAAGATAATGTGTTACATTTCATGTTGCATAAGTTTGCTCATTTGTGTTACATTTCATGTATCGTTTCACCAACCAATTTGATCAACAATATTGGTACTTACCAAGTAGATCTCGCTTCAGTCATTGCCAATATGGCAAGTGTAGCCAACAGTAATAATAGAGCTTTATTCATTTTGATTATATACCTGAAAATATTACTTGATTATAACACTAAAGTTTCAGCAAGTTTTACGTAACTCAAGAATAGGTAGATACATTTTAATACAACAATTTTAATGACTTTATTTTTCTTATTAACTCCTCACCATAAGTTTAGGAGAAACTACAAAAACAATAAAACACAGAATCTGCCATTTAGCGAGGCGTACATCTAAAAACCAAAAGACAGCTTCTTTGTGGCTTTAAAAGAATATCACCTATAAAATTCAAATCAAAAGTCAATTATTCAAATTAGACTGAAAATCAGCAGTTTTCGAACGTCAAAATCACCAAAGACTGTCTCCGAAAACGACCGCCTTTCACCACTTCCTAGTCTTTATAGCCAGATGGAAAAAAAACTCATGGGCTAACAGTCTTCAGTCTCTTTGTGGTAATTATGACATTTGTGTTTGTATCACCCGACACCAAACCAATGCTATATGATGCATTCAGATTTCACTTTTTAATAAAACTCAATCCATGCAGCATTAATAAACCCAACTGGCTTAATCTTAGGGTTTGTTTCACTGTCTCCAGGTGAGCTTTCTCCGCTAGGTGAAATAGCAAAGAATTTAAATATTATATTATCACCTATGAGTTATTAGTTAAGATTTTTCCGAAAGTAGTGAAACACACTCTAAACTACTAAACATAAATAAAAATATTAACAGAATCTGAATACCTGAAGAACGTTATAACAGGTAACTCTTGTTCTCACAAAACGAATCTTTAGCTGAGTATATGTAGACAGTGCCAGCGATTTGCATCGACTGAATTTTAGTATTTTATCACTATTATCAAATTTGGGTCAAATTTACTTAACTCTTAGCTTATATCCGTAAGGTCAGCAAGATAGCACTGTTCACTGCTTGAGATACTCGCCCTCAGAAGCCGATGTCACTATTAATTTTAATATTTATCCAATACCAAAGTTTGTTCGTATTTAGAAGTACATTTATGCTGAATTATCAGTATTATTGCGTTGATATTACTTCCTTTATTTTTAGAAGGTCAAGACGCAAATAAGACCTTTACAAATGTTTTTTGTTTTTTTTTTTATTGCTAATGTATCATGGTTAAAGTTGGTGATACTTATATTTACATTTCAAGCTAGCTTATTAGGTAATAACTAATTCAAATATAACTTAAGCTGCTAACTAACTATGACATTAAGAAATCGTCAAATATAATAAACTTTAAGTTCAGGTGAAGATATTTGGTTGACGTATTCCGTAAAATAATATCCTACGGGAAGCGCAGGACCAGTCGTCATGGATATCCTTGGGGGAGGCCGATGTCCAGCAGTGGACGTCTCTCGGCTGAAATGATGATGATTCCATAAAACGTGCTTTCTACAAGTTGACTTTTTATATGTCACCTTAACCCATAGAGCAACACAGGCCACCGGCGGGCCCGCCGTTGTCTGTGTCGCTCTGTCTGGCGTGTGCAACTAGATTCTTAACTTATACTTGAAATATTGTTTGTTTTTGGAATTTTTTTTTTTATAATTACGTGCTAATTACTAAAAAAAGCATTAGTTCGGCAAGTGATGAAGATATAAGCCGCACTCCCGATTAAATGAAAATTAAAGCTGATGCAGCAATTAACAATATTTTGCCTGAAAGTTCTAAAATTTTTTATTCATGTAATGGCGGTTTTTTTTTCTACTTACCTCATAATCGAGACGTAAAGCAGAATAGTTAGCTGAGGTGTAAGCATTAATTGCACCCTCGAACTAAATATCTCGGGCTGCAATTGATGCCATACAGCCCCTGGCTACTAATCTACTATTACATACCTAAGTAACTGTTCAACGAATGTTCTAATATCAAAATAATAATAAACAGTGATTCTTTGAACCCTTTGGTTTTTCAAGTTACTCTTTTACTAATTATTCCGCGCATAATTAAACGTTAGCTGGAGTACCCAAGTGTTTTCTAAAAACTGAACCTTTTACCCTTTTTTCGCCATACTTGCAGTTTATTTATTGTATTCTATTACAGTATTGTACACGCTCAATTCACTCAGCCTTATCAGGATTATTCGATAAACGCTCCACAGTCAGCGAGAAAACAAGCTCCTTACACAAATAGGGGATTTTAATATCCTTAAGTAGTGATGATACTGGCCTCTCGTATAAAAGACTTGCAAAGTAATCCACAGAGGGCGCGCTGCTATCGCGCGAATTTGCTTGAGTCATCTCATCCTTTTCAAATAAATAGGGTCCGAGAGATGTCTGAAAAGCAACGTTTTATTTTTTATCCATAATTCAATTGCAAACAGATTTTTTTGGGGTTATGTTGATGTCTTTCTGATGTTGTTTTTAGATAATCGTTAAGATTTTTAGGGATTTTGTTTGTTGTAAATAAAACAATAAATGTCGACACAATTGGTGCAGTGGCTGAGCGATCGACTGCTGCGTCGCGTGTCGCGGGTTCGATTCCCGCACGGAACAAATATTTGTAGGTATGGCCTACAATCAGTTGTTTCGAGTCTGCTTGTTTGTGTATATGAGTTTATATGTCTGTAAACGCACCCACAATACAGGAGAAATTCCTAGTGTGAGGGGAAAAAAAAGAAAAAGAAACAAAAAAGATTTTATGGATTTAATCTGTTAATAAAACTCAAGCAGTTTATTTATTTATTGGATCGCCAAAACTGTATACTACCGTGAAAATACGAAAATACGAGCATTGTCGTGAAGTTGCGGACATCAGCCGGTATTACCTAGTATACAAAAAATATATACCTTTATTTTTTGTTCCGGTTGGGAAATCATCAGATGACCTCTCCCGCTCTGGGTGGAGCGTAAGGGCGTGTCAGACTTTTACTGACTAAAACCCACCCCTGTTTCTTCACTTGTCTGTGCGCCAGGGCCACGGTTTCATTTTTAACCAACCCGCAACCCTGACCCAGGAGGCATTGGTCTTCGTGGACCCCGTCATGATGTGCTGACATCTTTTTGAGGCGCGCGTGAAACACAACATGCCGTCGACCCGGGCCTGGTCCTTGCCGGGCGGCGACCTGCCCTCTACTTTTCGCCTGCAACCCCGCGCCTTCGGTGGCCGGGAGTTCGATGTTGTCTCCCAACCAGGGCGTCTCCTGCGGTGGCTGGAGGCATGAGGGCATTGGGATTCCCGCTCCCTCACACGCTCCGCCTCCTCCTTTGCCAGCATCACTGCTTCGCAGAAGGAGGTGACGGCCTGCCATGCACTCTCGCTCCGGACCATGGCTTGGACCAGGGCCGGACACGAGAGATCGCTGCCGATCGGCGCCACGAGGACACGGCGGTGGTTTACCCAAGCCGGGTAGACCTCCACCGTATGCTCCACTGTGTCCTCAGGTGGACCCTCACAGTGGTTGCGCTTTGACTCCCGCCTTATACAGAACAGGAACAGCCGTGTCCGGTTTGGATCTGCGTCAGGCGGAAGGTGAAGACACCGTGGCAGCCCTCAAAGAGGGGACTTACCGCCTCTATTGTGGGATGCCCAGCACTGGGTTGCGACAATCGTACTCTCCGTGTCGCCATGAGATCCCGCCGGAACTCTGTCCGTCCCCCTAGATTGGGGAGGAGCCGCCTCAGGGCAGCCCCAACCCGTTCCAGTCTGGGAGCCAACGGTCGGAAGCGCTCCTCAAAGTTCCACCGACTATCGAGGACCGCCGCTATTGTGTGTGGCGTGCCCCCGTATTACCTACCTACATGCATGTTGATACATATGAACAGGGACAAATAGACAATTAAAGAAAGCTAAAGCAGTTTTCCTTTAGGCATTGCTTTTAATTTTTGTTCCTGTAAATAATTTTACGGTTTAGTAATTGTACAAAATAAAAATAACACAAATTTGTTTCAAACAACTCCATATATAATTAATAATTAACCCATAAAATTCAACAGAAAAAACTCAATATTTTTTTGCTAATTAGGAATTTTTATACCGCGACTTACAAGACCTACACGTAACAACTGTGTGGCCATACTAGGACCGTAAAGTTACTACCACTCTCGATTTACATACAAAAATTTTGCATTAAATAAAAATATGCTTGCGATTTTTCCAACAAGATAAATCATTTCCAACCCTTTCCAAGCGCGCAGACACGGAAACAGTCATTTGGAAAATTCAGCAGCACAGGAAGCCATACGTCACATTAGGCACGGCGCACACAGAGCAAAGTGTCCCGTGAATGTGCTGTGTGTTCTGTTCCGCTCGGCCCAGTATATCAAACTCATTATCAAGCGCCCCAAATGTACGCAAATAAATCGTTTTTATTGCTCAACTCCTACTTACTGAATTTACCTTTCAATACTAAACGTTACGTACTCTCAGGCAAAATTATGAACCGGTTTAAAACTTCTCGATGAAGTGGAGTTCGAAAATAGCATTATAAATTCACCGGTTTACAATCACAGCGCTACTTGGCGAAGGCAAAAAACCCTGGCGGGAAACTCGTTCTAACTTTTCCTATTTTTCTGCGTTAATTTCACCTGAACCCATTACACTTTGCAACAATTCTTAGTGAGAACGTTTCTATTAGGCTGTTCAAATTGCATTTTAAATGACTTTCGGAGACTTTCGAAAAGACATCTTCAAGTCCTTTCATCTCAGCTGACAACTGGTTACTAGTTGGAATAATACACACAGAAAAATTAATAACGTTCCAGAACTACCGTTTGTTGGTATTGCTTAGCTATACTTTCTTTCTATTTATTTCTTACGTTTTTATTTTTTCCTTTTTTTTTTGCTTTGATTGTCTGGATATTTCAACCAGTTACATACTAAAAAAGAAACAATATTTTATTCAGAAATTAAACTTATATGAACTTAATTTATTACTTTTTCTCAAGAAGTGGTCGTCCAGAGGTTAAATATATAAATTCAATTATATTATTCAACTTTTTTTTTTTTACAAATCACTCAGATTGAGCTAGCCCCAAAGAAAGTTCGAGACTTGTGTTACGGGATACTAACTCAACGATACTATATTTATAATAGATACATATATAGAAAAACATCCAAGACCCAGATCAATCAGGAAAAGATCATTTTCCATTATGACCTGTCCGGGGATCAAACCCGGGACCTCCATGTCGCAGACAGGCGTTTTGACCGCTGCGCCACTGAGGTCGTATATTGTAATATTACACATTCATCATCATCATTTCAGTGTTCATCCCAGTCGCATCCGAACCTTTTCCGCTTTGGAGGCTGGGATCCGCTTTAAAAGTCTAACTGCTGATTTTGGCTAAACTTCAATGTTTTCCGTGAAGCGACTGCCGTAGACTTTTTCGAAACAAAAAGCAAACCCAAGTCAGTATCTCCGCACAAAGAATCCGGAGAGCTACTTGAAAGTATTTATGTTATGCAAATTCAAGGGCAGGAGTTAACGGCAGGTAATCATACCGAACCCATAAGGATGAGACGTGGAAAGTACCTAAAACGTAAAAGTAGTATCCAAGTTGAGCAATGAAATGTTAAGGATGAATAAGTTAATTGGCCCCCGGGGCGTATCGGCGAGCCCTCCTGTGGCACAGAGGAATGCATTTAAATTGGATTTTAAGAGTAGAAATCACCGGCGTTCTCTCCGCCTCTCCCAGCCTTGTTAGAGCCAATCTCAAAGTTTACGTAAACGAATAAACCTCCGCCGTGAAACCAAATTTATCGGTATCCATTCAAACTATATTTATCTATAATCGTTGGTCCATTTAAATGAAATGCTTAGCGTTGCAGGCTTGGAGTAGCTCTTAAATATTAACGAGGATTTCATTCTTTATTACAATACAAACATACCCGCAAAAAGAAACTCATTACTATTGCTAGGTGGAGTTATAACCTTATTTCTCTCTCTTTATCGTATTATAAAAGACCAATAAAAAACACGGAGTAAGTACACTTGAAAGTTCATGCGTACAAAAGTAAATAATTATATTTTAAAATATATATAGTTGAAAACCGTTCCAAATTACGAACATGAACGATAATTACATAATCTCGCCAACGTTTAATTACTTCTGCTGCAAATATTTAAATAATTAAGTGTCGAGAAATTAAACACGAGAGCTCTCGTAATACAGCGTTATGTGCGAAGGACTTACAAGCGTTTATTTGTACGTAATCATTACAGGCGTACTGGAATGAAGGATTTGGTGAGTCGTAGTTTTATAACTTATGCTGAGATGAACTTCAAGTGAAAATAAAATTGAGTTTTTTTTTTTATATTTATAAACCTAGCCCACACTAGGAATTACCCCTGTATCATGGGTGTGTTTCCAAACATTTAAATTCACTTACCAAATAGCCAGACCTGGGACAACACTGCATACTGCACCAACCGTGTCATCTCGTTTAAGGAGATAGATAGTGAGAAAGAATTTCTGAACTTCGGGAAACAGCAGCGAACTTTCAGCCACCATAGATGAGGACTGATTGGTGCCCTATAAGAACTAGGCCAGGCGCATTATGTTTCACGTACACCTCAAAGAGATGCCTCCAGGGCCGATGGTACTCCAAAAGAAATACCGCTGCCCCTGGCACATAGATATGAGATAGATAGTGTTAGGGTGTTTTTTTATGTATTGCATGTTTCTTTTTTTTCGTTTTCTCTCATGTTTTTAGTTTCGGACGAAAAGCAATTTCTATAAATTTTACCCCACTATACTCGTTAACGGTGTAACATTTAGAATTGGCCCTAATTCGAATTAATGAATGTATCCCCAAAACATAATTAACATTTGCGAGACATCACTCAAGTGACCTCGTCTTCTATAAATCTCAGTAAGGATCTGTGTTCTCGCTCAGGACCCTTCTCTGTTTTAATGTAAACTGCAAACATTTGAGTGCAGGTTTTTCGTCGGTGTTTTATTCAGATGAGAGTGATGGAAATAACACAGAGCACTTGAAAAAGAGCTTTATCAGTTTTTTTTTTATTGGTTTCTTTTATAGACTCGCGTTTGTTCGCTTACTATTCTTCGTAAGCTAATCTATGATGGTATATAGTCAACGTCGTAATTGCTTTACCATCGATTGACGCCACGGTTGGTGCAGTAGTTGAGCAATTGACTGCTGCGCTGCGTATCGCGGATTCGATTCCCGCACAGAACAAAATATTTATATGGCCTACTGGTAGTTCTTTCAGGTCTGTTTGTTTGTGTATGTGAGTTCAAATGTTTGTAAATGCACCCACGATACAGAATCGTCAGATCACTAATGCTTATAATTTTGAACACATTAAAATTTCACTAAAGTTGCCGCTGCTGAGATACAGATCCTCTAGGTGAACGGAAGCAGGCCATAATCCACTAAGCTGTTTGTACCAGTTTTATTAGACTTTTTTTTTTTTTGACAAATCACACAGATTGAGCTAGCCCCAAAGTAAGCTCGAGACTTGTGTTATGGGATACTAACTCAACGATACTATATTTTATATTAGATACATATATAGATAAACATCCAAGACCCAGGCCAATCAGGAAAAGATCGTTTTCCATCACGACCTGGCCGGGGATCGAACCCGGGGCCTCCACGTCGCAGGCAGGCGTGTTGACCGCTGCGCCACGGAGACCGACTTGATACAAGTAGATGTCTCATGTCTTTAACGTGTCTCATAATATAAAGAGATAGCAAGAGAATAAATACTCAATAACAATACAAATAATAAAAATAAATTAATAGGAATTACATAAAACTAAATAAATAGATAAATGGAAACATGAAGCGCTCTTCCTCTCTCTACTTATTTAAAACTTGCTGTGCCCAACAGGGTCCATAATTGTTTCCAATATTATAATAAAATATTTACCACCTGTAACTGTACATTATGGATTGCAATAAACGATTTGATTTGATTTGATTTTTTGGCTCTAGGACATGCCACTTTCTTCACGATGTTTTCCATTACCGTTTTGAGTGCAGCGGTGATTGAAATGGTGATAATATAATGTACCAGACTCGGTAGCTTTTTGAACCATTATGACGTCTGTAGGTAATACAGATTTGCATTATAAATTATTCCGTGTTGCTAGACAGACATCAGACTGATCGAGTAATTGAATGTCGGTTCGGACGATCTGTTTGGAATACCAGATTACTAAAATATTATTATGATAATTAATGTTAACCAGGCTAATTTGGATTGATATCTGTACGTTTTTACGTTCTAATTTAATTTGGAGATAAGTATATAAAATGTTACATAACATTTATTACGTTTTAGTGATGTTGTCGGCGCATCACATGTGCGCGTGATTGGCCGTCACGGTGCGGAGCGGCGGGATAGCGAAACCGGCATTCCATTGTTTAATTTCTATTACAGTTAAATAATTGAAAAAATAATTCATATATCAGCATATATGAATTATTTTTTCAATTATTTTAATACAGTCCACTGCTTTTCTATTATAAAATGCCGATGTTATGAGCCTATCAAGATGTAATCAAATTTCATACATAAAACACAGTCTATTCAATATTTCGTTTAACTTTGCCTATTCTTTTAGCCATAGGTATTGATATTTAAAATTTTCCTTGCGACATTATGCTCATTCCTCCATATGACATGGTCCCCCTAGCAAATATTACTTTTACAACAATCTCAAGACTACGGCTTTTTCCTCTTATATAAGTCTTATATAATTATATAAGCCTGCGTTTGGGCAATATTATAAGCATATTTAGTTCTATATGGTTCTAATATCAGTCTGTTTGCACTTACTGAAATGTATCCAATGTAAATGTAATTTAAGCCGACTTACGCTAATATTGCTTTCACGTAAGTATCATATAAGCCTGTATAGGCTTATATTGGTCTAAGGTTAGAATATTTTGAGAATTTTACGTCAGATCCAAAGTTCGTGAGTGTTTATTAGGTTTGAAATGAAAACAAGTTTCATTAAGTTATAATACTTATTATAACTTCACGCAACTCAAAAGTAGTTTTAAGGTAAGTAATCGTATTGGAATTTATTATTTACTATTAATTAAACCTGGTTTTCCATGGGTTCATTCCAAATAAGGTGCTTCATGTTCTCGTTTAAAACATTTATTTGTTAATTTGTATTGATAGTGTCGCCATTAGTATAGCTGCATTTTACAAGCGCACTATTAGAGTAATATAAGATTGTTTGCTCCTATTTTAGCATTCGGTAAGTATACTAAAGATAACTCCATATTTGAATATATTAGGGTTCCTCGCAATGTTACATAAAACTTTAAATCAAGAGAGAGGACAAAAAGGCAGCGGTATATCTGTTTTTCTTTTTAACATTTCGTTGTACTTCTTAACAACTTTCCTCCTGAAGTCACCAGTATTCTTGAATCTTTATCAGTTTTTGTAATCCATTGTAACATACAATATAATATACAAATATAAATATATAAGTAATATATACAGTATGTTAAGAAAACCCTGTCCGACCCGTGTAGGTGTTGTTAGGTATCGTTAACTGATTCTACTAATGGATGCAAAACCGGGCTAAACTTTAAAAAAAAAATCCCCTTAAAAAATAAATATTATATCCCAAAAAGAGGTAAAACTTAATAAATGTGCGTTAAGCACCTTTCCGCGGGCGGCGGGCGGCAGGGCACGCGGCACGTGGTCGCATCGCTATTCGCTCATAATAATACCGGTGTTGTCACTTTTTTTAAAATTACCAAATTTCGGGGAAGTTGGAATTAATTCGCGGGAAAAAAAGATTATTTCAAAATTCATTTGTATTGATGTACTATGATGATTACGTAAAATTTTATATTATATTTGGTCATGTGTTTACCTAACCTTCATTATCCTTATGGGTCGGACAGGGTTTTCTTAACATACTGTATATATATAATATATAAATATATAATATACATTGCATCAAACGCTCTTATATGGGCCTTGTCTGTTGTATTTTGAATATGTTGATCAAAAATCATACTTATCCAGTGCTATTGATCTTATATTAGTTTCAAATAGGATCAGAAATACACGTACCTACTCCCAGTACTCTTATGCTATGCTGATATTAGTCTGATCTCTTTCAATAGCATTTAGCAAGTCTAATATAAAATCAAATAAGCTTAAAAAATACCTATATAAGAGTAAGTTAAAGTGCAACTAGTCTTATTAAATGATTTTAAATACATATATGAGACTTCGTTATGAGACTGAGCGTTTTTGAGGCCATGCTGTCTTGTCTAAGAGTCATGTAGTATCGATAGCATCTTCTAAAACAAATATAAGAGTGCTTTAAGCCTACCGCTCTTAAAAAGTGCCAGTTCTGAGACTGTTTTGCTAGTTGACTCATGGTAAGTGCAGGTGCTTAGGTAAGTGGACCTTTGGGGTCGTGGGCGCATAGAGTGGGGACTCTGTGCACCCATCAAGTGACTCTAGAGAAGACGGTGGCACAGTGGTCACATGCTGCCGTACACAGCGAGGCCTGGGGGGGGGGGGGGGCTTTACAGTCTCCCCCAGAGATGTGCCTTTACAGGCGTTGGATGTGTGCTGATGGTGATCACTGCAGAGTTTTTAGTGTAGTAAAAATTTTGAAGGTCCATGACAACTGATTTTCACACAACTTTTAACTTTCAGACTTTCTCTAAACGCTCATTTCTTATTCTATCCATTCGTGTAATACAACCCATCCTAGTATAACCATATTTACCAAATACACTTCGCTATAACAAACAAAAATCAACGACCATACAAATAAACTTACTAATTCCTATAAATATAAATTACGCCTAAAATCATACAGACTCCATCTATGCTGTACCTTTACAACAAATGCCAACAATGCAATCAATATCACCGAGATGATTATAACTGCAATAAAGGTACATTCACAGACAGATATAAACCTAATAGTCTAACGTAGCTTTAAGCGGAAAACAATGATCGATAAATACGCGCTTACAAACCCGTCGCATTTTCAGTGAAACACTGCTTATTGGTGTTTCATAATGAATATTGGCCCATCAAGGGGACACAACATTTGCAACGATACCTGTGAGTAATAGAAAGATGACAGTCAAATAATGACGACATTTAGAATTAAAAACGGAACAATACTAGTTAATTCAAAAACGTTCAGAGTATGATCTCAATCTTAATCTGGTAAGCCGTTACACTACACGTTACAATTTTGGACAAGTTTTTATATTGATTTTTCTGGGTGTGATTGCAACTAGATTTTGAATGTTTATCATTACAGAAATTGGCCTTAAAGTGATTAAAGCAGACTGTGAAGCAGTCACAGTCTGATTTATCCACAAGATTTATTAAAAAAAAAAATAAACACAATAAGTACTACATAACCTTGGGTCGCAAAAAAGGCCATCATACGCTAGAAAACACTTCCGAATTTCTTCTCACGAAGCCTTACAAATCACGCAATAATAGCGAATCCTAATAAAAGGCCCGTCTGCGTATAAAAACAACCTCGCAATAATAATCTAAGATGGTTTATTAGATGCTTAGTAAGTTAATTATCCGATCACACATAATCTCCGTTCATCTAGGTAGACATTACGGTAATGACCAACGATCAGCCTTACGTTCGCTGTAACTTATATTGACACATTAGTCCTACCTCCATCCTTACTAGCTAGGTATAGTTTAATTAGCAATTATTTTTCTGCCTGGTAGTAAGGTCGGCGATTTTTGTCAGTATCTCTGTGTCTGTTGTGATTATGTCAGAAGAAAAAAAATTTGAATAGTGGGTAATAAATAAAAATAGATGGAACGCACGACACCATCAAGGCAGGCTGAGGCGAAGATTCGAGCTCCCACCGAAAGGACTGCAAAAGACAGAATTATATGGAAAAGGAGGATTATACGAGAGGGACGTCGTTGCCCTGTAGTGGGAACTTGTCGACACTTCGTAAGTTAATGTGAAGTTTAATAAATAATCACTGATACTTATAAACATGGCTCTTTCTACCGCTTTAAAGATATAGTACTCACATTACTGCACAAATTCTGTTATTTACAAACAGTTATTTTCTCCTTGACTATCTGCAGTCACAACACTTTAAAAGAACCCCCATCATTACATCACTATTGATCACAGAGCGACGTAACCTCACTACATCTGCATAGCTTATTATAGAGACTGTGAGGAGCGGTCTCAGGAGAAATCCAATGGTATTGTTGAATTTTCGCAAATGGCCTGCGCCGTTCACGCCGCACGAGCCGAGTCGTGACAGCTAGGGGATCTGGGACACTATTACTTGTCTCATGAATAAGTACTTGATGCCATATGTATTCGACGTCTACTGACATCTTGTCGTGTGTTGCGTGTGTCTGTTTATGTCGTTTAAATGATAATTGAGCTTGATAAATGTTGTATTGAGTCTAACTTTAGTTAAATTCATGCTGCAATATAGAAAGTCAAGTTTTTCTAAATGAATATTATATAATAAAAAATAATAGAATAAAAATTCTAATAGAGAGTTTGTTGCACCATTCTTCTTCTTAGCAGAAGTGGTGTTGGGCGAGCGTTTTATGGGTCTATGTGATGTTATTTTGACATACGAACAATGCCGATTTTCAGCCTATTTGATTATAATTTTGATTAAAGCTACAAAAAAAAACTGTTATGTGATTGTGCAGTAGGAAGACTGAGATCAAAATGTGTGCTGCAATACAACTATAATCTTCTTATATTTACGAATAACGATATACCAACTTAATACCTGTAATATTTCTGTACATACATTAACCTCCATCACACTGACACTCTACACGTGTTATAGCAAAACATACATACATAATTTGTGACCCATTATTCTGCATCAATCTCATAATATAATAAGAAACCCTAACATATGTGTCTGACCTTTCATGATACGATATTCCGATTTGTGTTCAACCCCCTGAATTTTTGTTACTCATCCACTAACCTGACCGGGGCCTGTCCACTTAACTTGAATAATGATGTGCGAGGAAAAAGGATCGGTGAGCCGAACCGGCAAAATGCGAACCTCCGTGCAATCCGCCGCCCGCCGCCGTCGAACCGACCCCGCGATTGAAAAACTAATGTAGAACTTTCCTTTAATCCCTTTTTAATCTTGTACAGTTCATTTTTTATGTAGTAACTCCTTATTTGGGAAGAAGAATAACAAATCTGAGAACGTTTGAACTTTACCGTATTTCCTAAGCATACCTAATTAAAAATAAAATCTCGTGTGATATAAAATCTGGATGAGTCCTAATAATAAAATATAAGCAGAAGGCAGGATGTAGTTGCGGTGCGTAACCCCGTGGAAAGAAAACGGCTTTCTTTACGAGCTATTCCGCTGAGCCAATATTTCTCCGCGACAGTGCTTGGCATCATAAAATAAAACGAAAAATTCCAGCGCACTGCCTCCAGCCGCCATGAAATCATAAGGGGCGAAATTTTATGCCCTATCGGCAAACACACTTCGTCAGGTGATTAATAACATAAATAATACTTAGATATCCTGAGCTTTATTGTTCTTTTTCGTGTAATGGGAAAATATATTTATTTCCACTCGCAGATTTTATAGCACTACTTCAAAGTAAGATATAATCTCTTAAGATTTTTTATATTTAATAGTTATTATTATGTCAAATTACTAACTTACCCCGGATAAGCTTAGCATTTGATAAGAAAGTGTGTGAGAATAATAATCTAACATATTTTTGCCAAATCGCCAACACTAAGAAATATGTTTATACATACAAAAATAAATATGTTTATTCATAAGTCTTCGTTCCAGTTCCGACTAGTTGAATGGGCGTGTGGAGTGCACTTATTATGTTCTGCGCTCCAGTCTCGTACGACAACCGCTTGACAAAATACTCTGCCAATTGTGTCGGAGTACCGCCCTCAATTGTTCCACATGAAAAATGGCCTATTCGGATTGTTCCCGAACAAATGCGTGCCGTGCGGGTCATTACGCTTTGTTTTAGGAATAAGTACGACAAAAAATTCACTGTGAAAAAGCTGAAATTTTAGCTTCCGCCCTCTTGAGTTGTGAGCAAGCAGTGTTTAAACTAAGGCCAATTGTTTCGCCTTGAAAAATTATTTTCCGCAAAAAAACAAACATACCTATTCTTTTATTTAGAGTACAATGGAGCTTTCATATAAAGTACATGTTCCATTTAGTAGTAGTTCTGTATTGTCAGAGGATACGTACAATTTGTAAAATTGGAAGAATAATATTTAAAGATGAAAGTCGACGATGGAAACCATAACAGAGATTTTACTGCTCAACGAGCGATTGGAGCGAGAATGCCAAAGATTGTTTCAGAGCTCGAGCAGGATTGAGGCGATAATAACAATGTCGTCACTTCCTCAATCTAACTTCTTCAATATTTCCTGTCGAACCGATCCGCTATAAATTTTTATCCTTCTCGAATATTTTTATTCGGCGCCGTTTCGGCCGAACTCTTTTAAGTATAAAAATAGAGAAGAAACGTCTTTTGGAAGAGAGCTATCAAATAAAGATGGTATATAAGATAATGTTAACTCTGTAGTAACTTATTTTTCAATGGAATGAAAGATCTTTTTTTTAATAATACAATGAAAATACTGTGTCACGGGCCTTTGCTAAGCCTTCTTTCATCTCTTTGTTTCAATTTAAAAGACTTTCTGATTCTTTAATCAAACCTGGAAAAAAAACTACAATATCTTATATAGTTTTATTGAAATTTTAATATCAAAAATTTAAAATCATATCATTTATGGTCCCATACTTGTACTTAACTACTGCATATTGTGTATGCGAATTACGCGCATTGTTATACAGTTGGTGACACCAGCCCGTATTACCAATTACCTGCCTAACTGTTGCATAGTGGATACGTTTTCAAATATATCTTCATGGTTGAATAAACATACGGATTGTTGGCCTTTCAAAAAAGGCGTGGTATGTACAGTTATACAGTGGCCTCCAAAACTTAGAATAGAATAAAAAAACTTAGATCACTTTTTCCACTTCAACTCTGACACACCACATTATGATTTTTAAGTTTTAGTTAACAAAATGTTTGAACAGTCATATTATTTTACAGACCAATTTACCTTTGACTCCTCATAAAATTTAATAATTAAAACAAAACACTTAAAAGTATCTGATTTTATTTTTTCATCACAGCTTTCGGATTCGGATTTTTCCTACGACGCTTACTGCTTTTTTCAACAACTATACATTACGGGCGTATGCCATAAAGTCATTAATGTAATGTAAATTATAATTACACTTTGCTGGAAAGCGGTCTCAATTACTCAAATTAATGAACAAATTCTTGTAATCCAGTGAGTTCGACATGTTTACATGTCAATTTACGGCTTGAGTAATTAAACTAATCGGAACACTAACGCCGTAGTTTACTATGGATTAATTTACGTAAATAAATTAAACAATTAGCAGATTTAGCCAAAATGTTAATTGTATGGTTACAAAATTATCTGGAATAAAATAACTAATCCTGTTTAGATTTAATATCAAAATTAATTTTACTAAAACACACACAGGATCAATTAAATTAGCTGGCAAAATTCTCCTAACATAATGCGACGTTTAAATACAAAAGGTTTGATTATTTTTTTTTTCTCAAGGGTCAACAACCGCCCTTTGTATCGTTACGAAGTATGAGTAGGGAAAAATCTTCTATCGTTTTTTTACACATCGATACCAATCACGTCTAAATATTTGAAATAAGAACACTAACAATGGTCGGGATACCAAACAAATAAATCAGAAAATTAATTTATTTTGTTTTGACATGTTTACATAGCTAACTAATTTAGGTATATATCTACAAGACATTTCAACATGTTTATATAAACGTACTGAATCGTTCGAAATTCTGTCGAAAATAAGAAGCCCAAATAAGAAAACCGTCAAACGTATAATAGCTATCAATACGCCATAAAGAATAGGACCCTTATGAAAAACGATTTAAGGTCTATAAATGTAAGATATATAATCTTAGCTGTCAGTATGATTTTTCTGTGAACCAAGGACTGGATTGGATTGCCACAAAGGATTGTGCTGCAAAGAAATTGTATTGAAGCTATAGTGTTTTGTAAAAATGTTGTGGTATCATACGTTATTTTTACTTAATTCGAAACCTAAATACAGTTTATTCAGAATAAGCATCTGAATCGATCCCAATCATTTTTACACCATTTTATATTTTCCCAAATACATTTAGAAATTGTTGCAGTGTGGTTACCGAACGCACATAGCTGACGGTAGATCATATTATTAGGAGCACAGAGATACAGGCCCCCTCCGCGCAGCGCTGCTACAGGCGCTGGCGGGCGAACGGTGAATTGACCGTATTATTGTCGGGACAACCAAGTAAGATAACAGGCTCATAACTTTGTGGTTTTTCCATGATATCTTTTTTTAAATTTTGTACATAGATTCTTTACTTAAAAATACAAAACACTTATTTCGGATTTCGCATAAACAAAAAAATAACGTTATATCTGAATTATAGACACGCTACTCCCTTTCCGTGGGTATCGTAATAAGCATTTAGGCATCTAACTCTGTGCTTAGATATAAAGGGTGTCAGATACACCCTTTATATCTAAGCACAGAGTTAGATGAAATAAGTGTCTTTACCTCCCTGTATTTACCATTGTGAAAACACTGGCACCCACAAGTTAAATCTTAATTTAGGTTAAAGGTTTCGAAATTCGCTGGTTTTATTATAATTTATACTAGGTTTATTGTATAGCTTATGCTCAGTATTTTTTTTATTACCAGCGGCCCGCCCCGCTGATATTAAATACACTACAGAAAAACTGTGAACGTTGGATAAAAAACATAGCGCACTAAAAGCGACTCCCCGCAATTTTTAAATCTGTAATATCTTAGAAAATATTCATTAAAATCATATGTTGAAGGGCGATATAAATCTATATTAAATCAACAATGTATTTAAGGTTTTAAATTGGATAAGGATTAATGCTGTATTGGTTAAAATCGCTTCAGAAATTAGCCGGTATTTGTAGTAAAAAGTAAATGACAAAAAAAATGTTATTGTGGGATATCCATAAGAAATAGACATATAATATACCATCGTAGACTTTTTGTAGACCGTTTTAATGTGTACTATATTTATTTAGTACATAATTTTGATAAATCTCGTAGAGTGCAGCCTGCGTTTCACCGCAACCGCGGAAAAATGTAATTATTTACGACATAACACTAGAAACCTCAAAAATAATAGTATTTCTTCATAATTTAATGAATGTTCTTATACATATAAACCTTCCTCTTTAACCACTCTATCTATTAAAAAACCGCATCAAAATCAGTTGCGTAATTTTAAAGATTTAATCATACAAAGGGACATATGGAAAGCGAAAGTGACTATGTTTTATAATAAGTACTGATGATACACAAATCCAACATATAAAGTGTAAGGAACGTCTTTTATCGACAGACCCCATCATGTCTTAGCATCAATAACTATATCTAAGACATCGTCAAACTTTGCAACCCTCAACTATTTGCAAACAAAGAAACTAACTTAGCAACATGTCTCACCTTTAAAACATTATCACCAAGTTATCGGAGGAATGAATGGTCATTAATTAATTAGGTGAACCCTTTACGATCTGTCCCTGAAGAGTCATTACTTAATTAGCATTACTCATGGGCTGGTCTCGGCTCCCATACGATAAGATAAATTGCTACTTACCTTTTTACCTGGATTTTGGTAAAATTATGGTAGTAAAAACAGTGTTGGGGTAAACTTCTTGTAATGTTATGCACATATATATAAATATATATATACGGACAAATCACACAGATTGAGCTAGCCCCAAAGTAAGTTCGAGACTTGTGTTATGGGATACTAACTCAACGATACTATTATTTATAATAGATACATATATAGATAAACATTCAAGAACCAGGCCAATCAGGAAAAGATCGTTTTCCATCATGACCTGGCCGGGGATCGAACCCGGGGCCTCCACGTCGCAGGTAGGCCTGTTGACCGCTGCGCCACAGAGGACGACATATTCATATATACTCACACTTATTATTTATACTCATACTTATATATGTATCATTCATTCCCACAGATCATAATATGCATTCCATTACTATGAGGCTGTGTTTTGATCATATTCCAATACATCAGGACTCATTATTCAGTTCACAGACACAATCCTCAAATTTAAGCCTAAGTTTCGGCGACTTAGCGACCTCTTAGGGTAGGAAGCTGTATCTATGCAGGACTGTACTACTTTTTCCTAACAAACACAGCACTTTTTAATTTAATTTCAGTTATATTGTTACATAACAACATTATTACAGAACATTTTCATTATTATGACATTTTTTTGACAACATTGTTGATGATGTCACTATGATAACCTTTTCATCATAATTTTTGCTGTCCCGCTATTATTCTTTCGGAATTGTGAACCAAACTCTTTGAAGTTAAAATTATTCTCCGAGGTTTCTTTAGAAATTGCCGGCGCTGCTCCTCCGCTGCTGCTGCTGGCTTGCTGTCAGCGTCTGCTTGTGCTTTACTTTTTTTTCACCTCAGTCATCATCATTCATTTTCATTTCTTTTTTTTAATTATTTTACTGTTAATAATAATTTTTTAATCAACTGATATCCCTCTTTTTTAAATTAGTTTCCTTGTCGTTATACGACATTCTGTCTTCAAAACTTACTTAAGAGTAATGGATCTTACACAATCAATACTATATTTACTTATATCTTGATTGGTAAGCGTAACATATTCTTCAACGATATAAAATAAATATAGATCCATTAGAAGTGTTAATTTCGATTAGAATTGGAAGAACATCTGTAAGTCTTTTTTTTAACTTAGCTTTTTTTCCCGTTTGGAAAATACAGGCGCGATATTATGATATAGATCGACCACATTAATAAACTCTTTACTTCATTCGAAAATATGAATAACCGATGCTGACCACACAGATACTGAACTGAACTGGAACTTTGCAGGCCACATCCGTCGCTCCCCAATGGCTGGAAACGACGGCGCGGCATGCCCAGAAAATGATAGCGTGACGGACTGGACTTCTCCAGTTCCCTCTGTTTAATGGACTCATGCACAATGGTAGTAGAACGGCTCCAACATGAGTCAGTAGCAAAGTAGAAAGAGGAAAAATGAACCTTTACAGTGGGACACCACACAGGTTTATAATAATAATACACCAAAACCACCACAAATGTAAGGCCGCATTGGCCGCAATATGAATAACTTTAGAATTTAGATACTGTAGGTACAGACGACAGCACATCAAGCTAGGTACTACAATCTGTCAGATTTCCTTATTAAATTTTTAACTTTATCTCTAAAGCATTAAGGCTCAACATTAATTGGGAATTTCTGACAGTTTGGGTTAGCTTGACTTGCTGTCGTACCTACATCAGGAGCAATTATTATCAACATTGCCACAAATATTTCTGAAAAATTTGTACATGAAATTGTAAACATGTCTCAACCTTGTAAAAAAAAAAATCAAATAATATCATTCACATATAAATTTGTAGTAGACACTAAGATAATAGTTTAAGTAGAACTCACCCCACGCGGAGTATTTATTTTTAAACTTCAGTGGACCGTAACAGGTAACGTATGACCTTTCTTTATACTGCTATTTTCCTCCGCAGAAAAGAACGCGGTGCTAGCATTATTCAAAGCCAGACTTTACTAATGCATTTTATGGTCGAGGGTAATATTTACGAGGCCCAGGTGAACGCAAAAAACGTACGTAAGCACCTCATCGGGGCCGATTTTAATATTATTATTACGAAGCTCATCCCCAGCTTAAAAATAAAGTTTAACTTATGGATATAAAAGCAAAAGAAGAAAGAAGGCCAAACAAAGGCCATTTTACAAAAAAAATAGTTATTTATTTTTATTACCGCATCCTAATTGGTTGTTATCTTTCTTTTAGCACCCAGGACTTAAGAAGCCATTCTATAATCCCTGTATTAAGAGTTATACGTGGCGAGGGATTTGAAACGTGTTTTCCCCTATTTTCGGAGACCAAGCCGTCGCGTCCCGGTATCCTTAGGGATTTCATTCCGAAAAACCTCCATAAATATTTCTTACAGTATTTGTATCTTCCTTGGAGTATCGTTAGCACAATGTTTCCCTTTTTCCTCTGCACCCGGTTAGCATCTGCTTCCATAAACCAGATTGTCGACACACCTATATTTCCATTGCGAACCGTGTCTACTATAGTTAGTTGAGTTCAGTTGAGTGATGAACAACTAAAACTATTATTAACAGTACCATCCCTCAAAAAGACTAACATTTTATATCAATTAGTACGCTGACGGGGAAAATATGAAAACAATTTATTTCTGTGAGAATATAGTAGTCATTTGTTTTGATTACCTCATGCTGTAATCAACATTTTATAAAGATATACGATTTGTATAACAGACTATGTAGGCGTGATGTTGTACTTTCCTGAAATTGCTCTCGATATTGTGCTTTATTCAAAATTGCTACAGGACGTGTACCATTGCACTTATGGCACCTGGCAAGGGCAGAACGTGACAAACAAAAACACTTTAATACATTTGCTCCAACGTCATTACACTTTATCGGTACTTTGGCGCGAACCCGAAATAAATAGCCGCTATCAAACAGCGATTACACAAACTGTTCACAAGCTCATAAAAAGACAAACATTACGAAATCTCTGATGTCAAAGAAAAATAAATCGGTGATAAAGTTTAACTGCTCAACAATAATGGTATAATGGTTGTAACAAAACCGATATTTTATAATATTGACCGAGCAAATTCGAACATATTGTTGACCGGGCACTTGAAGCATTTTTTTTTAACTACAAATTGTTCAAGTACTTCTTCCTCTACATATAGATATTTCAGTATTAGATTCATAAATTTACATTGGCCATATATTGGCCGAGTTAGTCTTTAAATATACGAGAGAGATTAATTCGCCAGCGTGATATTGGATGTTTTGTCAGACAGCATCAAGAATTCATATGAGCAACCTCCCTACCTGCTCATGTATGCTGATGATATCACGCTGGCAGACGCAGACGGGGAAAGGTTTGTGCGGCGGGTGAATGTGTGGAAGAATTCGCTTGAGAACAGAGGTCTTAAACTCAATGTGGCGAAGACGGTGTACATGGCCAGCAACACGACATACCCTATGTCTGTGTGCATAGGCGGAGACATGATCGAGTGCACAGACCAGTTTAAATACTTGGGGTTTGTGCTCCACGCGTCTGGCGACATTGAATGCGATGTTAAGGCACGCATTTCTGCAGCATGGATGTGTGGACTGTGGAGTTACGCGGAAAGACCGCATCAGGAACTCCCGCATTCATGGCGGTCTTCGTGTCCGTGACATAGCAGACAAACTGCAAGAGGGTCGCCTACGCTGGTACGGTCACGTCTTTCGAAAACCGGCATGCTACATGGGTAATAAATGTCTTGCCATGCCGCCTCCGTCGGGCCGGAACAAGCGAGGTAGACCAAAGAAGTGCTAGCTTGACGTCGTAAGAGATGACATGCGTATCAACAATCTCACACCACGGGATGGCAGAGACCGTGCGAAATGAAGGAGTAAGTGTAGGAAAGCGGACCCTGGGCTCCAACGCGAAAGCCGCGTATGCAACCGGAATTATACGCCGAGGTGATGATGATGATGATTAATTCGTCAAAAGTAAGAAAATATTTCAGAAAGATGGACAATTTTATGCATTTCTGTACTCTAGCTTACAACGATAATTTCTGACGGGGCATGATCTAACAAGCCAGTATTTCAAACACAGCATGGCAGTATCTCAAAATTAGCAGGCAAAATGTTTCAAACAACTTTAGGCAAAGAATTACAAAATACAGTTTTGGTCGAAATAATAATCGTTAAATACAAACCGCTTTAATGAATACAACAATAAATATTAAGAAAGTTAGTTCAACTCAAATAATATTGACTGTAGATTAGTTCAACTATATAATTATTGTGTTTGTTACAATACAATTTGTGTGCTGTAGAGTTAGTCACAGTTCAGAGGCCAATAATGAATTGTTAACAATGTTGATGCAGTTCGCAGGGGTAGCGGTTAGGACAACAGACGATTGTGTAAGATGTAAGGTCGTACAATTTAGAATCTTTAACAAATATATTTAAACTACTTGTGTTGAGCCTCACAGTATACACAAAGTAATTGTAAGATAAAAAAATCATTAAAAAGGATTATCTAGAGTTAAACGATTTTACTTTTGAATTTTGCCAAATACCTACATTCGCAATAGATTTTGTTCAGAAGAGGTAGTATAAATTTTATTGCATATATTTTAAAGGTATCGAAACTCGAGCTTAATTGCAATTCACGCCATTCACGTTTATGTGCTTGGCAAAAACATCTGGCTTCCTGATTGCTTACGTTTTTATGTGCACTTAGGAACTCAAACACCGCTCCCGGGGAAAATGTATCCAGGTAACTAAATAATGTAGGTAATCACAAAGCTTCCCATTTATTGCCATATCGTAATTGCTAGAGAAGGGTATTTTAACTCAATGGATTAGAAGTCCATCTGAAAGTTTCTGAGTTATGAAACAACTATCTCATAATCTCTTGATTCTAAAGAGCTACACGTCTGGTTTGCCAGATCACAATCTTCGCAAAATTTAAGCCACCTTGGCTGGCTCCATTAGTAAATTAGCTGTATTTCTGATTACATTAATGTCCCAATAGCTATTCATCACGTCTGTAGGTTCGAGTGGTAATTTTTTGGCTTTATAGGTAATTCAAAATTCGTCAATTAGGTTAAAATCCTTTAAGTAGATACGTACATAAGTAGCGTGCCATCGGTATTTAGTCTATAGCGCATGTTATGTTAAAAGTTTGTATCTCTAATAATGGTCTCGTGAAAGCGAAACCGTGTATCTCGATCCTTTGGGGATTTTAAGTAACCACATCGTAAGGGTCAACTGAAAGGTTTGACCATACAACAAGCATTCGCAATTGAAACAATGGATATGGACACAGATCAACCCTAGGCAGAAGGTAGGTCTTTGTTGTTTTTCAGGATTTTTTTTTTTTTAGAAAGAATTTAACTAAAATTTTCTTTAGAATACTTAAGAGTTCCTTTAGCTCTGAAAATATGTATCTATTTTAAAAAGAAAATATTTTTATGACAGCGACTAAATATTTTACACCATTCATCTTCAACAGACTAAACTATTCATTTCCACAGCCAACATCCAAATATCATTTGGCATTACAGTTTCAACGAACTACCAAATGAAATATGAATTTTAGAGAGTCGTACCAAAAAGTTAGTGTGCCTATAAATTCATTTTTATGACACCCACTAAATAAGTTAGCCTTGTATTTATTACTAACTCGTATATATATGTATGTAAGTATACATTATGCCGTTAGTAATAAATACAATTCAGACAGATGGTCAGAGACTTCATGGCCAGGCAGCCCATTTATGGAAAAAACCTTGTCGCTTTCGCTTAAATCTAAATGTCGTCCCACTGCTGGGCAAAGACCTCCCCTTTTTCCTTAAAAACTTACCGGATCTCGTTGGTCACATACCAACTGGTCTATCTCAGTCTACCTCGACGGCGAGTGACGATCTTTGCTCGTCTCCCGGGGTGCAATCGCGGGACGTGTACTTCACTTATTTTTTAATAATTCATGATGATATTTACAGATATTACAATTTCGTAGCACTTTACTTTTTAATTAAACCTCATAAAACCAACTGTAAACTTTACGAATTCAACTAAACCAAACTAAAACATGAGCCACAAACCAACATTACGCAAATAGTTTCCCAAAACTAAAATAATAAGATGTTGAAGTGTAACAACAGCCAAACATGGGATAAGAGCATTTGAATAGCCCCTAGGTGGCGTTAGTTATTCTGCTCGCGACTCGCCGGCCGCCGCGCGCGCTCGTAAATCAAACTCGCCATTCGCTTATGCATTATACAGTTTTATTTGTGCGAGTCCGCTGAATAGGTAATAAACTATGGCAGGTGAAATGCCCTGCGTGTTCGAATGCGCCGAGAATTTGAAACGTAGGCAAATATTCATCTGTTTACTGCGCTGTGGAACAACATTTATAGTGTTAGTGATTGGATTACGCATGTTGGTGGTTTGGTGACGATCTGGTTTGGTTTTTTAATGAATTGCGTGTTATGCTGTGATTTCATTCGATTGAAAAGTTACTGGATATTTTAGACTATTTTCTCTTCGATGTATAGTTTTCCACAGAGTCAGAAAGACTTTGTTCTAAAAGTATAATTAGGAAATTGGACAAGTCAAATATAATACTTGTCCAATCATGATAATCTTAATGACATAATCAATATTTTCAACTATCTCTCTAGCTTAAAACTTCAAGTATATTACCTATTAGCCTACTAATTAAAACCACCGTTTCATTTGCTAAACAGCCCAGGTTATTAGGCATTTTCGAAGGTCCCTCCATCTCTCGACGCGACGGAGCAGAAAATTCACTGCGGTCCTCATTCCACATGGGCCTGCAAACTAGTACGTACGTCAGAGGACGGCTTGCGCTAATCCCCTTACTAATTTCATTATTTTAGCATCAACTTTTTGGCTTTTTTTTATTCGTTTAATTAATAAAATTGTAGTTTAGTAATATGGGAGGATTTCTGTACAGCTTTTGTCCCTTACCTCGTGACCGCTTTTTATTGATATATTAAAAGGAAAATGTTTTCAGATTAGATCAGAGATATCAGGTGTGTGCAAACATGTGTGTGAATGAGTTTTTTTTAAATGGCTATACATTTAGCGAAACAGTCCTATAACAGACATGTAGGTATTTGTATTTTGGTAAAAATTCTTATAAAAAAATAAATAAAACAAAAACTGAGGCTCAATGTGATCAGGTAAAACGGACACAGCAAAATAAGCACTCTTTACCTATAGATTGCATTGATTTTATTATACAACGGTTACAATCCGGACGCCGATCAACATTCATGTTAATGAAATAGCAAATAAAATGATCGTAATTACGGAACGTTTTTACTGCATTGTTGGGAGCCCGTCGCCAAATCACCTGGCATTACCATTGCGACAATATTTCCAACGAATTGGCCATTTATTCAAGCACCAGACATAATAACTTTTGTAATTACAATATCAACATTTAGGTTGCATACCCTCTTTCGTCATGCCACCCTTCAAGGAGGGTATCTGACGTGTAATTTTAATATTACATATTGTGTTTATATTGCCTCTATATTTCGAGAGACTTATGCCTTAAAAATAACAGTCGCAAGAATTAGTTATGCTTACCGCGGTCGATTTGTAGACCATCCATTGGAGTTTATGAAAAATTCCTTGTGTATTGAAAAGCACATTTAGATGTTGGTCCCGGCTGTTATACATCCAGTCGGTAGTGGCGAACTGGCTTGGCTTCATGACGTTTGACACACGTGCTCTCAAGGCATAGTTGCTTCGGGAAGTACCTATATACGTCGACTGTCGGAAGAACACGACAAGCCAGAGAGTGCAGTACCACGGTCGAATCATTGACGATCCATTGGAAATCGAAACTCCCTTGTGCCTTGAAAAGCACGTTTAGCCGTTAATCCTATCTCTTCCTATCCAGTCGCCCCCCAAACGTACGCGCGCCCCTCTTAGACGCCAAAGGGGAAATCAAACACCTTACTTCCCTAAGACCCAAGGAGGCCCACAGTGGCGGACCGACATCAGTCGCAGGTTACGGAAGTACCGTTCGTTCCCGCGGCCCCGACATAAGTGCGAGATGGAACACCAATAACAGATCCATAAAAAAGTCCTGTAACAAGCGCTCAGCTTAGCCCAAAAAGTCTGATAACCAGTCTTACCAAAAGTAAAACCCAGTAACCACTATTTTTGGGTTAACCAGTAATTGGAATGTGAAAATCAGATAGGCAATTGCTCCACATGATATACATACTTGCTTTCCGCTGCATACAGTTCGAGTGATGACCGCGATGGGTTCGACTTCTAGTCGAACGACAAGAATAAGCTAGGCCGATTGAATTTATATTGCCTTTGTGGGTTATGATGAGGATAGTAACACCACAATAAAGTTTTTTTTATCTTGCCCCACACTAGGATTACTCCTGTATCATGGGTGCGTTTACAAACATTTACATTCACATACACAAACAACCAGATCTAGAACAACTACCTGTAGGCCATACAAATATTTGTTCCGTTCGGGAATCGAACTGACACCTGACAATACATTCACTTCATTTAAGTTTTCACGATGAGATAGTATCAGAATCGCACTGCTGTAATATTGGGTCCTTACATATGAAATTGGCGTTTTGTATGGGAGGAATAAAAATCGTTTATTTTTTTAATATAATATATTTATTTAATCAAAGTATGATCCAGCCATCTCATAGGTAGTTCGTTCATGCCTTTTCTAAAAAAAACATTAGGACCCCCGTCCTAACAAAATCTTTGAAGGCGGTTTAAAATGCCTCATTGGAGTTGAATTTTTTCGGCTGCAAAAAGTTATCCAAATTTCTAAAAAAAAATGGTATTCTGTTTGAGCAAGGTCCGGGGAGTACGGTGGATGTCTTAAACATTCCAATTGAAGCTCCTCTAATTTGGTAGCAGTCTGTTGTGTAGTGTGTGGTCTCGCGTTGTCCTGAAGCAGCAGTGGCCTTGTGCGATTGACCAGTCTCAGTTGTTTAGCGGCTAGTTTACCCATCATTATGTGGAGCTGTTTTCTAGTCAATTTTCTCTTAGGGCAGAATTTGGATGATTCACCGGAGTTCAGCCATCGCGATGTGCGCTCCCTATTGTTGTAGTACTTTTCATCACAGGTAATGATTCGATTTTAAATCCCTTCATTATTGTGCCGATTCAATAATGTAACGCAGCAGTCGACACGCGTTTTTCAGTTTGCTTCACTCAATTCATGAGGTACCCATCTTTCGAGCTTTCTTATCTTACCAATTTGTTCCATGTGGATTAAAACAGTTTTATCACTAACACCGCAGCCTGCACCTAACTCGGACGTAGTTTGCGATGGATCCGCTTCCACAATAGCCTTCAGTTCTTCATTGTCGACTTTGGTCACCGGCCGTCCACAGGGATTGTTGTGTAGGTTGAAATTTCCAGAACGAAAACGTTGGAACCAAAAACGCACTGTGCTTTCTCTAGTGACACCACTGCCATATACATCATTAATTCTTCGAGTCGTTTTGCAGCACTGGTGCCACGGCGGAACTCAGATTCTTAAATAACGCGAAATTTTATATTTTCCATTTTGTAAACTCAATGACGCAGAGAACAAAAATACGTTTTTGGAGACGCAAATTGATGAGTAAATAGCTGTATAAATTTGAATTTGGAATTCTAAACCAAAGAAGAGATATTTGAGATCAAAGTGGCCACTACGACAAAACGCCAATTTCATATGTAAGGACCTAATAGTCTAGAAAGCATTTGTGAGTTATATATGTGTAGAATAGTAAGCGAGATAATGCCTAGTACGCATAAGATACCTACACATTATTATACAAAGTAATAAGCGGCAGCGGTATTGTATCGGATTCCTTAGCATTACTCTAGCCAATAATTAGGTTGATAGGTAGTTATATGGCAAATCATACGGAACGTTTCAAAACAGTTTCTCATGCTCGCTCCTGGCTGTTTTGTCTGGGGTTCATTGTAATATGATATTTAATGCCAGTGACAGGTAGAAACAGGCTATCAAAAGGAATATAATTGAATTTCACTTTGGGCTGCCTATGTGCTTCACATACATTATAGACTTTGAGAGCAAAGTGAAAGCTTTGTTTTTACTAATTATTTTGTAACTAAGTAAACATACAAGATAGGAACCTTGTATTTTATTTTGTTACCAAAATAATTGAAAGAAAAATAAAATAATTGAAGGAAAAGTTGTTACATTTCAACAACAAAGACACACATTACACACACGACCTTCCAAGATAATATTTGTTATTTTTGGATATTTTAAAAAATTTTCTCCTCACCAGTATTTGCCTAGCCTTGTCCCAACTATGTCGGCTTCTAGTCTAGCCAAATGCAGCCGAATTTTTATGGAGCGCCTGGTTATCTGACCTCCACAACGTAGTAGGTAACTGGGTAATAGGGTACCACTTAGTAAGACTGATTTGCAGACTTTCGGTCTTCTGACTACCCGTAATGACTGTCAAACTTCCATGTCGACTTCGGAGACCAGCGGTTTAATGTGCTTTTCGAGGCACTGAAGGATCTCGGTATGTAAAGATGGTCACGAATCCATAGATCAAACGCCGCAAGTGTAGCTTAACCTGATTGATCAACCTGTGCAGCTGTTATTATTTATCAATCAATTAATCAAATTCTTTATCTCAGACCAATGATACATAGAGAGAGAGAGAGCCAAGTCATAAGTAATTTATTAAATTGTTGATGTGTAGCGCTATCTTTAATTTCGGTATGTAGGTATATAAAATACATAGATAATAAAGATTTCGCCACGTTAAGCCCGACGATGTACAATTATAATGTAATTAGATGTAATTTTAGAAAACAAACCAGCCAAGTCTTTACAATAAAATAAAATTAAAATAAGCCTGGACAATAAAACAATAATTTTAAAGAATCACACAATTTAATAAATTAATGAAATAAGTTAAATAGCTTTACAAACAATGTCAATAATTTGAAAAAAAAAAACAAGAATTACAAACGAAAACTAAAATACAGATCTCATTCGATCGTTTCCATTATCATCATATAATGCGTGTTTAAATATACATATATTTAAATTTTACTTATCTTGTAAAAATAAAGTATCTATAAATTCCATAACTAAGTATAACAGATCCAAACAAGGAAGTAACAAATTAACATGGATAAAGCGAGTACACATTTCATAAAACGAGCTTGGGTCGAACTGTATATTGAGTGAGGTTGATATTGAAAGTTTGCACGGGAGCCCGCGGGCCCTAAGGACACACATACTACTTTGTTCTTACACACAACTTTAAGAAGTTGCTTAACAGCTGTTCGCCTGACTTTTGTCCCCAAGTAAGTCATGTATCCTTGTAACATACGTTTTATGTGCGAAGGAAATAATGCCTGCTGTCGATGTTTATAATAAACGAGCACAATTGTAGTCCTCCGAGATTGGGCCTCCGAGAGTTGGAAGCCTTTTAAAAATTGTCGTGATTATTTTTATCTTTACTGGTGTGGAACAGAGCAGTGATTCTAATAGAAAAAGTTTTCTAGTTTTCTGTCGCAAGTAACCACCATTTAATGGGTTTATGGGTTTCATATTAAACATGAGCAGTAGTGTCCCTATGGTAATGCCACGACTTACGAGTTGAAGGTCATAAATTTCACTTTGTGTACTTGCTTTCAACACCACGGCTATCAAAACAGGAACCAAATATTCGAAGACACATACGTGACATCCACTAACCCGCACTGATACTGGATGGTCTCTCCCTCTCACAGCAAAGAGGTCTGGGAAAACTAAAGGCTGATTAATAGGTACGTGTGTTGATACAAAGTCTCGATTGACAGCCTCTGTGGCGTAGCGGTAGCGAACGCGGCCGCCGCGCAAGGAAAAGTGTGCTCGATCCCCGCGCAGTGCTAATACTACTATTTTATTATTATTTTTTTTTTAATAGTTATAAACTAGCACTTGACCGCATTCCCGCCTGATGGTAAGCAGTGATGCGATCGTTGATGGTAAAACGCGCTAGTTTATTAAGAGCCTATTCACTCAGAAAAACTGAGCGAATAGGAAGGAAGACGGCAGTTGAGCGAGGTGATGCAATGTTAAACACGACCAACGATGCTGCGCCAAAGGGAGATTGATCTGAAGACCCTCCACGACCAAACTCCCAACACAACAACATTAGGCGCATCGTACCCGGCACACATCGCAACACAACTGCTCAGACCCGTCCTCCTAACGGCTTCACCAGACATCATGCCGGAACACGACAAATCGCTTATGCATGAATATGAATATTTGCACTAGTCTGATCGTGTCTCGGGAAGCACGTTAAGTCGTCGTTGGTCCCGGTTGTCATACGAACATCTAGTGGCAGTGGTTACGGGTTGTTGTAGCCCTCAAAAGTTCAACAATTGGTCTAACTGCAATGTTTCGATAAGGAAAATATCGAAATTTAGGCAAAATCAGCAGTTAAACTAGTAAGGCGGACCCCAGGCTCCAAAACTGAAAAGCTTTGGATGCGAACGGGATTTTGTGAAGGGGGGGGGGGGGGGGGATGTTGGTAATTTGCATGTTTCGCACACCAGTCTAAATTACAAAGAAGTATAACAATGAACAATACTAGAATACAATCTAATATCCAAATCGATCACATCTGCACCATACACTTCTTGGACAGGCGAAGAATATTCTCAAAACTGAAGCTACTCATTGCATTTCAGGCGAGACCAAACTGGGAGCTCAAAATACTGGTTAAACGTGACTTGCCGATATTGCATCATTTGTACCACATCCGACCGCATGTGCACGTACTCCTGCTCTTAAACATCGCCCCATATCTTTCACAACATATCCTACACTACAATACTTTGTTATTCTTGTGTCCTTGCTCTCCTACATAACTTAGTTTGAACGCACTGAATTAGTCATTTCGGTATTGAGTACCGGATTAGATGTCAATATGTGCTAATTAATAATAATATTCACATCTATTTTACGATAACGAACAGATAGATAAGTATTCTTGTAGAATTCAACACGCTTTTTCGTAATTTACTTATGTGTCTCCATTGTGAGAAAAAGTCGTGTAAATCCTATCCCGGTATAAAGTACCTGCTGCCTATAAAATTACCCGCAAGACTGAATTCCATGAGCAATTAACCTTCCTACGGTAGACTTCAAGGTGATTTATCAACCTGCAGCCTTAGAAAAACATAATTGAATCTAGTGTAAAATTTTCGGAAAGCAAAGACCTCTTGGAAAAACTCTCTCGTGTAATGGAAATCGTGCCCCTCGGCCAAGGCATCGCGGATTCTCTGCACAAAAGGCCCAACAAAAAGGTCCTGCCGTCACATGAACATTGTAAAACTCGGCCTCGTATTCACATCTCCACTTACAACCCAATAGCGTCTTAAAAACTTCAGATGTAAGATTCAATTTTGTTCTACCAAGATTGTTTTGTAACAGTTTTTTCCAATCCGATAATGCGACCTTAGCGTCGGGATCATGGTTTACTACAAATTGTATTAGAGTAGTAGATTTAACTATTTACGCGGTGTACGGTCCGGCCGAGCGGTCGCGTGACTCCATCGTACCTTGTGGAATGCTGATTCTTTTGTTATCATACATGACATAAATTCTTTAGACCATCGCGTCCCTGAGAAACTAAAATAACATTGGTCGTGCGGGTATGTTACAGTGTTGCATTGAAATGTATCAAGGCTATCGCCGTACATAAACACGGAACTACCACGTTAGAGTAGGATACTCAGCGTAGCTTCATCTCGAGTGCATCTCTCACGATCACGGGAGCTTTTGCCTCTAAGGAATCGATTATCTGTAGACGTCTCGCATTCCTCAGATATCGTCTTCATCTCAGCGCCGATATGACGAAGTACATTAAAATATCTGTAGATGTATAATGTTGCGATGCAATCGGGTGCTACTTAGTTTTTGCTGATAAGTTATTTAAGTACCTATACCTGTTTTAGTAACATGTTGATTCTAATTTGAAGGTAATGCAATGTACATAGCTAAATTAACAAAGCTATGTGTACCTAAAGTATCATTGGACCAAGCTTCTCTAATTCAAAATCAATATACATATACTTATTAGGAATTATTGTAACCAATTAGGTTCAGATTTGTTCTTACACGTTACATAGTACTTATTAAGTAGTTACTTAATCAGTAAATAGTTTCTTATTTAGTTATATATTAGTTTTTTTTTTAGTTGCTTAGCATAATCAAGCCTGTGTCCCACTGCTGGGACAAAGGCGAAAGCTAGCTAAGGCGAATTAAAATGAAACTCCCCTCTTCGAGATTTACATGTTTTGCATGCCGTTCCTCGTGAAGTTTTCCTTCACCTTTTTAAAGGAAAAGGACTTTTTATAAAGATACCACGCAGGCGTGTACCCTTTCTGAAATGAAGTGAAATAAAATCGTTTATTAAGCAAGTAGGATCACTGATCACTTTTACACGTCTTTTTTTTTTTTGTCTAGATGGAGCCGGCATTTCCTACCTGACTACCTCTGAGAAGAAATAGCCGAAACAAACTCAGGGATCATCATCTTTTTTCAAGCCCAGACATTAAAAATGAAAATGTTTACAATAATTTACGTTATAATTGCTTAGCGTAGTCCCAAGCTTTCTTGTCTTCTAGCTTTCTTGTCTTCTTTGTCTTGATTTTATAATACCCCTTTTTGCAATGTTTGGCCTTTATCCAGGGTGTATCTGACATCGTAATGCAAACTTCGCGAAAAGGCTCGACCCCGTGCCACTAATACAATTATAATAGTCATTTATGTCGTTAATGAACGGTTACAGAATTCACAGTGTTTAAAAAAAGTGTCGGCTCGGCCTTTGAACGTTGCAAGCGTGCCGCCGTGCCGGTTTGAAGGTATGACGTTGATCCCTGATGTGAATTCTATTAAATGAGCTGATAAAATAGCTTTTTGAGTTTTGTTGTCATTGTGCTTTTTTGTGTAATTGGTGAATTAATTAATGTTTACTTTAAAATCTTATTGGGTTATAAAAGTATAGCATTTATGAATGGTCTAAAGTGAAAAAAACTACATATATTTTTTTGTTAATCATGAAAAAGCCGACGAAAAATTCCACCAGTGGGGGGTTCAGAATCGTGTACTGGATCCATGGTACTTGTTTATGCGTCGATGATGTCGGAGACACCCTTTATAGTTTTTAAATCGTTTAATGGGTAAGTTCTGGCTTACTTAGCAGCTTATGCTGCATTGTCGTCAGAGTGCTGATACACCACTCCTCGACTCCTCAGTCCTCATACGCCCATCCCACACTCACAGTCAGTGGTCTTCCATCCTTCATCCCGTGCACTCGAGATAATTACTATAAGTTATTGTAAAAATCAAATAAAGTGTTTTAGTTCATTACAGCCAAATGTGTTTCCTTTTTTAAAAAGAGTAACCTAGACTGGTTTCTAACAGAGCGAAATATAGTATATAGCATAACATCACACTTGTATTCCCAGAGGGGTTAGAAAGAGAGACAATTCAAACTACCAGAAACTTTAAAATTTTCCCAATCAATCACGAACTTTATGCTTTAGGGATAATGTTGAAAATCTATTAAGTAAGTAAATATAGTGTATCGCCATTTATTAATACTTTTTAATACCTTTTTCCATGCATAGGTAACAAAAATTTTGATCGTCTTTTTACGATAAAAACTTAGTATTTCTCTTGTATCGTGGGTGCGTTTACAAACACATGAACTCACATACACAAATAATCAGACCCAGAACAACTACTTGTAGGTCATACCAATACAACAACTACTTATAGGTCGCCCGGTGGGATCTGGGTCTCGGTCCCGCTCGCGCTCCAGCTCCTGCTTCCGCCTCTGCTCCCGCTCCCGCTACTGCTCCTATTCGCGCTCCCGCTCCCTCTACCGATACGCTCCTACTACCTCTCTCGCTTCCGCTCCGTGTAGCGTCGTTCTGCGTGCTTTCCGTAGATACATAGTATAATTTTCTCTCTGCTGGGATACGAAGCCTCCTATCTCTGTGAAATGTAGTGGGCCGTAATCGTAATCCACCACGCTGGTTGGTGGATGTCACATTTCTTCAAATTTTTGATTCTAGGACAACCGGTTTTCTTGCAATGCTTTCCTTTACCGTTTTAAGAGCAATAGGGATGAAACTAACACAAAGCCTGTTTGGATCCGAACCCAGGTAATAAAAGTACAAGTCGTAAGTCGCGAACGTTGTCACTGCTCGAATAGAGCTCAAATACTTAGCAACTAAGCATAATACCTTGGAATTAAAAAAGCTCGCTCGTTCCCAGGAGGAGAATCTTAGCGTTCAAGTAAACATAAAGCCATGAAAACACAACAACAAGCATTATCTCGCCAAAATCCTTGTATCGAGTTCTGGAATCGTTCGCATTGTTGTCCTTTGTGTTCGCGTTCGCATTCGTTTTCCATCGTACACCATTATTCACATTAAGTGGACAGATCTCGGGTCAGATCCAGGCACAAGAAAAGCACAAAAAGTGCCCGCTTTATCCGAGCATGATAAATCTACTTCAAATCCGAGAATAGCGTCTTTTATGAACGAAATTGAAATAAACCGACCGTGCGGATAACGGCTAAGTAAGAAGATCGAGATCCTTTTAGAATATATTGGTGAATCATTTTCATTCATCAAGCCTACTTAGAATACCGTCTACCTACGTAATTTTGTAGGTTGGCCTTTTAAGTAGTTTTGCTACTAAATTCCAGAAGATTTTTTTTTTTCATAACAATCGTAAATACTTAATCTGGAGAAAGAATTCTTGAACTTATTTTCCACTACTCACTACTTTCTAATCACTATTTCAGAACTAGCAACCCGCCTCGGCTTCGCACGGGTGCAGTCAGGTGCAATGCTAATACTAAGTACACTAGGTACACAAAAATTGTGACCATAGTAAACGCGACGCTGCGCTATTTTTAAATCCATACTTAATATTATAAATGTGAAAGTGTGTTTGTTTGTTTGTTTGTCCTTCCTTCACGCCGTAGCTAAGCAATCAATCAACCTGATTTTTGGCATACAGTTAGTTGAAAAGATGGAGAGTAACATAGGTTACTTTTGGTCCTAAAAAACATCAAGTTCCCAAGGGAGATTTCTGGAATATTTGTATGTGTACAGTGTACAACAAATATATACAGGGTGGCGCAATAGAACGTGCATTTTTAAAATAATTATTAAAAAATAAATACAAAAGGTATAGTTAAAATAAAACTAAGCAATTATTAAGTGATAACTGAAGTTTATTTTTTAAAAATAACATCATCTAATTGATGACCCTCTCTACGTTGGCACTCCTCTAACCGCAAACGGAAATTACCGAAAACTTTCTTAAGTAGTGCTGGTGTGATTGCTGCCATTTCACCACGAATATTCTCCTTGAGCTGACTGATGTTTCTCGGATTATTGGTGTAGACTTTGTGTTTGAGATATCCCCACAAAAAAAAGTCAGGAGGCGTCAAGTCTGGACTGCGCGGAGGCCATGGGATATCACCTCTTTTCGAAATCAGTTTGCCAGGGAACATCTGCTTTACAACCGCCATGGAGTCATTTGATATGTGACTGGTAGCTCCGTCTTGTTGGAACCAAGTCCTAGAGTTCTTTATTCTTGAATTTTCAAGTTCTGGGGCCAAAAAACCTTCCAACATCGCAACATAGCGTTCGGTATTAACAGTGACGTTTTGCCCCCGTGCGTTTTCAAAAAAATAAGGACCAATTATTCCTTTGGCAGAGATTGCGGCCCAAACTGTCACTTTAGGGCTATGTAACGGTTTTTGATGTTTGAGTCTGGGATTCTCACTATTCCAATAACGACAATTTTGGCGGTTTACGAACCCATTCATATGAAAATGTGCCTCATCAGAGAAAAGGATGTTTTCAAAATTTGAAAACCGATTGAGCATTTCATTAGCAAATGTGAGCCGTGCTATGAAGTCCGAGTCTTTCAATTCTTGAGTTAATTGCAGCTTGTATGGATGCAATTTAAGATCCAAGTTTAAAATTCGTTGCAAACTTCGTCGCGATTTGTGGATCTTCTCGTACCGACTGTTTAACACTCTCAATATTGTCAACGGTCCTAGATGTGCGTGGACGACCTTTTGCGTGTGGTTTAAACGTCGATCCAGTCTCTTCAAACTGCTTTATCCAGATTTTAATTAAATTAGCACTCGGAGCCTCCCTAATTTGCCGTACACCATACTCAGAACAAAATAGTCGCCTGACAACTACGTACGAACGAGAGTTTTCGTAAAATGTGCGCACGCAAAATGCGCGACGCTTCCCGTCGAAGTGACTCATAGTGACTAAAACTTCATGAACCGCGCTACCCAACGATATCGGTCTCCCCTCGCCCACGCCCTTCTACCCCGCAAAAAAAGATGATGCAATATGCACGTTCTATTGCGCCACCCTGTACTTACTAATATTATACATCGAAAGTGAGTTTATTTGTACCACTTTCACGCCGTAACTCCTGAACCGATTGCTTTGAAATTTTGCAGACGTAAAGTTCGAAGTCCGGTTTAAATAATAGGGTACTTTTTATCCCGAAGTAATTTGATATTCCCGAGAGAAATCTAAAAAGCGCGATATAACCGAAGTTAACGCGGGCGAAGCCGCGGGCGGAAAGCTAGTCTGTAATATCTTCGAAAATATTATTTTAAATAATAATAATAGACTAATTTTCAAAGCGATGTTAACCAATTTAATTCCTTAAATCAACAATATATTTATATTAGTCTATATCAGTGTCTGAACAAATGTGCCAAATTTCAAAAGTATATTTATGTTTTTATGTTTGTGCGCGCATATTTCCGGAACTACAAGTCCGATCCGAACTTAAGGAATATTGTAAATTTCATCAAAATTGGTTCAGTAGTTTTAGAAATAGGGATTTTATTTCGTATCGATGAGAACTTATCCTAACATGGGTTATGGCTGCCACTGTTGTTATGAGGTGAAAAAGTAATTTTCGAATTTCGACTAAGACGTTGAAGATAATTAAATAAAAACTTTTACAAAAAAATAGAATCCGAATTAAAAAAAAAAAAAACAAATAAAAATTAAAAGAAAGAAAATAAAGTTGGTGGCGAGCTAAACAAGAGAAACCTCGAGATACCTACCTACCTTTACTAACTAAAATCCACCCATGTTTCTTCACTTGCCTGTGCAATTTATTTAGGTAAGGATTAATATCTGTTTTTTTTTTATATGCTCTGCTCCTATTGGTCGCAGCGTGATCTTATATAGCCTTAAGCCTTTGTGGTTTAATAGGCTATCCAAGGCAATAAGAATTTTTCAAATCCGACCAGTAACGCCTGAAATTAGCGCGTTCAAACAGGCAAACAAACAAACTGTTCAGTTTTATATCTTAGTATAGATTACAACCTAAACCTTTGTAACGTCCTTATGTATATAGGGCATATAGCTCGAAATCCTAGAAAGTCTTTTGGCTATTGCTCACTGAACGTGTTTGTACGTATTTTATATGTACATAAGTGCATGTAAAATAGTAAGAAATAAAATAGGAACAAAGGAAATGGAATTGATGAATTGAATGGCAGCTAAACTAAGCTGCCTGATGCAAATTGTCACTTTCGGTAGATTGATGAAAGCGTGCTTCAACTTCATATTAGTTTGAACAGCTAATCTGAAACTGCGAACTATTTTCTAATAACCTCTACAAAAAAACAAAAAAAAACTTTAACCTCTACGTAATAAAGTTCAGCTTACGCTGCAATTTTAAACATATACATATGTATGTTTTATAACTTTATTAACTCGACAATCATATTAATTACCATTGAAATAATGTTAGATACAAAATTTGTTTCTTAAACTAAGATCAAACCATAGAAACTATTCTACTAAGATATTACTACATAGTATAAAACCAAGTCGCTTTCTCTTTCCCTATGTCCCTTTGTATGATTAAATCTCTAAAACTACGCAACGGATTTTGATGCGGTTTTTTCAATAGATAGAGATAACATCCATTAAATAGTGAAGAAATATTATTATTTTTGAGGTTTCTAATGCGATGTCGTAAATAATTACATTTTTTCGGCGTTTGCGGTGAAATAATGTACTAAATATTGTACACATTGACAAGGTCTACAGAAAAGTCCGCGATGGTATATGTCTATCTCTTATGGATATCCCACAATATTTTTTTTTATCATTTACTTTTTACGACAAATATTGACTAATTTTCAAAGCGATGTTAATCAATTTAATTCCTTAAATATATTGTTGATTTAAGGAATTAAATTGATTAACATCGCTTTGAAAATTAGTCAATATTTGTCGTAAAAAGTAAATGATAAAAAAAAATATTGTGGGATATCCATAAGAGATAGACATATACCATCGCGGACTTTTCTGTAGACCTTGTCAATGTGTACAATATTTAGTAAGTACATTATTTCACCGCAAACGCCGAAAAAATGTAATTATTTACGACATCGCATTAGAAACCTCAAAAATAATAATATTTCTTCACTATTTAATGGATGTTATCTCTATCTATTGAAAAAACCGCATCAAAATCCGTTGCGTAGTTTTAGAGATTTAATCATACAAAGGGACATAGGGAAAGAGAAAGCGACTTGGTTTTATACTATGTAGTAATATCTTAGTAGAATAGTTTCTATGGTTTGATCTTAGTTTAAGAAACAAATTTTGTATCTAACATTATTTCAATGGTAATTAATATGATTGTCGAGTTAATAAAGTTATAAAACATACATATGTATATGTTTAAAATTGCAGCGTAAGCTGAACTTTATTACGTAGAGGTTAAAGTTTTTTTTTTGTTTTTTTGTAGAGGTTATTAGAAAATAGTTCGCAGTTTCAGATTAGCTGTTCAAACTAATATGAAGTTGAAGCACGCTTTCATCAATCTACCGAAAGTGACAATTTGCATCAGGCAGCTTAGTTTAGCTGCCATTCAATTCATCAATTCCATTTCCTTTGTTCCTATTTTATTTCTTACTATTTTACATGCACTTATGTACATATAAAATACGTACAAACACGTTCAGTGAGCAATAGCCAAAAGACTTTCTAGGATTTCGAGCTATATGCCCTATATACATAAGGACGTTACAAAGGTTTAGGTTGTAATCTATACTAAGATATAAAACTGAACAGTTTGTTTGTTTGCCTGTTTGAACGCGCTAATTTCAGGCGTTACTGGTCGGATTTGAAAAATTCTTATTGCCTTGGATAGCCTATTAAACCACAAAGGCTTAAGGCTATATAAGATCACGCTGCGACCAATAGGAGCAGAGCATATAAAAAAAAAACAGATATTAATCCTTACCTAAATAAATTGCACAGGCAAGTGAAGAAACATGGGTGGATTTTAGTTAGTAAAGGTAGGTAGGTATCTCGAGGTTTCTCTTGTTTAGCTCGCCACCAACTTTATTTTCTTTCTTTTAATTTTTATTTGTTTTTTTTTTTTTTAATTCGGATTCTATTTTTTTGTAAAAGTTTTTATTTAATTATCTTCAACGTCTTAGTCGAAATTCGAAAATTACTTTTTCACCTCATAACAACAGTGGCAGCCATAACCCATGTTAGGATAAGTTCTCATCGATACGAAATAAAATCCCTATTTCTAAAACTACTGAACCAATTTTGATGAAATTTACAATATTCCTTAAGTTCGGATCGGACTTGTAGTTCCGGAAATATGCGCGCACAAACATAAAAACATAAATATACTTTTGAAATTTGGCACATTTGTTCAGACACTGATATAGACTAACATATACGAAAACTGGGCAGTTCTGGAAATATTACATACATACGGGTCGAATAGACAAACTCCTTTTTTTGAAGTTGGTTAAAAAAATTTGTACCTATTGAATTTTTTTTATTTTTGCTAAACTTTCTGGAATTAAAATTAAACATTAGTCATTATTAGAATTAAAATTTAAAATGTATGCTATATACAATATGTTAAGAAAACCCTATCCGATCCATAAGAATAATAAAGGTTAGGTAAACACATGACCAAATATAAAATAAAATTTTACGTAATCATCATAGTACCAATACAAATGAATTTTGAAATAATCTTTTTTTCCCGCAATTTAATTCCAACTTCCCCGAAATTTAGTAATTTTTAAAAAAGTGACAACACCGGTATTATTATGAGCGACTAGCGATGCGACCACGTGCCGCGTGCCCTGCCGCCCGCCGCCCGCGGAAGGGTGCTTAACGCAAATGTATTAAGTTACCTCTTATTGCGAAATAATATTTATTTTTTGGGGGATTTTTTTTTTTAAGTTTAGCCCGGTTTTGTATCCATTAGCAGAATCAGTTATTGATACCTAACAATACCTTTACGGATCGGACAGGGTTTTCTTTACATATTGTATACAGAGTGATGCTGATAATACGACAATAAATGAAAACACGGACAATGTTGGTTCATAGAAATAATCCTAAACCATAGAAAAAAACCTAGCATCAAAAATTAACTTTTAAACAAACTAAATCGCTTAAAATTGAAAATGGAATAGAGTATCCTTTAAAATATTGGTTCACTGACCTCGGATCGGCGACAGCAATAGTAATGTTCGGGTTACATTAGCAGGCGAAGATTCGTATCGCGTTGGCGCGCAAAATATCCGTAGTCGGACATACACGATGTTCTTGTATACATTGGCGGGCGAAGATTCAGAAAGCGGCCTACGGCGAATATTCGTTGTTTAGTTGTGCGGCGGACACGATGGAGGAAGCAGTGGCTTTACATTATATGTCAGTAAATTATTATTTATTATATCTGTACAAAACAAACAAAACAAAAGCACTTTACCGACAGTGCCCCGGGCCCCCGATGCTACATCGTCTGCGCACGAATACATTGCGTTGCAACGATGTACACGGCCACACACATCGCCGTAGCCCAAATATTCGCCGTAGCCCGCTAATAGTATAACGACTTGCTATTTTTGACGCTATTATTATTACAGGATGTAATCAACCTGTAACCGCTTCCTTATCAACATGTACATCATGTAGAAAATGTGAAAAATTAAAAATAATTTCCAGTGATTAGTCGCGCTGACGTTGACGTTGACGTTGACGCTGATGCTGACATTGGCGTTGTAGTTGACGCTGACGCTGACATTGACGTTGAAGTTGACGCTGACATTGGCGTTGTAGTTGACGCTGACACTGACATTGACGTTGAAGTTGACGCTGATTTTGACGTTGACGCTGACTATGACGTTGACACTGACGCTGTCGCTGACGTTGACGCTAACGCTAACGTCTATGCCCGCGTTGACGTTGTTGTTAACTTTACCGTTGACGCTGACGTTGACGTTGACATTGACGCTGACGCTGACATTGGCGTTGAAGTTGACGCTGATTTTGACTTTGACGCTGACTATGACGTTGACGCTGACGTTGTCGCTGACGTTGATGCTAACGCTGACGTTTACGCTCGCGTTGACGTTGATGTTAACTTTGACGTTGACGCTGACGTTGACGTTGATGCTGACATTCACGTTGACTTTGACGCTGACGCTGACGTTAACGTGGATGTTGACGCTGACGCTGACGTTGACGCTGAAGTTGACGCTGACTTAGACGGTGACGTTGAAGCTAACGCAGACGTTGACGCTGACGTTGACCTTGACCTTGACCTTGACCTTGACCTTGACCTTGACCTTGACCTTAACTTTGACTTTTGGGGTGACGCCTTTGCGCGGTTCACGGCGCGGCGTTTGCGGCGGTTTTTTATACAACGTTCACAGTTTTTCTGTAGTGTACTTAGTATAAGCTTTGCATCCGTGCGAAGCCGGGGCGGTTCACTAGTTATTTATATTTATTAAACTAGCGACCAACCCCGGCTTCGCAGGGGTGCAAAGCTGATACCAAATGTAAATACTACTGCCTACAGATAAACTGTGAACGAAACTGTAATTGTGTATCGAAAAACATAGCGGCCGGCCGCTCCCGGTCGACCCGGACGCGACGCCCCGCAATTTTGACATCTGTAATATCTTCGAAAAAAAATAATTTAATCATATGCTGTATATTGGATAAGGATTAATACAGCATTAATCCTTATCCAATTAGGATCCAAGGTGTTTGTCGTAAAAAGGAAATGACCAAAAAATGTTATTGTGGGATATCCATAAGAGGTAAACATATACCATCGCGGACTTTTTTTGTAGACCATTTGAATGTGTATAATATTTAGTACATTATTTTGATAAATCTCATAGGGTTCAGCCAGCGTTTCACTGCAAACGCGGAAAAAATTTAATTATTTACGACATTACATTAGATAACTCAAAAATAATAGTACTTCACAATTTAATGGATGTTATTATACAAATAAACCTTCCTCTTTAATCACTCTATCTATTTTAAAAAAACACATCAAAATCCATTGTGTAGTTTTAAAGATTTAATCATACAAAGGGACATAGGGAACGAGAAAGTGACTTTGTTTTTTATGTAGTGATGAAGAACGTCATCTGCTGTTTTAAGTATAATGCAAACTGCTATTAAAATATTGTCAACAGACATTTCCAACTTACATCATCCAAGTCAATCCTTTATTTTATTTCTCACTAAACATTTATTTTCGTTTTCTCTTATTCCACATAATAGATCGTTCGGAAGATATGTCCCTATTTTTAGTGTTGGAGATGAAATCGAGCGTGAAATGGTTACCACACGGAGCGGTTGTCTCGTGAACAAACGAATACCGGATCGCCGTTTGCTGCCGGGGCGTTTGCCGGAAAATTGGCTGGCACACCACTACGCTCTGGCTTAATAATAACAATGTATTGAATGTCTGTCCTGTTCGTGATGGGCTACTATCGGGTACAATAGAGGCAAGAGCTACGTATACTACTGATAAAATTGTAAATTTTGACACCTAGCATTATCCTAGGGGTCTTTCTTTTTGTTTGAACAGTTTATCTGTTTGTATTTATCCAAGGGCCAAAACTAAAACTGTTTTATATGCCCACTTTCCTCGCACACAAAGGTAGGTTTATCACCGTAGGTCATAAGTTCCTTTTTGTCAAACTGCAATGTCTAGTTATAGTTTTCAATTATCGAAATTATTTATACCTGCGAAGTAGCCTTTAAACTCAAAATTGCGTTATTTGATATTCCAGGAGAAAACAAAAATATTTTAATACGGAAACATCTATAAGCGTTCAATAAATTGTCTTTGACGACTAGTCCGTGGTCTGCATGGTTACATTGACAATTCTGGTGTTTTGTCAATTTAAATTAGCTTCTTTTACAATATTCTTATATTCTTATGTGCAAAAACAGAAAAAATATAATAAATAAATTTAATATAACGTTCACTCGCTATGAAAATAAACGTTCGTTTCCTTTTACAAAGTTAAAAGTGGAAAATCGTTCATTTCTGAATAGTTTAATAGGTACATTAAAAAATGAGTGATGAGGAAATCGAAGCTGATGAAATGCGAAACGCTCTTAGTGCTATAGCAAATGAAATGCAAAAGTACATACAAACCTATAGTGTATCTTTGTCTTAATTTTGCCATTTCTTAGTTCCAGCGCCACTAGTTTTTGATTTTTCGTACTGTGTCACCTAAACCCGCATTTAAGGCACATTGACCTGGAAATATGTCCACGTGTCGAGCTACAGGTCTGAACTTAAATGTATGCCCATTCGCCATAGAAGAAGTTTGCGCGCCTTGATCATACTTTTCTCCCATTTCAACTCTTCCGCTGCTCCTTCTTATCTGGTGTCTCACTTCCAATATTTGTGCTATTCACACACTAAGAAACTCTGCGTTTTTATTACAACCTTATCTTACTCTGTCTTTTGCATACCTACATCTGACTTCGTTCATTCTTCATTCATATTCAGTCAATTCTTCTGTATAATGCGCTTCCTCTTGATATTAGGACAGCCACCAGTCGGTTTACATTTAAGCGAAAATTGCAGAGTTGTTTTCTAAACAATCAGGGTACAATTCCTTTCTTTTGTTGTGATATATACCAGGTACGATGCGCCAAATGTTGTTGTGTTGGGAGTTTGGTCATGGAGGGTCTCGAGAGCAATCTCCCTCTGACGCAACATCGTTAGTCGTGTTGTTGGGCTTAACATTGCATCACCTCGCTCAACTGCCGTTGTCTTTCCTATTCACTCACTTTTTTTTTAGTGAATAGGCTTAATAAACTACCGCGCTTTACGATCAACAATTGTATCTCTGTTTACCATTAGGCGGGTATTTAAATCAAATAATAATATGTCACCACCTCTCTCCCAAGTTTTGGTTTTCTATATATTATATTTTTACCAGACCCTTTTAAATTTTCCCAATCAACCATGAACTTTATGGTTTAGAGATAAAGTTAAAAATCTATTACAGAATTAGTATTATACATAATTACATATATATTTTGATAACAGTTTGTACAGCGTAGTTATTTAAGATTTGTTTTACTAGGGTTAGGAGCATTTTATCATTGTTTTCTTTTCAATCAAAACACTTGCCATATAATCTCATCACCACCCATGGTAGATAGGAAGAGAATGCCTAAGGTATTAAGTCCACCTTTGTACCTTTCTTTGTCCGAAAGGTATAAATAAATAAATAAACACCGCACATATACACTCCGAAAAAGTCTTTAATTTATGGATAAACTAAATACTTTTCAGAGTGCTTATGTGATAAAGGTTATTGTTAAAGTGGACTTAATGCGTTAGGCATTCTTCATTCATTTCCTTTCTATCATTAAAATGTAGTTACTTACCTAATTGCAGATTTCAGAAAGAAAAAAACGTCACTACAAATGAATACTACGATGCAGAAATATTGAATAAACTTATAAAATACAAGTGTGCTATAAATGTTAGAAATCTCCAAATACAACATCTGAGATCGAATCTTAAAACTGCATGCGGTAAATAAATAATTCCTATAAACACAGGTATAATAATATGTAACGTAGGTACCGAATTCCACGCGGGCTTGCGGGCGGCGAGCAGTACGTAGCTCTTCACCCGGTAAAGAACAGGCCCAGGTAAAGAGATCTCAGCACATCGTGACGGGGTCTACCGTCTACGAAGACCGATGCCACCTGGGTCAGGGTTGCGGGTTGGTTAAAAAAGAAACCGTTTCCCTGGCGCACACACAAGTGAAAGATCACGGGTGGGCCGTGGGTTTTAATCAGTAAGTAATTCTGACACGCCCTTCCACTCCGCCCAAAGAACAAATAAAAAAGGAAAAAGCCCATTCCATGCGATTTTCTCAAACACTCTCACCACCTAATTATTATGTGAGTTTTTACATACTTACCTATACGGGACCAAAAAAAGGCGTACAATCGAGATACCCCCGTTAGGAATAAAGTTTTTTATGCGATACTCACATGCACACATACACATACACACATACAAACTCGTTTGAAAGAGATGTCTCTTTATAAACGAGTGTATGTGATGGAGGCCGTACTTCTATTTTTTCTACTTAATAAATTTCACATAATTATTAGGTAGTGGATATTTCCTGATAAGAGGAAAAAGTTTCACTTACTAAATTCTAAGGAAAATCAAATCTAACGTGTTTGTATTTTAAAGACTTGATTATAGGTATACAAAAAGGCAATCTCAACTTTATACATGCTTTTTTTCAGCCGTGGCAAAGACAATATCATCAGCTAAAGCAACTGAAATAGAATCTCTCAACAAACATTTAGATTATGCAAGAAATAAATATTTAGATTTAGAAAAACAACAGAGTGTCAAAAATGAAATCATCATCAACTTAAGTAAAGAAAAACACGCACTTCGTGACCAATTTGAATATATCAGCAATGCTCTTAAATTGTGTTATCAACAGTTACAGGAGATACGAAACGAACCAGTAGAAAATGTTTCCACTTTTGAACAACTTAAAAGCATTATTATTTGCTGCGGCCAGTATCACGCAGATAATTACAAAGAACATGAGAGGTGCATTCGACTGCAACAGAAGAACAGATTTTTAACCACCAAAATGATAATTATGGAAAATAATTTGGAAGCAGCTAGAGATGAACTCCGAAACCTTCGCACTTGCTTAAAGCCTTACAAAGAAAAAAGTGACGCTTTATCAAGATCTCGGCCAGGTATTGGTGCCGTATACTCGGAATACAAATTAGGTGCACTTCAAAAAAATTTTACAAAACTAACTATGACTAAGGTTGAACTGACCAGATGTTCATCACTAGCAAACATTAGGGAATTAGACTTGACGACTCATTTAAAAACAGTAAAAAATCTTCTTAACGAACACGATAACTTGATAAATGATTTAAAATGTCTCTCAAGATTGATAAATGTTGATGAAACTTCATCATCTTCTGCGTAACCTATTCGCAACATGTTGGAGGCGGCTTCCAGTCTGACCGGATTCTGCTGAATACCAATCTTTTAGATGGCGCGACTAGCTATCTGACCTCCACAAAAAATGTTACTGGGTAATACGGTACCCCTTACAATAATTGCAATATATAAAACCAGTATCAATAAACCTTTTCATAATTTTGTTATTAAATGTTGATAAAACTTATTAGTCTGTCTATCATTATGTAAATGTCAAATAAAAACTTAGATCTGACCACTGGGATCTTTGAATATCGTGAAATGCCGCAACTTTCTATTTCACATCAACCATTATATTTCGCGTTTGCTTATTGTACTCTCATTTTCTACCATGTGGTATTAATTATACATTATTAATTATACTTACGTTATTATAGTCTCTGTCACTTATGCGAGAAAAACTAGTACGAGTGGATTGCTTTTTTTTCTGCTGTCCGGTAACTTTTGCAGTTTTAGCGAGGGAAATTGTGTTTTCGTTCAGAAATAACGTCTCGAGGTAATAAAATGTTTCTGTATTGTTTAATATTTTTATTAAAAGAACCCGATTTAATTAAAATATCTTAGTAGGCAATTTGTGCTGTGTTTTGGAAACTTGTGTGACACAACTTTTGCCTGGGTCTAGGGCTGTCACAAGTCGGATTTTTATTTTAATCTGAATTCATAAAATTGTATTTTCTTGAAAAAGCTTTTTACTTCATGGCCAACATTACTCTCGACAAAGCGGATTCAAGTCGAAGTTACAGATACTGTGTCGAATGCGTACCTAATATCACAGATTACAGAATAGTAATATCTATGAAGGCTATCTCCAGCTGACTCATTCCCTATTTCAAGACTTAAAAATTGTAAAATATGAAATTTATGATATACAGGCAGAGTTTTGCCTAACAGTTCAGCTATTGCAGTAGTAGTAATGTGTCTGGTGTACGTAAATGAGTCTTGATTTTATTACAATTACATGATAATATGGGAACGGTTATCGCAGTGGTTAAGCTATTGACTGCTGCACTGCGTGTTGCGGGTTCGATTCCCGCAGGAACCAAATATTTGCAACTAATCGTGCGAGCACATGAAATGTTTAATAATGATCGTACGCATAGGACACTGATGAAATATGTATGTATGAACTCATCGCACGAAGAGAACGCATCGTGTCATCGTGCGATCTACGCCAATTAGAACGAGGCCTTACTTTGTTGATACCACTACGATCCGGACAAAGCGTTTCGCCTCGTCTTTTATATCGCGTACATCGAGGGACTGGAACAATTTGCCATAGGTTTCCGTCTGACTACTATTTAAATGCTTTCAGTGCTACAGTGAATAGGCTCTTAATAAACTAGCGCGCTTTACCATCGACGATTCCTCAATGCTTTCTATCAGGCGGTCAAGCACTAGTTTATAATTAGAAAAAAAAATGGCACATCTGCAATGAATATGAAATTATGTACATTCCTATTCTAATATTTATTAGCGTTTATAGGTACTAGTACCTCGAACCCGTTGATCACTGCGTTAGGTTACTAGTATAGATATGAATCTGTAAAAATATAATCCAAGTTATATGCTCTCCGAGAAATTAAGAAAACGACAGACCTCAAAAGAGTAGGTACTAGAACCTAACATGTTACGCGGAAGCATTGGCATGTCTCAAATATAGGGATATCCTACGGGAAACAATACAGACGTACCTATGTACATTATTCACTCTATAGAAAAACAGCACCACGGGCCAACCGCGTGTCAGGCCACGCCGAGTGTAGTCCCGCAGTTTCCCGTCCGTCACAATAAGGGCACACCTCCTACTTAAGACAAAGTTGACATACTAAATAGGGAATCTTAAAAAGGGGCCTAATGGGTGGTTATAATTAAATAAACTGTTATAGATTCCAAAAATTATATAACTCATAACTGTCCCGACCCCATCAACTTGGGGGGGGGGGAAATCTTAACAGCTTGAAGTAACCCAAAGTACCTACAGCACCATCTCTCGGGACATTGGGTTACTAATTTATACAAACTAGACTGGTTATAACACTTATATATTGTATAATCGGTGGTAAGTTTGGACTGCGTGAACACTACCTACTTTACATGTAGGTGGGTAAAAAAAATTTTTTTTTTTTTAAGACCTCAAACGCCAAACAAAGAGGTAGGTTATACTCCTCGGTCTTCTGTATAACCTGCCGCGGCGTATGTATGTGGTCTACTGTACTGAAGCCCTTTTGAAAACCGGCTTGTTCGGGAAGCTGGAAGTCATCAAACTTGCAGGCGAAACGATTCGTGAGGTCTCCTGAAAACAACTTATAGACATGACACAGAAGTGAGGTGGGTGTGTAGGTTTTACAAAAGGGTGTTGTCACCCTTTTTGAAAAAGAGTACCACCACACTTCTGTGCCATGCGTGTGTCGTTTTTCCCTTGACTATGACGGGATTAAATAACTTCTGAAGGGCCCTAAGGATCGGTTCACCACCCGCCTTCAGTAGCTCAGCCGTTATTCCATCATCACCCGACGCCTTGTTGTTTTTAAGCTGTTTGAGAGCCAATCGAATCTCCTGCAGGCTGACGTCCGGGACACCTTCGGTGTAATGTCGGGTTAATCTTGCTCTAGGGTCTTCAGCAAGGTTGCGGGTTTTGTCGTCGAAATGTAGAGCTGTCCATAGAAATTCTCGACTTCCCTCAAAAGCTCAGGTCCGGACGTTATGATTCTGCCGTCGTCAGTCTTCAGCTTGCTTAGCCGGCTATGCCCAATAGTCAGATCCCTAGCGAAAACTTTAGAGCCTCTGTTTCGCTCTATAGCTTCCGATATACGTTCGGTATTATACCGACGTAGATCGCGCTTTAGAGACTTTGAGATCTTATTGAGCTGCCGGTATCTGCAAGCATCACTTGACGAACGCAAAACCATCTCCCGTCTATCCTCCATGAACTGGAGAGTGTTGTCCGAGAGCTTTTTAAACCCGTCATTGTATTCATCAATGTCCCCACTTAGGCATTCGAAGCGATTTTGGAGCTCGGAAACCTTTGCAGTTATGGATCTGGATGGGTGCTGGCCGGAGCGTAGACTTCATCGGGTGAGATCTTTCGGACACTATGTTCAGATTCAATGTGCCTTTGACCATACGATGATCCCTGTCACATTTGAGCGAATCACTGACATCATTGAATAGGTGCCTTCATGATGAAGTCGTCGGGACTGGTCCAAGTTCACTACCGCTTTTTGAAGAAGGAGTTCATCATAAGCCAGCTAACATGTGGCCTCGGTGATTCCGAAGTCCAAATCCAAAATTTCCCAATTCAAGCTCTTTACTACTGTACTTTGCATTGATAGCACTGTAGTGAGTTTTAGAGCTGTGTATGGCTTTAGAGATGTCCTCATACATAGTCGCTACTTCATCGTCGGAGTGTACCGAGGTCAGGGCGTAGACCTGAATGACCTTCAGCGAATACTGTTTGGTTATTCTGAATACCAGGAACGTCACCCTGGTCGACACACTCTCGATCTTCCTTGGGAGTGATGGTCGCCCTCCCGGAAATAGAGCAAGTTACCGGTTTTAAGGATTATCGAGTCCTCACCCTCTCTTCAGACTTCAGATAATCCCAAACACCCCATCGTAACTTGCTCAATTCTTCCTCCAGTTAAATAACCCTCTCGTCGGTCCGCAGTGTGCGCATGTTCAGTGTTGTCAGTTCGATCCGTCGTTGTCTGTGGTAGCCGGATCTCTTCCGGGGATTCTTCGCACCCCTTGCCCCGTCGTGGCCTTGGCCGCTACCACAATGACCAGGAATAGCGGAGCTGCCGGGGACTAGGGGCCTTGGCTTGGTCGTATGCATCATTGTGTGATGTGGTGAGTGTTCCCTTAATCGCCTCTTACGACAACTACGGGAGGATATGGGTTGGTACTATTCTATTATTCTAAGCCCGGTACCACACGGGGATCTGGTACCACACCTCTAAAGCTCAGGTACTTAATATAACAAAAAAATATATAATTTATTTTACGTACATTCCTTATAAATTCCATTATAATAGTCACCCTACACAACAAGGACAGAGGGCTACTTTGAAGCTATCTCCCTCGGACTGCGTTTTGATCGATAGTGCACATTCCAGTTTAGGTATAAGTTCCTTGCACTAAACTAATATGTTACTCGTATCTTCTTAATGAAATAAAAGGGACAAGATGCAATTAACTTGTGGGAGTGGCGAGAGAAGGCAAAACGCCGGGGCATAACTCCGCTGCCGCGAGAAATCGCGGTACAGCGGACAGAGCTCCGGCGGGATCTCATGGCGACATGGAGAGTGCGATTGTCACAACCCAGTGCTGGGCACGCCACAATAGCGGCGGTAAGTCCCCTCTTTAAGGAGTGGCTAGAGAGGCGCCACGGCGCCCTCACCTTCCGCCTGACGCAGGTCCTCACCGGACACGGTTGTTTCGGGAGGTTCCTGTTCCGTATTAGGCGGGAGGAAACGCCAGGGTGTCACCATTGTGTGGATCGCCCTGAGGACACGGTGGAGCATACGGTGGAGGTCTGCCCGGCTTGGGTAGAGCACCGTCGTGTCCTCGTAGCGGCGATCGGCGGCAATCTCTCGCGTCCGACCCTGGTCCAGGCCATGGTCCGGAGTGAGAGTGCATGGCAGGCCGTCACCTCCTTCTGCGAAGCAGTGATGCTGGCAATGGAGGAGGCAGAGCGCATGAGGCAACGGGAATCCCAGCGTCCTCACGCCACTAGCCGCCGCAGTAGACGCCCTGGTCGGGAGACGACACCTAACTCTCAGCCACCGTAGCAGTTATGGGGCTGCCTGCGTCCTTGCGTGCACGCCCCCGTGGGAGGACGATGCCCTGGTTGTCCCAGGTGCATCGACACCGTGTCGCGGCCCGGGAATGGGGGGAACGACCCGCCTTCGAGAAGCTGCGGAGAGGGAGAGCGGGAAGAGGATGCTTTTGCCGCTCCCCTCCGGCGTAGACGGGTGGGTCGAAGAAGGCGGGGGACGAACCCCCGTCTCCTTTAACCCCAGCGTGTGTAGGTAGCACCAGCACGCGCATTGCACTGGTCACCACGTCTGAGGATTACTCCAATTCCCAGGTAATCCTTCCTTGGCGGGGAAACCGGCCTTAACCAGGCCGGTATGCTCTGAGAGTGGAACCGCGATAAGGCCTTCGGGCTGATCCCGTGACATTCTCAACGCAGGGCTCGAGGGTAACCGAGTGGTTTTAGTGCGTATTCCCACACACACCCGTCGCCTAGCTAGCGGCGGATACGGCGCGTAAAGGCGTTTCCAGTCGTAAAAAATAAAGGTTAAATTAAGTTAGGATAAGTTACGAAGTTAAAATCCATGTATGTATTCGACTGAAGGACTTGTATCCATGATCATGAAATAAATTATTTAAAAAAAATTCAGTCTGTCAAGTGTCCGTCAGTCCGTGATCCGTCATTCGTCGTTAGTTAGGTACCTAATTAATCAATTTTAACTTTGTTGTCGTCCTTTCTATTCCCTCCCACGTGTTTGCTGCAGTAATGTATATGTAGTTGTTTATATTACTTTGCTTTATTATACGTATAGCATTAATCTAATAATAACACTGAAGCTGCATGTTGCTTAAAGTCTATGCAACAGCGATATTGAAACGCAGTGCTATAAGTGTAAAGTTACGCCGGTATTGTAGAAGTGGTAAAATGTCTTTAGAAGAAGCAAAACAATTTGCTGCTCACCGAGCAGTTGACGAGTATATTACAAAGGATTGCATTTTCGGCGTCGGAAGTGGATCCACAGTTGTGTATGCAGTCCAACGGCTTGCAGAACGTGTAGAATCGGAGAATTTGAAGGTGACCTGCGTTCCTACATCTTTTCAAGCAAAACAGCTGATCATCAAGCATAACCTTACATTGGGCGAGCTCGATACGAATCCCATTATTGACGTCACAATCGATGGAGCTGACGAAGTGGACGCCCGTATGACGCTGATAAAGGGTGGGGGTGGTTGCTTATTACAAGAGAAAATAGTTGCCTCTTGTTCCAAGAAACTCATAGTTATAGCAGACTACACAAAAGATTCTGTAAAGCTAGGAGACAGGTATAAAAAAGGGATACCAATTGAAGTAGTTCCAATGGCTTATGTTCCTATTCAGAACAAGATAGCGAGTATATATGGTGGAGAAGTGAAGTTACGTAAAGCGGTAGCTAAGGCTGGACCTGTTGTGACTGACAATGGTAACTTCATTCTTGACTGGATATTCACTAACCAGGACTTGGACTGGGACAAAGTAAATAATGTTATAAAGATGATTCCGGGTGTTGTTGAGACTGGTTTATTTGTAAACATGTGTGAAAAAGCATATTTTGGACAGCCTGAAGGCACTGTAATAGAGAGGATTGGTGTATAAGGGCTTAGATTCCCACTTACACATATTTTTAAGCTTAGCAATTGTTTTCTTTATAAGGATCAACATATCATGTTTTCATTGCCATAATATTTCTTAAATAAATACAGCAACTACAAGCTAAGAATAAAAAAAAATGTTTTATAAAATATTTTCCAGATGTAATTGTTATAAAAAATAAACATTTTTAATCAACATTCATATATTGAAATTTTGTCTGTGATACAGAAAGATTATTATTTTCATGAGATGATGTAATATTTTATCAGCACAAATGGTTCTTATCAGTAACAAACATTGCTATGCTTACAATAAAGGAAACAATTTTAAATCTGGAACCATCCACTACTAGCCCAACAAAATTATATTTGATGGCTTAATACTTTAAGCAGTTTTAAACCAGTGCCAGCATTGCCTTGTTGTAGGTTGCTCTCGAAACTGCAAAGAAAAACATTGTGAGGAAACTGGAATGCCTTAGAAACAAATTTTGAAGAGGAAGTCTGTGGGTACATTATAACCTGATTATGCTAAACCAGTGATTTATAAAGAGGTTAATTTATTGAAAACTTTATCTCTTGACTTGTTCATGATTTATTTATTCCCCAAGGTGATGTTTTTTTTTTTTAACTCATTTTTTTGTATTATGTGTAGTTATGCAAAAATAAGTGTTTAATAAAGGTGTAAAAGTCGAACAAATATGTTTAAGCTAAAATAACAAAATAAAACAATACAATTTTGATACTTCATTGATTTAATCAAATAATAAACACTTCTAGATAATAATTAACTTTGGCAAGTCAAAAGTCGAAGTTCTTTGATAAATTAAACCATTATAAGAGGTAGAACATTGATTATGAAGAAAACATGTGTTTAGGCCTTAAGCTTACTTAATCTTACTTTAATACTTATCTTTATAAACGTAAGAATTTGTGAAAATTATTTGCAATATTACTTATATAGTGTATATGTGCTCCAACCAGATATGTAATCAGATCTTTTATAGGACTAGTTATAATTATATTGAACTCCATAATAGAGCATGTTTTAATATAGGTACATATTTTGGAATGTAAAAAAGATTCTATATTAATAAAATCAAATGCATCTTTAAGTTATTTGTTTCATTGTCTTTAAAATTTAGTAAGTACTTACATGTTCAAAACAAAACATTACACAAAATAACAAATAATTAAGTACAGTCAAAACACTCTTAATTGTGCAATCTTCTAAGATAGTTTGAGACATAGACTGATTAATAACCACTAGCATAAAAAGTAGCCTTCTTTGGCCATAAAATCTATATGAACTGAACACATTCAATACCTAAAACAACACATTATTTTACTGTTATTTAACAAATATCATTTTAGGCTAAGCAGCTACATTAGCTGAAAATTACCATTTATAAAACCTAGTATAAAGCCTTGTCTGCACTGGGGCACTTGCAATTCATCTTTTTGGTTGAAACAAAACTTGAAAAAACAGTTTAAATATATATGGTATCACAATACATGGTATCCACTTGTGCTCTGGCACATTTAATGCGTATTGGTTACACTATGGATGCCAGCTATACGAAATTTCACATCACGATTAGCACACAAACCACTTACATAGAAGAAACATCAAGTTTGAATAAGTAAAGATGTTCCAGGTAAGTAACATGAAACATCAATAATTAGCTATGACAACAATAAATTGACACACCTGTGATAGAGAAGGAGAACCAAAAGGTACATCCAAATGTGTTAAAACCAGACTACAAGTATATTTACGCCTATCTACATTGTATAACATTTAAATATATTTTTGGGCTGAGAGGTGAGATAATACTGACATAAACTCAAAATTAATACCAGTTTGCTACCCTATTAAATTGTCAAAACAGAAAATATTTGAAATTTCAGTGCATCTTAAAATAATTGCATTTTTGTTCCCTAACATATTCAGTTGCAGTCGAAGATAATTTGAATAAATTAATTACCACACTTAATTTCAATAGACATTTATAATATCTAATAGAGACTGGTTTTTTTCATAATGCGCAAGAATTCCTCTTGATTTATTTCTCCATCGCCATCTCTGTCAGCCTCATCTATCATCTCATGAAGCTCTTCGTCTGTAAGGTTTTCACCGAGTTCCTTTGCCACCCTCTTTAGATTTTTAAAAGATATCTTGCCTGAAAATTAATTTTAAGTTTCAAATGTAATAAGATTCATCATCCTTGCGGTTTAAATGGTAATAATTTTGATAAGTATTTAAATTTGTTTCATATCAACTTAAGTAATTTGTGATTCTACTCAACATGTCTGAACAGGTTGGAACTTCAACAAGTGAATATAACTGCCCAGTGAGTGAATTACTCATATCATTGTCATGCTGTTGAGGCTCAGATGTTAAATTAAAGGCAGATGGACTGTATACAATCCCCCTTATTCATAAACTCAGCTTAAAGTTAACTAGTGATTAGTGATTTTTTAAACATACATTTTAGACGCTTGCACATCACTTAACTTTAATAATCCATTATGAATAAAGCCCTTAAACACTGTGGTGTTTATTCATAAAGGATGATTTAAGTTGAGTGACGTTAAAAGGTCAAAAATGTATGGTTAAAGGATCGCTAATCACTAGTTAACTTTAAGCAGTTTTAATGAATAAGGGGGTATATATTTAAAAATAATCTTCAACAAGTAATTAAACTTTAAAGGGATGACTGCGCATGGTCATGTCGTACGATGCATTGATGCTTATGTGGCTGTTCCCGTAGTCGCTGCAGCGTTGTTCGTGTCATCAAAGTGTGTGTAAACACATGCATACATATGATTTTAACTTCAGAAACCATTAACCAAACTATGTAGGTTACAAAAGTTGAGTTTATTTAAGTACAAGTTGAGACCTTGGATAGCAATTAAAGAGCTCCATAATATTTGTACTCACCAGTCTCATCATCATCAAACAGCTTAAATGCCTTCATTATCTCCTCTTTGGTGTCCTTCTCTGCCATCTTCACAGACATTAACTCTTGAAAGTCCTCGTAAGACACTTTACCATCTCCCTTGTCTATTTCTGCAATCATCTTTTTTATTTCTTCCTTTTTAGGTTCAAAGCCCAAAGCTCGGATAGCTACCTTTAATTCTTTTGTATCTATCTTTCCTGTATTTTCTGTGTCAAAAAGATCAAATGCTTCTTTTATGTCTCGCCTCTGCTCATCAGTCAACTCAAACTTTGGTCCCGACTTCTTACGGACTCCTCCTGTGTTGTTGGAGCCCACAGATTTCTTTTGAACATTAGCGACTGCAGTTGCCTGTAATGTTTTATTAACATTGAATTAAGAAACAGTGTTATCCCCAGATATTCCTTTGGCTTCGATTTCTTTACTAATCCTTTTGGACAAGCAAATAGAAATTCTATTAGCTGGTACTTTCTACAGTAGGTCTATGATAGTTTCTATCTGATGGTACAAAACAATCATTATTTATCAAAGAGCGATAGGTATAAAAAAACAATTTGTGCAACAACATTCACTTACCATTATGATAATTAGGAAAATAGTATAACCTGGAAAGAGTTACATATAAAGCTATGATTACAAGACACGTATCATGTCTACAATTCAAGGGGAAGATCAATATATGTATTCAATGAATCGATCCAACTTCTATTTTTGTTCCCAAATCGAATAAGCATATTACCATCACATTGAATTTTATAGTAAATTCTATTCGTGTCTTGACGTAAAAGAGTAGGGTATGTCAATACAAGTTGACGTTGACATAACAGAAGCAAAGGCGTCATGGCATTAAATGCCATATTTTATTGACAAATTGGGAGGTTATTGGCGGGAAAGCGAAGATGAGTGCCACGCTCATTTTTCATTGGACTTTTAAATTATTTCTAGTGTCGTTTACTAAATAAAAACGCGTGATTTATGTAGTAAAAAGTGCATTTAGTGAATAATTCATAAAGAACAGTGAAATATTGTAGCGTAGTGGCCACATCATGTCTTTACGCTAAACCCCTCCTAATCGGCCTCAGGATAAGTTACAAAAGAAGAAGTGAAACTAAAGTGCTAAATTAAATTAAAGATCAGGCTGTATAGCTCTGTACCGTTGCCTTTCCGTATGGGAAAAGAAGAATACTACTTGACAAATAGGGCCGGGCCAAAATGTTTTTTGCTTTTAGAGTGCGTTTCATCTAAGAGTTCCTTTGACGTCATGTTGGCACTAATGCAACTTAGTATAAGAGAGAGAGAGACGCAGAGTGCGTTTACCTTGTTTACGATAGTGACAAAAAATGAATGCCAACATGACGGCAAGGGAACTCTTAGATGAAACGCACTATAGTTTTCTGCAGATTATATTTTTGACTTTTGTCATTATACCTCGTCGGTGTATGTCCTATATACCTACCGTATATACGTGATCTAATGTTTCATATACTTAATATATCCATGGCTTGTAGTCTAGATCGCAATATTATTTCATTGCTAATTATTTATCTGAATCAGTCATGAAGGTCGCCTTCGCCATGTTTTTTTACAAATGGCTTCTGCCCATTTGTGCGTTGTACATTAGAAACTTTCCCAGTGTGAAGTACCGCAGGACCATGCCCGACTATGACCGGATCCGTTTATACGCTCTCTACTCGTACTCCATTTAGGCAGTATGGCAAGCAAGAGACAAAGTGTTTGGGCTCCTTTTGACGGTGAACATACATGCGTGTACCTATTTGACGGCGTTGAACCCCAATTATTGGGTTTCCTCCAAATAGATACTGCCTGAAGTGCGACATTACGTCTTCGGATCGGACTAGTTCCTTAGCCCTCGTCAGGTCTCCATAACTGTACTGTCGTCAACTTACCCATAAATTCCGGGCATGAGCACATCGTTGATATGCAACAAAAGAGAGTTAAAAAGAGACCAGTAGGCCTAGTATGAGTTTTCATTACGAAACTCTATCGTCGATATCGAGCGCGTTTGACTCAGCGATTGGCCCACTTCAAGGTCGTAAGAACTCTCAACCAATGAGAGCGCCAAACGCGCTCGATACCAACGATCGTAAAAAAAAACTAATAAACTCATACTAGGCCTACAGTAGGCCTAGTATGAGTTTTCAATACGAAACTCGTTCGATCGTATCGAGCGCGTTTGGCGCTCTCATTGGTTGAGAGTTCTTACGACCTTGAAGCGGGCCAATCGCTGAGTCAAACGCGCTCGATACGATCGAACGAGTATCGTAATGAAAACTCATACTAGGCCTACTGATGAGTTTTCATTACGAGACTCGATCGTCGATATCGAGCGCGTTTGGCGCTCTCATAGGTTCTTCGAGAGTTCTTACAACCTAGAAGCGGGCCAATCGCCGAGTCAAACGCGCTCGACATCGACGATCGAATTTCGTAATGAAAACTCATACTAGGCCTATAGACCCCTGAGGAACAGTGGCAGACCCCTGAGAACAGTGTTGACATGGGCTCCAATGAGCATCCGTCGACAACCCTGAGAGACCATTCACTCAGGAAGCCCTTTTCCAGCCAATCAGACCAGGGAACTACCAGACTTCTAGATATTCATGAAATCATCAAATGACCTCTCCCGCTCTAGGCGGAGCAGAAGGACGTGAGACAGTCAGACTTTTACTGACTAAAGCCCACCCTTGTTTCTTCTCTTGCCTGTGCGCCAGGGCCACGGTATCTTTCAAACAACCCGCAGCCCTGGCTTACATCGGTCTTCGTCGACTCAGCAACACGCAGAAAGAGGTAATGGCCATACACTCTCGCTCTGGACCAGGGCCACATACGACAGATCCCCGCCGATCGTCGCCACGAGGACACAGCGGCGCTCCGGCCAAGCCGGGCAGACCTCCACAGTTACCTCCCGCTCTGGCTCCCCTCTGACACTGGCGTTTACTCCCGCCTTATTCGGAACAGGAACCTCCCGTAACATCACTCGAGATCCTCGGCCCCAGTGAATGGCATACACCACTAGATCCCCAGACAGATTGCACGAAACCTGTACTGTCGGTCACTGAGGACATTGCTACCTTCCAGGTGGCGATAGGTTTAAAATAAAACAAAAAAAAAATTGTAGAAAAACTTGGTGTATTACAATAGTATTACGATGCGAATAAATTTTATTCAAATAACATGGAATAATATTTTTATTTATTTCCTTATATCACTGCTCAACCCATGAGGTTGACGTCGGCTTAACTGGGCTTGCCCGCATTAATAAATTAAGGTCTCCAGCTAGAGCTTAAAAAACTTAAATGTAATCCCTGTGGGGTGCGGATCTCGGCTTAGGACGTCACTGGGAGAGGGCAGCAAGGAACAAGCTAGATCGGAATTAATGTGCCATTAATAAATAATAATTAGTTTTAATAGGTACATGTTTTTATGTTTAGGCGGAAAAACAATGCTTTTAGGGTGCAGAAGGCATGGTCCCTATGGACTTCATAAGGTGGTAGCAATGCGGCAGACGACTCCTGTGGCCTATCTTCTGTAGCGTGGCTGCGGCCTGTGCCAGCATGCCGGCGCGCTCGCCCGGCGCGGCCAGCACGGCGGCCGGCAGGTGGCGACACGCCATGTACAGCGCCACGGCGCGCTCGCCGTCACCGCCGCCGCCCTCGAGAGCGCGCTCTGTGAAGCGTTTTCATAACATACAATTTTATTTTTTCTTTATACGAAACCTGAATACAGTTTGTTCAGAATAAGCAACTGAATCGATTCTAATCATTTTTACACCATATTACTTATATTTTTTCCCAAATAGATTTAGAAATTATTGCAGTGTGGTTACCGAGCGCGCAAATTTAGTTTACTTTGCTCGCTGCGCAACAGCTGACGCCACAGATCAACGCACCGCTCGCGGCCCGAGCGGAGTGTTGACCATATTTTTGTTGGGACAACCACAAGCTCATAACTTTGTAGTTTTTCATAATATTTTTTTAATTATTTTTACATAGATTCTTTACTTAAAAAGACTGGACACGTGTTGCAGGTCCATTTGTGGAACAGATGTTGTAATAGTTTCATGAACAAGGTGGCTACTCTTGGATTGAGTTCAAAACTGTAACCAAATCAACAGAATTGAAAATCGCATTAACTACACTCAGGGCCTTCTTTAAAGTCCTCTTCTGATCAAGATCTAGCATAGTTAGTACGCAGTGATATGACGTCTATTACCTTTGCCGCAGATGATTGACGATCGGTTAAGCCTCGGTCTAAGGCTGCCGTCCAACAACTGTTGAGTGCGTCGCGGCGACGCACCCGCCATCATACGACATACCGCAGACTGCAGGAAAACGCGCGAAGTCACCCACTGCAATTATCATAATACAAGTGAGAACTACTGTAGAAGAGACCGTTTTAGACATATATGAGAGATATATCTAACTGCAACCTTAATCGTACTTACACAGAGCCGAACTTTGCTATAAGATAGGCTGATACATTTTCTATATAGCAATATAGCGACCTAGGCCTCATATGCGCCAAAGTTTTAGTCTCCTTATTTTGAGATAACAGTTACTATTGCCTTTTATTGAATTATTTAATAAACATCAGTATATTGTGAAGGCTAGAGAACGCTAAAGAAAGCTACAGTACTAAAAGAAATGAGTAAAAAAAACAAACGACAATGATATGGGGTCGTTCAAGTATTACGTAAGCACTATTGGGGGCCGGAGGGGTCGGGGGTAGGAGAGTCTAGATGATGATTACGTCACCGGTAGTTATTTACTTTTTTACACGAAGTGCAACCCTCACATTATCTATGCTTGAAATGTTTTGTTCATAAGATTATAATATTTTTGTCCCTTACTCTATGTTGAATACTGTATAAGTAAAATCTAATATCTATCTTAAATCTATTTTCTTATTTTTAAAATTATAAATATTATATAGCATTATAATTATAAAAAGATACATTTATAATTGAAAAATGTTTACGTAAGCATAGGGGAGGGCCGGTAAGAGATTTGCTTATTTTTGCTGACATGGTGGATGGGGGGGTAAATAATTGTAATAAATCTGCTTACGTAATATTTGAACGGCCCCTATGTTAACAATGGTGACGATTCTCTTTATTCACAAACTAAACTAATTTTCAGTTAAGTGCATCTATTTCTTCCTATTTCATTAAGAAACGGATAGAAGATACCATTTTAGTTTAATCCTGTAAAATTAAGATATTCCATAGACAGTTCAGACGCGATTATAAACATGGAAACCAAAAATACATCAATTTACGTCAAGCGCGGGCTAATTTGACAGGTCTTAAACTGACATATTATGTTCTGTCCTTTTCTTAATAAAATAGAAAGAAAAAGATGGACTGAACTTAAATTTAGTTTACATCTCTCATATTCGGTAAGTAGGTCCTTGTTACCCCCAAATGGGGCTTGTAAGTAAACAATTAGCGTCCTAGGGTAATAATGTAGCTAGAAAAAAACCTAGGGCGGTAAGTAATTAAAAAAAACTTCACATTTTCAAAAAGTTCACGTACATCTAATGTAATCATCAATACTGGCAATAGACATCATGCATTCAGCCCAATGACAAAAGAGATCGCTTCGCAATTCAGCCTTTTCTTGGTATGAGTATAATGGTCATCAATTTTAACCGCCTTATTCATAAACGCTGCTTAAAGTTAACTAGTGATTAGCGATTCTTTCACCATACATTTTTAACCTTTTAACGTCACTTAACTTAAATCATCCTTTATGAATAAACATCATAGTATATAAGGGGTTTATCCATAAGCGATGATTAAAGTTAAATAACGTTAAAAGGTCGAAAATGTATGTTTAAAGAATCGCTAATTACTAGTTAACTTTAAGCAGCTTTTATGAATAAGGGGGTAAATATCGAACGGCGAAGCTCAATTTACTTCTTGAAAATATAATAATCAAAAGATGAAAAAACGCGGGAATTGAAAACTTTTACTTTAAATATTGTTTGTTTTTGAGATTTATTTATAATTACGTTAAGCTGCGCTCCCGATTAAATGAAAATGGAAGCTGATGCAGCAATTAACAATATTTTGCCTGAAAGTTCTAAAATGTTTTATTCTTGTAATGCCAGTTTTTCTTCTACTTACCTCATAATCGAGATATAAAGCAGAGTAGTTAGCTAGGGTGTAAGCATCAATTGCAATATCTCGGGCTGCAATTGATGCCTTAGGTACAGCCCTTGGCTACTAATCTACTATTAGTTTGTGAACAAGGAAATGGAGCCATTATTAAGTTATTATTACAAGAGTTTAAGAGACAGATGTAAATAATGTAACCGTGTCAATGCCGGTCATTCCAAATCTTAACCAAGTACTGACCGGCAAGTTCTGCGATATCCTCCTCAAAGAATGCAAGTCCCGTTGGAAGGCTCGTAATTGCGCATGAGGCGCGGGCCCACAGAACGCGTCCACGTCGCCCGAGCATGCTCGGTCCGCGCTCGCCTCCCACACGCCCGCGCGGACCTCCAGCAACCAATCACAGCATAGAACTTGCATAAGCTGTCAAAATTTACATTTGTGTCAAAAAATAACAATGATTTTTTGTAATTGATCAATTTTTAGAGTGAGCACGTTCTATGTCTATATAAAAATAGGTGTGAGCACAAGGGTTAGCTAAAGATCCAAATAGATTTTGGTATCCATTGCCAGTTGCTTTGCCCGAAATAAGTCACGATAGTATTGATCAAATGCAGTTTATTATTACAACTCGTGGGTACGTACGAATATACAGTGTCGTCTGTAGGACAAATTGCCAAATATTCCCAACTAACCTAAAGCTTTAATGCTTTAATAATAAAGTTGAAAACCTAATAAAGAAATCTGACAGATTATAGTAGCTTGATGTGCTGTCGTCTTTTAAATTAGTATTTTGTAATTAACTTTTCATATCTGCACAATACTGAAAATAACATTAAGTAACTCCTACGGCAAAGGTAGAAAAACTTCAAACAATGACATTGCTATGAACTTTTATCTAGGCGTTTTAAGGTATCTGCGAGGATTTTTATTGATAATTTTATCTTTCACTGGTGAACTTGAAGTAAATATTGACAAAGAGGTAATTGCAAGAAACGAACTTGATACAACAGTTTTACGATACTCCCTGAGCTTGTCATGTCAAACCAAAACAATCCATAAAAACAATTGAGAAACTTTTTTATGTTTATTAGTTCCCGAAAGTTATAAGAAAATTTTAAACACTAAACAGTTCATGAATGTGTGTACAAATATTACGTGTTAGTGTGAAATTCCTATTCGTTCAACCTCTTTTTCGATTTTGAATCAGTTAGTATGATGCGTTGGCAAGTATAATGGTACCAAAACAAATAGACGTTTTATACTGCTGTGTGATTTATTTTGAGAATATATTATAATGGAGTCACAAAGGGTTATTACGCAAGCGTTAAGTACTCCTTCGACGGCGTGGCCGCACGTTTTTGTCGTTTAGACTTTTTAGACTTGTTCTTTTTGTTCTTACTTGAGAACCTATATAAGTTACTTTAATTATACTTAAACTTTGGCTCTAACTTATTCATAACATTGGTTCTACTCAATATTCTTTGATTTCTTAAGAAAGCGGATTACGGTTATACAATATCGGCTATAATACAGAGCGTTATGTAACACCTAAATGGCAAATACTGGTAAAAATCACAGGTTTTTATGACGGACATTATAATATTGTATAACGGAACCGCTTTTCTAGATATCCCGTGACTAATGAGAAGTAATTGAGAATCTTATAGGTATACCACATTTTCTGTAACATGTTTTATGTGTTAATTTGAAACTACAGACAGAATAATTAAAACTAAAAATTATCTATGCTAAATAATTATAAATAAGCAATAAAGTAAAAAAAACTAAACCATGCAAGTAACACCTTCGATGCGATGAATGGAACTAATGCGAGATTTGCCTTGTAGTATATATTGCACAACTCATGTAATCCAGTGCAATGCAACTACAATGCACTCCCGCAATAGTTATGCTTATGTCTTCAAGCTCCTTCTAAATATGATTCAAAGAATAAAACTGAAAATTGAGCATAAAAAATAACGAGCAAAAAATAAGTTTTAAATGAAATATTATTCAAAAAACTAAATGATTCAAACTTCTTTTTTGTTGAAACTTACCAGCATAAGCTGTGTGGGTTTTCGGCAACAGTAATATGCCAAGGAATCAGCTAACCTGGTTCCAGCAATATCACAGACCTGAAAGTATTGTAGGTCAAAGTTAGTCCTTTCAACATTTTTTTTCATCATCATTATTTCAGCCGAAAGAGGTCCACTATCTAGACATAGGCCTCCCCCAAGGATCTCCACGACGACCGGTCTTGCGCCTCCCGCATCCAGCGGTTTCCCGCGACCTTCACCAGGTCGTCGGTCCACCTTGTCGGGGGCCTACCCACGCTGCGTCTTCCGGTACGTCATCCCCATCGGGTGTCGGTCCTACGGACAATGTGTCCGGCCCACTGCCACTTAAGTGTTGCAATTTTTCGGGCTATGTCGGTTACTCTCGTACTGCGGGTCTCCTCATTTCTTTGATCACGCAGTGAAACTCGAAGCAAAACCCTCTCCATTGCCTTTTGACATTTTTTTTATTTAATTAAAATTATCCTATGGATACATCTTTGTTGCTTTTTCACGCAAAAAGTACTGAACGGATTGGGATGAAATTTGGCACACAGATGGTTTATAACCAGGAATAGCACATAGGATACTTTTAATCTCGATATTCCCACGGAATCGAAACTTACTTGGGTGAAAACGTGGGGCGCAGGCCGCAGCTTGTCAAATTAAATTATATGAGCTAGATTGAAACAGCCCGTGTATGATTGTTTCGAGAAGTTACAGAACAATGAAGCTGCTTTAATATTAAAACACTTCTATTGTTATTAGATCAAACAATATAACAATATCGTGTTCATAATATTTACTGATCACCACACATAGCGTGGACCAGACATTTTTACCGTCTCCAAAATTATATGGTGCGTTGTATAAGTGGAACAAAAGTCATACACGAGAATATTGGGAAATGAATTAAGATCGCGCTATGAATTCATTGATAAATTCCGTGCAGAGTATTTGGTGTGCGTCTGATTTGAATTTCGATATTATTTTCTTATCAATTTTATGATTGTTTTTTTTTTTTTCATTTTCGCTTTTAATGTTCTAATTTGAAAAATTTACTTCAATATGTGTATATTCCTGGATCAATTTCTTTGAAACATGCAGTTAAATTTTATAGGAAATAATAATATACAAAATGTAAAGAAAACCCTGTCCGATCCGTGAAGGTATTGTTAGGTGTCGATAACTGATTCTACTAATGGATACAAAGCCGGACAAAACTTTAAAAAGAATCTCCCTAAAAAAATTAATATTATTTCGCAAAAAGAGGTAACTTAATACATGTGCGGTAGGCAACACTTCCGCAGGCAACGGGGGGCAGGGCACGCGGCATGTGGTCACATCGCTTATAATATTACCAAATTTCGAGGTAGTTGGAATTAATTTGCGGGAAAAAAAGATTATTTCAAAATTCATTAGTATTGTTACTATGATGATTACGTAAAATTTTATATTATATTTGGTCATGTGTTTACCTAAACTTTATTATCCTTATGGGTCGGACAGGGATTTCTTGACATATTGTATATTGTAGAGAATAAAAAATATAATATACTTTCTATGACATAACGCCGCTCACCTAATATTTTTTCAAGACGGTATAAATATCACATATAGCCCATTAAAATTTTCTTACCTTTTGATGCAATTTATAGAGGAATATTTAATCGTTTGTTAATCTAAACTTGATTTTATATGTTTTCACAGAGTTACAACATCAATAAAATATCTATAAAAAAAAACATGGGCTACTCTACTCTTAAGCTCTCTCCTTGGTTTTAAATTGTATCTATAGCGTATAAATAGTCAGAACAGTGTCATAGTTTTTAAATCTTTTATAGACTTCTATAAAAGGATTTTTAAATTCTGACACTAGAACTCTATCAAACCAGACCTGCAATTATTGGTTGAACCAATCAATCACAATCAATATCTCAATATTTTAGAACACAAAAAAGATTGGAGTCGAATTCCCATTTATAAATTTTCACCGATTAAAAATTTCACGCACTATCTCCGCATAACATACAGGAAACACTTGTACTTAGAATAAATTTAATGCGCACACACCTTGAGTATTGTTTCTGCAGTCCTCTCGAATGAACGTTCATCTCGACACTGAGCGAGGCTTAACAGGCCGCGGCGGCTTTTGTATGCCATATGCAATGCCCTACGAATAATAGTACAATAGCTTTATTTTCATCAGCTCATGTTTATGCTATGGAAGACAATAGTTATTAATACAACAACTATAAACTATACACTTTTGTTTTATAAACACCAGTGCGACCAGAATTTCTAAGTTTTCGCATGTTTGAATCTTCTCATTGTCAATTAGATTGCTGTGGAAAGATAATTCATTTTAATTGTCATTTTTTGACCTATACATGAACAATTTATACATTTTTTTGTATTAAATACTGGATGGAAATATAATCTCTGTGATCCTTATGTGACTTAATACAATTAAAATATTTGTGTATTTTAACTGCAGGCGATGGAAGAAAAAAATTAGTGTTTAGAACAAAGGCAAGTATTATTCACATTCAATATAGCTAACAATGAATATGAACCCACACTAGGAAACTTAAGGCATGAGGCCTTCACTCAAGATTGGGCCAATAAATATTAAAATTATTAAAACATTTAAGGACATTAGCTAGTAGAGATATAGGTTATACGATTGTTAATTTTCAAGTACAGATACTGATTATTTTTATACATACCCTGGTAAAGGATCTTCGCAGTTGGCGAGCGGTTCGGGTAGCATGATTAGACGGTCGCCAATTTCCACAGCTTTCCCAGTATCGGCCAGCAACCATGTGGCCGCTACGCCCACGATGTTGGCCCACCATTCCATAACAGGATCCCAGCAACCTGCAATATTAAGTTATTATGAGGTACGTTTACTTATATTATTTATTAAAACTTTATGCTCAAGCAAAAAAAACAAACTAAGGCAGACTTATTTATACAGAGTATTTTTACGAGTCAAACTTAGGGCGTCGCTAAAAAAGCACCCTAATTGCGTAATAAACTATTACAATCAATTTGAAGCATATCATAATCCATTGCTCCATATGTTTGAAAAATGTTTCCGCTCAACAACGTAAAAAAAGCATTGAATGTTGTTGAATTGTCAAAATGACACTTGCAATCACCCTGTCATAACAACGGCCGCCGGCAGAAGTTACCACCCACCAGACAAAGCGTTACCGCCAAGCGATTTTTCGTGTTCCGGCATGATGTCTGGTGAAGACGTACGGAGGACGGGTCTGAGCAGTTGTGTTGCGATGTGTGCCGGGTAAGATGCGCCTAATGTTGTTGTGTTGGGAGTTTGGTCGTGGAGGGTCTTCAGATCAATCTCCCTTTGGCGCAGCATCGTTGGTCGTATTGTTGGGTTTAACATTGCATCACCTCGCTCAACTGCCGTCTTCCTTCATATTCGCTCAGTTATTCTGAGTGAATAAGTTCTTAATAAACTAGCGCGCTTTACCATCAACGATCGCATCACTGCTTACCATCAGGCGGGATTGCGGTCAAGCGCTAGTTTATGATAGCTCGAAAGTACCTAATAATAAGTATAACAATACGGCAATATTATCAACAAGGGAATTGCGTATCACATTATCAGTAGCAATGGGTTTCATTTTGACAATTCAGCAACATTTATTGCGTTATTTACGTTGTTAAGCAGACAAATTTTGGAACACATGGAGCAAAGGAATAGCTTTAAAATTATTCTAACTGATAGTGTGTTGCGCAATTAGGGTGCAGGTGTCCTCATCTAGATAATGAAGAGTACTTGCGTAGACACAGCCTTGTCGCCAGGATAATCAATCAGTAGACCAATGAGTTTTTCTTACGAAACTCGTTCGTCCATATCGAGCGCGTTTGACTCAGCGATTGGCCCGCTTCAAGGTCGTAAGAACTCTCAGCCAATGAGAGCGCCAAACGCGCTCGATATTAACGATCAAGTTTCGTATTGAAAACTCATACTGGGCCTACAGCAACGTGCTCTCAAATACAACTTTATGGAATCGGATGTGCCATACTACAGTTTTCGAAAATGGCAATATAACATTGTACTGGGGTCGACCCATCATCACTGACAGGACTATCCTGCCAATAAGCCTGATTGATATACTTTTTTTTATATAAATTATAAACTAGCGCTTGACCGCAATCCCGCCTGATGGTAAGCAGTGACGCAACGTAGTTGTAGTTCGACGAAAACACCACCTTGGGAAAATTGTTCCAGTCCCTCGATGTACGCGGTATAAAGGAGAAGGCGAAACGCTTCGTCCGAATCGTAGTGGTGTTAGCAACGTAAAGGTAGAAACTCGCCGTACGACGGGTCGACCGATGGTGGAACGGAGATGGGGGAATTAAATCATAAAATTCCCTCGCACACTTCCCAAAACGCAACCTATAGAACACCGAAAGGCTGGGTACTCTACGCCTGTGCTCTAGGCTTTGGAGATCATCTCGAGTTAAATCAGGGTCACCAATCAGCCTCTTCGCACGCTTGTCCACTGAATACAAAGTGGCCAGGTGACACTTAGAAGCACCAGCCCAAATGTGGCTGTAGTACTCCACACACGAACGGACCTGTGCTTGTACAACATTAGAAGCTGCCCTGGTGTGAAGTACTGCCGGACCTTTTCGATTACACCAAGTTTTCTGGCAGCCACCTTGGCCTTGGATTCAATGAACCGCCCAAAGTTTAGATTCGATGAAATCTCAACATTTGGAAAAGTAGGAGCCAAGATGAACAGGCTCCTTTCGGCGGTGAAAAGACACGCCTGTGTTTTGGCAGCATTGAATGCTACAAGATTGCATTCGGAGACTGCCTGTAGTGCAACACTCGTTCGCTCTACCATAGCCTCTCTTTCGGACCGGATTGATTCCCTACTAGCCCGAGCATCCGGCAGGTATCTCTCCACAACTGTGCTGTCATCTGCATACCCATAGATACCGGGCATTAGCAGATCTTTAATATGCAGCAGGAACAGAGTTACAGAGAGAACAGACCCCCCCCATACTTCCTCTCTCTGAAGCCCTGTCGGTAGCTTCGACGTAATTCTAGGTGGGCTATTATTTTTTTATATTTAAAAATGTAATGAAATATATAAATAGAAAAATAAACAAAGTAGAAAGAAAAAAGCCGGCCAAGAGCATGTCGGATACTCTCAGTATAGGGTTCGGTAATTTCCCGTTCGTCACAATAAATGTTCCCACTTAAAAGTTAAAAAAATGGGCTATTTGTTACATTGAATTGACATACTAAGTACGGAATTCTAAAAACGGGCCCACAAAGGATAGTGATAACTAAAGTATGAGTTATACGACCCTATTAAAAAATGTACAGCGCCATCTCTCGTGAATTTGGATTATTAATTAATACAAACTAGATAGACGGGTTATGTATGTTGGATTTTCGGTTATTTTAAAGAATATACGTTCAGGATAATGAAATAATATATGTAAACTAAATAGTTCAGAAATTATTTTGTACAATTTTTGAAAAAACTGTTTCACTTATCAAGTTTAAAATAGTTTTCCTAGAAAGCCTTATAAAGTTATTATTACTAAAAAGCAGTTATTATTATTATTAAAGTAGTTTAAGTTATTAGTTAGGTATTTAAACTTAAAGTTCAAAAGTTAGAGCGCCCCCCCTCTAACTTTTGAACTTTTAATTACTTTTGAGCGATAATTATTTCCGAAAACATTGACAAAATCCAAAAATGATTCCTGTAAACCCTTATTAATTTTTAAATACCTATCCATCCACATTAAGTAAGAAATTAAAATAAAAAAAACACTCCCACTTTACGTGTATGTCGGTTATTTGCTTTTTTACCGACCTCTATGAAGGTATTATACGTGTAGGGAAGTGCTACGTGTACTAATGATTACTTTTGTTTCTATCCATTTTTTAAAAAAGGGAGGGATGAGTGTAGGGACGTGCGGAATGCCTACGCAGGCAAATCGTCCAGCACTCCAGCGCGCGAGCCGAACAGCAGCGAGTCACGCCCGTCGGATCCGGAGACCCAGGTATGGTCGTACAAAGCAAGGTCGTACACTTGTATTCCTTCTGATATTTCTTATAACGATATTAGGGTAAAGTGAAAGTAAACTACAATATCAGTGAAAGACTAGTTTAATTTATATGGAGAGACATAAGCCCCTAAATACGCATAACATAATTGCGGTAAATAATGCTTGATTGGAGATCTACTAGGCCCTAGTAGATCTGGTTTTTGTAACGTTCTAGCTGCGCTATGCGGCTTTCACCCGCGAAGTTTCATTCCCATGGGAATATCGTAATAAAAAGAAACCTATGTGTTATTTCGGGTTATAAACTCTCTGTGTGACAAATTTCATACAAATCTGTTCAATAGTTTTTGCTTTAATGTGTAACAAATGTCTATCCATACATACATTTGAGGACACGTTCGATTCCTGCACGAAACAAATATTTTTATGGCCTACAAGTAGTTGTTCTGGGTCTGGCTGTTTGTGTATGTGAGTTTAAATGTTCTTAAACGCACCCACGATCCAGAAGAAACTTCTAGTGTGGGGCCAACGTAAAAAAAAGAAACGTATGTTCATAAACACACCCTTACAAATTTTCGAATCTATACTAATATACAGTATGTTAAGAAAACCTTGTCCGACCCATAAGGATAATAAAGATTAGGTACACACATGACCAAATATAATATAAAATTTTACGTAATTATTAGTAGTGATGAAACGGATATCCGGTAACTATCCGGTATCCGGCCTATCCGGCCTATTTTCACTATCCGGCCGGATACCGGATAGTAGGGCACTATCCGGCCGAATACCGAATACTAGATGTTTCCCGAGATACCGTTCGCGCTGAGTGCTTTACGCCCTAAACTCGTCTATATCGCGCTTTTCTGTGGGAATACAAAAGTTTTTAAGCCTATCTATATTGTTTCTCGTTGTCTAATCTATCTCTGTATCAAATTTCAGCAAAATCAGTTCTTTAGTTTAGGCGTGAGAGAGTAGCAGACAAACAGACTGAATTTATAATATTAGTAACGGATTATTTTGCACATACACACACATATACAGTATGTTACGAAAACCCTGTCCGACCCGTGAAGGTGTTGTTAGGTATCGATAACTGATTCTACTAATGCATACAAAACCGGGCTTTACTTAAAAAAAAAATCCCCCTAAAAAAAATAAATATTATTTCGCAAAAGGAGGTAACTTATTAAATGTGCGTTGACCACCCTTCGCCTCCCGACCGCGGGGGGCGGGCGGCAGGACACGCGACACGTGGTCGCATCGCTATTCGCTCATAATAATACCGGTGTTGTCACTTTTTAAAAATTACCAAATTTCGGGGAAATTGGAATTAATTCGTTGGAAAAAAAGATTATTTCAAAATTCATTTGTATTGGTACTATGATGAATACGTAAAATTTTATATTATATTTGGTCATGTGTTTACCTAACCTCTATTATCCTTATGGGTCGGACAGGGTTTTCGTAACATACTGTATGAAATAAAAATAATATAACAATAGGTTATGGACGGACACCATTTATTAAATTAAAATAATGACAGAAATTGTTTGATAAAAAGTTAATTACTAAAAATTTACTTAGTGTTAGTACTAAAAATTAACTAGCGGCAAATTATGGTGAATGAATACTAGGTTTTCAGCATTTGTTGGTAAGAGGCGACTCCGCTTGGCTTCGTATACTAGACCAGCTTCTGAAAATAGCCTTTCGCTGTAAACGCTACTGGCAGGTGCTCCAAGATAAATTCTTGCAAACTTCGCCAATTGAGGGTATTGGTTTGAATTGACCGACCACCAAAGGTATGGGTCGCGATTGCGATCTATTCGAGATAACTTTAAGAAAAAGTCAATCTCATTAGAAATTGGATTTTATTTTTCTTGATCGCGACAACTGCTACTGTTGTCCTTTGCCACTTCATTGAAACAGTCCCAAAAAGTGTTATGAGCTTCGCGTGTAAAATTTGATCCAGTTTCATCTTCTTTTTGTCGTTTAGCAGGTGTTGAAGACGGCGATGATCTATTACTGTCGGAAGAAGAATCGTCGTAAGAGTTTTTTATATATTCTATCAGGATTTTCTGTCGGGCTTTTTCAGTTTCAAGAACTCCTAAATAGTCTGATTTGAATCTTGGGTCTAGAAAGGTAGCAATTATGAAGTTTAGATCTTCTTCTAAGGATTTAAAACGACTTTCCAATTCAGCTTTCAAGGAGGCTCTTAAACGTGCTAAGTCTGGTGTTCTTTGTGCTGTCTCGGTTTTATCCAAATACTTTTTTAGTGCATAAACGTGTGGTATCACTTCGGATATACAGGAAACGCCAGAACTTGTAATTTTTGTTATTTCTTCAAATGGTTTTAAAAGGTTTATGCACTGCTCCAACAGACCCCACTGTTGTATCGTCAAATTAGTCAGTGTCCCATGTTCAACAACATAAAGAGAGATAGCCCTTTTTTGTTCCACCAAGCGTACAGCCATGTAGTAGGTAGAATTCCACCTCGTGTTGATGTCCTGCACTAACTGATGCTGCGGCAAATTTAACTCCTTTTGAATTGCAAGTATTTTTTCTTGTGCCAAACCTGAATGATTGAAATGAGTTACTAGACGTCTACCAGTAGCAATCACTTCTAATAGCTCAGCCTGGACCTTCATTGATTTATCAATAACTCGCTGAAGCGAATGTATGAAACATCTAGCGGAATGATAGTCTCCAACTCGAGCTCCTTTCACCATGTTAGCTTCACTATCATGGATTAGTAAGTGAATTTTATCTTTCTCAATATCCCAGCGAGTTCAGTTCGTTTGCTATATTTTCACCTGTGTGTGATCCTGAAAACGGTTTCATAGCAAGAACGCCGTGGTTCAGCTGAAATTCCGGAGACAACCAATGGGCTGTGAAACTTAGGAAACTGGAACTATTGTGCAGGCAGGTCCAAATGTCAGACGTAACAGAAATTGCAATAGCTTTAGAAATGTTTGCTTTTATTTTGTCGCGAATTCTATTGTAGATGTCTGGAATAATTTTTTGAGATATATAAGTGCGACTTGGTAATTCATAACGAGGTAGCGCTTGTTCTAAAAGTCTTTTAAACCCAACCTTTTCTACAATACTGAACGGCTCGTTATCTATTGCAATCATTTCTGCAATTAAATAATGATACTTTTTGGCTTTGGCATCATTCACATCCCAAAGTAATTTTCTTTCAAACGATTCCGACAGTGTTAGCTGTTTTTCTGCAGTTGTAGAAGGAGCAACTGGGCTGGGGTTGGCACGTTGTGAAACCGTAATTGATCTTGAAATTTCGCTAGTTTTACTTGTACTTATCAATCTAGACTCCTGTGGATGTTTGGACTTTAAATGATTACTCATGGCAGACGTACCTGATGAATGAAAAAGAAACGTATTTTAAAATATTGTACCTAGTACCTACCCATTCACAATATGCATAAATAAACTGAAGTCTGAAGCTTGCATTATTAAAATATCGTTTAGAAAAAAATTAAATTTCAAATTGAGATTGTAGTAGTAGTAATGAAAATTAAAATGAAATGAATGACCAGCGAAATCACTAATTTAAGAATACTGCTAAGTAGTATGTTTGTTTATTAACAAAATAAGTTTGAAAATATAAGATTATTCTCGCATTAAAATTGAAGCAAAAACATAACCTCTAAAACTTACATACCTGCCTTTTTTCCTTCACCACCGCGAGAAATTTCAACGTGACACAATAAACATGACGCGTACTTGTTATCGTCACTTTTTAAATCAAAATATTGCCAAATTGGCGATCTTTTTTTTGATACTGACATTTTTTAATAATCGACAAGTTAAATAGAAAGAAAAACAATGGAATAAACAAATGCATATAACCTGACATGAGCGATTACACCCGAACGCCGCGAGTCGTGCCGGCCGAATGCCGATCACTCCGAATGCGTCCGAATATTTCCGATCTTAATCACGCGCGCATATTCAAATCAAATTGTAACGCGATAAGCGGCCGAATATCCGGTGGCCGGATATCCGGCGCTCCGGCCTCGTAGTTAGCCGAATATCCGGTATCCGGTATCCGGCCAAATCACTATCCGTTTCATCTCTAGTAATTATCATAGTAACAATACTAATGAATTTTGAAATAATCTTTTTTTCCCGCGAATTAATTCCAACTTCCCCGAAATTTGATAATTTTAAAAAAGTAACAATACCGGTATTTTTATGAGCGAATAGCGATGCGACCACGTGCCGCGTGCCCTGCCGCCCGCCGCCCGCGGAAGGGTGCTTACGCACATTTATTAAGTTACCTCTTTTTGCGAAATAATATTTATTTTTTTAGGGGGATTTTTTTTAAAGTTTAACCCGGTTTTGTATCCATTAGTAGAATCAGTTATGGATACCTAACAACACCTTCACGGGTTGGACAGGGTTTTCTTAACATACTGTACAAAACTGAAGAGTTTGTTTGTTTGTTTAAACGCGCTAATTTCAGGAACTACTGGTTCGATTTGAAAAATCTATATAACATCACGCTGCGACCAATAGGAGCGGAACATAACTAAATTCACGCGGACGAAGTCGCTAGCGGCCGCTAGTTTATAATAGATATTAGTAGGATTAACCTAGTTACTAAAATAGTCACGTTTGCACTTCAAATGGTTAAAAATATGAGCGTTTTTAACCATCTCCACAATAAATAAACCATTTGCAGATCCACAAGTTTCAATGTTACACCGAAATTAATAAACACTTTTGCTTACAGTTTATTTTAAAAATGTTTTTTAGAATTTATGATGCTGTGGACGCCTTCAGTCTAGGTGGAACGACGATCTTCTCAGGGTGGCTGGATCAGAGATGCTGAAATAGAGTTGAATGGCGTGCAATAGAAGAGGATATATGCTATCCAGCAGTGAACGGCTATAAGCAGATGAAGGCAGAAAAATGGGAAGCGAAAGGGAGGGGCCTAAACCCACAGTGGTTGATTCTGGACTGAAATGAGGAGTGAAGCTGTTGGATCCATCAGGTGTGTAAAGGAAACTTACCAGTATGATGCGGAGCGTCCGTGGACACGTCATCAGTGATCAGTTTGATCAGTTCCAGTACATCACGAGTGTTGCTTCGCTCATCGGCACACAGCAGCATCTGCAGGCTCTTTTGGAGAAGCTCCAAATGATAAGCCTGGGACAAGAGGTACAATTAGAGCTTGTAACCCAAAATTGATTTGATCAACCGATGCGACGATATAATTTGAGTACTAAGATTTGTGTGTGGATACTGTAGGTATCTTAGGAGAAAAATCAAGGGATTTTACCTGGATGATAGGGGAGGCAATATCGCCAAGAACAGTTCACGTAATCTTTATGTAACTTCTAATTGATTTGCGAAAAGGTTCGTCCAATTAGTAATAGTTCCGTATTATCTGAAATTGCAATCAACCTGACACCTGTAGCATTACGGCATTGTGCTACGCACAAGCACGTTCTCTGTATCCATTGATAAGGAAGATCTAGCCTCATCGGAAGTATTTCTGAGCGTATAGAGCGACTATGCAAGAGTTTTTTTTTATCGTATGTCAAAAAGAAAATTATCTTTCATTTACACCAGAATCCCTGATTGCATAGTACACGATCATGATAACATGTCAATGATTTTGCAGGATATTGCTAATTCATTTCTTCAACTCATCATTTCAGCCGAAAGACTGCTGGACATAGGCCTCCTCCAAGGATCTCCACGACGACTGGTCTTGCTCCTCCCGCATCCAACGGTTTCCCGCGACCTTCACTAGGTCATCGGTCCACCTCGTCGGGGGCCTACCCACGCTGCGACTTCCTTCAACAACGTAAATAACGCAATAAATCCGGCAGTACTTTCAAAATGAGTCAAGGGACTTGGGTTTGTAGATGGTGATGTAGTGGAAACGCTGCCAGTTCAGAGGTCGAAGAAGGATTCAATCCTATATTATAATAACTGACTATTGAGACGAAATTCCTCGACCCAGCTTTTACTGTAATCTAAACTAATAAATAAAATTGGACTGTCTGTTATGAAGTCAAAATAACAGCCTTTAACTAATTGCAAATGTCTGTTTGTTTGTTCCGGCTAATATTCGAAACAGCCGGATTAATTTGACGGGACTTTCACTGGCAGATAGCTTTTTGGGTTTTGTATTGGTCATAATAGCTGATGTTATAAGGATTAAATTGGGCCACTGAAAAGTAAAGTCACTAAACATAAGTATTATTAACTATAACAACATCCAGGTTACTATACTATTACCTATATGCATCTTGATAATGCCTTTGTTGAACATGTCATAATACATAATACCTCCATTTATGTAATCAATGGATAAGGTTATTATGTTATAATATTGATTGCTGGAAGGGAAACTATGCAGATCGCCATTAACAAGTAGTGTAACAGTAACAATAACATTGTTTAATTCATTAGATAATACAGCTGACAGTGATGTCACCTTTATTACAAACAAATCATACCCCTAGGTTGGCTAATAATAACACCTCTTGCTGTTCTGCATTTGGTTTTTAATGAAATGAAATGAAATCGTTTATTAAGCAAGTAGGATGACCGATCACTTTTACACGTTATGTTTTTTTTTTTTGTTTTATAACTAGATGAAGCCGGCATTTCCTAACTGACTACCTCTGAGAAGAAATAGCCGAAACAAACTCAGGGATCATCATCTTTTTTCAAGTCCAGACATTAAAAATGAGAATGTTTACAATAATTTACCTCATAATTACGCATATTGCTTAATAACAATGCTTAACAGAGCGAGCAGCTCAGTCCCAAGCTTTTTTGTCTTCTAAATAATCTGTGATTTTATAATACCCCTTTTTGCAAAGTTTGGCCTTTATATAGTTTTTAAATCGTTTAATAGGTAAGTTTCGAATGTCCATGGGAAGCTTGTTGTAAAAGTGTATACATTGACCCATGAGCGAGTTGCCTACTCTGAAGAGACAAGTGTGATGTACATATAATAACTCTTTGAAGTGATTAGGCTAATTATTATTTGTTTACGGGCTTTTTATTTTCTTAATGTACATTGCCCCGTCTTCACTTAAAACAAAATACTTACTGGGAGCACTGTTAGGCAATAATCGACAGCATTTTTGAAAAGATCACAAGATGTTCTTTTGTTTCTGAGAAATGAGTAAAATAAGCATTTTGCCACTGCAACATTCCATGTTGCTAGTAACACGTTTCCCGCAATACAATAATGTGTAGCTGAAACAACGCTACCCAGATAAGGACCAGGATCGATTGACGGCGTGTTGTGTTCCACGACCGCCCCAAAGAGATGTGAGAGGCCGCGCGTTGTTCGAAAGTCTTGTGTTTATTACTATACATAGTATTGTATACAGCCATGTCTTTTTTTTTTTTTTAATGAACTAACAGTGCTGGGGAGTTTGTTCCGCCACTTCTTCCCATCGAAAGCACTAGGAAGTGGCGAAAGGCAAGAGTATTGGGGGGACTTATGTAATATTGTCGTTCAAAAGGTGCTGATTCTCAGCCTAATTTGAATAAATGACTTTTGAATTTGAAAAGTGATACCCCGAGTCCTTGGCGCACAGGTAAAAGAAGAAATATGCGTGCTACACCGCTTTGTTTCCCAATAAATAGGTACGTAGAGTTAGACATGTTTGAAAACCGAATTACAATCAACGACTTACCCTCATAGCATAAGCCAATGGATCAGCAGGATCAGGTAATCGACAGAAGAGCGCACAAGTAGCAGGGTTACGTTCATACGTCCATCGGCGCGTGCGCAAGAAACGCATCCCGCGCGCACTACCCACCCAACGTAGACGTACCGGCCATTCGGACAGGGAGTCTGTACACCATCTCTGGCAGAGGCTAAGGTAGTATCTGGTGAAAGGATTAAATACCATGTCAAATAACAATAGGGATGTATCCAAGGTATGAAAATCAAAAAAATAATTAGTCCGTCTTATAGATAATAAAAAAAATTAAGACCCGTATTTTTTTATTTTGTCGTAATTACCAAAAATTACTGAGATATAGCGTATTATAGTTACAGTGTGGGGGCTAATTACGTCACGCCGTTCTATATTTTGCACCATGGCGTGACGTCATGCGACATTTCAAATCAATATATCTTTCTAAGTAGGTATTTGAATTAAAAAAAAAAAAAATACGTGTTCAATATTTTTTATAAAGCTATCTGACGGACATTAAATTATTTTTTAGGATACAAGGGAATTATTTTATATCATTAGTTTATTCACAGAACTGAGAAATCATCATCATCATCATTAACCTTTTTATCGTAGCACTGCTGGGCACAGGTCTCTTCTCATACAGAGAAGGATTGAGCGTAATCACCACGCTTGCTCAATGCGGGTTGACGATTACAGACTTAATTAAAGTCCAGGTTTCCCCAAGATATTTTCCTTCACCTTGCAATCAGTCATTGGTGTTCAAGATATGCTTAGAAAATACATATAACTTATAAAAGTTACATTGGTACTTGCCCGACCAGTCCCCTAATCGGCGAACACATTTTTGTCAAATGATTGCGACTAGTTGACATCAGTTGGGATCGTTCGGACCGCCCATTGGTCCGTTCGGTCCAAACGGTCCAAACTAGTTGCAATAATTTGACAAAAATGTGTTCGCCGATAAGGGGGCTGGAATCGAACCTGCACACTCACACCTGAGACTGGTGTTTTAATCAATAGGCCACCACAAATAATTAACGAACTAAGAAATAATAATCACTATTAATTTAATCATAGACTTAGAAGAATTTGCAGTCAGCCAAATTAAATCTAACTAAATTCACGACCACATTTTTCTTCTGAACGAAGTAAAGGAGAATTTTAACATTCTTTAATTAAAAGTCTTTTTAGTAGGATATTAAAATTTCAAAGCAGAATACTCCATTCCTTGCAATGAAAAATGTCACATTATACAGTGTGGCTACGATGAGTTTTCATTACGAAGACTCGATTGTCGATATCGAGCGCGTTTGACTCATCGATTGGCCCGCTTCAAGCTTGTAAGAACTCTCAACCAATGAGAGCGTCAAACGCAGTTGATGCGTATGATCGAGTATCGTAACGAAAACTCATGGTGGCCACACAGGGTGTAAAAGATTCATCATGAAGCCGTCATTTAAGAATTCTGCAGGTACGTCAACCTATGTTTTTGCAGAATTATCGGGAAACTTTTCACGCAAAAAGCAATACTTATGGGTGTATGCAACGGTACCGGAAGTGTTTGAAAGTTAAGTTGCGTCAGAAAAAGTTGAAACTATGACCTCAATGTCTCAATAATCAGAAGGTTTCCAAATCCATGGTTCATTCACAAGAGAGATTCACATGAGACACTCTTGGCCTCTTTGCAGATATTAGTACACCCGTTAGACAGAGAGAATACCTACTCTTTATTTGCACGAAATAGGGGATATTTACATATGATGACAGTGAACGTAGATATAAAATTTTCAGTGTCATCTATTTCTCTTATAGTTCATTGACAGAAAAAGTATGTTTTCAATCAATATATTATAGTTTCTACATTCCACTTAGGGCAGTTTATCCATACAATAACTATCAGATGTCAATTTGAATACGCGGATATATGTTACATTGGAAATATCGGCCCTTACCCACACAACCAATTTCCGAACTTCGGCATATAGTCCTTGAACACCAGCGCAGCCGTAACATAGGTATCAGCCAACAGATGCCTATTGCCAGTTACTTCAGCCAGGTTGACTGCTTGTAGGGCCAAGAGCACGCGTTCACTCCTACCGCTGTGGCTTGACAAGACCTCCAGTTGCGAAAGTCGATGGGATACCGCTGATACTTCCGCAGCCCAGTGTTGGGTGGCTCTTCTTGAAGGACTGTAGAAATAAAATGTTTTTGATCTATGAAGTTAGAATGCTAGTAACGGACGAGGTTTCTTCTAAAATCTATAAATCGGGATCTAACGGGACTAAGCCAGCCACTTGAACATAAAAACCGAAATTGAATATATTTTGACATAATCGTTGTTGGATACGCAATCATAAAAATATCCTCATTTCAGTATCTAGTATTTACTTACAGAACAATATTAACTAATTAGTACCAAATAGATTCTGTAAATGTTCTCTGCAAAAGTCTACCTTATGTAGACTAAGGCAAAATTCAGAAAGAGCGTTAACAATTTAATATTAGATTTACTGTGGAAAAACCAGTAAGAGACTATTCTCTTACTGGTTTTTCCACAGTAAATCTAATATTAAATTGTTTGTAATTGTGTTTAATATTAAAATGTTTGTATCAACGCGTCTATACGCGTTGATACAAACATATTTACTTGGAGTACACAATATATTGAATATGATGTATTATTTAACCCACACGACACACACATCAGGGTACTAAAGGAATATCTAGTATCCATTTTAAAGAATACAACCATATTATGTTCCATCACAAAGATAACAGATAGCACTCGGAAAGCTGCAGCGCTAAAATGGAACGCATCTGCCGCATGTTAGACGACCAATGGGCCAAATTATGACCCAATGGGTCCATCTTAATGGCAAGCAACATGGCAGGCCCAGACGGAAATGGCGCAATGAGCTGGACTATATTAACAAGAGGTGGTGCTCAGAAGCTTTAAACAGAGAGAAGTAGAAGGAAAGTAGAGAGGCCTTTGCTCTGCAGTTATCATGGGCTTCACTACATATTATAAAACAAAGTCACTTTCTCTTTTCCTATGTCCCTTTGTATGATTAAATCATTAAAATTATGAAACTGATTTAGATGCGTTTTTTTTTTGTAGATAAAGTGATTAAAGAGGAAGGTTTATATGTATAATAACATTCATTAAATTGTGAAGAAAGACTATTATTTTTGAAGTTTCTAATATGATGTCGTAAATAATTAAATTTTTTCCGAATTTGGAGTGAAACGTAGGCTGAACACTACGAGATTTATCAAAATAATGTACTAAAGATTGTACACATTGAAAAGTTCTACAAAAGAGTCCGCGATTGTATATGTCTATCTCCTATGGATATCACACAATAACATTTTTGTCATTTACTGTTTACGACAAATACCAGCTAATTTTCGAAGCGATTTTAAACAAAACAGCATTAATCCTTATTCAATTTTATATCTTAAATACATTGATGATTTAATATAAATCTAGGTATATCGCCCAGTATATGTTTAAAACGAATATTTTCGAAGATATTACAGATTTAAAAATTGCCGGACCGATAGACCAGCCGGAGTGGGGCGGGAGCAGCGAGTCGCTATGTTTTTTATACAACGTTTAGTTTTTCTGTAGTGTATTTAGTATCAACATTGCACCCGTGCGAAGCCGGGGCGGGTTGCCAGTTTAATAACAAAAAACTCGTACCTATCACTCCACAAATCGCCAGCCCGCCGAGCAAGGAAAGATCCAAAGGGTAGTCTCTGCAGCATCTGACGTAACACAGCTGCAATGAGCGCGGAATATTTTGCGCGCCCTTGACCTCCTCCTTGAACACTTTTCCCAGATACAGCTAAACATCGATGTAGTTCCAACCGTGCGTTAGTTAAGTCCCCCTGCGAAGTAATTCTTCGTAATTATAGATTCAATGAAGGAAAATTGCTCTTGAAAAATATTCAGTGTAGGTACTTTGCGTTTTGCAGTGCGTGTTTTGAGGTTAGCTTCGTCTATTTTTGTACAGTCAGCAACAAAAGTAAAGATTTTTTTTCTAGAAAAAGAGTATGTCAAGGTTGGAGAAGAAAAAAGTAGTATTTTACAAAATAAAACAGTATTTTATAAATATTTTTTAGAAGTTCTTGCACAAGTTAAAAATTGGTATTACTTTTGAAATATTCATAAGCTTCTTCTTCTTCTTCTGGCTGGATGACACAAATAGATCTCTATTTGTGTCATCCAGCCACTTGGCATTACTTACCGAATAGTCTTTCGGTAGGCAAAATTGGCGGGAACAGAAAATATGAACGAAACTATTTTTCAAATATGTATTTATAAATTCTTCTGAAGCGTTAACCAGTGAATGCGTGCAATTTTTGACGAAAAATGACAGATAATTTTTGTTTAAATGCGTTCTGCCACAGGCCAGTCGTTATCCAATGACCAATCGTGATGTGAAATAATATACTAAAAACAGTATAATACAGTGAAAACCAGTATAGTTGGGGGCAATCTGTAACTATGTATCGCTTCCATGGTTACAGTTTGCTCATCATGTCTCTCCCATCCTGTATAGGAACTAGAAGCATTGAAGGCTTATCCGTAATAACTTTGTACGCATGACGACTTATCAAGCTACCTATACATTTCCAGCCTAGGCTGACCTCGTGTCCTATAAGCTTTCGGTACAATGATAAGTCAATTTATAGTGGAAATGATATTTAAAAAATAAATAAAAATGTTACCTACCTTTTTTAAAAAGTTGTCAGCTTGTCGTTTATGTTTGTAAAAAAGTCCAGCTTCTTTAGATTGTGATTTCGGCACAGAGTCTCCATACACAAGTAACTTGATCAGACAACCTCCCAGTATGAAAAAGTTTATCATATATATAAAGAAAGTGCTAAAAAGCCACATTCCCCATGAGACTCCAGTAGAACCTAGAATATTGTAATTTGTAATTAGTCAAATCATATAACACTTAGAAAACATGGCATTTATAAGAAAAAAGGTTGAAAGTGGAATGAACAAGCCCAACAATCATTTAATAATAATTAGAAAATAAGTCTCAGTACATACTGTTTTGTGTTTCCATTTTCAAAAACATGTTTTTTTTAACTGGTACATAAGTTATTTAAGTAAGCACATTAGACCACTTACTAATTATTTTCTATATATCAGTTGTGGATGAAACTGTTAACTAATTTTATAAAAAGTTAAAACTGTTTGTTGGTATTCTCTGGATGTTTTTTTAACTGATCTCATTCAAAAAATCATTTCACTGATGGAAAGCTATACTATTGCCAATAATGATAATCATTTCTATTCCTTAATACCCAGGGCTATTCCTTAATATTGAATGATAAAAAATACTTACTAAAGTCATCATCTGCTAATATTTTTCTTTGATCTACTCTCGCAGAGAAATCTGTGACGGATGACTCTAACATGAAGTTGCCAAAGAAAGCACTGAACGGGTTAAAAGCAATTAAGCCAACCATGAAGGCACATAACGCTAATCGGGAGTGATCGCCCATACCCATTACGATCTTGGTCGAATATTTATCTTCAACCTGGAAACAAATAGAAAGGGTTTTATCTGAACATCCTAATTAGAAACTGTTTCTATATAAATTTTGCACTTTTATAAATTAATTCTTACGTCTACTCAATAATGGTGCCTAATAAAAAAATATGTCATCTAATTCGTTTGCCTATTGTTAAATGGTTGCACTATCAGATTTGACTCTACTGTCAAATGATTTAATGGTATATTTCTTGACATTATATTAAATCTAAAGGGCAATATTTGTAATTTTAAGAACTTTCAGTCTGATTTCTGTCCCAATCTGTAAGTTAAAAATACCTGTAAGTTTCTTGTGTTAATGACATGTCCTTAAAATTGATTGCTATTATGATGATATTCTGACAGAGTTTGAGAGATTTTTAAGTATGAGTGTTGGCAATAAGGCAATCAGAATTTAAAAGTAAGCTCTTCCAGAGCCACCCAGTTCTAAAGTGGTCTTTATCTCTTAGTATTTAAATATCCAACCCATATTATTTACCAACCCACATTGTTTACCAACCCCCATTGGGCCAGCATGGTAGATTACGCCCCATTCCCTCTCATCGTGAGGAGGCCTGTGTCCCAACAGTGGGACTGATTATGTATTTAAATATCTACCCTACTTTTCTATTAATAAATGCATAGAATTCTGCAATTGAGTAAAACAAATTGGGAACCCTAAGATTTCTTCTAGACCTATTCAAACCGTATTCTAATGGGTCCACTTCCTTGTTTCTATTGAGGAAAGTAGTAATAGATAGATACAATTGTTTTAGGCTATTTAAAGAGTCAACAGCTGCTTCTGCATAGAATAGAATACCTTTATTATGTACAGCATATAGACCACGTAATACAGGGTGTCCCAGAAGCCGACGTCAAGCCGAAAGCAGGTGGTAGACTGACTCATGTATGTTATCAGAAAAATATAAAAAAAACACTAAGTTACCTATTTTTTTAAAAATCTAGCATTTAAAAAAATAATTTTAAATAATTAATTTGGATAAAAATGCCATATTCTTCTAATCTGGACCAGCTGGCTTTAAACTTTAGATTAGAGCATACAGAAACATTATTCAGGATGACAAAAGAAAATAAAATGTTTAGTCAAGTCAAGATTTGTAGCAACAAGAGTGAAAAAACCGTCACAGGGTGTAAATTTTATCGTTTTTTTTAAATGCTAGATTTTTTTTTTAAATAGGTAACCTAGATTTTTTTTATATTTTTCTGATAACATAGTCAGTCTACCACCTGCTTTCGGCTTGACGTCGGCTTCTAGGACATCTGTATAAATGTGAAAATTTTTCAAAGTGTAAGAGTCAATTTTGCATAGCATTACCTTAAGAGTTGGAAACCGTTGCATATTATATAATACATAAAAGAATTTTAGATTACTAATGGTTTACAGCCAATTGATAAGGCATAATCAGTGATCACTGCAGTAAGGCATTATGATCATTATAACTAGGGCTGTAGGGCCAGTAGTTAATGAAAATTAGTAATGAATGGTCAGAGTCATGATCAGTTTCATAACTATGGCTATAGGGGCAATAGTCTCGATAGAAGTAAAAGATAGATAGGGTAGGACCACCCTACTAATATTATAAATGCGAAAGTTTGTGAGGACATCCTCACAAACTATAGCATTTAGTAACAAACCTCCATACATACATATGTATGGAGGTTTGTTACTCTTTCACTCAATAACTACTGAAAGGATTTGGATGAAATTTGGCACACAGATGGTTCATAACCAGGATAACACATAGGCTACTTTTTATCCTAACATTCCCACAGGATCGAAACTTGTTCGGGTGAAACCGCAGGGCGCAGCTAGTCATAAAATCATTTAGATATACCAAATAGTTGCAGTTGAGCTTAAGAGCATGAGTTACAAAAGTATATTGTTGTACTTAGTCACAGTCTATAATATCATTAAATTTGTATTACCAACCTTATATTCCGGAGATGAAGGTGAATCACTGTCAAACCCGTGTTGTGAACTGGACGGCGATGATATGTCGCTGTGTGGAGGTGTGTAGGTAACATCAAATTGTGGCTCTTTCACTCCAGACTTCTGGAACGCGAGCTTCAAAGCCATGTTCTCTTGTTTTAAACGAGCATTCTGATTTTGTATATACCTGATGTATTCTATTGTTTTCCTTAAAATAGCGGATTTGTTCAACTGAAACATTTGATACAAATAAAATAAATTTATTATTATTTTCAATTTTTACATTTTGCCCTTTATAAAGATTACCATTTTTATTGAGTATTCAGGTTTTTTATAAAAAACCTGAATACTCAATAAAACAATTCTTGTCTAATTTGTAACAAGACGAACAAGGCTGCTAGAAAAGGCTGTGACAGCTCCCACACTGAACAACTTAAAGAATATCTCTACGCTATTTCACACACAAACTTCAGCGAATTAACTGGTAGTGTCTAACCAAATAATAATAAACTGCCTTATTAACTCTTAACACAAATGAATAAATAATGGCAATGTTGATTCATTGCCATTACTTATCCATTTAGCTATTCGAAAATCAGATCTTAATGAAACAATACTTTCAGATATTTTGCAAAGATTAGAAATATGGAATAAACAATAACGCAAATAAAATTCTAGTATCAGAATGTAGTTAAATCTAACTGTTCCAAGTAATAATATAACAGACTTTGTTCACTTAGTAAAATTTAGTTAGTAATAATTTAATAGATTTGTTTAACTAGTCGTATCTAGCAAATAAACATGTTTATTAGATTATTATATTACTTACAATGGTTATATAGATTTAACTTCATTTTATAGTTAGATTTAATTTCATGGGATGTTGATGAAAAGAACTATAATATAAGCTTGCTTAAAGTTCAAAGTAGGTATCGTCATATCAAATCCCAACAAAATTAGTTGAACCATTTCTTTGGAGATCTACAGACAAAAACATTTAGTGTTTTATGTTATACAAAGCCGTTATCATGACAACAAAACAGATTGAACATGTCAGCTTTCTTTAAAAATATGTAATATTCGAATGGAAAAATCCTTTTATTTTTTTTTGAAGTTAGTAAAAAAGAAAGTATCAGTCAAGAATATCAAATCAACAACAGACGATGCAAGGATGATTATCCTTGCATCATGCCATGTAAAATGCTGTTGCAATATTATTACTATTAAAAAAAAATATTCATTAGGTAAAAAAAATACATACTTTTGCTTCTTCTCCAACCAACATATTCTTAAGTTCGATTATTCTATCATTAATACTAGTTCTGTACCGTCTTTCGATGGCATTGTGCGCACTACGTTTCACTTCCTTAACCTTTGGTACACCCATATTAGGAGCTTGACTTAAAGTTATCTTTTCTCCATCAAGGACTACAGGTATTCCTGTTAGGAGTGTAGGTCCATTGTTGCTTGTAAAAATTGTGTGTATGGGCCGGTTTTCTGCATTCCCTTTAGTATTTGTTATTATGCCCTGTGTTGTTCCTGGAAAATTGAGCATAAAAACATTCTTTGATGATTGACTAACTATTCTGTTGTGCTAAGGAATTATACTGTTCATCAAATTGACTTGAAGCATAATCAATATATTATTATGACTTTTGAATGTATAAAAATCCTATACAATGCAAGGTCAGTTAAAACTTGAAATGAGATGTGTAGTTGTGTGTACAAACTTATTATACATATAAAAACATTTATAGAAATCTTGTTAGAATTTACCTTGTATAGGAGCACTGGTATACATAAAGGTTTGAGTTTCAGGATTAATAATATTTGACTGTAACACAACTGGAGAAAAACTTGCATCAGAAGTTTTCAGAATAAGTGGAGTCATTCCTTTGGCATTGTTTTGTATTAGCAAAGGTTGACTTATCGGCTTTGCTTTTCCAGACTGGTTCATTTGTGTGGCTCCATCCATTTGCATCAAAGACGCCCTGGTATCAGGAAGCTGTTGCACATTTGGTGCCAAGTTCACATACAGGGGACTCTGTACTACCTGTTGCACAAGCATAGGGGCCGGAGCCTGTGCAGGCAATCTCTTGCGCCCATGTTGCGTAACGTCAGGCAAAGGCGCACCATCATTTAGTGGCAAATTATAACTTTCTTCTCTAGCATACACTCCTTGCACAGGACTACTCTTAGCTTGTGGAGTGGTTATTGCCTGTGTCTTTGCTCTGTGCGTGTATTGTGACACCATAGGGTTTCCGGTAGGGTTGTAGCACGGCGACACTTGGGGTTGTGGTGTAACTTCAGGCTTAACTTTCGTGTCAACACTGAGAAGTGGATGATCATCGACGCGACTAAGTTCATCTTCAAGTGTCTTCATAAAATCTCCATCACAACCACTAAGAAAGTCTGAAATTATCCAATCATTACATAAATTAATCATTGATTTAGGACGTAAGAACTGTATCCATAAAAACACCCTAAACAAGTCTTACCTTCTATTTCCGCAATGTCATGAATATTAAAAACGTCTGAATTTATGAATGGATCATCTTGCTCCATTTTGAGATCCATTTTTACTAAATATACCACTTACACGTCGTTTTACACATTATAAATACTCTTGTTTATGTTTTTTTGGCATTTGATAACTATTACTCATTTGACATTTATCTGATGATTTTTACTACAACCAATCAAAAGAAAGAAAATAGGTGGTGTGATAACATGACGTCATTGAATATCGTTCGTTCGGAAATTGACCTTTGCCATCTTATTCTATATAGTTTAACCGTGAGTTAATCAATGCATATCTTAGGCTCTAAGGACCGTATTCCAGAATCTTACTCAAGATTTAAACATTATACGTACTTAAAACTAGTTTTTACCAATCAAATAGGTTCAAATGAGATTTATGTCCAGTTTGTCTATAAAGTAGTGAAAATAAATGAGGGCGCTGCGGTCGTGCATATTTGCATATAGCAACCCTGTTAGGGTGACTGAATTCATTTTGATACTAGCACATTATTTTTAGTGTCCGACCGAAACTGGTTTTTCTGCCGAAACCGAAACTGAAACCGAATCTTCGGCCAGGGCTTCAGTTTCGGCCGAAACCGAAACCGAAACCGAAACTCACGTGTCTAACTATAAAATTTCTTAAAATACTGAAATTTGGAGCATTTTAGGTACCTATTATTTTGCATTAATTAGGGCATAGCAAAATTTTAATCATTTCACAATAATCAATTCAATAATTTGAAATTATGTTTCATTTACAATCTCTTTTTTACATGTGACTTGATTTGTTAATACAAAGTTACTGACTCAATATTTAATTAAGTTACTATATAAATCATTTAAGTATAGAAACAAAACAAAAACTTGTAATCAGTTCCATCAATGTTTACGTCGCCTCGGGCGCACACGCACTAAGTTTTATTGCTACAGAGAGCCATCCGAACGGCGCACGACAATTCCCGAACAGGGCCGACCGACAGCGTCCGTAAAGGCGTTGCTGCGGGAAACGAAGTTGGGCGAACGCGATCGTGCGGAAACTTTCGAAATAAGTTTCGGTTTCGGCAAAAGTTTCGGCCTATTTTCGCCGAAACCGAAACTGCCACCGAAACTTGATTTTTGGCCGAAACTCGGCCGAAACCGAAACCGAAACCGAAATTTCGGTCGGACACTAATTATTTTGTATTAGAAGCAAACCTGGTTTTAATGAAAACACAAATCGATAGTCTCTGGCGTTTAAATAAAATGCAAAACTGAAAAAAAATTACTCATATTTAATATTCTAGGTTTTAACGTTTTTTTTTTATAAATGAAAAGTATTCCAAAACATAATAATTGCTTTCATCATTTGATTCCAAATTTAATCTTCTTTAAAAAGTATTTTCATTGTCAGCTACGTCAGTAACAACGTCTCCGCTACTGCTGTCATCAGCCTGCTTCGCCTTAGGTGAATAACTGACTCTTCAATATCTTGATCTATCGTGAACCCTATGGTTCACTCTCACATTTTCCTGAAAGATTAAAAATAATAATATGTAATTTCTATCAGAAGATGGATAGCACTAATTTTAATTCCGAACATGATATAATTCAGTTTTAGAATCAGCGTTAAATTAAATCACCTAAAGTATCAAAACTGTGCTAGTCGCACTACAAAATGGTCTACTTATATTTGCAAAGGTTCTAACCTATAAATGCGCAACGTAAACATTCCTTATTTTAGTCTTAGAATAGTTTACTTACTAAAGAAATTTGTGTTACCCTACTTTGAAAATATTTAGTTCCAGAAACATTACTTTCACGACTTTATAAAAGTATAGTACGATTTTATGGTATCATTAGAACCTCACTCAAGCATTACTTAAAGCCAGTTTCTACCAATTAAAAGGATTTAAGTAAACTATGCACAATTCACAATAGTAGTAGACAGAATTTAAAAAAGGTAGTTTTTAGATTAGAATCTATACTAATATATAAAGCTGAAGAGTTAGTGTGTTTGTTTGTTTGAACGCGCTAATCTCAGGAACCACTGGTCCGATTTGAAAAATTATTTTTGCGTTTGATAGCCCGTTAACCCAGGAACGCTTTAGGCTCAATAAAACATACGCTGCAACCAATAGGAGCGGAGCATATACAAAAAATAAACATATCGACACCTACACGGTTGAAACCGCGGGGCGCAGCTAGTTTTTAATAAAAGTATAACGACAGCAGCGCCACGTCATGCTACCCCAAACTGTCAGATAATCCCAATCAACCTTGGGTCTTAGTGCTGTTGAAAATTTAATAAGGACACCTGACAGATTGTAGTAGCTTGATGTACTGGCCTTTGTACAATGTATAATGTATGAACAACACAAAGGTACTACGATACAACATAATGTTCTTTATTACAGTTAAGATTGACGCTCAATTTATTTATACATTTATACCAACTGTTATACTTAAATCAACTCATTTGAACTATCAATTTGAATTTATGATACTTTAATTACTTATGTCTAAAAGTGGCAATTTCAAAAATCTAAACAGTACCTGGAACTCTTTACATTTTACTATAAGTATCCGTCTCTGTATGAGACCTTCCCTGTGCCCAGCACCGGGACGATAAAAAGGTTGACGATGATGATAAGTATACCCACATGGGCGTACCACGTAGTGATTAGGTACTTGCTCTGTGGGCGCACCCAGGTGGGCCCAGAGTGGGGGGCTGCCCCCTCCTCCCCCTCCCCCTGGAAATGTCGCAGAACATGTATTAGGGGAGTTCATCTCCCCTAATTACTAAACAAAGTATAAATGAGGACTTACCTCTAACTTTCAAATAAATCACGTAGCACACATTGACAAAATATACTGTGTAATTGCCAAAACACCTCGTACGACTATAGTGCCCAAAGATGAGAAGAGAGAAGAAAATTAGTAAATTTTTGCTTTTATGAATGCAAGAATTTTTTTTTCGGTTTTGTGCCACTGAGCCTGTTTTGAAAATCCAGCAATCCTGCTGGATTTTCAAAACCTCAGATTTTGGGCTCTGATTTTGACAGTCAATTTGTCACACCAGACATCATTTAAATACCCACTGACAGATGGCGCTGTTTAATATGTTATTAAATGTTTGTTGTAATATATAGCTAAAACGTAAATTAAAACGTTCTATTTTTCTACTAGCCGTGGAATATTGTTGAATTATTAATTCATTTTCGTAATATCTAATATTGTATACAAGTGCCCAAAAGCAGGTTGTATTCATGAAAAAACAATTTCTTAAGCTTTACACGCCATCTGCTGTTATATTTCAGAACTCTTGAGATGCATAGCCGTAGCTCGCCCGTTCGTAGCCGGCCGGTGGTGTCGTAAGTAGCAATAGTTTACTGTGTAAACCGCAGGATGGCAGTAATTTCAATATTATTTTTTTTACAATATCCTTTACAATGTACGGACGACAGCAGGTCAAGCTACCCGAAACTGCCAAATATTTCCAATCAACCTTTAGCCTTAATGCTTTAGTGATAAAGTCGAAAATCTAATAAAGAAATCTGACAGAATATAGTAGCTTGATGTACTGTCATTTACATTTTTTGATACGATAGATGTACATTTTTTTTCTTTGACTTTGTAAATAATAAGTATAATTTTATTTTAAATTATTTTTATTAATTGATGTTTTGAAATATAGTAGTAGAGAACTAGCTAAATCGATTTTAATGAAATTTGCTATATACTTTCGTTATACCTGATAATAGTTTTTTAATTTTATTATTTTTTATATTCATAAATGCAATTTTTCACTCACGCGGGTGACACCGCGGGGTGCACCTAGTAAGGATATATATATATACATACATATATATATATATATCTAGTAAGTAAGTATATATATACAGTATGTTAAGAAAACCCTGTCCGACCCGTGAAGGTGTTGTTAGGTATCGATAACTAATTCTACTGATGCATACAATACCGGGCTAAACTTAAAAAAAAAAACCCCTAAAAAAATAAATATTATTTCGCAAAAAGAGGAAACTTAATAAATGTGCGATAACCACCCTCCCGCGGCACGCGGCGGGGCGGCTGGCGGCAGGGCACGCGGCACGTGGTCGCATCGCTATTCGCTCATAATAATACCGGTGTTGTCACTTTTTTAAAAATTACCAAATTTCTGGGAAGTTGGAATTAATTCGCGGGAAAAAAAGATTATTTCAAAATTCATTTGTATTGGTACTATGATGATTATGTAAAATTTTATATTATATTTGGTCATGTGTTTACCTAACCTTTATTATCCTTATGGGTCGGACAGGGATTTCTTAACATACTGTATATATATATATATATATCTTTTGAAACCCTTAGCCCCGCCTCGTGGTTCGATTACAAAACGCCACCTGTTACGATCCTTACATATTACTTTGCTTTGTTTATATTCATACAAACCTGACCTTTCTAAATTTTTATCTACCTTATATTTATCTGAAACTGTTAGATGCATACTACGCCTTTTAGAAAAGTTAGGTAAGCACTTTCAACGAAGTTCAAGGATTTATCGTTCGATATATCGTGAATAATTAACTCACAGAGAAGCGTACCTATAGGTGCCTACTTCTCGTCTATAAATGTAAATTTCCGGAAATAAAAATATGGTTTGTAGGATGTGCCAGCCTGGAGATCTGCTATACAGGTCCGTTAGGGGAACCTGTTGTACCTTGGTCACTTTTTCATTGAACAATTTTTTGAAAATAATCGGTTATGACTATTGCGATCAAACTAATTTACGCTATTAGACGAACTAATGTGGTTCATAATATAAATTACACAAAAACATAGATCATCATTTTTACAGGTTTTATATAAATAAAAAAAAGTTTGGCATATTGATCAAAGTACAACAGCGTTGATGTACCTAGATCCGCCTATGTTGTACCTTGGTCATAGTTAGAACTCTTATAATAAAATCCATATTTCTCGACAAATACCAGATATTTTTATTATTTCCACGTCTATAAATATTTTTATAAGCTTTTCTAATATCTATGATATTTATATCAATGAAAAAAATGTAAGTACATGAATAAAATCAGTAAGTATTTTATCAGGAGCTCCAACAATCATAAAATCCTTGAAATTTACACGCGGACATAAGAGCATTGGATTGACCACCTCCTGCATTTATTGCAGCTATTATTGTGACTTATTTCCTTTTTCTCCGCTCGTCATTGCACCAACTTGTTTGACGACACCTTTGGATGCTAATATTTTTGGTGGAACATGGACTGTTGAAATACCACTTTCATCCACATTCCAAATATCAATCGCTCGTAATTGTGGGCATTTGGACATAGCTTTTTTGTAATTTTCAATAGTCAATTGCACATGTTGTTTATTAAATGCTGTAGAACGGGCAAGGCTAGTGGCTTCAGGCTTGCGTAAAGGTAAAAAGGTAAATATTATAAAACAAAAAAAAACGAAAGAAGAAAGTAAACAAAAATAAAATCACAATAAGGCGTCGCCCAGCATCAAACGGAAATTTTATTTCGTTTTTAAGCTTCGACGACACTTTGAAATAAATAGAGATGAACACATGAAAAGTGGCCGCGGGGCCCATTGCAATCGCCCGGCCGGAGCGCCCGGTCATCGGCGGCGTGCAGACGCGGCACGGCCTACCAGTTAGCCTACCAATAAGTGCCTTACTCCTAACTTTGTACGCCTAAGTCAGTCTTTTCGAATGTACATTCCACGGTATCTTATCGTTCAATCTCTTTCACTACCACAATCTAACGCAAAATTACGCGGTGGAACAATAACGCCAGGCGGCTGGTCTATGTCACGTCGACGAGGTACTGACAAGTCTTCGACGTGATCGTCGTCGTGCATGGGTGATCGCGGTGACTGTCAGTGCGGCGTGGGCGGCAGCGGCCAGCGCCATCGCGTGTAGGGCCTCTCGGCCACAGTCTCTTGTCGCTCCTTCTAACGCTTGCTGTAGGAATGATGGGTCGATAAGCGGCGTTGATGGATTCCCATCTTCACCTACACCTCCTGTTCCACTTAAACCGTATGGGAATGCTGCTCCATTCGACTCTCTTTTAACCCCTCGACTCATTGGTCGGCTGGTCGTTATTCCAAGTTTCTTGACTTTATCGTACAATGTACGTGTAGGCACGCCGTATTTGCGCGATGCTTGTAGTGCACTCATTCCATTACGCACACATTCGATAGCTGATAAAATATCGGATCTAGTGTATTGTTTATATCGCTTCCATTCGGGTTTCTGTTGTGGTGGGACGTATGGTGCTAATCCGGCTCTCACATCTTGTTGAAAATTATTTGGTGGAGGTGATGGATGGAACGTGCGTTGGCTTTCATCGTCGAAGGATATTTCCGTGTACGGAGAGTGAGCATCTTCTGATCTGTCTGATCTATTGTAGTGGGGTGAAGATGCTCTTGAAGAAAGTCTACGAGGGCGGTAGTCGAAAGGACGATGTGGGCTCGCAGCGCGTTCGGATTCATGCGCTGATCCGTTGGAGTGAAGACGAGGTGGTGCATGCTGGCTAACTGGGTGGCACACGAGAGACATAGGCTGCGAAGAGTCCACAGGAGAGGTTTGTGCTAAAACGTTTCTTGAAATGGGAGTGTCACGAGTGGCTAACATGCTAGACAATTTCTTACGTTTGAGAGGATTCATATCAGCGGAGTCGTAGGCGGCGGAGAGGACGGGCGTGACGGGTGGTGGTGGCCAGCGCGAGGGGGGCGCGGGCGCAGGTGGGGATACGCTGGAGGGCGCGGCGGGAACAACGCGCGGGGGAGAAGCGGCTGGCGCGCGTTCTGTGTCGCCCGGCCGCCGCCGTATCTCCGTCATGTCGAACAGGCCCTTCACCTCCAGCTGTTCAGCCACCTTCATGATGTGTAGGATGTGAGAATGCGTCACGTTCACCTCCCCCGTGTACATGTATTCGAGAAGAGCACGCATCTCGAAATCCTTAACACCTGGGAAAAGGATGCTGCAGTGGTCCATTGCAACGTCTGCTAATATTGACTGAAAGTATGGAGAGTTAGCAGCTAGGACGACTCGGTGCGCCTTGAAGGTGACCTGGTCGTCGACCACTAGTGTGCAGTCGACATAGGTCTCTCCCTTGATTAAGGCTTCTAAGATCTCTACTAAGTTTGTTTTGTGGTGATTCCATTTCAAACAAAAAGTTTGCGGTCCTTCGACGCTCCCCATTTTTCTAAGTTGTGATTCTGTAAAAGAAAAAAAAAAACTATACAGTTCCTGTAATATGAAACATTTATAAAACGCATGGTCAACCGCACGTAGGTAGTAACAACTGAACGACAAAAACCGCTCTAAAGGCTACGATATAAAGCCGTTGTTGGGACGAAATTGTTTTACAGACATGCGGTTCATTGTAATTGCTCTTATCTAATAGCAAACCCTTAATAAATTATACCAATGCCCAAAATCAAAACTATTGCGTTTCGTTAACGTTAATAAACATTGTTATATGTAAGTAAAACTTCTAGTCATACTTATTTATAAACAAAAACACTAATCGCAGAGCTGGGATGCACATTTTATATATTTACTAGCTGACCCGGCAAACGTTGTTTTGCCATATAAATAATAAAAAAAATTTAGGGGTGGACTACCCCTAACATTTAGGGGGATGAAAAATAGATGTTGGCCGATTCTCATAGATACCGGATAAGCACAAAAAATTTCATCAAAATCGGTCGAGCCGTTTCGGAGGAGTTTAAGTTCGAACACCGTGACACGAGAATTTTATATATTAGATGTATACTCGTATCAATTCCTTTTGTTGTACAAATATTCAAGTTTGATTTACCTATATAGTTATTTAAACCGCAATCAAATTATCATAAAACAACAAATAATTTAAATTTTACCTTTGCATAAATTTTAACTTGACTACTTATGAATAATAATTATATTACACATTTACCTGGCAAAATATCGTAGTTGGTAGAAGCCGGATACATCGTAGAGAAATTTTCCTAGTCAGGCACTAGTCTGTCAAAAGTGATAATCCTTGCGTACACAAAATTCGTGCAACCTGTTCGCGATGCGCATCGCTCTGCGACCAACACTGACTGACGACGTATGCCGCGACTCAGCGCGATTACCCGACTGCACCGCCCAACTATGGAAAATCGTAGAACAACTGCTGATTAAAAATAGGTTTTGTCAATGTCGCTACTGGCATACTTTATTTATTTTACTCAATAGTTTAAGGACCAAACTAGAATATAATATCAAAAAAATATACATATTATTTGAAATGTTTTTTTTAGAACTCTACAAACTTTATAGTTTTGACGGACGTCCATGTTAAGCCCGTTCACTTCATCACTTTCAAATTGATTTTATCGTTATACATTACAGGAAAAGGTATAATGTATTATATATTTCTGGAAACCTCGTCTTTTGAAGAATATGAAACACCTATTATGTATTTAATATTATATTAACGTTTACCTTAAAATAATTGCAAAATAAATAATGGTAAAAAAAAAGTTTATTTAAAGTTCATCGAGACGTTTGACAGTTACCCACGTTTACCCATGCTTTACATTTAATGTTGATTTGTAGCCTAGCTATCCATAAACATGATCAAATAAAAAAAGTTGCGAATATTTGCGATTTTCGGAGTAATTTGTAAAAATGTGATAAAAGTCAGGAAACAGAAAACCGCTCGCTATCTATTGCGGTTTGAAATATTCCTGTTTACATCAATAGTTTGCGGTAAGTTTTGTAATTTATCGTTGATATCAGGATGTCTTATCTATTTTGCACTCATATTGCGTGTGAAAATATTAATCAACAAGATGCACAGTGTTCTAAACGTGAAATAATACTTTCGTATATCGAAGGAGGAAAATCGTTGGAGGCATTATCAACCGTTTTAAAAGAAAATTATCATGTATATGAAGACAACTTATGTTTTATCCTCAGTGATTTTCAAAGACATATTATTCCCACTTTTAATAAAAGATGGACAGAAGCTTCACGGAAAAAGGATTTATTTTTAACGAAAAACAGTAACTGGTTGGAATCAAAATATTCAGTAAATTTACCGAACTCTGAAGACGTTACAACCGTCTCCACACCATCTACTTCTTTTGGAAAACGTGGGAGACCGTGCGCATCTTATCCAGACTTGTCAGAATCCAGTAAGAGAAGAAAAAATCTAATGTTACTTAATGAATATGGATTTAAACACGTCTATAATGCATATCTTCAAGGGTTACGTTCAATAGGAGAAAGAACAGAAGCTAATCTTGTGGAAACATTGAGGTTTGCTGACAGTGAAAATAAGACCTTATTCTCGAGTCTCATCGAAGATGCAAGGCAGACAAAAAATTTAACGGATGAAGAAGCATTGAGCGTGTTTATTGACTTGGATTTAACAAAAGCACAATATTTGTACTTGAGAAATGTAACGAATGAACGAAAATGTTTTGTGTTTCCACCATTTCAAAGTGCAAGAGGCTAAAATTACTTGGTATCCACAATCTTCAGCTATAGAAATTACAGATACAAATGCAAAAATAGTAAGACTTCAAGATTTATTAGATCACACTGGAGCTAGGATATTGAAAATAGATTCAGTGTATAAAAATGGATTGAATAACTTACTTCTATACAGCAAATGGGGCTGTGATGGCTCATCTGGTCAAAGTCAGTACAAACAGAAACTGCCAGAAGAGTCTGAACTAATTTCTGATGCAAATTTATTTATCACTTCTTTGGTGCCTATTAAGTTAATTAACGAGCTTACAGGTGATGTTGTTTGGCAAAATCCGGTACCTTCATCTGTTCGTTTTCGCCGGCCTATAATAGTAATAGAATTTTGCAAAAAAACTTCCGAGAAAACTAAAGCTGTTGTGGACGAAATAAAAGGTCAAATAAATTCTTTGCATCCATCGTTAATTAACAAAGAAGGTGAAGGAGTGCAAGTGAAGCATGATCTATTTCTTACAATGATAGAAGTGGCTCAGGTATTAACAGATACGTCTTCGGGTTCCACATGTACAATATGTGGAGCTACTCCACGCCAAATGAACGATTTGACTAAAGTTACTGCTAGGCCTGAAAATGAAGATTCTTATCAATACGGACTGTCTACTTTGCACGTCTGGATTCGTTGTATGGAAATGATTTTACACATTTCCTATAAGCTGTCTTTCCAAACTTGGTCAGCCACAAGTGCAGAAAAGAAACGACTAAAGCAAGAGAAGAAAACCCTGGTACAAAGGCGTTTCCGTGAAGAGCTAGGATTGATCATCGATAAACCAAGACAAGTAAGTGGTAATTCTAATGACGGTAATACTGCCAGAAGATTTTTAGATATAAACTTAATTAAACGACTTTACATAATTCCACAAGTTCTTTCATCGGGTATAATGATAAATGCTGAAAAATTTGGCAGTTATGCTATGGAGACTGCAAGAATCTATGTGAGCAATTATGAATGGTACTACAGGCCATCTTCCGTTCACAAAATTTTGATTCATGGAGAAAGTGTCATAAAGCATTTTGCAGTACTTCCTATTGGTCAACTTTCAGAAGATGCACAAGAATCTCGTAATAAGGATTATAAAAAATTTCGTCTACATCATGCTAGAAAATGCTCAAGATCCGCTACAAACGAGGATGTATTTCATACTCTTCTTTATACTTCAGATCCATACATAACCAGCATTAGAAAACCGTATACTAAAAACGTGAAGGAGCTTGACGAAGACTCCTTAGATCTTTTGAAAGTAAACGAATTAATTTCAGATCCCGAAGTTTATCAAGTATAATTAACATACCTAATATTTAGTAAAGATTACAATTAATTAACTAATCATAAAAAACATTTTTATGAAATATTACGATTAAAACCGATTTTAATCATAAATATTTAAAAAAATATATTATTATTATTTAAATTGATATGTATTTTGATGTACTATATGATATTAGGTTTTCGTAAACATTAAAATAATAGTATACATTGTTAAAAAATAAATATTGGACATTTTTTATAATTTTGAATTTGTATAATTTTTTAATATAAGGTTTTACATTCAATCATAATAAATTATATTAGATTTGAAGCCATATACACTATTTTATATCTGTGCAAAATTTTAGAACATAATATTCAGAAATAAAAAAGTTATTGATTTTTAATCAGAAACAGACCTTTATTTTCCATAGTGCGCTGTGACTTGACAAGACCTCAAGTTGCGAAAGTCGATGGGATACCGCTGATACTTCCGCAGCCCAGTGTTGGGTGGCTATTCTTGAAGGACTGTAGAAATAAAATGTTTTTGATCTATGAAGTTAGAATGCTAGTAACGGACGAGGTTTCTTCTAAAATCTATAAATCGGGATCTAACGGGACTAAGCCAGCCAGTTGAACATAAAAACCGAAATTGAATATATTTTGACATAATCGTTGTTGGATACGCAATCATAAAAGCATCCTCATTTTAGTATCTAGTATTTACTTACAGAACAATATTAACTAATTATAATAGTACCACAGAGATTCTGTAAAGGTTCTCTGCAAAAGTCTACCTTATGTAGACTAGGGCAAAATTCAGTAAGAGGGTTAAAATTTTTATATTAGATTTACTGTGGACAAACCAGTAAGAGAATAGACGCGTTGATATAAACATATTTACTTGGAGTATACAATATATTGAATATGACGTATTATTTAACCCACACGACACGCACATCAGGGTACTAAAGGAATAGTATCCATTTTAAAGAACTTAAGAATACAACCATATTATGTTCCATCACAAAGATAACAGATAGCACTCGGAAAGCTGCAGCGCTAAAATGGAACGCATCTGCGGCATTTTAGACGACCAATGGGCCAAATTATGACCCAATGGGTCTATCTTAATGGCAAGCAACATAGCAGGCCCAGACGGAGATGGCGCGATGAGCTGGACTCTCTCAACAAGAGGTGGTGTTCAGAAGCTTTAAATAGAGAGAAGTAGAAGAATAGTAGAGAGGCCTTTGCCCTCCAGTTATCATGGCCTTTTAATAATAAAAACATAGATGACCAATGGGCCAAATTACGACCCAATGGGTCCGTCTTAATGGCAAGCGACATGGCAGGCCAAGACGGAGATGGTGCGATGAGCTGGACTCCCTCAACAAAAGCTGGTGCTCAGAAGCTTTAAACAGGAATAAGTGAAAGGATAGTAGAGAGGCCTTTGCTCTGGAGTTATCATGGGCTTCACTACATATTATAAAACAGATTCACTTTCGCTTTTCCTATGTCCCTTTGTATGATTAAATCATTAAAATTATGCAACGGATTTAGATGCGTTTTTTTTTAGTAGATAGAGTGATTAAAAAGCCTCCGTGGCGTAGCGGTAGCGAACACGGCCGCTGCGCAGACCAATGCAAATATTTGCATTGGCGGGAACAGAAAGTATGAATGAAACTATTTAACCAGTTAACTAGTGAATGTGTGCAATTTTTGACGAAAAATGACAGATATTTTTTGTTTAAATGAGTTCTGCCACATGCCAGTCTTTTTTTTCTTTTATGGCTTCGCACGGTTTGTGCATTTAGCCAATGTCAAGTAATGAATTATTCATGTCGAAAAAGACGGCCGCGTGAACCGTCTTACAAGGGAGGTTTGATACAAAGTCATGATGTGGCCACTATGCTGCGAAATTTCACTGTTCTTTATCAATTATTTACTGAATGCTCTTTTTACTACATAAATCACGCACTTTTATTTAGTAAACAACACTATAAATAATTTTAAAAGTCCAATGAAACATGAGCGTGACACTCAGCTTGACTTTCCCGCCAAAACTCCCATGCCAGTCGTTATCCAATGATCAATCGTGATGTGAAATTTATTTGTCAGTTTCGTTCGGAAATGTAGTTTGTGTACGGACGGTTGTATACTTTATAAGCAGATTTTGGCCCTTGTTACCAGCGAACATAAAACAGTATTTTGCATACTTTTTTTTTATTCAGCAGTTAAAAGTATAATATAGTAAAAACAGTATAATACAGTGAAAACCAGTATAGTTGGGGGCAACCTGTAACCATGTATCGCTTCCATGGTTACAGTTTGCTCATCATGTCTTTCCCATCGTGTATAGTAACTAGAAGCATTAAAGGCTTATCCGTAATAACTTTGTACGCACGACGACTCATCAAGCTACCTATACATTTCCAGCCTAGGCTGACCTCGTGTCCTATAAGTTTTCGGTACAATGATAAGTCAATTTATAGTGGAAATGATATTTAAAAAATAAATAAAAATGTTACCTACCTTTTTTAAAAAGTTGTCAGCTTGTCGTTTATGTTTGTAAAAAAGTCCAGCTTCTTTAGATTGTGATTTCGGTACAGAGTCTCCATACACAAGTAACTTGATCAGACAACCTCCCAGTATCAAAAAGTTTATCATATATATAAAGAAAGTGCTAAAAAGCCACATTCCCCATGAGACTCCCGTAGAACCTAGAATATTGTAATTTGTAATCAGTCAAATCATATAACACTTAGAAAACATGGCATTTAGAAGAAAAAAGGTTGAAAGTGGAATGAACAAGCCCAACAATCATTTATTAATAATTAGAAAACAAGTCTCAGTACATACTGTTGGTAGCATTAGTTTCCATTTTCAAAAACATGATTTTTTTTAACTGGTACATAAGTTATTTAAGTAAGCACATTAGACCACTTACTAATTATTTTCTATACATCAGTTGTGGATGAAACTGTTAACTAATTTTATAAAGAGTTAAAATTGTTTGTTGGTATGCTCTGGATGTTTTTTTAACTGATCTCATTCAAAAAATCATTTCACTGATGGAAAGCTATACTATTGCCAATAATGATAAGAATGAGTTAATTCTGATCATTTCTATTCCTTAATACCCGGGGCTATTCCGATTGATAAAAAATTGAATGATATTGAATGATAAAAATACTTACTAAAGTCATCATCTGCTAATATTTTTCTTTGATCTTTTCTGAAATCTGTGACGGATGACTCTAACATGAAGTTGCCAAATAAAGTACTGAACGGGTTAAAAGCAATTAAGCCAACCATGAAGGCACATAACGCTAATCGGGAGTGATCGCCCATACCCATTACGATCTTGTTCGAATATTTATTTTCAACCTGGAATTAGAAACAGTTTCTATATACATTTTGCACTTTTCTTATGTCTACTAAATAATGGTGCCTAATAAAAAAATATGTCATCTAATTCGTTTGCCTATTGTTAAATGATAGCACTATCAGATTTGACTCTACTGTCAAAAGATGTAATTGTATATTTTTTGACATTATATTAAATCTAAAGGGCAATATTTATAAATTTAAGAACTTTCAGTCTGATTTCTGTCCCAATCTGTAAGTTAAAAATACGTGTAAGTTTTTTGCGGCAATGACATGTCCTTAAAATTGATAGCTATTAAGATGATATTCTGACAGAGTTTGAGAGATTTTTAAGTATGAGTGTTGGCATTAAGGTGATCAGAATTTAAAAGTAAGCTCTTCCAGACCCACCCAGTTCTAAAGTGGTCTTTATCTCTTAGTATTTAAATATCCAACCCATATTATTTACCAACCCACATTGTTTACCAACCCCCATTGGGCCAGCATGGTAGATTACGGCCCATTCCCTCTCATCGTAAGGAGGCCTGTGTCCCAACAGTGGGACTGATTATGTATGTTTATGTATCTACCCTACTTTTCTATTAATAAATGCATAGAATTCTGCAATTGAGTACAACAAATTGGGAACCCTAAGATTTCTTCTAGACCTATTCAAACCATATTCTAATGGGTCCACTTCCTTGTTTCTATTGAGGAAAGTAGTAATAGATAGATACATTTAAAAAGTCAACGGCGGCTTCTGCATAGAATAGAATAACTTTATTATGTACAGCATTTAGGCCACGTAATACAGGATGTCCCAGAAGCCGACGTCAACCCGAAAGCAGGTGGTAGACTGACTCATATATGTTATCAGAATCATATAAAAAAAAAAAAAACTAGCATTAAAAAAAAAAATTTTAAATAATTAATTTGGATAAAAATGGCATTTTCTTCTAATCTGGACCAGCTGGCTTTAAACTTTAGATTAGAGCATACAGAAACATTATTCAGGATGACAAAACAAAATAAAATGTTTAGTAAAGTCAAGATTTGAAGCAACAAGAGGGAAAAAACCGTCACAGGGTGTAAATTTTTTAGTTTTTTTTTTTTTAATGCTAGATTTTTTTTAAATAGGTAACCTAGATTTTTTTTATATTTTTCTAATAACATAGTCAGTCTACCACCTGCTTTCGGCTTGACGTCGGCTTCTAGGACACTTGTATAAATGTGAAAATTTTTCAAAGTGAAAGAGTCAATTTTGCATAGCATTACCTTAAGAGTTGGAAACCATTGCATATTATATAATACATAAAAGAATTTTAGATTAGATTACTAATGGTTTACAGCCAATTGATAAAGCATAATCAGTGATCACTGCAGTAAGGCATTATGATCATTATAACTAGGGCTGTAGGGCCAGTAGTTAATGAAAATTAGTAATGAATGGTTAAAGCCACCATCAGTTTCATAACTATGGCTATAGGGACAATAGTCTCGATAGAAGTAAAAGATAAATAGGGTAGGACCACCCTACTAATATTATAAATGCGAAAGTTTGTGAGGACATCCTCACAAACTACCGCATTTAGTAACAAACCTCGAAATGAATATGTATGGAGGTTTGTTACTCTTTCACTCAATAACTACTGAAGGGATTTGGATGAAATTTGGCACACAGATGGTTCATAACCAGGGATAACACATAGGCTACTTTTTATCCTGACATTCCCACAGGATCGAAACTTGTTCGGGTGAAACCGCAGGACGCAGCTAGTCATAAAATCATTTAGATATACCAAATAGTTGTACTTAATCACAGTTTATAATATCATTTAATTTGTATTACCAACCTTATATTCCGGAGATGAAGGTGAATCACTGTCAAACCCGTGTTGTGAACTGGACGGCGATGATATGTCGCTGTGTGGAGGTGTGTAGGTAACATCAAACTGTGGCTCTTTCACTCCAGACTTCTGGAACGCGAGCTTCAAAGCCATGTTCTCTTGTTTTAAACGAGCATTCTCATTTTGTATATACCTGATGTATTCTATTGTTTTCCTTAAAATAGCGGATTTGTTCAACTGAAACATTTGATACAAATAAAATAAATTTATTTTTTATTTTCAATGTTTACATTTTTGCCCTTTATAAATATTACCATTTTTATTGAGTATTCAGGTTTTTTATGAAAAACCTGCAAACAATTCTTGTATAATTTGTAACAAGATGAACAAGGCTGCTAGAAAAGGCTGTGACAGCTCCCACACTGAACAACTTAAAGAATATCTCTATGCTATTTCACACACAAACTTCAGCGAATTAACTGGTAGTGTCTAACCAAATAATAATAAACTGCCTTATTAACTCTTAACACAAATGAATAAATAATGGCAATGTTGATTCATTGCCATTACTTATCCATTTAGCTATTCGAAAATCAGATCTTAATGAAACAATACTTTCAGATATTTTGCAAAGATTTGAAATATGGAATAAACAATAACGCAAATAAAATTCTAGTATCAGAATGCAGTTAAATCTAACTGTTCTAAGTAATAATATAACAGACTTTGTTCATTTAGTAAAATTTAGTTAGTAATAATTTAATAGACTTTGTTTAACTACTCGTATCTAGCAAGTAAACATGTTTATTAGATTATTATATTACTTACAATGGTTATATAGATTTAACTTCATTTTATAGTTAGATTTAATTTCATGGGATGTTGATGAAAAGAACTATAATATAAGCTTGCTTAAAGTTCAAAGTAGGTATCGTCATATCAAATCCCAACAAAATTAGTTGAACCATTTCTTTGGAGATCTACAGACAAAAACATTTAGTGTTTTTTGTTATACAAAGCCGTTATCATGACAACAAAACAGATTGAACATGCCAGCTTTCTTAAAAAATATTTACATTTGAATTGAAAAATCCTTTTAATTTTTTTGAAGTTAGTAAAAAAGAAAGTATCAGTCAAGAATATCAAATCAACTACAGACGATGCAAGGTATGTTGTGCTAAGGAATTCCTTAGCACAACAGAATAGTCAGTGAACAATTTGATGAACAGTATAATTATACTGTTCATCAAATTGATTGAGCTTTTTAAGTTCCATTAAAGTGTTCGCTGCACTTGAAGCATAATCAATATATTATTCTGACTTTTGAATGTATAAAAAAACTATACAATGCAAGGTCAGTTAAAACTTGAAATGAGATGTGTAGTTGTGTGTACAAACTTATTATACATATAAAAACATTTATAGAAATCTTGTTAGAATTTACCTTGTATAGGAGCACTGGTATACATAAAGGTTTGAGTTTCAGGATTAATAATATTTGATTGTAACACAACTGGAGAAAAACTTGCATCAGAAGTTTTCAGAATAAGTGGAGTCATTCCTTTGGCATTGTTTTGTATTAGCAAAGGTTGACTTATCGGCTTTGCTTTTGCAGACTGGTTCATTTGTGTGGTTCCATCCATTTGCATCAAAGACACCCTGGTATCAGGAAGCTGTTGCACATTTGGTGCCAAGTTCACATACAGGGGACTCTGTACCACAATCTTATCTGTTGCACAAGCATAGGGGCCGGAGCCTGTGCAGGCATTCTCTTGCGCCCATGTTGCGTAACGTCAGGCAAAGGCGCACCATCATTTAGTGGCAAATTATAACTTTCTTCTCTAGCATACACTCCTTGCACAGGACTACTCTTAGCTTGTGGAGTGGTTATTGCCTGTGTCTTTGCTCTGTGCGTGTATTGTGACACCATAGGGTTTCCGGTAGGCTTGTAGCACGGCGACACTTGGGGTTGTGGTGTAACTTCGGACTTAACTTTCGTGTCAACACTGAGAAGTGGATGATCATCGACGCGACTAAGTTCATCTTCAAGTGTCTTCATAAAATCTCCATCACAACCACTAAGAAAGTCTGAAATTATCCAATCATTACATAAATTAATCATTGATTTACGACGTAAGAACTGTAACCATAAAAACACCCTAAACAAGTCTTACCTTCTATTTCCGCAATGTCATGAATATTAAAAACGTCAGAATTTATGAATGGATCTTCTTGCTCCATTTTGAGATCCATTTTTACTAAATATACCACTTACACGTCGTTTTACACATTATAAATACTCTTGTTTATGTTTTTTTGGCATTTGATAACTGTTCTTTCTTTCTTTTTTTCTTTATCTTTCTTTCTTTATTTTTTGGCTTCGCACGGTCTGTGCATTTAGCCAATGTCAAGTAATTATGAATTATTCATGTAGAAAAAGACTGCAGCGTGCCCAGTCTTACGTGTGAGGTTTGGGACTAAGTCATGATGTGGCCACTATGCTGCGATATTTCACTGTTCTTTATAAACTATTTACTAAATGCACTTTTTACTACATAAATCACGCACTTTTATTTAGTAAACAACACTATAAATAATTTTAAAAGTCCAATGAAAAACGAGCGTGACACTCAGCTTGACTTTCCCGCCAAAACTCAATTGATAACTGTTACTCATTTGACATTTATCTGACGATTTCTACTACAAATAATAATCAAAAGAAAGAAAATAGGTGGTGTGATAATTTTTTGGTGATAACATGCATGACGTCATAGAATATCGTTCGTTCGGAAATTGACCTTTGCCATCTTATTCTATATAGTTTAACCGTGAGTTAATCAATGCATATCTTTGGCTCTAAGGACCGTATTCCAGAATCTTACTCAAGATTTAAGCATTATAATGGGTGATTTTTTTGAGGTTAGGATTTTCATGCATTAGTATTTGCTCAGATTTTTTGAGGTTATGATTTTCATGCATTATTATTTGCTCAGTATGCTTTGACATTTCATCACGAATAGACTTACTAACGAGCAACGCTTGCAAATCATTGAATTTTATTACCAAAATCAGTGTTCGGTTCGAAATGTGTTTCGCGCTTTACGCCCGATTTATGGTCTACATAATCGACCAAGTGAGCAAACAATTAATGCGATTGTGACCAAGTTTCGCACTCAGTTTACTTTATTGGACATTAAACCAACCACACGAATGCGTACAGTGCGTACAGAAGAGAATATTGCGTCTGTTTCTGAGAGTGTTGCTGAAGACCGTGAAATGTCTATTCGTCGCCGTTCGCAGCAATTGGGTTTGTGTTATTCGACCACATGGAAGATTTTACGCAAAGATCTTGGTGTAAAACCGTATAAAATACAGCTCCTGCAAGAACTGAAGCCGAACGATCTGCCACAACGTCGAAATTTCAGTGAATGGGCCCTAGAAAAGTTGGCAGAAAATCCGCTTTTTTATCGACAAATTTTGTTCAGCGATGAGGCTCATTTCTGGTTGAATGGCTACGTAAATAAGCAAACTTGCCGCATTTGGAGTGAAGAGCAACCAGAAGCCGTTCAAGAACTGCCCATGCATCCCGAAAAATGCACTGTTTGGTGTGGTTTGTACGCTGGTGGAATCATTGGACCGTATTTTTTCAAAGATGCTGTTGGACGCAACGTTACAGTGAATGGCGATCGCTATCGTTCGATGCTAACAAACTTTTTGTTGCCAAAAATGGAAGAACTGAACTTGGTTGACATGTGGTTTCAACAAGATGGCGCTACATGCCACACAGCTCGCGATTCTATGGCCATTTTGAGGGAAAACTTCGGAGAACAATTCATCTCAAGAAATGGACCGGTAAGTTGGCCACCAAGATCATGCGATTTGACGCCTTTAGACTATTTTTTGTGGGGCTACGTCAAGTCTAAAGTCTACATAAATAAGCCAGTAACTATTCCAGCTTTGGAAGACAACATTTCCGAAGAAATTCGGGCTATTCCGGCCGAAATGCTCGAAAAAGTTGCCCAAAATTGGACTTTCCGAATGGACCACCTAAGACGCAGCCGCGGTCAACATTTAAATGAAATTATCTTCAAAAAGTAAATGTCATGTACCAATCTAACGTTTAAAATAAAGAACCGATGAGATTTTGCAAATTTTATGCGTTTTATTGTTTAAAAAAGTTCTCAAGCTCTTAAAAAATCACCCGTTACGTACTTAAAACTAGTTTTTACCAATCAAATAGGTTCAAATGAGATTTATGTCCAGTTTGTCTATAAAGTAGTGAAAATAAATGAGGGCGCTGCGGTCGTGCATATTTGCATATAGCAACCCTGTTAGGGTGAGTGAATTCATTTTGATACTAGCACATTATTTTGTATTAGAAGCAAACCTGGTTTTAATGAAAACACAAATCGATGATCTCTGGCGTTTAAATAAAATGAGTAAAACAAAAAAAAAATCACTCATATTTATTATTCTAGGTTTTAACGTTTCTTTATAAATGAAAAGTATTCCAAAACATAATAATTGCTTTCATCATCTGATTCCAAATTTAATCTTCTTTAAAAAGTATTTTCATTGTCAGCTATGTCACTAACAACGTCTCCGCTACTGCTGTCATCAGCCTGCTTCGCCTTAGGTGAATAACTGACTCTTCAATATCTTGATCTATCGTGAACCCTATGGTTCACTCTCACATTTTCCTGAAAGATTAAAAATAATAATATGTAAATTCTATCAGAAGATGGATAGCACCAATTTTAATTCCGAACGTGATATAATTCAGTTTTAGAATCAGCGTTAAATTAAATCACCTAAAGTATCAAAACTGCGCTAGTCGCACTACAAAATGGTCTACTTATATTTGCAAAGGTTCTAACCTATAAATGCGCAACGTAAACATTCCTTATTTTAGTCTTAGAATAGTTTACTTACTAAAGAAATTTTGTGTTACCCTACTTTGAAAATATTTAGTTCCAGAAACATTAATTTCACAACTTTATAGAAATGAAGTACGATTTTATGGTATCATTATAGCCTCACTCAAGCATTACTTAAAGCCAGTTTCTACCAATTAAAAGGATTTAAGTAAACTATGCTCAATTCACAATAGTAGTAGACAGAATTTAAAAAAGGTAGTTTTTAGATTACAATCTATACTAATATACAGTATGTTAAGAAAACCCTGTCCGACCGATAAGGATAATAAAGGTTAGGTAAACACATGACCAAATATAATATAAAATTTTACGTAGTCATCATAGTACCAATACAAATGAATTTGAAATAATCTTTTTTTCCCGCGAATTAATTCCAACTTCCCCGAAATTTGGTAATTTTTAAAAAGTGACAACACCGGTATTATTATGAGCGAATAGCGATGCGACCACGTGCCACGTGCCCTGCCGCCCGCCTCCCGCGGGGGGGCCTGAAGGGTGCATAACACACATTAGTAAGTTCCCTCAAGTAAGTAAGTTCCCTCCCATTTATAATTTCTCATTAATAAGTTCCCTCTTTTTGCGAAATAATATTTATTTTTTTAGGGTTTTTTTTTTTTAAGTTAAGCCCGGTTTTGTATGCATTAGTAGAATCAGTTATCGATATTCGATACCTAACAACACCTTCACGGGTCGGACAGGGTTTTCTTAACATACTGTATAAAGCTGAAGAGTTAGTGTGTTTGTCTGTTTGTTTGTTTGAACGCGCTAATCTCAAGAACCACTGGTCCGATTTGAAAAATAATTTTTGCGTTTGATAGCCCGTTAACCCAGGAACGCTTTAGGCTCAATAAAACATACGCTGCAACCAATAGGAGCGGAGCATATACAAAAAATAAACATATCGACACCTACACGGGTGACACCGCGGGGCGCAGCTAGTTTTTAATAAAAGTATAACGACAGCAGCGCCACGTCATGCTACCCCAAACTGTCAGATAATCCCAATCAACCTTGGGTCTTGGTTGTTGAAAATTTAATAAGGACCTGACAGATTGTAGTAGCTTGATGTACTGGCCTTTGTACAATGTATAATGTATGAACAACACAAAGGTACTACCACTACTACTATCACAACATATACTGTATTTATAAGGGTGTGCGCCAAATAAATGGTTTCTTTCTTTCTTTCTAATGTTCTTTATTACAATTAAGATTGACGCTGAATTTATTTATACACATATACCAACTGTTATACTTAAATCAACTCATTTGAACTATCAATTTGAATTTATGATACTTTAATTACTTATGTCTAAAAGTGGAAATTTCAAAAATCTAAACAGTACCTGGAATTCTTTACATTTTACTATAAGTATCCGTCTCTGTGCCCAGCACCGGGACGATAAAAAGGTTGACGATGATGATAAGTATACCCACATGGGCGTACCACGTAGTGATTAGGTACTTGCTCTGTGGGCGTGCCCAGGTGGGCCCAGAGTGGGGCGCTGCCCCCTCCTCCCCCTCCCCCTGGAAATCTCGCAGAACATGTATAAGGGGAGTTCATCTCCCCTAATTACTAAACAAAGTATAAATGAGGACTTATCTCTAACTTTCAAATAAATCACGTAGTACACATTGACAAAATATACTGTGTAATTGCCAAAACACCGCGTGCGACCGTAGCGCCCAAAGATCAGAAGAGAGAGAAGAAAATTAGTACATTTTTGGTTTTATGAGTGAAAGAATTTTTTTTTTTTCGGTCTTGTGCCTCTGAGCCTGTTTTGAAAAACCAGCAATCCTGCTGGATTTTCAAAACGTCAGATTTTGGGCTCTGATTATGACAGTCAATTTGTCACACCAGACATCATTTAAAGACCCACTGACAGATGGCGCTGTTTAACATGTTATTAGGTAATTGTTTGTTGTAATATATAGCTAAAACGTAAATTAAAAAGTTCTATTTTTCTACTAGCCGTAATTTTTATACTAGCCATAAAATTTCTAATTCATTTTCATAATATCTAATATTGTATACAAGTGCCCAAAAGCAGGTTGTACTCATGAAAAAACAATTTCTTAAGCTTTACGCGCCATCTGCTGTTATATTTCAGAACTCTTGAGAAGCATAGCCGTAGCTCGCCCGTTCGTAGTCGGCCGGTGGTGTCGTAAGTATCAATAGTTTACTGTGTAAACCGCAGGATGGCAGTAATTTCAATATTAATTTTTTTACAATATCCTTTACAATGTACGGACGACAGCAGGTCAAGCTACCCGAAACTGCCAAATATTTCCAACCAACCTTGAGCCTTAATGCTTTAGTGATAAAGTCGAAAATCTAATAAAGAAATCTGACAGAATATAGTAGCTTGATGTACTGTCATTTACATTTTTTGATACGATAGATGTACATTTTTTTTCTTTGACTTTGTAAATAATAAGTATAATTTTATTTTAAATTATTTTTATTAATTGATGTTTTGTAGTATAGTAGTAGAGAACTAGCTAAATCGATTTTAATGAAATTTGCTATATACTTTCGTTAGGCCTGATCATAGTTTTTAATTTTATTATTTTTTATGTTCATAAATGCAATTTTTCACTCACGCGGGTGACACCGCGGGGCGCACCTAGTAAGGAGGACAGGGTTTTCTTAACATACTGTATATATATATCTAGTAAGTAAGTATATATATATATCTTTTGAAACCCTTAGCCTCGCCTCGTGGTTCGATTACAAAACGCCACCTGTTACGATCCTTACATATTACTTTGCTTTGTTTATGTTCATACAAACCTGACCTTTCTAAATTTTTATCTACCTTATATTTATCTGAAACTGTTAGATGCATACTACGCCTTTTAGAAAAGTTAGGTAAGCATTTTCAACGAAGTTCAAGGATTTATCGTTCGATATATCGTGAATAATTAACTCACAGAGAAGCGTATAGGTGCCTACTTCTCGCCTATAAATGTAAATCTCCGGAAATAAAAAGATGGTTTGTAAGATGTGCCAGCCTGGATATCTGCTATACAGGTCAGTTATAAGTTTTTCATGAAATATGGCCACCTGACGATTATCCCTCTAAGCACTATGCAAGTGCACTTAAGGACAACCCTTGGATGGTGTAGCTAGGACTTTTGCTGGATATGCAAAAATAAAAAAGTCAGACTATGGGCTAGGGTGGCTAAAGTAGTCTTACTAAAAACTATGGAACAACTATGACCCTTTCCTAATCAATGTTTAATATATTATTACACGGGTGATTGGCAGGAGGTGACTTGCACACTCAATAAAGGGCCCCCGAAAGCGGTCGCTAGCACATAGTGTCGTAGCGACAAGGGGGCAACATATCCTGAGGTGCTTATGAAGAGTATAGATGTATACCACGTATTTCCGAAAAATATCAGTACCCGAAATCCTTACATGCTATTATTGGAATACTTCCTTCCTCCGAGCACGTTTGCTCTTGCAAATCTCCACTCTAGCCGGCCAGTAAAGGCGAGATTGAGGTGGACACAAGACTTCTCCCGATCTATATTATGTATTATTATTTATTTTGTAGACATAACGCAAACGCTAATTTCTCGAAGCTAATGAGAGTAACCACTAGGTCACCACCACTTCACGACACAAGTCGTGGTGGCCGAGTAGTTAAAACACCAGCCTCTCAAGTATGAGTGCGCGGGTTCGATTCCAGGTCAGGCAAGTACCAATGTAACTTTTCTAAAGTTATATGTATTTTCTAAGTATATCTTGGACACCATTGACTGAAGATGAAGGAAAACATCTTGAGGAAACCTGGACTTTATAAGTCTGAAATCGCCAACCCGCATTGAGCAAGCGTGGTGATTACGCTCAGTCCTTCTCTGTATGAGGGGAGACCTGTGCCCAGCAGTGGGACGATAAAAAAGGTTGATGATGATGAATGAGAGTAGGTTCGAACCCAAGCAAGCATTTACAGTTTCGTCACCATTGCTGTTAAAACGGTGAATAAAATAACATTGCGAAAATTATGAACTGACTAGTTTCCGCCCGCGGCTTCGCTCGCGTGGAGATCGGTTATATCGTGCTTTTAGATTTCCCTCGTGAATATAATTTATTTCCGGGATAAAAAAATACCCTATTATTTAATCCGGACTTCTAACTATACGTCTGCAAAATTTCAAAACAATCGGCTTAGTAGTTACGGCGTGAAAGCGGAACAAACAAACAAACAAACTCACTTTCCGATTTATAATATAAGGATATTTGGTGTACACATACAAATATTCCAGTAATATCCCTTGGGAACTTGTTGTTTTTTTAGGACCAAAAGTAGCCTATGTTACTCTCCATCTTTTGAACTAACTGTATGCCAAAAATCAGGTCGATTGATTGCTTAGCTACGGCGTGAAGGAAGGACAAACAAACAAACAAACAAACACACTTTCACATTTATAATATTAGTATATGGATTAATTATTTTGTTAGCCTATTATATTTCTGATTATATATTTATTGAATACCTATAGGATAGCAACACCCTGTAGGTACGACAGTGCTCACAGGACAGGTACAAAAGTAGGATACTTTTACCTAGTGTTTCTAGGTAATTTATTTATTCAGTTAGGTACATAAGCGGTCAGTTCAATAATTGCTTAATTGATGGAAAAATAAAATGATCATTGATATTAAACGTTTAATTTATATTTGTAACATTATATTATCTGTAAATATAGAGTTCTTACTATAATAATATGTAGTTACGAGATAAACAAACTCGATCTAATATAACTTAAGTTTATACATAAAGTACAACTACATATTAAAGTACATACGATATTTTTATTTCCCAACTTAATTGAATGAACTATAGTGCAATAACATCATATTTAATAACATATATTTATAGGCACAAAAGTGGATATATATATTATAATAATTATATTATAACATTTAATTTAACAAAAAATGTGAGGTATTTAACTGTAGGGGCAGGCAAACACCCATTGATTTCAGTAGAAGCCCTGGTATTACGCCTGATGGTCTACCACGAAACACAAGAGTGCATAAGGTAAACCTACTGGAATGTCCTAACATAGATAATGATATAATTACAACAAACAAAGGCACGAAATAGTGAAACCTACTAAAGTGTAGCTTCTATACACACACCATATGCAATTTAAATTAATTAATTAGATATTTGCGATTGCAAAATTAAGGTAGAGTTACATTCGTAGCTATCTATGGCATTTTCAAACTAGACTAAAGTAACAAATCAGTCTTCCAGTCAATTACCAAATAATAAGTAATGTATTTATTAACTTAAGGATATTATAAAATTATATGTTTACTCTTAGGAATTTAAGATACACGGGTATCTAATTAAGAAACGAAGTTTTTTATAAGATGTGATAGTTACACAAACAGATATTACTTAGAAGTGAAAATGTGCAGATTTGTACATTTAGATATTTTTTCTAATTAGAACTAGAGCTTATAATAATACAACGAGCGAAACACGCGGTATTACACCCATAGATTGAATATGAAAAATAAACTAGACATTTTTACGTATAACAGCGCATCACGACGACTTTTCTTTTCTATGTTACCACAAATCTAATAATAACATTGAGCATTCTTAACTAAGTGTTGATGAAATTTCTTAACTCTAATATGAACCACCGTGCTTGTGCAAAACATTTTAAATCGAGGATATGGTGAGCACAACTAGTATTTAACAACGAACACATATGGCAATCGATGAACAAATTAATAAATTAATCTAACCCGTAACGTAAGGAAACAATATAGAATAGATCAGTATGTGGATACGTCGCTATCCGCGGTGACATGTGCGTCGCACACGAGGTCTCTTCAACTTGCATTATCTTATTAACTGCTTCACGTGTATGTATGGCATGGTGCGACGCGGTGGACTAGAGTAGCTGTAGCGAGCGTGAGGTAGTAGCGGCTTTTCAGTCTATAAACATCACAGTCGCGGACAACAAATTGCACAATAACTTGTCTAGGGGAACCCGCCCGAGGCGCAGGGGCATGACCAGCGCAGCCAGTTTGCCCTTCGGCTCTATAAGGTTACTAGTCCAGCTAAGACAACTACATGCTAGTTAAAGCTAACTTATTCTGCTATTCATTAACAAATACGTAAATGTTATAAAACAAAAAAAAAAAAAAACGAAAGAAGAAAGTAAACAAAAATAAAATCACAATAAGGCGTCGCCCAGCATCAAACGGAAATTTTATTTCGTTTTTAAGCTTCGACGACACTTTGAAATAAATAGAGATGAACACATGAAAAGTGGCCGCGGGGCCCATTGCAATCGCCCGGCCGGAGCGCCCGGTCATCGGCGGCGTGCAGACGCGGCACGGCCTACCAGTTAGCCTACCAATAAGTGCCTTACTCCTAACTTTGTACGCCTAAGTCAGTCTTTTCGAATGTACATTCCACGGTATCTTATCGTTCAATCTCTTTCACTACCACAATCTAACGCAAAATTACGCGGTGGAACAATAACGCCAGGCGGCTGGTCTATGTCACGTCGACGAGGTACTGATAAGTCTTCGACGTGATCGTCGTCGTGCATGGGTGATCGCGGTGACTGTGGTGGCGACCGAGGCGGCGTTCGGGGAGCCAGTGCGGCGTGGGCGGCAGCGGCCAGCGCCATCGCGTGTAGAGCCTCTCGGCCACCGTCTCTTGTCGCTCCTTCTAACGCTTGCTGTAGGAATGATGGATCGATAAGCGGCGTTGATGGATTTCCATCTTCACCTACACCTCCTGTTCCACTTAAACCATACGGGAATGCAGCTCCATTCGACTCTCTTTTGACCCCTCGACTCATTGGTCGGCTGGTCGTTATTCCAAGTTTCTTGACTTTATCGTACAATGTACGTGAAGGCACGCCGTATTTGCGCGATGCTTGTAGTGCACTCATTCCATTACGCACACATTCGATAGCTGATAAAATATCGGATCTAGTGTATTGTTTATATCGCTTCCATTCGGGTTTCTGTTGTGGTGGGACGTATGGTGCTAATCCGGCTCTCACATCTTGTTGAAAATTATTTGGTGGAGGTGATGGATGGAACGTGCGTTGACTTTCATCGTCGAAGGATCTTTCCGTGTACGGAGAGTGAGCATCTTCTGATCTGTCTGATCTATTGTAGTGGGGCGAAGAAGCTCTTGAAGAAAGTCTACGAGGGCGGTAGTCGAAAGGACGATGTGGGCTCGCAGCGCGTTCGGATTCATGCGCTGATCCGTTGGAGTGAAGGCGAGGTGGTGCATGCTGGCTAACTGGGTGGCACACGAGAGACATAGGCTGCGAAGAGTCCACAGGAGAGGTTTGTGCTAAAACGTTTCTTAAAATGGGAGTGTCACGAGTGGCTAACATGCTAGACAATTTCTTACGCTTGAGAGGATTCATATCAGCGGAGTCGTAGGCGGCGGAGAGGACGGGCGTGACGGGTGGTGGTGGCCAGCGCGAGGGGGGCGCGGGCGCAGGTGGGGATACGCTGGAGGGCGCGGCGGGAACAACGCGCGGGGGAGAAGCGGCTGGCCCGCGTTCTGTGTCGCCCGGCCGCCGCCTTATCTCCGTCATGTCGAACAGGCCCTTCACCTCCAGCTGTTCAGCCACCTTCATGATGTGTGGGATGTGAGAATGCGTCACGTTCACCTCCCCCGTGTACATGTATTCGAGAAGAGCACGCATCTCGAAATCCTTAACACCTGGGAAAAGGATGCTGCAGTGGTCCATTGGAACGTCTGCTAATATTGACTGAAAGTATGGAGAGTTAGCAGCTAGGACGACTCGGTGCGCCTTGAAGGTGACCTGGTCGTCGACCACTAATGTGCAGTCGACATAGGTCTCTCCCTTGATTAAGGCTTCTAAGATCTCTACTAAGTTTGTTTTGTGGTGATTCCATTTCAAACAAAAAGTTTGCGGTCCTTCGACGCTCCCCATTTTTCTAAGTTGTGATTCTGTAAAAGAAAAAAAACTATACAGTTCCTGTAATATGAAACATTTATAAAACGCATGGTCAACCGCACGTAGGTAGTAACAACTGAACGACAAAACCCACTCTAAAGGCTACGATATAAAGCCGTTGTTGGGACGAAATTGTTTTACAGACATGCGGTTCATTGTAATTGATCCTATCTAATAGCAAAACTTTAATAAATTATACCAATGTCCAAAATCAAAACTATTATCCTTAAGTGTTTCGATAACGTTAATAAACATTGCTATATGTAAGTAAAACTTCTAGTCATACTTATTTATAAACAAAAACACTAATCGCTGAGCTGGGATGCACATTTTATATATTTATGTAAACTCGTATCAATACCTTTTGTTGTACAAATATTCAAGTCTCATTTACCTATAGAGTATAGTTATTTAAACCGCAATCAAATTATCATAAAACAACAAATAATTTAAATTTTACCTTTGCATAAATTTTACTTTGACTACTTATGAATAATATATTACACATATACCTGGCAAAATATCGTAGTTGGTAGAAGCCGGATACATCGTAGAATAATTTTCCAAGTCAGGCACTAGTCTGTCAAAAGTGATAATCCTTGCGTACACAAAGTTCGTGCAACCTGTTCGCGGTGCGCATCGCTCTGCGACCAACACTGACTGACGACGTATGTCGCGACTCAGCGCGATTACCCGACTGCACCGCCCTTCCCCATTTACATATTACGCTCTATAGCCCTTCCATACTGCCAAATTGACTTTTTACCTTTTATTCGGCAGGTATAATCGAAGTTAGGGGACCGATGAAAGCAGTTACGCCGGATTCCCTCCTGTAGTGAGTGCTATAAATTTTGCACCGCCCCGGCTTAACAATTTTCATCTTTATATCCACAGACTTGTTCATAAAAAACGACAGCAAAATTGTGGCACTTACTTAATTCTAATACAAACCTTGAACCTTGAATACAAAACAGGTCCTGTGTTATCAGCCGGCTACGAAAGCGTAGCACCGCTACGAAAGTAAAATTTTAAACAATAACTGAAACTTACCCCAAAGAAAATTAATCCAGCGCGACGTCTGCACGTAAACAGGATTGTTGTTGAAAATATTTATATCAATGAAAACTCATGTGAAAATGTCCGCACTTGCACTTAACAAAGTTCGTAGCACGTTCGGGGTTGTTTATCGCGAGTGGCTACGCCCTGTGTGGGGGCGGCGTGCTCTCGCGAGCGTCTGGCAGTGACTGTGTTGGTGGAAGGCGGCCGGTCGCGGCAGGCCTGTGTGCTTGTTCGCCTCCGTCCCGCACCTCTTGTGTGCGCTTTTTACGCACGCAGCGCAGCGTGCCGGAGTGCAATTGCGTGCGGAGGGCGGAGGGCGCGGGGGGCGGTCGCGCCGACGAATTGCAGCGCGCTGAGGAGGGCTCGCGAGAATGTGTGCGTGAGTGCGCGTGCGCATGAACACAGCAACTGTAATCGTGTGCGCCGCGAACGCTGTTGCTCGCCGTCAACACGATAAAATAAAGCCGAAATCAGCTTATAAAAAATTAATGCCGCGCCTCACTGCGCCTTTGTATGCTAACGTTGAACTTCGCGTCTTGTCTTCGGAATCAGGAACACTATCATTGTTCTTGTAAACATTCATAATAAAGTTGTAATGAGTGCGCATTTGATATTCTATCTAAAGTCTATGCTCGCTTATGTGAGATTTTTTTCTATCGTCAATTAAGTATACAACACAGAGTACCTACCTACCCACTAGAGACTCACTTGCTTGACTTAGGTACCTACTGAAATTCATACCTTCCTAGAAAACATTTCATACTAACTATCCATTTACTTACAGATATGTGTGTGTAAGTGGTCTGGTGTGAGTTAATGAAGTGATGTGATACGAACTTTTTACACATGTCATAAAATATATAGAAGACTTGTATAAAACAAAGACCGTAGCTAGCCATGAAAATTGCTGAAAATGTTAGAACAATCAATTAATTCCGGCGCGCAAAGCTTAACATTACGATACAAACATGACCGTCCCAAAAATTCCCCAAAAGTGAGTGAACAACGCTACCAAACGAGGTCATTGACACATTGCTCGCGTAGGGAACGCCAAAATAGCGCAAAATGCACTCAAAAATAAACCAAGCTGTGTGTGCAATATTTTTTGTTAAGCGAGGCATGTCTTCCGCCAAACTTTGGGGGACGCATCTTCGTGAATACGTCATTCCTATTATTTTAAGATGCGTTTGAACCTAATTTTAGAGAGATAGAGATAGTTTTCTTTGAAGTTAAAATTTCGTGTAAGTATCGAAAGACAGATAATGTAGCAGGTATTTTATAATGCCTATAATAAAATGGGTAAATAGACTGCTTAGCTAAATGTATCTAAAGCAGAACAAATTCGATCATTACAAAATAATACTGACAGCCTCCGTGGCGTAGCGGTAGCGAACGCGTCCGTTACGCAAGGAGGCGCGAGTGCGATCCCCGCACAGTGCAAATATTTATATGCATAAACATGAATATTTGCACTGGTCTGGTAGTGTCTCGGAAAGCACGTTAAGCCGTCGCGTTGGTCCAGGTTGCCATACGAACATCTAATGGCAGTCGGTACGGGTTGTTGGAGCCCTCAAAAATCTAACAATTGGTCTAACTGTAAAAAAACTGTAATTGTAAACTGTTGTGGAGGTCAGACGGCAGTCGCTTCACGGAAAATATCGAAGTTTAGACTGGTAAAGCGGACCCCAGACTCCAAAGCTGAAATGCTACGGATGCGACTGGGATCAACGCTGAGATGATGATGAGTAAAAACTCAAGGACCTACGAAAACTCCATGCTCTATAACAAGTAATAATAAATGATATTGTCCACATTAATGAACGCTAAATTCACCACATATTAACTGAATAAAACGTCAATCTTCATGATCGGGGTTAAACATCCCACAATCAAGATGATACGGGATGCGAGAACATCCCTGACAATACAATGAAAAACATATTAGGGATTTAGGGATAATTAATGGCATTAGACCTCACATTGATAGCATAAGTGCAGGGAGCTTAATGCTCCCTGCACTCATGCAGTTTTTTTTTCAATTATTTGTAATAAACTCTACGCTTATGGTTAAAATAGACATATTACAATACACATAATAATAAATAATAATAATAAGTAATATACATAGAAATAAACTTGATGTATTAAAAAAAAATGCCTATGCTACACAACAGGAGAGTTAACATTAAGACTTGCGGGGTGATTACGTGATATCCTGCCAGAAGGAATGGCTTTCATTTTGACAGTTCCACAACATTCATTGTACTCTATGACATTGAGCAGATAACTGTATACGAACATTTGTAGCAATGGATTTGCTGCATCTATCAAAATGTTGCAGATCGTGATTGAGAGTGAATTAAGAAATTAGGGTGCTGGGTGTGTTATAGTTTTTTTAGGGATATACATTTGTCAAAATACTAATCTAATGAAAACAAATAAATATGCTTTCACCAACTCTTATAGCATCTAATAAAATGTTTTTGGGACCGGATAAAAGTAGATGGCGTGATGCATGATGTCTGGTGAAGCCGTACGGAGGACGGGTCTGAGCAGTTGTGTTGCGATGTGTGCCGGGTACGATGCGCCAAATGTTATTGTGTTGGGAGTTTGGTCGTGGAGGGTCTTCAGATCAATCTCCCTCTGGCGCAGCATCGTTGGTCGTGTTGTTGGGTTTAACATTGCATCACCTCGCTCAACTGCCGTCTTCCTTCCTATTCGCTCAGTTTTTCTGAGTGAATAGGTTCTTAATAAACTAGCGCGCTTTACCATCAACGATCGCATCACTGCTTACCATCAGGCGGGATTGCGGTCAAGCGATAGTTTATAATTACTAAAAAAAAAAAAAAAAGGTTTTATTCTCAGACCAACAAAAAAAGTTTTTTTTGTTGGTCTGAGGTTTTATTGATGACTTAATGTGCTGACGCAAACATTACATTACTAAAACAATTTTACAAACGAATTATTCCACTATTCTTGACTTCTGACCTATAAATTTCTCACGTATTCATGCAAAACCCGAATTCCTTGTAATAAACAATAGCAGTAAATGTCAGAGCAAGTCTCTCGTATCAATGGCGAAGTGTGGAGTGCACTTGAAGCCTTTCGAGAACCATTTGCATATCGATACTGGCCTCGGTTCTGAGCACCAATTATTATTAATTCGATTAGGTACGTACGAATGTGGGAATGTTTGGTATTACGAGAAAAATTTAGAGAGGTATAAAAGGTGCCAGATTCTTTTGGGCAAAGTTTTCATTGGCTAGGGACTAACCCCCGTATTCATAAACCTTGCTTATTGTTAACTAATGATTAGCGATTCTTTAACTATACATTAACTTTAATCATCGTTTATGAATACCCTTAAACACTGTGATGTTTTTTCATAAACGATGATTACCTAAAGTTAAGTGATGTGCAAACGTCTAAAATGTATGGTTAAACAATCGCTAATCGCTAGTTGACTTTAAGCAACGTTTATGAACAAATTGGAAAGAGTTTAAGAGTTCGTCAATTTTACCTATAGGATAATGATTCAGTTCATTTTCATCAATAAACAAGACAAATACGGTAGGTATTTGTGTTGTTTACTAACACATCGTTTCAAACATTGTTTCAGTAAATTCACATTTTCTACGATAATAACAGATCTGCTCTACATTTCTTTTGTGATAAATATTACTAATATATTCAAACGAAGCACATACTTAAGTAGCGGAATGGATAAACAGATGGTTGAATGGACCGACTAACAAACAAACAGATTACTAACATTTCGAATTTCTACAAAAAAAGGAACCCAAAGGTCCGGAAAAAACAAAAAAAAATAAAATATCATTCGTGTACTTAATTAGCAACTATTTATATAATTTTGCGAACAATGGTTTGCACCAATTAAATGAACAAAAAAAAAAAAAACATGTTGCAACGTTAGCGGTCAACCACACGACCGTTAAAATTTCACGATAATTTGGCTATTGCTCCGGAAACACGAATGCAAATGTGCCATTGTCAATACTTAACAGTTATGACCTTTGATTCGAACTGCCACGTCACTAATTAGTTGTACGATTCGCGGAAGATTTCTCATACGACGACGAGGCTATTAAACTTTACAAAAGGTCCACATTTGCAATTCACACCAATAAACCGATGAACTCACATATTTTAGCGACAATTGATCAACAATACACTTAGTGAGGGATAAAAGCGCATTATGCTAATACCAGCATAAACAGAAACGCATCGCGACCTATCCCACGAACGCACGCGCAACAAAAACTGCGAGACGGGGGAGAAAAAGCTAATAAAAAAGCAATAATGCAATCCCGCATGGTGGCTCGTTGAGATCCGAAATTGACGAGACTGATGAACCATAAGGGATAATATTGATGTACGATAACTGAAACGTCACATGAGAGTTCCAATTAAAAATATATTCCAATAAATATGTAATCAGCAAATAAAATTTTATTATAAATATTATTTCGACAAAACATTTGAGAAGTATCGGTAATTACCAGTGTTCTTCGCGATACGCACATTTGCAGTTGGCAAATGATCACGTAATGGCAAGAGTTAATGATACAAATACTTCACAAATTACCTAATTAAAAAATCATTTACACTGGTTCTGTAAATACGTTAAGTTTGCATAATGAGGGAAGGGTTGCCAATGTAAAGAGATAATTGTAATTTTACGCGTCCTCGTCATTTGTCACCAGCATCCTGCCACGCGCCCTGGCCCTGAATTTATTATTTTATTATTATCTGGGGTGCTTCTACCCTTATCTACAATTAACTATTAAGAGATATTAAATAATAGACTGTACAGAATCCTTGATTTTGCACACTTCGTTTTTTTTGTGGCTATTATGTTTTATTATTTGATTTTAATATAAATAAGGGCTGTTATTCCACCGGTAGATAATTTTTATTTGTAAAATAAAATTGAATATAGAATAACTGTCTAAATATCAAAAATATTACTCTAATAAGATTATTAAATAGGCGATGGCAAAATCAACGTTATTGTAAAATCAGTGTTGCTATTCTCCACAATTTTTAAAAAATATTTGTGATTAAGAAACTTTAAATTTTCTTTTAATTTATTTATAGATAATGTGTTATTGATTGTATATAAGACACAAATTTTAATAAAAAAAAAGGAAAAGATTCGTTCCGTAGGTGTAACATCATTCTATAGGTATTGAAGCAAAGCCGCGCGGTGTAAAGTACAATAAACAAGCCACGTGGAGCTTCACCGCGCTGTTCACAATGATATCAAGGGACATGATGACATACCTAATATATACAGTTTGGGTCTGTGATCGTCGTCCACGCCCGGCGACCCCGGATGCGGTTCATTGTAGCGAAACTCCCCGGACCCCGAGGTGAAACAATACACTCTTTCCTTCTATTGTCTATCTCCCGCCCGCACAAGCAATCCTATTCATATTTATATGTTTAATTGTATACAAGTAGTAGGTACTACGTAAACGCGAAATAATATCCAAAATGTATGTAAATTTTCCCAAAAAGTAGGTATGATAATTACACATGGTTGTTGTTTTGATTAAATTTGTGAAAATACCACCCTTACTTCACTATTAATATTTTAAATTAGAAAGATATAATCATATTACGAACCCCAAAATATAATAAACATAATTCAAACCGTAGTAACGAAAATGTCATTTTTTTATTTAGAAATAACATCGGTTCGCTCAAAAGCGGGTCAAGTGGATATAGAAAAAAAGTATTAAATAAAAAAAAAATGGGCGGTTCTGCTAAGTATCGTTGTCAAAATATCGGTGAGCACCTGTCTATAGTAGACAGACCGGCGCGTAACGAACTTATGAATCTGTTATTTTCAGTCATTAATACTATTTTGCCTTTGGAGCAGTTTTTCGGCTACTTAATAAATTTTGATTGCTTAAATTTTAGACAGTTTCACCCTGACGATTAACGCGGCGCATACCATCAATTAGACGCCCAACTCAAAGCTTTACCTATCTCTATCTCGCATTTTACGACACTTAAGCTTCATCTATCCAGCACCGCGTGATAAGCATCTTATAAAGTATATCCAGAGATAATTCGCTTCCCTCGCGGCCATGTTGCCTTCGACCGCGGCTCGATAAAATAAAACAACCGCGAGCCGACGCTTTTGGATTTTTTTTAAACAGGATCATTTTTCTTGCCGACTCGACCAAGGGATTATCTATGATGAATGCCAATATAAAATGATCTTTCGGTATATGGCGATAAGGTCGTATGATTTCTGGAGGCTGTGGAGTGGACGTCCTTGGGCGGACTCGATCTGCTAGGCGAGAGATCGTCCCATCGCGCTGCGCTGGTCGTTGCACCGAAACTATACTTTTAAAATGCATTGGAAAGTAGAAAACTTATTCATCTGATGTTTTCGAGAAACTTCTGCCTAATTTGTGCGGGGCGCAGATGGTTCTAAGTATGTTCATTAATATACGATGGAAGAGTTAAGAAGCGAATTATGCCTGTAGCAACTCTTAATGAACATTGCCTGCAAAAGAATTATTTGTGAAGAAATGTTGCTACCTGTCAATTAACAGACACTTTCTCATTAATGTCAAAAACCGTAACTATATCATATGCTGACACAAATATGCAAGGGACTGTTTTGTAACTAAAAGAGAGTTTGTTTTAGTTCGCGCCCATCGCTAATGAGTCAAAATGTGTTGCCCTCAAATTTACGACTTGACGATGTCGCTAAATGTTGAAAAAACCGCCTCATGTCGCAACAACGAACCAAACTGCCGTCATATGGGCTGTTATCTACTGTTTTAGAAAACAACTTTCGCAATTCACTTTGTTAAAATTCTTTGAAAACTCAGAAAATGTTGGCCGTTAACTGCCAAAACTGCAGTCAAATGGGTATGTTACGCCATAGACGTAGATATACATCTAGAAACACGTTGTATACGCACTATGTAGATCTACTTACTCATAGTGCTTTAATAGGGCAATGAGTGTTCTGTTCCAGTAGGTAAATTATAGAATTTACCATCATTGTAGTGTAGCTTTCGTTTTCCAAGAAAACAACTACAAATACGATGAAAATAATTGACCAAATTGACAATTATTAAGTAAGTGTACCTAGGTAGGGTAAAATGTGACATTTTCCAGATACATTTGTAGGTAGTAGATAGTGTTCCCGCTGGAACATTATCTATCTATCTGAGGGGACAAGCCTCTTATCTGTGGGAGGAAATAGGCCATACCTAATCCACAACTCCGGGTCCAGTGCGAATTGATGGATAAACAGTTAATTTGGAAACAACTCATACCATAATGAAAACTATTGACCACCATCTAGGTAGCAATTTCAGTCGTATACAACTAACTAATAATACATAGTTCAGCCGCGCAAAATATTAACACAAACAAAGGGGTAAAATAAAATAAACAAACGACAGTCACCGATAGGGTTGTGAACAGCAGGTAGTGTGTTTTAGCAAAATCAATAACATGTTATGAGCTTCCGTTATTTCCGACGTGGACAATAATGCATGACCTGGCCGTTGCAAATAGATGGACGATGCGATATGCGGTCGTGGCAACTAATTGCGGGTATCATTTGCAATAAACTCGTCCACCCTGTACAACAGACACATGAATGGTGCTATGCGAATAGAAATAGCATTTGTGTGGACTGTGGGCGAATGATGAGTAATTATTGGGTTTCATGTAGGTATGTAGTATTTGGCTTTTGTGTCTGATAAATGAGGGAATTGACGGTTTATTTTCAGCTGTTTATGAAACTGTATTGTTTACTCACACAAACAGCATAAAACGACTCCATTTGTGTGTTATAGTACCTATACCTACCTACATAATAGGGTAGTTGACTAAAAAAAAACTAATTAGTCCGTCAGTCAGATTTCCAAAAAATACCAGACACGTATTTTTTCTTTTTTCATATAAACAAAAAATGAAGACGACACAGTGCGTTGAAAACTCGTGTGACGTCACTGCACGCTACACTTTAACGAGCAGTGGCGTCACCAGTACCACTCCTGATCTTTGATGCCTTTTATATTTGTCATTTTTTATTGATTTGATAAAACAAAATATACGTATCTAATATTTTTCTATAATCTGAACGACGGACTAAATAGAATCAATTTTTTTTTTACCCAGGAAACATCCCTTTTATGTAGTCTCTACGTTAAGTGTCAAAATATAGCAACTGAAGACCTCTGTTAATTGTGAAATTGTCTTCAACTTTACCCTTTGATTGCACTTTTCGAAAATTCATTTACACAATAAAGAGCCTTTTATTCCCTATTAGGCTTTATAATAACAAACAAAACTGCAATTTGTTTCCAAATACCGATCAAGCGCCAATAACGTATGTCAATACTAAACCCTACAATGTTTACGAGTTTTATGCTCGCTTTATTCGCGACACCCCTCGCCGGTTGCCATGGGGTTGTGGTCAAAATTGTATTTTTATTATAATTGCTCCGTTTTATTGAGAGCCCGTAGAGGATAAACATTGTACAGTTCCAGTTTGTCTACAAAATTGTAGATAGTATCTATATAAATAGGAATATTTTCACTATTGTAGTTCAGCTATTGTAGATCGATGAATGTTTTCAACGTATACTGATCCAGTTCTTTAAAATTTATTAAGGGTAGGTAAATAGTAAGGATAATCTAAGTAAAGATAAAGGTTTAGGAACAAACGAATTAAAAAAACTATGAAAATGAACTCATAATTATGAATTCAAACCTTAATTTGCCGTTTGTATTCGATATCCTAAACTTTATACTCAATTTGTATGTTCAAACAACATAAGTACAAATTGAAGTTTATCTGTATTATATTCACAACGAATGCTCAGCAAAAATACAAAACACGAAAACCGAAATATAAATATCATTTAAGCGTAAGATAAAACTGACAGTTTTATTATTCAAATAATAGCAAAAAAAGCGAATACATCCGCCTGTCCATACTCAATTGGACCCGCATCAAAAGGCTTAGTATAAACCCCTTTTCTCATTTTTATATCACGAAAAGATTGCCCATGACTATTTTGTTGGCAAATATGACTTGATCCCATTGTCCGTAAGAAAACTATTCGTGTCGAATTTAAATGTTGTTGCTGACACACTGAAATTACTGATCAATATAAAATGGAAAAGAGATTGTATAATACCATTTGGTTTACCTTATTATACAATATTATTTTATATTATGTTTGTGCACAAGTTACTTGGTGGCTTTGTATTATTACACACCTATAGTTGGTATGTGTCTATCTTTTGGATGAAAGAGTTATCTTCATTTCTGAAGATAATTTGTCATCACTGCACACATTTAAAATGTTTGAAAATATTACCTACAGTTTCTTGACTGCCGTTTGGCTACTACTTCCCTGTGTTGCTCGAAGGCTACTACTGAGAATAAGGACCTTGGGCAAGTTGAGTTTTCACATATGAATTTTTTCATAAGCATCCCAAAATCTTTTGCATGAGAGTTAATCATAGCTATTTATTACTGCAACTCTACCTAATCCTTCAGGGTGGGAAAACAGGCGTTATATTATATTATACAGTTTCCTAGCGAATAATAATAACGTCATCATTGTCAACCATTCCTGTTTCTTTGTTAGCATGTAAGGATTAACCATAAACGTCCTAGCCATTTATTTAAATGCCACCACGAGGGACTTATTAATCACATTCATACGTTGTTTGTGTACCAATTTCACCATCGATATTGCAATTTGTCATTTCGTTATCTTCTATTATCGCAATGCATTAAGTTCTGAGTACAGATAGTGTTATCTTTAACTAGAATTCGCCCAGTTGATTACAGAACGGAGGCGACGCACATGTAATGCAGATTTCTATGCTTGAAATTTTTTGTAATTATTTTGTAAGTATTTTTTATTGTTTGTCAATTTTAATGGGCTGGTTCTTATGTATATGTGAAAAAGCATAGACCATCAAGAAATTTCTCTGCATCGTTCGCTGTCAACAGGAACAGTGCCCAAAAAATAGGCAGCATTGCCACGTTCTTTACCTATGTATGTAGATATCTATGGTGTATATATACGCGTGTCGTCTAAGTACGTGCTTATTACTACCATAATTGCATACCTATTGGCGTGAAACACTGTCGGTATATAATTCTAGAAAATCAATACTTTATGGCATTACATGGATTATGGCAAAAGCATATCGAATCTTCGTTCATGTTGATGTAGATACCTATACAACTTTGATGTGGTAAAAATCAATCACGAAGATTTGAATGTTAATTAAAAAGATATTTGATGGCAATGGATACTTGATAGATTTATTAATTCTCTCATCTATTAATATTATAATTGTATAAGAATAACATGTTCAGTGTCTAGTATCTATAATGCTATTAGTCAACGTGCAACTATGCCGCGTATCATCAGTTTCACATATGCGTTACGCATGGATTTCACAATCAATCTCACGTATTGTGAATTCTATTTAAAAATTGGTAATTGTTTGCGAAAGTGGCATTTTTATGCAACGCACATAATGTAGTTTGGTACGTGTGACGCGGCGAAGTGTGTATCGCGCAAAACGCAGCCGCACGCACGATTCCTACACACAGATACAGTGCGTATGCTCGATAACGTTAGTCTGCCGCGATAACACACTGTCCGTGTTGAATGTTGATACTGCATATAAATTTGCTCACACAAATACTCCACTGGACTTTCACCCGCTTATCCTACGTAGATTCTATTTTAAATAAATCGTCCCAATTCCTACCTACGTATGCTTACTGTTTATAATTAAATGGAATAGAACTTATCTCAAGATATATTCTGTAACTACCGAAAGACTACTTAAATTCAAGTCAGCTTTCACAGACGCGAAATATTCACCCATACAAACAAGTGGTTACATACACAAGGACAAAGCTGTTTAGAGAGATTCGCACAGCTAAATGACTCAAGGGGTATCCCCGACCTACAAAGAAATGCAAGCTCGTATTTATAATGCGCAGTCCACTTTTGTGGTGCAGTCACCGTAATGATGACATAACAATGACGAATGTTAGGCGCGTGCGCTTGCAAAAAAACTTTGCTTTGTTGTAGGCGGGCGTGAAATTACGTCAATTTCGCACAATTGTACCAGGAGATTAGGAAGCTACAAGAGGTGTCTTTGTTGTTGCGAATAATGAATGGTCAGCCTTGAGTAGATAGATTTGTTGGCAATTTACTGTAGGTTCCTTGCAGATATTTTTTTCGTCAGCATCATTCATTAATTTTATTGGATAGTGGTAATACATAGGTAGTCGATTTAACTATTTTGAATGCAAACAAGAAGTAATCGATTAGAAAAAAATGTTATATTTGATATATTGTTTATTTTAAAAATTTCTTAACAATTTACACTTGGTAGGTACTAAATTAAACTACCTAACTATATTTACGTTTATTAATGTAATCTTTGATAAACAAACCGTAATTTTGATCAAATCTTAATTTTTTCTCGTCTTAATGCTTAACATTGTGTAACATGATATTTTAGTACGGGTAACTAATGAACATTACTAATAAATACCTTTATTCTTTGCTTTTACATGTCGAATGATAAATACAACTAACTGCTTTACAAGTTTGTTTACTTTTTTAGTTTTTTACCAGCTACAAGTAGGATTTGACGTAAATCTCAGTCAAGATTCGCGTAATTTCATTAGGAGAACATGAATTAACGAAACTAATGGCGGCAACAGCGCGTCCTCATCGTCATACATTTACATAAAACATATTACCTATATCATTACTATTATCTACAATAATTACTACAATAATTTCTAAATAAATATCAAAATAAAATCGATTACGTATCACATTATATTAATAGAAATTATATTTCTTTAACACCTACTAAGTATATATATAAAAATGTTACTAACTAAAATATAAATTAATATCTACAGGACACTTCGGTATAAATTCTTGTAGAGGTATGCTACAGTTGATAGAGCCACTTCTCTGACGAATATGGAATTCAAACTATGAAATAGAATAATTTTCTTCATAAACCACAAAATGTATGAACAAATTTGTACCAGGGTATTAGGACATACCAGCAGATGGCTACTAGGAGGTATATGTTACAGGCATACGTGTTCCGAGTATGTATGTATACATAATGAAGCCGACGCTTTATATAGCAAGAATTATAGCTATCAACCGTGTCGAGTGATGACGATGAGTCATTTTGGCAACTGGTTGGCGAGGAGGCGTTGCCAATTTTGCTATCTCTCATATACACGAATTCGCACACACTGACAAGTTCTGCGATAAGAAATGCTGATACCCTAGTACTTAGTATACCTACAGTTACTCGCAACCCTATTGGTTGATATTTATTGTATGGTTAGTTAGTTCTCTTTGTACGATCTGTGATTTTACTTGAAAATAACCCGTGCCTTTTTTGTGTTATAGCTTCGAGAAACATTTTGAATGCAATCGAATAATTTAAATTAACGTAAATGTTTTTATCTATGTATTCCGTTGCGATATTTTTAACCTAAACAGATTGTTAAACAACGTTGGCGAGGCTACTGGGATTTTGAGGCCAAGGTTTCACTGCTAATATGTATGTAGATATTTTTATGTAAGATAAATATAAAATACTTTGAAAGGTGGAAAAACTGGTCCCTACTATCCATTTTAATCGTTAAGGCAATGTAAACTGTGCATAAAATTAATGATAATGACGATGTTATTTTACTATTATTGACCTGGTGGTGAGCGTGTGTCACGTCCTCCCGTGTATGTTTTTAGTTCATTAATTCGTAAATCAACCCCTTGAATATGGTACGTATTGATAGTTTGAGTGAAGGGACGCTCGTGGGCCGTCCGCGGCCTCGTGACCAAAATACGCGCTTTGAATAATTGAAGCATAGGGCCACTACCACCTCCCCCCACCTTCAGCTTACTGGACTTTTAGTTTTTATCGGTTCATTATAATACAACGCGAATTATTGATGATCCGTACGTGTGCCTACGAAGAGGAATCATAATTTAATTAAATAAATTATTTAACTATGTCAATGCCTTTGCTTGCGTTTTTACGTAAACTTGGGAACCTATAAGAAAAGTCATTCAAAAGGGATCGTTTTTAGCCACTCACGGTTCATATAGGTTCACCTATGTAATAATTGAGTAGCCTTTAAAAATATAGCTAAAGACCTCAAGATATTTATAATTTTCTACTTGCCTAGAACCAACACTGCCATGCTCATAAGAAAATGAAACACTTGAATCAAGTTTTTCATTTCATGGAACCAAAACTTCTCTGAAATGAAAAAGTAGGTAAACATAACAATTCAGTAGGCAACTAATAACAGAACATTTCAGTAGGCACCTACAAAACAGAAAGCAGTAAATTGACAATAGTCATCCACCAAATAATTGACGATACATTTGTCTATCTGTAATTACATAGAAAGATTCGGCTGTCGGTGGTTCAGTCACTATTTGTCTTCCACACGCAAATGTGGCGGGGAATTAGTGTGAATAATTGATACGTGTCATTTGGCAACCACCCTGACCCACCACCTCGTGTTACCAAATTTAACATACCCACGCTTCTCTAAGTACTTGTTCGTGTGCGGAGGAGGGGCGGATTTTCAGAAGTAAGTACCTATCTACGATTTTCGATGGCATTAGGGTAGCTAGATTAATGTAGGATGTAAGACTTATACGTAAATGGTTACTTAGGATAGAATTGTCATAAATATCTGTTTATTTATTTGGGCTGCGCCGCAGTAGTGTAATATTGTGAACATTTAAGGCAGCTAAAGATGTATGCTTATGATATAACACCTGGGTCAAGGCATGTGCCAATCCGTGCAGATGTGAGAAATACTGAAGTCTCCAATTGAACTAAAATACTCATCATTTGGTATAGAGCGTGAGGTCGATGAAGATGTGGTGGTGTCCACGCACTTTGGTGGTGGTATGGTGGTGATGCCCCACATCGATATTTCGTGCATTATTGAATAGTCGCGTGTGGCCTCCCAAATTTCCAATGTTTGGCGATTGATGTGTAGATTGACTTTTGTCATTTGCCTCGGCCATGTCAAACAGTAAAATGTTTTTCTATGCCTTCTCCACAAATTGTTGGATCGAATCGTAATGGACTGGCGAGTGATTGAAGTATATAAATATTTTTGCCCCCCCCCCCCCCTCTATCTGATTGGCACGGCGATGGATGAAAGCTGTCTGTTGTTTTCTTTATTCACGTGATCGATTAGTCGGTGTTTTATGTGTGTTACGAATTTGTTCGCGATCGATGATAACGAAGTAATGAGGGTAGTAACAAATAATGCCTAAGCGACATCAAAATTGTATACCATGCCTGATCTTTTTCGTGAAAGCTCACGAAAAAGTCGTGAAAGCTCATCCAATGAAGAACCTAAGACATCTGTTTTTTCATAGAACCCCAGTTACATTGTGTATGAGCTTAACGGGATATTACGGTATTTTCAAAACCGCTATGCCGAATCCCATTGATAAGAGCTACGCAACGCTGTGCAAAATTCGTGGGTGGTCGGTGAAAAGTTTAGGATAGTCATTTAAGCGGAACATTTAAAAGCAATGATATAAAATTGCGGCACTTTTGTGAGATGGCGCCAGTTGAGATTTTTTAAAAAAGAAAGGTTTATTCTGACAAAACAGTTACGTGGACCTTTATGGAGTCATTTTTTAAATTAGCAATCATAGAGAAAGATTTTTTTTTACGAGAAAAGCATTTTTTAAGAGATTCTTTATACATAAAAGACTTGGATGCTATTGTTGGTTAGCTATAGGGCTGTTATTTGTAGTTCCTGTTGGTAAGTTGTACGTAGGCAATTTTTGAACTCGGGCCAATCTCGACTTCTGAGCAGGAGATAGAGATAATAGAGACTAGACTAGCCATGGCTGGAATTTAATATCCAGGGATAGATTTTTATTTTATTTAGATGTAGGAATAGGTATTGATTGGTTATGGTTTTTTTAAAAAAACAAGTATTGTTTCTAAAAGTATTGTATCTAAACAGCCCAACCATTTATAAGTGCAGCATTGTAGTGAAGGCTTTTTTCTACTCATACACTTACCATAACACACTTAAAACATATCAACTCTGCCTGCAGTACTTTCTGTGATAAATATTAGTCGCGTGAAACATTTGAGTTATCTGTTGAGTTAACATTATGACCCTACCATTAGACAAATGTAAAGGAGCAATACTTTCACAAAATACCGTTATGGTCCTCGCAGCATCAAATAAAAGAGAAACCCTAACCCGCCACAACCCTTTTGCGTAAGTTTTCTGCGGAGAATAGAACAAGGAATAGCGCAACTTTATATGTTTACAACTCAAACGTTGCAGAACTGTCCGCAAAGACACCGACACAAAATCATAATAACTAAATAAAGGGGTACAATAAAAACAAACGGAAAGGGTTTATAACAATGCGGAAACATTACGCAATGACTAGTTTTTTGTTAATGATTGCGTAAAAAAAAACTTCGCAGGTACGAAAAGGGTCTTTTGTTGGTCCAACTTTGGGTCTAAGAAGAGTTCAAAAAAACGGCTCTGTCTGCGAAAACAAGTGTCATCTGCACAATAATACTTTATGCAAATAGATGCAAATGTTTTACGATACTTTTTTTTTGTTTTGACAATGGGAGCATTGTGTGATCGACCGGCGCGGCGCTACCGAATTCGATTATGAATATTGTAAACGATTGGTATTGATTCCGGAAAGTTATTTTATTGAGCTGTCTATTTGTAATTGTATCGTATAGATGTGTCACTTGTTGTTGTTCCTTTTTTAAATTTTGAGCAATTCAGGTCAGCCACATTTATGTAGGTATGTCAGATGGGTCAGTAAGGGCGGATTTTACTTTTGAAACTAAACGCGATCAGCCAAAGAAATTAAAATTATATTTACGATCAGCACACCTGTATTGTGTTCAAGAGCTGTCAGTGTCAGTGTCTATAACGATGACTGATGAAATTTTCACTAAGGATTCTTATTATTTTACCATTTTAGGAACGATCTCGTGCATTGTGCTTTTCGTCATTTAAAGTCACTTGTTTGTTTTTAAACCACCAATTTCACCAAAATTTTATATTTTTGCTGCTTATCTATAGAAAGTCACTAGTCTTAGTTTAAAACTCCTTTCACTAAAACAACGTTTAAAACCCATATCAACAGCATGACGTTTGCCCCTTTTGAACTTGATCTTTTTATCAAGTGTGGCTTCGAGCCCAAAATTATATCAGCGAGTCGGTCGTCGCCGCATTCCGCGTTCACACACTCACACATGTGTGTACCCTACTTATACATAGTAACAACTAGGTATGCACACTAGTGCAGTATCATGTAGTCAATATCATGTATGTCGATCAAGGAAAAAGATTAGGTCATATTTTATGGTTTTGTATGAGGAAAATTAAACTGAGGGTAATTGGCTGACTGTATTCTAAAATTAAACTTGAAATGATGTTCTTTTTTAATTACATACAAAAGCAGTAAAACAATTACTGCTTTTGTCATAACAAGGCCAAGGACCTTCATTGGGTCTCCAAATAAAACTTCTAGATCTAGACTATATGCTAAAAAGAGATCTTTCACCATCCGAATACTTATTACCAGTTTAGAATACTAGCAAAGTTAATTAACTGATCTAGAAGCCCATTAGTGAAATATACTTTGTCATAAATCGCTATTATTCGTTGCAGGCACGTTTTACATAGGTAGGTACAACAACTTTGGAAGTGCAACGAAAATTTCTCCAATATTTTAATGAATCATAAATTAAACTGCCAATACTGTAACAGACGTTAAAGATGGGATGAGACAGCATTTAATCTATCAATATGAACTAACACATGCATGAAACTGCTTCAAGACGACGCAGGAACACACTCACGCATACGCATGCTGCGTAGACGCTCGTAGCACGTACTACGAGTGCGTAACTCAGATTTTCTCACAAACGCGGTGTTTCCCGCGAGTTTTACAATCGTTACTCAATTTGTGAGTGTGTTTTAAATGAGTTGGTGATGTGTAAGTGCTCTTTGTGTTAGTGGTAGGGTGTCATGCATCTATACGCACACAAGGGGATTGGCTAGACACGAATATTGCTCGCTATGCTAATGCAGCGGAGATTGGGCAGGTCGTTGGCCGCTCCCGGACGCTCGGAGTCATTCGGCAGAACCCGTCGGCCACCCTCGCTCGCCCTAACAATAATTTAATCGTCTCCTTGATATCTCTACCTAAAAGTTCTTGGACGTTTCCTTTGGATTTCGCTTTAGATGCAGTCTTGTGAAGATAAGATGGAGGTTTTGTTTTTGTCTTTAGTTTACTTTTTTTTTTTCAAGAGCAGCGGCAGCAGAGAGAGCTGATGCTAGTGCTGGTCACTTTATGATGAAGACAGTCTACGGTGTTAAGTTTATTTTTAATGATAAATAAGTCATTCTGATTGTTCTGAAATTACTTTGATAAGCAAAGAGTAGCCGCTTTTATTAGGTACAACTAGTATCAATCAAAAACAAAACTAATCCAGTCATTAAACGGGGTTTCTAATACTGTTAGGTACCGATGCCCGAAATGCTTTAGACATAATAATTAATTAAGTTAATTGATTTAACTTAAACAAAACTGTCTTGGTCATATTTTCAGAGAGCTTAGATAATATTGATGTCAAGCAAAAGTTACCAAATCCCAAATACTTAGTTAAATAAAGACAAAGTTAAAATAGTGTCCGGGCGTCACTGGGCAGTGACCTTGAGTGGTGCGCGGGCGCAATAGATTAGTCAGGCTCACATTACACACACACGTACAGTGCACCCTACTGCAGCAGGCGGGTGTGTGTGCGAGTACTTGCATCAAGTTGGGGTGAGGCCTGCATGTTTTTTAAATCCAGATGATTTTGATTTTGATAGCATGAGAACTTTGTTGATAAAAATACAGATGTTTCCTCGCTTTGGTAAATGGAGCCTACCCAAATGCATTTGGGAAAAAGCTAAGTTAGGAAGAACCTAGATAATCGACAGCCTCCGTGGCGTAGCGGTAGCGAACGCGGCCGCTGCACAAGGAGGCGCGGGTTCGATCCCGGCGCAGTGAAAATATTTGTATGCATGAATATGAATATTTGCACTGGTCTGGTTGTGCCTCGGAAAGCACGTTAAGATGTTGGTCCCGGTTGCCATACGAACATCTAGTGGCAGTAGTTACGGGTTGTTAGAGCCCTTAAAAGTCCAACAATTGGTCTAACTGCAATGCTTCGATATCGCCTTCGGGTTGTGGAGGTCAGACGGCAGTCGCCTCACGGAAAATGCAAAGTTTCGCCAAAATCAGCAATTAGACTGGTAAAGTGGACCCCAGACTCCCAAAAGCTGCAAAAAAGCTTCAGATGCGACTGGGATTAACGCTGAGATGATCATGATGAGGGAGAACCTAGATAAAGGCGTTAACGCTAGTCAGCAGTAGAGGAACTAATAGTGTTTGTTTAAGCGTGAAATATTAATTTGTAACCCCACTTTTCCACTAAAAGCAATCGTTTAAATCCAAACCTTTAGTAAATTTTCTAAATTATACAAGAAACGAAACTATACAGTAATTTACCGCATATTATCTTAGTACCTACAGACAGAAAAATATGTTAGTTGCGTGGGCGCTATGACGGGAGAAAAGACAGCCGACGACGCGGCGCATAATGGATGCATAATAATGGTGTGTGCCACATCTCGTGAAAGTGCATCGCTGGCTCGCTGCAGCGGCTGCAGCCTTGAGCAGAGCCTTTCCCTCGTCCATCAAACGGGCGCGGGGCTCGCCTCTTAACATAACACCGTACATTAGGCGATCGAGCTACTTTTATCGCGCAACCGAGACCTCATTAGGCGGCAGGCGATGAGGTGACGTACAAACTACTTAGAGAAACATTTTTTAGCCCGAACTACTTAAAAAAATCTGTTTCTAGTGGTATTTGCAAATTAATTTCTCATTAAGTTACGAGTTAAAAGTGTTCAGAAGATAATCAGATGTTTTCTTTTCAAACACAGCCATACACAGACAAAGCTTGGTATAAAACATGACTAGCATTGATTCTGAAAGGGTTCGTTGTTTACAAAGTAACAAGTAACAGAACTCCCCCTGCGGTGGTGCGATAGGCGTGCCATGCATGGCTATAAGGCGAGTACATCCTCGAGTACGCGGGGGCGGGGAGCGTGGGTGCGGGGAGGAACACAAGCGGTTATTTTGGTATGCACATTGCATGCGGCGCGGGCGACGCCGACATAAGCGCAGCAGCGCACTTGCCACTCGAAATAGTCAGGTCAGGGACCGCGAGTATCGCCTCGATCCTGCCCCAAGGTCAAGTCTCTGCAGCACCGACACCTCCCACCCCCCTCCCTCCCTTCTCGGCGCGTCTATGCACATTAATGTAAACGCCTCACGAATCACGCCTGGCTATGGATCTGTACAACGAAATTCGGTTACCAGGTCCATTTTATCGCTACATTTCATTAATGGACACGTAGCTCTGATATAAGTTTTATATTAAAATAATTACATAGAAACTACCAGACACGTTAGGTATTATTGCAAACATCGAAGATAAAGAAATAAATGCTTTTATGAATTTGTTATCAAACGAAGGTTGCTAAACATGACCCGATGAAGTTTTAATCGATTTTTAATTGCGAAAAGTCAATTAAACGTCGCAAGATAAAACTGCGATATGCGCATCTATCATTAGACAGGTTAGGGTTAAAAGACTCACGATAAATGCCCATTATTAACAAAAACTTCACTTAAATCACGAAATTACAAAATTCTTATCATACCATTACTATGATTCATGAAAACATCTATATTTTCGCCACCTGATTGTCCAAATAGACTGTTATACGAGAGGAATATTTTTACAAACTACTAAGTAAGTAGGTAGTAGTAATATTAACCGAAACCGAAGTCTTAAGTAATAATTGATTGATTTCAAATCACACAATGAATTAATTACTATCAACAAATCCTTTTGCAAAATGAATATCATGTGTATCAAATACGTGACGTTATTTTATTTTATTTCTGAATATAAATCATGTTAATGTTCTCTTAACTATACTAACAAAACACACACTATTCACAAATGAATCTGTTTGAGTAGAATTTTCTATATAAATAAAATAATTAATATATTCTTAGTTGAAACGTAACATCAATCAGTCTATAACTTTCCCATTCCTGAGAAACTGGTATCTTCTCGATGAAAGAAAATGGGCCGTAATCAACCACGCGGGCCCAGTAGATGTAGAATTGTTAGTTGTGGTAGATGTCACATGTATTCAAAATTTTGACTTAGGATCGTCTGTACATTTCCTCGCGATGTGTTCATTCACCGTTTTGAGAGCAGTGGTGATTAAACAATGTACATAAAGTAAAGAGCCTGATGGAGTTCAAACCTACTCCCTACAGCTTGTAAGTTGCTGCCAATACCACTAGGCCACCGCTGCTCTTCAGCTTCGTTGAAAATCGACTATTAAACAGACAGTCTGTTCTCAGCTTCAATCTTTAAAAAATCTATTCTAGCAAACTATATTTTGAGCATTTATAATTACGGAAATTGTTCATGAGGACACACAATCAAAGAAGGAGCCGTTACTCCACTGTTATATACCGGAATACCTAAAGAATACATCAATAAAATTCTGTTGCGGCTACATAAACAATAACAGGATTCACCCTCGTGTCAGCGTCGTTATTATGGCTTCAGCTTCCCTCAGGTTTAGTCATCGACACCATACTTTGTAGGGAACCCTTAACCAAATGTCCTTAATTACAATGTGACACCTGAAAGTTTATATTTTGGCTTCGTCATATATGGGGTATTTGCATGGACAAGGAAGAAATCATGGAAAAATACTTGGCCGTCCCGAAGTACCTATCTACGTGATTCAACTTTGTCTATATCACGTAAGTACTTCGGAATTCTTATTCTGAAAATCTTAATATCCTTGGAAAGGTTCTTATCATAAAATTGCTGTTATAATGTAATTGACAATTTGGAAAAAGTCGCACATTATTCGCAACTTAATAACAGTCCTTGTTTACTTTTTTTATAATGACAACATCAAGACTGTCAAACTTCATAAAACATTAGACATCATAACTCACATATAAATTACAATTAAAAATATTCCATCTAAAACGTATCATTCCCGTTATCATATCAATTGTGTGTAGGTATCTTTGATCTGATCTTGGCAACTGCAATGATTTTAAAAAAGAAACATTTTTGTTTAAAAAATGTCGACGTTTCTAGGCGCAAAGGAGAGATCAAGGCGTCCGTTGGCGAGGACATTGCACTTCGTACCCCCCCTCCCGAGCTCTTTGGTCCTCGTCCTTCCCCCCAATGGCCCTGCCGAAACTCGCTAACCAGTGTTACTAGCCGACCGGATTAGAGTGTTTAGTCACCGTTGCATTTGGGATGTTTGGTTTAGTACAAAAATGATCAGCCCGATGTTGGAAATTAAAATAATATTGATTGTTATGACTCAACAGCAACAGCGTCGATTGACATTAATTGGCTGCAATTATGAAGTATTTAGTAAAGACTTAATGAAATTAATTTTGTATCGGCTGGAAACATTAGGTATACACTGATTTTTTGATTTGGATCCTTGCTGAAAAGGTTTTAGTAGAAAATTAAATGTGATCTTTGTCATTTACTTAAATATCTCACTGAGCCCAGAGGGATCTAATGCTAGATCGTCTAACAGACCACCTCTGTAGGTAACTCTATGAAAAATGGCGACTCTAACAAAATTTGCAAATAGACATTAGTATCACCAACTTTATTTAGTTGTTTTACAACTGCTAAAAGTGAATGCTGATTTGAAATTAATATTTATTTAATTCCAAATCATATTTGGAGATACTGGCCACCGTCCACGAATTATGAATACTCTAATCTATGTATATTTTCTATACGATAACCATCTTTATTTAGTTGTAGTAAACTAAGATGTTATCTCTCTGGTCAGTTCTCAATCAGCCAAGTATCTCGCATTGAATGGAGGATTGCATCGACATCGCCGCATTGGCCGCAACCGGCGTAGACGCATCGCTTCCCGTTACTTACTATGTAACAAGTACATAGCTGGTATGTACTTATAACCTGTACTGTCGGCAAATAATGTTTCGTTGAGCGATGGTGATTCGGCCAGAAATTGGTTAACAGTCTTGTTGTCTTGTTATGCTATAACCGGTAGGCATTTCTTTTAATAGCTGTGAACACGGTTTAAAAATGAAATCGTTACTTTATGGCTTTATTTAACCATTATTTTTAATTTCAATTAAATGCTACTAGTGCATAAAGAACTCTCTACTCTCTTTTTCACCACAATCCCGCCTGGTGCTAAGCAGTGATGCAATTGTTGATGGTAAAGCGTGCTAGTTTTTTACGTGCCTATTCATTCTAGCCTTGAAGACATTTAAATTGTAGTTCGACGGAAACACCCCTGGCAAATTGTTTCAGTCCATCGATGTACGTGGTATAAAAGAAGAGACGAAACGCTTCGTTTGGATCGTTGTGGTATTCTTACCACAACGATCCAAACGTAGCGTTTCGTCTCGGAATGGGTGGAAACTCGCCGTACGACGACGGGTCGTCCGATGATGGAATGGAGATGGAGGAATTAAATCATGCAATTCCCTCGTACACTCTCCAAAATGTATTATAGAACATCGACAGGCTGGCTACGCTTCGCCTGTGCTCCAGATTCTGGAGACCTCCCCGCACGCCTCTCCACTGAATCCAAAGTAGCCAGGTGGCATTTTGCAGCACCATTTGGGTGGCTGCAGTACTCCACACATGAACGGACCTGTGCTTTGTATAACATTAGAAGCTGTTCCGGTGTGAAGTACAGCTGTGTTCACGGTCTTCAAGATCCAGCTGGACCTTTGCGATAGCGCCAAGTTTCCTGGCAGCCACCTTGGCGTTAGACCTAATGAATAGCCCAAAGTTTAGATTCGAGGAAATCTCAACTCCCAAAAGCTGAAGGCGGTCGATGTACCGACTCCAAGGATATATTCTGAAAAGTAAGAGCCATCTCTATTTTATTTATTAAATCTTATTATTTAAACAGATCTAACACAATACATAATCTTTTATCTTAAATCACCCGGCCTTTACGTTGTACTAAAAATGGAAGGAAAAACATCTCAAATATGAAACCATATATATTTCTACGGCTATATATTTAGGTAAACAAAAGCTACTTTTGCTGACGCTACGTCTGCAAGAGATGCAGCGACGACGGCGTGGGGTGCGGGGAGCGGGAGGTCGTTCGGCCTGCCTCAACACGCAGCGCGTTCTACGATGCGCCTGCGCAGCGCGTGACGTTGGCATTTCCTGGATCAAGAAGTATGTACTTGCATTTATATTACTTAGCATACATTTAGTAGAGAAGGTTCTTACAATCTTTATTTTTGTTAAATTTATCCACGTGTTTCCATAAAACTTGGCATTGCATTCATAATCGGTGTATTAGAATTCAAAGTCGGAACAAAATTAGATACCTACATAATTTTGCGAGAATGAACTTCCTAAAGAACTAACTATAAAATTATTATCATCAAAATAAAATAAAAAAAAACTATCAATAAGCAGATATCTTAAACATTAACCATGAATGGCATAATACTCAAATAAAAACAGGTAAATATTACAGCTACTATCCAAATAATGCTAAATATAGGCCAAAGACAAAAAAGGCCCGATAAAAATAGAAAACTTGGATGTCCCACTTCGGTGGAAGTGGACCGTTCCCGAAACGAGCCAGAAGTTAAAATGTTTACCGAACCTTGTCCAGCTGATTGAAATAACCTGCTTTATTCGAGTACTGTTTTAACTAGTTATTAAGACAATGGTGTTATAAGGTACTTTGGTCCCTACAATTGGTCAGTCAGTCCATACTTTACGGTTTTTAGAATTGACGAAAGGAAGTAGGAACGTACAGTTCGCTGCCGATCTGGGAATGGCAGTAAAAAAGACATAAAATGTGTATTGGGTACCTGTCTGGCATTCCAAACAGGTTGAAGTCAACTACTTAACTCTTTGGTCCACCAAAGGCTCCAATGGCATAGATAATACCAATATTATCTATCAATGTTACAGGTGGTAGTCAGTCTGGCAAAGACTACGAAATACCCCGGAAACCTATGTAAACCGCGTATTAACGGGGTTTCGCCCGTGTAAATTTCGATCACGTCACAGGAATATCGGAATAAAAAGTATTCTATGTGATTCCTGGGTATGAAAAAAAAAAACAAAGTCCTTTAGTACTTTTTGCGTGAAAGATTAACAAACATCCATCCATCCATAGATACAATCACAGATCCTCACAAACTTTCGCATTTATAATATTAGTAGGAGACAAAGAAAAATGCCACTCCCCTTTCTTTTGAATAAACTGCTGAAGTTAAGGCTTAGTGATAACAACCGCACGGTTCGATTGACCGGGTTTAGCCACGCTTGCCGCGGTTGCTCCGTGGATTGGTGACTATTTTTACATACCAACACCCCTCCATGAGTCGGAAATCTTCGGTGGTCAGAAGCCCAAAGATCGGAAAACGAGTCTCCAAAGGGTACCGCAGTATTATTAAGCCTCGTATTATTACCTACCCAGTATACGGAATAATGGATTATTGTGCAGGTCAGGACAAAATAAATATTGTGCGAGGCACCAAAACAAGTGCAAGCATGGTATCTAGAACTAAATACTTATCTAGAGTCTAAAATATAGTAAATAACAAGTAATTGGATCAATGTGTGAATGTTCACAAACATTGACAATAGATTATTAGTTAGTAAATATCACTTTCTTTGTCTGCAAAATGAATAGAATCCCTTAATTACTGTAACTGTATATCTGACCTTATTATTATTTATCTATTTGGCACATTTGTTATTTAGAGACATGGTCTGGCAATTTTACAATCTAAGTAATATTACAAGCTGAGCAGGTAACACTTTGGGAATCAAAACTCTGTGTCTTATTCGGCTCTTTAGCAAAAAATAAATAAATATTCCTATTCAAAATTATCTTACAATTGCCCAAAGTTTACCGTTATCGTAAGGGTAAACTAAATACAGAATTTAGTAAAGAATAGACGTCATAAAGGCGACATGAAACCTTCATAGAAAAGAGTTAAGAATAAAAAAAAACGGTCAAGTACGAGTCGGACTCGCCCACCGTGGTTTCTGTGCAATTGTAGATATTTTATCACGATGTTTTTTTTTTGTGATGAGTCTAAAGGCAATAATCATTAGCTAACAATTTGATTTTAGAAATTATATTTTAAATTTACTGTATCACATTCTTCTTTAGCCTATAGAGGTCCACTGCTGTACAAAGGCCTCCCCCAAAGCTTTCCACAATGACCGGTTTTGTGCTGCCCGCATCCATCGGCTTCCTGCGACCTTCACCAAGTCATCGGTCTACCTCCCTACGCTGCGTCATCCGGTACGTGGCCGCCACTCCAGATACTTACTGCCCCATAGGCCATCGGTTCTACGAGCAATGTTCCCCGCCCACTGCCACTTAATTTTGGCGACACGAAGGGTGGTGACTTTGGTTCTTCTGCGATCTCCTCATATACATATGACATTGCTACTTACTAAATTGCGCGATTCTATTTCAACGGGAACTGCCCTATAGGGTTTGATTCAGAAACATAAACGTCCGTATCTTTTGATTGCGTTGATTTAAGTTTATTTTTTTCACTGTATCAAGGGATTGCAGTATTTGATATTTCTACTTGACAACTCCACCGTTCCTAAGAAAAAGGACTGGCGGACAGACAAGCGGACAACGCAGTGATCTTATTGGGGTTCCGTTTCCTTTTGAGGTAGATACTAAAGACACTGAGTTCAACCCTTAAAAAAGGGTTTTTTAAAGGTTGAACTAGTGTTTAATGTGCATGATCAGGATGATCAAGTTCGTGAGGTACGAAACCCTTAAAAAAGAGTTTCATACCTCACGAATTTCCGAACCACTTCTGTGTGATGATTCTCACCAACCTGTTCATGCACATTAAGCACTAAAGACACTGAGCTCGCATAATTAAATTATTAACAATAATCATTAGCTAACAATTTGTACATTTGATGTTGATAGTTGGGCCTACGACAACAATGTCTCATTTATTTGTTTGTGGAGCGCTGATAGTACTATCACTCAATGCAAATTGTCACTATGCATGGCCGAATCGCTAATTGAAGTGTTTAGTGCATTATCAGTAAATACTGACTAATGAAACAATTCATTATTTTTGTTTTGTTGAAAATGTTTTTTTGACTAATGAGTTTTATACGTTTTTGCCCATAAATAAAATTTGTATTTTACAATAAAGTATTCACATAACTTCTAATGAATTTTAGAATGATCGCCTAGGATCGTTGAAGCAGATTATAGACTGAGGCTAAGTATATTAGTAAAAAGTAGAGCCTCACCTAATTTATCAAGGTTAGGATAAAGTGTTGAATCATGTTCAGCCTATACATAGACACAGGCCTCTCTGTGAAAGGGAATGGGCCGTTATTCACCACGCAGGCCTAGTGCTCGTTGGTGGTGCAAAGTTACCTAGGTATAGAAACTTCTTGCAATCATGAGTTTTTCTTTTAATGCTTTACCGCGAGGCCGCCAGATAGCAGCAGTGTCGCAATCTTTGATGGTAATACTAGTTGAGAGTAATTGTAAACATTTTTATTTTAACAATTAAATAAATATTTGGTTTCATTGTATTTGCTATGTGTTTATGTCTCCTAGAAGCGTCACGCTCTTTAATAAAATACGGGCCTACCTTCCCCTAGAAACGGATGGAGCTTAATAAAATCAAAAAGAAAAGAGTTCAATTATATTTAGCAATCTCCCCTGTAATTACAGAGCAAGTTTCCTTAATTACAGTCCCCCAATAAAAGGATAGGTGCTTCCGACTTCCCACGTACGGGGGCGGGCAGGGCGCATGCGCGACATGTGAAAGATGCGGCTTATTATTACATAAAATATAAAATAGTATTTACCTACGTAGAGCTAAGAATGTTAAGAAAACCTGCCTAACAAATAATCTATTTCTATTATAACATATGTACTTATAATAAAATATATTACCTCTTTATTATCATGCAAACCATGGGAAAAAATTACCTTTTGTAAAAAATTATGAGCTTCCATAAAATCTTTCATTACAATTAAAGATTAAAATTTAAGGTTAGACTGAAGGGGCTCTAAATAAACTAGAGCACTTTACTATCACTAATTGGGTTGTATCCTAAAAAATAATTTAATGTCCATCAGTTAGATTTTTAAAAAATATTGAACACGTATTTTTTTTATTTTTTCTTTCATTCAAATACTTCGGAAGATATACCTATTGATTTGAAATGCCGCATGACGTCACGCCGCGGTACGAAATCTACCACGGCGTGACGTAATTAGCCCCAACCCCGTAAATTTAATACGCTATATCTCAGTAGTTTTGGGTAATTTTGACAAATTAAAAAATACAGGTCTTAATATTTTTTATCGTCTATAAGACGGATTATTTTTTTTTGATTTTCATACCTTGGATACAACCCTATTGCACCACTGCTTACCATCAAGCGGGATCGCGGTTAAACACTACTGAATAACATAAAAAAGTCCCATATATGGGTAATGAACCATGATGAATATTGACTTTTCAAAAGACATAAATGAGCACTAATGCTAAACAATTTACGAAGAAATGTGTAATCAACAAAAATTTGCAATTATGCTAATGTCATTCTCAATAGCAATTGTGCTAATTTTGTTTGTCTTACAAACAATTTTATCTTTCTAAATCATCTATACTTACACTTATTACTTACAAATAATAAAGCAGAGCAATAATTATTAGAGTCTAGAGCTGTCTAGAAGCATGACCATTATCCATATCTGTCAGTGGATGAATAAATTGACTTAAGATTTTTGTTAAGTAAGTACCTAGATCTTTACGGTCTTTCTAAATTACTGTCTACTAATTACCTACTAAAAGTAGGTACTAAAAATACAAAATCCAACATTTTCCACCCGTCAGATTAACAAAAATATAACAGATTTCATTTCCTTGTGAGTGACAAAGCTGAACATAACAGTAGTAACTTTTCTATGAAATAAATTATTTGAATAAGCGTGGTTCATACAGTCTGTTACTACATATAATTTTACAAATTGTGGGAAAATGATAATAAGGAGTTGAACAAACGATTTTAATTTGGCTGGGACCCTCATCTGCTCTTTTTATAAATTTGTCAATTCAACACGATTCCATTGTCATTGAGCTAAAAGATTGTAATCTGCTAAATGCATAATGATCGGTCTATTACCGACCAGTCGTCTCGTAATGGAATGGTGATAGAATGACATTGCCGCATTGCCATTATTATAAAACCCGTTACTAGAAATGATTTTCTATAAACTACTACCTAATTAGAACATTTATGAATATGGAGTAGAGTGTCAGTGATTAGGACTGGAAAGTCATAATGAAACCATTTTGTTAGTACTTAGATTACGAAATTTGTCCTAATCGATCATTATGAGATCACTGATCGTCCATTCTAGCACTATAGGAATAGTAGACTAGGGCCCCAGTATTAAGGTTCGGTAGCCCGGGTTCCCACAGGAAAAGTACAAAAAAATCCGATAGACTGCTTAAAACAACAAAGTACAAATGTAAATGTGTTATTTTTTTTTTTCTTTTTGCATTAATTTCAGGTAAGTCTACCGATTCTAACTCTGTATTCATACGTATGTGCGTAAGTTGATATAAAATAAAAAGACGCCACAGTTCCGGCTGCACTAAGACCTATGACAGACGGTCTTCTTCATCCGACGATTAATTGATCACGTGTTACATTACATAAAATTAATTTATTTATAGATGTAGCGTTGAAAATATTATAAATAGTTCATGCTGTTGCATTATTTATTTTATATTGGGTTAGGTAAAGGTTTAGGTACCTATATTGTATTTAAGGATCAAATGTCGAAATAATAAAAATGAAAATGTTAAGAGGTACATTTTATTGTCTGTCAACTTCAGCTGCTGAATGTTGTTATCCGAATTTCAAATACATTCAAGTGGTTCGGTATGATATTGACATAATATTGCAAAGGAAAAAATCATTTTTCTGTGTCGCTTTTTATGACATTTAAGTACTTGATAGATAAAACTCTATTATACCTAACCTTTCGCACATGAAATGTATAGAGGCGGACTTAATTCCTTAGGCATTCTCTATCAGTCAACCACAGGTGGTGAAGAGATAAGATCCAAGAGATGAACACTATTAAAAAAAATACTTAAATAAGCTAAATATACATACATACTATTACCAAAATATATACTTATAATATATACATACAAAACTAAAACAAAGACCGACTGCAAAGAAAACGTTTTACATGTTTACAATTCTCAGGTACAATAAGTATACCTACATAGCAAATCAGAATTCACAATTTCCACATTGCGTTTGCGCAATTATTGTCTACATAGACGAATAACATGGAAGGGTTGATATGACATGAGGAGTACAGGTAATTATCTAACCACCGATATTATTGAAGTGTATTTAATTGCCAACCTAAGTACAGTGTAGGGAAAATGAGTCAAGTATAATTAAGTGTTTATGTTTATTTTTACATTTGTTGCTATTCCCTCGGAGTAAAATCAAATGGAATAAAACTTGCAGAGTATAAAAAACCACACAAACATAAATATAAAAAATGGAACTGAGACCAATTTCCGTAAGTACCTACCTACTTTGAATTGAAAAAAAATGTTCAAAATCTTAGCAACAATTAATGTTAAAAACTACTGAACTGTCTTAATATTACAAGAGTAGACCCTCTGACCTCTTGCCATTTGTATATTTTTACCTCCCGATCTTAATTTAATTCAATATATTACAAAATTCATAATTCATAAAATTGAATTTAAAAAAAGGAATTATAAAACAAACACACATCAGTGTGGCCAATGACATTTAGTAGTCGGGACCAAAAGAGTCACTTCGATCAATGACCCTCATTGTTGTGGCTTGCGAAACTCTATTAACATACTTACCTCCTCTGTAAACGCTTATAAATTGCGAATTTCATTAATTAAAATGTTGTTACAATACCATTTATGCAAATAACTTGTGATTTGAATAAGTGGCCTACCTTTATGCTGCGTGTTTCGCACACACTTTCATAATAAACTGCATTGTTTATAAATATATTAATTAATTTAATAGCCGGAATAAACGGTAGGCCACCCCTTTATGCTACAATAGTGTAATACTATAGTAACAGTTTCATTAAACTTTAAAGCCTAGGAAAGTTATCCTAATATGCTTAGGTAGACAAAAATCATATAATAAATAACTTCTATCTATCATTTAAACAGTTGTTTTCAAAATGTGCACCTTTTATGCAATTCCCAAACTCCAAAGTGTAAATAATAGCGTCTCCATAAAGCAGAGGGATGGTCAAGTCGTTGGCGGGTCAGAGGTGACCAACGTTCGGCCGGACCCTGCACCCTTTCGCAATTGCATTCTACACAGATGGCCAAGAGAAGGATTTACTGACCGTTTTTTGTAATTTTAATAACAAAGAAATCTTTTCAATGCGTTTTCGATTGATCGATGCAGTTTTATGTGAACAAATTATGGTGGGTAGTTATGAAAATTTGTATAGGTAAATAGGTGAACATGTAGAACGTAGGTACTTTGTGTAGGTATCAGGTTTAAACCTTTGCTGACGAGCTTACACTAACCGCTTGCAGAATATTAATTGACAGAACTTAAGCAAAAATTTGTAAAACAAAGGTAATAATTTGTAAATTTTTGCTAGACTTCAATTTTATGCGTCAAATTTATGTCAAAATTAACTTTTTTTTTGGTTCACTTCTTTCCGTACTTTTGAACGGAAAAGGCAAAGGCATAGTACGCCATACAGCCTAGCTAGACTATTGAAAACACAAACCATGTTAAGTTCAATGTCAGTGTTAGCGAATAAGGCATCCACTGTGTAAAGCAAGTAGTGGATCCCATGAGGTCACCGGTCAGCGGTCAGAGGTGACCAACGGCCGTCCAAGGGGTTGCGAATAAATCTTTTTGACCGTGACCAAATACATCTTGTTAGGAGTATTTTTTTTTGTGTTTTTTTTCTTTTCTATTGCTGTCGAGATTTGAGCTGTGATAGTATAAATAAAAAGCTCGTTTTGTACTAAAATTTGTAGATCATACCAACTGTTCCTAAAAGTAAGTACTGAATTTGGTAAAAGGAAAGAAAAGCCAAAAAGGTTATTTCCATTTATGTAAAGTTAAGTTATCTCAACAAAAAGCGTTAGTATTGCTGACTTTTGAATACAGTATGCCAGCATAATTGCTGACTTGCATAACAGATTCGTCGACTAAACAAGACTCTCATTGTTTATGTTACGAGTACATTATTATGTTAAACTATTAGTCATCTGTGCGAAGTTCAATGTCAGTGCGCGGATTAAGTTCAAGTTCTCAGTCCCATAGGGTCAGCGGTCAGAGGTGACCAACGGATCGCGAATGTCCGAGTCGGCTCGCAAACCCTTCTCTATGCAATATTCACCCCACCTGTTCCCAGACACCATTGTCAACCACACAATAACATTTTTCGAAGGTTTGCAACCCATTATCACTTGGCAAATAGTTTTCGCAATTGTCTTATCAGTGTACTATACTTTATATCAAAACAATGTGAACACTAATGGCGGTATGAGAGATAAAACGGTTTTAGCGATTCCGGAATTCGTAACAAACTAACAAAAGACGACTCCAGTTACCTCATTGCTAAGAATTTTAACATGCGAATAAGTAGAAAATTACCTACTTTTCAGAAATATCCCTCAAAATTCTTAGGTAAAAGTCTTTGTGAAAATAAATAATAATAATTGAACAATAAGGGCTCGTTGATTATAAGAGAACCGGGTTCGTCTGTCCGTTCGTCACCTCTGACCCACGCTTGACCGGTGCGTCCCCAAGACGATCTGCCAATCTTTTAGATTAGCAAGTTCACACTAGCTGGCCATGACGTGGGACTTTTTTTACTTAAAAGGAAAGGAAATATTTTATGCGTAACGAGATTTAGGCACTTACCGTGTTTTTTCCGGTCTCATAATATTTATTTTCAGCATTGATAAGCGTTATCTTTTACGCGTTTGATGAATCGGAAGCGTTTAGGTCGCCGTCAAAACATTACATTAATCACGTAGGTATTTTGGCACATGATATTTTTAAACTGTCTGAAGGAAATAGACTTTGGCATTAAGGACATTATGCCGATAACAATATCCGCGTGGCTAAATATTTTTTTGTTTGCTATGATTTCTTAAGTGCAAATAATTTGATAATAATAATTCGTTTGTTAGAATAATAACTACGGTAACACCTGATTATCGTAGTTGATTTAAGTTATGAAGTAAATACATACCAAATAGAATTCGCGATTCCCCACCAACGGGCAACGAATTTGTTTGCATATAGGTACTAAAGTATCGTCAATTTTCTCTATAATATTTTGGACACAAATTGATTTATCCCGTGCAAATAAATAAAATTAAAGTGTCTCTTGGTGATGTCAAAAATAATTTTTTTTAAATAGTATAAACAGTACTCATAAAAACCTCTTTTTTTATTTAATTGTTGTCTTTACTTTTGTTCGGCTAGCCTCGGAAATGGCTGGACCGATTTTGACGGGACTTTTGTTGATAGATGGCTAATGTACTTAACTGTAGGTGTAACTTAGGCTTTAATATTAAAAACATAATGAGTAAAAAGACATATTATAGTATTCAGACTTCCACATAAACGAAGTCACGGGTACAGCTAGTCTTACTACAAATTGATGTCTGTCATGGGCGATGTGACGTTAATTTACACCATCAAACAAGATTACGACATCATTTCTGGTATCTATTATTTTTGAAATTGGTAATTAAAATTGGGTTGGTATCAGTTGGCAACACTGGTTAGGGTGATCCAAATGCATTTTTAAATGTATTTCTACCATCTGTTTAACCAAAGAAAAACGTTTCGTTAGCATACCATAATACCTTTTTCAATCATTGAATAATAAACGTCACATCAAATTTCATAGTTTTGCACAATATGTTCTTTGCAGTGGACAGCGGTCAGTTCGTTTTACGGTTATATTATTTACTCTAAGCTTATTAAACCCCATCTATTGTGCACATTTCGAGGGTAATTAATAGTGTGTATTGTGCAAAATATTCTTTGTTCATCGGTGTTTTTGCTTTGTATTCGGCCCTTGCGCATTGTGTATAGTTTTGTTTAGGCGATCATTAGCCCAGTGGGCAGTTTCGCACTGACCGGTCAAAATTTATTTCTCACATATATAAGTTACCACGACCGTTATTGTGTGATTAATTATAATGCATTTTTAAATAGTAATGACAAATAATTAAGTTGCTGGTTATTTAAAAAGAAAATAAAATAGTACCTACTGGTTAATTTTTTGTCGGCTGGGAATCATGTTTTAGATAAAAAATCTAAATTGGTTTATAGATTTTTTTAAGCTGTATGTAAACCTGGCCATTAGTTGTTGCAAAATAATTGGATATAATTACAATAGATCTCTTCTTCTGCCTGGCCTTAATCCCATTTATTTGGGGTCGGCCCTTCTGGTCAATCTTCACCAAGACGTTCTGTCCTGGGTCGTCTGAGATGTTAATTGTGTCCTTTTTAGGTCTCTGTCAATAACGGACATCCACGTAAGGCGGGGTCTTCCGCTTCTGGGCTGGGTACAAATATAAAGTACTTTTCTTGTCATGTGGTCCGATGGTCGCCGCATGACATGACCGTACCGTACCTTAGGCGGCTCTCCAAAACCTTCTCCTGTATAGGTGTTACTTTAACACTGCTGCGAATGTGGATATTTTGGATGTGGTCCAGCATTGTTACCCCACCAGCCCATCTAAGCATTCTCATTTCTGCGACATGTAGTTTATGTTCTTGCTGTTTTTTCAGTGGCCAACATTCGGCACCAAATGTCATAGACGAGCGCACTGCTGCTTTGTATACTCTGCCCTTAGTGCGTACAATAGGTAATCTGCATTAACGTAGTGCAACTGACCATTGCACATAGGTTGTACACACGCGGTCCGTGATGACCTCTGAACTAAACGCTCCTCACCAACCCGTTGAGCAATTGTGCAGACTGGTTCTCAACCTCAATGTAAAACGCGTGTGAATCGATTGATCATAAAACGTTTGTAAAATAGACAATACAGTCCAAACCGGACGGACGCTGCGATATTAACATATTTGAATTTAAAAACCTGTAAACTGATTTAAGATAAACCGATCTTTTATGTAATGGTCAATAAAACTTAGATGCGAAAATAATAACAAACAATACTCCTCGAAACATAATATCTTATGTTCTCCTGATACCACAACTACATACTTACATACACATTGTACATAACACATAAACATAGGTCGTAGATAACGCAAAAACAATGTTCTTTATGTGTGGGTGAGTAGGTATTTGCGCAGGACGCAGGCGATTTGTCATGGTCGTGTATGTAGTGGTTCGCGAATCACATCAGACGAGAGGAAGGAGGATCGCCCTCCCGCGTCGCTAGCCAATGGGAGGACTTCCCGCCGCGACCGGGCTCCGTATCGACTTGTACCGATATCGCGAATATATTAGCACATGTACAAACTTCCTTTTAGATATATACTACACACTATCTTGCACATGTGTTTACGTATGTACAGTTTAACAATACCCCATTGGTGGATTAAAGGTTCAATGAATACATAACGCTTATATATTATCTGAATTAAATACCTACGTTGTCAGTGACGCAACTATAGATGAGACCTTTTCCGTATTATGCGGCCTTGGTACCGCGACACGAACGTAAAGTTCTCTATGCGGCTGTTCCAAACAATAGTTTGCGTCAAACGTCAAACATCTCTCAATTCCCGACCGGAAGCACAAAAACAAAAGGCGAGGGGTGAATTCTATTAAGAATTGGGAGGATTACTTCTAATGAGATTCTAAAACGCGGTAGGGATTTGACTATGTTTAGCAAAGCAATGTGCAACCCTTCTCTGTGTAAAATATCTCAATTTAAACGTTTAAAAACACGTGTTCGACCGAGCAGTGATCCCTTGAGACGTGAACGGGATAACGCATTGCTTGTTGTAGCAGTTAATTATATGGGCTTAAAAATTAAGCGCTTTTATACCTACATCAAACAATATCTCGCATACCAATGGCAGTAACATTAATGAATTAATCGGCTTATATAGTACATTATTCTCAAATAAACACTTGTCAAACGTGCATCGAATTATAATACAATTTATTGATGTAAACTGCAATAGAAACCTCGTACCTACCATGTGCGAGGTTTCTATGTTAACTAAACAATTCCTTAGTTTTCTCTAATAACCTTTAATTGTGTCAAAAAGATATTATTTAATAATTATGATGTAATTGAAGAAACATGCTCTGTTTAAAAGCTACATGAGCAGAACATTCATCAACATTATTAGCAGCATTGATCCATCCGATTCTCGTCCCTTTTGAGTCCCTTCCCTGGTCTTTGCGAGTATCATCTAAATCTTCTTTAGGTCATCCACCCACGTGACTATTACATTGCTCTTAACGCTCTTTGTATCGTGACTCGGCAAGCTTACCAATTTCTATTAATAACCAACAATGGCATCAACAACAAATGTTGAAACAATTACGGCATACCTACAAGCTATACCGCAAGCGCAACCCCTTTATAATTTATAGCAAAAAAACTCAAGGGATGTCGCAGGATTAGCCCTCTGTGTCGCAAGGCAAAAACTCATTGCACATGGGCGTATTTCAATTAGCTGTCAGTTTGTCAACTACCCCGCTATTATTTTTCGGAGGACGTTGCAACTTACCCCTTCCCTCGGCTTTAAAAATAGTCTTAAGTATCTTAAAAGATCTGTGATACTTTGCACGAGGGTCGATTTGAGTTTCGAAGATGCTTGTGTTTTAGAATAACTGGCTGGAAATCAGCATAGCTACAGAGTGAACAACAGTCTCAGACATAAAACTAAACTATGTAATGCTACGCCGAAAATCACTAATTATTTTATTTTATTTACTTATAGGTACAGTTACAGCAACACCTTACTTGTACAGTAACAATAGCTTCGTACTTGCACAGTCGCCAATTCAAACTCAAAGCAAAAAAGAAAAAAAAAACAAATAAACTAATTACAGGCACTTCAGAATTGTCAGTTGGTTAATCTGAACGATGAAGCCAGTTAAGCAAACAGAATAATAATAAATTTCAATGTTTCAGGTTTTAGAAATTATCTTATCATACACGTAGGTACGTACAGACGACAGAACATGAAGCTCCTACAATCTATCGAATTTATTTATTATGCTTACAACTTAATCGTTAAAGCATTAAGACTCAAGTCAGATTGGGAATTTTGACAGTTTCGGGTAGCTTAACCTGCTGTCATCAGTACACAATTTCTCGTTTAGCGAAACGCACCTTAATTTCGTAACACTCTACCGATCTCACGCTGAATTATTTTTGAAGGATATTGCTTATAAGTTTCTTCATACTATGATCGAAAAATGTATCTCTTAACAACTTAAATAACGTAATGAATTTTTAAAACTGTCATAACGAAACTTATTGTGGTATTGTATTAACTGTTAAGAAGAAGTAAAATGAATTTTATTGTGAAACAAAGGAACACAGTTTTAAAAATAATCCCCTAGGGCCTAGAAAATACAACGGTTAATAATATTCCTGTCTTTTTATACCCTGTAATTAAATATCCCAATTTAGACGTCATTATGATAGGTTAGCTTTTTTTAAAGTACAGTTTAATCACAGCTTCCTATAACGATTTCACATCCTTGAAAACAAATCTCGGTTGATTTTTTGCCGATCGCGGATATTCCATTTAACCCTTTAATGCAGAGGAAGTGTAGGTAAGTAGGTCAGATAGTACATTGCACATGTTGTGAAAGCGGAGTAAAAAATACCCCTTTATTGCGCTTTGTTTTCATACGTAAAAAAAAAAATTGATTATTGCCTGCAATTTGTTCCCTCGATGCCACATAGTGGGGTTGTTTTGGATTGACTTCGATATTTAAATAGGATAAAATTATTAGGAAATTAATTAAGCTAAGTATACCTAACCTAAAGCAAAAACTGAACATTTATCCTTACTAATATTACAATGTTTGTTTGTGTCGCTTTCACGGCTAAACTACTGAGCGAATTTGGATAAAATTTGGCACATTCCACAGGATCGAATCTTACGTGCGTGAAACCGCGGAGCACAGTAGTATTACTATAATGGTGGAATCCTGTTCACTGCAACAAACATTTTCTATTTTCAGAAATTTTGTTTTTTATGAATTGAATCAGCACACATAATGTAAGGCCAACCTATAAGCTGCTTGGCTAAATCTATAAAATAGTATCTAATTAATGCTAAGCTACCAACACTCAACATCATCACTGTACCTAAAAAACCATCATTTTATAAAATTTTTTGCTCTCTTGCGCATACGTTCAACCCTTCCCGCGATCTTGGCAGCCATTCTTTGCCTACCAAATAATTTTTTGTCCGTTCCTTTTTAAATGGCACATGCAGTGAGAGCCAGTTTTTTGGACACGTTAACAAATTTTACTAAAACGCAATATCATCAGCCTACCTGGACTGTCTTGGTGCCCATTCTTTTAATAGATCGTCCTTAATCGATCATGCTTGACAAAGGTGGACCTACTCTTCAATAAAAGCTTCTTACTTTCTTATAGGATTTTGTTCATAATCTGCCTATAATGTTCCCACTGCTGAGACTCTGGTCTAACCTCGGTGAGAGGTAGTGGGATCGTATAGAAGAGCAAGTAAGCAAAATTTCATAAATTTTTCTGCTCTTCCCAAAACCGTTACGTTGGTAATTAAATAAACCTACACAACAGTTTTGGGTGTCTCGACCTTGTGTTTAAAATATTGCCAGACTAAGATTGTAACATGAGAAACCTTTCACCAAAAACAAAGCTTAAAAACCCTTAAACTCGTCGAAACCTTAGCCTCGGTCAACATTTTTTTCATGCCGGCTAACAGTAAACCCAAATCCAGCGATATCTTCACCAAAACAAACGGTCTTGCAAAATGTCGGATTCGGTGGATTCTGAAATCGGGAACAAAAAATGGCAGGTAAAAAGTCATATACCGATATAATTGTCACAAATTAAAGCAAAAAATTCGAACAAAAGGTATCAAAATTCTGCAAGCCACACGAGCAGGTAGGCGAACATTATAAAATAAGGTTTTTTTTGTGAGGAAATTGTGCAAAAGCGTGGGACGGGTCGTCGATATAACTGTACTCTGCAAGACATCGCGGCTCGATCCGGAACATAAATCTTCTGTCTGATTATACAATGAAGAATATATGGCTATATTTTGCATTTTTTTGTAAAATACACATTTATTTTTCTATCCTAAGGGCGAGTTTTTTCAGACATATGTGAACGGCAGGTCTATGACTGGCATGATTTATCAGTTTTTAACAGGAACTGAAATAAAATAAAAGTATGCAAATTATATGCAAATTTACTTTGATCTTAAACTTATTTGAACGTGTTTCTTTTTCTTACAATTTCTTAGACATATCTTTGTAACAACCAAACCATATAAAAAAATATTAATTGGCAACACCTATTCATCGTCATGACCCTTTGCCTCTAACTTGCTAAGTTTACTTTTACCATAAAAGTAAACAATTCAGTCGTGACGCAGAGTACGATACGATAGTTTTTTTTGTTAAAAAGAATTTTGTGCAAAAACTTCCAACAAAAACCAAAATCTGCTCTAGCGGGGTTCGTAACGTGATAAGTTTATTTTGAAATGGAGATCAACGTTTATCGGCTTACCAAAAATTCGCATACTTATTCTTAACATTAACAAAGTTAACATAAATTTTTTCAGATGAATAACGCGCTTGCTCAGATGCACAAATGCAGTCTTTTTAAACATACTTACCTACGTGATACACATGTAAAACCAAATACATAGTACTTTGACAGGTATGTTAAACTCATATTCTAAAATAAAAAACAAACTCACTTTGACTTAAATGTTAAATTACATAAAGTCCATTTTTAATATTAAATAGGACTTTGAGTAGGTATAGGCTCTGTTTGTTTTCCTAGTTAATTAAGACCTGGGGTAAAAGTAGAAGTGTAAGAACAGAAAAATTGATTGAAATAATTAAAAATTGAACAGAAGAATTACGAATCAGGCAAGTCATATGAAAGACAGCTTTTGCGAGCTCTACCCGCAGCATAACACATTAACATTTCAAGAATCGCAATGAACGCCATGTGCAAGTAATATTTTCTTATTCAAACAACGTTTCTGTCGAGAAGCCGTTGGTGAGGGCAAATGAGAACATTTGCGCGAAGTCGATGAACCCTCCTGAACAAAAACTCCCCCGAGTTTCAGTTGCGCAGGCGCAGACGCGGCGGTGTTCTCACGCCGCGTCTGAACTCTGACATCGGTAAAAAGTTGCCAAACTATACATGTAGAGAATATGTTTTAGAAACTAAAATTACCGCATTCGTTGCGGTTTTTTATGAGATAATGTATTGTAATAATATTATTATTAAAATGAAAAATATTTCATGTTTCAACAACATGCAACTATTCCAATGAGGAATATCACATTAGATTGTCATAAAATCAACAATTCACAAATAACTGCAGAATTACCATGCATCATTTCTTTAATACACCCAATACTTTGGTATCGACCCATCGTTGCAAAATAAAAATTTATAATACGCATTTTTACGTCTGAAGCACAGGTTCTACCTAGTTCAGGTAAATTATACATTAGTGCTATTTAGAATTAAGAAAATTATTATAAAAATAATGTATAAAGCTTTCTCAGCTTTGTACATATTTTTTATAATCAAAATCAAAATCAATCAAAATCAAAGCATTTATTTCAAATAAACCAGTTACAGGCACTTTTGAATTGTCAGAAGTTCGGTCAGTCAGTAAGGTGAAGCTAGTCGCCCATTCCAAAAAGTAGGTACCTATGGAGAAGAACGGGCAAGAAACTCCATGGACACTCTTTTAAAATATCAAGCTATTGATACAAATATTTGATTACATCATTCATTTTGAAATAAATCGTGTGAGAACGATGCAGAAATATATTGTACGCTGAGAGCGTCCATTATGAAAAAAAAAACAACAATTCAGAAATTAAAATACGCCGTAGCAGCTAAGAGATGACCAGTCCCCTCTGACGGCGTCCGTTCACGAACATGACGTATGGATCAGCATCATTCAGCTCAACCATATTGAAGGGAACCTAATGACCCAACACACACGCCACCACCAGCGAGACATTTGAGTGAGCATGACATACTCTCAACAGCCACGGCACTATCAAGTCAATAAACGACTAACCCAACAAATAGATGCTTTACAGCAAATAGATCGTGCTCACACGTGTTCCATGCAATTATACAATACTAAGAAATTGAATCTACACAATGCAAAGACAGTTTTGTCCAAGGTTCAGCAGCTCCAACGGTGTTCCCGAATGCTAAGTTTAGCTCCTGTGCAGCTGCACCAGTGCCGAATACCCCTGTCAGCGATGCAATTCCGTAACGTACAATATGCCTGGCTACATAGTGTGTACTGGCTTTGAGTTAAGAAAAAACAAACAATTGCAAATTTAAACTACGAGAGGAAAAATCAAAGAACAATCAGTGTAAGCATAGAAATCGGACGCAGCTCAAGCCCAAGCCTTTTTGTCGTCAATATAATCTTTAACACTATAAAATGCTTTCTGACACAACTTACGTTTAATGAAGCATTTGAATTTATTCAGGCTCAGATCTTGAACCACCTCTGGAAGTCTATTGTAAAAATGTATACATTGGCATCTAAAAGAGCCACCTATTTTCTTGAGCCTTGTTGTAGGTACAATAAATTTGTGCTTGTTTCTAGTATTTATACTATGGACATCACTGTATTTTTTATACAATTTTATATTTTTATGAGCATACAAAAGATTTTCATAAATATATTGAGACGGCACGGTCAGTACATTAATTTCTTTAAATTTTTCTCTGAGAGAGTGTCTTGGACTTAATTTATAAATTGCACGAACAGCTCGTTTCTGCAAAACAAATATTGTCTGAATATCAGTGGCATTTCCCCACAACAGAATGCCGTACGACATTACGCTATGGAAATAGCCAAAGTACACTAAACGGGCCGTCTCAATATCAGTCAAATTACGAATTGTTCTAACTGCGTATGCAGCAGAACTTAGTTTTTTTGACAATTTTTCTATATGGGGACCCCATTGAAGCTTAGCATCCAGAGTTATACCCAAGAACACTGTGCTGTCTTCAGATTCCAATTCTTCGCCCCTTATCAACACTTTAGTTTTCACCTGCCTAACGTGAGGTAGAGTAAACTTAATGCATTTGGTTTTTTTCTCGTTTAAAAGTAAGTTATTAACATTAAACCAGTGGACTACTTTGGAGATCGCGCTATTTACATCATCAGTGACCTGCTGCTGACGTTTAAGTTTAAATAAAAGTGAAGTGTCATCTGCAAACAACACTATATCGTGATTATCCTTTATGAGGTACGGCAGGTCATTAATGTAAACAAGAAACAAAAAGGGACCAAGAATTGACCCCTGTGGGACTCCCATTGTTACTAAAGATCCGGATGATCTTTTTCCATTAACGTCAACGCTTTGAATCCTACCACTCAAGTAGGATGTAATAAGATCCAATGCAGAGTTCCTGATCCCGTAGTGGCGGAGTTTCCTGATTAACGTCTCGTGAAGAACGCAATCGAATGCCTTGGACAAATCACAAAAAATGCCCAAGGCATCGCATTTATCCTCCCATGCATTGTAGATATGACATAGAAGTTCAACACCGGCATCAGTAGTTGAACGACCCCTTGTAAAACCGAACTGTTTGCTATGTAATAATTTATGTTTATTAAAAAAACTTAGCATTTGGTTTAAAATTAATTTCTCAAAAATTTTACTAAAGGTAGGTAGTACAGAAATAGGTCTATAATTTGTGGGGTCTGATGTACTGCCTGATTTAAACAAAGGTATTATCTTACTATTTTTCATGAGATCAGGAAACTCTCCACAGTCAATACAAGTATTAAAGATAACCGCTAGAGTGGGTGCCACAATATCAATAATAGACTTCGCAACTTCCACCGAATGACCCCATAGGTCAGCAGTCTTTTTTATATTGAGAGTGTGAAAGATTTTAATTATATCTTTACTGGTAACATATTCAAAGTGAAATTCCGAATTACAAACATTAACATTTTCTTTAAGCAAAGACTCAGCAACAGAAGGTGATGAGTTTAGGGATTTAGTAGTTAAAACAGGAATATCCGAAAAGAAATTTTCAAACACCTCAGCGACTTGCGAGTCTGATTTTATTATGTTGCCATTAACAGTCAGGCTATAGTCAGTATTTCTATCACTGGACCTTCCCGTTTCACTATTAATAATTTTCCAAGTCGTTTTAATTACATTACTACTGTTTTTTATCTTTGAACTCAGGTAACGTGACTTGGCCATATAGCAAACTTGTTTAAATAATTTTGAGTATTTTCTAACATACAAATTAAATTCAACAGTGTTAATATAAGTCCTCTCATTGTACAGTTCATAAAGCCGAGTTCTACTTTTATGAATACCTATGGTAGCCCAATCAGAGAAAGATGCATTACTATTAATAGAGATAGTCTTGGGAACAAAGGTGGAATCAAATTGCTTACAATATATATTAAAAAAATTATCATAGAGATGATTAGGATCAGCATTAACATAACTGGATAAGACTGGCACTTTATTGATGAGATTAAATCTAAAAACCTCCAAGCGGCTTTCAGTTTTGGGGTTAACAGTGATGTCCTTTTTGGCCACTTTTTTACTATTGTTTGGAATAGTAATCCTTTGTCCGCAGTGATCAGAATCAAATAAATTTACAACTTCTTTGCGGCTTGGTATTATGTTAGTAAAAATATTATCTAGGCATGTGGCACAAGTAGGTGTTATTCTTGTGGGCTCCAAAAATAGGTTTACAAGATTGTAGGACTGAAATAGACTTATAATTTTATTACAATAACCTGAGTTCTCTAATAAATTAACATTAAAATCACCGCAAACAATAATGGCTTTGTTCGAAACACAAATCTTGTGTAAAACTTCATCCATTACCTTTTCAAAGCAGTCATACAATCCTGAAGGGGGTCTGTACACACTTAATACAACGAAGCCCTCCAACTCTATACAGGCAATTTCAGCTGTTCGTTCAACAGACAGGCTCACAATGTCTTTACGATTTTTAAATTTGAGCAGGTTACTAACTAATATTAATGAGCCACCATGTACAGCATTTATTCTGCTAAACGAACTACCAACCTGGTGATTCTTAAAATTGAACAAGAACTGGTGACTTTTTAGCCAATGTTCGGTTATGCAAAGAATATCAATACCATAATGGTTCATCAATAAATCTACCTCTAAATCTTTGTTCATAAATCCTTGAATATTTTGATGCACCAAATTAATATTATTTATTGACCTTAAATTTCCTCCCGAGTTGCCTTTGCAATCCTGTATATTATTATAGCTAGAGGTTGGCTCTATTGTCTTAATTTCTAATTTAAATTATTAATAATGTCAACTGGGACCAAATTATTGGCAGAATTAATTAAAATGTCATTGCATTGCTCAAAAGAAGCAATTTGTTTAGCCAAATTCTTGGCTGTAATAGAAAAAAAATATGATAGCGACAAAGCTATCTGTCTTTTATAATAATTAGAAAGATAATACATAACATTGTTATGTCTATCTCTTGTCAAATACAAATTATTCTTAAAATAATTATTTATGTCAATTAAATGTAATATTTTATTATTAAATGTCAAGTTGGACATAGTCATGTTTAGTTCATAATTTTCATTACATAATAAATATACCTACTTATTGTATAGTGCTCAGGAGCTCAGGAATACACAAAAACTTACATCCCTACGAACAGAGCCCAAGTAAACCGAATACTATAAATACTTAATATTTAGGTAGAAACTGGCACTTTAGTTAGTAACTTTTATCTAAAACAAAACTCTCGATCAATATTAATTGTAGGTACTTACAAACACATTGAAATGCTAATAAGATCAAACACTACTAATCCGTATGGCTAGTTTATCAGACGGCCCTGTCCATTAGACAGCTCCGAAATAAGTCTTCTGAGGACACTGGTTTAAATATATTTTTGTTAGGAGCCCTTGGCTTAATACGGATGAACCCGGTATAGGAAGTATATTATTACAAATCAAGGGGCTTGAAACTCGCGATGGTTAAGCCCGTTGTAGAGATCCAACTTCCATAAGTACCTACCTTTTTCTCGGTGGTAGGCCATAACATCGGCCGCCGGCAGAAGTTACTACCCACCAGACAAAGTCTTGCCTCCAAGCGATTCGTCGTGTTCCGGCATGACGTCTGGTGAAGCCGTAAGGTGGACGGGTCTGAGCAGTTGTGTTGCGACGTGTGCCGGGTACGATGTGCTAAATGTTATTGTGTTGGGAGTTTGGTCGTGGAGGGTCTTCAGATCAATCTCCCTCTGGCGCAGTATCGTTGGTCGTGTTGTTGGGTTTAGCATAGCATCACCTCGCTCAACTGCCGTCTTTCTTCCTATTCGCTCAGTTTTTCTGACTGAATAGGCTCTTAATAAACTAGCGCGCTTTACCATCAACGATTGCATCACTGCTTACCATCAGGTGGGAATGCAGTCAAGCACTAGTTTATAATAATAAAAAAAAAACGACATACATGCATTCATAGTGTCTGTCTCCCTATTTGTCGGGTAAGCGAACATTCTAAGTGATGATTCTGATTTAGAATAAGATGCTGCATTCTTGAGCTCAACTGTACCGATACCAGTACGGTTACCGATAGTTCCGATCTTCTTCAAATTGCATTTAATTGACTACTGTCATAAAAAAACGGTTTAGTTTATTGTTTCAAGTTGATGGGTTCAGCCATTATTACTGTACACTGCGTTTAATTTAGACGACGATAGTGTTGTATTCAAAGTTATATTCTTTCCAATAAATAGAGCGCGACAATTCAGTAATAATACAATAGTAAGCATGTGGCATCACAGGAAGTAGATTGCCTGCGAATGCCATATTTCCTGCACCCTGCCGCGAACTGTCATTACTCTTTCAGCAAATATGTTGTGACTACCCTTTACTTGCCTGGGGCGGACGTCGCAAATGATCTCCATTACCCTCATAATGATTGTATCATTATCGATCAGTAAAGGGTAGACAGTCGCCACATGGTGGGTAGTTTGACGCCACAAGGTGGATTAAGAAATTTAACTGGTTTTATTTGAAAATAATTATAATTAAGGTCCTGCACCTTAATTATAATTATTTTTATCTTTTATCCGCAACACACTACAGGTAGTTTGTTGCGTAAAAGATAAAAGTCTAAGTTATAGTAAGTAGTTATATAAGTACGAAAGCATATTTTTTTTTAATTTTTAGGCCTATACATATGTAGGCAATTGTTATTTAAATCTTATTTGAAAGTAAATAATTTCTTTTTGATTCTATATTCTATCCTTGGTTTCCGCAATTTTTCCTTCAAATAGACGAGCGAAAATGGCGCGAGATTTAGTACTGATTATTTTAATTGCTATTTAAAAAAGTATCGGTTTCAATAAAATAGCTGTATATAAATACTTAGTATTTAATTGCAAAAATGACTATGCAAAAAACTGCCTAATCTTCAACCCGTTAGGTGAGTCCATAGAAGAATGAACTGCAATAAAAATTGTGCACCTTGCAAATACAGCGTACGGTATCGCAATACCATTTATTCGTGCACAAACCATAACGGTATTAATCTATTGAACGATCTATAGCTGTCATCGCTTCCCCAATCCTACAAAATTGTGGGAACAAATTATCGCAAACACTTCTGGCGTGCGCAAAAAAGTGTTGCACAAAGTACTATCGGCAAAAAAGCGAAACTCCCACGCTATGAAAGGGTTGAACATGCACCTGACCTATATTAAATTGTGTAAAAAAAATTGTTTTCTTTATCTATTTTTTGCTCATTATTCACATTGAAGATATAAGGAGAATGCATTTGATTTAGTATTGTCACCATGGCTTTGGATATTGTTGATGTTCGTTTCTATTTTTTTAGGAACTAAGAGATGTTGCTGAAATCTTTAGTAACTCTCAAAAATTCCGATAGTATGATTGGTTGTTTATTTTTACCTTATTTCAAAACAAACTAGGTTTCGCTGTCACACACATATTATCTGAAAACACAATAATTTCGTTCCGTATTTATGTAATACAATTTAAATAGACACGGGCACAGGTTTCATTGATAACAGATCAACATGAACCATATTTGCATAACAAATAACAACAAACCGATTTGTCCGACACTTCTTTCAATTATACTCACCCTAGTTGCGCAGGAGTTGCGCACAATGTACGCATTGTTGGCGCTCCACAGGTAGATGCTAAAGGGTTATCCGCTTATGCAAAAAAATAGACTGAAACTATCCGATTAACACCACTACAAAACACGACTTAGAAGCTTTGGATCCCTTGTGATAATTTTGTTTATAGTCTTAACTTTCTTTAGAAATAATCCTAGAAGTGTGCAGTAGAAAATGAAATTATGTTTACAAATAAAATTCGAGGAAATGTCTATAGTATAAAATTCAAACACATGACGTAATCGCATTTAACTAGTATTCAAATTTATAGCCAACTTTCGCTAAAATAACAATGACGCAATTGCAGATATTTCAATAAAACTTTTATTTCGCTACCTTTTGACGCTCGATTATCATCGACTTTCACTCTAAAGCGAATAATAAATAAATTGCCGTATATGAAACGGTGTGCGTGTCTGTATTTTGGTTCACGCCTCAACAACATGGTGTTTCGTGAATTTGGCGGCCTTTAACGAAGGTGCTTCATTAACAATTCATTGACGAGAAGGCGTGCGCCGGCAAGGGAGGGTGAAAAGGCCGACAGGCGATGTGTTGCAAAATGAATAAATACTGGCGAGAAATAGGGGCAGTTCGCTCAGGGAACGACCGATGTAACTCAATAATGCAGCCAAATGTTCTGTTTCAGGCTGAAAACCCCTTGTTTCTACTAAATGCTATGAATGAAGCGGTCTAATAAGACTGGTCCTGAAAATACAACGCAAAACAAAGCATCGGTAATGAGTAACGTGGACACGATAATGCCATGGCTAACAGTTGCAATCGACAGTTCGCAACCGCCCCATTCTCGTCAAGGCTTCATTAAACTATTATGTAGTATATTTTACGTTGTATTTTGTAGATATTTTATAACATCATTGTTTGTTTTATGTTATGTAATGCGTCGTCTGTTATTTCGTTTTGTTTCGTGTCTACATACGAATAATAAGTAAAAAACTGCGTTAGACTGATATGTGTGCGCAAATGTATAAAAAACTCCGTTGAAGCACCATGTGCAGTCGCAGGTGCCCTCCGTTCCCACACAACCCTTTCAGCGACCGACCTCTCGGTTCGCACCGCCCCCGCTCCGCAGCAGCCCCTCAAAAACTGCAGAAAAACTACAATCACAAACAATCAATGAAAAACGAACCGAATCTCTTCAACATAAGGTTCAGTTTTACTTGTAAAAACCCATTTTCCATAGTACCATTCTACACATTGCAGTCATTAGTTCCAAATTCTACCTGTTCTGATTTATAGAGGCTTTCGCGTCATTAGATTTATTGTGGATATAATGCAATCCTCTCCATATTTTTTACTTTTGATTCGGACTAAGTATGTGCAGTTCTGGGTATAAAATCTTATTTTAAATACTTGTTAAATAAATTAAGTTTTGCGCCACCAATAAAAATATAATTATATTATGTTATTGGAATAAACCTTTCCTTGTTCTACAGTTAAGTACTGGCCTATGATAATTTAAACACCTTAAAGGATACATACGAACGACTGTTTTCTTAACTACATACTTCATTATTTTTACTATATTATTCTACTGACACTTATGCTATTTGTAACGAACAAATATCAACGAAAAATTGAGTCATATACGTAGTCAAAAACCAAGTCAACTATTTATTTTTTTGCTAATCCCACGTTCAGTGCACCCAGATTGCAGTCAATACAAAAACAATCAGAGCGATAATATACAAAAACCTTCTTTGTCCCGTTATCTGTGTCTGTTTTTGTAAATGGGATGTGTTTTGTAACCAATTAAAGGTAGAAAGGACCCGGCTGTTGGTCCGCAATAAATCGCACAACCCTATACACGAAATGTTTCCGGCGCGACGAGTGGCCAGCCTGTTCCGTTTTAAAAGTGATCATTTGCATTGGAAATATGTGCTTTTGGCCTTTTTTGTTTGCTTATGTAACGTTTTATTATTACGTATGTATTGTTATTTACATACGTTCATACATAAACTCACTCTCCTTAAGTTCATACATCACACCGTTTGCGAGTACTACGCTCCTGAAAACTCTGGAGAACATAAAGAATTCGGTACCTGTATGTCCCTATGTGTGGTCACTGTATGTCTATGTGCACTTTGATTTACGTAGCCGTGAAAAATTGCTGTAAGTAAGTACAAGCAAAAGGTCGTCACACTCGTCACTCTATTAAAAGTTACGGACGAAGTTTAATGAACGAATCTTTTTATGTGATTTGCACAGCTATGTAACTGACTGCTTGTTATTTTCACAGTAGGGATAATACTTTAGCTACATAATCACGTATATATGACTTAAAATAGGTACTATCAAGTGGAGTAAGGCTATGACAAAATGACAACACACCATTGGCAAAAGGAACAGGGAAAGACAATAAAAAAGTTCAAAAATTGTTGCGAGAAATAGGACTCGGTAGAAGTTCTCAGACGAAGCCTTTACCAAAACGGACATTGATCTAAAAAAAAACATTTTGAGAGCTACTGAACTACCGCAACGCAATGATTTTCAGAATGAAAAGTGCTCATTATTATACTTATCAAATGAAAAACTAAGGGTAGTTTTTAAAGCTAATCTTACTAAAAATAATATGAAATACGTCGTCTTCTCTTTATTCAAAATTAAAAAATTGTACATTCACTTTTATCTTTACGACCCCAGATAACTAATTTACAAATGCACATATTATTCTTTATTGAAAAAAATTTAAAATGTGTTATCAAAAGCCCCCAGACATTTATATAAGTGGTGAATTAATTCGGTTTGCGTGACGTAACCCGTCCCCATTGGTCGGCGCGCACAAGCTGCGATCGATTGCAGATCATGACGATATTCAGCCTTCACATCTGCCTAGCTAGCCTGACCCGTAATTACTTATTGATATTTATTGCCCTCACAACAAGGGTAAGTTTGCATGCTGATCGAGTTGGAAACTCCTTTGTTTAAATCTTATCTAAATCAGCTTAGGTATGATCGAAGTAAATAAATAACTACATTTGTTTGCGGACAAATATCCACTTTTGGACTACATTAACTTTTATATAAGAAAGACAAATATGTAATACAAGCTAGTTCTATTTATAAGAGTGAATACAGCCGTATAAGAGTAGAAATGAACAGAGCAGATTTGTTGCAAATGGGTCACTCGTAGGCGATAAGTGGAGTAGGTACCGAATTGGACTTTAAGAAATAGTTAATGACACGAAATCTAACTGGAACGTAACGTATCGTAATTCGTAGACGTCGCTCTAATAAAAAACGTAAATAGATTTATTAGTGCATACTTCTTGTAAATTCTCCGAATCGTTAGCGGATATTCACACTAACGTAAGACAATGTCACTGTAATCGGCATAAAAATACACACATGTGTCTCCCTAGATATAAAGCGAACCCTGAAACGAAGGCCGAGATAACATCAAAGCAGAGAGATTATTTACAGCAAGTAGTACCTACAGTAAAAACCAAAGGGCAACAACAAATATTTGACAATACTACGAGTATATGCAGTGGAGTGTTTCCGTAACCGATATTTCTCATTAAAACAGTTTGTTTGAAGTTCGATAAAAAGCTGTGGCCGATGATGGCCGGTGGCCGCGGGAAGGGTTGGCTATCTCAACCCTCTACCACTGAGGAGGCAAACAAGCAGATGTTCGCAGCTACAATTACATAATCAACAGCTATCGTATTCAAATGGGTGCGCATTGAGTTCGACCAGAAATCATACAAGCATTGTATGCGAACCAAATGTGTAAACCATTTCTACCTTCAACGAACCGTCTAGCCGATAAGATTGGGTTTCTAAACAAACAACGATTTTGTTAATTGTTTAAACAAGTAGCATATCAATCTTTTGATTGTAGATTATCGTAGCATCTCATCGGTACGATTGAAATGTGTTACCCAATAATTGAAATTGAAAGTCGTAAAGAAAGCAAGAGATTCATATTATTGTAAAGTCACTGGAGCACCGGGTAACGATTGTTACATTCGTGCTGTAACTAGCCACTTGGTTTTGGGGGTCTCTACTAGAACGTCGCCTGCGCAACGACGCGATTTGAGGTTAGTTATACATCGCCGTACTTATAGGGGGGAAATTTCTGGGATGCGTTAAGAGGCATCGACGGAAAATTAGTCATTTGGATTTTTGTGTTGTTTAGAGTTTATGGTAATAAAAGTGCTGATCACGATGCGCTCTGTACGTAACGGTGCAGCGATGTCTGAGTCACAGGGAACTGACCTACGGGCATGCAGCCGAGTGCATTGACGCTGCTGCCGACGCACTTATCACTGGCATGCCTCTTAAAAGATAATGTTTAGAATGATGAATACCACATGTTTGAAGTATTTATGTCTGACTACCCTGAATAATATTTGAAGGTCAAAAGCACTGTATTTATCAAATTATAGCATTGAACAAAATGTTTACAATGTCTGCACGAATTTTAATAACAGCTACAGCCAAGGATTGTGTAGGTAGAGCACCATTTTACGGAATGCATGACGATAAGGGTCTTGATATGTCTTTTTTCCTCAAGTTATTCAATTTCGGACCCAAGTAGGTACGTCAAATACAAAATCATCCAAGGGAAAAATAGAGGAAACTTATATGAAAAAACTCATTCATATTATATTCTTGTAAAGAATGGGTAAATTCAAGATGGCAGTTTTATTTATATTATTTTTTTTATTCCATATTAAATGAAATTAAGTTACTAATCATTCATCAACGCTTCTCAGTGCATCTAGGAAAACTTCTTTTTATAAATACGGCGATGTACTATTTTATGTAATGTAACTTACATAAGTAATAGCCCTGTGTTAATAAATATTAAAATTTACAAATGCCTTTAAATGATTAATGTTTTCTTTAATTGACTCCATAAATGAAAAATATTGGCATCGTAGCAGCAACACTTTACGTAGAATTCGCGTAGCGAAAATTCGCGTAGAAGGTCGCGTAGCAGATTTTGCGTAGCAGATTAATTTGCGTAGCAGGAAGATTTGCTATGCTACGAGCAAATACAATATTCACATACTATGAAATTTAACTAGTAAATGATTAATTCGTATTATAAAATCTTCCGAAACGGAATTTTTATCATGAAATACAAAATAATAATCGTGAAATCGTCAACTTGACCGTAATTCGTGTGATCTAGCCAAGGCCCCGCCGGATGATAAGGCGTATGTTTCACAATAGCAGAATTATTTGCGGCGGAGGGCCAACCGTCGCCTTGAGATGCGCGCACAAACAACTGTAGCGAACGACTCCGCTGAAATCTTATACACTCACCCGCACAAGTGGTTGGGTGGAACAATCGTATTTTTAATATTTCTATTGAATTTGTACGAAAATGTTGATCATATTTCGATTTCAGTGTTGAGTAGTTCAATTTACACAATTTTTCGTATTCAATCTGATCATTCATTAAAAATATAGGAATTCGAAATGTCTTTAAAAGCAATTTGCTTAGTTGTGGTTTTGGGATATACTATTTTGTGACTAGTTATATAATATATTATCTAGGTATATCAACTAAAGTAAATGCTAAATGAGTGTACGTGACAAGTGAACTCGCGAAGGGCTTTCATTGGCGATTGTACGAGGTGCGCACACGCAGTGTAGGTATGTGTAAGTAGGTCAATGGCGGCGCGTGACGCTGACGCGGCCCTTTGCGAGCCGCAGGGCTTGCCTTGAACCGTCCCACTAATACCGGCAGCTTCACTGTATTAATTTGCGCTTGATTTTCTGCTAAAAATAAAAAAATATATATGAGTCTAGGCCACAGTGGAGACAACATCCGCCATTTTAATTTGTTAATCATAGTCGCCTTGATTCGGCGTTTATCAAATCTATTGTTAGATGTTTTTGTCTGGTTTTATTGAAGTCTTAAAGAATATATAGAGGAAAATGATACCCTTCCAAAAATATATACATACCTACCATATGTAGGCACGTTGTGTTTTCCTGTACACCATTTATGGATAATTCCAGAAGCTATAATAGATATACAAAGAGGGTCAGTGGCCTACCATGTCATTGCTAATAAAGTGAATTGAGTCATAATCGTGTGCTATATTTGGGGACAAAGCATTGCAATCTGATATTTAGTATAGAAATCTATATCATGATTTGCCGTAGAATGGGATCCTTCCACAGTGACTTGCATGAACTTTTTAAGGTCTCGTTGTGTCTCTCATGGCCCATTTTTCAATCAGCAGAATTGAATGAATAGTTAAAAATTTTGCGGTTTCCCGCTTAACAGATATTGAGCAGGATTTTCGCTTTTTTATAATGAACCATTTTAGTTAGGCACTATCACAATATTCTGTGCTCTAAGAATACGAATAGCTAACAAGTGCATTAGTTATATGTCCATGTGGTAGGTTTGAGTTCATAGTGTAGTGTTTGAAGTTAGAATATATTACAAAAAAATAAAAAACTTTTTTTTTCTACTGATTATGGCGAAAATAATACTTGCAACTTGGACACAGTATGCCAAGACTCTTCAGAGACATTTTAATTACATTGTAAAAAATATTAGGTATGTGCTTACCAATTATAAAAACTGACGGTATGAAGCTAGGTAACTGTAACTATGTACGAATTTAATGAGCAGGTTCTCAAGTCAGTAAAATTACGATGAAATTCGTTCATTTGTGCACAAACTGTAAATTAATTAGACATTCTGCCGTCGGTGGGTAGGTACCCACTCGGTACCGTTTTCAAGTGTTCTTTCGTAACGTCAACTAAATTTGTGAATAGTTTTCGATTCACGTCATCAACTGGTAGGCGAGGTCATTTAGTGTTGTTGAAAACTATTGCTATTTAAAACATCTATTTTATATAGGTACCAGTACCTATAATTGACAGTGTACCGGAGTGAAAAAATGTATCCTTCCCTACAATGTCGAAAATTTTTGACTCAAAGTACTTGTCTACCATGGAAGTCTCCGGAAATAGAATTCAGTGAACTTCGTATGTCCTTAATTGTTTCTACAGACTTTATACACATACAATAAACAACAGATTTTTTACGTTCTTCTCTCACTTTTTTCGAACCTACGCGCCGATTTTACGTTAAGCAAATGTCGTTAACAAATTTCGCAGACATGCATTTTTTGGTATTTGACCTCACACACGTATGTGTGAGGTCAAATACCATAAAAGTATTCAATTTGTTTTGCGAATTGATATTAAGGTTAATATCAATTTGCAAAACAAATTAAATACTCGTACTCAAATATTCAGAAACTCCAGGGGTGTATTTGACTGGTATATTTTCCTGTACCTTACCAACGAGGCTACCAGGAAATCGTGCGTAAATGACGGATAGTCACGGATCGGGCGTCCGAATTGAAGGTTCGTTAGTATGATTGCAGTATAATAAAGTACATCATTGAGTTAGAATGGCGCTGTACCGGTAGTAAAGCCACGAGTAGAGCTAGCACGCGCAAAGACGATTTGCATAAGGGCCGCTGTCAATGTTAACACCGGTGGGCAATGGGCAGAAGGTCTTAGCGACCTTCCGCCGCCGAAGCGAGGCCTTTTGATTCGCCATGACGCCACTTAGCGCTCCGATAAATTATTGTAGAAATAACTTTACTTTTGTACAAAAATAATCCATAGATAAGATTTCAGTAATTTTGCAATTGAAATTCCTAATGGAAGCTAGGATATAATATAATAGGGGATACGCTCGTAGTAAATAATATTTTTAACAAACTAAACGTTTCCAGCATCCTAATTACGTAACACAATATAACCTTAATCTGAATCATTTTGAAGGATATTGCTACTCCATTACTTATTATGATTAAACAATGTATCTTCTCAATAACGTAAATAACGCAATGAATGTTATTAGACTGTCCAACTGAAACACAGAGCTACTGATTGTGTTGAACAATTTACCCCGCAGTTATTCTACTGGATTTGAGGCATGGATAAACGTTTAGGTACCAAATGAGATCAGAGAGAATCATTACCGAAGAGAATCGAAAATATGGCAACATTAAATTAAATCGGTTAAAATGTAACATTGTACTTACGTCGGTGTAAGATAGGAATATATTCGATCAAGGCAACAGTTATCTTTATAATAGCTATGATTGTCTCTTTCCAGCAGAATTCTGGAAACTTCGATGTTCATTAACAATAGCAATTAGCGTTCTGACGCCAAATTAGTGACACACAACTTAGGTAATTTCTTGTGAAAGTGCTAAAGAGTTCGAAGAACATAAGGGACACAGACCTTGCTATACTAATGTACCACCTGCGGATTTAACATTGAACTTTCATTCTTGTTGGTGGTAAGATTTCATATCTGCAAAGCATTTTGGTATTAATAGCGTAGTTTGCTGAACACTGTTTGAAAAATTAGCCTGTATTTTTATTTAACGTTAAGCAGTGCTAGAAACCTTTTTTAAGGTTTTTAACAGCTAAAGAACACATAAGTAATTCTATACGATAAACGATCTCACAAACCTCGAAACGAAAAGTTTATCAAACTACTCGTAAGTAGGTATCTGGTTTCATATCATATGAATCTCTGCTCACAATACTCGTACAATCATCTTACGACTGGGGACTTAAATAATCGGGTCATGTCCACCATATCCTGGCTGACGACTGTTCCATATATTCGCGACAGCAAGGTTGTATTACACAACTCTTCGTTTACACGTGTCTGGTTCGGGCGCGACGACCTCTCGCGAACACTTCCGATTCGCGTGCACAACTACTTCGAATATTTTGAAACCGAAGGTGACCATCATACGGAAACTTAGATCACGAGGTTGTCGGCATAAAGATTAATAACATCTTATTTATGAACCTCATTATTGTTATTTTTAAACATAATTCTGGCCATTGTTGTGTATATTTAAATGTAAATAAAGGTTTTATGATTCGAGTTATATATCTTTATTTAGTTTTTTTTCTCAGTTGAGTTTACTGACCTTATTTGTAATTGGATGGAATTAAATTATAAGTAGGTTACTATTTCGTTGCTTATTAGGTAATTAAAAGGCATACTTAAACAGATACTTCCGAATACTTAGTGGGAAGGAACTCATATGAACTTTCAACCTTCAGCACAAGCGATCGAACAGTTAAAAATAAAAATAACTTGCCTTTTCATTGATTAAGGTGGAATATTCTAGTATCTACTGGTATCTAAGTTTTACTTGTCGTTCTAAATTCATAATTTCGGGGAACTGATTTTAAATGGGTCAATAAAAATACCAAAAGGTAACATTAGCCAAGATCGCAACACATTAACCGCTTTGAATGACCGCATATGCATTTGGGTTATGACTGCCAAACTTGATATTACATAGATAAACGGTTGTCATTAAATATAAATTATTATAACGAGGTGTCGCTGACATCTCTGCGTGAGTCGCCATCTTTCGGCTGTCTGGGCGTAATGTAAATAAATAATATTTATAAACGCGCATGCAAAATCTAGTTCTGCGCCCAGTGACCTGAATTCAGGTACACCGCTATGGCTCGCTCCGCCGTAGCGCGTAGCACTGCGTAGCTGAACATCGTAACGATCACCTACCTAAACTGATAACACGCTAGGTGACCTAAGGCCTTGCTACGCCGGATTGCCTAACACAACGCGTGTCCAGTTTATCTGCCGACGTGTCCAGCTGTGTCACTAAGTAGGTAGTTCTGCGTTATCAAACCTAGACCTATACTAAAATTTATAAGGCCTCGGTGTACGTGTCTATTCACAATAACAAAATAAAAATTAATGAAAATATAATTAGCACTTTGGAATTTACTATGTTTATATGAAAATAGGTAGGCTTAGTTCGTCATAAGTAATGACAGGTCAGAAATTAAAATTGTTTCATTCAAAACAAAATGGATAAGGTATTGTATAATATTAGGTATTGCTGTTTTATGATTAGAATGTTTAGTGTTTTCACTTAGGTATCTATTCCTGCAGGTGGACCATTATGAGTGGGCCATGGTGGCCCCCTCCAAAAGTTGATTTGGTCCCCTGGCTTGTTAAAAACATCTGTGTAAGATCATCACGTGTTTTATTTAAATAACGAGCGAGCGAGCTATCTAATCTAGAACACGAAGAATACTCTAGATATGTAAAAATCAAGACTTCCTGTGAAAAAGTATGACAAAATTCGTTAGTATAACTATTACACATAGGAGTTGTTCTGCGTACAGTTTTTCAAACTCTAGCCAATGCAAAAAGCATTATGCAATAACCTCCATAGGTACAGGGTCTCAATAACCGTAAAACACTTATACAACAGCCAACCACCATTGATATTTCCAATAACAAATTATCAACTGAATATTTATCAGTCATTAATTTCCAAACAAACTACACAAATACGTTTCTCGCATTCCATTTGTGACCGTATTGGGATTGTAGCCCTCCGCAGTCCGCTATATTGGGGTCTGCCAATGTCAAGTCGCTGAGTCGCGCATTCTAAAGACATGCTGTCCACTAACGGGACAATCCACAACTATGTGGACGTGAAACCTACCTACTGGTTCTGCACACTGTGATCCAGTTTCCGTCGAATGTGTCGACACACGAAATCAGCAATTGAAAATATGTAGATACTTTTAAGAGACCTCCCTAGGGCTAGTGTTTTGTACGTGACAAACATTTTACATAAGTATGTCGAGAAAAGCCGTCAAATATTGCGCGTTTTATCGATATAGGTCACGTAATCGAGTTTTCATGAAGCACAACAGAAATGGACTATTTGAATTGCCGATACATTGATTGGAATAGTTTGTCTAGATTCTAGCCAATTTACTTTACAGTTAAGTATGTATTAGCCTATGTTTTACCCGCTCAATTGAGCTACAGCTAGCTTCAGTTTGTTCAACTGTTGGATACAAATTTTACTTACCTAATCTGAAACATAAGCAAGCATAAGTAGCTGCAAAGGGACAAAATCCTTCAACGCATCAATTAAGGAGAGCCCAAAGTAAACAACTATTTATCTTCAAATTCATCAGCATTGCGGTCAACTGCTATACAGTTGAAGCCCTTCAATAACACATAGCAACAGCTTGTGTGGACACAGTAGGTACTATACACACACAGGGACTGCAAGCGCAGAATCGACACAAACAATGTCAATGTAGAGTCAGTCTCAAAAATATGCTCACAAGATTTCATTTAACTGTCTCGAAATCTATGGTTTATAATATTGTTTCAATGCGCAATCACAATACATATTAAACTTTTTACAGAACTGTAACTACACATTGATGTAGGTAATATTAAATACAATTAGTAGCCATTCTTATATAAATTATTGTTGTCAACGTTTAAATCATTTTGAGCCCGACCGTACGTGTGTAGGTTACTCACTTACACATAAGTACGTGCGCCGAAGACTTTGTTTTGCTGTTGAGATTCGCGCGTGCGGTTGCGCAAGCGGCGTTGGAGGCCATTGACTCGAAGCGGCCATGTTGGCGGCGCGGGCGCGGTAGTGGAGCGCGAATCCAGCGACTTCTGTTCCGCGGCGTGTCGTAATCGTGTGTTTACGCCTCACCGACGCCAATGCCGATCGTCGCCATTTGCTAGGTAACACGCTGAGCTGCTAAATATTCTAAACAACTACTCTCTTTTACGAACTTTCCAGGTAGGGCTAGTTGTCAGGATAAAACTTCAAATACATTATGTGTGACGTCATTAAGATAATACCTGCCTATGTATTTGAATATAGCCTTCTACTACTTCTTATCCAGGCTAGCAATTGAGAACGGAAAATTGCAGACCTACCTACAAATTTCCTTTAGGTATAGCTTTGCAGTAACCTATTATATTTTCAGCTGAAATACTCTTAATTAGGTCGCTTATATATCTAAAGCTAAAATAATAGCCAACTTAATGTCAATAAAACCGTAGGTATGTGTAGTTTTAATAAATAAACTTAAACTGTAGGTGCTTGTTAACTATCATAGCATTTAATCAAATCGAAAAGTTGGTGAAAGGCTTTTTATAGTCCATTAATTGTCAATATACGATATCTACGATTTTTACAATATAATCAAAAGAGCAGAGAGATGCAGCCTTTTATTTTAATGCAATCCGAGCCATTGTCTGGACGACTGGACCAATAAAGTAACAAAATGTAACAGACATAAAGATGCTTTTTTTTTAAATCTTGAAGTCAATTTTCTTTTCAGAAATCCGTCTTGCCTTTTCTATGAGCTGAATAATCCGTTACGACGCTCTGAAACATGCAAAACTACAAAACCAACAAAATTTCCACCGCCGCTTACAGCGAGTCAAACATGTAATTTAATAATTCGTGTCGCATCGATTAAGCAGGTTTTCAAGGCGATTTGTACTTCGTCGACGGACACTCAACGATGGGCTTCGGAATTGAAGGAAAATTCTACACATAATAATGGTCAGTTTATAGATTCGAGTGTTTGAAAAACGTTATTTTGTTCGAGTGAAATAGAAACTTATTTTGCCCGTTGTACGTTGCGCAACTATATTCGCGAACAGATAACGAAGTAGGTATGTAGCCCCCTCCGTCCTCGCAGAATCCGGTCTCATATACTCCGTTCTCGCTCACTCCCACGATATCAGCCTATCTTTGTCTCGCCATCACTATGACATAGATACCATTTGAGTTGCGAAACAACGCGGATTATATAGCAGGTGGATTTGTGCCGTAAACGAGTTTAAATAACTGCTTTCACGTGCCTCGGAATACATAGCACACATAGCACGCCATTTGTATATAGACACAATAATAATATGTTAAATGCAAATCTGACAATCAACTCTACCAATTGACGGCGATCATTTAAACGGCGTGTTTTATGTGCCATAAAAATAATGATATATTTGTTTTACAGATTGAAGAACATAAACAGAACTCCAGTAAACAACAAATTATAATTTAAAATTATCAATAACCAAAGTATCAATCATATAGTGATTTTGTGTGAATTCTAACTCTTGATTCTACCAGGCGCACAGAATTCCACGCGCTATCGATAACAAACGGTAAATATAAAACTATAAACGTATCAATAATCATATCGTGATATCGTATATAAGCATCATCTGCCATAAGACAATGGTCTTATCAACCTACTTGATGAAAACCTACCAGCATCGGATTTGCAAAGCAATTTGCGAATAGTGACATCGGAGGCGGAGTTTGCGACATCCAATGCAAGGGCTAACAGAACGCATGCGCCATGACGGTATAAAATTACGCTGTGCCGATGCGTGCGTTTTGATTCCCATTTATTCGAGGCGACACGCCACCGATAGCGGCCGATAAGATAAGCCTAATCAATATTTTCGCGCGATTTGCCGCCGCCAGCACGAAAGGTCACTCACGTTGCAAAATAATGTAAAGAACGCCGCTGTTATGAGCACACGAACCAAAAACACGAATACTGATAACATCGTGAAGTTATAAAGCCAAATCCTCAAATAAATATTATGTTATTTTGTTGCTGAGACAGAAAAATGGTGTGACGATTGAGCGATTTCCTTTTGACCTACATATACCTATACAAGCAAAACTAATCTTTCGGATGCATTAAATTACTTATTGCCTAATAAAGAGTACACCTCTTTTAAAAAAGAACACCGCCTGCTTACATCATAAATGTAATATATACATATACATAGATATATGACGTAGGCAGACTGGGTATTTTTCCTTCTCTGTATGAGAGGAGACCTGAGCCCAGCAGTGGGACGATAAAAAGGTTGATAATGATGAGGCTGGGTATTTTTTAAATACCGTGTTTTAAAGGAGTATTTTTTCGCCAAACATAAACTTATAAGCTAAATTAACCTAAATATAAAATTCGAATTCTACAGTTTTCAAGCTACTTAAACCATTAATTTACTCCATAAAGCTGCATGAAGTAGGTATATCTTATACTAAACCATTTTACTAAATACTTCCAGTGTCATTGCGCAATAAAAAAAACTCAGTACCTATTTGGTAATTCCCAAGAACATATAAATAAACTTAGTAATTTCCAAGTAAGTTGGTCGGCTATAAAAATCAGTATAAACCATTAATTACCACCCAAATAGCGTAACAAACTATGGCTAACAATTGGAATCATTTTGAAGCATATTGCTAATTCATTGCTCCATGTGTTCAAAAATTACGTTTATTCAGCCAGGTATGATATTCATTGCCACTGATAGTTTGTTATGCTGTTATGGTAAATTTGATTGGTGCTACATAACCTCTAAAAATAACAACAACTCTCGGTAGTCCTATAACCGAAGGCAATTCACAATTCAAATTACTTTGTCAGCACATTAACAACAATCAAGCCAACGCTACAACCTACGTTATATTATCATAGATAAATCGAGTCCTAAGTATAAACTTGTCTATTTATTTACCAATTACGGTACTGTACTAGGTAATAGGCAATTCTACAGCGCAATCACAACGTCTGGGTATGTGTAATAGAAGACCGCGAATCGTTAATAACCAATGCCTGCTGGGGACGAGTGGTTCCGTGAAATGTATAGACGGTAATGCAAACCATTTCACTTGTCTTAGCCGCTGACATTGACAAGCTACATTATTAATGAGGTAATCACGGTAAATAGCGTGCCATGCTTGCCTAGTCTGCACTATTTCAGTTCATTGGACACGCTTAATGTGAAGACTATACTAAATGGCTGATGGCAGAACATTTTATTTTAGTTCGACTTAAAGGTTATTCATTTATAAGTATAGAAGAATGCATTTTCGTGTTTTCCAGGTAATCCGATTGTTTCCAGATTACCTAGGAATCTACTGGACAAACTTTGTGTAAACTACTTTTTTATAAAAGCAACTACCGCTTTCACCAAATTTTGAAGTACGATTTTTGGTACAGGTACCTCATGATCATTATCTCAGCGTTACCTAATCCCAGTCGCATCCGAAGCTTTTTCAAAGCTGAAAAAGCTTCGGATGCGACTGGGTTCGCTTTACCAGTCTAACTGCTGACTTTGGCTAATCTTGGATACTTTCCGTGAAGCGACTGCCATCTGACATCCACAACCCGAAGGTGATATCGAAGTATTGCAGTTAGACCAATTGTTGGACTTTTGAGGGCTCTAACAACCCGTAACGACTGCCATTAAACAGCGGCCGCCTTCGCTACCGCTATGCCACGGAAGCTGTCGGAATTTTGGTACAGGTACTTATTTTGCCAAAAACACGTAACTTTCAGTATTCAACATATGAGTTAGTATCGACTCCAAACTCAAGGGCAACGCGTCTGGATAGCCCGTGAATTTTTGTATTTCCCAAACATGAGCCATCGTTGCATCCCAATCATTAGCGCTACCGAATAATTTACCATTTGTGGCCAAGTCGGGCCGTGATTAATGACCGTTGTTACTCAAAGTGGGATTTGCGATATTTTTTGTTTACTCACAAACATATAATTGAGTGATTTATGAAGTAGAGACCATTACATTTGACACGGTTTGTTGCTGAGGTGTCGAAAGAAACCATCCTTTACAGATGCTTAAGTTTTGCTACCATTACATTTACTAAAACAACATTCCAGGAACGGAGCTTTACTTTTTTGGGTAGTTCTTGTCTGAGATTTGTGCAAATCCATTAAAGTTTCGAAGAAATAGATGATTAATTGTCAATCTCTATATTCGTGAATCTCTATATTCTGCTTTCTCTATATTCACGAACATAGAGAAAGCAGTTATTTTGGCTACGGATGTTCGTAAACAGCCTATAGGTAATGTTCCCACTGCTGGCAAATAGCCTTCGTCTCGGTGAGAGCGAGTGAACCAAAATCCACCACGCAGGCCCAGTGTGGCTTAGCGGATGTCACATGTCTTAGAAATTTTCGTTCTAGGACATTTTTTTTTAATAATTATAAAATAGCGCTTGACCGCAATCCCGCTTAATGGTAAGCAGTGATGCGATCGTTGATGGTAAAGCGCGCTAGTTTATTAAGAGCCTATTCACTCAGAAAAACTGAGCGAATAGGAAGGAAGACGGCAGTTGAGCGAGGTGATGCAATGTTAAACCCAACAACATGACCAACGATGCTGCGCCAAAGGGAGATTGATCTGAAGACCCTCCACGACCAAACTCCCAACACAACAACATTTGGTGCATCGTACCCGGCACACATCGCAACACAACTGCTCAGACCCGTCCTCCGTGGATGCCGATTCCCTCACAATGTTTTCCTTCACCGTTGTGAAAACAGTGATGATGAAATGATTTGCATAAAGTGCCTACTTGTGTTCGATTCCACGACCACTGCTTTCTGTTATATATGCAGTATGTTACGAAAACCCTGTCCGACCCATAAGGAAATAGAGGTTAGGTAAACACATGACCAAATATAATATAAAATTTTACGTATTCATCATAGTACCAATACAAATGAATTTTGAAATAATCTTTTTTTCCAACGAATTAATTCCAATTTCCCCGAAATTTGGTAATTTTTAAAAAGTGACAACACCGGTATTATTATGAGCGAATAGCGATGCGACCACGTGCCGCGTGTCCTGCCGCCCGCCCCCCGCGGCCGGCAGGCGAAGGGTGGTCAACGCACATTTAATAAGTTACCTCCTTTTGCGAAATAATATTTATTTTTTTTAGGGGGATTTTTTTTTTAAGTAAAGCCCGGTTTTGTATGCATTAGTAGAATCAGTTATCGATACCTAACAACACCTTCACGGGTCGGACAGGGTTTTCGTAACATACTGTGTATCTTCGCATAAAGTAGGTAGGTACCCAATAAATGACTTTTACATATTAGGTAATTAGAGTCAGTGGAGTGAAATTTCTTTTTCATAGGAACCAACACGATGCCGTCACAGCTTAAAAAAATACAATTGCGTTACTCAAAGATAGTGCCTTCTTAAAAATGTATAGTTATTGCCCATTTCATTTGGATAATGTATTGTATGGCCGCACACTCATGGTAGGACTGATGACATGCCAAAATGGAAATAACAACTAAACATGGAGTATACCGAAATGAAAATTTTAATAAATAGTACTGAAGTAGGTACAGTTATAGGTACCTAACAAAATGGATTTGTACTTTCTATTTCATGATTCCTCAACTCACCTCATCGCATAGCATCGCCTGCCCGCGCCATTACTTCATTTTCGCTCAGTGTTTTTTCTGACTTTATTTCTGCTTGTTCAGCTCCTAAGAGCCATAGTGTAGGTATAAATGCAAATTTTCAATTTTTAAATCTAACTTGTAATAGGGATGTATCCAAGGTATGAAAAATCCAAAAAATAATTAGACCGTCTTATTTAAAATAAAATAAAAAAATAAACACTCGTTTTTTTTTTTTAATTTTGTCGAAATTCCCAAAAACCACTGAGATATAGCGTATTAAAGTTATGGAGTGGGGGCTAATTACGTCACGCCGTCGTATATTTTGTACCACGGCGTGACGTAATGCGACATTTCGAATCAATATAATATCTTCCTAAGTATTTGAATGAAAGAAAAAATAAAAAATACGTATACAATATTTTTTATAAATCTATCTGATGGACATTAAATAATTTTTTGGGATACAACCCAATTCCAGAGACTAACACGATTAAAAAAAACATCAAACTCATCATCATCATCATCTCAGCGTTAATCCCACTCTCATCCGAAGCTTTTTCAGCTTTAGAGTCTGGGGTCCGCTTTACCAGTGTAACTGCTGAACTTGGCTAAACTTCGATATTTTCCGTGAAGCGACTGCCGTCTGACCTCCATAACCCGAAGCCGATATCGAAGCATTGCAGTTGGACTTTTTGGGGACTCCAACAATCCGTAACGACTGCCATTAGATGTTCGTATGGTTACCGGTACCAACGGCTTAACTTGCTTTCCGAGGGACTATCAGACCAGTTCAAATATTCATATTCATAGGCTGTTAAAACAACAAACTCTTCAGTTTTATTACTTATTACTATTAATTGTATAAGTTTTATTATTAGTACATAAGATATATTTTTCAATTATCATGAAAAATGAAAGGACGGGGTTCAGCGGTTGTGTTGCTAGATAAACTCCTCATTCCTCAATAAAGTACCTATTTTTGGTCCCCTAAACCTATCTACATTCGTATAGAGTATTAACTTACATAGATATTTACTTCGTGAAATCACGCTGATTACATAATGTGTAAATAAATAGTTAACTATTTAATTTAGCTTTTTATACCTGTCATTTTATTTGCTGAGCCAGGGTTTAATAACCCCGAAAACTGTGCGTGACAACTACTTAGTCAGAAATTCAGACTTTTTTCAATTAAGATTACATTACAAACAATACAATATATACCTAAACTAATTTTTCGAACCCGGTACAGCAATACTAGTGGTGCATAAATCAAAGGCTCCTCTTCAATTTTCGAATTGTTTGATGTTTTTTTTTTCTATTGGTTGCTTAAGGCAGCTCGTATTTTTTTTACGTTGCTATTTGTAGGTCAGCGGTATCATGAACAATATATTATGAATGGCGAGCTTAGGATATTTATGATTTTTCATGATATAGTCATTTCATTGACTTTAGGAACAGTTTATTCATGATTAGTTAATTCAGCCAATTTTTAAGTGTCTCAAGTAGGTTATGGTTATTTTCCTCCAAATAGTATTTTTTTTTGTTTATGTCATGGTTATTTTTTAAGTAATATGTAGTTAGTCATTTGAGTAGAAATGATATTACCTATATCATTAGATGCACTACAAATTGATAAAAAGACGAGTGTGCTTATGACCACACGACTGAAGTGAAACTTCTTTTGCACCATCTGTATGTATATATATATATAATACACATTTACACATATATATATATATATTTGTACACATATATATATATATATATATATATGTGTACAATATATACATGTATACACATATACATATATTAATTTTCTATAAATATTTAAATTTACTTCATGCTTTCATTTATAAATTAATATTTTTGCATAGACCTCCAATTTAAAAAAAAAAAAGTGGATTCCCTCGGGGCCAAAAGGTCGGGCTCTTCCTCCTGAATCAGGGGACCCCAAACTCGGGTAGTCCACGACCTCTGGTTCCCGAGATAATCCACGGGGGGGTGAGGTAACTAAAGGGGGTCGGGGAGGGGGATAGGTTTCGTGGGGTTGCGGGGGGTAGGGGGGAGGGGGAGAGGGGGAGTGGATTCCCTCGGGGCCAAAAGGTCGGGCTCCTCCTCCTGATTCAGGGGACCCCAAACTCGGGTAGTCCACGACCTCTGGTTCCCGAGATAATCCACGGGGGGGTGAGGTAATCAATGAGGGGGGTCGGGGGGTGTTCGCAGCGTCATGTTCTCGAAGAAATTCATAGTTCTTAATCAATCAAGGTACTTAGCTTAATAATTGAGCTTATGAGGCTCGAAAGCAATTTGTACTTTGTGTCCAATTATCGTATTGTGACGATATCTTAAAGCTTCTATACTTTCAATTATATCAGAAATGTTCACCAAAAATATATAAAACAATATAAAGGCCAGAACCGAACGAAATTTATAAATTTATTTGTGCTCTTAGGTAATCAATTGTTAACAAATCTTAAAAAGATCCAAAAAATATATATTGCCTTCGGCGAGATGCGAACTCACAACTTCATACTCGACAGGTCATGCAATATTTACACGAGCCAACTCCTTGTTTGTATTACAGACGAAATAGGACTATACTCTGCTTCCGTTCGCCTTCATCATTTTTTTTTCCTATCATTTTTCGTAACGCTTTCGCTAGTTTACTCCCCAAGTCAAGCGTGCCTAAAGAAGTTTCACTTCAAAAAACACATTTTGCTCAAATTTATTAACTATTAGTTCATATTTGTTGAAATTGACAACGGATCAAAAAACCGGCCCTTGGAGGATTGTATAGATGATTTCTATGAACATCTTAGGTATATATAAAATTCTCGTGTCACAGTGTTAGTTACAATACCTACTCTTCCAAAGAGGCTTATCCGATATTTATGAAATTTCATATGCATATTCAGCAGGTCTGAGAATCAGCTACTATCTATTTTTCATACCGCTAAGTGGTAAGGGCTGTCCACCCCTAACATTTAGTTTTTATTTTAAATAATGTGATATTAAAAATTCACATAACCCTAAATTTCTACCCTTATACGCACCCCCTGTTTTTAATCGCGTTTCTAATAAAATATTTCCTAGAAATAATGTATATGGCAAAACAAAGGGTTAGCTAGTAATTCTATAAAGTCATATCTGTTACGCGCATCATATTTTTAACAAAATTCAACATGACCTGCAAATAATTGCGTCAACCCTTAACGTCTAAATATTTCAGCAATATTTCTTAACATAAAGCAAAATTATAAAAAATATAATAACGCCACAAAAAGGTGACAAATAAGGCTTATAAAATAATCTCAGCCAATCTTGCGTGACGGAGTGGTCGAAAAGTTTGGAGACATAAAAAACACAGGCAAGGCACATTTCCTTCACAAATATAAATAAATGCATACCTAAATGAAAATGTAAGCAAAATAAAATCCTGAAAACATTTGTAATTAAACGGATGTCAAAGTTGTTTACTCAAAACTGCGTGTAGTAGGTAAGTATTCATATTCAACGTAAGTACCTACGTAGGCAGTCAGTACGGGTACCTACCTATGGTAAGTTACATCTCTGGCAAATAATAACATCGCGCCTGCAATCCCCAAAAAGCTAGCCATAGGTGTACCTATAGTAGGTACAGATGACAGCACGTCAAGCCACTACAATCTATTAGATTTCTTTATTAGGTTTTCCTCTTTATCTCTAAATCATTAAAGCTGTTGATTGGGAATATTTGACAGTTTCGGATAGCTTGGCCTGCTGTCATCCACACACACTTCACCAGTAGGCCTAGTATGAGTTTTCAATACGAAACTCGTTCGATCGTATCGAGCGCGTTTGGCGCTCTCATTGGTTGAGAGTTCTTACGACCTTGAAGCGGGCCAATCGCCGAGTCAAACGCGCTCGATACGATCGAACGAGTTTCGTATTGAAAACTCATACTAGGCCTACAGTTATGTTTAAGTCCAATGTAGGTATAGATAGGAGGCGAATCTATTGCCATTATTTGGGCACAGATCAAAACGTTCAGCCTATTACTAAGACAGCCATGCCTGTGCTCAACACTTATTTTACGCTTTACTTGACCTGATGGATAATTCTCCTAATTCTAAGAATGCTCACAGTTTGATGGATAATTCTAATTTTAAGAATATTTACAGTTTGAGGGTAATTCTCTTAATTTTAAAATGTGCACAGTCTGAGAGATGATTCTGCTAATTTTAAAAACGTTCACAGTCTGATATCAGTCTCAATCTGTCAAAATATCCTATTAATTTCTCTATATTTTAACAAGCCGGGTTGTGGAGGGCAGACGGCAGTCGCTTCACGGAAATTATCGAAGTTTAGCCAAAATCAGCAGATAGACTGGTAAAGCGGACTCCAAAGCTGAAAAAGTTGCGAGTTAAAAAGAGCGAAAAAGTAGCGACTAGGATTAACGCTGAGATGATGATAATTTTTACAAGTTTTTGACTTTTGTTTGTAGGTGAGATGAGATTGCAACTAGGTCTTGAACGTTTTAAATTATGGGAATTGGTCTTGTGGTCTTACACGCATGCTCGGCAGTAGGATTTACGACCATTAGACCAACGAGGCAATCACTCAAAAGAGTAAACAAAAAATTGGACTTCTTAATTATATCTACTAATATTGTAACACACACTAATTTAATATTATGATACGGTTAGCGCAGTGACTGAGTGATCGACTGCTACGCTCCGTGTTACGGATTCGATTCCCACACAGAACAAACATTTGTATGGCCTACATGTAGTTGTTTCAGGGTGTGCGTTCGCGCAGCGGAATGTTGTTGAATTTAAAGATTTTAGATATGCAGATATTTAGTGTATGACGTCGTATAATTGTGTATGGTAAAAAAAAATTTGTGCACGCAGCCATTGTGGAGAAATTCACAAAATACTGATTCCGCTGGGCGAACGTTGTCCTGGCGGAACTTTTTTTAATCCTTTGACTTTAGAAAAAAGAGATGTGTCCAAAAATTAGTGTGTATTTGTGTGTAATTGTGTATGTATGAATAAAATTTGTGCATGCATAAACTTCGGAGATATTCAAGTTTCCGCTGCGCGAACGTTTGGCCATTAGCTAGTTTTCATATAAAGCGCTTACATAGAGAGCTGTAGATTTTTACATACTTTGTTTTGAATTTGTGTATATTTGTTTAAAAAACAGATTTAGAAAAAAACGTAAGGCTTAAAAGATAAAAATTAAACGTAAAATACGCTTATTTGGTCTTAGTTCTTAAAGTATGCACTTTGGGGTCTAGATTTTCACGTTTATACAAACCTTGTAAGTGTCTGCAATATATTGCCAAGTATCAATGATGTTCCTTTAGTAATTAAAGAGTTATAGGACAATTTACCATGACATAATCACTGTTTACAAAGCAGTCAAATATCACGACATTCTAAAGGAATTGTATGGTAAAATGTATGCCAATAATTAGTGTATTCATTCAACTATTCACATGCAAAATTTCATGTCATTAAATTCAGTAATTAAAGAAATACAATTATAAAACTGACGAAGCATCGAAAACCTACATAACCCGACCAAGTTCGGATAGCTATAAAAAAAACGGCCGTGCAATATATTTAGGTAACATCCCAAAATTTACAGTATAATACCGGTATTGAATTGGTATAGGTGATAACACAATTGTTTCGATATAATATAAAGGTCATTTATTTTTGTACACCTATTTTTTTAAATGTATTTGACTATGACAAAGTAGGTACTATTTACGTAGTTATTTTATTTAAGTATGCGCTTGAGACTTGAGATATAATCTAGATATATTAATTTAGGCAAATAAAATTGATACAGCTAATTTCTATTGAAGATTTCACGCATCAGGATTCTTACTATAGACCCCCCAGGGATATTAAATAATTATCACAAGTAAGTACTACTGTTTAGGTAAATATTTATCATATTGTAGCTTATAACACTTCTTAACCAATGCACTAGACGAGCGTTCCCCTTTGCAAATTTAGTGGATCAAACAATCTAATAACTTAAAAAAAAACTACTTCTTCAATCGATTTTTTAATTGATGGTCTATACTGTTGTACTGGTTGTGACTTATTTAAGTGAGCGTGTTCCCCCGCACCCCACCAAAATATGCAGAATTATTTTGATTGAAGCGGTACGCTTAAGGCTAGTCTTTTGGTTAAATAGTCTAAGGTCCGCATTACAGAACGTTACTCAAAACTCAAGCTTTATTTACTAGTTTTAAGTAATACTTGAGCATTACTTAAAACTAGTTTTAACCTATCAAAAGGCTTCAAACGAGACTTAAGTAAAGCTGGAGTTTTGAGTGACGTTCTGTAATGGACCTTACTATTGTAGTTATGAATTGATCAAAAATATTCTAGTGTGAAACAATAGACAACGCGCTGCGCGCAACGAGCGTTAGGCGGCTTCCCGCTTGAAACAGTACTTCCATCCTTGAAGAAAAGAGAGGGCAATATGTTTTCATTAGCCGCGGCCCGCGCGTATTAATTTGCTGTTGTATTTGAACCTGATTAATATATCTAGATTATATCTCAAGTCTCAAGCGCATACTTAAATAAAATAACTACGTAAATAGTACCTACTTTGTCATAGTCAAATACATTTAAAAAAATAGGTGTACAAAAATAAATGACCTTTATATTATATCGAAACAATTGTGTTATCACCTATACCAATTCAATACCGGTATTATACTGTAAATTTTGGGATGTTACCTAAATATATTGCACGGCCGCTTTTTTATAGCTATCCGAACTTGGTCGGGTTATGTAGGTTTTCGATGCTTCGTCAGTTTTATAATTGTATTTCTTTAATTACTGAATTTAATGACATGAAATTTTGCATGTGAATAGTTGAATGAATACACTAATTATTGGCATACATTTTACCATACAATTCCTTTAGAATGTCGTGATATTTGACTGCTTTGTAAACAGTGATTATGTCATGGTAAATTGTCCTATAACTCTTTAATTACTAAAGGAACATCATTGATACTTGGCAATATATTGCAGACACTTACAAGGTTTGTATAAACGTGAAAATCTAGACCCCAAAGTGCATACTTTAAGAACTAAGACCAAATAAGCGTATTTTACGTTTATATTTTTATCTTTTAAGCCTTACGTTTTTTCTAAATCTGTTTTTTAAACAAATATACACAAATTCAAAACAAAGTATGTAAAAATCTACAGCTCTCTATGTAAGCGCTTTATATGAAAACTAGCTAATGGCCAAACGTTCGCGCAGCGGAAACTTGAATATCTCCGAAGTTTATGCATGCACAAATTTTATTCATACATACACAATTACACACAAATACACACTAATTTTTGGACACATCTCTTTTTTCTAAAGTCAAAGGATTAAAAAAAGTTCCGCCAGGACAACGTTCGCCCAGCGGAATCAGTATTTTGTGAATTTCTCCACAATGGCTGCGTGCACAAATTTTTTTTTACCATACACAATTATACGACGTCATACACTAAATATCTGCATATCTAAAATCTTTAAATTCAACAACATTCCGCTGCGCGAACGCACACTGTTTCAGGTCTGGCTGTTTGTGTCATCGTCATCATCTCAGCGTTAATCCCAGTTGCATCCGTAGCCTTAAATTGTTTGTGTATATGAGTGAAAATGTTTGTAAACGCACTCACGATACCTACAGGAGAAATTTCTAGTGTGGGGCAAAGTTTTTTTTTTTGCTTGCTTTTTATTAGTTTCACTTGTATGTTTGCTTGCTTGTTTATTTGTCCGTCTCTAACTCTTTGGACTATGAGTGAGCGGCTCATTACTGTAAAATGTCCCACCGGTTTCAATAAATTCGTTGGCCGAGCGGTCTAAGGCGCGCGTCTTCAGTGACGTCAGCGTTCGGATTCAGCGATCGTGGGTTCTACTCCCGGCCACGCCGAAAAATGGAATAATCATAAAAATGTTTTATGATTATTGCAAATGCAAAGATTTTATTCGTATACCAACTGTAACTGATTCTGAAAAACTTTGTGACGCTGCAGCTCCTAATAGTTATCACAGATGGTAACAAATAGCGTCGGTAACTCGTTTCCCTATGATAAGTAGGAATGTTAATTTCTGAGTCGTCGTTAACAACTAGAACGGAATTGATTATTTGAAAGCGAATCAAATTTTCAAAATATTTTCAACGTTACCTTACATTAATTTGTGAAGGAAAAGTAGATATTTAGTTTAGATTTAGATTTAGTTACTTGGGTAACGCATCATTACGAATTTTAGCACTTGCTATTCTGTCTGTTGGAGATCAGGAAAAGTTTGGTAAAACCAAATGAGCACCACTTAAGCGTTCGTGTTATCCGTATATTATTTAAAAAAAGAATATCGAACTAAAAGTTGAAAATAAATATAGTTTAAAAAAATAAAAAAACACATGCTTTTAAAGAATAAAGTGGCAAAAACGCCTCACGGTTTTTTCTAATTTATTCTAGTATTGTTTATATACTATTGTCATAAATTAAATTTTTAAATTATTTTTCAATTTTTAGTTTGATATTCTTTAAAAGCATGTTTTTTAGTTTTTTAAACTATATTTTGTAAAAAAGAAGTAAAATTTGTTGTTGGTTTATATATAGATATGTATGGTATAGGTATATCCAAATTCTTGAGGAAGATTATTTGCAACTGAATATCACTCCACGATCCTTAGAAGCCGAGCAAAATATAAAAAGTGAGAAAGAACACTAATAACAGTTCCTTCGGGGAAACAAAAAATTTCACTCTGATCAGATCTCAGACGGAACCTAGTACAAACTATAATTACGTATTTACGATCCTAAAACCCTCTTAAGCACATCTTAACACGGCTTAACATAGTTCCCATAATATACCGAATATTAATTCAGCATTACAAGGTGTATAAACATCGTAAAAAGTAACTACTTTTTACCTCTGGCTATGGCATGGCTTAGCTCCATATGTAACCGATAAAATTCAAAATAATTAACGACAATAACCAGTTACCCTTACAGAGTTTATTCAAACAAAACATGCTTATTTTCAGGCCGTTTCAGAAATTATTTAGTAGTTTTATAATGAGTTGACTAACTTGTTAGTGCTTTACAATTTAAAATTGGTTGTTTATGGAATATAAAAGAATTGAATACTCTCATCTTCAATTTTTTTTATCGTCCCACTGCTGAGCATACGAGTAGGCACCCTATCATACAGAGAAGCATTGCGCGTAATCACCACGCTTGTTCAATGCGGGTTGGCAATTTCAGACTTAAAGTCCAGGTTTCCTCAAGATGTTTTCTTTCACCAGACATCGGTGTCCAATATATACTTAGAAAGTACATAGGTATAACATAGAAAAGTTACTTTGATACTTGCCTGACCTGAAATTTAACCCTGTGTGGGTTAAATTTCAGGTCAGGCAAGTACTCATACTTGAGGGGCTGGTGTTTTAATCACTAAGCCACCACAACTCCACAAATTGTTATGTACACCAGTTAAATTACAGAACATAAATATGAAGATTTTGCAAAGGATGTGACAATAGGCGGTCTTATCTATACTAATTTATAATAATAATCATGACAAGGATGAAGAGTTCGTTGATTTGAACGTGCTAATCTACGGAACTACCCGGCGGAATTCAACAAGTATTTTTGCATTAGATAGCCCAATTTTTGAGAAAGCTTTTAGGCTATTTAACGTCATCGAACTTTTAGGGGCCGAGCAGTAACAAAAAGTCATAAGGAAAACGAAGTAATTTTGTGGGCAAAGTGGGCAGAAGATGCGATACTACGGAATGCTTCAGGGAAAACAAGATACATTACACGAAGTCGCACGTAGAACCTTTTCTATGAAGGTTTCAGGTTTGCTTAATGACCATATTTAGTGTAAAAAAAAAATCTGAAAGTTTCTGAAGGAAACATAACAAGCAATAAACCGGCTCTGTTTGAATTATTTCTCCAATCAGAATGTTTTCCAAATTTTCCTTCAGGCTATTACGGAGTGGATGACGTTATCAATGTGATCTACCTGTTGACCCGATTCGGACTGCAGCCCTAAGTATTCAATTTTTAATTTTATTCGTAAATCACACAAGAGTTGGCGGGAAATCTCGCTGCTGTAGCATCCAATACCGAGAGCGAGTTTTTATCGCGTTTTTTCATCGTCTGTGTACAAACAGGTTGACAGAGACGAACTGGGAACGCATTATATCGCTACAAGTATTCTCATATTTCTGCCATTTAATTCTGTTCACAACTGGTAAAGGGTACGAGCTTACATAAATACCGCTGAAATATTGAACTATAAAAGTCGACATTCGAATTTTTAATTGGCATACTTTAATCGCACGGCAAATCGCGCTGGATAAAGCTGCTTTAGTATAAAAACATGTAAAATTTTTGTCGCCAACGTTAATTAAACGTAGGTATTATAATTTCAGCGGTATCACGATCATGAATCCGCCCCGCGGGTCTGTTGAGTTATTTAATAGTGTTTTTTGTGCTGTGGCGGGCGATTGCGCTCTGCCACCCTCGGGCTTCGCGCAAAAAACCCTCTGCCTCACAAATACTTAGAATGTTGTTTTGTAGGAGTGCGGGGTGCGGGAGGGGCGGCTCGAGGGGCGCGCGAGATCGCTATCGCACGCACCCAATGCACGCACTATCCTAAAGCTAGCCACTTAATTGTTATGTATGACGCGAAGCCTAAATAAAAATTCGCCCTCATTGTTTCGGACGGAGAACTCTTTACAAAAAGGTGACAGAAATCGAAAGTTTAAAAAAAACTTTAGATCTATGAGCAGACAGTTGGTATGAGATGCAATACTCATCACTTTCATAATCAATTACAGGTTCACTTGTTTTCATTTTCACACAAGACACATCACATTGTCATATAAAGTCTTGACAAATTGATTCTGTCTCAGAATTCCATAAGATATTGTTGGCTATATTTAAGCCCTTTTATCTCCTTATGTCACCGCTAACTGAGAGGTTACGCTACATCAGCACATATGCTGTCATTCGAGATTTACATAGGAAAGGAGCCAGATATAAAATACACACACATATGAATAGACAGACTGACAGATAGTACGACAGGTGGGTGCATAGCAACCTGTTCTCCACCCTCCCGAAAATGACGGCAAAAACTCTCACTAACCCTTTGGATCTCTAATTAGAGATGTCCCTGCGGCTCTGCCATATTGCCAAGCATATAATATCATATTTAAGCCATCTCTTATATTAGGCAACTACTAGGACTAGCAAGTACGTAAAGTAAAGTAAGAACTACTTTAAATAGCAAGATAAGGTAATAAAAAGGCGGTAACGACAATAAATTAAATTTTGTATAAATATACCCCCTTATTCATAAAAGCTGCTTAAAGTTAACTAGTGATTAGCGATTCTTTTAACATACATTTTTGACCTTTTAACGTTATTTAACTTTAATATTCGCTTATGGATAAATCCCTTAAACACTATGGTGTTTATTCATAAAGGATGATTTAAGTTAAGTGACGTTAAAAGGTCAAAAATGTATGGTGAAAGAATCGCTAATCACTAGTTAACTTTAAGTAGCGTATATGAATAAGGCGGATAATATACAAAACATTGCAGTACTTAGATCAAAATAATTGCAGTTTTTCTAGAAATCAATGACGAGTTTTTTTTTTATTTATAGTTCTAGAACTCAGTTTCTTCAACGCTTTTACCTAATGCTTTGCACTAATCATATAACCTTTAACCCATATTTCGAATTAGAAACACAAATTGCATTGCAAAAGTTCGAAGTCCCATCGCATTGTATGTGTATTAGATGCATGAATTGTACGGGCTGACTTTATACACCGGATGTAAGTAGACCGTCAGTCTACGGAAGTGTCACCCCTGGCCACCAATGCCCTTTCGGCATTTTAAGGTAGACTTATTACCATATTATTTTTAGTAACTTTTTGTAAGAATTCCTTGCCCATTCGCAATATCCTTTTACCTACATTTGTTATCCTTGACGTTTTACGTGTTGTTAGGGGTAGTTGCACAAAAATGCGTATTGGTACGTGCGTGCCGCGAGAAGCCAACGGGGGGAGCTCATTAAGGTAAAAAGCCGAGTGCAAACGGCGACTAATGGCGAATTACACGAAGGGGAGCAATAGCCGACGACGTTTGACGACCAGCGTGCGTAGTGTTGACTGTTTCCCTACGCTTTTTGGGCGAAAATAAAATTTGATTCGGTTTCAGTGTCAACTTTTTGTCTATTTGGCTGATTAAGTCTATTATCAAAACTCTAATAAAAATGTTACTGTAGATAAAATGAACCCTTCGGGTTTATTTTGTGAAGTACGTAGGTTTAAAACGATGATTTAGGACTCTCCAAAGCAGAGTAGAATAGATCAAAGCAAGTCACAGCACAACATAAATTGCACATTTTCTACAACCTAAAAAATTACTAGATCACCTTAATACCCACCACACCTTACACCTTACAACCAGTATGAAGAACTATTTGCTTCTACGGAGTATTTCCTGTTAAATTCTAGACAGAGTCTTTCATTTGCATTCTACTTATAACCAGAAATTACAAAGCTATAATTAACATTCGCCTGACCCTCAATACCTAATCGAAAATGCATGAAGCGCGCGAAGTGTCCGCTAGACAACACTAGCCAGGGTGCAGCGACTAGACAGCTGGGGGGGGCAAGCGCGGCGGGGGCGGAGGGCTATCAGCATTTCGGCGCGTCCGCGCTTCCCGCCCCTCTCTCGCGCCCGCACCGCGCCGAATTCGCCCTGCACTACCCGCCACGTTCCCCTCCAACAACCTAACCTTGAAAATAGTTTTTACCGGCTCGAGGGTATTCACCCCGTACCCAAATTCCGAGGCCTGTTGCACACTAGGCCTTTTCTCTCTATCCGACCCATTCTCCAATAGGAATCACGTTGCTTTCTTATAAATCGCCTAGTGTGGAGTGGTTGCAGTGAGTTTACGCGGACCGGCAGGCAAAGGATATTTGACTATGTAGTTTTTTAGGCAAGTCGTGAGCTCGCTGCTTGTTGGCGGGATTTGTTTGTGACTCGTTTTACCTTTTATTCGGCTAAGGAATTTTGATGCGATCAAAATTAAATAGCCAATCATATTTTGTTATGACAACGTTAGTAAAGAAAATTTCAAGTTGGAATGTTGCATTCAGATACGGTCACTACAGTACGACAAAATTGCGTCCAATAAATGCAATTTGAAAAATAATTATGTCAATCGGGAATGCCTATCCGAAAAAGTTGAGATAAGAAACTTCGTTCAATTTTAAACATAAAATATAGGAAGAGCCAAATTGGTAAAAAATGCTTTCAATTAGGTACACATGCAACTCTCTATATCCTCCCTAGTAAAACACGATAAACTAAATTGAAAAATCTCATTTCAGCATAAAATGACCCTCAATCCTTTAATCAAAGCCTGATAGGCGTGGACAATATAAAAATACAAGCGCGGAGAAAGAAATAAGAAAACGTGGGTCACTATTTACCTGCACGCTTGCATGGTTGAAGTAAAAAAGACTATCGACTTACATAGTGAGGGAAGGGTAGCTGGCTCGCGGCTCGCGGGCTAGCGGCAAAAAAGGTATAAAACAACCGCGCGGCCGGCAACCGCCTACGCGAAGCCAAGCGGCCGCGGAGGAGAGCCGGTACCGCCCTCCCGCGCTTCGTTGTAAAATGCAAGCCGTATGCATCTTATGTTGAAGATTAGTTAGTGCTTGTACCAACTGCTTTCACCATAGGTATTTATAAAGTGTAGATATATGAATTTGGGGAAGGAGAATTATTTTGCGCTGATTTGCAAAACAGTGGTAACTTGACCAATTATAATCAAACAGTAAGATCTAGACATAAACACAAAATGTACCTACATATCTCAGCTACGTTACGTAGATGAGTTAGGTTACGCTAGGATAAACAGACATCTACGAACCGACGTCTGTCGTAGAGGTTTGTCTGTCTAAGCGTCCAGCGACACATGCGATTAAACCAGCTGATGAAGATATTACATTAATTTGAATGCGTAATCGAGTACCAAAGGCACTGAATTGTTCCGATTCTAATATCATGCACGTGCATTTGGCATTCACTTCTCCCCATGCACTTCGTGAACATATGATGTGCCTAAATATAAACAAACAGAATTCAATGCGGGTTGTATGCTCATCGGTTGATACTGATATCCAATATGTAAATTATTATTGGTATTGCAATTATAGATTTATGCAAATCTGTTTAATGCTTAGTATATTAGTAATTTCGAGTTACAAGTAAGTAGATAATAATCTGGCCCATAAAATCTTATAAAGTAACATCGATAAGTCCACACTTAAAAAATCACTCAATCAATCCAAAAAAATCTATGAATCGAGCTTCCAACCAGCCGACCTTAAAAGTGAATGGTCAAAGGCAAGTTCTTTTATCAAAACACAGGACCGTCATGAGTCGACAATTAAGTAGCAACCCTCACTGCACAATGCACATTTTGATTGGTGGGCAGCTGCCCGTAGCGGCAAAAAAACTGCTTTCTAAATTACTACTATCAACCGCGCTCGCATCTAGTGTACACCCGCCTTGAAGATCATAATCGCCGTCCAAAACCATACTTCCGTATCAAATATACGTTGGCATGGCGAAGAATTAACGAACTTTGTTATAACCGTTTTCGGTGAATTCAAATGGCAACGAATTAGAATCTAACAAGAAAATGTAATCATTATCACTTCCTTGAGCAGCAGTTTTAAGACCCTGCGCTTGCTCATTATTATTTGACTCTTTTAAGCATATTTATCACTTCCTGCATATTGAATGGTTACGTAGCAGGTTAAAATACTCAAATATTTTTACATTCATCGCGAGTACATAGAAACCTTCGTGGTTTATCCACCTATAGGTCAAGAAATCGCCTCATTTGCTCTGTAAATACCCACATTGCACTTCACCTAATATCATACTTTATGGTCTATCGACTGAGTACAATTTTGTATTAGATAAAAGCTGCGAGTGACTCGCCGGCTTCGTTGCAGCGAAGCTCGAGATAAGGAACTGTTTACACTACTTGAGTCAATGTCCTCCTGTGCACACACAAGGAAAACCTTGGAGTAGACTGAATAGTCTTCCGCGTATATAGCGAACGTTTGAGGGCGTTGATCTATCATTGCCATTGATCGAACATTAAGCGCTGTGTGTTGCTTTTATAAATACGCAATTACTATTACAATTACAAATGGTAGGGCTATATAACTGCCTGACATTAGGTCGAGACAAACAATGTGAGTCTCGGCGATTATGTTGATAAAGGCAAAACGACTTAGACAGAACCATTTGAGTTATAACGTTAATGGATTCTACATATTAGGTATACGTAGGTATCGATTTATATCTATATAGCTGTGAATTTCAAATAAGCATTGCTTATGCAGAGCTATACCTAACTATCTACGTGAAAGTGCCGATTTATCAGATCTTGGAATCTGGAAAAGAGATTGGAAAAAAATAAACATTCTATGTAAAGGTATTATGATTCGTGCGATGCGTGGCGCACCAGTCAATAGCTTAACCACTGCGATAACCGTGCTGTCAAAATTAAAAAACTTTGAGCCAGAACTTAATCAGGCAAAATTAAAAATATTCTATGTCTACTCCATCATAGAGCATCGACTTTGTTCCCTTGCGCCCCTAGCGACTGACTCGTAAATAAATTGAGCCTGCATTAGAGGCAATTGTTCGCTATTGCCGCTGCCGACGCTGAATGCACCTTCCTCGCCAGTCGCCAGTCGCCATGTAAACGTCACAACTTATGGCCGAATAAAACTGGGACACGTCATCATTTATAACGTAGCTGTCATATGATCAGGTATGTATATTCCAGGAGAAAACGCCCACTTTGTACAGACAAGATAAGGTATGTCTTTAAACTTAGAGAAATATCGATAAACCACTAACTATTTTAATGTTAGTCATTTACACTTGGGTTCTGTTAAAGTGAGTGGTCCAAAATCCTTTGTAGAGCAAAATCCTTAATAACAGCCGCACGGCTCTATCGATCAGGTTAAGGTACGTTCACCGCGGTTGGCATGTGGATGGATCGCTGTCTTGCATACCAAAACCCCTTCGTTCCTCGGAAGTTATGCCGCTGGTCAAGTTAAGCCGCTGGTCGCGTTAAGCCGCTGGCCTTGGCTGTCATAGCTGGAGCTTTAACAGTCGTAATGGGTCGTCACAAGCCGGAAAATTTTGGCAACCGATTTTACCGGGGGATATCGTATTATCTATCTAGTAACTGTATTGTGGAGGTCAGATAGCCAGTCGCCCCTTGTAAAATACTGCTATTCAGATAAATATTATAATCTTTATAACACAAACATTGGTACAAAAAAGTGTGAAGTCCCTGACTCCTGTGCTAGGTGATATACCTGTGTTACAAGAGCCCGCATCCAGTTAGATTAGAAAATGACCCTAACATTTTTAAGACTAGGCTAGGTACCTATATTGATTTATGGTCCAAAATCCATCCGATATTACTGTTATACATACTTTACTGTTTTAAGTTTTAAACCATGCTAAAACAAAAAACCGGTGGCTCATACAATAAAGCTGCACTTTTGTAATGCACGCCGTATTAATTAACAAAACAGATGCAAAAGATTGGCATTAATTATAAATACAGTAATAGAACAATATACTGTATATTAGCGTGCTGTTTGTAGATAAGCACTACGTCTAGGTAAACTCATAGACCCGTAGTAGGTACTGAAGGTGCAGACCGCTCTATCTCACGAACTAAATCAATTCCTTAATCGTAAATTTTACCTGCATTTTTTAATTTGACGACATTTTCAAGACGTTCACTTCAGAGTGTTTATTAGTTAGGCAGGTATTTGTACCTACAGACGACAGCACGGCAAGCTACTACAATCTGTCAAATTTCTTTATTAGATTTTCTAATTTATCTCTAAAGCATTAAGGCTTAAGGTTAACTGGAAATATTTGACAGTTTGGGGGCTATCTTGAGCTGTTGTCATCCGAACCTACGTCTTTTAAGTCTTGTACTTAGAGGTATCAGTAGCAATAGGTTTGATCTTGACAATCATTATCATTTGCGTTGTTTATGTAGTTCAGCTGACACAATTTCCGGACATATGAAGCAATGGATTAGTATAGCGATATGCTTCAAAATCATTCAAATTGAGATTGGTGGTTGTTGCAATTACGGTGCTGGTTGACATTACCGCAAATTCCAATGCGTCAATAGTTTTTTTTTTTTTTTTTGTTAATATTAAATCCTTGAAACGTTATAGAATACTAGCTATGGGTTCTATTCAAGAGTACCAAAAAAATCTGCATCAAATTCTGATCTAACCGTACAAAATGTTGAAGTCATTGTTTATTATAACGATTCCAATCTTTTCTAAAGCCCCCACTGGGCCCAATGACCTTAGACAAAATGATAGACCGTTGCAAAAAAGGGGATTTCTTCGGAAAGAAATCGCAGATACACCGGCCATTAACTTTTTTAGATATTAAAAAAACATTTCAGATATAACGGGACCAGCTAAATTATTGCGTATAATCTTCTGCCTTTGTTTTTTACTTTGCACTTTTATAAAAAAGGTTTGGTTCCCACACTATTTTATCATTTGACTTTGAAATCGTTTTTGCTGAGTGCCTAATTATCTACTTATTATGTTTGTGCTACCTAAGGCCGGCCACCAGGTGGTGCAAAACATGTTGACAAAGACAATAGTAGTTACTTATAGTAAACGCTAAAAGATCCAGTGGCATTTTTTGGACTAAATTGCTATGAACTATGCGAGAGCGCCATCGCGTGTGCGTGTATGAGAGTATGCTATCCATGAACAAATATCTGAGTCATGTATTGCAACGACGTAAATCAAACTGTTGTTCACAAAAATCGTGATCCTAGATATGCTACGTAATGTTTTTATAGCCAGATAGCCTTAGAGACCTACTAGAAACGATTTAACTAAAGACTTAATTTTGTACCTATTTCGAACTTTATTCCGAATCAGGTAAAGTATTTTATTTACCTACCTAATACAAAACTGACGACTTAGATCCGCACTAAGCTACCAGTATTGTCTAAACAAATCTAAATCGATTACTAAAGAAAAGATTGTAAAGAAAAACCTTGTTTTGTAATAAGACCATATCCCCAAAGCGGTAGCAGTGAAATGCCAAACCATGCATATGCATTTAACTTAGTTTTTGATATCAAAAGCAAAATTTTTGATACCTGTAGGTATATATACGCAAATTAAAATAAATATTATGAATAGAATCCCGCGATCCCACGGCGTTGCACAAAGAATGCACAAGTCACAGCACCTGTGTCCGTGGTGATCAAAAGGACACACAAAATATAAAAGATAACAAGTGCCATTCAAATAAAAAAATAGTTAAAAGTTAAACTTGTATAAATTCGATAGAAATAAAATTTGATAGAGCAGTTATTAACGAGAATATTGACAGGTCTATTACGCTGTAATAGTAGGAAGGGTAAGCAATATCATGCGAAGTTGGTAACCAATTTTATATTCGAAATAGTTTATGTGAAGTAAGTATGAAATTAAGATAATAGACAAGAAACCATGCATATTTCATCAGTCACGATAGAGCTGCCGTAGATTCTGTAAAAATCCCAAAGTGAAAACTTACGTCAAGTAAGACTAGAGTGAATTGTGAATATTGTCAATCCCTTAATATTAGTTGGACTGACAGCTCACTGCGCGCTCATCTCGCCTAAGTTTTTATGGTGAGATTGTTACAGAATCGCACTGCTGAAGTGACAGGACCTATAACTATATAGCTATACCTACTAATTATATTTATCTCGACCATACGACCAGGGCTCGATCTAGAGGGGGGGCAGGCGGGCATTTGCCCAGAGCGGCAAAATTGTAGGGCGGCAAAATTGACTTTCTCTTATCTAGACAATTACCCTTCTATCAAAGTAAACAGAATTGTTCTCTTGCAATAAACGTATCTCAAATTATTTAGTCTCTTTATACCGTTCGTTCACCGACTTTTCCACATAATCAGCTCCTCTACTCTACGATAAAACAATCGTAGAGTCAACACAGTCTGCTTACGTTTGACGGGAATTTCCCTCAGATTTTCGAGGGCTAACCCTTTATCTACATTCGTACAACGTGACATTTTAGGGGAATCCCTATATATTAACTATAAGTAAAAGATTTAACTATTTGTCCATTACTGATTTTGAAGCCACCTAGTAAAAACGTTCTGCCAAAGAGGCAAATTTTCGTCATATTCATGAGTAATGTAGTGGTTAATAAGTGATACAGAATTAAAATGTTTTATCCATTTATGTGAAATATATGCTAAGTCTACAAGTCGGTTCTATTCTTAAAAGTGACGTGATTTTTGTGGTACAGATTAATCATATAAACATTGAAGTGAAGAAGAATTTACTACGTAAGTACTTATCTATTATATTTTATTTTTTTTAATAATTATAAACTAGCGCTTGACCGCAATCCCGCCTGATGGTAAGCAGTGATGCGAACGTTGATGGTAAAGCGCGCTAGTTTATAAAGAGCCTATTCACTCAGATAAACTGAGCGAATAGGAAGGAAGACGGCAGTTGAGCGAGGTGATGCAATGTTAAACCCAACAACACGACCAACGATGCTGCGCCAAAAGGAGATTGATCTGAAGACCCTCCACGACCAAACTCCCAACACAACAACATTAGGCGCATCGTACCCGGCACACATTGCAATACAACTGCTCAGACCCGTCCTCGGTACGGCTTCACCAGACATCATGCCGGAACACGACAAATCGCTTGGCGGCAAGGCTTTGTCTGGTGGGTGGTAACTTCTGCCGGCGGCCGATGTTATGGCCTACCACCGAGTAAATTATATATTAAGTAAATTGTAGGAAAAAATACGTAATATTGAACACACCTTGCTAAAAAGTGTACTTACTTACTTTTTGTTCCTTGGTAAATAATAACTATTAGTTTTAGTGCCGATTTCACCATCTCCGGTGAGCCTATTCGTCAATTAAATTTTCAGTTTTTTGACAGTTCTTGTATGAGTTTGACAGTTCTTATAGGCTATTCGGGTCTTTAATAAGAGCTCTTAATTTAACATTGACTGCAAGATATGTTAAAAATGTTCTAAATGGTATGTAAATAATATGAAAATTAACATTGCTCCTCTTCCGGCTTGTTAAATTCCACTCGCCCACCATAATTATTATTTTTGTGAGAATGCGTAATTAAAGTAGCCTATGTCAGTGTCCTTTATATCTAGATACCAAAATTTATCCAAATTGATTCATTGGTTTAATCAAAAAAACGTAGCAGTCAGAGTCAGACAAACAGAATAACTCTCGAATTTTAAGCATTAGCAATATTATTAGGTACGTCTATTTAAATTTATTACATATTTTTATTTTATTTACCATACAGAATGGCTGACGGTAGATCACGCTTGTCGGGACACCAATATAAAAAACGAAGGCTGGAAAAAGATGCAGAACGACAAAAGCAAGCGGGGGCATTAGAGTCCTTTTTGAAGAAAGGTGAGCTTAACAAACCATCGACACCCATACCAGAAACCAATGCTATAGCTGAGATTCCGCTTAAACCTCGAGAAGAACATACATCCGATTCCAATACAATTTGTGAACCTGGCGCTTCTACTTCTGGGTCAAGCGCTATGGCAGGTGAAGCTGTTATTGTTGGTGAAGGTGCTATTGCAACTCCAAGTGTTTCTACACAATTAAAATCTATTTTAGATTTCGACCCAGCTACGTGGCCCAATAGATTAACAGATGCAGAAAGAATATATTTGGTAAATAGAGGCCCTCCAGACCCACTGCATGAATTTGAATTTCCGCAAGATATCAATGGGCGGAGGTTTACTTCGAGATACTACAAGAGAAAGCTTAATAACGGTGAAGAAATTTTGAGAAATTGGCTTGTATATTCTGTGGCAAAAAATTCATTGTATTGCTTTTGCTGTAAAATCTTCAATACAACTGCAACTTCCGGTCTATCTGAAGATGGCTACAAAAATTGGAAGCATGTAGGTGATATGCTTAAATTTCATGAAACATCACGAAACCATGTAGAAGCTGTAAAATCTTGGGTAGAACTTTTACTTAGGCTCAAATCGTGTCGTACGATAGATGCCGATTCACAGAGAATAATTAAATCAGAAATAGAACACTGGAATGGAGTATTGCTACGAATTGTCCCAATCATCAAAATGTTGGCTAAAAATGGCTTGGCTTTTAAATGTACTTCTGATAATCTGTATCAACATAACAATGGTAATTTTTTTAAAACTAATAGAGTTGTTAGCCGAATTTGATCCCGTTATGCAGGAACATGTACGTAGAGTTTTGAAAAAAGACGAGAAACAAGCAACCTACTTAAGTAAAACAATTCAAAACGAGTTCATTAAAACAATTTCAGACGGCATAAAAAAACATATTGTGGAAGCTATCAATACATCGAAATATTATTCTATTATTTTAGATTGTACTCCAGATGCAAGCAAAACAGAGCAAATGACCATGATAATTAGGTATATTTCTATTATTCGATCCCAAAACCATTCAAGAACGTCAGAGATTGTGATAAATGAAAGCTTTTTAGGATTTATACCAATAGAGAAATCTACAGGTCTGGCACTAACAGAAATTATCCTGGAACAATTATCAGCACTTGGATTGTCTTTAGAAAACATAAGAGGGCAAGGGTACGATAATGGATCTAATATGAAAGGTATTCAAAGTGGTGTTCAAGCCAGGATTAGAAACATTAATCCACGGGCATTTTACGTTCCTTGCAGTAGTTATTCTTTAAACTTAGTGGTAAACGACATGGCAAAGTCCTCACTGGAAGCTACAATTTTTTTTAATACTGTGCAAAAAATATATGTTTTTTTTTTTCCTCTTCACCATTAAGGTGGTCGATTCTTTTGAATAATGTAAAAGGTCTTACTCTAAAACCACTTAGTGCCACGAGATGGGAAAGTCGAATCGAAGCAATAAAACCACTAAGACATCAAGTAGGACAAGTTTATGATGCATTGTTTAGTGTTTACCAAGACACAGATATGGATTCCTCCACACGAGATGAAGCTTCGAGTTTGTTGAACCAAATTAAACAGTTTAAATTCTTATGTTCCATTATAATTTGGTACGAAACTTTGAATCGCTTAAACCCTGTTAGTAAATTAATGCAAAGTAAAGATTTTGACTTAGTTTCCGTCATTAAATTACTTAAAAATACAAAAGATTTCTTTGAAAACTCGCGTTCAGATGAGTATTTTACTCAAGTTCTTGAAGATGCCAAAGCCTTAGCTTCTGAAATTGATTGCGAGGTGTTAGACTTTGAAAATGTAGCTAGACCTCGTGCACGATCCAAGAAAAAACAATTTACCTACTTATGAGTGTATTGACGAACCAATCATTGAGCCTCGTCAAAAATATAAAATTGAAGTATTTTTTCACATTATGGAAACAGCTATAAACTCCTTAGAATTAAGATTTTCTCAGATTTCTGAGCATAGTAAGCATTTTGCTTTTTTGTATAACATATATGCTTTAAGAGAACTCCCAAAAGATAAATTGTTAGAACATTGTAAGAACCTCGAGGCTATATTAACTCATGAGAACTCGAGCGATATAAATGCATTAGAACTTAATGAGGAATTGTCAGTCCTTAGTATTTTTTTAAATAGTAATTTATCTCCTCAAGATGTTTTGAAATTTGTAACAGATTTAAGATTTGGTCCAAATATCAGTATTGCGCTCAGGATTCTTTTAACTTTACCGGTGACAGTTGCAAGTGGTGAAAGAAGCTTTTCTAAATTAAAAATAATAAAAAATTATTTGCGATCCACCATGACACAAAATAGATTGTCTGGATTGGCTAAGATTTCAATAGAACATAAGGTTTGCGACAGTATAAATTTATCAAATATTGTTAAAGATTTTGCAGAACAAAAAGTGCGAAGAAAATTATTCTAATTAAGATAGGATTTAATACTTATTCTCCGAAAAACTGTTTAATTTACACAATTTCATTATTTAAAAAAATAACTGTTTTGTTATGTTGTAACATAATTGTTTTTTTATTACCTACCTATTAAATTTTAAAACAAATCTTTTGTTGTGTCTTTTATAAACGTAGGTACCTACCATATGAACCTCAACTTAAATACATTATGAACCGATTAACTCGACAAACTAAATGCTTGGACCTAAGCTTTTTAACTTCTGAAACGATTTTAATAAACAATGTTTATTGTTCCCTTAGTTAAAGGACCATTATAGGTACATAAGCAAGATTATACCGAAACAGTAAGAAATAGCACAAGAAAAAAGAGGCCCATATGAAGTAATGAGTCGCAATAGGTGTATAATGATGATAAAGTGGAAAGGTACATAACTATGTCGGTAAAACATATCAATCCATTCAGTAGTTACTGTGAAATTCGTTTAAAGATATACATTGTATAGTTACTAACATAGAAACACTCATCAACTTTCGTACAGGTACTTCTTCAAAGGCCCAATAGACTGATGTGAATACGTGAATAATAATATTCACGTCAGTCTATTGGGATGGGCCTTCTGTATACTTAACATCCCCCAACAACACTAGCTCATGACTTATATGGTTTTGTGTATGTAAAGGGCGGCAAAAATTATCTTTGCCCGGAGCGGCTAAATAGCTAGATCGGGCCCTGCATACGACCTAATGCTTCTAAGGTCGAGATATAAAAACTGATCCTGGACCAAATTTATAAGTAGGTATATATTTATTCACAAAAGCAACAATAACATTACTTGTATTACTGTCAATCCTAGTTTAATTAACAAAAGTATACAGTCTCAGTTTAGCAAAGCGTACTCGTACAACATGACGACATCACAAACATATTCGGCCTTTAATTTTACCACTGCACAGAACACATCTCCTCCATCATCCTCTGTTCGAGAGGAGTGAGCTAGGGTAAAGACACCAAAGAGTACGAATTGTTCATAACTAGTATATTTTATCCGTGTTGGCCACCATGAGATGGCTGTCAGTTGCCTCATGCCTGTAACACAAGGAGCTAACAGACATGGATTCGACTTGCTGAGTTTTGTTTTTTAAATTATATAGCAATTTATAGATTTTAGGCGTGTTTGTTAACTATTTAACACAATTTGAGATAATATAAGATTTACATGAACATAATACTTGAGGATGTTGGTTTGTCGTCAAATTCATGGTTTATATTTTCGTTTGATTTGAGGTCTAAGCCATGCCGTTGTATTTATTTATCTATCGCATCGGCTAATTTAAAAATACTCTTTTCGTAAGAGTGCGCACCCAAAGAGCACGCGCGCGCACTCTTACTCTGTATGAAATAAAATCAATCAGAATGCTATATAGTAGCTTACATTTTGTTTTTTTATTTATTTTGTGTTGAAGAAAGCCACGATGTCAGGTTATAAAAGAAAATCTGAAAGAAAACTAATCTTCACTGAAGATATTTTGAGAGAAAAGTTAGAACGGGGACAGAGCAAAAGGTCTATTGCTAAGTTTTTGAACATTTCAGAATCCACGTTGAATAAAAGACTGAAAGCGGGCACTATTTTTCGCTCTTTAGGCAAATTTTACAATATACTAAGTCTGCGTCAACCTGAAACAAGCTTAGCTCGTGTTGGATTCAATCGAGTTAAATTACAAAGATTTTACAATTTGAGAAAAGTTACAACTAAATACGGATTTGTCGGTAGACAAATATTGACAACACTGGGCTATAAACAATTCCCAACAAATTACTGAGAGTATTCACAAGAAAGAACGTTGTGGACCACAAACACGGGTTCTGCGGTAATAAGGTATCCTCTTTGTTTAGAATAATACTTGGATCCTCCAGAGGAAGATTGGATTCAGTGCTGGAGATGCGAAGCTTGGTTGTATGAAGAATGTACAGATTACTTAGGATTTGGAGTCTTTAAGTGCGATATTTGCAAAGGTTGAAGATTATCGTCATAATCGGGTTTGTGGGCACTCTTAGCTTATATAGAGCATCCCTTGTGCGTCCTCTAAGCTACAAGGTACTACCTTAAGAGTGTGTATGATACACATCCCCAAAAATGTGATTTATTAATAAATCTGTAATATATGATTGAATTTAATAATAAAAGAAATGGGCCTAAATAATCAATGCAATGCAATAATATAATTAAAATTCAAAACTGAAAGTTTATTTTTAATAAATAATAGTTTGTAACTTGCGCACTCTTTGGTTTCTTTACCCTATAAGTACCTAACCTACCACGCGAGTCCAGTGCTGGTAGGTACCTAAGGTACCTAAGTAGATTTCACGTCTTCCATATTTGGTTCCAGCATGACTAGCAACTACAATATTAATGACGTTTGTACCTTTATCTATGGGTTGTATGGTATCTAATTATTGTGCATTTATGGTTACTTACAGACGTCAGCTAGTCAAGCTACTCGAAACAGTAAAATTTTCCGTATCAAGGTTGAACCACAGAACTTTAAACATAAAGTTCAAACTCCATTAAAGAAATTTGACAGTTTGTAGTGGCTAGATGTACCTACCTAGTATCTGTAATGTATATGGTGTACATAATAAAGAGTATTCTATTCTATTCTATCTAAAAAAATATTGATTTGATAAATATCTCGCAAGAAACACGAATTTAAAAGCACGTTCTTATAAATTCGGGACGTGGCCCTTTTATGTTAGGCGAATAAAGTTTATTAGGAAAGTGGGATAAAGGTTTGATACGAAAAAAATCTATATTGTAAAAGGTCGCCTTGTGTCGCTTCACAAAAACCATTGCGTTATCGTAGGCCTCAGCTCATTTGTTTTTTTTTTTACGTTTTGAGAGAAGTGTGAGGGCAGGTAGAGGAGTAGGCTCGCAAACATTGTAGGTATACATATACCTACTTTCTATACTGTAGGAAGTACCTACCAACCCAATATACCTCGTGATTTGTGCAAATAGAAAGAAAAATCTTTTACCTAGAATTGAAAAATTAAACTCTTTGATTGTTTTATTTTCTTTTGAAAAATTTGTGTTCAAAAAGTGGTGTTTTATTGTTATACCTACTCTTAGAAGTGCTGATTCTCAGATCAATTTAAATAAATGACTTTTGATTTTAGTACCACAGATTTAATATACACGTAAAATAAAAGTTGGTAAGTATTTCCAACTGGAATGCGATTTGGACGTATCTACCTACCTAGTGATTTTTACACAAGTAAAAGTACCGCCTACCTGCTTCTTTTCAATCTAGTACGTAGATACATTCAGTATTCAATTACCACTTCTGCATTAGCACTGACTGAATTCAACAACAGCTTGTTTTCGACTTTTCTTTTTTTGTGAATCGAGCACGAACTTGATTTAAAGAAAGCGCCATCTGTTAGGTATGAAATGAACATAGAGGCTACTAATATTCATTATATTGTTATAGTGTAGTGTAGTTGTGTAGTTGTTAGTGGTGAAGCCGTACGGAGGACGGGTCTGAGCAGTTGTGTTGCGATGCGTGCCGGGTACGATGCGCCAAATGTTGTGTTGGGAGTTTGGTCGTGGAGGGTCTTCAGATCAATCTCCCTTTGGCGCAGCATCGTTGGTCGTGTTGTTGGGTTTAATATTGCATCACCTCACTCAACTGCCGTCTTCCTTCCTATTCGCTTAATCTGAGTGAACAGGTTCTTAATAAACTAGCGGGCTTTACCATCAACGATCGCATCACTGCTTGCCATCAGGCGGGATTGCGGTCAAGCGCTAGTTTATAATTATTAAAAAATAAAATAGTAATAGTGTATAGGTACTCTTTGCTAGGCCGTCGTGGTGGCCTAGTGGTTGAAACACCAGCCTCTCAAGCATGGGTGCGCGGGTTCGATTCCAGGTCAGGCAAGTACCAATTTAACTTTTCTAAAGTTATATGTACTTTCTAAGTATATCTTGGACACCAATGACTGAAGGTGAAGGAAAACATCTTGAGGAAACCTGGACTTTAAGTCTGAAATCGCCAACCCGCATTGAGCAAGCGTGGTGATTACGTTCAATCCTTCTCTGTATGAGAGAAGACCTGTGCCCAGCAGTGGGACGATAAAAAGGTTGTTGATGATGACTCTTTGCTATCCTCTGTGTAGAGAACCATGGTATGGATTTTCATGCTAGTTATCATACCCCATCGAGAACTGGGAAAGTTGCGTGATGAAATCTCTTTCTTGTAAATTTTAAACTGTTATCAACTTTATTTACAGCTACAGTTAAAAGTTACAGTGTTCTGCAAAAATACAAATCATATGACTAACAAAAAATGATATGTATAATTTTTAATAAAAATAATCATTTTTATCCTTATAATTTTATAGATTAAAATAAACTGCTGAAATATCGATAGTCACTCTATCACAGAATCCACAGTCCTTTATTAATCTAATAATAAAAAACATTATTATTATATTATACCTACTGTATACAGGATGTATCTGACATCGTAACGCAAACTTCGCGAGAAGGCTACACCGCATGCCACTAACAAAATTATGCTAGTCATTTATGTCGTTAATGAGCGGTTACAGATTATTTCTGTAACCAGTGTTTTAAAAAAGTGTCGGCTTGGCTTTTGAAGGTTGCAAGCGTACCGCCGTACGGATTTGTAGGTATGACGTTGATCCCTGACATGAACTCCATTAAATCAGCTGATAAAATAGTTTTTCGAGTTTTGTTCACATTGCGCTAATTAGCGAATTAATTAATTTTCACTTTAAAATCTCATTGGGTCATAAAAGTATAGCAATTATGAGCAGTTTAAAGTAAAAAAACTGCATATTTTTTTTAAATCATAATAAGCCGACGATAAATTACACCACTGGGGGGTTCAGAATCATGTACTGGATCCATGGTACTCGTTTGTGCGTCGATGTCAGATACACCCTTTATATTATAGTAGTATACATTTATTATTATAAAGAAAAGAATAAATAATGTTTCTTGTGTGTTTAACACAAAAAAAAAGATTTATGCGTTTCTTCTTCAGTATGAAGAAAAATTGAATTTCGCGGGCTACCACTACAGTACCTAAAATAAATAAATTAAGTCTGTTGGCAAATAATTCTAAATGTACGATACAATATTACTGTTAATAAATAAAAAAATGTAAATAGCTATATTTATTTAATTTAAATAACGGTCAATTTCAGATGAAAAAAATGGCATTGAATAAAAATAAATTTATCATTAATTATTTTAATATACATAAAAAGATAACACTAGTTTACACGGTTTTCTTACCCCAGCTGAAAGTTGTTATTTTATTTTGTGTTCAGGTAGAACTATCCAGAAAAAATAATAAAAAAATTCTGTCACGTCTGGTTTAAAAAATATTTATTATCTTGAAGGGAAATACAAAAATTTTAGGATTAATACAAAAATAAATTAAAAATGACTAATTTTTGCTTTCTTTTTATAGTTATTTGAATCAGTTTTTCTTATGATAGACCAACAGTAATCCCCTAACATATTTTCATCGCAAAATCCTTGATGTCGTTCTTCGAAAGTCCTTAAATCTTGGTGGAAACGTTCACCCTGTTCGTCACTCATACTTCCTAAGTTTTCAGGAAAAAAAATCAGATGAGAGTGTAGAAAGTGAATCTTTAATGACATGTTTACTCCCATATCATGAAAGTTTTTCAATAAATTGTTGACAATTTCTTCATAATTTTCACTTTTTTTATTTCCCAAAAAATGTTCTACAAGCATTTTAAATGAGTTCCAAGCAGACTTTTCTTTAACCGATAAAAGGTTTTCAAACTGAGAATCTTTCATAATTTTACGGATTTGTGGACCAACAAATATACCCTCCTTCAGTTTTGCCTCTGTAATGTTTGGAAATATTTTTTGCAAATACCGGAAAGCATCACTGTTTTTCTCGAAGCGCCTTTACAAAGTTTTTCATGAGCCCCAGTTCGATGTGTAAAGGGGGTAATGTGACGTTATTTGGATCGACCAACAGCTCGTGTTTAATGTTCATTCTACAGCTTTCGCAAAACACGTGAGGCACCCACTTTTTATCTTGATTTGCAACAGGAAATCCAAAATAATGAAGATATGCAGTTTTTAACGAATCTACAATAGGTCTTCTCTTTTTTGAAAATATAAACTGTCCACAAACATAACAAAAACGGTCAGAACTTTGTTTGCACTTTCTGCTAGCCATTTTAAATTAATCCAAAGCAAAATAACTGTCGTTTGAAGCGAACGAATAAACAATAAAATATCACCACCACGTCGGGTAGTTAAAAAAACATTTGACTGCAGAAAAAAATTCCGACGTGATAAAATATTTCTGCTAACACTTTTAGGTTTAGGGAAGGTAGATTAACATATTGACATACATTCGGTTCGGGGTATAAATAAAAAGTAAAATTTTGTAAACTTGTGTAATCAATTTAAAAACGAAATGTGATTCTAATATGTATATCAATTACCAAGGAAGTGATATCTAAACTGGAATGTGAACTTGCATAAGTCTCTTATAAGAAGACTCTATAGCAAGAACAATAAGGTCGATCGGAAATAAAACTTTATTTAAAAAGACACGGTCCGAGGGAGAAAGCGTCCCAGTAGCCCTCTGTCTCTTTCTAAGGGTTACCCGTATTTATTTTTTGTAATTTTGTCTGAAACCACCAATTTCGATTAGAAAAAAGATGGTGAAAAAGGGTGCCATTAATGGCTGCAATAGTGAGTCATACTCTGGATGCGGAATATCAATCTTTAAGTAAGGTTTTTGCGGTAATCATATACAAGTTATTTTGTTTGTATGTAGGGAGACCATACATTTCGGAATAATTAATAAATTTGCACTTAGTCATTGTGTGCATAATAAGGAAGTGATTTTTATTAGGTACTTACAATCACATTAAATTCTGCTTTCTTGCAGATATTTTATTTATCTAAAGGTACAGTTTCGGGTAGATTGACCTGCTGTCGTCCGTACGTCATTAATGTATTCATCTATTTTTAAATATCAATAATAAAATAAAAAATTTCGCATCCATACCCAAATATTCATTAAAACTCATTTAATATAAGTGGAAAAAAATATTTTACAGACATTCCTTATAAATTCCATTATAATAGTCACCCTACACAACAAGGGCACCGGGCTACTGTGAAGCTATTTCCCTTGGACCGCGTTTTGATCGATAGTGCACATTCCAGTTTAGATGTAAGTTCCTTGTCAATTACTTAAATATTTACCTTGGCTAAAAACATCAATCATAGCTTGGTCATAGCCATAAAAAAAGTTAACATCTGTTCTGTCAGCAGTCAAGTGTCAAAATTGTCAAATCACTTTTCACTATCAAAATTACTGCGGTTATGAGTTTGCGATTCGAAATAGCTAATTAAAATACAATACATAGCTCTTAGTAAATATATTGTACTTCATAAAATACCTAAGAATTTTTTTGTGAACCGCTTTGAATATTGCAGTAAAATGGAAGATCAAAACCCTGAATACATTCCAAAGGTATGTTTTTTAATATAATTTGTCTCCTTACTAATAAAAATGAACTCGTATCCATTTTCATTGAAAGCACCATACTGACTAGAAAAATTTTAATAGAATTTCCCGGAACTGAAAAATGATAGACTGCTTTGCGCTGCGCTTGGGAAAGACGTAGACAAAGTGCCGGTATGGGTGATGCGGCAAGCCGGCAGATATCTTCCAGAATTTCAAGCAGTAAGAGCAAAACACGACTTCTTCACAGTCTGCAGGACGCCCGAGTTGGCGTGTGAAGTAACCTTGCAGCCCTTGAGAAGATACCCAGACTTGGATGCTTCAATTATATTTAGTGATATTCTTGTTATACCGCAAGCACTTGGTATGACTGTAGAAATGCAGCCTGGAGTGGTGAGTATGCCTTATCTAAAAAATTGTTTAGTATCATATCTGTTTCATAAACAAACTGATTTTTCAGGGCCCTGTATTTCCAACTCCTCTCCAAGATCCAAATGAAATAGATAAACTGCAAGAAGAGGGAGCTGTTTCCAGACTGACTTATGTTGGCAAAGCAATTACTTTAACTAGGCATAAAATTGAAGGAAAGGTGCCTTTAATTGGTTTTACTGGAGCACCGGTAAGTAAAAAATCATCTGTTTTGAAAAAATGATACCACCATATATCCAAAAAGTGATTTGTTGTTAGTGTTGTCAAATAAAATATAAACTTTACATTACTTATCATAAATTGTCAATTAAACTAATCTATTAAGCAAACTATACCCATCAAATTTTAATTATTAATGTTAATAGTAATTCTGATGACTAATAATAAGTAGACATTTCATTTTGATGTTCAGCTAATTTTCAAGTGGTCAATATATTTTGATTCCAGTTCACATTAATGGGATACATGATTGAAGGTGGAGGCAGCAAAACAATGTCTAAAACAAAGGAATGGTTAGATAAATATCCTAAAGATGTCCACAAACTGCTAGCAATGCTAACCAGAGTCATTATCGACTATCTACTAATGCAGGTATACAAAACTGGCCAAGTGCGTGTTGGACTCACACACAAAGGGTTCAGTACCATTGATTTATGAAATTAAAGGATTAAGTTATTTGTATGAAAGATTACACGGTAATAAGCGGTTTATGATTTACGAGGTATTAAAAAAACTACTTACTAGAACTCGTTCAAAACAATTTTCGTTAGTAGTTTTTATAGTAATGTACATCATATGGCTTTTTTTTTTTTTGATTTTTCATTTTCTTCAAATTTTTTCCACTTTGAAAGCGTCCGTCACGCAAACTATTTGGTTAAGAAAAAAGATATTTTTGAAACCTCAATATCATTTAAGACCTATCCATAGATACCCCACATGAATCTGTTTGATGAAAAAAATTTTTTTTGAATTTCAGTTCTAAGTATGGGGAGCCCCCAATATTTACTATTATTTTTTTTATTTTTGCATCAAAATCTTAATGCGGTTCATAGAATACATCTACCTACCAAGTTTCAATTCAAGGACGAAGGACAGACAGACATGACGAATCTATAAGGATTCCATTTTTTGCCATTTGGCTACGGAACTCTAAAAAATTATCTAACAAAAGAAATAAAAAAGCAATAAGCACTGATGCAAATGCTATTGCGTGCGAAAATGACCTTTCTGATAAGAAGGTTACATAAAATGTATTACTTATTTTGATTATTGTCCCATATTATCACTTCCATATTGTTCAATATTATCAATAAGCCTTCCTATTCGCTCAGTTTTTCTGAGTGAATAGGCTCTTAATAAACTAGCGCGCTTTACCATCAACGATCGCATCACCGCTTACCATCAGGAGGGATTCCGGTCAAGCGCTAGTTTATAATTATCAAAAAAAAAAGTGTATTTTTCCGATGTTAACATGGAATTACCTATTTTCACAGGTGGAAAGTGGAGCTCAATTGCTACAAGTATTTGAGTCAAGTGCCGATCATCTAAACAGAGAACAGTTTACTGAATTTTCTGCTCCTTATCTCAAAGCTATAAGAAGTGGTGTCAAAAAAGGGATTAGTGAGAAAAATTTGGAACAAGTTCCTATGGTATGTCCCCACATAATAAATGATAAAATTACAAAAAAACTCATGATATCAAAATGACCAATTCATTAACATTTTCTACTGTATCATCATCATCAACAACCTTTTTATCGTCCCACTGCTGGGCACAGGTCTCCTCTCATACAGAGAAGGATTGAGCGTAATCACCACGCTTGCTCAATGCGGGTTGGCAATTTCAGGCTTATAAAGTCCAGGTTTCCTCAAGATGTTTTCCTTCACCTTCAGTCATTGGTGTCCAAGATATACTTAGAAAGTACATATAACTTTAGAAAAGTTACATTGGTACTTGCCTGACCTGGAATCGAACCCGCGCACTCATACTTGAGAGGCTGGTGTTTTGACCAATAGGCCACCACGACTTTTTTACTGTGTTTGTCATGAACTGTAAGACATATCATTTATCTTAAAGATGGTTAGCCAATCTCAATGGTAACAAGAATTATTACCTTGTAATCACTGTAAAGATTCATTAATGCACCCTTTATGTGCGACTTGTAAGAAATCTAATTTAATCTAAAGGTAAGGTGTAGTTATTGATAAGTTTCCTGCAAGGCAATTTCAAGAAGTACATATTCATAATATTAATTTATTCTTACAGACTGTATTTGCTAAAGGTGGTGGACCAGTCTTAGACATCCAGACTGATCTAGGGTATGAAACTATTGGATTAGACTGGACGGTAGACCCAGAGGAAGCCAGAAAGGTGGTGGGCAATGATATTACATTACAGGGTAATCTTGACCCACAAGACTTGTATAAGACAACAGTAAGTATTATGTTATTAATCAATCTTAACAGATTCAAGAGCACCCACTTTCAATGAAGCTCATTTGCCTTGCTGCTGTACATACAGCTAGTGGATCCTACTGGTATTATATTTACATTAAAGCATTAGGTTTGGAACTGTTATAAATAAAACATTGAAAATAGGTATAATCATTCATCATGTTCTATGTTATGGGTTTGGTCTCCATACTAGTACTTCAAGTGTACCATTATACGCGGGCCATGGCGGCCGTCGTTCGATTACGTTCATGCAAGGTCGGCGCAATGTCTTTTCCTCCCCTACTCGTGTTGTGCTCTGTAGGCCGAGTATGAGTTTTCAATACGGAATTCGATCGTCGATATCGAGCGCGTTTGGCGCTCTCATTGGTTGAGAGTTCTTAAGACCTTGAAGCGGGCCAATCGCTGACTCAAACGCGCTCGATATCGACGAACGAGTTTCGTAATGAAAACTCATACTAGGCCTACTGTAGTCACACCACTACATTTTTTTTTAAATTATAATATTAATCCATTTTTATCTACCGCTGACGATCATGACATACATTTTACTGTTGTTCTGCCCATCTGAAGTAATCGTTAACCTTTTGAACGCCAATCACTTCTATAAAAGTTCGAGATTTTCGTGCCCTCAGCGCCACTACTTGATTAGAAGTAATCACAGTATAAAACGCCACCAACTTGTATAGAAGTAAATCTGTGACGTCATAAGCGGTCGGGTTTCAAGGTCATAGTGACTTTGTGCATTTTAGTGTAGTACAATGTAAACATCTTAAGTTGATGCACGTGTTTTTACAAAAAAAAAAAAAAATGTGACGGTGAATATGACGAATTATTACAAGTTGTTCAAATCTGAATCAGAATTTTGAAATTGTTCGTCGTCTTGACATTCCGTTAAGTCGTCAATTTCCGTTTCAGGAATTTTCTTCCGTTTTCTATTAGTTTCTATAAACCAGAAAAATAATTGTGTTTTGCGACACCCCACACGTGTTTGATGAAAAAAAAAAAAATTAGTTTCAGTTCTAAGTATGGGGAGCCCCCAATATTTATTATTTTTTTATTTTTGCATCAAAACCTTAATGCGGTTCACAGAATACATCTACCTATCAAGTTTCAACAGTATAGCTCTTATAGTTTCGGAAAAAAATGGCTGTGACGTAGGGACGGACAGACAGACATGACGAATCTATAAGGGTTCCGTTTTTTGCCATTTGGTTACGGAACCCTAAAAAATTTAGAAAACCACGTATTTAGCTTCTATTAATTCTATTTGTAAATTTCTATTTCTATTTTTTTTTTTTTCTATTTCTACTAAACGAAATAAATTATGCAGGAATGTTGAGTTTATGCACTTGTAACTCGACCACTGTGAATATAAAAATAAATACTATAGAAATATAGACATCCTTATATCAGAAAGAATTTTGACGTGCCTCGAGCGCCAGCGACTTGTTGTGAAGTAAAAGGATTACATTTGGAGACAAATAGGGATGTGCCTTCTAGAATGCACGTCTAATAAATTTAAAATTCTTTTCTTTATTATGGGAAATATATCCAAGTTTTCATATTGATTTTTTTATGAAATAAAATATGAAAATACGGTTACAGTTTTTATTTAGCTTCGTAAATTGGTGAATAAACATTATATAGATATTATTATATAGATGGGCGTTCAAAAGGTTAAAATACATTAGTTAAATACAGGAACTGTGAGTTTAGAATTCCGCAGCAACACCACATTAATTTTATTTTAAAAATCGTACATTCACAAAACAATGCATGAGCGTCAACCGTACATCAAAATAGGTTATATACAGTGGCGTGGCTATTGAGCACTGTTACCGCTCGTCATCATTCTCGGTACATAGTCACCCCTATTTTCAGTCCATCCATTGTTTTTAGTCTTCACCTACTTATCGAGTATAAATGTGGTCGGTACCAACCACATTTATACTCAAAACTTTCTATTGTACCACATAAATAAGTGGCATAAAGGGGTTCTTTTCTCATATCTGTGACCATACATCCCTCTTACCTGATATTGAGAAATTCCTAATAGAATAACTAAATAACACATTGCCTGACTTGGTTTTGGGCCCCAGTTTACACACTCAGCAGCTAAACATAGACCACTACAGAACTATTTATTTTTTCAGGAGGAAATCACTAAAATGACAATAGAGATGGTGCAAAAATTTGGAAAAAAGAGATACATAGCGAACTTAGGGCATGGAATAACACCACAAACGCCTTTGGAAAGTATGAAGGCTTTCACAGAGGCTGTACATGAAGCCTTATAAATAATTTGTTAATATTTTGTGTTGTTTGGTGTATGTATTACATTTGAAAATATTTTGTTTCTTGATATGTGGGATAGGAAATATATATCAAAGTTAACTGAAAACTCGCAGCACTGTGTTTTAATTACATAATTATTTAATAAAAGTTATATGATTACATAGAATAAGTAGTCTTCGAATTTTGACCGGTAGCTGGTATATCTTCGTCGTGGCTCCCTACAGATTTCTTGACATACTGTAATGATAAAATTATTCATGAATACAGGCTATAATTGCGACATGCGATTGTTTTTGCAGGATAAAGCAAAAAACATCTTGAATAATATGCTAAGATAAAGCATAAATAAAGCAACAAATATATGGTTAGGTAAATAACCCACCTGAGGATTGACTTGAATCTGTTCATCCATCTCCTGAATGTACTGGTGCAGTTTTGTGCATGCTGCCATTTGTTGTTCTAGCACGCACAATGTTTCAGGAGAAGCATATTTCTCGGGACTGTCTAGGAACACCACCATACCATCCTTTTGATTTATCATCGCGTATATTTCACCTTCTTCGATCTATTGAAAGAAAAGTAAAATACATACAGTGGTGCTGACAATACGACAATAAATTATACATCGTGTACCTCAACACATTCTCAGTCTACCCATAAAAAAATATATAAATATGTCGATTAGTTTAGTCACAGGAAATTATTTTTAATTTTTCACGTTCTACACGATATACATGATGATAAGGAAGCGCTTACAGGTTATTGACCGCCGCATCCTGTGGTTACCAAACTTTAATAATAATGGCGCGAAAAAAGCAAGTCTATACAGGATCGCGCCGTCGCCGAGCGGAGGTCAGTGAACCAATATTTCTAAAGAATGTTCTATTCCGTTTGTAATTTTATGCGATTTACTTTGTTTGAAATTTTCATTTTTTTTTTGTTTTATGCTAGGTTTTTTTCTACGGTTTAGGATTATTCCTATGAACCAGCATTGTTCGTGTTTTCATTTATTGTCGTATTGTCAGTAACTTTGGTCGATTTCAATTCACTCTGCTTCGTGTTAATTATCTTGCAGATTCAGTTTCTCGCCTTTTTTTATGCCAAGCTAATAATAATATTCTTTCTATATTTTATTTGAGGTCTGAGAATAACACGAGAATTTATTACCAGAGTAATATAACCCAGATCATGGCCCATCCATGTGCCAATACATATTACATTCAAATTCGTTAAACCGTTACGTTATCTATGTGGATCTCCAACCAAGGATATACCTACAATAAAAAGTTACAATAATAGAGGAACTCTTTTATTTTACGTGTGCTCCTTTAATTACAGGAGTTACTTTCGCATTTAAAATATTGATAATGGATGTTGGTTACCTTCATATAAACATATTCCTTCAAAACAAATAATTAATGCATCTGTACATAATGCAATATAAAATAGCCGCCGTAAAAGGACTGAAGCAGAGAGCATTTTGTAGTTTTAAACTTTTGAACGCCCATCTATATAATACGCGATGTGTCCTCCACCGCCACGCTACAAATGTATAACGTATCTATAGTAAAACGTAGGGATGGGAATAATGTCCTATCGACAAATAATATTATACATTAAAATTAATGTTTATTCACCAATTTACGAAGCTAAATAAAAACTGTAACCGTATTTTCATATTTTATTCTATTTCATAAAAAAAATCAATATGAAAACTTGGATATATTTCCCATAATAAAGAAAAGAATTGTAAATTTATTAGACGTGTGTTCTAGAACGCACATCCCTATTTGTCTTCAAATATAATCCTTTTACATCATATCAAGTAGTTGGCGCTGGAGGCATGCCAAAATCCTTTCTGATATAGGGATGTCTATATTTCTATGGTATTTATTTTTATATTCACTGTGGTCGAGTTACACATGCATAAATTCAACCGATATTCCTGCATAATTTATTTCGTTTAATTACAACAAATACAATTAATAGAAGCTAAATACGTGGTTTTCTACATTTTTCCGCAACCAAATGGCAAAAAACGGAACCCTTATAGATTCGTCATTCCGTATGTCACAGCCATTTTTTTCCGAAACTATAAGAGCTATACTGTTGAAACTTGATAGGTAGATGTAAAACAAAATAAAAGGTCTTGTAAAAGTCGTAAATTTATTTACTGTGGCGCTGAGGGCACGAAAATCTCGAACTTGTATAGAAGTGATTGGCGTTCAAAAGGTTAAGAAGGCTTGAGTTTGTATTAACCTTTTGAACGCCAATCACTTAAACAAAATATTTTAATGTCCCCAGCGCCAATTACTTGATATCCTGTAAGCTGTAAGCCAGTGATGGGACACGATGAAGACTCGCTATATTTCATCTCGTCGAAATGATCATAAATACTATTATTACAAGAAAATGACGTGAATAAATAATATTTTATAAATATTGTATTGTAATCTATTTATTCTTGATTAACGTGAATAAAACCTAGTTAGGTTTTATTTACGTTAATCAAGAATAAATAGATTTCTAATCATTGTCGATCGTGAAACACCGTTTGAATAACCCATCCCTACACAGTTGGTAAGTTGTCAGTGCGCACACGGCACCAACTTGCATAGAAGTAAATCTGTGACGTCATAAGCGGACGGGTTTCAAGGTCATAGTGACTTTGTACATTTTAGTGTAGTGCAATGTTTACATCTTAAGTTGACGCAAGTTTTTTACAAAAAAAAATTTGTGACGGTGAATATGACGAATTATTACGAGTTGTTAAACTCTGAATCAGAATTTTGAAATAGTTGGATTTCAATGGATTTCATTCAGTTTCAGGAATTTTCGTCCGTTTTCTATTAGTTTCTACAAACCAGAAAAATAATTGAGAGTATTTTGCGACACCATTAAAAAAAGGTCTGTAACATCTGTGTAAAACAGACACTTACCCTATTTTTTTTTTTTTTTCGTAGAAAACCACGTATTTAGCTTCTATTAATTGTATTTATTGTAAGTAAACGAAGTAAATTATGCAGGAATCGGTTATGTTTATGCACCTGTAACTCGACCACAGTGAATATAAAAATAAATACCATAGAAATGTAAACATCCTTATATCAGAAAGGATTTTGACGTGCCTCGAGCGCCAACGACGTGATATGAAGGAGAAGGATTACATTTGGAGACAAACAAGGATGTGCCTTTTAGAACACACATCTAATAAATTTACAATTATTTATTTTACTGTGGGGAATATATCCAGGTTTTCTATTGACTTTTTATTAAATAAACTAAAATATGAAAATACGGTCAGTTTTTATTTAGCTTCGTACATTGGTGAATAAACATTAATTTAAATATATAATATTATTTGTCGATAGGACATTAATCCCATCCCTACGTTTTGCTATAGGGTAATTCCGGGATAGATGGCCGTACGGGAGAGTTGGCCAGTGCCTAAAAATTGTACAAAGAATCGCTAGATGGGATAACTGTGTACTCAGTTTGCTTGCCGAGGTGCGTAAAAATAACCGTACGCCAAAAGGTCTGTGAAAAAAAATGAAAATTCGAGTAAAAACCTAATGTTTTGATTTGACTATTGCTAATTCTTTTTTTAGGGTTTATGTACGAAGTTGTAGTGATATTAGTTTTCAATAATAACATGTTTTTTTTAGTATTTTTACCAGATAATGAACCGTGCTACATTATGACCTCAAAACTACGGCATGGTTTTGCACTTTTTTTCACGTGGATAGTATGGCCATCTCTCCCGGATGATTAGGAGAGATAGCCTTAGTTTGTCAGTGTCAGATGGCCGTATGATTGTAGGGGAATAATTTTTTTTTTTTTTTGTTTTCGTTATTTTCTGTCTCCGATTCCTGAAAGGTTCGAAGAGATACCCAAACGAGCGAAGCAAGTTGGCAAAGTTCTTACTTCTGAGAAACAAATTCACGAAAGAAAGAAACGGCTCTAAAGAAGAGGCTCAACTGCTCAAGGAACAAAAAAAATTAACAAGGAACAAGAAAATAAGAAAAAACTATAAATAAGGGAAGAGATCAAGACTAAGAAAGTAAAAATGACTGATGATAGCAATAAGATGACTGACAAACCAAAAAATAAATTACCTCTTAAAAGGAAATCGACTAGGAAAATATCTAAAAGCAGCGATGACGAAGAAGAAGAGATAGTTTTAAATCATACAGATGAAGAAAGCGATATGAAAGAAAAAGACAATTGTGTAGGCTGTGGAGAAAATTATTACCACAACACAGCTAATCGAAGATTAGATTCAATTTGCCTTTTGTTTTCTTTGTGCTATGATACCATGTGCTCTAAATGCGGTCGATGCAAAAGAAGTGAGATGGCACAAAATAAAGCTGTGTTAAAAATAAACAAGTGAGATGTAGTACTGGCCATCTTACCCATCCTACTATGGCCATCTCGCCCTTAGTATCCGGGAGAGATGGCCAGAGCGTTTTTTTTTTTCAAATTTAGTTTTAAGGTTGATCTCTTTAAAAAATATCAATATTATATGTCACTTCCATAAGTTGAATGTTCAGAGTTTAATTAAAAGTACTGATTATCATAATGAATATTTTAGTTTAATTTTTATTGGGCTTCAAAAAAACTATGGCCATCTATCCCGGCTTTACCCTAGATACGCTGTCTTATTCATAAAAAACTCGTTAATCACTCATTAGCGACTATTTAGCTAACCATTTAGTTAGCTCTTAATCAATGCTTAACTTTTCTTTATTCATAAAAGCTAGTTAGCAGATGATTAGTAGCGATACGAAGTAGAGGTGAAACTATGCGCTCGGCACAGATTATAATCAAAATAGTTGACTAAAATATGAAATTTTTAGAAAAAACTTGTCAAAACTACGATTTTTTATCTGTCGTATTTGGCAGAAAATTGTCAGAAATTTTATCGGATAATTTGAATATAAATAAAATGATTTATTACAATTAAATAACTGTATTTGTGATGATAGTAGTGAAAGTAATAAACTCCAATAATATTATAGTAAACAGAAAAAGGTATTTGTCTCTGTATTTATGTGTAATTACTAATCTAAACTGACGAAATTAATGTTAAAGCAGTAGCCGATAATAACTGTGTATTTCCCTGCTCTTTATGCTTGTAAACATCCCTTTGCTATTTAAAAATTTCAAGTGGGTTCTTGTGTATATATTACATTACTTCCTACTGCTTTTGTACTGCTTTTTACAATATTATTATACTTGTTTACAGGCACACGTTTTATTGCTATAAACGAAGCCACTATTAGCACATAGCGGCAATATTATTCAACATCGCAATGACGCCGAAGGAGGAGAACATGCTGAGTGAAAAAGATGAGGAATGAGGGTCGCGTGAGTCAAGAATGGCTCTCATGTTTATGGAAGAAAAGTACTGGAAAACAAAAACCATGAATTATTTTTAGAACAAAAATGTAAACAGTTTTATTGCGTATCAAAATAAAATATTTCTAAATGTCTTATGTCTTATTATTGGTGTATTACTGCCACAACATGACTTTTTCTAGTCCTGTGCCTTAGATATGACATAGGATAGCATCTAAAATTAGCACCACCTTTTTTATTAGTGCTATTATAAACCAGTGCCTGACCGCAATGGCGCCTGATAGCAGGCAGTGATGCAATCGTTGATGGTAAAGCGCGCTACTTTATTAAAAGCTTATTCACTCAAAAAATCTGAGTAAATAAGAAGGAAGATGGCAGTTGAGCGATGTAATGCAATGTTAAACCCAACAACACCACCAACGATGCTGCGCAAGAAAAAGATTGATCTGGAGACCCTCCAAGACCAAACTCCCGACACAACAACATTTGATGCATTGTACCCAGCACACTTTGCAACACAACTGCTCAGACCCGTCCTCCGTACGGCTACACCAGACATCATGCCGGAACACGACTATCGCTTGGCGACAAGACTTTGTCTGGTGGGTGGTAACTTCTGCCGGCAGCCGATATTATTGCCTACTACCGAATAAAGCTTGTAAGTCAAAAAAGTTTCAAAGCTAATATAACTTTACTACGTCGTTTCGGCAATTCAAAAAAAGGTTTTCAACATCCTTATTTATGCACTATTCGATATTATAAACAAAATAACTTCGAACCATAATGATCATATTAAATCAATCAGCTGATTCAAATAAAATCCGCCATATTGTTGCCTCTAACCATCCTCTTAACAGCGGTCCGGTGATGTTTAATTTTGACAGCTACTAATCAATTGCTTAGCATCCTCTTAGCGTGAAACAGCTTTTATGAATAAGAATTTTGCTAATCAGTTGCTTAGCATTTGATTAAAGTTTTATGAATAAGACTGACGTTATACATTCGCACATCGCGTATTATATAGATGGGCGTTCAAAAGGTTAATATTACTGCTGCAGTCCTATTTATTTAGTTTTGTACCCAAGTCTCGCCGTTCCTAACAGATCAAACATTTCATGACATACCATATTGAGTATGTAGCTTTCAGCTTGTGATGGGCCTCCTAGCTGCACTCGTGCTGCTACATCACTTAACGACAGAGTTAAGAAAGTCTTTGTCAGCCTTTGGATGTTCTTTTTGTACATTGAACTTAAAACCTGTAAAAATAGAATAAATGATTAAAGTTAGAGTGAAGATGTTTGTTAATGGTGGCCATTGAAGAATGGAATAGAACAACATACAATTTTAATAATATTTATACTATTAAGTTTGCATATCATCATAATTATTATTAATATGAGTCGGACACCCACCAACTAGATGGTCGTACGACCTGACTAAAATCGCAACGAAGCGCTGGATACAAGCCGCATTCAACCGGTCTTATTGGAAATCTTTGAGAGGCCTATGGCCAACAGTCTACTTCCTGTGGCTGACATGATGATAATATTATATGCTAACTTACCCACTTTTCAGAGGCCTGTATTCCAATCTCGCTAAGATCCAACTAAAAAAATAGCTCCTTCAGCTGTTTCGAGATTGGCAAACCATTAATTACATTGACTAGGCATTGGGTTAGTTACGTAACTCATATAAGATGTACCTAAATTAATTTATATCGTAAATCTATTGCATTATTCAAAAGAGCACCAAAATCCACTATTTTTGCGATTTTGGATATCACAAAAATTCTATTTTTATGGGTACCCAAATAGATCCGTTCACATTCTCGAAACATTCGACGTTGCTATGGTGGCAGGTGGAGCATTCTCCACCTGGTCTCAGGTCGGCCACACCCTTTATATTCTCCATTGCAGCTTAGACCAATAAATTTCAGATGCGTAAAGCAGTCGGTGCTAGACCATAGAGCATGAATACGCTTTTTACAGCACAGACACAAAGTATAAAAAAATAATACTAGTTCCTTACTTGATTAACTAGTCCCATATTCTTGTCTCTGACAAAGGTCTCACGGTGTTTGTTAACTGCGTGTTGGGAGTTAGCTAGCTCATGGTAGGCCACCGACAAAGGTTTCAAGAAGCGACACACCACTTGTGAAGTGTATTTCGGCATGGGAAGCACCTGCTATAAAAGAAAGTGAGGATTACGTTTAATATTCCCATCTATTTATATGCTATACTTATGATACACTACATAGTTGCGGTTTCACCCGCAGAAGTTTCAGAACATTGGGATAAAAAGTGTGTTATTTCTGGTTATAAACTATCTATGTGCCAAATTTTATCAAAATCCGTTAAGTAGTTTTGCGTGAAAAAATAACAAACATCCATTCATACTCACAAACTTTCGCATATATAATATAGTAGGATTACAGTTTTGAGAGTTACTTTTTGTACTTGATGGTGTAATTCTTGAGGTGGGCTATAGGCTAATAATACCACGTATTTAGCTTCTATTAATTGTATTTGTTGTAACTAAACGAAAGAAATTATGCAGGAATCGGTTTGAGTTTATGCACGTGTAACTCGACCATAGTGAATGTAAAAATAAATACCATAGAAATATAGACATCCTTATATAAGAAAGGATTTTGACGTGCCTCGAGCGCCAACGACTTGGTATGAAGTAAAAGGATTACATTTGAAGACAAATAGGGATGTGCCTTCTAGAACAGATTTTATTTAGTTTCGTAAATTGGTTAATAAACATTAATTTAATTGTATAATATTATTTATCGATAGGACATTAATCCCATCCCTACGTTTTACTATAGATACGTCACACATCTTCATCGCGTATTATATAGATGGGCGTTCAATAGGTTAAGGGATTCCCGCACGGAACAAATATTTGTATGACACTACAAGTAGTTATTCCGGGTTTGGCTGTTTGTGAATCGATGTGAGTTTAGATGTTTGTATAAACACCCACAACAAAAGAACAATTCCTAATGTGGTGGAACTTTCATAAAAAAATGTATCTTGTAGAAGCATACCTTTCCATATAGAATAAATGACACCAATATGTACTTCTTGTAAGCTTCTAACATGATATGTGACACCACCATCGCTGGAACTGTTACTACGACTTCAAAGAAATATAAAGCTCTATCATAGTTCTTCATGGCAGTGTAGATCATGCCTCCATAGTAGTAGTAGAGAAGGAAATGTTTTGAGTCATTGTTGCCACCAAGCTGAAACATAAATTATAAAGTATAAATAAAATAAATAAATAAATATATACGGACAAATCACACAGATTGAGCTAGCCCCAAAGTAAGTTCGAGACTTGTGTTATGGGATACTAACTCAACGATACTATATTTATAATAGATACATATATAGATAAAAAATTGTATTGGCTAAAGTAATTAACTAGAACAATAAAGGCTATTAAAACTAAATAAACTTCGCATTATTACACAAATTGGAGACATGTGAAATAAAAGACATTACATTGTTTCCTAACCATACATGTACATTCACCACTATCCACTGTCAGATGCAAAGTTCCAGACAGCAGACAATCATAATTGTTTTATAATATTTTGCAAAATTTATTTTTCTCGGTAAAGGTTGATTTTTTATTTTTAGTTTGTTTTGACTGTTAACAGTTTTTAATAACTACTATACTATTTAATTAGATAACCTAATCATATTCTGTATAAATGATGCTGTACATGTGTTTGTTACCGAACACCTCCTAAATATGGCAGGACTGTTTTGGATGAAATGTTGTGTGTATATTTCAATGGGATCCTGGATGATTACAAAAAACAATTGGACCCAGTAGGTATTTCTTTTCTATGTAGAACAACACAAATAGTTTAATAAAATTAACCCTTTTTTATTTTATTATAGATAATTAATTGTTGTCGTTCCAGATTTAGGATCTAATATTTTTTGGACAGTGGTATTTCTACTTATACCCTTCATTTAACAGATTATTTTACCTCAGATCCAATTCCAGTAACATCTGTATCTAAGAACTCTAGGGCAGGTTTCATACATTTTGAGAGCAAACAAAGTTGGCACAAGTCTGCATGGATGGATGTCAATTGTGAATCAAAGAGCTGTATCTTCCTGATAGCTTTCTTCAGTATCTCAATACCTCTAATTGGTTGTTTAACTTCTACCAAGTAGTTGGTTAAGAGATGGCACAGCTCAGCATCTGTGGAAAGTTTATTTGTATGTTAAAGGTAATTATTAAATTCGATTACTTATTAGGTCTACTAAGATAAGCATTGAAAACATTAGCAAATTCAATTAGGAAATTATCAGTAGCACCACGAAATGTGGATTTATGAATGGTAACACCCTATTACATGCAACTTCAATGTCTACTAAACTGCAGGTTTACTATAGATACAATTTACTAAGCAACACTATTAAACATTATAAAGGAATGTTTTCCATTGAATCTGTTTGTCAGTCTGTTCACAATAAACTCAAAAACTCCTGCAGTAGTTAATTAAAGGTAAACAAAAAAAAAGTTGTACTCTTCAACTATTAATGAAAATTGTTCAATTGTAAACTTTAAGCAATGCTAATAAAGGCAAAACAGACCAAATTTGAGTTTTTAGAAACTATCTGTGAATATATTTAAGTCTTAATTAATAAGTAGCATAGAGTAAATGCTAAGGTATTTTCACAACTTAAAGAGTGTTTACTATGTATGACTGGCAAAATCACAATTTAGTATAATATTTTGTGCTTTTCAATTTTTATTATTTAATCAGCCCCCTAATCGGCGAACACATTTTTATCAAATGATTGTGACTAGTTGGCATCAGTAGGGATCGTTCGGACCGCCCATTGGTCCGTTTGGTCCAAATGTGTTCGCCAATTAGGGGGCAGAGCTATATTTTAAAAATGTGTTCTAATAACTATTTAGTATTAGGTGAAAAGTGTGTAAAAGGTAAGAAATCATTGCGTTTAAAGTTCTATCTATATGCAAATAGTGCATTGGAAATCTGCAAGGCATTATTTGCATAGTAAAATTACTGTAATTATTACGGTTAGTTACTTTTATCCAGTATTCACTTAATTCTAAAAAGTTAGTAGAACCCATTTTTAAAATAGAGCTCCAGTTTATTAAAAAAATTGAGAACCACTAAATATGACACTAAAGGGCGGTACAGGCGCCGATTCTGCTTCTTCCGCATGAAAAGGATAGAAGATAACATTTAAGTTTAAAGCTGTCAAATTAGGATACTCCTTAGACAGTTTAGACGCGATTATAAACATGGCGACTAAAAATACGCCAATTTACGTCAGGAGCGCACTAATTTGACAGGTCTAAAGTGACATTTTATCTTCTGTCCTTTTCTTAATGAAATATAAATAAAAAGATGCACTGAAGTTAAATTTAATTTAGTTTGTCAACAAGGGAATTGGGGCGATTGCCATTTGTGTGTAGTAAACGCTCCTAATTGAAGAATACAACTGTGATGTAACATGACAACTGAATGAAATTAGTAAAATTTGTCAATTGGTGGTTGGTTTAGTCAGTTAACTAATTCATGTGAATTTGTTCTTTACCTTTAGTTAGCTACCTAAGCTGATGGAGTTTAGCACTATTAAAAAAGTTATAAAAATGTTTGAAATTGTAATAAATTCTAACTTCGCTGTAATGTAGCTAACATTATAGCTATATGTCGGACAAATTCGATAAAGACTAGAGGTAAACAAACCGTTACTAGGCAACGAGTAGTTTACGCCTAAAAGACAGATGTTAACAACCTTTTCTAGATAGATGATTTTCATAAAAGTAATAATTCGACTTGCTACTAATGTAAACAGTTTATTTGTTTAGATATTTATGATTTGCATAGAACGCTTAAACGATTTGAATGAAATATTTCACACATGTAAGCTAATTTCCTAATAGGTTAAATTTTTTGATACATATGAGGGGTATAGTTTCAAAACCCGCAAAGTCCATTCTTTAGACGTAGAAACATTTTTATGTCTTTAGAAACTCCATCTTTTTCCGCTCATTTTACACTTATCAGACCATACCATAAACAGCTATGTCTAATAGAAAATTCACTTTAAAGTAGGCTGTTGGCTTCAAACACTGCCAAGTATAAGTTTAAATCAAAAACTGCAAAGTCCAAACTAACCAATGGCAAGCCACTATTTTGGTCATGGCCAGCTTGGTTTTTGTTGTATTTTTTTCGTCAAAAAGTTGAAAAAAATATTAGATACTGTATTATTTCTGAAGTTAAAGTACCATAAGTACGAAGATGGATACAACCCCGATTGTTGTAGATAAAAGTACAGCTAGGAAACTGTAGAGAAATCCAGAACATTGGAAGAGAAATCTGCAGAAATTAGGATGTTTTTATTTTTAATAATTATAAACTAGCGCTTGACCACAATCCCGCCTGATGGTAAGCAGTGATGCGATCGTTAAAACAGGAGGTAAGTAGATACTAGAGTTTAGTAAAGAAAAGTAATTAATTAAAAATACTAATTGATTTATTAAATGTGTTTTTCATTTCTGACCCTTTTCAATATGACAATGTTGTCATGAATGATGCAGTCCCTGTGTACGAGTACATACTACTAGTCGTAGCAAATACAGTAATGTCCCTGTCTGTTAGATTCATAACTAACAATGTCTGAACTTCAGTTTCAAATGGATTTTTAATGTCACTGGACTTGACTGGACCCCATATACAATATGTAGAGAAAACCCTGTCCGATCCGTGAAGGTATTGTTAGGTATCGATAACTGATTCTACTAATGCCTACAAAGCCGGGCTAAACTTAAAAAAAAAATCCCCCTAAAAAATAAATAATACTTCGAAAAAGCGAGGTAGCTTAATGCATGTGGGTGGAGGGGGGCAGGGCAGGCGGCACGTGATCGCATCGCTATTCGCACCGACACAAATGGTGTTGTCACTTTTTTAAAATTACCAAATTTTGGGGAAGTTGGAATTAATTCGCGGAAAAAAAAAAGATTATTTCAAAATTCATTAGTATTGTCATTATGATGATTACTTAAAATTTAATATTGTATTTAGTCATGTGTATACCTAACATTTATTATCCTTTTGGGTCAGACGGGGGATTCTTTACATATTGTATATTATACTTAGTCCATACTTAAAAGTATTACAATGCATGTGTTATGCAGTTGTTTTGAAATTAATTAAGAAACGCAAAATTGTAATGGCAAATGTAAGGCATATGTCAAAAGTTTAATCATTGGATGAACCCCATAAATTGTTTTTAACCTTTTTAAATAGTAGCAATTGTTTTTCTGGTTTGTAGAAACTAATAGAAAACGGAAGAAAATTCCTGTAACGGAAGTTGAAGACTTAACGGAATGCCAAGACGACGAACTATTTCAAAATTCTGATTCAGACTTGAACAACTCGTAATAATTCGCCATATTCACCGTCAATATTTTTTTTTTTTTTGTAAGAACACGTTCGCCGTCAAGACGTAAACACGTGCGTCAACTTAAGATGCAAACATTGCAATACACTAAAATGCACAGTCACTATGACCTTGAAACCCGTCCGCTTATAACGTCACAGATTTACTTCTATACAAGTTGGTGGCGTGTGCGCAGTGACAACTTACTAACTTTGTAGGGATGGGTTTTTCTAATGGTGTTTTACTATTGACAATGATTAGAAAACCTATTTATTCCTGATTAAGGTGAATAAAACCTAGTTCAAGTTTTACAATATTTATAAAATATTATTTATTCATGTCATTTTCTTGCAATAATAGTATTTATGATCATTTTGACGAGATGAAATATAGCGAGGTCTTCATCATGTCACATCACTGGCTTACTTGATATCAAGTAATTGGCGCTAGGAGTATTAAAATATTTTCTGGCGTTTTTGTTTCTATTGAAAATAAAACAAATAAGAACTTATTATATGTGAAAAAGTTAAAAATATGGCTGATAACAGGGCAATTTTCCATAAAAACAAAATAAAAGGTCTTGTAAAAGTCGTAAATTTATTTTATTCTGTGATTACTTCTAATCAAGTAGTGGCGCTGAGGGCACGAAAATCTCGAACTTTTATAAGAAGTGATTGGCGTTCAAAAGGTTAATACCTGGATTTCATCAAGATTCTTTTTTTGTAGGGCTATCACCAGGGCCCGATCTAGAGGGGGGGCAGGCGGGCATTTGCCCAGAGCGGCAAAATTGTAGGGCGGCAAAATTGACTTATTCTTATCTAGACAATTACCCTTCTATCAAAGTAAACAGAATTGTTCTCTTGCAATAAACGTATCTCAAATTATTTAGTCTCTTTATACCGTTCGTTCACCGACCTTTCCACATAATCAGCTCCTCTACTCTACGATAAAACAATCGTAGAGTCAACACAGTCTGCTTACTGTTTGATGGGAATTTCCCTCAGATTTTCGGGGGAATACCCTTTATCTACATTCGTACAACGTGACATTTTAGGGGAATCCCTATATATTAACTATAAGTAAAAGATTTAACTATTTGTCCATTACTGATTTTGAAGCCACCTAGTAAAAACGTTCTGCCAAAGAGGCAAATTTTCGTCATATTCATGAGTAATGTAGTGGTTAATAAGTGATACAGAATTAAAATGTTTTATCCATTTATGTGAAATATATGCTAAGTCTACAAGTCGGTTCTATTCTTAAAAGTGACGTAATTTTTGTGGTACAGATTAATCATATAAATATTGAAGTGAAGAAGAATTTACTACGTAAGTACTTATCTATTATATTAAGTAAATTGTAGGAAAAAATACGTAATATTGAACACACCTTGCTAAAAAGTGTACTTACTTACTTTTTGTTCCTTGGTAAATAGATAACTATTAGTTTTAGTGCCGATTTCACCATCTCCGGTTAGCCTATTCGTCAATTAAATTTTTAGTTTTTTGACAGTTCTTGTATGAGTTTGACAGTTCGTATAGGCTATTCGGGTCTTTAATAAGAGCTCTTAATTTAACATTGACTGCAAGATATGTTAAAAATGTTCTAAATGGTATGTAAATAATATGAAAATTAACATTGCTCCTCTTCCGGATTGTTAAATTCCACTCGCCCACCATAATTATTATTTTTGTGAGAATGCGTAATTAAAGTAGCCTATGTCAGTGTCCTTTATATCTAGATACCAAAATTTATCCAAATTGATTCATTGGTTTAATCAAAAAAACGTAGCAGTCAGAGTCAGACAAACAGAATAACTCTCGCAATATTATTATTATTATTCGCTCTAGCAATATTATTAGGTACGTCTATTTAAATTTATTACATATTTTTATTTTATTTACCATACAGAATGGCTGACGGTAGATCACGCTTGTCGGGACACCAATATAAAAAACGAAGGCTGGAAAAAGATGCAGAACGACAAAAGCAAGCGGGGGCATTAGAGTCCTTTTTGAAGAAAGGTGAGCTTAACAAACCATCGACACCCATAACAGAAACCAATGCTATAGCTGAGATTCCGCTTAAACCTCGAGAAGAACATACATCCGATTCCAATACAATTTGTGAACCTGGCGCTTCTACTTCTGGGTCAAGCGCTATGGCAGGTGAAGCTGTTATTGTTGGTGAAGGTGCTATTGCAACTCCAAGTGTTTCTACACAATTAAAATCTATTTTAGATTTCGACCCAGCTACGTGGCCCAATAGATTAACAGATGCAGAAAGAATATATTTGGTAAATAGAGGTCCTCCAGACCCACTGCATGAATTTGAATTTCCGCAAGTTATCAATGGGCGGAGGTTTACTTCGAGATACTACAAGAGAAAGCTTAATAACGGTGAAGAAATTTTGAGAGATTGGCTTGTATATTCTGTGGCAAAAAATTCATTGTATTGCTTTTGCTGTAAAATCTTCAATACAACTACAACTTCCGGTCTATCTGAAGATGGCTACAAAAATTGGAAGCATGTAGGTGATATGCTTAAATCTCATGAAACATCACGAAACCATGTAGAAGCTGTAAAATCTTGGGTAGAACTTTTACTTAGGCTCAAATCGTGTCGTACGATAGATGCCGATTCACAGAGAATAATTAAATCAGAAATAGAACACTGGAATGGAGTATTGCTACGAATTTTCTCAATCATCAAAATGTTGGCTAAAAATGGCTTGGCTTTTCAAGGTACTTCTGATAATCTGTATCAACATAACAATGGTAATTTTTTTAAACTAATAGAGTTGTTAGTCGAATTTGATCCCGTTATGCAGGAACATGTACGTAGAGTTTTGAAAAAAGACGAGAAACAAGCAACCTACTTAAGTAAAACAATTCAAAACGAGTTCATTAAAACAATTTCAGACGGCATAAAAAACATATTGTGGAAGCTATCAATACATCGAAATATTATTCTATTATTTTAGATTGTACTCCAGATGCAAGCAAAACAGAGCAAATGACCATGATAATTAGGTATATTTCTATTATTCGATCCCAAAACCATTCAAGAACGTCAGAGATTGTGATAAATGAAAGCTTTTTAGGATTTATACCAATAGAGAAATCTACAGGTCTGGCACTAACAGAAATTATCCTGGAACAATTATCAGCACTTGGATTGTCTTTAGAAAACATAAGAGGGCAAGGGTACGATAATGGATCTAATATGAAAGGTATTCAAAGTGGTGTTCAAGCCAGGATTAGAAACATTAATCCACGGGCATTTTACGTTCCTTGCAGTAGTCATTCTTTAAACTTAGTGGTAAACGACATGGCAAAGTCCTCACTGGAAGCTACAATTTTTTTTAATACTGTGCAAAAAATATATGTTTTTTTTCCTCTTCAACATTAAGGTGGTCGATTCTTTTGAATAATGTAAAAGGTCTTACTCTAAAACCACTTAGTGCCACGAGATGGGAAAGTCGAATCGAAGCAATAAAACCACTAAGACATCAAGTAGGACAAGTTTATGATGCATTGTTTAGTGTTTACCAAGACACAGATATGGATTCCTCCACACGAGATGAAGCTTCGAGTTTGTTGAACCAAATTAAACAGTTTAAATTCTTATGTTCCATTATAATTTGGTACGAAACTTTGAATCGCATAAACCCTGTTAGTAAATCAATGCAAAGTAAAGATTTTGACTTAGTTTCCGTCATTAAATTACTTAAAAATACAAAAGATTTCTTTGAAAACTCGCGTTCAGATGAGTATTTTACTCAAGTTCTTGAAGATGCCAAAGCCTTAGCTTCTGAAATTGATTGCGAGGTGTTAGACTTTGAAAATGTAGCTAGACCTCGTGCACGATCCAAGAAAAAACAATTTACTTATGAGTGTATTGACGAACCAATCATTGAGCCTCGTCAAAAATATAAAATTGAAGTATTTTTTCACATTATAGACACAGCTATAAACTCCTTAGAATTAAGATTTTCTCAGATTTCTGAGCATAGTAAGCATTTTGCTTTTTTGTATAACATATATGCTTTAAGAGAACTCCCAAAAGATAAATTGTTAGAACATTGTAAGAACCTCGAGGCTATATTAACTCATGAGAACTCGAGCGATATAAATGCATTAGAACTTTATGAGGAATTGTCAGTCCTTAGTATGTTTTTAAATAGTAATTTATCTCAAGATGTTTTGAAATTTGTAACAGATTTAAGATTTGGTCCAAATATCAGTATTGCGCTCAGGATTCTTTTAACTTTACCGGTAACAGTTGTAAGTGGTGAAAGAAGCTTTTCTAAATTAAAAATAATAAAAAATTATTTGCGATCCACCATGACACAAAATAGATTGTCTGGATTGGCTATGATTTCAATAGACATTAAGGTTTGCGACAGTATAAATTTATCAAATATTGTTAAAGGTTTTGCAGAACAAAAAGTGCGAAGAAAATTATTCTAATTAAGATAGGATTTAATACTTATTCTCCGAAAAACTGTTTAATTTACACAATTTCATTATTTAAAAAAATAACTGTTTTGTTATGTTGTAACATAATTGTTTTTTTATTACCTATTAAATTTTAAAACAAATCTTTTGTTGTGTCTTTTATAAACGTAGGTACCTACCATAAAAACCTCAACTTAAATACATTATGAACCGATTAACTCGACAAACTAAATGCTTGGACCTAAGCTTTTTAACTTCTGAAACGATTTTAATAAACAATGTTTATTGTTCCCTTAGTTAAAGGACCATTATAGGTACATAAGCAAGATTATACCGAAACAGTAAGAAATAGCACAAGAAAAAAGAGGCCCATATGAAGTAATGAGTCGCAATAGGTGTATAATGATGATAAAGTGGAAAGGTACATAACTATGTCGGTAAAACATATCAATCCATTCAGTAGTTACTGTGAAATTCGTTTAAAGATATACATTGTATAGTTACTAACATAGAAACACTCATCAACTTTCGTACAGGTACTTCTTCAAAGGCCCAATAGACTGATGTGAACACGTGAATAATAATATTCACGTCAGTCTATTGGGATGGGCCTTCTGTATACTTAACATCCCCCAACAACACTAGCTCATGACTTATATGGTTTTGTGTATGTAAAGGGCGGCAAAAATTATCTTTGCCCGGAGCGGCTAAATAGCTAGATCGGGCCCTGGCTATCACGTAAAATTAATGTCGACTTTTTAATGGTTTTTCGAAATACAAAGTTATTATGCATGTTATTTAAGTCATTCTATAGAAATATGCTGCAATAGAAATTATTAATAAATATTTAGCATGCAAAAGTCGATAATCATGTAAATAACAGGAGAATTGTAAAACCTGAGTTTTGATAACCCTAATTTGGTTTGTTTACCTCTATTCTTTATGGAGCTTGGAGAGAATATAAATTAGATTTTAATATGTTGGAGTTAAATTTATCTTTGTTTCCATTTTCAGAAAAGGTTGTCTGCGGTTGCAGATTAGACAAACAGCTTTGACTTTGGCGTATGAATTTGTTTACAAAAAAATATAACATACATAATTCTGGTGAGAATCTGACTTGTTCTCCATTGCAGTTTGTAATAAAGTCGTGAATCTGTTTGAACATTGTAGACTTGTCTACATCAGCACCCTGATTAACAAAAAAAGATTATACTTAAATAGGTCATAATAGAGAGATAAATAGGATGTTTCTTTATTTAAGTTGACATAAATTTATATTTAATTATTACAGTTTTATGTTTGATCAGATTACTATGCTGTTCTTTGTTTTTTTTAATATACGAAAAGTTTAAAAAAATGCATTTTATAAAAACTCCTAACTTTATTTTTATTTTTTTTACTAATGCTAGTCCAAACTGTCCCACTCTTGGGCAAAGGTTTTACTTTATTTTATTTTTTTATATTGTAGTGGATAGGCCTGTTACTATAAGAGGCCTACCCACTATAGATATCAGATCAAAAGATAATAGGGTCCTGTTGACATTCTTTGGAACCTCTGAAATGATCATAGATGAATATAAAAATAACAGTTAAGTTGAACACCACAAATAAACAACTTTACAATACCTGTGGCAAAGAAAACTTTGCAACAAGGACCGCCAGGACTCCTAACGAATGCTGCTGAATATCTAATGTTTCCAAAACTGTAGGTAGATGGGCACTGTTTCTTTGTAACACCTCGTCCGATTTGCCAATAACTTCACATAACTCACGAAACGATCCTGTAATGTACGCTAGTGATAAAACTATTCAAAGGCAAAAGTAAACTCACCAGAAGAACATTATTTACCTGATGCCGACATGGTCCTGACATTATCTACGAATTGTTCCAATGGTGAAGCCATTTTACAAAAAATTCAATAATTCACAATTACGTGTTGAAAAACTATAAATGTAGGTTTCACGCGAATTAATGTTTACGGTAGTGTTTTTCAAGTGTTTGTGAAAAATATGCTGCAAAAGAATGCGCAACTTATTTCATTTCATTCCAGTACAAATGTCAATTTTCTATTTGATATTTTTTTTTTTTTTTTTTTTTTTTTTTTTTTTTAATTTGGCTCGCACGGTTTGTGCATTTGCCACTACAAGTATAAAGGTAGGGAAACCAAATAAATTCATTGAAATGCGTAGGAACGGATTACGGAATTTTGGAACAAAGGATAATAGGATCAGGTTTGGTGGTAATATAATAAATAAATAATGATATACCAAACATATATATTAAATAGAAATTAAAATTGGGAGTTGGGAAATAAAAAAAACTTATACTTTAATATTATTAATAGTTATAAAGGTAGATATTAAATTATAAATATCAAAATTTAAGGAGCTTAACAATGTAGGGATTGATGTAGGAAGAGGGACAGAGAGTTCAATAAGGGAGTTAATGAATGAAGAAGAGTCACGGTTGGGGCATGCAAAAAATATATGATTCAAATCTTCCTCACAACCACAACAACATAAATTATTGTGAATAATCCCAAGTCTAGCAAGGTGAGAGGCTGTGCAAACATGACCCAAGCGCATTCGTATCAAACTGGAGGTTGCAAGCTTGGAAAGTTTTAATTTGGAAAACCATACTTTGAGAGGTATTCTTTGTTGTATACGTTTATAATATTGACCTTTACGACTACTTGAAATATTCCATAAATTTTCCCAGGCATCATACAGATGATCTTTAGGAAGACAGTGAAGGTCAGATACAACATTATTATATGGAAACTTATCACCATCATCTACAGCGTCTTTAGCAAATTTGTCTGCTATCTCATTGCCGCGAATATTGTGATGGCCAGGTATCCACACCAAAAAAACATCAAGATTTTTAAATTTGCAATTTAGTAGGAGCTGTCTGGCCTCTATAACATAGGGATGATTTGAACCTGACCAAGGAAACTTTTGCAGTGCTTGTAAAGCACACTTCGAGTCAGTGAAAATAATAGACTTGCTGAGTTTCGCAAGAAGTACGTATTCTAGGGACTTTAAAATTCCAAAACATTCTCCAGAAAAAACTGATGTTTCAGAAGGTAATTTTATTTTTTGATGAATGTTATATTGTTCATGATATACAGCTACCCCAATCGTGCCTGAAACTGGGTGCTTGGAAGCATCACAGTAAATGTAATGCCTATCAGCCCAGTCTCTTTCGACTATGAAGTTTAAGTTAGAGTTAGCATAACGATCATTCTTTAGCGATATAAAGTTATAGTTTATTTGAGGGGAAAAAATAAGAGCTTCGTAACAGACAGAAAAAATTGGAAGATACTGAGAGCGGTGTGTGGGAGCTTGAAGTGAAGTAAATTTACGGAAACTTATAATAGAGCATGGAAGAGATTTATTTGACCAATAAGACGAACATTCAATTTTTTCTGAAAGATACAAAAGTTTTTGATAAAGTGGGTGGTTGGAAAATTGAAGAGTTCTGAGAATGAATTTATCACATAAGTACTGTCTACGAAGTTTTAAAGGAGGGTCCAAAGATTCCACTTGGAGTGCGTTAATTGGGCTAGACCTCATGGCACCAGTTATAATACGCAAGGCTTTTGATTGAATTGAGTCTAACTTTGTCAGACCTACAGCACTACAAGGTTCTAAGAAATATGTCCCATAGTCTAAGATACTTCTAATAATAGCGTTATACAATAATTTTAACACGAATGGATGGGAACCCCACCAAACTCCAGAAAGACAGCGCATAATATTTAATAAACGTTCACATCTAGCCAATACATAATAACAGTGTGGTAAACCTGTAAGTTTACCGTCTAGAAGGATACCCAAAAATTTTACTTCGCTATTTTCAGGTATTTGTTGATTATCATACACAACTGAATATGGAGGAGGAAAACGCATTCTAGAAAATAAAACAGCGCTACTTTTGTTAACACTAAGACACAAAGAATTATTGTCCAACCATGATTTAAGAAATTTTAGAGCGACGTTTAGAGAGGAACTTAGTTTTTCAACAGAGCGTCCTGATACATAAAGAACTAGATCGTCTGCATACTGTAAAATATTGGCTTTACCAGAAATATGGAATTCTAAATCAGAGGTATATATATTATAAAGAAGTGGGCTCAACACCGAACCCTGAGGCAGTCCTTTCCAGGTTAATCTTGTTTTCATTTCAGATTCACCTATGTCAACTTGTAATTGTCTGCCTGAGAGAAGATTAAGAATGAAATTGCAGAATATGGGAGGTACTTTTAGTTTATAAAGTTTAGTATTCAAAACATTTAAATCAACATTGTCGTATGCAGAAGAAATATCTAGGAAAACAGCAAGCATGGATTCATTATTTGAAAAAGCCAATCTCGCATCTGTAATGAAAATCCCTAGACTGTCCATGGTACTTTTTCCTTTCCTAAATCCATACTGACTCAGAGATAGTAAACCTTTACTTTCTACATACCATTCTAAACGGTTTTTAACTAAATGTTCAGCTAGTTTTGAAAACACAGTGGCAAGGGCTATCGGTCTGTAAGAGTTAGGATCTAACGGTGGTTTATTTGGTTTTAGAATGGGGATGACTTCGTATATTTTCCATGAGGAAGGGATTATACCAGAACTTATTGTGGAGTTGATTATGTTTAAAAAGTAAATTAGACTTGAGTCGCTTAAATTTGCAAGGAATGAGTAAGGAATACCATCATGACCTGGAGCAGAATCTTTTACGTAGGATAAAATACCTTTCAATTCTTTAAGGGTAAAAGGACTGTCAAGGCCCGTTACATCCTCTACAGGAGATTGGAAAGGGAGATGAGATGAAATGATGGACATTTGTGGAACAAAAGGAGGAGCTATCTTGTCTAAAAATTTATCTGCAACGGATTCATCCAGATAGTGAGGTATTGTTTCCTTAAATGCTGATCTGAATCGTCGTATATTTTGCCATATTAATGACGGAGAAACGTCAGGCGATAGCGAAGTGCAGAAACGACGCCAACCATCCCATTTCTTCCTTTTAAATAATTTACGAGTATTGTTCATAATTAATGTGAGGTTATTAAAATTTTCTAATGTTGTACACTGTTTATATTTTACTTCAGCCTCTTTTCGTTGGCGCACTGCTAAAGAACATTCATTGTCCCACCATGGGGGCGACGGAATGTTATTATTACATCGTTTAGTTGGGAATGTTTCATTAGCAGCGTCCAACAAGAGTGATGCAAAAGAATCAGCCAGAATTGTCGATGAACTTAATGCATTTTCAGGAAGGTTGGATAGTCTCTGCTCAACTCGCTCACTAAACGTTCTCCATCTGTCATTGTCAATACTGTCATTAGAAGTTTTAATTTTGTATGCTAATCTTGGTCGGCGTCTGGATAGAGATTTGATAAATTTTGTCATAGTTATTATTACGGGATAATGATCGCTATCAAAAGTCGAAGGCAGGGTATTCCAGGTCACTGTAGGCGCAAGACTAGGACTGGCTATCGTGAGGTCTGGGGCACTGATCCCTTCATTAGGTTTAGTGAGACGTGTTGCAAGACCTGTATTCAAGATACAGAGGTTATTAGAATCCAAAATGTCTAATATCCTTGACCCGTAATAACTAGAGTTGGAGCTACCCCAAGCCTGGTGCTGAGCGTTGAAGTCACCCATAATTAAAAATGGTTTAGGTAATTTTGCTACTATGGTTTCTATTTCGTTGTATAATGATGATGAAGGGTGGGGAACATAAACAGATACAAAACATATTTTATTGATAGATACAGCTATTATAGAAAAATCAACACTATGATTTGCAATGGGAATGTGGTGAAAAGGTATTGTGTCATGAATTAACAGAGCAACACCAGCATAGCCATCTGTTCTATCTTCTCTTAAACATAAATATTGGGAGACTTTAAAGTTATAACCTGGCTTCAACCAGGTTTCTTGCAATGCGACAACAACAGGTTTATACACATTAATAAGATGTAGTAAATCGCTTTTTTTAGAGTTAACACTGCGACAATTCCACTGAAGGATTGTTGACAGCTGATCCATTATTGATATTATTAAAAAGTTGACTAATACTTTGTATAGCAGCGTTGGACGGTTCAGACATATTCTTTGTTAGCAAATTAATTAAAATGATAATTAAATCTCTAGTTGACTTATTATTTATAGAATTATTACTGTCAATATTTGTGCCAATGGATGGTAAAGGAATATCATAATCTTTTGTTAGGGCAGAATGAGTATATTTGTCATATCCTGTACTATGTTTAGGAGAATTATTGGGTTTATTAAAAAATACAGTTTTTTTATATGAACTTGTTTGTTTGTTTCTAGTACCTTTGGAGGAGGATTCAAATGTTTGCCTTAAAGGTGGTGAAGGAACTGCAACAGAAGTTAAAACTTCTGAATATGCTTTGTTAACGGGAGGATGCAACTTAACTGCTTCTGCATATGAAATGCAATTGTTAGCCATAGTTTCCTTAATGGCTTTTTGGCGACTAAACTCTGGGCATTTCCTATTTGTGGCAAAGTGGGATCCGGAACAAAGAAAGCATACAGCCTCATCCTCATCTACATTGCAACTGTCCCCAGTATGGTTATTACCGCATTTAAAACACCGTGGAGCTGAGCGGCACTGTGATTTGATGTGTCCATATCGACAGCAGTTGAAACACTGGACTGTTGGGAAGATATAAAGCTCAACAGGAAGAGAGTTGTAACATAAGAATATTCTTTTGGGTAACACCTGGCCGTCAAATGTTATTACAACAGTTTCAACAGGAATGTAGTTTGGTTTACCATCCACAATATGTTTTCTATTGATGCGTCGTACTTTTAAAATTTTTCCACATCCAATAGGCACAGATATGTTATTCAGTATATCCTCCTCAGACCAATCCTTAGGGACTCCTCTAACCACACCCATCCGGGTGACTGATGAGGAGGGTATAAAGGCCTTATAGTTGTATTGTTCCAATGTTTTATTTTCTAGAAAAGAATTTGCATCTGTGAAATTGGTAAATGAGATTAAAACCCTGTTTCTGCCTATTTTTTTCAGACTACCATTTACTATATTTTTTATGCAATTCTTTTTTAGAAAATGACCAAAAGAGACTGGGTGAATAAAAACATTATCATTTGGACTTGTTTGTATCTTTTGGATGTGGATTGTGTAAGGAGCTGCATCATTCGCCTCATATAGTTTTCTACCTACCAATGTGCTTGGGTCAGATGATTGTTTATGAGTATTGGGTTGTTGGGATGATAGTGGTTGTGAAGTGCTAGTTGATATAGGGGGTATAAATTCAGATTGAGCATTCTTAGAAGGACATTGACAGTCATTTTCACATATTGTTTCAGAAGATTTATGGCGCCTGCGTTTTTTATTACAGTGCCTGCATATTTTGCGAGAGGAGATACGTTTTCTCTTATTGTTGCTTTTGCTCTCGGAAGCATCTGTATCTAGAAGGGAACCCTCTGTATCCATTTCTGAATGTGGAACCGTGACTACAAGCGAAACCTCCGGAGGCGAACCTCCACCAGGGTCGTCCGGGTCGTCGTCCATCACGAAGAGTAAAAGAAAAAAAAACTTACCTAAATCAGCAAATATATAAAATTACTATATTAAATATGTAAAATTAAACTTATTTATATATACAACCACCTAAATGATACTATTATTTACACTAAAAAGTTAAAGAAGCAGAAAAAACTCGCCCGCCACGTTCAAGGTTTCCCGCGCTTTTTCCATTTTCTCTATTTGATATGTTTGACGTTTGCGGTTTGTGCATAGTCAAAGAACGTTAGACATATACTAATGGACATGCCTTAGAGATGAGTTGAGATTGTGGCACTCCGAAAGAAAGAGAGGAAATGAAGTTTCGTCATCTTCATCTCTCTCAAAATCATCAATCATTTATCAGGAAAGAGATAATGCTAGACCGAAAGCATAGGCCATCTCTCTCACTCTTTGCAAACTAAAAAAATTACTGCAGATTATACGCGTACTGTATGTCCATTAGTATATGTCTAACGCCCCGTCTACACGCTCCGTCTGACCTGCGAGCATGCATGTGCAAACTAGGTGTCGGTCGTAATCGTAACGCCTTTTTCAAGAAACGTAACGTAACCGGTTACTTGACCGGCGTCTCCTGTTATAAAACAAGTTATTTTTGTAGCTAGTTATTTTAATACAGCTACTGTGATTGTTAAATATAACCACTAACTATAGAGTTACACGTGAAACGAAACTAGACGTGTTCGTTATTTCAAGTAACTACTTACAATAACCAGAGACGCGCGCCGCCGGTGTGATGCACGATACGGCTACCCGCTACGGCATAAAGTGAGCATAACGTGTTTATGAAATAACGCATTTACAAAAATAACTACTTTTTAATTTGACTCGTAACTAGTGATTCAGTTACACATCGCGACTCTGGTTATTGTAACTAGTTACGTGAAATAACAACCACGTCTAGTGCAAACCAGGTAAGATCGTGTGTGTGGACGGCATGACGGTAGCGCGCGCAGTCCTGAAAGCGCGGCTTGTGCAATGCATGCATGACTGTAAAAAAGACGGAACACTGGTTTGCACGGGCATGCTCGCAGGTAAGACGAAGCGTGTAGACGGGGCATGACATGCTAAAGATTTGGACTGCGCAAACTTGGCCTGCACGGTATTACTTGCACGTGTGAATGGTCATTCAAGTCGCGCCTCAGTCCTACGAATTATTTTACGACACAGTACACGTCACAAATCCAAAAATGACTGATGTTAGGAGTTATTCTAAGGAATTTTTAACACAATTCATAGAATTGTACAAATTTTCCAACGTTGTGAAAAATAAAAAGCAAAGAATACTTAGATAGAAACAAAAAAAATTAAGCATATCATTTAATGATTAAAAAGTTACAAGAGGTACCTATGTATTATTCTATTAAGTATTTGCATGTGCATTTACACAAACTCTCAAAACAACTAGGATTGCACAGTCCAGTTTGCACGAGCTTACCTGCACGGGTGGCCACTATACGGTGTTCAGTCTTTTTGTACAGTCATGACTGCACAGGCCTAGACTGCGCAGGTAAGACGGAGCGCGTAGAGGGGCCATAAGGTATAGCAAAATTGTACCTATAATCGACATGAAATAAAGCGCAGGAATCGTTGAATTTGGCGGACGCGAATTTTGTCGAAAAAATAATTTTAATTGTTAAATAGTCTATTTTCATATTGGTTTGTGTAATACCCTTACTTCGTTGAATATCACAGGCTCGGACACGCACTTAACGGACAGACTACCGACACGTCTACTCTCGCCTGTGGCTCTGGTAAGAATAAAGAATGACCGACGTGGTGCGCTCGAGACAGTGCTTGTCTGTGGTTAATGATAAAACGCATACACTACATCCCTTTCTTATTATATTTATTTATTTTATTATATCAACTTGGTAGAAAATTTACAAAATTGAATCTATAAGTACATTTATTATAACTGATTAAATCCAACAAATCAAAATATAACATTATTGCATGATTGTGGTCAAGCGCTAGTTTATAATTATTAAAAAAAAAAAAAAATCTTTCAACTTCCGTGTATCGACTGCTCATCCGGTATCACTGCCTTCCATTCCCCTTCAACTCTTTTCAAATAAATAATGTTCCATCTATAAGACTGTCCTGTTTCTTAAATTCTTACAACACAATCTCCTCCATTAGCGCTTTCTACAGTATACTGAGTCTGATTAAAGTTTAACGCCAATTTATTTGTTTTCTCCATACTTTTTTACATACTTACATAAACTGTATCACCCACAATTTTCTCTGATTCCTATTGAATCTTATTTCTATATATCACATATTTATTTCTACTTGGACTTTCTATTGAAGGAATTTGGTCCCTATTTCATCTTTGGAAAGAATGTTCGGATGGTGTTTGACCAGTGACCGAGTGGGGTGTAGTATTATACATCATTAGATATTCGTATAAACATTCTTTATCTTCAAATTATAAAATTAACAGAATCCTCCAATTTAATGGAAGCATTACATAACCTACCAATTTAATGGCAGCATTTAGCACGACTTACCAATTTAATGGTAGTATTTGACATAGCCTAGCAACTTAATGGCAGCATTTAGCACGGTCTACCAATTTAATGGCAGCATTTAGCATGACCTACCAATTTAATGACAGCATTTAGCACGACCTAAAATTTAATGTCAGCATTTGACACAGCCTATCAACTTATTGCCAGTATTTCGCACGACCTACCAATTTAATGGCAGCATTTAGCACGATCTACCAATCTAATGGCAGCATTTGACACAGCCTACCAATTTAATGGCAGCATTTAACACGACCTACCAATTTAATGGCAGCATTTGACACAGCCTACCAATTTATTGGCAGTATTCGACACGGCCTACCAATTTAATGGTAGCATTCGACACAGCCTACTAATGTGTAGCATTGTACAAATGCTACACATGTTCTCTTACCCGCTGGGAAAGGGTCGGCTGTAAATCACACAAGGACCGCGGAAGTCATGGCGTGGGTCGCTGCGACCCTGACCCCCGGGGCGAGGGTTCCCAAAAATCTCACCCCGGAACACTTCTGTTGACCAACGGTCAATGTGCGTGAGAACCATAGCGAGTCGTCTAGCACGTGAAGACTGAACTGGCGCGCTTTCTACATTAACCAATCAAACGCCGCGGCCTGCCTCGATGCAGCATTAAGTACGACCTACCAATTTAATGGCAGCATTTGACACAGCCTACCAATTTATTGGCAGTATTCGACACGGCCTACCAATTTAATGGTAGCATTCGACATGGCCTTTTTTCTATAAGTTACAAAATAGCGCCTGACCGCAATCCCGCCCGATGGCAAGCAGCGATACAATCGCTAATGGCAAAGCGCACCAATTCATCAAGAGCCCATTCGCTCCAGCCCTGAAGACACCCAAACTGCAGTCCGACGGAAACACCGCCGCTGGCAAACAGCTCCAGTACCCCGACGCACGCGGTATAAAAGAGGAGGCGAAACGGTTAGTCCCGACCGCAGTGGCGTTAAAAACGCAAAGGCGAAAACCCGCCGCACGACAGGCCGCCCGACGGTAAAGATTTGTAGCTTACACTTTAAATCCATGATGTAAAACGATCCATCAAGACTGAAACCACTTTTAATTAGTGCAGTACCTACCAGTTTACTCTGTACAATTATGTTCCTATGGTAATATTGTTAAGGTATGTTAAATACATTGTCAAAATGTGCTGCTTACAAACCCAGCAATGTTGATAATAATTTATTACAAGTGCTCAGCTTTACCTGATGTAATGATAAAAACTAAAACTGATACATGTTCCTCTGTGTCAGAAAACAAAACGTAGCTACTTTGAGAAGGACGCCCATCACATACAGTGAAAATATTGTACGCACATACTTATAACAATATAACATTCATAGTTAATGACTATAGCTCTTGAAGACTATAACAGCAAAATTTGCAATTTGCAATCGAAATTGGTGTTAGCGGTTTTAGAAAAATTCCAGTAATTACTGCAGGAACTATTTGTTCCGAGACATCCAATCAATGACATTTGCATGGATATACATGAAACTGAAATATAAAATTTATTTCAAATATTTTTTAAAATAAGAATTCATTCTTACCTTAAAAATCATACCCAAAAGCTTTTGGTGACATTCGCACTAGAGGGCAGAAATTACACAAAAGACTTTTATTTTTACACGTGTGATAAAAAAAAATGATTTGTTATTAATAAAAGTTGTTTAAATGAAAATGTTTTTTTTTTAACATATCCTTCCAGCTTGAAATATGTAAATCAAACCATTGTCTGGGTAAGTGCTGTACAAGTTTACTTAAACAATTAACCAAGTTGGACCAACCTCGAAATCGCGAGAAGTAAAAAGCAGACAAATATACGGAGCAGCAGATTTTTATATAATGTACCTAAAGTAATGTATGTATAAAATTCCTTTCTACAACAACCGCTCTGAATTTTATATTATGTTAAATAAAATTAATTTTAAAACATTTTTTTTTTATATTATAAACTAACGCTTGACCGCAATCCCGCCTGATGGTAAGCAGTGATGCAATCGTTGATGGTAAAGCGCGCTAGTTTATTAAGAGCCTATTCACTCAGAAAAACTGAGCGAATAAGAAGGAAGACGGCAGTTGAGCGAGGTGATGCAATGTTAAACCCAACAACACGACCAACGATGCTGCGCCAAAGGGAGCTTGATCTGAAGACCCTCCACGACCAAACTCCCAACACAACAACATTAGGCGCATCGTACCCGGCACACATCGCAGCACAACTGCTCATACCCGTCCTCCGTACGGCTTCACCAGACATCATGCCGGAACACGACAAATCGCTTGGCGGCAAGGCTTTGTCTGGTGGGTGGTAACTTCTGCCAGCGTCCGATGTTATGGCCTACCACCGAGGGAAGATGAACATGCTTTATAATCTTCACCAGTTTTTCAAACACCCTCTAGCTAATCATTAAGACACCCTATACAGTATGTTACAAAAACCCTGTCCGACCCGTGAAGGCGTTGTTAGGTATCGATAACTGATTCTACTAATGCATACAAAACCGGGCTAAACTTAAAAAAAAAAATCCCCCTAAAAAAATAAATATTATTTCGCAAAAAGAGGTAACTTAATAAAGGCGCGATAACCACCCTTCGCCTGCCGTCCGCGGGGGGCGGGCGGCAGGGCATGCGGCACGTGTCGGCATCGCTATTCGCTCATAATAATACCGGTGTTGTCACTTTTTAAAAATTACCAAATTTCGGGGAAATTGGAATTAATTCGCGGCAAAAAAAGATTATTTCAAAATTCATTTGTATTGGTACTATGATGATTACGTAAAATTTTATATTATATTTGGTCATGTGTTTACCTAACCTTTATTATCCTTATGGGTCGGACAGGGTTTTCGTAACATACTGTATATATTCTACAACAAAAATTTTGAACAACCTGTATATTTGTAATCACCTTAATACTTTAGAAAGACCTATATATATAACTTATAACCTCCTCAATACTTCAGAACAACCCATATAAAACTTGTAACCTCCTCAATATATCAAAACAATCCATATAAAACTTGTAGGTTTTTCAAGCAAAACATAATGCATTCTAAATTATTCAATACAGTAGTTTAGTTAACTATATACTTACTAAACTCTTTGAGTTTAGTTCTTTTAATGTTGCTCCTTAGACCCCAATGACCTAAAAACATAACATAGAATACCTACAATTTGGAAGATGGTTGTCGAGAATAATGAATAACAATAAAGATGAGTTTGAAAATAATAGAATATTATCGTTGGATGAAAATTGAGACGTTTGAAGATGCGGAGGAGTGTTTTTGAAGAGATTGTTTTTTTTTTTAACCTTCTATTATGTGTTTGTGAGTTTGTATTAAGTGTTAAGTTATAGACAGAGAGTTTTAAAATGCTGTTGAAGTTATAGATAGGGAGTTTGTTGAAGTTATATATAGTAGAAGTATTGAGGAGGTTACAAGTTTTATATGGGTTGTTTTGAAGTATTCAGGAGGTTACAAGTTTTATATGGGTTGTTCTGAAGTATTGAGGAGGTTATAAGTTATATATATATATATATGTCGGAGACAGCGACGGCAGAGCGGTAGGATCGACATCATCTTGGTGTGGTGGTACAGGTTCCATTTCATAGGTGAGTTTTGAATTGAAGCACGACGTGTAGATATACCCTCCAATCTTCATAATAACAATTTGAATAGGCAAACCGACAGTTTCGGTTCGGAGAAGTGCCTTAGTCCGCGTCTCGATGCAAAGTGACCGCTCGACGAACCCCACCCTCCAAAGCGACTCTGTCCATGTGACGCCACCACAAAACAACGTCACAAGCGTTCGCCCCTCTACCACGCAAATCAAATCAGCAACCTCTATCAAAATTATATCGACGATCTCCGACACGGCCAGCCTGACGATTTGCACGTCCTCGTGCATCATCATCATCATCATCCGAGCGCCAATCCAAGTCGCATCCGAAGCTCCCTCAGCCCCGGAGTCCGGGATCCGCTTCACCAGGCCAACCGCCGATCCCAGGCAAACTTCGATATTTCCCTTTGCACATCCTCGTGCATGTCTGTAACAAAATAAAAAAAAAAACAGAAAACCGACTTTGAAGCATTTTTCAGAACTCGGCCAACCTGACCGTCACACGTCACGTTTAGTTACATTGACTATTAGAAAACCAAACAAACTTAATTGTTTTAACAACTAAAAGCTTCCTTCAAGCCTCATAATTATCAACTTTCAAAAAGAAAACAAAAGGTTCCTCCAACCCTCATAATTATCAAATCAAAATCATAATCTTCAATAAGAAAACACACCATGGTTCGCTACCACAGTAGCTAGTGACAACTCATAGTTGACACCCATATCGTCATCACCTCTTGTGATACGACCAACTCTAGAGTCCACGACTCCCAGGTCAACACATGACCGTACAACTAATAGTCTCCTCCGAGACCCTGGTCCCCACCACACCACCATCTGCCCATCGTGGCCTGACCAACTCCTCACTGAGTTTCAGTCACGACAGCAGACTAGTGCATGCAGTGCGACCATATCTAACTAGGTCCCCGCCACACCACTAGCTGCCCATCGCCCCCTGAACAACCCCTCACTGGGTTGCAGTTACGACTACAGACTAGTGCATGCAGTGCGACCATACCTACTATTGTCCCCGCCACACCACTAGCTGCCCATCGCGCTCTGAACAACCCCTCACTGGGTTGCAGTTACGACTACAGACTAGTGCGTGCAGCGCGACCACATAGCCATGATACGTGTTCCATTTTGCTGGCGGAGGCACCCTCCTCACCATCTTCTACATTATGAAAATCTAACTCAGCAGACATTACTTGGAAAAATCTTTTTTACCTATGCGATCGTGGGGTACTTATAAGTTCTGTTTCCAATCAACAATTTCAATAGGTAACGATCTCCATTATCGCCATCAAATAACTCACCAATATTAAATTTCATTACTTTACCTCATTTCTATCAAATTTTCATTTTTCGTAAATAGCACTCATTTCTATGTTCGTTACCGCTTGTTCTCTTGAGAAGATTTAATAGTCTAGCCACACATACCATCAGAAGCTCAAGTGAGCTCGTAACTATAGGCCACAGTGAAATTTAGTTTTGAAATAAAGACAAACATCATAATTTTAAACACCTGATTTAAAATTTCTCAGCCCATTATTACAAACAATAATCGGGTAGTACAAGAAATAAAATTTGCAAAAATAACTTATTAGCATGTCGCAAAGAAATGGTTCAGTACACAACGCTGGTACTACCTTGTACACTGTATACTCGTATATACTGGCGCGTGTGTACATAAACCAATGAAATTACAGATTGCTTGACAAGAGAACATTCGGCCACGGAATCAAAATAAAAATAGTACGACTCACCGGATTATGGCAATTTCCCACAAAAACCCTGCCACTTGGCAGTTATCAACCGTTGCACACCAGACATCGCGGAGCTCTCATAAAACCCCATTACGTTACCACAAACGTTTTGGGTATTTTGACATCTTCTCATCGCCTGCAGAGTAGAGGCTCAAGTCTTAAACCTTGGGCGTTCCGCAAAGCGCACGCAGCTTCGGCTGCGCCGCAAGCAGCTTCAGCGGCGCTACACGTCATTGATGCGATTCACCAAGCAGCTAGAAGCGCGCTACGCAAGCGCACTTAGCACGCTCCGCAAGCGCACCTTCCGCGCTCCGCAAGCGCACCTCGCTCGCCAAGCAACAGCCAGCACCGTCGCGCGCCAAGCAACAGCCAGCACTGTCGCGCGCCAAGCAACAGCCAGCACTGTCGCGCGCCAAGCAACAGCCAGCACTGTCGCGCGCCAAGCAACAGCCAGCACTGTCGCGCACCAAGCAACAGCCAGCACTGTCGCGCGCCAAGCAACAGCCAGCACTTGCACACTTGCAGCGGACTCCTGCAGCGCACTATCACGCGGAGCGATCTCTTCTGCGTCAGCAATTGAGCGCACCTCGTAACGTGACGTTCACTTCCAGCCTCACTGCCAGTACATCCAGCATTTACAGAAGGTCATACAAAGGCAATGAACAATTACCACACAAGTAATCACACAAGTACTATAAAAATATTGGCAGAAAGTGACTGTTACTCTGTTCCTTCATTTATAACGAGAATGTGAGCAGTGTAGTTCTTTATCCAACTTCTGATGTCGGAGACAGAGACGGCAGAGCGGTAGGATCGACATCATCTTGGTGTGGTGGTACAGGTTCCATTTCATAGGTGAGTTTTGAATTGAAGCACGACGTGTAGATATACCCTCCAATCTTCATAATAACAATTTGAATAGGCAAACCGACAGTTTCGGTTCGGAGAAGTGCCTTAGTCCGCGTCTCGATGCAAAGTGACCGCTCGACGAACCCCACCCTCCAAAGCGACTCTGTCCATGTGACGCCACCACAAAACAACGTCACAAGCGTTCGCCCCTCTACCACGCAAATCAAATCAGCAACCTCTATAAAAATTATATCGACGATCTCCGACATATATATATATATGTCGGAGACAGCGACGGCAGAGCGGTAGGGTCGACAGCATCTTGGTGTAGTGGCACAGGTTCCATTTCGTAGGTGAGTTTTGAATTGAAACACGACGTGTAGATATACCCTCCAATCTTCATAATAACAATTTGAATAGGCAAACCGACAGTTTCGGTTCGGAGATGTGCCTTGGTCCGCGTCTCGGTGCAAAGTCACCGTTCGACGAACCCCACTTTCCAAAGCGACTATGTCCATGTGACGCCATCACAAAATAACGTCACAAGCGTTCGCCCCTCTACTACGTAAATCAAATCAGCAACTTCTATTAAAATTAATCGACGATCTCCGACACGGCCAGCCTGACGATTTACACGTCCTCGTGCATCATCATCATCATCATCATCATTCCAGCGCCAATCCAAGTCGCATCCGAAGCTCTCTCAGCCCCGGAGTCTGGGATCCGCTTCACCAGGCCAACCGCCGATTCCAGCCAAACTTCGATATTTCTCTTTGCACGTCCTCGTGCATGTCTGTAACAAATTTAAAAAAAAAGCACAGAAAACAGACTTTGAAACATTTTTGAGAACTCGGCCAACCTGACCGTCACACGTCACGTTTAATTACAATGACTAGGTATTAGAAAACCAAACAACCTAATCATTTTTACAACTTAAACGCAAGAGCTTCCTTCAAGCCTCATAATTATCAAAATTCAAAAAAAAAAAAACAAAAGGTTCCTCCAAGCCTCATAATTATCACAGTAGCTAGTGACAACTCATAGTTGACACCCATATCGTCATCACCTCATGTGATACGCCCAACTCTAGAGTCCACGACTCCCAGGTCAACACATGACCGTGCAACTAATAGTTTCCTCCGAGACCCAGGTCCCCGCCACATCACTAGCTGCCCATCGCCCCCTGAACAACTCCTCACTGAGTTGCAGTTACGACTACAGACTAGTGCATGCAGTGCGACCATATCTACCAGAGTCCCCGCCACATCACTAGCTGCCCATCGCCCCCTGAACAACTCCTCACTGAGTTGCAGTTACGACTACAGACTAGTGCATGCAGTGCGACCATACCTACTAGTGTCCCCGCCACACCACTAGCTGCCCATCGCGCTCTGAACAACCCCTCACTGGGTTGCAGTTACGACTACAGACTAGTGCGTGCAGCGTGACCACATAGCCATGATACGTGTTCTATTTGCTGGCGGAGGCACCCTCCTCACCATCTTCTACATGAATGAAAATCTAACTCAGCAGATATTACTTGGAAAAATCTTTCGTACCTATGCGATCGTGGGGTAATTATAAGTTCTGTTTCCAATCAACGATTTCAATAGGTAACGATCGCCATTATCGCCATCAAACAACTCACCATTATTAAATTTCATTACTTTAGCACACTTCTATCAAATTTAGATTTTTCGTAAATAGCATTTATTTCTATGTTCGTTACCGCTTGTTCTCTTGAGAAGATTTAATAGTCTAGCCGCACATACTATCAGAAACTCAAATGAGCTCGTAACTATAGGCCACAGTGAACTTTAGTTTTGAAATAAAGACAAACCAGACATCATAATTTTAAAACCCTGATTTAAAATTTCTCAGTTCATTATTACAAACAATAGTCGGGTAGTACAAGAAATAAAATGTCCAAAAATAACTCTTATTAGCATGTCGCAATGAAATGGTTCAGTACACAACGCTGGTACTACCCATACCCTGTATACGTACTATCGCGTGTGTACGTATACCAGTGAAATTACAGATTGTTTTACAAGAGAACATTCGGCCACGGAATCAAAATAAAAATAGTACGGCTCACCGGATTGTGGAAATTTCTCGCAAACACCTGCCACTTGGCAGTTGTCAACCGTTGCACACCAGACATCTCCGAGGTCTCATAAAACCCCATTACGTTACCACAAACGTTTTGGGTATTTTGAAACCTTCTCATCGCCTGCAGAGTAGATGCTGTCCTGATATCTTCTCATCGCCTGCAAGCAGCTAGAAGCGCGCTCCGCAAGCGCACCTTGCGCGCTCCGCAAGCGCACCTTGCGCGCTCCGCAAGCGCACCTTGCGCGCTCCGCCAGCGCACATAGCGCGCTCCGCCAGCGCACATAGCGCGCTCCGCGAGCGCGCCTTGCGCGCTCCGCAAGCGCACCTTGCGCGCTCCGCAAGCGCACCTTGCACACTCCGTAAGCGCACTTGCATCAGCCAGCACTGTCGCGCGCCAAGCAACAGCCAGCACTGTCGCGCGCCAAGCAACAGCCAGCACTGCCGCGCGCCAAGCAACAGCCAGCACTGTCACGCGCCAAGCAACAGCCAGCACTGTCGCGCGCCAAGCAACAGTCAGCACTGTCGCGCGCCAAGCAACAGCCAGCACTGCCGCGCGCCAAGCAACAGCCAGCACTGTCGCGCGCCAAGCAACAGCCAGCACTGTCGCGCGCCAAGCAACAGCCAGCACTTGCACGCCTGCAGCGCATTCTTGCAGCGGACCATCACGCGGAGCGATCTCTGCGCCAGCAATTGAGCGCACCTCGTAACTTGACGTTCACTTCCAGACTCACTGCCAGTACATCCAGCATTTACAGAAGCTCATACAAAGGCAATGAACAACTACCACACAAGTAATCACACAATTACTATAAAAATATTGGCAGAAAGTGACTGTTATTCTGTTCCTTGATTTATAATGAGATTGTGAGCAGTGTAGTTCTTTATCCAACTTCTGATGTCGGAGACAGCGACGGCAGAGCGGTAGGGTCGACAGCATCTTGGTGTAGTGGCACAGGTTCCATTTCGTAGGTGAGTTTTGAATTGAAGCACGACGTGTAGATATACCCTCCAATCTTCATAATAACAATTTGAATAGGCAAACCGACAGTTTCGGTTCGGAGATGTGCCTTGGTCCGCGTCTCGGTGCAAAGTCACCGTTCGACGAACCCCACTTTCCAAAGCGACTCTGTCCATGTGACGCCATCACAAAATAACGTCACAAGCGTTCGCCCCTCTACTACGTAAATCAAATCAGCAACTTCTATTAAAATTAATCGACGATCTCCGACATATATATATACACACATCAAAAGTGTCTAGGGATCAAGCATTTTTATGCGGATTTCTTGAGATTGAGATGTGGCTTTGTAATAAATTTATGATTTTATAAATTTATATGGATCCTTTTTGGTGCATTTCATAATTTGAATCAGGAACTGTGAATCAAATTCGAGTAAAAGATGAAAATCAGCTGTCAATATTTTCCCTATAAAAACATACAACGCATTGAAGACATTATTAGTGCTACTGTTTCCCTACTACTGATTAAAACCAACGTTATTATGGAGCGGCGACGTCATTTAAACAGGGAAGAAATGCTCAGAGCCGTGGGAATGATAGAAGCTGGTTCCCGGCAACGTACTGTGGCTTTAGCTCTGAATACAAGTCAGAGTGTTATCAGTCGACTTTGGACACGTTACCGAAGCACTGGTACCGTGGCTGAGTGCCATGGAGGACGGTATCGCTGCACCACACGGAGACAAGACCGATACATTCAAATCTTAACTCGAAGAGCTCCAACAATAACCGCCATGATGTTAGCCGTGAGGCTTCATCACTCTTCAGGGAACTTAATTAGCGACCAAACAGTCAGAAACCGCTTGCATGAAGTGAATCTTCATTCTCGAAGACCGCTACGGGTACCACCTATAGCAATGCACAATCGTAGGATTCGATATCAATGGGCTCTTGAACACAGAAATTGGGCAGAAGAACAATGGCGTTTCGTGTGCTTTTCTGATGAGTCTCGTTTTGGTATGAGACCGGATACAAGACGTATACGACACTGGAGAATCCCTGGACGCCAACAGCGATTAAAATCCTGCCAGGAAGTCCATCCTTATAGTGGTGGACACCGTGGAATCATCATGGTATGGGCGGATATTTGGATCGGCGGAAGAACTGAGTTGATTTGGATCAGGGGCAACCTCAACGCTCAAATTTATGCTGAGACGATTGTATCAGACGTCATCGTTCCTCTACAAGTGCAAATCGGTCCCTTATTTCAGTTAATGCATGATAATGCACGACCGCACACCGCAAGAGTTGTAAGACAGACTCTCGCCGCAGCTAACATCAATGTCCTGCCCTGGCCTGCTCAGTCGCCAGACTTGAACCCGATTGAGCATGCATGGGATATGCTACAGAGAAGAGCTCTGCCGAATATGGAGGGTATCCAGTCGCAAGAAGACCTTTTTTTGTTGTTGCAACGACGGCCATATGGGCGGCCATTCCACAGCGTGATTTGGATGAACTCATTTTGAGTATGCCAAACCGATGTTCTTGTGTTGTTAGTGTTCGCGGTAGAAACACGGATTATTAATTGTTTAAGTTACCCAATAAAATTTTAGAGAAAACTGTTATTTCAGTCTTTTTTTCGAACTTTTGTGTTAGTGGTTCAAATGTCAAATATCCCTTTATTAGGAAAATGGCAAATTTCGTTATTAATGCAAAGGTGACTTGGTTTATCGTTACTGTGACAAACGAAAACACTTTATTTGATGAATCCTTAAAGAAAATTTTAATTAATATCAATCAGGAGAAAAGTTATTGCAAAAATATATGTTGATCCCTAGACACTTTTGATGTGTGTATATGCTGTTCTAAAGTATTAAGGAGGTTATAAGTATACAGGTTGGTCTAGAATTTTGTTGTAGAATATACAGTCTGTATCTGACATCGTAACGCAAACTTCGCGAAAAGGCATAGAGGCATAGGCATCAAGCAAACACGCCACTAATAAAATTATTATAGTCATTTATGTCGTTAATGAACGGTTACATAAATAACAATGTTTAAAAAAAGTGTCGGCTCGGCCTTTAAACGTTGCAAGCGTGCCGCCGTGCGGGTTTGTAGGTATGACGTTGATCCCTGATGAGAACTCTATTAAATCAGATGACAAGATAGTTTTTCGAGTTTTGTTTTCATTGCGCTTTTTTGTGTGATTAGCGAATTAATTAATTTTTAATTTAAAATCTTATTGGGTTATAAAAGTATAGCTATAATTATGAACGGTCTAAAGTGAAAAAACTACGTATATTTTTTTTTAATCATGAAAAAGCCGACGCCGAATTCCACCACTGGGGGGTTCAGAATGGGGATCCATGGTACTCGTTTGTGCGTTGATGTCAGAGACACCCTTTATACAGGGTGTTTGAAAAACTATTGAAGATTATAAAGGCTGTTTTAAAATTATTTTTATTTGACATAATATAAAATTCAGAGGGGATGTTGTAGAATGGAATTTTATATAAGTAGGTTTTATTGGTGTGTATGAAAGTAATGAGCTTGTTTGAATTTGGAATCGTGGGTTTTTGTTTTATTTGCAGTCTCCGAATGGGGCAATGCCAATCTTGTAGCATTCAATGCCGCCAAAACGCAGGCGTGTCTTTTCACCGCCAAAAGGAGCCCGTTCACTTTGGCTCCTACTTTTCGGAATGTATCCTTGGAGTGTACCGACCGCCTTCAGCTTTTAGGTGTTGAGATTTCCTCGAACCTAAACTTTAGGCCAAGGTGGCTGCCAGAAAACTTGGCGTTATCGCAAAGGTCCGGCAGTACTTCACACCAGGGCAGCTTCTAATGTTGTACAAAGCACAAGTCCGTTCGTGTGTGGAGTACTGCAGCCACATTTGGGCTGGTGCTGCTAAGTGTCACCTGGCCACTTTGGATTCAGTGGAGAGGCGTGCGAAGAGGCTGATTGGTGACCCTGATTTAACTAGAGTTGGTCTCCAAAGCCTAGAGCACAAGCGTAGAGTAGCCAGCCTTTCGGTGTTCTATAGGATACATTTTGGGGAGTGTGCGAGGGAATTGCACGATTTAATTCCCCCATCTCCGTTCCACCATCGGACGACCCGTCGTACGGCGAGTTTCCACCCTTATGTTGTTAACACCTCTACGATCCGGAAGAAGCGTTACGCCTCCTCCTTTATACCGCGTAGTACATCAAGGGACTGGAACAATTTGCCTGCGGCGGTGTTTCCGTCGGACTACAATTTGAGTGTCTTCAAGGCTAAAGTGAATAGGCTCTTAATAAACTAGTGCGCTTTACCATCAACGATTGCGTCACTGCTTACCATCAGGCGGGATTGCGGTCAAGCGCTGGTTTATAAATTAATAATAAAAAAAAAAATTTTGACTGAAGAAAATTTTCATTGACACCTCATATTGAGTTTTTGTAGTAAAGACATGTTTTCGTTTTATATAAATTTGAATATGTAAGTAAATTTAACCCTGACTGTTTGTGTGATAACGTGTTGGTTCAGGTTTTAGAAAACGAGTATATAAAAGCAGAAGTGATGCATATTTGAAGCAGTGTTTTTCTTATTAAATCCTGTCGTTTCCGAGATAACTTCAATACACAAGCGGTTATAAAGAGAAAGGAAGCAGAACTGGCATATACGGAATTTTGCTCATCAGATAACTTCAGAATTTTATATGAGGTAAGAAATGAAACTAGTAAATTATGTAATAATCATTCATATATGTAGTAATCATTCATTCGCTCACGCTCTGCGGTAGGTGTCGGTTCGGTATTAACTACTTGGTTGTTTGTGCAGTAACTACCTCCTACTAAAACAAAATGACTAAATGCGACAATTGCAATAAAGGAATTACCAGCAGATCGCCAGGACTGGAATGCAGGTCGTGTGCTAAGACGGTGCATGCTAATAAAACCTGCTCTGGTCTTACCACGAAGCAACTATCTGCACTTCGTAATGCGGACAGCCTGGACTGGATATGTGATGAATGTAACCACAACTCGCCTAATAGGAAATCATCCTTCTTTATCCCGGACGAGGAAGACGAAGAAGAGGAAGTCGCGACTTTCAGCACAAACCTAAGTACCTGCAACATAGATAGCGAAAAATTCCTGAAGAATGTTACATCCGAACTAAAGAAAGTTTTAAAGAAGGAACTACAACCAATCGAAATATCAGTAAGTCTCTGCAGCAAAAAAGTAGATGAACTGACAAAAATTGTTGAAAACCAGAACAAGCAGATACAGGATCTGGAGAAGAAGTATACTCATCTTAGCAATGAAAAAGCTCACCTTGAACTAGAAATCAGCTCAATTAAGCAATATGTGCGTAATGTAGAACAACAGCGTCTAGATAACGTAGTAGAAGTAATCGGAATTCCTAAAGCGCTAAATGCAGACCTTGATTCGGTATGTGTCAAGCTGGCTGAAACTCTAAATGTGGAAAAGTCACAAATAGTAAACGTGAAACGCATGGAAGATCGAAATGAACGTGAAGGGAACATCCAGATCGAACTGAAGCAGGCAGAACAGGCACAGCTGTGGGTGCGTGCATCCAGAAAGGAAGAAATTTTGCTTGAGCAGATTGCGTCGGAAGCGCCTATGGCAAAGTCGAAGTCAAAAGTGGTCCTGCGTCGTGCCCTTACTAAAAGTAATAAGTCGCTTTTGTGGTTAGCCCAACAAAGGCTGCGTCCAGCATATAAATATGTGTGGTTCCAGGATGGAAAGGTGCTTCTACGTAAAGAGGAGAAAGATAAGCCAACAGTCGTTAGGAGTGAAATGGACATCGATCGTCTTTCAACCTCAACGCAGGCAGGTCGACAAAATCAGTGTCGGTAATAGTTTTAAAATAAGTTTTTCCGGACCTATCTCCCGATCACCACGAATTATTAGACTGTGCAAACATTAATGTTTTTAGTAAGCTAATACCTACTATTAGTAAAATTATTCTAAATATTGTTCATATAAATATCAGATCCATAATTAAAAACTATGGTTGTGTAACACAATTAATTAGTTCATCCAGCATGACTATTGATGTCTTAATCTTAACGGAAGTTAATATAAATGAAAACACTGTTCTTATGTACAACATCGATGGCTATGAAATGCACAGTAAATTACGTAAAAACAGAAAAGGCGGTGGAATAATAATTTATGTCAGAGATGGTTTTGTATTCACACCAATGAATCACGCATTAAAACACTGTGAATGTATTATTGGTCAAATCACTACACGTAATAACTATCGAGCATATATCTGTGCAATTTATAGACCACCAAGCGAAAGTAAACATCTATTCGTAAAGGAAATAGGCAGCATCTTATCACTTTCTTCTGTTAAATCATACGACACTTATTTACTTGGAGACGTAAATATAGACCTAAAGACATGTGACAATATTCGAGAATACTACGTAAGTAGTATGTCCGAGTGTGGTCTAACGAGCGCGATATCTGATTACACAAGAATTGAAACACGCGGGAATAACACTACGCGTAGCTGTATAGATCACATTTTTGTAAGAACGCGCTCGTTAGATCTGTACTCGGCCGCACTCGGAACTGTAATGGCTGATCACCGCATGTTAATACTATCGTGCGTAGGGCTAGACTCAACACGAATACAGGTTGATACAGAAACAATTCAACGAATTGATAATGTTAAAGTTAAGTCTCTACTTAGCAACATAAAATGGAGCGTAATAGATGATATAGACTGTCCGAACGCAATTTATGATTACATAAGGAATCAATTTCATAAATGTTACGAGGAATCAAAATATATAAGAAAAATTAATAAAAACAGCAAAAGAAACAAACAACCATGGATAAATAACGAAATAAATAACATGTGTAAAAAAAAGGACTTATTATTTATAAAATGGAAAAATGATTCAACAAATAAAATACTGCGATTGGAATATAATAAATTAAGAAACAAAACTCATAAAATTATCCAAAAATCTAGAAATAAATACTATTTAGAAGAAATTAATAACAATAAATTGAACCCGAGAAAGCTATGGCAAATACTAAATATGCTATCCGGTCGCAACAAAAAGTCTGTTGATGAAGCCATCTTGAGAGCCTTTAAAAATAAGAATATAGAAATAAAAACGATAGCCAATAATTTTGCCACAGAATTTAGAAATAGTGTTAAAAAGATCTTGCCCAAGTGTAACATTCGTCTATTAAACGAATCAGAATATATGTTTCCCAATAACACATCAATGTACTTCAGAAAAGCTACTAATGACAGTATAAGTAAACTAATTAGAAATCTTAATACCAATAAATCTCCAGGAGTAGACAACATTAGGTGTATCGACATAAAATCTATCTGTGACAAGATGACAGTCGCAATAGTCAAATTGATCAATACTAGTGTCAAACAAGGAAAATATCCGGAATTATTAAAATCTGGTATAGTGCGCCCGATACATAAAAAAGGCAGTTTAGCCGACTACGAAAATTATAGACCGATCACCATTCTACCTGTTATCGACAAAGTAGTAGAGAAATATGTTTGTAACCAGATACAAGACTTTTATGTAAAAAATGACGTGTTGTCGAGCACACAATATGGTTTTCAACCCAATAAGTCCACCTCGCAACTGTTATCTCAGTTCACAGAAGAGATCAATGAATCTCTCAATAATAAAAATAATGTACTTTTACTATTTATCGACTTCAGCAAAGCTTTTGATACACTTAGGCACGACACGTTGCTGACAAAATTAAATAATTCGGGAGTTCGGGGACCAATACTCAAATGGTGTGAGGATTACTTCAAAAATCGTAAATATAATGTCAAGATATGCAATGAAACCAGTGATGCCATTGAAGTCACTGAAGGAACAGCCCAAGGCTCAGTACTAGGACCTTTACACTATTTGGCATATGTAAACGATATGGAGCACGTGGTTAATCACTGCTCCGTGTATCAGTATGCAGATGACACATGTCTCGTAGCTACTCACAGAGATGTAACAGTAGCGGCTCAGTGTTTACAAGATGATTTTACTCAAATTTGTAAATGGGCACATGATGCTGGACTGGTTCTTAATGCAAATAAAACCAAAATCATCCATGTCCACTCTAGCCATCTAAAGCACGTGCCTTCTTTTCAAATAATCGCACACAGCCACAGTTGTCTTCACTCTTCTCTATCATATACATGTCGATGTGAGGCAATTGATCAAGTAATACAGCACACCTACCTTGGATTAATAGTTGACAATCGATTCAGTTGGAATTTCCACGTGAATTCAGTTTGCGATAAATTGCGAGCTGTACTGGCAAAATTTTGCATTTTGAAACCTAAAGTTCCGTTCAAAATCCTGCTTAACATTTACATTGCTTTAGCGGAATCAATAATAGCATACGGAATCACGAGTTATGGGCGAACATTTAAATCCTACATTGAACGAATTTCTAATCTGCAGGTTAGACTTCTGAAACTAATCGTACCCAGAAATGTAAAGCGCCAATATAAGGATAACGTCATTGAATTATTTAAATATTGTGAAGTTCTGCCAATACAGGCTAGACTTAAAATGGCCCTACTGATTGAGCAGTTTAATAACAAAGGCATTCAAATACCTATATCACACAAAATTATCACAAGAAGTGTAACCAAAAATAAATTAATAGTTCCTCAGACTAGAAATTATTATGGCAGGCGAACAGTACAATTTTTAATACCCACCATAAATAATGAAATACCACAATCAATAAAAAACGAAATAAACTCTAAAAACTATAAGCAAAAATACAAAACATATTATCACAACTATTTATTAAACTAAAATATAACAATTACTTTTTTATTTTACATACTAATCAAATCAATAAAAGCGAAGCAACCTGTATATTGGAAATTCTTTCGGATCGGTTTTATGTGGGTACACTAAAGAAAAAAAAAAAAAAAGACAAATAAAAAACGATCTTTTTAATAAGCAGCCTAGGAGCAAGCAGCATAGATTCAAAACATGCATGTGACTCATTTCACTTACTGGATGGATGTTTACAGCTGTACTTTGTCAAATTATTTAATTTTTTACTTTTGTTTTTAGTTTACCCTTTTAACCCCTATTTTACTACGTTTTGTAAAAAGTATAGTTGTTTGTGTACCTACGTTATTTGGTTATATACCACCTTATTCGTGGACGCTGCTTGGAGTTAGCTGGTGGTTGGCGATTCTTTGAGCATATATTTTTGGCCTTTTGACGTCGCTTAGGTTTGGTTATCGTTGTGAAAGAACCCCTTAAACAATGTGGTGTTTATTCATAGGGAATGTTTTTGAGGTGGGTGACGTTAGGACGTCGAGGGTTTGTGTTTGGGGAGTCGCTGATCACTGGTTGACTTTGGGGGCGTTTATGAGTGAGGGGGATTATTAACAAGAAAAAAAAAAAAATACAATTGGTGTGGGTACATTAATAATTATTAATACAAAATGTGTTGTACTGATTAAGAGTTGTTATAGTGAATGTGAGTACCAATACAAACCATTTCTGGTTTAATGGTACAAAACGAACAAACCTGTAATGAATTAATATAAATAAATAAAAAAAAAAAAAAAAAAATGTAAAACTAAAAAATTTGAAAGCTGGAGATCCTGTTGTTTTTGTTGTATATCTCCTGACGTTTCACCTTCCGTAATAAGGATTAACATTCGTAGATACGAGACAATCATTATGGCACAAAAGCCAAGGAACCATGTTACAAATCGATAAAAAAAAATTACAAACATTTGGTGACACTGACAATAATTTAAAAAATATGACATTGACATTTGACAAGTTTGAGATCGATGTGCTTTCAGTAATTTGTGCTAAAATAGAAAATCTATTTTTAGTTTTAAAATAAATAAAGTCTTAATATAATGGCTATCTTACATAGAGCTTTATTTACTTGGTTTATTTTCTTAGTTTTTTTAATACTACTATGCCTGAGACTTGAATCCAGGACTCACTGGAATTGGTTTATTGTTTTCATACCAATGTGGGTATACGATAGCATTTTACTAATATATGTGTTATTTCACATGATTTCTCACTGTAGAAACGGTATAGAAAGGTTTAGAGGGACTATTAACAAAAATGTGTGGTACATAGCTGCAATAGGCTTAAAAATGGCAGCACAAATTATCATATGTATAAAATTGGAATACACCAGAGTCAGTCTACCGATATACGTCGTCATGACGCCTATTTGGATGTTACTGCCAGTACTTTGCGTTGAAGTTTTCATGCATTTAATAAAGCATTCAAGTGGGAGCAGTAGATACTAAAATGTGTACCTACATGCAAAGTATGATTCAATTATCTGCTATTTTGGACTATAATCTCAACTGAAGGTGAAGCATGTGACAAGAAGTGGTGTAGATAATTTTAAACTTGGCACACATTCATTGAGACTGAGAATGTTTGCACATGTCAAATCAATTGTGTCCGTGTTGGAATATTTGGTGACATAATAACTCTATTGGAATTTTAACTGGAAAAAACAAATATCAAGATGTTTTCTATGGGAAGTAGTGTTCCAGACATAAAACAATTAACAGTGAAGGAAGTGCCAGCTGGTAGCACAGCAGTATTAAATTGTCATAGTAATGATGTGGACCATAACTTTATGTTCTGGCTCTTCAATGGCACAGATGTGATAGGCCCTGGCAATATTTTTAATGAACAGAAGTACAAGTATGAAGTCCTCTCTGGGAAGCTCCATATTCATGTAAGTATAACAAATACAGAAGTAATTCCTCAAGGTTAACAAATGTCATTGAATCAATGTAGATGATAATATCAGTGACATCTGAGGGTAGTTCTCATTTATTTTATAATTATTTACAGAGTGATCAGAATCTGTCAATATACCTTTTCCCTATATTTTTGACATTGGCACTTGATAAATTTGTAAATAGATTTTGAATATTTTTAATTATGGAAATAAGCCATCGGTTTGTTGCTAATTTGTTTTTAATTTATTTACTTTCAGGATGTGAGTCCCAGGGAATCTGGGTATTACCATTGTATATCCAAGAAACTCAATGGTGTAGGCTATACTGTAGGGCAGGTTGACATGATTGTACATGGTTCAACGTTTACATCAATAGAAGCAGTGAAGTTAATAGCTATAGTGTTGTCTATTATTGTAATACTTGGCTGTGCAGTATTATATTACAGGTTGAGAAAGGACTGGAAAAGATATGAAGGCAGAGTAGTTGTACCAGGTGAGCTTAGTCATGCAGTGCTCTTTTAGACTAGAGTTAATGAGATGATTTTGTTAGTTTATGAGGCCCTGCTCACGGTGAAGGTGATCCCATCTATAAAAAATGCTCACTAGCTCAACTGCCATCTTCCTTCCTAGTTTATTAATGGGCTTAATAAACTAGCGTGCTTTACCATCGACGATTGCATCACTGCTTACCATCAGGTGGAATTGCAGTCGAGCGCTAGTTTATAATTAAAGACTGTGTACTTGTATCCTCATCAGAATATTGAGGATTTTAACCCTGTTTATTTTATTTCCAGCGGATGAAGTAGACGATGATGAGGGAGACGGAGATGAGATATACAACCGCACCACCACCCCAACACAAGTACAATCACGGCAACTTAGTCAACCAGCTCCAGGCCCAAGTAGGAACCTATCATCTGAACATCTTCTATATGGAATAGACAATCAAGGCTTAGATACGGATTTTAATTCAGTGTTTGAAAATATACAAATTAAGTCACCACAAGCAAGCCTGATTTAAATATAGAAAAATAAATTAACTTCTAATTTTGTGATAACATATAATATAATCAATATTATAGCTTAGATAGTATACATTATTATTATTACTTCTTAGTAGGTTCTCATTTGTAAATATGTAAGATGTAATTATTAGTTAGGATTAAACTCTGCAATAAAAAGTTTTTATTTTACTTTATAATTGCATTTTAATCAAGTTTTTGTAAGTTGAGCACTAAGATCACCGGTAAATTCACAAATGTCTTAAAATCTGGAAACTTATCAGAAAGTAACATCAGCACCAGCAGTTGTGTTTTGTTTTTCAGATGTGGATTGGTCATTATTAGTAGTACTTTGAGACTGTGTTGTAGTGTCCAGTGTGTCATCCTCTTCATCATCTCCTTCAATTTCCATTTCAAACACTCTCACTTTCCTATGACTTTTTGAAAGAACTACTGCTACTTTACGACCCCCAGAAACAGCTACACGAAATCCATCCATTTTATCCAACACCTTGAAGACACCAGGTTCAATCAAAGGTGAAATATTCTTCTTAATTACTTTTTCGTTAAATAAAAACTGCTTTGGTTTTAAAGCATATTCTGCTGCATTTATCTGAATGATTGCTATAGGAACTTGAATAAATATAGAATTTTCTTCTATATGAGGGTGCTGTGTCAGCACAGATAAATAATCAGCCGAATAGAACAGTAAATCCAAAATAGGAATATTTTCTTCATTTGGTGGTTTGTCGCCCAGCATAAGAGTAGAGAAAGTGTATTTCATTGCAGTAACTGAGCATGCCTTATCTTTGATTTTTACAGACATATAATGAATCCCATCATCTATATTTATAGAATCTGTAAATGCCATCATAAAGCTATCTTCACATCCATAATAAGCTTGACAAATCCTCAAATTGTCAATAAGTTTACCATTTGATTTGTCTTCATAGCATTTGATATTGAATATTGTAGAAAAATATTTTCCTGTTTCTTTCTTGGATACATCAAAGACTTGGCTTATAGCGGATTTTAAATGGTTCTGTTGTTGCACAAGTGAGAATTTTTTGAACATAGCCAAGTTAAATATAGTATCATTGTCCTTTAGTAAGCAGGAGTTCTCTTTAAGGAATTTGTGCCATGGATTGTCTTCATCATCCGGCAATATTGTCAATTCTTGGTCTTCCAAATATTGTCCTAACCTTTCGAGGTTGAATTTTACAGGTTTTTCTGGTAAACTTTCGCTGTCAACCTGTGCATTGTCAAAGTTGTATAAAAATTCAGCAATGTGGCCAAGTTCTTGTTGAGTGATCTTGACTATTTCGCTTGGTGTTTGTTCACCTAGTAGTCTGACTATAACAACAAAGAGCCACCTGAAGAATGCTTTGTAGTTGCGCATTGATGCATCAATGACCTGCTGTAGTTCTAGACACTTATTCAGGAATGCACAGCAGGCTCTTATAGCAGCAGTTACTGTGTTTTCTTCAATGCCCATTACCTGAAAAATACCAAGGATTATTATTTAGCTTAGTAGAAAAGGAGGATATTCTGTACACCTGTCTATTCCTTCTGGTAATATATACGGGCCCAATTTTATTTTGGATTTTATTATATAAATTAAGTGTTGCAAGTTTTACCTTGTATCTATCTGGTATCCTTGTCAAACCTCTTAGTTCAGAGAGATAATAAGTGAGACTTTGTCCCACAATATTCAATTGCTTCAGAACCAATTTCTGTATAGTAGAATAACTCAATTCAATTGAGTTACCAAACTTTTTCAAATCATTAACTGTAAGTTTTTGCAGTAGACAGAGTTCTAACTCATCTGATGGTGTTCCTGTAAAAATAATAAGGGCTCATTCAATCTTTTATATAATAATTAAAAGTAATGAACTTAGTTTTCTAAGACTTGTTAAATTAAAATACAAACCCAACATGAGCAGTTCTAATAAATCAGCTGACACACCACCCTCAGGTACTGATGCAGCATAGGCTGCCATTTTTATATCCATCTCCAATAATATGTGCTCCCAGGCTTCAGTAATTGAAATCATTGTCTGATCCAGATAAGAAGTCAACCTTATAATTTCACTGTGCTTTTTAGCTACAACATACATTTCTTCGGCATATGCTGATAATACACTAGTGTTTAAGAGTGATACAAGAAGATTATTGGTAATTCTATCTATGTAGAGTACTTGCATAAAGCTAAAGTCGACAGACATGCAGATATCAAGTACTTTGTACTCTCCAAGATCATCTTTAACAACTTCAGCGAGGTGTATAGTTCCATAGGGATATCTTCCAAAGATATTCATGTAAATATAGCCTGTTCCATAGCCCACCATTAGCATATTCAATTGACTTGGAGCCTGAATTTCTTTGAAATCTTTGATGTTCTCATCAGTCCCTTGGTTCTTGTATTCGCCAGTTGAAGGTAAGCTTTGTAAAAATATAGAAGCATCATCCTGAAACAGAACAAATATATTTTTGTGTGCAATTGACTTTTTAAAATATGTATATATGACGGCCTAGCTCCTGTTGCCCACACTTTTACTTTGTTTTTTCTAAATAAAAAATCTTAAAAAAAATTATGGTTCATAAAATAGAATTACAAAAAAAGAATTAAACTGGTAATTTCAGAGATTAACTTTTCCAATTTTATCTTTTTAGTAACTGATCATTATTTTGGCAGTCATTATTTTGCCCTATATATACGTTATTTCTGTGAGATATTTTATTAAAATTGTTCAGAAGAAAAAAAAAAATAAAGCAGATACTTTAGATATAACCTGAAAAGCAAATTAATGTTTTTAAAATGTATAGGTAAACCATTACATACATAAACACTAGGATCTAAGGCACCCTCCAACATATCAGCTCTAACTGCCCATGTAATACATGTGATGCCAAACTGTTTTGAGTTCTCAAATTCATCAGCCTGCTCCTCCAAAACATATTTGTCAAGAATTTCTTTATCTTCAATATCCACAACATACACAGCTCCTGAGCTGTATCCAATTGCTAAAGCCTGCAAAATATTAAAATTTATGTTAGGTGTTTAGTTTGGTCTTTGGACTACTCTTAAGATTTGTCTTAAAAGTAGTCCAAAGACCAAACTGTGATAGCCAGTCTGGCTTGTGGAGATCCAACAAGCAGTCACTGTACTCTATGTGCAATACTGGTGTTCACCTGCGCAGGTGCAGGTTAGAATGGAAGTTGACCTCAACATAGTACAGTGTGGCTACTATGAATTCTCATTACAAAGACTCAATTATCGATATTGACTGTGTTTGACTCATGGCAGGCCAATGCCTGCTTCAAGGTTGTAAGAACTCTCAAGAGAGTTTTGGCAGGGAAGTCTTGCGTCATCCATCAGTCAGATTTAATCAAAAATCAGCTGATTTTTCATTGTACTTTTAAAATTATTTATAGAGTTGTTTACTAAATGAAAGTGCGTGATTTATGTAAGTAGTAAAAAGTGCATTCAGTTGCAGAGCTTCAAGTTAGAAGTCTGGATTAAATAATGGGGGTAATTTTTATCCTGGAAAAATTTGATATTCCAGAGGGAAAACAAAAACACCGAATTCCGCGGGGGTGAAGCCGCGGGCGGAAAGCTAGTATAAATAATTCATAAAGAACAGTGAAATATCACAGCATAGTGGCCACATCAACAGTGTGTCTCAAACCTCCCTCATAAGACGGTTCAAGCAGCAGTATTTTGGACAAGAATAATTAATTACGTGACATTGGCTAAATGCACAAACCGTGCAAAGCAAAAAAAAAAAAAGTAAGAACTCTCAACCAATGAGGAGAGCACCAACAATGGTTGATGCATATGATCGAGTTTCGTAATCAGAATTCATGGTAGCCACACAGAAAACCTAATATCAAGATTTTGTAACATCTTCCAACATAAATGCCTCACAGTTTGTATCAGTGTTGTGATGGCTTATTTTTATAAGCTTTTACCAATATCGAAGAATAATGTAGTGATGAACATAAACAAACTGTCTCCTCCTGTAGGATCGAAATTCGTAATGAAAACTCATACTAGGCATACTGAACTAACATCATTTACTCTCCAGCTAGAGTCCACTTGTAAATATAAATTATGTTGAATACAAAAAACCTACCTTTCCATCAGGCCGCCATGCCATTGCTCGAACAGTAACATTTTCCTTAGGAGGAGGAAAATTCCAAACTTTCTGCCAATGGAGTCGATGTATTTGGACTTCACCTGAAAATTACAAAAAATCATACCAAACTGACGTTGTGAACAATTTTTGATCAATTACAAAATTTTTCTAAGAATTTCCAGTAAGTTTTTTTTAGTTTATAATATTGAAAAGTATCTATAAAAGAAACTAAAGAATTTGTTTGCTATTCTCTGGAGCTGCTAGTCGTATTTGAATTTCTTTTTGGGACAAAGATAGCCAAAATTTTGAACTTGTCCTCTTAGATGCCGAACAAAAAGAAAACAATCTGAAAGAACGCTGTGGGCGATATGATGCGACGATGTGGATCGGGGGTACAAAATGTTTTTCAAATCGCTAACAGTATAGTTTGGAACATATGACACAAATTCATCTATTAGCTAATTAGCTTTATACACAGCAGGAAACTCATACTAAAGTGAAAAACAACGTGTACCTTTGAAATTGCTCAGCGCTAAAAGATCAAGCCGGTCGCTCCAAACCATCAAATCCACTTTGTAAGCAACATGCCTTTCTCCAACTTGACGCATTCCACAGTGATACATGTTGTCATGAATATAGGTACAGTTTTATATAAAATGATATGTTTAGAACAATATTAACTCAAAAAGTAGATTTTATCGTTTATCTTCCCGCTTCATTGTAAACACTAAGTATTACACTCAATGTTCGCAGTTCGTTCTGTCTGTTTTGACTATGGTTTTGACCTTGGTTTTGACAAGTCTGAACTGTCAAGTGTCTTCTCTCTCTCTGTCTATTATGGCTTCGCACGGGTTGTGCATTTAGCCAATGTCACGTACCTAATGAATTATGCATGTCGAAAAAGACTGCCACGTGAACCGTTTTACGAGAGAGATTTGAGACAAAGTGATGATGTGGCCACTATGCTGCGATATTACACTGTTCTTTAAGAATTATTTACTGAATGCACTTTTTACTACATAAATCACGCACTTTTATTTAGTAAACAACACTTAATAATTTTAAAAGTCCAATGAAAACTCGTGAGATTCAGCTTGACTTTCCCGCCAAAACTCCGTCAAGTGCCGGATGCACGGTTATCAAATATTTTCATTTCTCTCCTTTTAAACTCCAAAATGATAATTTTAACTTTTACCGAAAGGCAAAAAAAGAATAGTATGTGTATACTTTCAGGGAATTGTAACCATTATGGGTTTCGGAACTGTAGAAAGTTAGAAACATCTAAAATTACAGTGGGTAATCTAGGTGCGCTGTAGTCGCACGCAGTTTTTAGGCAGGCAGTGTTGCCAGAAGGCAAAGTCTGTAGAGCACTAAAAGCGGTGCGAATTGCACTAGATCAGTGGTTTTTTCGATTTCAAAGCACTAAAATTGGAATAGATTTGAACAGATCGACATTTAAAATTCGAAATTCGTTTTGAATGTATTTTAATACCTATCTACGACATTAAATCAATCAACTTACACCATAGGGTAATTGACTAAAAAAAAACTAATTAGTCTGTCAGTCAGATTTCAAAAAATACTAGACACGTATATTTTATTCTTTTTTCATATAAACAAAAAATGAAGACGACACAGTGCGTTGAAACTCGTGTGACGTCACTAGACGCTACACTTTTTAGCGAGCAGTGACGTTACCAGCCACCACTCCTGATTTTTGATGTCTTTTATATTTGTCAATCTTTATTGATTTGATAAAACAATATATACGTATCCAATATTTTTCTATAATCTGAACGACAGACTAATTAGTTTTTTTAGTCAAATACCCTATTGGCACCGATTCTGTTGTTCACAAACTAAACTAATTTTAAGTTATGTGCATCGTTTTCTTTCCATTTCGTTAAGAAAAGGACGGATGATAAAATGTCAGTTTAGACCTGTCAAATTAGTGCGCTCCTCTCGTAAGCTGGCGTATTTTTAGTCGCCATGTTTATAATCGCGTCTAAAATGTCTATGGAATATCTGAATTTGACAGGATTAAATTAAAATGTTATCTTCTATCCTTTTCTTAACGAAATGGAAAGAAAAAGATGCACATAACTTAAAATTAGTTTAGTTTAGGATGAACAGAATCGGCGCCATTGTGTTGTACTTAAAACCTAAAACTTGTCTTGACGGACTAGCCAAACTCGAATCTTTTTTTTTTATATATCTCGGAGGATTCAATCATTTTTACAGCCTCACTTCAGCTGTTCTTACTTGTAGCATATGCTGTTCATAGCAGTCAGCTGCGTGCGAATTATAAGGATTGCATTGATTGTTTCTAAATACATATATCGTAACCTACACGGGTGAAAATGCAAGGCGCAGCTAGTATTTCATAATCTAATATTTATCTCCTGCCCTTTATTTAACAATAAATTCCGTAACTTGCTTTTAACCACATTCATTAAACTAAAAACACGTTCGAGATCTGCATTTATCCGCTATTTAGCCACTATATCAATTTATTTATAAATAAAGAGCACACATGAAAAAGCACTAGACATAGCACTAGGTACTAAAATTTTGATGCGCACTGACCATACCAAAAATGCACTAGATGACGGCAGTAGGGGAGACGTTAGTGACGCAGCTGACAATGAAAATACTTTTTAACGAAGAATATTTGGAATCAGACGATGAAAGCAATTATTATGTTTTGGAATACTCTTCATTGGTAAAAACACGTTAAAAATATAATAATGACTATGTATGATTTTTTTTTTGTTTTACTAATTTTAATTAACGCCAGAGACCATATGTGTTTTCATTAAAACCAGTTTTGCTTCTAGTACAAAATAATGTGCTAGTATCGTGGGGCCACACTGGGGCAAGCTGGGGCGCTTGCCCCACCCTGACTCTAACTTATCATCATCGACCTTTTTATCGCTCCACTGCTGCGCACAGGTCTCCTCTCATACAGAGAAGGATTGAGCGTAATCACCACGCTTACTCAAAGAGGGTTGGCGATTTCAAACTTGAAAAGTCCAGGTTTCCTGAAGATGTTTTCCTTCACCTTGTAATCAGTCATTGGTGTCCAAGATATACTTAGAAAAATGCCTAACTGTACTCTGATCTATAAAGTGCCTAAAAACCCAAAAAAGAAAAAAAACCGGGAGAAAGGGGGTAGGTTGACTGCAGCCCCACCCTGAGCTCTAGGGTGGCTACGCCCATGACTAGTATCAAAATGATTTCAAGTAAGACAATAGGGTTGCTATATGCACCACCGCAGCGCCCACATTTATTTTCACAACTTTATAGACAGACTATACTTCATCTAGGGAGAGTTTTGGCGGGAAAGTCAAGCTGAGTGTTACGCTCGTTTTTCATTGAACTTTTAAAATTATTTATAGAGTTGTTTACTAAATAAAAGTGCGTGATTTATGTAGTAAATACTGCATTTAGTAAATAGTTCATAAAGAACAGTGAAATATCGCAGCATAGTGGCCACATCATGACTTTGCCCCAAACCTCACTCGTAAGATGGGTCACGCGGCCGTCTTTTTCGACATGAATTGTCATATTGTACGTGACATTGGCTAAATGCTCAAACCGTGCGAAGCCAAAAAATAAAGAAAGAATACTTCATCTAGAGATATTAATGGCGTTGACTGCTGCCGAGCGAGCTAAAAGATTTTTTTTTTTTTATCCTCTTTTCTTCAATCTGCAATCAGCCCTTAAGCTTTAATCAGATGGGTTGTTTCTTTATTTGGCAGTTAGAGATTATTCACACCCAGCGATGCATAATCTCATTATTTGCTATCCAGTACTGGTTAGATTGACGCTATTCGTGCCCGTTTGAGTCTGTAGGTACAGTCTGTGGACTTTAGAAGTCTCACAGCGAGTTTATTTTTGTGATGTTGGAGTCTTTCCTTGTATCTTTTGTAGAAACTTTCTACAACCGCCTTGACAGTTGGGATCTCTAGGTACTCATGTACCTCAACGTTTCTTGTGAACCAAGGTGCAGCACTTAAGGTTTTCAGTGCCTTATTTTGGAAACGCTGTAGTATTTCAATGTTAGAGTGACTTGCTGATCCCCAGAGCTCTATACCATATGTCCATACAGGTTTCAAAATGCATTTGTAGATGAGGAGTTTATTTTCCAGACTTAGTGATGACTGCCTACCCATAAGCCAGTGAATATTTCTTAATTTTATGTTTGCCTGCTCTCTTTTGGTTTTTATGTGTTCTCGCCAGGTTAGTCTTCTGTCAATGTGCATACCTAGGTATTTGACAGTACTTTTCTGAGGTAGGATGTCTTCACCTAGTTTTACTTGTGGGCAGTCTCCTCTTCTTAGGGCGAAAGTAATATGGACAGACTTGGCGGCACTAGCTTTAATTCTCCACTTATTCAGCCATAATCCGATCTCGTTCAGGTGTTCTTGTAGTTTCATGGATGCTCTAAGCTGGTCTTTGTCGCAGGATAGGACTGCGGTGTCATCAGCATAGGTGGCACTAACAATTCCTTCTGAGATAGGCAGGTCAGCGGTGAAGACTGTATACAGAACAGGGCCCAGCACAGAACCCTGGGGCACTCCAGCCTCTATGGGATAGAATGAAGATAGGCAGTCGCCAGGCCTAACCTGGAACAGTCGGTCTTCCAAGTAGGACCTTAGCAGCATGTATGCGGTGTGTGGTAAGCAGGTCTTTAGTTTACACAGGAGGCCCCTGTGCCATACCCGGTCGAAAGCTTGTTGTATGTCAAGAAAAGCAGCAGAGCAGAACTCCTTTCTTTCCAAGGATTGTCGGATTGTATGAACAACTCTGTGAGTTTGTTCTATGGTTCCATGGTGTACTCGGAAACCAAATTGATGCTCCGGGATTGTCCCTTGTTCCTCAAGTATAGGTAGGAGTCGCCGCAGTAGTAACTTCTCGAATACTTTAGATAATAACGGAAGAAGACTAATTGGTCTGTACGAAGAAACTTCAGTAGGTGGCTTTCCAGGTTTAGCTACCGTGTTTATGATAGAGACTTTCCAGATGTGAGGGAAATATTGTAATCTCAACACTGCATTGAATAGTATGGTTAACAAGACTATTCCTTTTCTCGGTAGTTGACTGAGGTCTTCAGATGTAATCAGATCAAATCCCGGTGCCTTTTTCTTCTTCAGGTTATTAATTGCTTTCGAGACTTCTGATGGGGTACACAATGGCAGTGGCAGAGACATTTGTTGATCGCTATCAAGGATTTCGTCAATTTCCTCGCATGGATGCATGATGTCGGGTTCGTTTGGCTTAAATACGTCTTTGAGGAATTCAGCAAATAGCGCAGCTTTATCCTCGGGTTTTCTCGCCCATCCACCATTTGGCTGCCTTAACGGAGGCACGTGTTCCTGTGGCCGTTTTAGTGACTTGGTTATTTTCCATAGAGAATAGTCGTCTGCTTTGTAAGGTGATAAAGTCTTCAGTTTGTCTTGCAGAGTGATGTTTTCGTATTCCTTTATCATTACCTTTAATTCCTTTTGCGCTTTATTGAGGGCTCTTTTGTCATGTGCGTTCCTGCTTGTGTGCCATTGTCGTCTCAATTTCCGTTTTGCAGCTAACGTCTCCCTTATTTTTAATGTATAATCCTGTCTCTGAGGACTGGGTTTTATACATGGAGTGGACAGCCAAGCGGCTTTTTGGATCAAGTTCGTTGTATACCACGCTGCATTTTCTACATCGTCCTCTGTTTTAAGAGGTATGCGCAAGTTGATATTATCCTCTATAAAGGTCTGGAATGAGGCCCAATCAGTTCTACAATTGTATAGCGTCTCGCGGGGCTCTTTATAAATAATTGTGGTACTCAGTGTGCATATTACTGGCGTATGATCAGAGTTGCCGTCCAGGCATGATTCGACTTTGGTGTATATTCCTGACATTCCTTTGGTAACAAAGAAATCGATGAGGTCAGGTGTTTTGTTGGCATCAGATGGCCAATGTGTTGGCTCTCCTGTTGTCAATATGTTCAGTAAATTTGTATCAATAGCCTTCTTCAACTCTCTGCCTCTGGTTGTGGTCAGCCTTGAGCCCCACAAGATGTTCTTGGCGTTCCAATCCCCTCCAGCGATATACCTGCCACCGAGTGTGCTAAAAAAATCGCTAAACATGCGTTCGTCGACTCGATGCCGAGGTGGGGAGTACACTGCAGCGATGTTCAGTGGGCTCTGTCAGTCGTCTATCGATACCACAGTAGCCTGTAGATATATTTGCTTGAAGTTTGGGAGAGGGTGTTGTTTTATACCGTCTTTTATTATAATTGCAGTCCCAGCGTGCGAAGTTCCATCAGGATGATTGGTGTAATATATATTATATCCTTTAATAAGGATGATTTTATGGTCAGTCATGTGCGTCTCTGAGATTAGAAGTATATCAATGTGGTTGTAGTTCATGAAGAGTGCTACTTCCTGTTTATTTGGAGGCAGTCCATTCACGTTCCATGCCGCGATGCGTAAGAATTTCATTTCTTATATTCGGCGACTAGAGTCGTAAGGAGTCCCATTAGGATACCTATTTGTTGAATGAGAATATCTATCTTCTCTGATTGTTTTATGATAATTTGTTCTAGTGAATTTGTTGGCTGAGATTGTATGTTTTCTTGTTTCTTGTTCCAGTGTGTAGTATTTGCTGAGTATTGATTGGGTAGATTAGGCGTTTGTTGCCCAGCGTGGCTACTTGGCTGTAGTTGTGGAAAGTCATCTATCAGGAAGGGGACAGTGTTATCTCTTGAATTCTTTACATTTGGTAGTGGAGCTTTTTTGTGAGGAAGCTGTGCCATTTTCCTTGCACGTATCTCCTTGTATACTTGGCACCCCTTGTAGTTGGCAGGATGGTCTCCAAGGCACAATGTGCAGGTAGCGGGTGTATTCCTGTCTTTTTTTTGACAGTCTATGGTTCTATGTCCTTCAGCGCATTTGACACATCGGTAGGGGCGCATGCAGTTATTTTTAGTGTGCCCATATTGTTGGCATCTAGTGCATTGAGGAATTTCATTTGTTTTTGGTGGATCTTCTATTGTTACTTTTGTATAGAATATAGAATCTATCCGTTTAAGTTCAGGATTATTTGGGCCAGGTTCTACATTGACGAAAAACATGTTCAGTGGCTTCTTGTTTCTTCTTGAGAGTGCACATATGATTTCCCCTCTGACTTTATTCCCACTTTTCTCAATTTCCTCAATAATGGCTTCTTTTGGAGTTGTGTGGTGGAGATTCTTAATCACGATTCTGCAACACCTCTTGTCTTTCTGCGTGAACGTATGACCTATAAGTCCATTCTTTCGAATAAGATCTATAATGCATTTGTATGCTTCACTTGACTGCGCCATTACTCTTAACTGATTCCTGTTCACTATTTTATATGTGTAGGTATCGCTTGGTACAGAGCTGTTCATGAGTTCCGTCAGTTTTGATATGTCCGTAATACCATATAGGATTATTGGCGGTGGTTTGCTAACTTTCTTGGGATGGTTATGACTTTCTATCAGTTCCCCAGAGTCATTAGGTATGTCAACTGGAAGTACACTGTATCTGTTGGAAGTATTAATAGAGCTCTGTGTTTGACTGTCATGTCCGTCTGTAGAAGGCGGGCTATTCGATAGCTTTTTTCTTTTTGGGTTGCGTTGGGTTGGTATTCTTTGCCATGTGGGAGGACAGATATTGTCATCATCCTCTATAGTGATTGCCTCTGGTGGTGTGGGGGGTAAGTCTTTCTCCTTTGTGTTGCTGCTTTTCCTTGTTTCATTTCCGAGGGAGGAAGATCTTGATTTTGAAATAAACAGGCTCGGATGAAAAGCTTGCTGTATGAGGTTCTTTTTTTGTGTGCTGCCAGAAGCATTCTGCGACACAGGGGTCTGGTTGCCTACCCCTGCGCAGACTTCGGTGACCGATTTCCCACTAGCAGGTCCAGATGCCTGCAAGCAACGGATGTGAGCCTGATCGCATGACATAACAACATTCGGTTCACTCATATTTCCATATTTAAAAGTGGGACATACGCATGTCGCTTTCCCAAGGCGACATGGCCACACTTTTAGAAGGGATTTAGTCCTCCTAGGCTTGTGGTGGACCAATAATTAGGTGAATAGTCTCAAAAAAAAAAGTTGGGGGTAGGTTGAATAACTTTCACTGTTACGTTTTTTTTTATCACTGTTTTTTGTTTAAATCGCTCAGTATCCGAGCCACAAACAATTGTCCACAGTTATCACTATTAAACGATTACTTTCTTAACACTTTAGTCCATAAACTCGCGGTATAACACTTGAAAGTCACTATTTCTCCAACAGCGCGCCTAAGCGTGTTGACAGTTGACAATTTTCCGAGCTAAAAGATCAGAGAAAAAAATTATCAAAACCCGGAAAAATATAGGCTACATAAGAAGAAAGAGCTGAAAGATTAAAAAAGGTCCAAAAAAGATAAGAGAGCTGATTGACGAGGAAAAAAATTAAAAGAGAAAAAACAGAAAAAATAAAGAAAGAACTTTTGAGCAGAGTTTATAAATGACTAGCTTTGCTAGCTAGTTCGGTTATATCGCGCTTTTTCCCACGTGAATATAATTTTTTTCCTGGGATAAAAATACCCTATTATTTAATCCGGACTTGTAACTTTACGTCTGCAATCGGTTCAGTAGTTACGGCATGAAAGCGGAACAAACAAACAAACGAACTCACTTTCCCATTTATAATATTAATAAGGATTGATCTACTTTAAATTTTTGGTACTACCTCAAGATGTTTTATTATCATATTTAGAGATTTTAAAGTTATTTGTTTTAATGACGTAAACTCTAAGCTAAGCTTTTTATTTCATATAAGTACGTCACATCTCAATCCAATGACGTGACGTGTCCTACTTTGGCTGTGGTATTTAAACTGATTATTGCCAAATAAATGTAGGCAAATATGCGCCTCTAAGTTAATCAAAAAGGAATATTTTGGCACCTCTTTAAGATTTTTAAATAAATATATCATTATACACGTAATGAACCGCACCAAATCGTTCGTTAATGTGAGTTACAAAGTAGGGGAACATGGGGCTCAATGGATGACTTTTTTTCGAAAGGCGATTCTGGTTTCATCTCTGCTTTATTAACTGAAATTGATAATTCAATGTAAGAACGTATGTTAACGTATGTTCAATTTCTTTTTTTCAAATGTCTCATTTACAGTTTGGTTTATTTTACAAGATTTTTTTTCTCATGCATCGAATTGATCCATTGTGGCCATTCGGTCTGTCCACCTTATTGGACTGCGACCTCTGGAACGTCGTCCACCCACCTTCCCAGTAACCATCAGATGTTCGAGGTTATCTCCATCCTTTCTGGCAATATGGCCAAAGTACTCCAAAATTCTTCGAAGGCAGAGAGAGGAGAGTCTTATTGTGACACCCAGCTCTCGAAGGATTGATGCATTTGTGTGGAATGCTGTCCACGGAATTTGAAGCATCTTTCTCCAGCACCACATCTCGAAAGCATCAATGCGGTCTCGATCGGCCTTCTTGATTGTCCAAGTTTCCGAACCATAGCTGAAGATAGAGAATATGAGAGATCTAACGAGATTCATCTTAGTTTTCCGTGAAATGTTGCGGTCACGCCACAATTTGTGAAGCTGAGACATAGCAGTTTTGGCCATACCTATTTGTCTCCTTATTTCCAATTCACATGAACCATTGTTGCTTATACTACACCCCAGATAGATGAAATTGTCGACTATTTCTAGATTCAGCGATCACCAGCTTATTTGCGCGATCGAAAACCATTACCTTCGTCTTTGTATGGTTTATTCTGAGGCCTAGTTCCAGGCTGATGTTTGTAATCCTGTTTAGAAGATCTGTCATTTCTGACTCATCGGCTGCCAGCAGCGTGGTATCATCAGCATAACGTAAATTTGTCAGCTTAACGCCACCAACAGAGACACCCTCGTGTCAGTCCTCACACACCCGTCTCATAATGTATTCTCCGTAGATATTAAAAAGCAATGGAGACAGAATACACCCCTCCGAAAGCAAATGGGTCCGAAGCAGAATTATCAACCCTAACAACACCCCGACCACTAGCATATAGGGACTGAATCAAAGCAACCAAATGTACAGGTACTCCAAGTTCTCCAAGAACACTCCACAATGTCTACCAGATAATGCAATCAAAGGCCTGACTATACTCTATAAAACACATGATAACGGGTGTGTTAAACTCGCAGGACTTTTCAATCAACTGGCAAACCTTAAGGATCTGTTCACGTGTCCCTCTGCCTTTCACAAAGCCGGCCTGCTCCTGAGGGATCTGCCAACCAAGGAAGTGGCTGATCCTGGCGTTTAAAATATGTAAAAGAACTTTGCTAGCATGAGATATAAGTGCTAGAGTTCTGTAATTGCCGCATTTAGCTGTGGACTCTTTTTTGTGTAATGGCAGAATAATTGATCGTGTCCAATCACACACGGCCAAACGCCAGTTGTCCAGGTGTCATTGCGTATGTCGTGCATCGCATCAACACCAACCGGGCCCATGGCCTTTAAAATTTCCGCTGCAAGCTCGTCAGAACCAGGAGCTTTTTTTACCTTAAGAGCTGCTAATGCCGCTGTGACTTCGGATCGTAGAATACAGGGTTCGTGAGCAATTTTGTTCCAAGTAATTGGTGGATCTGGCCATGTAACATTTTGAGGATCCGAGTAAAGTTCTGCGCAATATTGCTCCCACCTTTTTGTGATTGCGCTGATTTCATGAAGTGGGGTTCCATTTTTATCCTCAATGATTCAAGTTTTTGGCTTGAACTGCTTGGTGAGGAGCTTTACCTTTTTAAACAGGTCAGAGGTCTGTATTCTCAGCGCACGATCTTCAATTTCTTGGCAGATTCGACCGATGAATTTGTTTTTGTCACAGCGACAATGGGACTGGATCTTTGTGCTAAGTTCTGAATATTTAGCACGGTCCTCTTGTGTTGAAAGGCCTCGGCTTCTTAATTCCTTCCTGGACTGTATCAACTTGCACGTGTTCTTACTCAACCATGTCTGTTGGCGTGTCGATGATTTGCGTTTAATAGTCACTGCTTCAATTGTCTTCCATATTTTGCATTTCAGATGTTCCCATTTACGCTCCACATCTCCATCACTTTGTAGAGGATCTGTTGCTAACTCATTATCAAGTACCTGTCGGAAAGTGTGTTGTTCCAGTGGTGTGAGGGTACGTGGTCTTAAAGGAGGGTTCTTCTTTGTTGTTTTTAATCGCAAGCAAAATTTGCGACCAAAAGACAGTGGTCAGACCCACAGTCAGCACCGGGGTAAGTCTTGGTGTTTGTGATTGAAGATCTCCATTGGCTGTTGATCAATATGTAGTCGATCTGGTTGCCGTATCTATTTCCAGGGGAAATCCAGGTGTAAAGGCGCCTTGGATGATGTTTTCAGGGTTCAAGGTTAAAGGTCCCAAAAATCGGTTTTTCACAAATTTCTCAATTTCTATGCTCCATACTTAATTACTCTTTTAAAAAAAGTTATAGAGCGTAATATTCTTTACAAGTCAGTTATGAAACATATTTTTATACATCGTACCGTTTTTGAGATAGAGGGTGGAGAATACGCAAGGACGACAGTATGGTAGTCACATAAAGGCGGGAATACATAGGGGGGACACATAGTAAAGAAAAATATGCAAAGACTTTAAAATATCTAAATAACTTTAAGCCAAAGTAATTTCAAACATTACGTAAATTATTTTTTTCATACTTACCTACTAAACATTCGAATTGCAATATGCTATTATGTATATCACAGGATAGTTTTATTTTATAATAAAGTTTATTCAGTGACGCAATGGAACTCTTCATGGAATAAGTACACATTGAGCTTCAATTAACGTGAAAAATAATGAATATTCAATGTAAAAAGTAGTATTTTCTTATACTCTTATCATTTATGAAGAAAATAAAACACACTTAAGCTTAAACTAAATACTTTTGAAATAGTGGAATTCCATTATATAACGGACAACTTTCTAGAAATACACCCTTCAACCAACTAGCTACGAGATTTAAGTCAAGCTTGAGTTTTGAGTGAGGTTCTATAATACGGACCGTACTTAAAGTTTATGTTTGGTTCCTTTTTAGTTGTTTCTTGTATAAAGTTTTATTGAAGTATATGGCTAATGGACTTCGAATCCAGGACAGAAATAATTTATAAAAAAAATGACATAGATGACAATGACATTTCAACTAAGACACTTTAACTTGACAGACCATTGACCAATGACCAATTTAGTTCAATCAAAACATCCAATGTTCTCTCCACCTTGACGTTGGCAGAATCATCGGTCATCGATGGAGCCATACCAATAAAAAAAAAAAAAAAAAAAAAAAAAAAAAAAAAAAAAACATCCAAACTTATTGTTTGGTATCGTAATTATCCAAGTAGTGGATATTTAATTAAAAAATAATCCCTGTTATTTCAGCTTTACAAGTGAGAGTGGTTGTGTATGATAATCAACAAATACCTGAAAATAGCGAAGTAAAATTTTTGGGTATCCTTCTAGACGGTAAACTTACAGGTTTACCACACTGTTATTATGTATTGGCTAGATGTGAACGTTTATTAAATATTATGCGCTGTCTTTCTGGAGTTTGGTGGGGTTCCCATCCATTCGTGTTAAAATTATTGTATAACGCTATTATTAGAAGTATCTTAGACTATGGGACATATTTCTTAGAACCTTGTAGTGCTGTAGGTCTGACAAAGTTAGACTCAATTCAATCAAAAGCCTTGCGTATTATAACTGGTGCCATGAGGTCTAGCCCAATTAACGCACTCCAAGTGGAATCTTTGGACCCTCCTTTAAAACTTCGTAGACAGTACTTATGTGATAAATTCATTCTCAGAACTCTTCAATTTTCCAACCACCCACTTTATCAAAAACTTTTGTATCTTTCAGAAAAAATTGAATGTTCGTCTTATTGGTCAAATAAATCTCTTCCATGCTCTATTATAAGTTTCCGTAAATTTACTTCACTTCAAGCTCCCACACACCGCTCTCAGTATCTTCCAATTTTTTCTGTCTGTTACGAAGCTCTTATTTTTTCCCCTCAAATAAACTATAACTTTATATCGCTAAAGAATGATCGTTATGCTAACTCTAACTTAAACTTCATAGTCGAAAGAGACTGGGCTGATAGGCATTACATTTACTGTGATGCTTCCAAGCACCCAGTTTCAGGCACGATTGGGGTAGCTGTATATCATGAACAATATAACATTCATCAAAAAATAAAATTACCTTCTGAAACATCAGTTTTTTCTGGAGAATGTTTTGGAATTTTAAAGTCCCTAGAATACGTACTTCTTGCGAAACTCAGCAAGTCTATTATTTTCACTGACTCGAAGTGTGCTTTACAAGCACTGCAAAAGTTTCCTTGGTCAGGTTCAAATCATCCCTATGTTATAGAGGCCAGACAGCTCCTACTAAATTGCAAATTTAAAAATCTTGATGTTTTTTTGGTGTGGATACCTGGCCATCACAATATTCGCGGCAATGAGATAGCAGACAAATTTGCTAAAGACGCTGTAGATGATGGTGATAAGTTTCCATATAATAATGTTGTATCTGACCTTCACTGTCTTCCTAAAGATCATCTGTATGATGCCTGGGAAAATTTATGGAATATTTCAAGTAGTCGTAAAGGTCAATATTATAAACGTATACAACAAAGAATACCTCTCAAAGTATGGTTTTCCAAATTAAAACTTTCCAAGCTTGCAACCTCCAGTTTGATACGAATGCGCTTGGGTCATGTTTGCACAGCCTCTCACCTTGCTAGACTTGGGATTATTCACAATAATTTATGTTGTTGTGGTTGTGAGGAAGATTTGAATCATATATTTTTTGCATGCCCCAACCGTGACTCTTCTTCATTCATTAACTCCCTTATTGAACTCTCTGTCCCTCTTCCTACATCAATCCCTACATTGTTAAGCTCCTTAAATTTTGATATTTATAATTTAATATCTACCTTTATAACTATTAATAATATTAAAGTATAAGTTTTTTTATTTCCCAACTCCCAATTTTAATTTCTATTTAATATATATGTTTGGTATATCATTATTTATTTATTATATTACCACCAAACCTGATCCTATTATCCTTTGTTCCAAAATTCCGTAATCCGTTCCTACGCATTTCAATGAATTTATTTGGTTTCCCTACCTTTATACTTGTAGTGGCAAATGCACAAACCGTGCGAGCCAAATTAAAAAAAAAAAAAAAAAAAAAAAAAAAAAAAAAAAAAAGTGAGAGTGCAAAATGGCTGCTACTTCCGAAAGTACTGTGAAAAATATTTATGTTGATTGTTTAACACAACAAATAGACGAGTTTGAATTACTCAAATCCATGTATCCAAATCAGGGAGAAATTGTCTTGAGTGATAAAGATGTTATAAAAGAAATCAGAATGTTTTTAGAAAACAAAACGGAATATATTCCTTCTCATTTAGACTTCAAATTAAATCTTTTCATAGATGGACTGAAGTTGGAAATTTTTATTAATTTGCCTAGCTCTTACCCAGAGGAAGAACCAGATATTTATGTAAGATGTAATAAGATGAATCGACAAAATGAATCAAATTTAAATTCTGAACTTTTAGAATATATAAAAGAAAACCACATTGGTGAAGTGTGTCTTTACACTGCAATTTCATGGTTGCAAGAAAATGTTGATAAGTTTGCAACAATTACACAGGAAAGCAATCCTCCAGACTCAGTTTCAACCCAGGAAACTAAAGATGAATTTGTACGGCTTTGGATATATTCTCACCATATTTACAATAAGAGAAAAAGAGAAGAGATTGTTAAAAAAGCTAGAGAATTGAAATTAACTGGGTTCTCCTTGCCTGGGAAACCTGGTATAGTCTGTATTGAGGGTCATCACAGTGACTGTAAAGAATGGTGGAAAGATATTAAATCAATGGTTTGGAAGAAAATTATGATAAGGAAAACAGAAATATTTAATCCAAAAGAAGAAAAGTCCTACAAAAAGTTTACAAATTTTGAAGAATTGTGTTTAAAAAATCCTGTACATAATAAACATTCAAATATGAGTGAATTATCCAAGTTAATGAATGAACTTGGCTTAAGCCAAATATTCAATGATTTATTTGGATTGTGTAATGATGACTAAAATTCAAATCAATATTGTACAGACGACAGCATATCAAGTCTAACAATCTGTCATATTCCTTTATTAGATTTTTGACTTTATCTCTAAAGCGTTAAGGCTCAAGATTGATTGGGAATATTTGACAGTTTTGGGTAGCTTGAGTTGTTCATACTTGCAAATGAAATACTAAAATCTTCTATTGTGGCCATAGTTATATATTTTTCTATTTTAATACATATTTTGTAAATGCTAAGGAATAATATATTATGTTATTAAATTTTTATTAAGATAATATTTTTTATTAAACAATATATACCACAATATGGTAACTACATATTCACAGTGATAATTTGATCTATCAATAGTCTAGAATTATTAATATAACTGTCATCCCATCATCAGTGACCTCCCAACTGATCAACTTGAAGATAACTTGTGTAGGTTGCGAAAGAAAAGATAATTTTTTGCAACTTGATTAATTTATTTCCAAGTAGGTACTATGTAATGCACTAGTCCATCGACAAACAGTTTCTTTTTGCATAATTTACTTCATGTGTAATGTAATTCTTAAATAACAGAAGTGCAACCAGAAGGGGTTCATCATAATTTCCTAGAGTGTAGTATGCTTATGCAACAACTAGAATTTATGATTTCATTCTAATGGTGTGGAGTAAACTGCAGTGAACAGCGAGTAAACAGCGTAGCTGTATGAAAACTTATACAGACGACAGCACATCAAGCTACTACAATCTGTCATATTTCTTTCATCAACTTTATCTCTAAAGCATCAAGGCCCAAGGTTGAAGGGAATATTTGACAGTTTCGGGTAGCTTGACCTGCTATCGTCCGTGCGTGAAATGTAGTTGGCAAATGTGCCAAATAGCAGGATGTGGCCGCAGGCTTAGATAAATACCTTTCCCAAAGTGTTGGGAAAGGTATTTACCTAAGCCTGTGGCCACGTAAGTAACCAACGAGAGCTCGTTGGTTGGGGAGAGAGAGGTCGTTGGAGTGAATTGATTAAGAAACGTCTTAACTTTTTGGTGTACCCACTGTTTTCATTTATCTTCACCACCTATAGGGCTGTAGAGACGTAGGCTAAACACACACTGGGAATCCCTGAGTATAAAATTGGTGGTGTGGAGGTAAATAGATAGGGCACATTGATCGCAGAACCGATGGTGGGGCAGTAAGGTTCTGGAGTGGCGGCCACGTAACGGAAGACGTAGCGTAGGGAGGCTCCAATAAGGTGAACCGATGACCTGGTGAAGGTCGCGGGAAGCCGATGGATGCGGGCAGCACAAGACGAGTCATCGTGGTAAGCTTTGGGGGAGACCATTGTCCAGCAGTGGACCTCTATAGGCTGAAGAACAATAGAACAATAGTTAGAATAGTCAGAGGTTTATGGATGAGATAGTTATAAAATCAGACGTATCAATAATACTTAGAGGATTTATAGGGATATATTAGCGATGCTGACAGTAGCGGTAGCGAACGCGGCCACTGCGCAAGGAGGCGCGTGGTTGATCCCCGCAGTGCAAATATTTATATGAATGAATATTTGCACTGGCCTGACTGTGCCTCGGAAAGCCGTTAACATCTAGTGGCTACCGTTACCGGTTGTTGGAGTCCTCAAAAGACTAACAATTGGTCTAACTGCAATGCTTCGATATCGCCGTTGGGTTGTGGAGGTCAGATGATAATCGATTCACGGAAAATATCGAAGTTTAGCCAAAATCAGCAGTTAGACTGGTAAAGCGGACCCCAGATTCCAAAGCAGAAAAAGCTTCGGATGCGATGCAACTGAGATTAACGATACTGAGCAATCCAATAAACCTATTAAAAACTGACCCAGTATAATACTGTTCACAATCCTTCACGCTTACAAAACCAACATCGGCAAAGATATTCCCAGAAAAACACGACAGTTAGCATATTATGCTAGTTAATTCACAAAGGATATTAAGTAGAGCACGTCCCTGGTTCCGAGAACCTAGTAGCAGGCAGACGCCTTATCGCGAGTAAAAACAGTATACGTGCTTGATCACGTAGACTCGCGGGCGCGGTGGCGGGCTCGGTCACGAAATATCAAACAAATGACGAAATATCAAAGTGTTCACGTATGAAACGCACGTGCGGTGTAAGTAGCGGGCTAGCAGGCGACCGGCGCGCGCGGCGCGCTCGCTACAATTACAAACGCGAGAGATGTTTGTGTGTGTTCACGTTAAACTAGCCGCAAAGCGCGCGATTACCCCGCGACGTCAGGGGCCTTACCATGAGCTCTTATAGCAGGGCAGAAACAGTCCTAAATTAGTTTTCTGTACCATGACGTCTTATTAGCAGGCCTGCAACAGTCCTGTTGCGTTGACGTTTACAAAAACTGTTCACCTTTTTTTTTGTATAGAATTTCGTACCATGACCTGCTATTTGACAGCAACAAAACTAATATTGAACGGCTGTAATGTCATCTTGAATAAGTTACTATTATAGAAGCTTAATCAACATTGTTTTGATCATGTTTTGATAATATACAGTGTCCATAGAAAACTTATTTTTATGTTTATGTGTAATAAAACTCAAAATTATAAATTACTCAATCTGCACATAAATGTGCAAGGATTATATGAAATAAAAACCTTATTCGTTCGTTTTAAACCACATATAATCGTAGTTAACGAGTGCCGGGAGGATTTTTCAAGAATGTCAAGAAATACCCGCGTTATTGCAAACAATAAAGATATCAGACAACAATTCCTACAAATCCTATCTAGGATAATATCACGCACTTACCAAAGGAAATCACAACAGACGCAGAATACGAGAAATGCCTATACAAAACCTAGAAAAAGCCATGCCAGAAATCTTGGATGTGTATGCGGAACTGCATCATGAAAACAACAGTATATATAAACGAATTAAACCTTAGTACTCTGGGATATCCTCGATTGGGATACATAACGCAAGACATAATGAAGACTTGCTGTTGCTGCACCTCCATAATTTTACAACCACTGAAAAGAATGAAAATGAACCTGGGAAATAAAACATCTATTCTGTTATACCTATAAGAAAGTAAATAAGCCTCTTGAAATGAATATTTTTCTTATTTTAACCTTAATATTTACACATACTCATGTTAAATAAGTACCTTCTTTCTATAGCAATCTAATATAGGTACTCAAACAAGGATTCAATGGGAAATATTTTAGAAATCAAACCCATAAGTTGCTTCTAGCCTTTTATGTAATGCATTGTTCTGGGAATTTATAATTGCAGAAAAACTATACTATAAGAACAATGTAGTGTAAGGTAAAAAATACTTCCTTTGGGTGCACCCACTGATTTAACAGCTTTGCCAGCAGAATTTAAGAGGTTTTTTTTTGTATGCTGCTCTCTCACAATCCTCCAAAAATTGTAATACCTATCATATTGTTATACTCTTTGTATAACATCTATCTATTAATTAAAAGCATGTTTAATTGTTCCATGTCTAGATTGTGGTATATTTAACCTGCGTCTAACAGGAATATTGAGAAATATGATAATAAGGAACCTAAAAAATCCTGAGCAGTGTGTAGTTTGGACCCCCTTTTAGAATTTAGTACAATAGTTCACTGTTCAGAAACAAATAGTAGAAATAAAGGCTGTTTATAACGGTTCAAGAAATTAAAAATCAGATTTTAGCAAAATATTTTATTACTATGAGTACTACTTCAATTTTGGTGTCAGATAAAAACATAAATAACCCATGCTCAATATTAGGTACAGTACATGAGCACAAGAGCTAACAATGTCTTCGCACATTGCATTGAACTCTGACAAAAACAATTAACACGGCATCCTTCTGGAGTAAATGCTGAAAAGAATGAATATGAACCTGGGAAATATAACATCTATTCTCCTATACCTATAAGAAAGTAAATAAGCCTCTTGAAATGAATATTTTTCTTATTTTAACCTTAATATAATCACACATACTCATGTTAAATAAGTATCTTATTTCTATAGCAATCTAATATAAGTACTCAAACAAGGATTCAATGGGAAATATTTTATAAATCAAACCCATAAGTTGCTTCTAGCCTTTTATGTACCTAATGCATTTCACTGGGAACTTATAATTGCAGAATAACTATACTATAAGAACATTGTAGTGTAAGGTAAAAAATACTTCCTTTGGGTGCACCCACTGATTTAACAGCTTTGCCAGCAGAATTTAAGAGGTTTTTTTTGTATGGTGCTCTCTCACAATCCTCCAAAAATTGTAATACCTATCATATTGTTATACTCTTTGTATATAACATCTATCTATTAATTAAAAGCATGTTTAATTGTTCCATGTCTAGATTGTGGTATATTTAACCTGCGTCTAACAGGAATATTGAGAAATATGATAATAAGGAACCTAAAAAATCCTGAGCAGTGTGTAGTTTGGACCCCCTTTTAGAATTTAGTACAATAGTTCACTGTTCAGAAACAAATAGTAGAAATAAAGGCTATTTATAACGGTTCAAGAAATTAAAAATCAGATTTTAGCAAAATATTTTATTACTATGAGTACTACTTCAATTTTGGTGTCAGATAAAAACATAAATAACACACACTCAATATTAGCTACAGTACATGAGCACAACAGCTAACAATGTCTTCCCACATTGCATTGAACTCTTACAAAAACAATTAACACATCATCATTCTGGTGTAAATGCTGTACCATCTTGAAAATACCATATTCAGAATAACCAAAATATCAATCCTATGGAATTAAAAAAAATATGAGAATTTAATTATTTATCTACTGAAACTATCTTTACAGGCATTACCTTAATGTGACAGTTCAAACATTTTAACATATGGTATACCTTAATACTATTTAACGAAATATAATCATACACAAACACTTATATTATAATCTTACTAAATCTATAATATATATAATTGTGAAGATGTCTCTCCATGCTCTATGCTAAGTAACTTAGCAACAGACTTTGTTATGTTATAATTTCAAATTTCTTCTCTTGTTACTCATCATTATGTGTCCTTATAAAAAACTTAAATTTTATTCCACTGTGTTAATCGTTGTTTTAATTTACGTACTTTAATATTGCGTACTTTAATAATAATTAGTAACAAAAACTTTTATTATGTGTAAAACATAGAATAAACAGCAGTGCTTTGGTCAGTTAACTCCTGCCACATGTATCTCATTGATGGTGTGCGCAGCTCTGGTTAGGGGTGGCTTTGCTAGCAGATTAGTTCTGGCTATAGGCACCAGTTGCAGCGGCGGACGAAGTCTCCTCCACAGGTAGTGGTGCGGCACAAACAGACTTATGCGCTGCAATAGTTTGTCTCCATTCCAAGAACCACCTTCACCAAGCAGACAACCAGAGTAAATTCGCGTCTGATTACTTATGACTGATTATAGTCAACTATGCCCAGAACAAACAGAGTAGCGTAGATCAATGAGTAAAACGGATATACTCCGTAAAACTTCAAGTACAAATACTAAGAGTAAAATAAAAATGTATACAAATGAAAATATTTAAAAAAAATAGGTTATAGTTTTGTTGTCATTTCACACTTGCATGTTGACATTGACAATGTCAGATAGTGTTGATGCTTGATGTTTATAACTCGTTATCGTTAATCTAATTAAGTTTCGATTCGATATCCAATAGATGTGCCCGATGGTTTAAATTAGTGCAACGTAATTAAATAAATATCACCAATACACACTACATAACTGTCGTTCTTAATTCTATAATTAAATGCGATGGTAGATTATAAACCAGAGAATAGATATTATATATTTATTAAGATACACTACACGAAGTTTCGATGTATATGTTTTCTGGTTTTATACAGTTATTTCACTTAAATGCTACGCGATGTTGATATTAACCGTCATAATACTGTAATGAAAATTATACAGTTCCGTGAGTTAGTTCTGTCTATTCTACACGTAGTCAACTGATGAACTGACAGAACTAAATTTTTCATTAAAATCTTTATCCTAACGTCATTGATTATCAGATGGACAGTGGAATGTCAGTAGGAGAATACGATCTTTACAAAGACGAATAAATTGAATGTCACTGAGTATGGATCTTGCTATAAAACTTTATTTTAAGTTATTTTTATTAATAATTGAGATAATCGATTGCCGGTAGAGTCTAAGTAACAACACTAATGTCGAACTAACGAAAAAACTGTAATCCGTTTCATGCTGGTTTTTACCTACCCATTTCACACGAGAGTAAATCAACTAAAAATGGGTTTAAACACACTACACTGTCAGCGATAAATTATTTAATTTTTAAAAGTAGATTTAAGTACCACCTTTAACTGTAATTAGGCAAAGAATTAGTTTTTTTTTTAATACAAAATCGTTTATAACGTTTCAATACAATTATTTATTACATTGACAAAACGACGACGACGATATTGGGAATTGAATAATTATCAACACACTTCACACTTCTTTTTATTCTGAATCTTGATTATGATTAGACTTTACTTAAAAGGAAACGACCAATAAGTACACCTTATAATACAAGCGGCCCAAAAATACTATATTTTCTCTGCAACCCTTTTCTACATATATAAAATTGATAAACTGCAATTATTGGGTTATACTAACACAAAGACTTGTACAGACGACAGCACAGTCAGATTTCTTTATCCGATTTTCAACTTTTTCGATAAAGAGTTAAGGCTCAAGGTTGATTGGGAATATCTGACAGTTCCGGGTAGCTTGACCTGCTGTCGTCCGTACATGTATCAAAATTAAATTCAGCACATTAATCATAATTACTCTCCTCAGCGACATTCCAACTAAAATTCTTAGCAAACAAACTTAAGACATTGTACAGAGTTTATATTGAATAAAAAATACAAATATTGGCGTGCTACAATACTTTTTTTATTGTTGCATGACATGTGTAAACACGTTCAAAATCACATTGAATCTTTCAAAGTTATAAAGTTGTTTTTAAAGGTAAATTGACTTTTGTAGTGCTTTTAGATAATGAATCTATGAAAATAGTCCCACATAATCATAGTTAAAATATGTATATACCCAAGAATCTAATGTTTTTATTATTAAAAAAAACCGGTAAAGTGAAAATATAAGTTTTTGAACGATGCGTATTAAAGAGCCAGTGGCATTACAGCAGGCCACAGACAAGCATGACGATTCAACATTGGTGAACTTCGTTCAATAATCGTTCAATTTTAATACTCTCATGGTACGGTTTACTAGCAGCGCTAAATTAGGCCTAAATCAAAACTGACTGGAAATTGAACGTTTTGTTAAAAGGTCATGGTAAGCCCCCAGGTAAGATTAACCAGTTTGAACTTGTCGCTTGAATCGCAATCGCGCAAACGCCTGGCGGCTAATGTGAACACGAACTCGCAACGTCTCCGCGCCCGAACCCGCCCCCGCGCCCGCGCGTTTCTACGTGAACAAGCACTACCTATTGTCCGCACTTGCGCAGGCAATTGTACATATGTAATTTTCAAAGCAACTACAACAAATGAAATTACAAAGCTGGTTAGTAAAATGGCTAGTAAACATTCTTGTGGCTTCGACGACGTGCCGATTTCTATTATAAAGGAGAGTATAGAGCTTTTCCTCTTTCTAAATTCTACAATAAATCTATGGAAGTCGCAATCTTTCCTGACCAGCTGAAGTTGGACAAAGTGATTCCGATTCACAAAAAAGGCATTAAGACCGATCCGAAAAATAATTGCCCCATAGCCTTGTTACCCACCCTATCAAAACTCTTTGAACAAATTATTAAAGTTATACTAATGGTACATTTAGGTAGTAACAAAATTATCAATCTAAGACAATTTGGATATCAAAAAGGCGTTGGTACCTCGGATGCTATGAACACTTTAACAGTGACTGAAGTGACATCCTTATTAAATTAAATGAAAGGAGCTGGATTATTTGTTGACCTCAGTTCCGCTTTTGACACCATAGGTTATGAACTCCTGCTTACTAAACTCGAACATGGTATAAGAGGTAAGCCATTACAACAGACATCCTACTTACAAAATAGACGAATGTATGTAGAAATCAAAAGCTTAGATGAGAGCAATCATGAGGTGATATAAAAGACTAAAATGGTATATTCAAAATGTGGTGTACCCCAGGGCTCAATTTTAGGACCTATATTATATACAATATGTAAAGAAAACCCTGTCCGATCCGTGAAGGTATTGTTAGGTATCAATAACTGATTCTACTAAAGTCTACAAAGCCGGGCTAAACTTAAAAAAAATATCCCCCTAAAAAAATTTTTTTTTTTTTTATAACTTATAAACCAGCGCTTGACCGCAATCCCGCCTGATGGTAAGCAGTGATGCGATCGTTGATGGTAAAGCGCGCTAGTTTATTAAGAGCCTATTCACTCTAGCCTTGAAGACACTCAAATTGTATTATTTCGCAAAAAGAGGTAACTTATTGCACGAACGGTAGGCAATCCATGCGCGGCGACGGGGGGCAAGGCACGTGGCACGTGGTCGCATCGCTTATAATAATACCGTCAAAATGGTGTTGTCACTTTTTTAAAAATTACCAAATTTCAGGGAATTTGGAATTAATTCGCGGGAAAAAAGATTATTTCAAATGCATTAGTATAGTTACTATGATGAATACGTAAAATTTTATATCATATTTGGTCATGTGTTTACCTAATCTTTATTATCCTTATGGGTCGGACAAGGTTTTCTTTACATATTGTATAATTTATACAAATGTCTTACTCAACTTCATGAATAAAACTCAACCGAACGACAAACTTGTTGTTTTCGAAGATGACACAAACATAATAATTCGGGCTAAAGATATAGAAAAAATTACATTAAATACGAATATAATTATAGAAAAACTTTGCAAATGGTTTACAGGCAACAAATTATTGCTAAATGCGGATAAGACGATCCTCATATTATTTAAGACCACGATTCGTCATAATGACAACTTAGATGTAAACATAAATGGAGACAAGATTAAATTAGGGGACAATGATAATTCTTAGGGATTAATATAGATTCCCTTTTAAATTGGAAACCGGAGCTTTATGTTATTGAATCATCCATATAGGTAGTCCGCATGTTACGCACTCAGGAGCCTTAGGGATGATTTAAATTTGGAACAGTTAAAGGTTACCTATATATTATGCGCTGGTAGAGTTTAGGATAAGGTACATCACGCTCTGGGGAAACAGCTACAGTTACAACTGGCAGAGAGCGTTTATTCTACAGAAACGAGCCATAAGGACAACAGTTAAAATTTCATAACGTGTCTCATGCAGGGACTATTAAAAAAAAAAATGGTTATTTTAACGGTACTTAGCTTATGTGTAATGGTTCTCTTAAGTTATTTTACTAAATGCTGAATCAATCAAAATACAATTCTTTGCGTAATCGCTGCAGTCGTCTGTGTCAGGATGCTAAGAGAGAGGATGCTAGAGGAGTCCTTCTCCGATTAGTGTAATCTCACTGAGGGTGTTCCTCAGGGTAGCGTTCTCTCTCCTCTTCTTTTTCAATTTTCATAAACTCTGTTACTAGAGTAATCTCCTCCAGTTTCCATCTCTACGCAGATGACCTGCAGCTCTATCGAAATTCTTCTGCAGACAACACGGGCTCTGCAATTGCCGCAATGAATAATGACCTGGCTTGTGTTAGCGCTTGGGCCTTAGCCCATGACCAATGACTTATCATTTGGCTTACAAATTAACCCAACTAAATCCCAGTCTTTTGCCCTTGAAGACTAAAATTTCTTTAGCACAACACTTATTCAGCCGATTATAGATTATGCCAACGCCTGTTACCTGGATGCTACTGTGGAGCTGTTAAATAAGCTTGAACGCTTGCAAAACCTGTACATTCGCTTTGTTTTCGATCTTCGTAAGTATGACCATGTATCTCACCTTCGCAAGGAACTCAAGTGGCTCCCAATCCGCCTTCGCAGGAATACTAGGATTTTATGTCTCCTTTTCAACACCTTACACAACCCGTCTTATCCTTCCTACCTGCGTGAGCGGTTTTCTTAAGAGCGCTCTAGTGGCGCACCCTGTAGATCACACCTAAGATCCATCCTTAAATCTCATCCTCATAAAACGATTTACTATTCCTATTCCTTCTCTGTACATGCTGTAAGATTGTGGAACTCATTCCCCCTAACATTCATGATTTAAACACTATTTCCAAATTTAAACGTCTATTAAAAGAGCCTTACCTTTCTTCAATATTGTGAGAATTTGTTTATTATTTATACATATTTATATAATTTAGTATTGTGTATTTTTTAAGTATATTTATCTAATTATTTTTGGTTTATATATTTAGGTATATTTAATATTATTACTTTAATAGTTATCATATTCATATTTTATTTCCTCCTTGTTCTTACACACTATTGTCTACATTTCTGTTTTACTTCTCCTTTCGCAGGTCTGCTGGAAGAAATTTCTTAAGAATAAGCAGCAATTTTGTACTCAGATCTTAATTTTGTCGTATCTTTATGTATTTTATTGTGTGTACCTAAATAATAAAATAAATAAATATCTACATGAGTTTGAATCACTAGAAGAACGTAAGATTAGAGAGAACACGCGAAGAAAAACTTTCAAACAACAAATAGCACCAAAATTTAATATAGTAGAGCATTGCTAGAAGTATCAAGCTGTAGAAATATTTAATGCGTTGCCTTTTGAGCTAAAGATCTTGATTTATAACACTCATTTGTTTTAAAATAAAATTAAAAGCCTTTTTAATAGAAAAATGTTTGTACAATGTATTGGAACTACTGTCACAAAATAATAAATGAATATTTTTTTTTAGAATCTAGAATCTTTTGATATACTTAATACTGTTTCACATTGTATTATAAATTGTTTTGACAATATAATAAAAACTTTTTGACATTATATTTAAATGATATTTACAACCTTAACTGTTTTTGACTTTTGTAATTGTATTTGATTTTGGTTGACATTATATTTAAAACTGTTTGGCACTATATATAAATTTCGCTTATAATGTATGTAAATGAATAATTCTCAGTTCTTTATATTTGTGTGTAGATCGCATATGTAGATATTCAACACAATGTAAATTGTTATTATGAATGAAATAAATGAAATGAAATGTTTACTTTGTTAACGAATTAAAGTCGTACGAGCATACTAATTCAAAATGAGATGTTAAAGTTTATGTATAGAAACTTTTTGTAGTGCAATGTGTGTCACCATAGAAAAAAAAGCTGTCATCTTGTCTTGTCAGAAAATATAAAATATATTGAACATGAGATCGCGTTTTTCTTCTAACTGATATTGTTTAACTTGAGATTAATCATCTCATAATATGAGACAATTGCAGTATAAAAATCAAGTGTTATATATACATATATTTTTTATTTACTATTTAGTACTCCTTTTGCTCCCTTCCAATTCCATGCAATATCAATTTCGACTCATGGCAATTTTTTAGAAAAAAAAATGTCTGGCGATTGTCATCCACAGCTGTCAATGTGTCAAGTCAGTCAACAAAATAGTGTCAAAACGTATGTAACGTTGATCCTTGTTCGGTGAACAGTCCACGATTCTTTCTGCTGGAATATCAATCAAATGTTTACATGTAAAAGTAAGCTAAATAGCCAATTCTGCAGAGACATTTGAAAGAAATTAATGTGTATTTAGGAGCGAGTTCGCTCTAAGAAATAAGTAGCAGTTCTTAGGTTAAACGTGACAATTAAGGTGGAACAAGGACTGCCGGCTTGTTTACGATGATTACTCAGATAGTTGTAATTGTTACGACTGTTAAATTATTATTTATTCCGCTATAGTAAGTAAAATTATTCCTCAATACTTCTTTATTTTAAGCTCTACAACATATGTGGACAATTATGACTTTAATGATTATGATCTTTAAATCAGTCCCTGATTATGAAATATTTAGTTATAATGCACGTCCTGGATATTTTTAGCTAAGTAAGATTATGTCTTATTATTGTCTATGAAGCTTATTTTCTAGTTAAACTGCTAACACCATTTTCAACTGTAAATTTGTATTTTTTCAGTCATTCAACAGACTTTGAGGTACACCGTAACTGGCTAGCAATCACACACAATTTGACATTAGACAAGTGGTACTATGAAAATACCTCAGAATGGACCTTGGATTACCCCCCATTCTTTGCCTGGCTGGAATTTGTGCTGTCATTTATAGCAAAATACTTTGATCCAGAAATGTTGTACTTAACTAATTTGAATTATAAGTCTGACATGACTATACTGTTTCAAAGGTTGTCTGTTATTGTGTTGGATTTTGTTTACATTTACAGTGTGAAAAGGTTGGTATTTAATCATACATGTTATGGCTAGTAACCAAATTTCAGCTGCACATAGTTTTAGCCACCACAGTTACCAGCAATATAAATACAGTAGAAACTCGATTAACCGGACTAATTGTTTTCGTTAGGCATCCGGATAATCGAAAATCCGGATAATCGAATGTATGAAGAAAAGCGGGCTTTATGTATACATATGTAGTACATATGTACAATAGTGTTATTCAAAAACAACAAATACATATTAACGAAAATCAATGTTTATTAAGAAAGTGTTAAAAGATACATTTTTCAAAATTGTATTTGTTAATTTGCGTTTGGTAATCATAAAATAAAATATGTAATACATACATACATAAGTTTAATTTGGTTTAAAATATTTGGTAATTGTCATTTGACGTAAGCCACTTTTTCTCGTCATTACTGCTATGTCACGAATTCGTTTCAGCTGCAGTAAACTTACAGTATCACTCTCTGTTTGTTTTTCAAACCACTTCAGAGCTATTTCCAGGGCATGAAGTGCTTCATCATGAGATGGTCCTGCATCATTTTCCACGTCTAGATTTTCTTCTGTTTCATCTTCTTGTGTTTCTTGCTGTTCATTTATCTGCAATATGTTTTCTACGATTTCGTCATCCGACATAATCTGAAAGCCTTGATCATTACTGTCACAAGTGACCCATTCTTTCATATCATCATCATCATCACAATCCTGGCATATCTGTATCTTTAACATTAGCTCATTTATTTCTTTCAAAATAGAATCATCCGTCTTGGTTATTAAATTTTCATTCTCCCGATTAAGTATTTTGTTCCAAGCCTTGTTTAAAGTCTGGTCGTGGTTGGTAGTCCGGATAATCGCGAATCCGTATAACTGAGGGCCGGATAATCGAGTTTCTACTGTAAATGATTTCTTTTTTTAAATAAGGCATTATCTTTAATATCTTTGGTCCTATCAATGTTTGTTCCTCAGTAATTCAATTCAATTTTGATTACCATTCATGATTTGAGAGTGGCATTATGCTGTTCCACCCAATATTTTTGTGTGTAGGTTTTTTTTAAATTGTAATAACTTAATAACTAGTTTTTATCAAATTCTGTTTTTGTTTCAGACTATCAGGCTTTGTTGGTGATGGAAAGCTTCTGGTGTTCATATTACTGGTGACTTGTCCTGGTCTACTGATGGTGGATCACATACATTTCCAGTACAATGGATTTTTGTTTGGTATACTTTTGTATTCAGCATCACATATCATAGAAGTGAGTTGTCACTTGGATTCCGTTCCTTTTTCTTGTAAATTAACAGAACAGAAATATTGAGAATATAATTAATGCTACAAAGAAATAGGAACTCATATTAATGCTATAAGAGGCAATAATAGGAGAGTGGCATGTAAAAGAATACTTTGGAAATTGATAGAGAAGGCCTTTGCCAAGAGCCATGCTGAATTGAGGGACATGCTCTAACCTGAGTTATTGTAGAAGCTGCAACCTTAGATTTTGAAAGTTGATGCGCAGTGAAAAGTTTACATTGTATTGATACTTAAAAATTCTTTTTGTTTCAGAATAATTATCTGACAGCCGCATTTTGGTTTGCAGTACTGTTGAATTTGAAGCATATATTTTTATATATTGCTCCTGTGTACATTGTGTACTTATTTAGGGCATATTGCTTCACAATATCTTCAGTGGATGGTGTCCATACTCCATGGTACTCATTCTCTATCACAAACCTCTTCAAATTGGCGGTTACAGTACTTTCGGTATTTGGGCTCTCATTTGGACCTTTCATACAGCATCTACCTCAGGTATGGTTTAATATTATGAAAAATAATGCTGTGTTCATTTACACCCAATTCCAATGCACACACCGATAACACACATTTAATACGCGCGTAGATAGCGCTATATGGGAAACCTACCTTTCAAAAGGAGCAGTAGCACATTGTTGTGTGAAAAATTTTCTCGACTTAAATCACTTGCACTAAGTGACTAGAATGAATATATTTATTGACTAAGACCTTAAAAAATAAAGATAGATGTACAAATAATCATTTTGGTTCCAGGTGTTGTCAAGATTATTTCCCTTCAAAAGAGGATTATGTCATGCCTACTGGGCACCTAACTTTTGGGCGATTTACTCATTTATAGATAAGGTGTTGCAACATCTGGGTCAGTAGTTTTATTTCTTAATAAATGGTGTATCTGGTAACAATATGTAACCGATGAGAGGGATAATTCTACAATATGTAATGAAAACCCTGTATGACCCGTGAAGGCATTGTTAGGTATTGATAACTGTTTCTACTAATACTTATCGAATCTCATTCTCATTCTCGATTCAACATCACATCACACATGGAATTGTTTAGAATTGTCACAAAACTCAAATTAGGTACACAACTGTAAATGAAGATCTTGCTTTGCTGCAAAGCAATAACAAGCCAAAGTTTTAAGTTTAGTTTCTGTCTCAATATCGATTATATTGACTGTTAAAATGTTTTACTTTTTTTTGTAATACTTTACTAAAATCATATTTAATAAAACCTTCTCCTTTCTGTTTACTAGTACTAAGTATTACACAAGTCTTGTGTTATTAGTTAGGTTATTAGTAATTAATCGATGATGAAACGAAACTTTTTACCTTTTACCATTAGGTAATCCGTGTTTTTAACAATCATTCAACCAGATACAAGTTTCATTTAATAGTGATAAAAAAAGGTTATTACGCAAAAAATAGTACATCTCTAGTTATTATTTTGAGGTCATCATGGAACGACGCCGACAAACAGTCAAACTAAAAGCCGGCAATAATACCGTCGAAAATGGTGTTGTCTCTTTTTAAATTTTACCAAATGGGGACATTGCAGTTAATTCGCAAAAAAAAAGATTATTTCAAAATTCATTAGCATTGTTACTATGATGATTAAGTTTCAAATTATTGATTTATTTATTTGATGTGATTTCCTAAACTTTATTATACTTATGGGTCGGGCGGGTTTTTCTTTACTTAATTCAACATTCACAGTCAGATCAAAAATATTTCTCACTTTACCTACATTTTGGCAATTGTTGAGATTGCGACTAAATTTTGAATGTTTTAAATTACGAGAATTGTTCCTCTGCTTAGGCACAGTGCTGTTTTCATGGCCAAACAAAGACCCAAGCTTGTCTTGGTTGAAATAAAGTTTAAACTTCCAGGCCAGTCTTTTTTGTTACCTGCACTTAGTTCCTATTTTCTTTTAGCGACCACTTTGGGCTTACTGCGAATACCGAAGTCCGAGGCGTCAATGACAGGCGGGCTGGTGCAACAGTACGACCACGCAGTGTTGCCCACAATCACCCCAACTCACACAATAGTGCTGAGTTTATTGACAATGTTGCCTGCACTGGTCAAACTTTGGCATTTGTGTGCTGATAGGAGATACAGGGTGTTGAGTTTTATAAGGTATGTCAATTTAACAAACCTCATCCAGAGAATTGCATGATGAGAAAGTTTACCGCCTTAGATGGGGTGTGCAAGTTCATTGAAAGATTATCAATATAAGGAATAAGATCGTAGATATAATGGATTATGGCCACATTTTATCGACTTTGTATTTATTGAAGTGATGGCTAAGATCCTAGAAGTAGTCTAGAAACGCACTGCGTGTATAAATTTCGGAAACCGCGGCGCGTTACAATTAACATGACGTTATTTTTATATAGTTTCTCCCGGATAAATATGTTTGTGATGGCTCACTTACTCAGCTGTTGTCTATGGAAAACCGATTTTGTATGGAATGCGTACGCATCCGTTTAGCCTAACGACCGCGTTGCGTATGCGAAATTATAAAAGAATCATAAAAATATAGTTATTTTTTTATGGACAAAAGCTGAACAAATATGGAAGTATAAGCAGTCTCTAACTCGAATGATTAAAGTTGGATGCAAAATGTACATACAAACTAACTGAAAGCTTATGTGAAAAGAGTCACCGCGCTGAGTAACAAATTCACGTGATAGCGGGGGCCGGGGGGACGGGGGCGTTTCTGTGCAGTGAGAAGCGCACTTCTGAGCCCAATAAACTGTAATATATATATATATATATATACATTATGTAAATAATATAATCATGTTTTATTTTGTTTTAACAGGTGCATGGTTATTTGCGCCGCTTGTTCGTTTTTGTTTGGTTGGCACGTTCATGAGAAGGCCATTCTCATGATATTGATACCATTGAGGTTAGTAAACATTAATACTCATTTTATAACCTATTGCAAATTGAATTTATGTCTGGTGTTTTCGGACCACCTGCAATTTTTAGAGTTTTTGTGACTCTTGCGTACGGTAATTGTATTTTATACAACGTGGTACATCGGTGACATGTAATTTAACATACAAATAGGGTTAGTGAACAGGAATTATACCAATTATTATATAATTTGTAATTTGGAAACCACGTTCTTTTCTCGCTCACATTCCAATTTCATTGATTCAATGTTATGACCAGCAGGGTAATTACGTAAAACACCATCAGTAGCAATGGGTTTCATTTTGTCAGCTCAACAACATACATTGCGTTTTTTACGTTGTTGAGCAAACTACACCTTTTCAATCATATGGAGCAATGGGTTAGCAATATGCTTCAAATTAAGAGTAATAATGTGTTATGTAATTAGGGTGCTGGTTGGGCATTAAGATGCGATTTTAGAAAATCGAAAATTATGTAAATATATACCTCCTAACGTTAGGCATAGAATAGTACCATTCCATATCCTCCCGTGGGTGTCGTAAGAGGCGACTTTTTTTTTATAATAATTATAAACTAGCGCTTGGCCGCAATCCCGCATGATGGTAAGCAGTGATGCGATCGTTGATGGTAAAGCGCGCTAGTTTATTAAGAGCCTATTCACTCAGAAAAACTGAGCGAATAGGAAGGAAGATGGTAGTTGAGCGAGGTGATGCAATGTTAAACTCAACAACACGACCAACGATGCTGCGCCAAAGGGAGACTGATCTGAAGACCCACCACGACCAAACTCCCAACACAACAACGTTAGGCGCATCGTACCCGGCACACATCGCAACACTACTGCTCAGACCCGTCCTCCGTACGGCTTCACCAGACATCATGCCGGAATACGACAAATCGCTTGGCGGCAAAGCTTCGTCTGGTGGGTGGTAATTTCTGCCGGCGGCCGATGTTATGGCCTACCACCAGGAAAAGTGGTAAAGACTAAGGGAACTCTCACCAGGGAAGCGGGCAGCAGCGCTTCTACTGTGGAATAACAAATTACTGCGATCCCCAACCCGCCTGTCAAGCTAGGGGATTATGGTAATACTCCCCAATGGAATGAAAGCTTTGTGGGAGGCCTCTGTCCAGCAGTGGACCTCTATAGCCGTGTTCCGGCATAATGTCTGGTGAAGCCGTACGGAGGACGGGTCTGAGCAGTTGTGATGCGATGTGTGCCGGGTGCGATGCGCCTAATGTTGTTGTGTTGGGGGTTTGGTCGTGGAGGGTCTTCAGATCAATCTCCCTTTGGCGCAGCATCGTTGGTCGTGTTGTTGGGTTTAACATTGCATCACCTCGCTCAACTGCCGTCTTCCTTCCTATTCGCTCAGTTTTTCAGAGTGAATAGGCTCTTAATAAACTAGCGCGCTTTACCATCAACGATCGCATCACTGCTTACCATCAGGCGGGAGTGCGGTCAAGCGCTAGTTTATAATCATAAAAAAAAAAAAAAATAAGGCGGCTACCAGCAACCGTAAACGTGTGTTAAATTAATGTCGCCATATAACGCCACGCTGTATACAATGGATGAATTGATAAAAGAGTAGAAAACTGATGTAGTCTCATGTAATTAGTAGCTATACTAATTAATTTACATCTATTTTCAGCTTCCTGTCCGTGCTTGGCGACGTCGATGGCAAGCAATTTTTAATTTTAACAACAGTCGGGAATTATTCCCTGTTCCCGCTGCTTTTCCCAAAGAATTTGTTTTCTATTAAGTTTTTCATATTATTAACGCACGTAGCTTTAGCTTTTGTTAACGTTCGAACTTTATATGAACCAGCTAAGGTCAAAGGTGGTAGAAGAGTGAGAGTACTACGTTTACCTATGTTAATGCAAATAGAGTCTTTATACCTCTATGGTCTAATAGTTCTATGTGTCTATGAGAACGGAATTCACTTTCTGTGGGGCTTAGATAAGACCTTGCCGTTTTTACCACTGATGCTCACTTCTGTGTACTGTTCATTAGGAGTGATATACGTGTGGCTTCGTTACTATTATTATTTCTTAACATTCAATGTTAGTCAAGTTCCTACTTTATGTTCAGTTAACTTAGCACAAAAATATAAGAAAACGAGTTAATTATGTATAGGATATAATATGAACAAATACAGACTGTATTGTCTACTGCAGCATTTGAGACGTGCGTGAAACAGAAAACAAAGAGATAATTAGTGAGTATACAGTCGATTCACAGTTATTTTATATATATTTTTTTTATATACGGACAAATCACACAGATTGAGCTAGCCCCAAAGTAAGTTCGAGACTTGTGTTATGGGATACTAAATCAACGATACTATTATTTATAATAGATACATGTATAGATAAACATCCAAGACCCAGGCTAATCAGGAAAAGATCGTTTTCCATCATGACCTGGCCGGGGATCGAACCCGGGGCCTCCACGTCGCAGGCAGGCATGTTGACCGCTGCGCCACGGAGGATGCCGAAAATTTGACAGTAGTAACCTAACAGCAACCAATAAGGTTGCTGTTAGGTTACCACTGTCAAATTTTACAGTAGTAACCTAACAGCAACCTTATTATGACAGGAATAAAGGTCATAATGATTCTGCCAGACTTGTGAATGGCAGCAAACGAATAGCAACCTTATTATAATGATAATAAAGATCGCAGTGATTTTGAAAGTGGTGCAAAGTCAGATATAAAAGAACTGTAGAATACTAAGCCTTGACCCCTTGTTAGTGTGAGGGGACGAGGAACAGAGAGTAAAGTTCACTCGTCCTTCATAGAAAAGGGAGGATCCTCCGATAAAATGGTTATGTCTGGCGGGCACTTGCCCATCGGTTCATGTTGGGAAGTTGTGTGTATGCTAATTGCACGGTAAACTCTGATTGCGAGATGTAGAATTCGGGTGACGTCAGTATGACGCGTTGTTCGCAAATAGCGGTTTGTAGATCCCGCCACATTAGTAAACATTTGTAAATTGTCATTGCGTATGATAACATTATTTTGGCGCGTGGCCTATACTTTTTTTTTATCATACGAGTACCTACACAATGACAATTTACAAATGTTTACTAACAAGTGGGGTGCTGACAATGTTGTTCAGATGCTAAAATATCCGTATAGGAAATGCGTAGTTGGTTTCACGTGTTTCTTTAGATTTTAGTGGTTTTTGATTTGTTACTGATATGCAGTTCAGCACAGTATAAAATTAAAAAGCACTAAAATCATCGATACTGTTTTTTGTGGTTGTTTTGTACAGGACGACGGCACGCCGCTACGCCGCCATTTCTATACAGTATGTTAAGAAAACCCTGTCCGACCCGTGAAGGTGTTGTTAGGTATCGATAACTGATTCTACTAATGCATACAAAACCGGGCTAAACTTAAAAAAAAATCCCCCTAAAACAATAAATATTATTTCGCAAAAAGAGGTAACTTAATAAATGTGCGTTAACCACCCGGCGGGCGGCAGGGCACGCGACACGTGGTCGCATCGCTATTCGCTCATAATAACAACGGTGTTGACACTTTTTTAAAAATTACCAAATTTCGGGGAAGTTGGAATTAATTCGCGGGAAAAAAATATTATTTCAAAGTTCATTTGTATTGGTACTATGATGATTACGTAAAATTTTATATTACATTTGGTCATGTGTTTACCTTACCTTTATTATCCTTATGGGTCGGACAGGGTTTTCTTAACATACTGTATAATGCAGGTAAAATAGTCGACAAAAGCACTGTTACTAAGAAAAAGAATCCGTTGACTCCAGAGTCGCGTTTGTAGAACTCTTCATTGAAAGCATCCTACTTTCAACTTCATGAACAAAAATGTGTGGGTATGTTAGCTTGCTTTGTACAAGTGGTAACTCAAACACGCACCTTGCACGTGCTTCGGAGACATTGCAGTCTATGTTAACATTCCACCAATAGTCGACGGAGAAGTTAGAGATAAATTATTCAGTAATACGAAACTAATTGTGCACGTAGAGAATATTCGACCGATTATAGAACACATGACGTTAATAATCTTTCTAAAAGTAAAAGAAAATAATAGACTTGCATAATTGATTTCATACTACTGTCAGTTTATTCGTAGTCAGAACTGATGATTTTAAATTAATGTAGATTTAAGCTAAGTCAAAGTTCGCTTGTATATTAATTTATGTGATAGGCTTGTAAATATTGCTGTCTTAAGACAAAAAAGGCATAATAAACGTTTTATAAATGAAAGGTTGTTTTAAATTTGGAATACATTTAATTGATCACGTAATAATTCACAAATATAATTGAACAATAATATATTGTATAACTACTTCAGGATTATGAAAAGATGCGTCTTCATTATAAATAGATCTTCGAATCCAAGTAAAGGATATAAACAAAAATGAAAACCTCGTATTGTTTTATATTGGTACAGTTTTCTACATCTATTATATACGAGAACAACGTAGATGTCTTGTATTTGTCTAATACAAGACAAACTCGAAAGGACACGTACGCGTGTTTACACGGAATAAAGTGAAGGCGTGCGTCGATCGCGGCATGAATATTCATAGCAGGCTATACAGCCCTCGCGCACCTTATTACACGCAAACTTTGAGGTGAGAAGTGACACTTATGTGTTGTCATTGATGCAAATATCTTCTGGTTTCGTTTTGTTCAGTACCAAAGTACTATAGATAATACGTGTAATTGTTTTACTCTTACTTTACGACGAGGCTGCATAAATCTGACTGCAATTTGTCGGCGACTGACGTCACTAACACGTTGCTTATGAAAGTATATACAAGTAGTATAGTAAGTAAGTGTAGTATAGTAAGTGCGTCTTAGAGAAAGCGTTTTTGACATCTTAAAGTCAAACCCGGCTACAGACTGGTTTAAATCGCTAGACAATCTTGTCACGTGAAAAAGGGTGCCTACTGATAAGAGTGAGCACTTAACATTAAATAGGGTTTCTATGACAATGATGACTTGAGGCAAGGAAAAACGAGCTGCGTAACGTTCTTGCTTTTATTTTACACGGAACTAACTTTTCAATTCACCGCTATGTGCTTTTATATCCTTTTTTTCCTTTTTTACAAACTGTCACCAGTTGGCGTACTAAGCAACTTCCGGAAATAAACATTAAATTTTATTTTACTCCAGTTTGCAACGACTTCCGTCGACGACTCCAGTTGCAAAAAGTCTCAAATATTTAAAACATTTAATTATATAAAAATCAAAAGCTAACATGTGTCAAAACAAAATAGAAACGCGACTAGGCAAAATGTTTTTTTCAGATTTTGTATCTTCCTGTTGGTATCATGTTCATGACAGCCGTCCCGTGGAAATGACCGTTACTTACCCACATATTGTTCGAACCCAGGCGATTTACTTTGTGTAGATTATTTCATCACCATTGCTCTCAAACCGACGAAGGAAAACTTCGTGCGGAAACCAGTATGTCGTAGATATAAAAAAATCAAAGACACGTGACATCTATCAATCCGCACTGGGTCCGCATGGTTGAAAGGCTCACTGTCTTGTTTCTTTTGTGTGTTTGACCACAATCCCGCTGATAGTAAGCAGTGATGCAATCATTGATGGTAAAACGCGCTAGTTCATTAAGAGCCTATTCACTCTAGCCTTGAAGACACTTAAATTGTAGTCAGACGGAAACACCGCTGGCAAATTGTGCCAGTCCTAGGGAAACACTTCGTCCTGTTCGCAGTGGTGTCAACAACGTAAGGGTGGATACTCGCCGTACAACGGGTCGTTCGATGATAGAAAGGAGGTAGGGGAATTAAGTCATGCAATTCTCTCACACACTCCAAAATGTATCCATCCTTTAGAACAACGACAGGCTGGCTATTCTTCGCCTGTGCTGCCTGCCAGGCGCCAATAGCCTGACCAGGCTTTGGAGACCATTTTGAAACAGATCGGGGTCGCCAATCAGTCTCTTCGCACGCCTCTCCAACGAGTCCAAAGTTGTCAGGTGGTATTTTGCAGCACCAGCCCCAATGAGAGGAGGCTTGAGTCCCAGCTGTATGTGGTCCAGAAAACCGTAAATTTACTCAACAAAATTGTGTAAATAGAGAAGTGAATATCAGACCAATTTAATAGATACCTACCCATTTGAAATGACGATGATGAAGAAAAACGAGAAACGCTGGTAGATATAGGACATCAGTTATCTACTTTCATTTAAAAGGTGATATAAAACGACATTAAACAAATTAATCTAACGAGGTCTTGAATAAACACTAACGCTTCGAAATAATTCATGGTTTAATAATCGTCCCAGGAAACGTGGAATATTTTTCCCGTTCACACATGAACAGATAGGTAAAGTTATTCGTAATAGGTTCAATCGCTCGATTCATTGGATTGGAAGTTTGAAAATAAAAGGGAAATGGAGCGGAAGGAGTTGTTCATTCAGATTGTGATTCAGCAATTTGTTATTTAACTTGCTGTTAGTTATTGCAATGAAAACAATAACGAGCTTTTAATAGATCAGCATGTACTTACGGGAAAGTGAACTCATAGACTTGGAACAGGCCATCTAGGTACCACCTACTCGGAAAAATGGTGGATCGACTGACCGGTGGGCAGACCACAGTAGTGGCTGGCAAACAGTGGCTGAACACAGCGAATGAAAATACAGAGAGGAATGGAAATCTGTAGAGGACGCTTTCACCAATAATAAAAGTGGGGGTTCTTGCTAGTTAATAAAAAAAAGTTTAACTTTATACATTGTATTTTATATTGGATAGGTAATTGAAAATATATTAAAGCTTTAAAAAAACACGCTTTAATAGCAATCGAACCAAGGAGTTGAAAAAATATTTTTTATAGTACCTAAGTATTGTATTGTCGTCGTCCCTCGACACATTGTGCAAATCAAATTAATCAGACTCGTGGAAATAGGCGCAAATGAAGTTATAAGATTCCGTTCTGCTTTTTATAACCGACTGCTCGCCCTCGTCGTAAGGTTTGTATAGGTACGTACTGATGGCTAGCAGGGCAATGCGTATTTAGTATCGGAAACATTAAGTTTTTAGGGTTGTAACATTAACTAGTGTTGTGACACAATACGCCACAACCACCCCCACATGCATACTTACATACAGGTGAAGATATTAAAGTGTGTTTTGAGAAAGCTCCTATTCATGGGTTTACTCAAATACCTACTTATTTTTTTTATATTGTTAATATTTTCGTCATGTTGTCATGTGTCACTGTTAACTGTTGAACTGCAAGTTTAAAAATTATGAAAAAATCTCAAAAGTAGAATAAAGTCTTACTAGGAACTTTATTTTGAAAGAATAATGCCTCGTGTTATGAAAAGTTAAAAAAAATTGTAATTAAACCAAGCATTTTTTATATTTTAATTACTGTTTACATATTTTATTATCTTTCAAATAAAAAATGATTTTTAAAATCGGTTCACGCAAGGAAAAATTACCACCGAAATAACATACTCCAGTTTGAATAAATTAGTAACCCAATTTACCGAGAGATGTTATATACTTACATATCTGTGATATATCTAAGCAATTTTATTTATTGGCTATTATTATATTGAAGTAATATTCAGAGTATAATGTAGGTATACATCATTGTGGGGTAAGTACGGGTAGGTACATCTTTACCTGCAAAGTATAATACTATCTACCATTCATATTCTTATTTATACCGCCACGTAGCTTTGGTGTGTTCCGGACGAAAGGTGGGTATGGATTCCATCAAAGGTGGGTATGGATTTATCATCATCATCTCAGCGTTAATCCCAGTCGCATTCGAAACTTTTTCAGTTTTGGCATCTGGGGTCTGCTTTACCAGTCTAACTGCTGATTTTCGCTAAACTTCGATATTTTCCGTGAAGCGTCTGCCGTCTCACCTCCACAACCCGAAGGCGATATCGAGAACTACAGTTAGACCAATTGTTGGACTTTTGAGGGCTCCAACAACCTGTAACTACTGCCAACAACCTGAGGTTGTAGTCTTTATATATATTTAAATATATATATATACATAAACTAACCATCATCATCATCATCATTTCAGCCGAAAGACATCCACTGCTGGACATAGGCCTCCCCCAAGGTTCTCCAAGACGACCGGTTTGCGCCTCCCGCATCCAGCGGTTTCCCGCGACCTTCACCAGGTCGTCGGTCCACCTTGTCGGGGGCCTACCCACGCTACGTCTTCCGGTGGTTATATATACATAAACTAATGCTTGACCGCAATCCCGCCTAATGGTAAGCAGTGGTGTAATCGTTGATGGTAAAACGCGCTAGTTTATTAAGAGCCTATTCACTAAAAAACTAAAATAGGAAGGAAGTTTTTCTTCCTATTCACTCGGTTTTCCAGTTCTGAGCTGATGTGGTGATGAACCCGGCACACATCGGTAAGCAGTGGTGTAATCGTTGATGGTAAAGCGCGCTAGTTTATTAAGAGCCTATTCACAAAAAAAAAAAAAACTAAAATAGGAAGGAAGTTTTTCTTCCTATTCACTCGGTTTTCCAGTTCTGAGCTGATGTGGTGATGAACCCGGCACACATCGGTAAGCAGTGGTGTAATCGTTGATGGTAAAGCGCGCTAGTTTATTAAGAGCCTATTCACAAAAAAAAACTAAAATAGGAAGGAAGTTTTTCTTCCCATTCACTCGGTTTTTCCAGTTCTGAGCTGATGTGGTGATGAACCCGGCACACATCGCAACACAACTGCTCAGACCGTACGGCTTCACTAGACATCATACCGGAACATGACGAATCGCTAGGCAGCAAGACTTTGTCTGGTTGGTGGTAACTTCTTTTAATCATTATTTTACACAGACTTTATGTGTGTCTATTTATTGCAATGGAGTCACAGTTAGTAGGTAAGTAAGTACCAACCGATCAATTAATTATATTACCGGGTAACCAGAATTAACAATGCTTCACACTAAAGCATTATTAAATTAATAAAACAAATAATTTAATATAGATAAATTTAATGTAGGTATAGGTAACATTTAAGGTAAATAATTAACTCTACCATTAATTCTTTAAAATAAAATATACAAATAAATGCTAAAAATAGAATTAAATAAATAGTTTTATTTTTATTTTGTGTAGACAATACACACCTTTCGTGCGCGAGGTTGACTCTTACTTGGCGGGTTTCTATTTACTTCTGTGTTATGTACTAATTAAAGTATATATTATGTATTCAATCAAGAGTAGCGAGCATAACTTCGTTTGACAGGAAATTAGTATTTTGCTTTTTCCAGGCGATCGATACCTGAGGAACAAAATTTAACTTTAATGTCTTTGCAACTAGGGGAGAGCGCGGAGCTAATATCTTCATGAAAAATAAGACTTGTTAGTTAGCTTAATGACATATAGATAGAATGTTTATCGGCGTATCAGGATGTATTAAGTTTTTGTGTCTAAGTATAATAGTCTTTTTTCTAGAAACATATTTTCCTAGAATTCTGGAGCGGAATAACCAACCCCGTTGTGGGGCTGGTTGTTTTGTCATTGAGGTACGTTGTTCTGCTTACATTGTTCCCCGCTATAAGTCAAAATAATGTGTCATAATAAATAAAACAAAGTTTTATCCATTTATAATATATTGTACGCGCCCCAGCACAGCACGCACATTCACCGCGATCAGTCACGGCTTATACCACAAGAAATCAATCTCCGACCACACTCCACAGCAAAACTAAGGAACTTACCTTAGGACACAGTGTGTTCCGTCGTACCACCGGAGGGTCAGCGCGCGCGCGCCGACTACAACGCCGTCCGGATGGCTTCCATAACACTGATTGTCCAATACCAGTCGACACATTAAAATTCCTCCAGGAATTAGCAGCGTCAACCCACGCCCGACAAACAATCATCAATGAAACCACGTTTCCGATTCAAATTCAACTCAAGTTCAAGGCGGCGCCGTTACGGGTTACAATCCAGGTAACTACTTCAAACACACGGGCATCAAAACGCGAAAACTGTTCAAACCGCGGCCCGGGAGTAGATATCCCGAAAATCAATCGTCAATACGCGCCCCACGCGCGCGATGAATTTCTCCAGATTTCTAGAAACGGTCTGTCTAAACGTTCTCTCGAAAACGTTGTGTCATAGCGCGTCACCGATCACCACAGATTATAATAATTACGCTCGCCCGTACCGGTCGCGCCATCTATCAAACTTGACTAACTAACAATCGGACTCGACCGATGAAGGAGCGCAAACATATATTATTATTTATGTCGGAGATCGTCGATATAATTTTAATAGAAGTTGCTGATTTGATTTACGTAGTAGAGGGGCGAACGCTTGTGACGTTATTTTCTGATGGCGTCACATGGACAGAGTCGCTTTGGAAAGTGGGGTTCGTCGAACGGTCACTTTGCATCGAGACGCGGACCAAGGCACTTCTCCGAACCGAAACTGTCGGTTTGCCTATTCAAATTGTGATTATGAAGATTGGAGGGTATATTTACACGTCGTGCTTCAATTCAAAACTCACCTACGGAATGGAACCTGTACCACCACACCAAGATGCTGTCGACCCTACCGCTCTGCCGTCGCTGTCTCCGACATCAGAAGAGTGATAAAGAACTACACTGCTCACAATCTCGTTATAAATAAAGGAACAGAAGAACAGTCACTTTCTGCCATTATTTTTATAGTTCTTGTGTGTCATTGCCTTTGTATTGCCTTCTGTAAATGCTGGATGTACAGGCAGTGAGGCTGAAAGTGAACGTCACGTTACGAGGTGCGGTCAATTGCTGGCGCAGAGATCGCTCCGCGTGATGGTGCGCTGCAGGCGTGCACGTGCGGCTGGACGCGGCGCTGTCGTGACAGTGTTGGCTGTTGCTTGGCGCGCGACAGTGCTGGTTGTTGCTTGGCGCGCGACAGTGCTGTCTGTTGCTTGGCGCGCGACAGTGCTGGCTGATGCTTGGCACGCGACAGTGCTGGCTGGTGCTTGGCGCGCGACAGTGCTGGCTGTTGCTTGGCGCGCGACAGTGCTGGCTGTTGCTTGGCGAGCGAGGTGCGCTTGCGGAGCATGCAAGGTGTGCGTACGAAGCGCGCAAGGTGCGCTTGCGGAGCGCGCTTCTAGCATCACCTCGCTGCTTGGTGAATCACATCAATGGCGTGTGGCGAGGAGTCAAAGCTGCGTGCGCTTTGCGGAATGCCCATGGTTTCAAGTATTGAGCCTCAACTCTGCAGGCGATGAAAAGATCTTAGGTCAGCATCTACTCTGTAGGGATGAGAAGGTTTGAAAATACCCTAAATACGTGGTAACGTAATGGGGTTTTATGAGAGCTCCGAGATGCCTGGTGTGCAACGGTTGGCAACTGCCAAGTTGCAGGTGTTTGCGGGAAATTGCCATAATCCGGTGAGTCGTACTATTTTTATTTTGATTTCGGTACTGAATATTCTCTTGTCAAGCAATCTGTGACTTCATTGGTGTACGTACACACGCGCCAGTATATAATACAGTGTACAAGGTTGTGCCAGTGTATTGTGTACTGAAAAATTTCTTTGCGAGATGATAATAAGAGTTATTTGCAAATTTTATTTCTTGTACTACCCGTATTCTTTGTTATAATGGACTGAGAAATTTTAAATCAGGGGTTTAAAATGATGATGTCTGGTTTGTCTTTAATTCAAAACTAAAGTTCACTGTGGCCTATAGTTACGAGCTCACATGAGCTTCTGATAGTATGTGTGGTTAGACTATTAAATCTTCTCAAGAGAACAAGCGGTAACGAACATAGAAATGAGTGCTATTTACGAAAAATGTAAATTTGATAGAAATGAGCTAAAGTAATGAAATTTAATATTGGTGAGTAGTTTGATGGCGATAATGGCGATCGTTACCTATTGAAATCGTTGATTGGAAACAGAACTTATAAGTACCGCACGATCGCATACGAAAAATTTCTCCAAGTAATGTCTGCTGAGTTAGATTTTCAAAATGTAGAAGATGGTGAGGAGGGTGCTTCCGCCAGCAAATGGAACACGTATCATGGCTATGTGGTCGCACTGCACGCACTAGTCTGTAGTCGTAACTGCAACCCAGTGAGGGGTTGTTCAGGGGGCGATGGGCAGCTAGTGGTGTGGTGGGGACCAGGATCTCAAAGGAGACTATTAGTTGTACAGTCGTGTATTGACCTGGGAGTTGCGGACTCTTGAGTTGGTCGTATCACATGAGGTGATGACGATATGGTCAGGTCAATAATGAGTTGTCACTAGCTACTGTGGTAGCCGGGCGATGATGTGTTTTCTATTTGACAATTATGATTATGATTTTGATTTGATAATTATGAGGCTTGGAGGAACCTTTTGTTTTTTTTTTGAATTTTGATAATTATGAGGTTTGAAGGAAGCTCTTGCGTTTAAGTTGTAAAAATGATTAAGCTTGTTTGGTTTTCTAATAGTCATTGTAACTAAACGTGACGTGTGATGGTCAGGTTGGATTGGAGTTCTCAAAAATGCTTCAAAGTCTGTTTTCTGTTTTTTTTTTTAATTTGTTACAGACATGCACGAGGACGTGCAACGGCAAATATCGAAGTTTGGCCAGAATCGGCGTTTGGGCTGGTGAACAGGATCCCGGCCGACGCCCGACGTGCAAATCGTTAGGCTGGCCGTGTCGGAGATCGTCGATATAATTTTAATAGAAGTTGCTGATTTGATTTACGTAGTAGAGGGGCGAACGCTTTTGACGTTATTTTCTGATGGCGTCACATGGACAGAGTCGCTTTGGAAAGTGGGGTTCGTCGAACGGTCACTTTGCATCGAGACGCGGACTAAGGCACTTCTCCGAACCGAAACTGTCGGTTTGCCTATTCAAATTGTGATTATGAAGGTTGGAGGGTATATCTACACGTCGTGCTTCAATTCAAAACTCACCTACGGAATGGAACCTGTACCACCACACCAAGATGCTGTCGACCCTACCGCTCTGCCGTCGCTGTCTCCGACATATAAGTTATATGCAAAACAAACAAAAAATTACAAAATAGTTTCTATGTAATTCTATAACATAACATATAATCATAATATCACTAGTTTGTACGTAAAATAATTGAGATCAATATTAACAAGTTTTATGTTATTAAAATCATAAATCAACTTTAGCCAAATACAAGTTGAGTCTTTAATTGATTTTTCATCAGAAACACTCTATCCACTTCTCACTTGGCCGTGAATCAGTATAGGAATCGCAGCAATACATAAGCAATACCATTCTAGCCCGTTCACCTTGGCTCCTACTTTTTAGAATGTATCCTTGGAGTGCAGCGTCCGCCGTCAGCTTTTGGGTGTTGAGATTTCCTCGAACTTAAACTTTGGGTGGTTCATTGAGTCCAAGGCCAAGGTGGCTGCCAGAAAACTTGGCGTCATCGCATAGGTCCGGCGATATTTCACACCAGGGCAGCTTCTAATGTTGTACAAAGCACATGTCCGCTCGTGTGTGGAGTACTGCAGCCACATTTGAGCTGGTGCTGCGAAATGTCACCTGGCTACTTTGGATTCAGTGGAGAGGCGTGCGAAGAGGCTGATTGGCGACCCAGATTTAATTCCAAACGGTCTCCAAAGCCTGGAGCACAGACGTAGAGTAGCCAGCCTTTCGGTCTTCTATAGGATGCATTCTGGCGAGTGTGCAAGGGAATTGGACGACCCGTCGTACGGCGACTTTCCACCCTTACGTTGATGACACCACTACGATCCGGACGAAGCGTTTCGCTTCTTCTTTCATACCGCGTACATTGAGGGACTGGAACAATTTTGCCGGCGGCGGTGTTTTCGTCACACTACAATTTGAATATCTTCAAGGCTAGAGTTAATAGTCTCTTAATAAACTAGCGCGCTTTACCACCAACGATCGCATCACTGCTTACAGGCATCAGGCGGGATTGCGGTCAAGCGCTAGTTTATAATTTGTAACAAAAAAGATCATTCTCAGCATCACTCGCTGCTATGTCTTTCCTGTATCACTCTTTTTTCCTTTTTATTTCCCTTTCCCTGTACCTTTATCTATCCTCTTTCCTTTTTCTTTCTTGTATGTCTTACTGTTCTGATCTTCATTTCTCTTTTGTTTTTTTTACTCTAATTTGGCCAACGTTTTCTTTCTTGCTTATACGTCTCTTTGTGACTGTCTGCGATCTAGAAGGCGTTCTGGGGAATGGCTTTATAATTTCAGGGTAAAATGTTTGAAATATGGACGGTGGTGCTGGCGTCGGCTGAGGTTTTGGGTCTACATTCATGATAATTTTCTGGCTTTGTTTCCATACTATAGAATTGGACGAACGAATTGGAATGGACCTGGCTGCTCATCTCTTTGCCATGAGTCTACTGCTGGACTAATGGAGGTTTCTTTTCGATCATCATATGGGCTTGATACTTTTGATATTGTAGAGGTCCCTGGTTGGACCTCTAGACTTTCTACAGCGCTTCTAGAATTAGCATCACTCAATGGACGATCAGTAACGTCTGAAGGGGCAAAATCATTGTCTGTAAAAATATTGGGATTGTTTGGGTATGTTCCCATCTTGAATGCTTTTATTATGTTCGTAGGAGTTGCTGTTTGAAGCCACACTATTTTTAAGATATCTGGTAGTTCCTCGATCAGTAGATCAACAAGATAAAATGTTTAGTTTGTATAAATCATAAATCAAATAGTATATAGAACTAAATCTCAGATTTTGTTCAGAGGAACAATTAGCCCCACAATTGAGGAATATCCAACCCCTTATTCCCTTCTACCATATGGAAACATCAACAGACAAAAACAACAATACAAAAGGTGTATGAATAGCTACTATATTTTGAAAAAAAGTGTGAACATGAAAATGTTTACTTACATGACAGGTTAGGAGCTCTATGCACACACCAACTCAATTGTCGCCGCCGGAGTTAATAAAACGACGGCCGTGACTACGCATCATCGTGATTCGTGGCCTTTCGTAACAATCTTCACGCGTATTACTATCTTTTTTCCTTTTGTATCTATTCGCATCGGAACAACTTACCTACCCCGGGAACTTTCAACCCTGCGCTACACTACTACGCTCTCACTATTCAGGGATTTATTATTGATTCGATTCCGATCTTTCACTGAAAGCCGTAAAGATATGTTTTTTTTTTTTTTTTTTTGGGACAAAACCCCACCACACTTTTCCCAACCACTGCAACTCCTGAAAGCCAGAATCAACAGTGGCGACCGCCAGAAAAACGCCGAGCAATGAAGCTCGACGAGTCCCGGAGAAACGATTCAACTGTCTTGGGTCCCGCAACGAAATTAATCAGAAAAGAATAGCGGAGGAGTAAGAAAAAAGATATTTTTTCCACTTCCCTCCATAACAAGCAGGAGACAGAACAGAACTAGGCCAATCGGCACAAAGGGACATTATTGCAACTGGGAGAAGCCCAGATTGCCAAACACCACGGAATAAAATTTGATTAAGTTAATGGGTCCTAAGTAGTTATTAGCTGTTACAATTGATTCCAATAATAGGTATGGCAAAAGCGCCTGAACGCACGGAAATTGGTTCTAGTTTCTACAAGGTCCGTATAATAAACGACTCCGGATGTAACTTGTACACTATCCAACATAATATTGCGTTCATTCTGCCAAAGAACACACTCCCACAAGATGTGATGTGCGGACTGTTCAAATTCACAGTTCGATGTAGAACACTGACACAAAGGGGAAGGAACAAGTTTAAAAGAATACAGTTTACTTTTGAAGTTGCCATGACCTGTGAGAAATTGGGCAACGCAGTGGTCAACCTCCAGCCATGTCTTAGCCAGCCAATCGCCAACGGATGGAAAGAATAGATGGAGGTGCCGGCCCTTGATGGAATTATCCCACCTACTTTGCCACTCGGATAAGAGGTCCTCCCAGACATCAGTCTGAGGTTTAAATAATCTAGAGATTTTATTAAAGTCGCGTTGTGTAACAAAATTAGTGTCCATGGCCTCCCCCCTCGCAGAGTAGTACATTGAAGCACGTCGCTGTACCTCAAGGTCGACTCGAAGTACACCTGCCAGTACCGGTAAGGCTTCAGTACTGACCGTTCTATACGCCTTGCATAAAAATATCAATGCCAAACGTTGGCTTTGAAGCAGTTTACGTCGTGCCGCCCCTATGCTGGCCCTATCGGCCCAAACAGGTGCACCGTAGCACATACATCCTAAGTAGGTAGCTCCATATATAGTTTTTAAAGTTAGGAATGATAGACCCCAAGTTACTTTGGATATTCTAGTTAGGGCATAAAAGTTCCTTTTAGCTTTTTCACCAACTATTTTTATATGTTCTGTAAAATTCCTTTCTAAGATCATACCAAGGTAGCATACGGATTGCTGTTTTTTAATGGGAACGTTATTAAATTTAATAGTAGGCAATGATTTAAGATTACCTTTTAGTAGAAGTTGATAGGTTTTATGTGGCGCAAACGCTAGGCGGTTACGATCACCTCACTGAGATATTAAATTTAGGCAAGTATTGGCCAAGTTCTCAAGTCCAGCTCGGGTACTTGACTGAATGAGCAGTAGGCCATCGTCCGCGTAACCAGTAAGTGAACAGCCGCAAGGAAGCGGGATCGCGAGGAAGTCATCAAAACCCAAATTCCATAAATAAGGACCGACAACTGAACCCTGAGGACATCCCATGGTTAGTGTTTTAGTACTAGAAAAATGACCGAGCTTAAGTACCGCGGAACCGTTTATAAAGTAAGAGTAAACGAGATTATATATGTTTTTATAGCAACCGCGGGTTTTTAATTTTAAAGATATGTATATTAAACTCAAGTTATTCATCCCAAAATTATTATTCATTGAAATGATTTGATGTAAACTGCATTTTCTACATGAAACTTCTGACGTAGATGCAATATCCTTCAAATAATAAATTACATTGGTGAGACGTAATACAAGTATTACTTACTTATTATGATGTGACTGTAGCTAATCTCATCAACCTGTTTTGCCATCTTCGACGCTGGACCTGGCACACACGTAGCTCATCTTCTGGCACTTCAGGAAAATCTGACGGCAAGGTCGGGCTGCAACAGTAAATAACGAAAGCGTGGGCTCGGAATTCCGCAAATGCTGCTATTAGTGGGTTACGCTTTTTTGTTTTTATTTTTTCATATGGCATTTCGTAATTGACCTTGAGAGTTCATAACTACTTAACCGGTCTATTCTGTGGTTGCCTTAAGTAAATTTAAAGCCTCCAACCAGGAGCGCTTAAAAACTAAGCGACAATACGCTAAGGGCTCCCCCTGTGGGGTGGGTACGAACCGAGACTAAGTGTCGCTGGAAAGAACAGCAAGGGACTTCTGGATGGAGTTTTTTATTAATTCTGTTAGATAGTGAGTTTCGTGGTTTAATCATGGAACACAGCAGCTCTACTTGTTGGCGGTAATATTTTCCTAAACAAGCTCCCTCTGTAACGTAGACCACATTGACAACTCAATTTACACATTTTTAGGTTAAGGAAAATGAAGTGCCTATGGTACATAGTTGAGATTGCTCAGAAAACGGACGAAATGTGGACTCAGGGTGGTCGCGGACTCGCGTGGTAGCGCCTTTTGCAGCCAATAAAATGCGTATAAACAAAATAGGTACAAACTCAATAGATTCTTTCGGTGGTAGTACAATTACAGGGTAGAACCTCTGAATCATCTGCGAAGATTTCCCTGTCGTGCTTTTGAAGCTACTAGTAGTGCCTTGGGACTTTTCCGAAGACTTCAAACGTGACTTGGACCTGCTATATATACGAATATATTATTTATTTGTGTTGCATAGACTTGTAGGTACCTACTGTTGTTGTTGTTTAGATGTGCATTGATACTAACATGGAACCTTTCGATTTGTCTAGCTGAGCAGGTACAGAGATGGGATGTAGCATTATGTCGAATAAACAACGTCGCATGCCAATAATACCCACTGTAATTTTTGCTTCTCGCAATTTTTGCTCTGGACCAGCCACGATGAGATATAAATAACGAAGGCGGACGGATATGCTTAAAAAAATAAAACGAATTTAAGTAGATATTTAGTAGAAAATATTTGTTCTTTCTATATCCACAGAAAAAATAGGTACACCGTGGAATTTAAGCGTAATACAAAGACGGCCCACTTAATATACCTACAAAAAAAAAACTATTCAAATAATAAAAAAAAACAAAAAAAAAAATAGCCTGCGGCCCGTCCCGTCTTCGCACGAGTAGATTTTTTCATAAATCATCAGCATGAGCTTTAATCCCAGTCACTTCCGAAGCTTTTCAGCTTTGGAGTCCGCTTTACCAGTCTAACTTCTGATTTTGGCTAAACTTCGATATTTTCCGTGAAGCGTCTGCCGTCTGACCTCCACAATCCGAAGGCGATATCGAAGCATTGCAGTTGACTAATTGTTGGGCTTTTGAGGGCTCCAACAACCCATAACGACTGCCATTAAATGTTCTTATGGCAACCGGGACCCACGGCTTTCCTAGGCAAGACCAGACCAGTGCGAATATTTATATTCATGCATACAAATAATTAATTAACTGCACGGGGATCGAACCGCATTCGCTACCGCTAAGCCATGGAGACAAACCTTGTACCAAAAACATTTCTAGTAAAAATTTATAGTTCGAATGTTGTTTCGTTCTCAAGCACTGCTGCGTGTTAGGAGATTGAGGGCTTGAAATGAGTAGGCGACACCAGGAATTCCTTAAAACTTGACTGTATTTCGAGTATAAAAATGAAATAATGTGTGAAGTATATGTGATACGTAGCGCGTACAATGCAGTAGTACTTCTAGAAGAAACGTATTTTTACAAAAAACCGTTAACGTGTAGCTCGGTGGCTATTGATCGATCGCATACGTAGGCGACCAATTGCTGTAAAGGAGATGGTAGCTCCAGTTCTTAAGGCCAAGTTCATGGATTAAGACGAAGTCTGAACATGCCCCCGGGCTTGCAAGTAGATACCGACGTCCAACAACTTCTGGCAAAGCTCTATGGCAGTCGTAGGGGTAAGTCCGAAAGTCTGACAACCAGTCTGACGAAGGATATTCCGGATATTCCCAAAAAGTCTTTATTCAGAAGGAAATAATCATTAAATAGTCAAGGCTAATGCCCATGTTGTACCGACTCCTATACAGATTGGAGACTCAATTCTCGAAAGTTGTTGACAGTTAGGTACGTATACCTGGGACAAACTATCCAGTAGGTAGGTCCAACTTCGAGAAAGATGTCAATCGTCGGATCCAACTTGGCTGGGCTGCTTTGGGAAGCTACGTAGAATCTTGTCAGCCGAAATACCGCAGTGTCTCATGTCAAAAACCTTCGACCAGTGTGTGTTACCAGTGACGACATATGGTACTGAGACGTGTTCGCTAACAATGGGCCTTATAAAATAGCTCAAGGTCACTCAAAGGCCAATGAAAAGGGCTATGCTTGGGGTTTCACTGACTGATCAAATCAGAAATGAGAAGATCTGCAGAAAAACGAGAATAATTGACATAGCCCAAAGAATTGCAACACTTAAGTGGCAGTCGGCCGGCACTTGCTGTAGGACCGATGCCCGATGGAGCCGACGGGTTCTCGAGTGGCGACCACACACCGGAAGACTCAGCGTAAGTAGGCCCGACAAAGTCCACCGACGACTTGGTGAACCGTTCGTCGAGGAGTTCTTTGCCTCCCCCAAGGATCTACCATGTCCAGCAGTGGACGTCTTTCGGCAGAAATAATAATGATTATTTTATCAGGTAATCAGAAGTTCGAAGTCTGATAATAGTAAGGGGTATCGTATTACCCAGTACCTAACTGAATTGTGAAGGTTAGATAAGCAGTCGATTTTTTGTAAAATATTGATATTCAGGTCGGCTTCCAGTGTAAGCGTAGGTATTAGACTCGTAGTTGACCCTAACACAGATGGGAAAATGCTTGGCAGATGATGATTTCTTTTAAATTTCTTTATATAAATGTATATTTCAAGAACTCTCTTGATTTCTCCGGGATCCAATCATCAGATCCTGATGATATTGGTTGGTCGCATTGTCAACCCGGGAAAAAGAAATTGTATAGTCTTTCGAACAAACAAATAAAAACAAATTGGTCAGCCAATCAGGGAACATACTTTAAATTGAATCAAGCGAACAGGAGGGCAGAGGTGACTTCAAGTTGTAAGTCGTAGGTACCCCGTCAGGCGCATTACTTTGTGTAAATTATTTCATCATCACTGCTCTCAAAACGATGAAGGAAAACATCGTGAGGAAACCGGTATGTCCTAGAGCCAAAAACTTCGAAGGCATGTGACATCTACCAGCCTGCACTGGGCCAGCGTGGCAGATTACGGCGCACTCCCTCTCACCGTTAGGAGGCCCGAGTCCCAACAGTGGGAACATTACAGGCTGGTAATGTAAGCGAACAGAGAACTTACTCCTATTGAAGTCGGTTATTATGACTATAATTTAGTACTAGATATTAAAATGGAATGAACAAATATTCCTTACTCTTCATATTTGATAACTCCTAGTCCCATCATACGAAAATCTATCGCCCGCTGACAGAAAACCTCATTCATAAGCGGGGAGCGAGTGTTGAGCTTCTTCTCGTACAGTATGCAAGTGCCTAGCAACACTTTGCGCTCCTCTGGCGTCATTTTTGTCAAGTATCCTGTTTTATACGTGTGCTCCACTGAGTTAAATATATCCGTCTTAAATACACGATGGCATTCCAATTCTGAAATAAATGAGAATGATAAAGCTGTTTGTTTGTTCTTTGGTTGAAGGCGAAGGAATTTCTGGAGTTACCAGTAGAATTAAAAAAAAACTTTTTGTATGTGATACCGCAGAGCTATATGTATCATCATATTAGGATCTTTAGAATCAGAGCAAAATGGAAGGAAGTCAGAAAGAACGCTAAGCAAACATTGATTACCTACTTTTATTACTATACTACTAAAACTACCTATAAAAATAATGTAACATAAGTTTAGTTGTTCCCGAATCTCGCAGAAACATTTGAACTGGCATATTGTCTCAGATATATCATATCGAAGTAAGATATTGTCGAAGTACAACAGTTTAGAAGAGTACGTCTCAATTGACTCCTCTCCTAGAAGAAACATGTCGTTGAAGACGTATCGTTTCCTAGTTACGTGATGTCGAAGAAATGCTTTGTCAGCAGAGTACAGTGTTAAGGTATTTCGAACTGTCTAAATAAAGGCATGTCGGTCGGAGTTCTTGTCGAAAGAAAATATTACCGTGTTTTATCGTTCATCGAAATTCGGCTGGATGGTCGGTAAACGAAGTAAAAGATCGGGTAGACGATGACGTGATAGGTCGGAGGTATAAGCATATTCTCACACCGATGAAGTTGCGAGCAGAAACGTGGATAATACAGAAACAAAAACATTTTTTTTAAAAAGGTAATGGTTACCTACCAATTTGACGATAGTTTTTTCGTCCCAAAGCCAGGTAAACTATTTGGACGCACAAATGTGCGAACGTTTCAAATAATCGTGCGTCCTTATCCGATAAAGATCGGCGTTTTTTATTTGAACCCATATGATGGAACTTTTTCGTATCTCCACCACCTATACATAGGTAAAATAAGAATATAGAATGATCTAGGTTTTATGTTACGGATTATAGGTTTCTGCACTCAGTCCCTCCGGTGGACCATTGTGCATATAGAAATAAGATAAAACCTTAGTCACTCTTCTTTTTACCGTCCATCAACTCCTGAAGCGATCAGGAAACAGGACACGTTGCACACGATGTTAAGTGCCCTATTGTTTGTGGGACAGCATCACATAGTATGTACACATAAGGGCGGAGTAATCTGTAATCTCCTTCTGAGCAGGTTTTTTTGCTTTGCTCTCCTTGAGTTAGAAGTGTATTTATTAAAGACTTTCAAGTAAGCCAAGACTATAGACAGCTGTGTTCGCAAAATTGAATGAAATTAAATTAATATTCAGTAAAATGTGAAGATGTTTAGTAGATAATAATAACTTACCAATAAGCAATATACAATATTCCTTAGCTACTAAAACTCTTAGATCACACAAGTTACTTCTGAACTCGTTTTCCAAAATTTCGCAGTTTTCGGTTCTTATTTTTGTGTTGCATTCTAACATACGGAGGGCCATTTCATCTGCTACCTAAAAGGTACTTATTTATTTACATAAAAATTTTCGCATAAAAAAGTACAAAGGTGAACTTAATACATTCTTTAAAAGTCAACCAAGGGTGGTGAAGAGATTCCGCCGTTTGGCCCCCATACTGGAGCGGGCCGAGGCTGTCCTGAGGCGGCTCCTTCCCAATCTAGATGACCAAATATTTGCTGCCGATGGCTCTACGCGGGGGTCGTGAAGTCCATGCCCTTTACGGGGGCGAGGGTGTATGTGCCACATGTGGGAGCGGCGAGAGGAAGGAGACAGAACGCTAGGGTATAAGTTCGGTGCTGCGAGAATTTGCGGTAAAACGGACAGAGTTCCCATGGTACAATCGACCCTTTTTGGGGAGTGGCTAGAGAGGTGCTACGGCACCCTCATTTTCCGTCTGACGCAGGCCCTCACCGGGCACGGCTGTCTCGGGTGGTCACCACTGTGAGGATCGTCCTGAGGAATTGGTAGAGCATACTGTGCTAAAGGATACGTGGCCGGAGCACCGCCGTGTCCTTGCGGCAGCGGTGACTTCTCGTCTGGCTCTGTTCCGGGCCATAGTCCGGAGCAACAGTGCATGGCAGGCTATCATCTACTTCTGCGAAGTAGTGATGCTAGCAAAAGAGGAGGCGAAGGTAATAAAACTCGCCTGTGTTCCTTCAGTAAAACTCGTCAGTAAAATTCTGAGAAATCCGTTCCGCCCAGAGCGGGAGGGATCATTTAATGATTCCCCATCCTCAAAAAAAAGGGTGGCAAAGAGAATTTCCGCCTAAATGCAACTGCCGATAGGTGGCCGTCTTGATAGGAAGACAAATGCATTCCAAATTTCCAAAGAAGAATAGGTACATACCATTAATTTTCAATATTTCAATTAACAACAAATAGACATGATTATAATTATTAATTGTATGTATACCTACTTACAAGCTTAGTTTTAGTTTAATCGAAACTTTTGGAATAGGATACTCTTTATTTTCAATAAGAACTTAACAGGGGGCATATGATAAAACCAAACCAGAAATCGCGAGATAAAAAGCAAGATTTCCATACTATTTCTCGATTGATGTGATCCTAAACTCTAGATCTATCTACTGAACCTACAAAACATTTCACTGATAGAAATATCCATTGTTTCAGAGTCACGAAAGTTTATTTTTTATGAAATAAACGTAGCAGCTTCAACTTGAATTTGGAATGAGAATAGATAAGCGCGTAAAAAATTATTAGGTGTACAAATAAGTTTCAGCTGTTTAACAAAAAAATTCCTTACTAAGAGGTTGTGTTGATGTTGAAATTGTCAGATGTAACTGTAGTTCGGACATCTGGTAAAAAGATATACTTAGAGTACTTATTAGTGACTTTGTATCAGTATCACATATTTCTTTTTGTACAAAAATGTCAAGATTTGTGCCGAATAAGCGTCATTTGCGGGAACTTGATTTACTTCTTTAATTTGAAGAAATCTGCAGCTGAGGCCCATCGATTGCTTGTAGAAGCTTATGGTGAAGCTGCTTTAAATGAAAGAAATTTCAAAAGTTTAGAAACTGTGACTTTGATATGGAAGACAAAGAATGTAGTGGAAGACCGAAATCGTAAGAAGAGGAAAATAGAATGAGGAGGAAAAACGCGCCTATTACTACTCCAGGCATGACAAAATTACTCTCATACAGGATAATGCTCGTCCGCATGTTCAAAAACGCCGGAAACTTATTTGTACACCTATTATTAAGTAACATTAGTTAGTACCTGTAAGTAGTAAGCACAGCAAAATATGAGTGCTCTAAGAAATCTTTCTGTGGTTGGTAGGTGTAACATATCTATTAGCATAGGACTTAGTAAGCTGACGGGCGCGGTATAAATAGCAATATCTTTAATATCCTGAAAGTTAAAATGTTTCAAAACATCAATAATATATAAAAAAAAATGATAATCAAACAACAGACTTAAGGGAGTTTGTCCACCACAGTCTTCATCGGGATGTCATGGAATTTCGGATCTTATACGATGTCCCGGTGACGGCGATCGATTGTCTATCATGACTGAAATCGTTAGTTAGGTCTGTTATAACATACAAAACAAAAGCCGGTAGACCAGCATGCAGTAGAGTGTGGACAAGATCAAACACAATTTATATTGTTAGCACATCGGACGCACAGCAGAACTACTTGAAATTTCAGCGGCCGGGATGATGGCACTCGGGTGCACGCGTCTATAGAAATTGTATATAACATCACTTGTGAGCTGTCATCTCGTTCTCGTTGACGTTCCGGTGACGGCTGCGGTGGACATACATACTTAGTGGAATAGCTACCCGTTGCCGGAATCAGTCGGGTGGATATTATTCTCATATACCGACTTTGATTTCTGAATATCTCGTTAATCACACACTCGCTTCACTTAGTCATCATTTGGGTATCATCAGGAAATTATGCCCAAATCATGAATAGGGTAGTTGACTAAAAAACTAATTAGTCCGTCAGTCAGATTTCCAAAAAATACTAGACACGTATTTTTTCTTTGTTCATATAAACAAAAAATGAAGACGACACAGTGCGTTGAAAACTCGTGTGACGTCACTGCACGCTACACATTTTAGTGAGCAGTGATGTCACCAGCCACCACTCCTCATCTTTGATGCCTTTTATATTTGTCAATTTTTATTGATTTGATAAAACAAAATATACGTATCCAATATTTTTCTATAATCTGAACGGCGGACTAATTAATTTTTTTCATCCCTATTCAGTGCAATAAAAAAATCCAGATAGCGTGGATTTTTTTCCTTGGTTATCAAAATAATAATCTGACGTTTCACATAAAAAGTAATTATCCACTCGGTCAAAATATACGAAGAGGCAAATTTTCCGCGTCGATGTTCCTGCCGCTCTGTATTAATTATCGGACATCGTAACTTCGTAGAAAATTCATTATAAGGACGGGGGTTCCACATACCTGTAAGGTCACCAAATCTTCTTGTCCCGGTTTTGGTTTTCTCTGATAGCGTCGCTTGAATCGAAGCTGAAAAGATAAACAACAGATAGGGTAAGAAAAACTAATGTGGTTGTTTATTTTTATGAAACGTGTCACGAAGACAGTACTGTATTCTAAAACCGAGATCATCGATGTCACCAAAAATGAGTCAAGCCTAATTGGGACTGGGCAGACACGTTTGTCGCATGTCTATCGAGTCATGGGACAAAATAGAAAACGTCCGGCGGCATCAAGGCAGCCCCAGGACACCAGGGCGTTCATGGTTCGAACCCTACAGACTGGGATGGTCCTTCTACATTTTCTTTTCTACCTTCTACCTTTTTTTTTGAGTATAGCCAGGATAGGAAATCATCACATTTCCTCTCTCGCTCTGGACGGAGCGGAAGGGCGTGTTCCTTCACATAACTATGCGCCAGGAGCCATTGTATCTCCTTCGAACTACCCACGGCGTGGTCCATACTACCTCGATAAAGCGATAAATGATAATAATATTTATTAAACGTTAGGTAAGGCCCTGTTCTTACCTGCTCAATTAAGTCAATGTCGTCTCTAAACTCGATAGCACCAGTCGGTGTTTTGGATGTTATTTGAATAGCTTCTACTTTCATCGCAGGTAAATCACTGAAAAATATTGTTTGATATAAGTATAAGATACATACCTGAGCCCTAATTGCGCAACAATTTTTCAATCACAATCTGAATGATTTTAAGGATATTACTAATCCATTGTGTGGCGGCAACGTGCTTCCCACGAAAGATTTTAAACGAGATTCAAGTGGACTGTATATAGGATAGCAATATATTAGAAACCATAATCAAATATGTGATATAATGATGCTATCTGAATATATCTGTCCGATTATGGTGCTACAGCGGCAAACCACTTACCTCCAACCTTCAGATGCGGAGTTCGTAGACCACCAGACCAGATCACAATTCACTGGCAGACTCCATAACTTTTTAAATACTTAAAACTAAATAACATTTTTGTGACCGTTAAAAGATCGTGGCCATGACTCGCTAGCTTGCCAGTTCGAAAGGAAGTGCGTTCGCCACCGATCGGTGATCGGCGGAAGAAAGCAGTCCACTATGGTCGCTTTTCGTTGACTTTATGTTATCGGCAGCGTTTACCGCCGATAAACACAAAAATCAGAGAAGATATTCAATACATTGCTTCATATATTCGAAAAATTTGTCTGCTCAACGTAAATAACGCAATGACTATTGAGGAACTGTTAAAACAAAAGTTTTGTTAGTGATAGTGTGTTACGTAATGCGTGCATTTACATACAATGGGTAAGTACCTACTTATATGAGACTTTATGAAAGTTTTATGGGATTTTAACAATACACTGGAGTAAAAATATTTTACGTGGGCGTGAGAATAATACGACCTTTTAGGTCTTATTATTCTCATGTGGCGATGTCATTATTGTTTCAAATATTTTTCAGATATTCTCTTCCCACCTATGCCAGTTTCATCAGTGCTTATAGAACAACGTCAAAGCTTTGGGTACGATTGTAGCAATAAAACACAGTATTATCAAAAATGAAGTTGCAGCAACAATTGCGCAACATTGTCTCCCGTGATATCAAATGTAGCTGGCAATAATTCTGTTCAACTATGTCTGATGACGAATAAGACGTTCAGGGGCGGTTTTCTTTTCATTTAAGTATGTAAGCGAATCGCTAAGGGGACCCTTTTTATAGAATGTTTTTTTACCTTACAAACACCAATGCTTGTGTATTGTCATCCCATACCCAGTGTCCATCTTCATACAGGCCTCCAAAAACTTCATCGTCATCATCAGCCATTTTTTATTATTATTAAGTTAATATTAACTTATAAACCAATTTTATTAAAGAACCTTAGTGGCTTTTTAGTAGAATTGCACCACTGTTCAATCTTCAATCTTAGATGTTTATCAAAGCGTATAATTCTATTATATTATAACGATATACTTCTTCTTCTTTTTTCAAGGTGAGATTCAGCCTCAACTCTTGATCAATGGCTTCTGTGGAATATATACCACAATTTTGCCATTATCACGTGTAACATATTATAGAAATTCTTTGAAAAATTCTATAACAATACAAATGTTTGTTTATAGTTTACTGATGTCAATGACGACGTTAGCCTTTGTCGAAAGCTGCTTTTTAAAATATTTTTAAAAATTTGTTGGTTCCAAAAAGGTTTTTCTAAACCTTTCACAAACATCGTCTAATGAACAAAAATAGCAAATTCTAGGCCTTTTCTTAAGCGTTTGTTATGTCAACCAGACGCAAGCTTCCCGTGTTCTGGCTCTAACTATACTTAGTATCGAGTGTAAATATTATGAAGCAACGGGGTGCATCTAATAAAGTTGTTCTGCAAGAGACGGGAGGGTATTGCGGATCGAAAAGCTCAATTATAACTAAGAGCATATAACTGTTTTATTAGTGAGGGGTAATTGTCTGTAAAATATCGACTGTGATTGTCAATTTCCGCCCTGTTACTAAGGAATTCCTAAATAGAAAACCTAATAACGCTTTACCAGATCTGGGCATAATCTACTCAAGATATAGAACCCCTGGAAAGTACGTGTCGGCTTGCCTAGGTTTTATATACCGTATTTTCAATAGAAAACAAAAGAGAACTCCCTATAGCCACCCATTGATTCCCTTGATCACAAATTAAATTAAATTTATGTTCCGTGCATTTTCATCTTTTTAATGAAATAGATAGATTAAGAAGAAAAATGGGGAAGCGATTGCGGTCTCCCTAGATGGCCCGAAAGCCTTCCACCGGATAAGGCACGCTGGCCTTTTGAGTAAGCTTCCAGCGTACAGCATTTCCTCTGGCCTGACTGGCTGGGTAAAAGACTTCCTGACTGAACGGTGCCTAAGGGTTGCAGCCCTTTCGACTAATGTCGATGTTCCTCAGGGGCCTGTTCTCTCTGCAACTCTGTTCCTGCTGCATATTAACGATTCAGACAAAGTCTTGCCGCCAAGTGATTCGTTGTGTTCCGATATGATATCTGGTAAAGCCGTAAGGAGGACGGGTCTGAGTAGTTGTGTTGTGATTTGTGCCGGAAACGATGCGCCAAATGTTGTTGTGTCGGAAGTTTGGTCGTAGAGGGTAGCGGGATCCACAGCACGGTCCGCAGGTAGTTGGGGGCCCAAGTAGTGTGCCAGCCACACATGAAAGGCTGCCCCGTCAACTGCGAAAAAGTGCCGCGGCGCCCAACTAGCAACAGTCTCAGAACTCGCACTTTTAAGAGCGGTAGGCTCAAAACGTTCTTATATTTGCTTTAGAACATACCATCGATCCTATATTACTCTTACACAAGTCAGTATGGCCTCAAGAACGCTCAGTCTCATAACCGAGTCTCATATGTGTATATAAGAGCATTTAATAATCCTAGTTGCACTTGAGAAAAACTTACTCTTATATTGGTATTTTCTAAGCTCATTTGATTTTATAATAGACTTGCTAAATGCTATTGTAAGAGATCAGGCTAATATCAGCATAGCATAAAAGTACTGTGATTATGTGCATTTCTAATCTTATTTGAAACTAATATAAGATTAATAGCACTGGATAAGTATGATATTAGAGTGATTTTGGATCAACATATTTATAATACAAAAGACCATACCCATATAAGAGTGTTTGATCTTAGATTGATTTTGGGAATAATTCTTCTTAATAGTTTTAAGATTAATTTTGCTGGCCATATTTTCTTTAAAAGTTTTAAATTTAATAGTTATAATGGATTATAAAAACTGGAAAAGATTCAAGAATACGTCTACGAATACAGGAGGAAAGTTGTTAAGAAGTACAACGAAATGTTAAAAAGAAAAACAAATATCCCGCTGCTTTTTTTTCTCTCTGTCGATTTAAGGTTTTATGTAACATTGCGAGGACCCCAATTTATTACAATATGGAGTTATCTTTAGTATACTTACCGAATGCTTAATAAAATATGAGTAAACAATCTTATATTAATCTAATAGTGCGCTTGTAAAATGTAGCTATACTAATGGCGACATTATCAATACAAATTAACAAATAAATGTTTTAAACGAGATCATGAAACACCTTATTTTGTAAGGCGCATTATTTTTGAAGTGGAAAACCAGGTCTAATTAACAGTAAATAATAAATTCTATTACGATTTCTTACCTTAAAACTATTATTGAAGTTATAGTAAATACATATTATAACTTCATGCAACTTGTTTTCATTTCAAACCAAACAAACACTCACGAACTTTGGATCTGACGTAAAATTCTCAAAAAATTCTAACCTTAAACCAATATTAGCCTATACAGGCTCATAAAATATGTATGTACTATATATATGTATCCATATTGTCGGTCTCCATAGCGCAGCGGTCAACACGCCTCCCTGCGACATGATGGAAAAACGGTCTTTTCCTGATTGGCCTGGGTCTTGGATGTTTATCTATATATGTCATCATAGTAATTTTTGCTAGTTGGGCGGTTGGCGATCGGACGAGAGGACCCGTTGGCGATCCCTGGGGGGCTCGGGCGTCCTCGCAGTCTTCAGATCAATCTCCCTTTGGCGCAGCATCGTTGGTCGTGTTGTTGGGTTTAACAATGCATCACCTCGATCAACTAGCGTGCTTTACCATCATCATTTGCATTAATGTTTACCATCAGGCGGAGTTGCGGTCAAGCACTAGTTTATAATTATAGAAAAAAGATCTGTTGATGCCCGGTATCTATGGGTATTTAGATGACAGCACAGTTGTGGATACCTGCCGAGTACTCGGGCTAGTAAGGAATAAATCGGTCCGAAAGAGAGGCTATGGTAGAGCATACAAATGTTGCACTACAGGCAGTCTCCGAATGGGGTGAAGCCAATCTTGTGCCATTCAATGCCGCAAAAATACCTACAAGCGTGTCTATACACCGCCAAAAGGAGCTCATTCACCTTGGCTCCTACTTTTCGGAACGTATCTTTGGAGTGCACTGACCGCCCTCAGCTTTTGGGAGTTGAGATTTCCTCGAACCTAAACTTAGGGCGGTTCGTTGAGTCCCAAGCCAAGGTGGCTGCCAGAAAACTTACCGTTATTGCAAAGATCCCCGGCGGTACTTCACACCAGGACAGCTTCTCATGTTATACAAAACACAGGTCCGTTCGTGTGTGGAGTACTGCAGACACATTTGGGCTGGTGCTGTAAGATGCCACCTGGCAACTTTGGATTCGGTGGAGAGGCATGCGAAGAGGTTAATTGGCGTCCCTGATTTGGTTCAAACTGGTCTCCAAAGCCTGGAGCACAGGCAAAGAGTAGCCAGCCTTTCGGTGTGCAATAGGATGCATTTTGGGGAGTGTGCGCCTGAATGGCATGACTTAATTCCTTCATCTCCGTTCCACCATCGGACTTTTATACCGCATACTTCGGGTGACTGGAACAATTTGCCAGCGGCGGGGTTTCCGTCTGAATTCAATTTAAGTGGCTTCAGATCAATCTCCCTCTGGCACAGCATCGTTGGTCGTGTAGTTGGGTTTAACATTGCATCACCTCGATCAACAGCCCTCATCCTTCCTTCAACAATTGCATCACTGCTTACCATCAGGTACATCACTGGCTTATGATATATAAAAAAAAGTTAAGTACAGAAGACAAATGCTAGCTTAATCCTCTCAAATTGACGAACTGATTCTCAAATTGAATCACGTGATTGAAAACATTGCGAATAAAAATACGTCAATTTACGTCAGGCGCTGACTAATTTAACAGGACTATACTAATATTTGTCTTCTGTCCTTTTCTTAATGAAACAGAAAGAAAAAGATACACTCAACAAACATTTAGTTTAGTACCGATTCCCTTTTTTACAAAATTGGAGAATCGACGTCACTGTATAAAATCGACGTCACTGTGTAATATTGAGCTGAATTAACTGCACCGCATCAAATAGTGTTTTACAAGCGTAACTCAAATCGGAAACTTTTAAAACAGATGTACACAACACTAGCATCCAATGTCTTTCCCATCCGCTTTGCGAGCTCACGTAGCACAGTTTACGTCTACGGAACACCGGTTTATGACTGTGGAGTAGATTGAACATCGCTCCCGGCGAAGGATTATACTCGCTCGAAACGTGCTTTCCGACGAATGGGTATACTTCATCCCAGTATCAACACCGAGTAGCTTTTGATTTCATCGAATGCAATCGGCTCGCTCTTTATTAAATTTCCTTGGCTTTTAACCTAGATGTTCTGTTGCAAGAATATCTAGTTGATTAGCGGAAAAGCTGAAGGTATTACGACAATTTCAAAAAGGCCAGCGCAGCAGTGTTTAAGTTTCAAGTTCATTGCATCTGTAGGCCTAGTATGAGTTTTCAATACGAAACTCGTTCGATCGTATCGAGCGCGTTTGGCGCTCTCATTGGTTGAGAGTTCTTACGACCTTGAAGCGGGCCAATCGCTGAGTCAAACGCGCTCGATACGATCGAACGAGTTTCGTATTGAAAACTCATACTAGGCCTACTGTTCCTTTCTATTTACATTACGAAAACGACAGAAGATATAATATTATTTTAGGACCTGACTCCATATATAGTTTAGACACAATTAAAAACATGGCTACTAAAAACACATCAACTTACGTCAGGCGCGGACTAATTTGACAAGTCTAAATTGGTTTTTAGGGTTCCGTAGCCAAATGGCAAAAAACGGAACCCTTATAGATTCGTCATGTCTGTCTGTCCGTCTGTCCGTCCGTATGTCACAGCCATTTTTTTTCCGAAACTATAAGAGGTATAAACTTGGTAGGTTGATGTATTCTATGAACCCAATAAGATTTTAATGCAAAAATAAAAAAAAAAATAATAATAAATATTGGGGGCTCCCCATACTTGATACTGAACTGAAACTCAATTTTTTTTTTCATCAAACACATGCGTGTGGGATATCTATGGATAGGTCTTCAAAAATGATATTGAGGTTTCTAAAATATTTTTTTTCTAAACCGAATAGTTTGCGTGACAAACGCTTTCGCTAAGTGGAAAAAAGCTGGTCCCGTCCTCTAACTTCTAAAATAAGAAAATGAAAAATTAAAAAAAAAAAAACATATGAAGTACATTATTATAAAAACTACCAACGAAAATTGTTTTAAACAAGATCTAGTACGTAGTTTTTTTTAATACCTCGTAAATCGTAAACCGCATATTACCACGTAATCTTTCATACAAATAACTTAAATCCTTTAATTTCATAAATCTATGGTACGGAAGACTTTGTGCGTGAGTCTGACACGCACTTGGCCGGTTTTATCTTCTATCCTTTTCTAAATGAAAAAAAAGGAAAAAGATGCACTGAACATAAAAGTTTAGTTTGTAAATAAAGTGATAGCTATTGTATTTCATCAGTTTTTTTTTAAAAAGTTAATATGTAGGTAGTTGGTAGGTTTTATCTTTTGAGAAGTGTGTGACTTTAATTTGTAACTAATTTGAAATCTCAGTTCCTACACGATTAGGATGGAAACTAATATATACCAGTATAACAAGTAGTCTGTGTTCAAACCTAGGTCTTGGTCTACCTGTGTGTTTTATCGAAATCTGCTCAGCCATTTTGGCATGAAAAGATGCTAATCAGACAGAGATACTTTCGCATTTTAATGTTAAATTATCATCCTTTGGGGTTTTTGTTTTTTAATTCCATCATTCCAAGGGGTTACAAAAGTAAGTTGAGGAGGCGGTGCTTGGGGAGACCTATGTCCAGCAGTGGACGGCTTCTGGCGGTAATGATGAAGTTAAAGGGCCTTTTGAGTTCGTAAAACATGTTTGCTAACATGCGTTGTTGGTTTAGAAATCGCATCGCAAGAGCGACCACTAAGTATGTGCCTTTGAGTTATTTCACCAGGAATTTCTCAGTAGTGAGTAGCCCCTCGGCCTTTTTCGTCCCTTTAACATGGGGCATAAACATAACTAGAGAAAGTCCATATATACGTACCTGCCTAACCGATACAGGAATAGAGGTACTGTTACAAAATATTTCAGAACACCATACGTTGTTTTGGTGTCATAATAAATGAATGAAACTGCAGTTCAGTTCCATGTCAATAGGAATGAAACAAGCGAAATGGAATTGGAAAGAATGTTCATCGAGTTAGAAATATGTTCGGTTTACCAGTTACACGTTCGCTTTGTTTGCTGCGCTAACTGTTAGTGGACCGACATTCCACGGTCCACCTGGAATACAGAAACTACTTTTTTATTACTTCATAGCTTTGAATTTTATATCAGCATCAGGCTAGTCTTTTCCCAGTTATGTTGTTTTTGTTGAGCCTCACCGGATGCCGTTAAATACTAATATTGTATATTACCTAAGCGATGCAGCGTAGGGAGGCTCCCAACATGGTGGACAGATGACCTGGTGAAGGACGCGGAAAGCCGATGGATGCGGGCAGCACAAGACCGGTCATTGTGGAAAGTCTTGTGGAAACTTTCTCCAGCAGTGGACCTCTATAGTCTAAACAAGAAGATATTAAGCGACTGCCTATTAGCGGTATATGAGCTATTTTTAAGCAGCTGTAGCTTACAAGTCGTAGGTGGTAAGTTCGATGTGTTCGAAACCAATCAAGCGCTTTCCTTTGTGTAAATTATTTCATCACCGCTGATTTCATAGCGCACAACGGCACGGTTGGCATTCTTGGCACTGTTGCTCTGCGTGTCGCGGGTTCAATTCCCGCACGGAATAAATATTACTATAGGTAACCTACAAGTAGTTGCTCCGAGTTTTGCTGTTTGAGTATATGAGTTTATATGTTTATAAACGCACCCACGATATAGGAGAATTTCCTAGTGTGTGCAACGTTTTTTAGAAAAAGAAGTGGATGAAAACATCGTGAGGAAAGAGGCATGTCCTAGAGACAAATCTTCGCAGAGATGTGGCATCTATCAGCACGCAATAGGCCCTCGTGGTAGATTACGAGAGGAGGCATGTCTCTCAGGAGTGGGAACACTATAGGCTTATTATCATCAGCTTTCAGTTTTGGAATCTGGGGTCCGCTTTACCAGTCTAACTGCTGAATTTGGCTAAACTTCGATATTTTCCGTGAAGCGACTGCCGTCTGACCTCCACAACCCGAAGGCGATATCTAATCATTCTAGTTAGACCAATTTTTAGATTTTTGAGGGCTCTATAAGAATGTTTGTCAGAGTTTCGGCTTTTTCCCTATCGAATCGATTCAACCCGTAACGACTGTCAAGGATCCACGATCCACGGTCACCCATCAACGACTAACCTCGACAAGTGAAGGTAAACTGATCAATCGATCCTTGCGGCTGTTGTAATTTAGCTACAGGCCGTTTGATATATAATTATTATGTTACAGGATACCTATTATGAGCAGACAAGGAAGCCTTGGCGTGATCCATGTTGATCAAGTAAGTTTTTTTATCTAAGAGAATAACTGATTTTTTTGGGTTGTGTTAGTTCTGTAATTTCATAAGGCCCACTAACTTGCACATTAACAGCAAACTATGGATTAATCAAATAATTTATATTTCATCATCAAGAGTTCGAGGTAAACCTAGAGATATAACTTTTATTGTAAATATTACCTAAACCTACCGATGTAGGAAAGCAGAAGTTAATTACATCGGTCCGCAGTTTACCTAATCATAATCGGTAATTGCTGATATATACTGGAAAAGTCCCCTGAATACTTACCTATGGGAACCTTACTGCCTTACATTATTTACGATTTATCTTTAAATTATTTTTATTTATCAATGTTTTTAAATTGTTGTTCCACACTAGAACCAGAGCCACCTATTTGTAGGTCATATAAATATTTGTTCTGTGCGGGAATCGAACCCGCGACACGCAGCGCAGCAGTCAAATGCTTAACCACTATGCCAAGTGTGTCGTTGTGCAACTATTCTTTCTTCCTTTCAATTTGCATGCGCTATGTGAAAAAATACCGAGTGAGTCCAAAATACCGCAGTGTCTCAAGACAAAAGTCTTCGACCAGTGTGTGTTGCCAGTGATGACTTATGGAATTGAGACGTGGTCGCTAACAATGGGCCTTATAAGAAGGCTCAAAGTCACTCAAAGGGCAATGGAGAGGGCTATGCTTGGGGTTGCACTGCGCGATCGAATCAGGAATGAGAAGATCCGCAGAAGAACGAGAGTAACCGACATAGCCCGAAGTATTGCAACACTAAAGTGGCAGTGGGCTGGACACATTGCTCGTAGGACCGATGCCCGATGGGGCCGACCGGTTCTCGAGTAGCGACCACGCACCGGAAGACGTAGCGTGGGTAGGCCCCCGACAAGGTGGACCGACGACCTGGTGAAGGTCGCGGGGAACAGTTGGATGCGGGAGGCGCAGGACCGGTCGTCGTGGAGAACCTTGGGGGAGGTCTATGTCCAGCAGTGGACGTGTTTCGGCTGAAATGATGATGTGAAAGAAAACATTGTGTGGGAACCGGCATGTCCCAGAACCAGAAATTCGAAGACAATTATTATCATCCCGGCAAATTACTAGGCCCGCATGGTAGATAACAATCCATGCCCTCTCGAAAAAAAAAAGCCTATGTCCCAGCAGTGGGAACGTCAGGAAGGAGCTGAATGATGGCCTCCTGTTGGGTGTGGACGTGAAAGTCTCTAAGTCTCGCTCCCCTAATGCCCATAGTTTCCTTCACAAAACATGCTATTTAAAGCTCTATATAAAAATTAATGTCTTAAAAATACACCAGTATTTTCCATTGCTTTCTTTTTAGATATTTTAGAGAAACGGAAAATAATTAACTACAGTGGCCGGCCCTCACATTTTGGTAACTTTAGTTATGCTCCTATTAATTACTTTGTTTCGGGCCTCTAAAAGCTTTGTGAGGGGAGTAGTAAAACTCAATGGGCCGCAGGTGCCCCGCTGGGCTATTACAAAGTGAATGTTTCATATCAAACAATTTTCTACTATATTCACTAACACTTAACACACTGAACTATCATCTTTATAGGTATAAGTACTGTACTCATTTATGGGCGTACCCAGCTTCTGGCCTAGGGGGGGAGGGGGGGGGGGCAAGTCAGGCCTAGGGGAAGGCAAGTCAGGCTTAGGAGGGGGCAAGTCAAATTTTTAGAGTGGGTAATCTTTGCGCTATAGTCGCACGCGTTTTTTTTGCAATAACACCGTACCTTTTGTTAGTGTCTACTACGTGGTTTATTTAAAAGTAAGAGATAAGTCCTCGTTTATACTTTCTTTGGTAATTAGGGGAGTTCATACATGTTCTGTGAGATTTCCAGAGGTGCAGCTGCCTCCCCCTGCCCCCCATCCTGGGTACGCCCATGTACTCATTGAACACGTTACTTTGTGGATATTCAATTCCAGTTTCAGCTACACACTCAACGTTTAAGGGAGTGGAGCATAAGCGATACACAGGTACAGAATTTACTTTGAATGTTTTAATGGTGCCCTGTTAGTTGCCGCGCTAATCCCCAACCGTGTGCTAAACTAAGTAGATACTCATTTGATCACATGGCAGAGCGCACACGATCAAAGCAGCGCATCGCAGCCTTATGTGCGATCGTGTGTGGCAGCCAATTCAATGAATTAACACAAGTGACATACATGTTCAAAATTTTGTATTTATTCAAGTAAAAACGACCGACTTCCACAAAAAAAAAAAACACTACAAAGTGAAAAATAAGTAGGTAATTTCGTAAGTCGGTAGCAGAAACGAATATACAAAAACCAAAGACACCATGACCATAAACATGTGTATTCGGTTTTGCCACCGACTTCCGAAATTAGTTATTATCGACTTTGTAGTGTTTTTTTTTTTGTGGAAGCCAGTTGTTTTTTTTTTTGTAAAAAGTTTTTATACCAAACTACAGAACCGATTTTTATAAAATTTCTCTGGGACCGGACTGAATGTTTGAGCATTATTAGAGGTGACACGATTACGCGACTTAATTTCAGTCCCTTGATTTTTTGATTGTAGCTTCAACATGGTGAGTAGCACTCACAGTGGCTGGTGGTTGTCCTACGTTGAACTTCAATGCTGTAAATTGTTGAGGACTTATCTCGACTGTCTATATATGGTCTCTAGTAACAGATCTACTGCAGACTTTCGTTATAACCCATATAGATGCAAACTTCTCATCAATATAAATTAGATGAGTCCAAATACAAGGTAATTACTGTAAATTGTTGAGAAGTTCCCTGAACTTATCTTTGCCTCATTATCAGCTCTCTAATGACAGTCACAACCTATCTAGACGTAAGGTTCTTATCATTACAAATCAATCAAGCATGAACATAACGTAGCTACCGTGAAGCATTGAGGAGTTCCCTCGACTGTCTCTTGGCTCCATCATCAGATCTACTGCAGACCTTCATTATTACCCATATGGATGAAATTTCCTAATTACTATAAATGAATGAGTCCAAACACAAGGTAACTACTGCAAATCCTGAACTGACCTTTATCTTCATCATCAGCTCCCTAATGACAGTGACCACCTTATCAATACCAATTATTCAAGCACAAAAACTAGTTTGCTGCTGTGAATCGTTGAGGAGTTCCCTCGTCTGTCTCCCGGCTCCATCATCAGATCTACTCCAGACCCATATTAAATTGTAGTGCTTTAAAATATCTAATGAAAAAACTTAGGTACAAATGCACTAGCCGTCCCTACAATTTTTGAAAGTTCCCCTGGATGTCTCTGGTTTTCCACTATCAAACCCTGGTGTACTTATCACGGGACCACCTTGAGAATGTCTTCTTTCCAACAGAAAAAAAAAAAAAATATCAAAATCGGTTCTTAAACGACGAAGTTATTCGCGAACAAATAAAAAAGCATATACACGGTCGAATTGAGGAACCTCCTCCTTTCTGAAGTCGGTTAAAAAATTATGGCAACAAAGGTTATCCACTCACAACTTTTGGACATATTTGGTACACTTTACATGTTTGAAATTCAAGTTGTTTTTCCAAAGTTTCTATCCAAATGCGGGAAGAAGTTCGAAGTGATTTTATTGTCCATTATGCATAGTAATGAAAAAGAGCACGGATAAGAACTATGCACTTATTTAGTTTCTCACAACTTCCGTACCTAGGTTCAGTAAAACACCTCGTTTTACTGTTTCACTATAATCAGTTCGCTCACACAATGGATAGCTTAACGCTGTCTTACTCGGCTGTCCCTTTCTTTGTTTGGCCTGATATTAAAACTCAATTGACTGTACTGCTTAAATTTACCTTTGCACCTTGAACATACTAGTGGGCTTACAGCTTTTAAAACTCATTCGTGACCTTGCTCACCTTAAAACGTACACACAATAGCTTTTATCCCGAATTGGAGATAACTTGAAGTATTTTATAAGTTTTAAGATCCGGAGTTAGATGCACTGGTAACATTAACATAACTTTATATTCAGAGAAGCCGAGAGCAAAGTTACTAGTGACGTCGTAAATTCTGCAAAACTTACAAACACGCTGGATGGAGATTCCGATTTGCAAGTTATAGCTGTCCATGAATTATAATCATGAATAGGAAGTGAAATATGGAAGATCATAAGTCGCGCATCGACGAATTCTAAAATTTTTGAGGAACTGCTAATTCTGGGGTAGTGGTAACTTGAATTGTTGTAGGTAAATACCTATTGTGTTTCAATAATTTTTGGTTCTAGAGGTCAAGCCAGTTTCCTTAGTTTGGGTTGCAGAGGGGATGAAATAATCTACAAAATGCAAAGTGTCTGTCAGGGTGTGAACCTAGGCCCTACAACTTGATAGTTGTGGTCGTTTCCACTGGGCCCCAACACACATGTGTTCTACAAAACATTTAAAATGATTTATAACTGTATCGAGCAGGATGGCTTTCTGTAGCTGGGTCTTGATTGAGTCAATAGGTGACTGAAGACGAAAGTGTAAATCTTAATTTAATAATATAAATTGACAAATAGTGAATATAAGGCTTTAATCTAATATCTTTGGTTTAAATTAATTGGCTCACAATGGGCCTCATACGAAGGCTCAGAGTCACGCAAAGGGCAATGGAAAGAGCTATGGTCAGAGTTTCTCTGCGTGATCGAATCAGAAATGAGGAGATCCGCAGAAGAACCAAAGTCACCGACATAGCTCTGCGAGTCGCTAAACTGAAGTGGCAGTGGGTAGGGCACATTGCTCGTAGAACCGGTGGCCGATGGGGCAGTAAGGTTCTGGAGTGGCGGCCACGTACTGGAAAACGCAGCGTAGGGAGGCCCCAACAAGGTGGACCGATGACCTGGTGAAGGTCGCGGGAAGCCGGTGGATGCGGGCAGCACAAGACCGGTCAGCGTGGAAAGCCTTGGGGGAGGCCTTTGTCCAGCAGTGGACATCCATAGGCTGAAGAAGAAATTAATTGTAACTGTAAAGGCAGTTTTACATTAAGTCATTAGCTGTCACCCGTGCTGGCGCTGATAACGGAATCATGCTATTTACATGCAGTATTTTGTTAGTAGTCGAGGATATTTCTTTTGGCGTCCATAAGTTCATAAAACAAGGGCAACAAAAAAAATCTAAAAAAAAAAATCGTAGTTAATAAATTATTGCAAAAAATTACCTTTGTGATGATACAATAACGGATATGTTATAAGAAGCGATAGTTATCTAAACAGAAACAATTTTGTATAAGAAAATGGATTGTTATGATCTGTTAAGGCACAGGCATCCAGTGTCGCGATATACATATAGGTTGTCTATAAAGTCGTGAAAATGTATCTTTCTGAATCTAACAATTTTAAAAGTAGGGCAACACTAAATCTTAGTAAATACAAGTACATCGAATGTTATCGGCAGTCATCGATTTGTTTTGTGACTTGTTATTTATTGAAATTTGTATTAATTTTCAATTCTATTTAAACAAAACATCGAAGAGATGTGTTAAATATGAGAAAAGCAAACCGGAGTGGAGGTCGCGAAATTAGTTTTAAAGTTTATCATCAATATTTATTAGTACACCAAGCTGAACAAATTTTATCAAATATGAATAATATTTATGCCTGAACAGTTGCTAAAACAGGTAGGTATGTAATCATGTTACTGTTTGTTTTTATCTACTACAAGTTTCAAACTTACTAAGTAAACGATTTTAAGACTAAAATGAGGATTGTTTACATCGCGCATTTTAATTAATTTTTTATTAATTACATATTATTGTTTTTAAAATTTCAGGAAAATGTGAGAGTGAAAATGTGAGATATAGATGGGTCAGTTATTCGCCTAAGCGAAAGTAGCAGGCTGATGACAGCAGTAGCGGAGACGTTGTTAGTGACGCAGCTGATAATGAAAATACTTTTTAACGAAGAATATTTGGAATCAGATGATGAAAGCAATTATTATGTTTTGGAATACTTTTCATTGGTAAAAACACGTTAAAATATAATAATAAATATGTATGATATTTTTTTGTTTTACTTATTTTATTTAAAAGCCAGAGACCATAGATTTGTATTTTCATTAAAACCAGTTTTGCTTCTAGTAAAAAAAAAATAATGTGCTAGTATCAAAATGATTTCAGACTAGTTAATAGGGTTGCTATATACACGACCGCAGCGCCCTCATTTATTTTCATGACTTTATAGACTACTTTGTCTATAAAAAAAGACTGCCGCGTGAACCGTCTATGAGGTAGATTTGAGGCAAAGTCATGATGTAGCCACTATGTTGCGATATTTCAATGTTCTTTATGAATTATTTACTGAATATACTTTTTACGACATAAATCACGCGCTTTTATTTAGTAAACGACACTATACATAATTTTAAAAGTCTAGTAGTAGTATTAGTTTATTACGCAATCAGGGTGCAGGTAAAGCTAGTCAGCTGTCAGTAATGACGTCAGATACTGAGTCAATGTAAAACTGCCTTTACGGATCTAACACTACGGGCGACATCGAAAAACTTGACAGTGACATTTTTCTTACGCCTTTTTATAATTTGATGTTTTGCGTTTTTATAATTTTATTATATGTTGTCTTTAAATTTCATGATAATTTTAATTTGTAATTAATCTTAAAATATGGCAGATGATGACGATGAAGAAGTTTTTGGAGGAGCGTATGAGGATGGCCATTGGATTTGGGACGAAAGCATACAAGAATTACTGTTTGTGAGGTGTGAAGACCTTATACTTGTTTACATGGCAGACGATTATAATAATGTTCCCACTGTTGGGATACAGGCCTTCTCTTGGTGAGAGGGAGTGGGCCGTTATATCAGGGCGGGTTGGTAGATGTCACATGTATTCGAAGTTTTTGCCTCTAGGACATGTCGGTTTCACGATGTTTTCCTTCACAGTTTTGAGAGCAGTGGTGGACGAAAAATTTGCACAAAGTGAATCACCTGATGGGGTTTGAAGATATGACCTACAACTTGTAAGTCGCCGGCCACCGCTGCTCAAAGATGGTTATATAATTTTAGAAAATATATAGATGAGCGTAACGGTAGATGAGTTTGTGAGTGGAGATAGCGAATCGATCAGCATAGAAGAGTACGCCCTCAGGGTAGCCGGGTAGGATGCGTCCCCTGTTGGGAGACAACATCGTACTCCCGGCCACCATAGGCCCGCGCACAACGCGCCGTGACAGAACGTGCCCAGCGGGCCCAGGCCCGAGTCGACGGCGCGTTGTGTTTCACGCGCGCCTCAAAGAGATGTCAGCACACCGTTTCGGGGTTCACGAAGGCCGATGCCACCTGGGTCAGGGTTGCGGGTTGGTTAAAAAAGAAAACGTGGCCTTGGCGCACAGACAAGTGAAGACCTTCAGCTCTGCCCATACCAAACAAAAAAAAAAAGGCTAGATTGTGTACGATTACCGTACGTGGCTGGTAACAACTGAATGACTCTCATTCCGATCAACCTCTCATCCGAGAAACGTTAAATACTTACCGTAAAAATGAACGGGTACTGGTCGTCGAGATTTTCGGACTTCTGTCAATCCGTAACGAATGTCAGCGATCCACGAGTGATATCCGGAACCAACGACTTTACGTGTTTTCCGATGAACGGTGGGCCTCGAGAAGTAATGAATTGTGTTGCTTAATTGTTTAGCTGATTTTATAGTGTACTTATTAATGTGATTGCTGATCTTTACAGTGACTTGCCTCCTAAGCCTGTAGAAACTATACCAATTCAAACCAAAGCTCCTACAGGCACAATAGAGTTTAGAGACGACGTTGATTTAATTGAACAGGTGAGAGCTATTATATCTATCTATCTATTATATTTCATGTAATTTATGCACGGATGCTACGAATGTTCGCTTTCGTAAATGCGAAAGATTTTATACAGATTTTTAATTTTTGTTCGGCAAAAAATTTAGCAACACTTAAACCGCTCACTGACGCAGTTATTGTGTCGTCGCGTGTGAATGTGTCGGGGCATACGGTACAAGACAGGAGGTGAGCCATATCGGACTATTCATCATAAAGTGAAGCTGTATACTTGTGGAGGTTGTCTTCCCTAGATTTACATCGAACGGTGTGAATATATAGGAGCTCGGTGGTAGGCCACAAAATCGGCCGCCGGCCTAAGTTACCACCCACCAGACAAAGTCATGCCGCCAAGCGATTCGTCGTGTTCCGGCATGATGTCTGGTGAAGCCGTTCGGAGGACAGGTCTGAGCAGCTGTGTTGCGACGTCTGCCGGGTACGATGTGCCAAATGATGTTGTGTCGGGAGTTTGATCGTGGAGGGTAGCGGGATCCGAAGAACGGTGCTCCGCTGGCCGACCGCAGGTAGTTGGGGTTCCAAGTAGTGTGCCAGCCACATACGAAAGGCTGCCTCGCCAACTGCGAAAAATCACAGCGTGGCCTTATCGTGCCGGTTAGTGACCGGACGAGAGGACCCGATGGCGATCCGTGGGGGGTTTGGGCATCCCGCAGTCTCTGGATCAATCTCCCTCTGGCCCAGTATCGTTGGTCGCATTGTTGGGTTTAAAACTGCATCACCTAGTGAGGCAGTTGAGTGCAACTGCCGTCTTCCTTCCTATTCGCTCAATTAAATCTATGAAAAGGTCTAATAAAAAAAGTAGACGTGCACAGCGGACGCACGTCCTCTCATTCAAAGTGCACCTCTCTAATATTCACGGCTGCACTCCAATCTTACTGCATACATCACCATCTTGAGATTGAGAAGCCTACTTTTCTTGACGGAAACCCAGATCAGATGTTCGTTTGATGCGGCATACCTCAACTACCCGGGATACGCATTGGAGCATCATTTCCTGCAGCGTGCCGGGGTCTGTGTGTATGTCCGCAATGACATCTGTTGCCGGCGCCTCCGTTACTTCGAAGCTCAAAGAAGAGAGCCTTTAACCGTGCTGCCAAGTCCTACAAAAAGGCGCTTAAGAAGGCTCGCTTCGACCGTATTACCCATATTGGCAACAAGATATCTGCGCAGTCATCCGGTAGCAGATCTTTTTGGTCCCTTGCCAAATCGGTCGAGGCTTCTGTCGGCCCACACTGCCTCCGCTAGTTAGGCCTGATGGAACACTGACAAATACGGTGAGAAAGCAGGTCTCGTTGCATCTCTCTTTACCCATAATTCGCGTCTTGATACTGGCAGTGCTACTCCATCTAATTTACCTCATTGCGGAACTTCAATGCCTATGGTTCATATGTATCGCCTCTCATTTGGGACTGGTATAGTGCCCAAGTCCTGGAAGCTTGCCAAAGTGCAGCCCCTGCCCAAAAAGGGTAGTCGTGCCGATCGTACCAATTATCGGCCGGTTTCGATAACCTCCATACTTTGCAAAATTATGGAGCGTGTGTTGAACTCGCGCCTCTTGGCATACCTGGAACGTAAAGATCTCCTCATTGACCGACAGTACGGGTTTCGCCGCAATCGGTCAACTGGGGACCTACTAGTGTATGCCACTCACTTGTGGGGCGAGGCCCTCCTGAGAAATGGGGAAGCGATTGCTGTCTCCCTTGATGTTTCGAAGGCCTTCGACCGGGTATAGCACCCTGGCCTTTTGAATAAGCTTCCAGCGTACGGCGTTTCTGCTGGCCTCACTGGCTGGGTAAAAGACTTCCTGACTGAACGGTCCCTCCGAGTTGTTGTCGACGGATGCTCATCTGAGCCCATGTCGACTAATACCGGTGTTCCTCAGGGGTCTGATCTCTCTGTAACTCTGTTCCTGCTGCATATTAACGATCTGCTGATGCTCGGTATCTATGGGTATGCAGATGACAGCACAGTTGTGGGGAGATACCTGCCGGATACTCGGGCTAGTAGGGAATCAATCCGGTCCGAAAGAGAGGCTATGGTAGAGCGAAAGAATGTTGCACTACAGGCAGTCTCCGAATGAGGCAATGCACATCTTGTAGCAATCAATGCCGCCAAAACACAGGCGTGTCTTTTCTCCCTGTCTTTGCTCCTACTTTTCGAAATGTATCCTTGCAGTGTACCGACCGCCTTCAGCTTTTGGGAGTTGAGATATCCTCGAACCTAAACTTTGGGTGGTTCATTGAGTCCATGGCCGTCCTCTTTTATACCGCGTACATCGAGGGACTGGAACATTTTGCCAGCGGCGGTGTTTCCGTCGGACTACAATTTGATTGTCTTCAAGGAAAGAGTGAATAAGCCCTTAATAAACTAGTGTGCTTTACCATCAACGATTGCGTCATTGCTTACCATCAGGCGGGATTGCGGTCAAGCGCTAGTTTATAATTTATAAAAAAAAGTAGAAATTGGCGTTACTTGTGTAGTTTAAATCTGATTACAAACTGGAGTGTTCTGTGAAATTAAAATTCAATTGAAGGCATACTTGAAAAAAGAATCTTAAATATGAGCCACAGAGATATCGTCTCATGGATGAAAAAAGCAGCCAATTTATAGTCTTGTAAATATAATTTAGCCTTAAGCGTTTTTTGCTACTTTTTCAGTATCGCATTCGCACTCACGTCTTTTATGAATTAACTGAAATATTGTAAAATGTAATATCAACACTGCGCCTTTGCGGAATAAGCAAAGTAAGATCGTAGGCATTATGTCGTTTACGAGACGTCTACACGATGTCTATTCGATGTCTATGCTACGCTGAGTTTTGTCTACTCTGAAGGTACTGTTGATGCTTAGCAAGTTTAGCCTGAAATTACTTATAACCGCTGACACGATATTGGTTAGCTATTCGAAAAGTTTCCTCCCTTATTTAGGTACATTTGCGGTAAAATTAATATAACCAATGTTTTTAGATCCGCTATCGTCGCCGTTATCAAAGAAAATTGCTACCAGGACAATTGGACGTAATTACTCTTCAGGTTAACATACATATATTATGTTGTTTACTAATATGTTTAGTTTGTTAAAGCACACAAAGTAACTTAATTCGTATTATAGCAAGGCCAAACTAAAAAAAAAAACCGCGTCCCTCATATGGAGACCCCATTTAATTGTCTTTTTTGGCGTTATATGGCCAATAAAAATAAACATTGAGTGAAAATAGGGATGTATCCTGGGTAAAAAAAAAAAAAATCTATTTAGTCCGTCATATAGAAAAATATTGGATACGTAAGTATATTTTGTTTTATCAAATCAATAAAAATTTACAAATATAAAAGGCATCAAAGATCACGAGTTTTCAACGCACTGTGTCGTCTACAGTTTTTGTTTATATGACAAAAGAAAAAATACGTGTCTAGTATTTTTTGGAAATCTGACTGACGGACTAATTAGTTTTTTTAGTCAACTACCCTATTTCAATAGACACACTATTACGATCCATGAGATTATTGCCTGTTGTCAGACAGTCGGACAGGCTGACGACGCCCAAACAGCTTACTACGAAACTATAAAAAGTATGGACAGGACGACATAGGCAGGAGAACAAATGGTACCTACCTCGTGTAGTTTTGGTATCTAACTATTGTAGGTTTATTTAGTGATTTAATAACAATTTAAACTTTCAGGACATAAAAGATATAGCGTTGTACACCGCACCTTTGCACATTCTTAGTCCAATGCTAATAAACCTGCTACACATACCAACTACAGAGAGATTTCTAAGAGCACTCATTCTTTACTGCGCTTATTATTTACAGGTAACTGTTTAAAATAGTTCTATGAATAAACCGCTGTTTTGAAACATTGTTGACCACGAGAGTTTTTAATGATTTGCCTGTATAAATAAACACCTGGATATAGGCCTCGCCAATTCACCCCATCCAGCTCCATTTTCAGCAACTATCCCATAGCTGAAGCCGTACGGAGGACGGGTCTGAGCAGTTGTGTTGCGATGTGTGCCGGGTACGATGCGCCTAATGTTGTGTGTTGGGAGTTTGGTCGTGGAGGGTCTTCAGATCAATCTCCCTTTGGCGCAGCATCGTTGGTCGTGTTGTTGGGTTTAACATTGCATCACCTCGCTCAAATGTCGTCTTCCTTCCTATTCGCCCAGTTTTTCTGAGTGAATAGGCTCTTAATAAACTAGCGCGCTTTTCCATCAAAGATCGCATCACTGCTTACCATCAGGCGGGATTGCGGTCAAGCGCTAGTTTATAATTATTAAAAAAAAAAAGCTGCTAACAACCACCCGTCGCTCTACTGAGCCTGAGGGCGTCCTATTTTAAGTTTACCGATTCTTAATTCAAGAACTAATAAGCCCGAACGGTCACCGGTTCTACGGCTAATATAAACCTTGGTTCTAAGCCGGATCACTTCACTCTGGATGCTATCTCTGAATGAAATTCTATCTCAGTATGCGCCTAGTACTATGAATGATGATCTACCGTCAACTGTGTTGCGTGCTCGGTAACCACACTGCAACAATTTCTATATGGTTTTGGGGAGAAATATTGCTTATTCTGAACAAACTATATTCATGTTTCGTATAAAGAAAAATAACACTGTATACATATACAGTATGTTACGAAAACCCTGTCCGACCCGTGAAGGTGTTGTTAGGTATCGATAACTGATTCTACTAATGCATACAAAACCGGGCTTTACTTAAAAAAAAAATCCCCCTAAAAAAAATAAATATTATTTCGCAAAAGGAGGTAACTTATTAAATGTGCGTTGACCACCCTTCGCCTGCCGACCGCGGGGGGCGGGCGGCAGGACACGCGGCACGTGGCCGCATCGCTATTCGCTCATAATAATACCGGTGTTGTCACTTTTTAAAAATTACCAAATTTCGGGGAAATTGGAATTAATTCGTTGGAAAAAAAGATTATTTCAAAATTCATTTGTATTGGTACTATGATGAATACGTAAAATTTTATATTATATTTGGTCATGTGTTTACCTAACCTCTATTATCCTTATGGGTCGGACAGGGTTTTCGTAACATACTGTATAAAACAAAAAAAAAAAATGGAAGATTGCAGATGAAATGACAGAACGCATGACGGAGCTCCGTACAAAAGTGAGGACGCCGGATTGTACTAAAATCGAGAATGTATTTCGTGATGACTTGGCTGACCTGCGAGTTCTGGTTACTAAAGAATATTCTATCATGCTTATTGGTACGTAAATTGTTGAAACTTGATTGACCAACAGCGCCAATCTTCTTAGTTTCCCAAATATGTCAAGATCGGCTTCCAGAATAATGAGATCTAGTATATTTATTATTATAGAGCGAATGCTTATCTGACCTCCACAACTCAGTTACTTGATAACACGATGGTACTTGCAACGCTGGTTGTTACACTGTTGCGCGTCTTTCCGTAACGGCTGTCAAAGATGCTTTCCAAGGCACACAAGTTTCAATGTCTTGTTAAGCGTAGCATAACGTTCGATCGACCAGTAAACCGGATCCCTAAACTTAGTATGCGTGTTGAAACTTTGCTGACCATGAGAGTTTTTAATGATTGGCCTATCTGAATATTATGATGCAGGGGGAGCTGAGACGAAGAAATTTCATCACATGGGTCCTCTGAAGAAACGTCGTTCGCTATCGGACAAAGACGCGCGGCTGTTTGAAACGTTACTTCGAGTGAGCGTACAGATTGTTTGGCTGGCCTTAGGACGCCAAAGTTTTAATCGAATTGGTAATTGTATAATCTGATGTAGCAAGTAGTTACGACAATTAATTAAATAGTACAATAGGCAGTGGTGGCCCACTGGTAACAGTCCCGACTTCCGACTTCAGAGTTTTTATTCATGGAGGCACCATATGCAAGTGATCTTCTTACCACCGTTCTCAAGACGGCAAAGGCAGGCATTGTAAGTGAATGTAAGAAAGAAATGATGAGAACGAAAAACTCGAAGACGAGATAAATGCTAACTCGCACTAGGACCACGTTTTTTCGCGATTAAAGTTCACTCCCACTCGAAAAGACACCTATGTCCGAACAGTTCTTACATTATATGCTAATTACGCGAAATAATATTTTATTTTATTAATTGTACTAGCTTGCGCCCGCGGCTTCACTAGCGCGAAATTTAGTATGCTCTAAAAAGCTTTTGTATAGCGTATTCAGGTGTGCATTGTCGTATCATGATAGGTTTATATTATAGTCTAAAAGTTGCCTGTTTATTAACCCAGCTAATAATGGTAGCATTAAAAATATATCTGGCCCAAACTAAGATTGTTCGCTATTTAAGTTTTTTAAAATGATGTCGAATTCCTAATTTTTTTCAAGATAAAAACATAACATATTATGTATATATTTGTTCTGGAATTCTGAGATAACGTATGCTAAATTTCATAGCAATTGGTTCAGTTGTTTAGGCGTGAAAACGGAACAAATAAACAAACTTTCACATTAATCATACATATAAACGATGTTAATGCTAGTACATTTTTAGAACTAGAAACTCATCGAATTTTTAAGTCTGAAATATTCAACAATGTGGAGCATACGTTGAAAACCGGATACATAACACAAATGGTGCCGGAGGAGCAGGCTGTGCTGCTTGGATACTGTGTTCGTCATGACAAGAAGCTGAACACTCGCTCACCACTTATGAATGAGGTTTTTTGTGACAGGCCAATTGATTACCGTTTAGTGGGACTTGGTGTTGTCAAATATCCACAGTGAGTATTTATGTTGTTCATCATCATCTCAGTGTTAATTCCAGTCGCATCCGGAGCTTTTCAGGTTTGGAGTCTGGGGTCCGCTTGTAAGGCTTAAAAATCTAACTACTCGTAAATGAGATAAGTAGCGACATCTTACGGCAAATGGTGGAATAAATTTATAATTAGTGCCAAGTAAGTTCGAATAGATGGCGTTGCTTACGATTCGGTTTCTCCCAAAACTTAGAGGTTATGAACACACTCTGTTTCTAGAAAGAACTATCTACGCTAAGCTTCCTTCAAAGTTCAAACGTCATCTATACTGACCATAGATTTCTGTATCTTCACAATATTAAATTACAACACCAATTACGCATCATGAAAACTTATTTTGGTTATTTAGTGTAGTGACACATCTGCAGAACATACGGCGCTGAACGCTCAGCGGCTGAAGTGTCAGTCGCAATATTCAGTTGTTATGACAAACCAAACGGTCAAAATGCGGCGTCTTGTTCATCGCGCTACGTGACAGAAAGTTACGTGGCGTTATCGTCAGTCTGTCTGTGTCGACACTTTATAGTGTGCGGTTTTTGTGACGTACCTGAACTGCCCAGAAAAATGGATTTAATTAGAATATTAGCTGTTATAGAGGGCTAAGAACACGTTGCCGCTCTTCGTTACCACCACGCGCGCGATGCACAACACACGCCGAACGTTCAGCTACGCCCGCCGAACTTTCGGTCGCGCAACGCATCGCTCCGCCCAAGGGAAAGTCATAGGGTACTTGAAAGACACTGCGAGCGTATTTAGTTTACAAGTAGGTAGATTTTAAGCGTTACACGCTTTACCAGTCTAACTGCTGATTTTGGCCAAATTTCGATATTTTCCGTGAAGCGACAGCCGTATGACCTCCACAACCCAAAGGCGATATCGAAGCATTGCAGTTAGATCAATTGTTGGAATTTTGAGGGCTCCAACAACCCGTAACTACTGCCACTAGATGTTCGTATTGCAACCGGTACCTACGATTTAACGTGCTTTCCGAGGCACGACCAGACTAGTGCAAATGTTCATATTCATGCATACAAATATTTGCACAGCGCGGGGATCGCACCCGCGCCACCTGGCGCAGCGGCCGCGTTCGCTACCGCTACGTCACGGAGGCTGCCTTGTGCATTTATGTTGTTGAAGTGAAACTTCTTTAGGCACGCTTGACTTGGGGAGTAAACTCGCGAAAGCGTTACGAAAAATATTACAAAAATGATCGGGCAAGGCGAACGGAAAGCAAAGTATAGTCCTATTTCGTCTGTAATACAACGAAGCAGTTGGCACATGTAAATATTGCATGACATGCCGTGTATAAAGTTGTGGGTTCGCATCTCGCCGAAGATAATGTATATTTTTTGGATCTTTTTAAGATTTGTTAACAATTGAGTCGAGTATGAAGTTGTGAGTTCGCATCTCGCCGAAGGCAATATATATTTTTTGGATCTTTTTAAGATTTGTTAACAATTGATTACCTAAGAGCACAAATAATTTATAAATTTCGTTCTGTTCTGGCCTTTATATTGTTTTATATATTTTTGCTGAACATTTCTGATATAATTGAAAGTATAGAAGTTTGAAGATATCGTCACAATACGATAATTGGACACAAAGTACAAATTGCTTTCGAGCAGGCGCGTGCGCTCCTTAGAAGCAGATAAGCATTGCATACCCTAATAATTTTCTAAAAAAATATATAATAATTACATTAAAATAATTTATATACTACAAACTTAAAACTGAAAGACTGTTGATAACACTGCCATCTATTGGGGCTAATGCAAACTACTAACACACATTACAATGCTGTCCGCGCAACTCAACTTCGTCACGACGCTCGCGCCAGTTCGCGTAGCGACATAAGCAGTTACTAATGTGCCTCTTCCATACGCGTCTGTGAATAAAATTATTTGCTTGTGTGCATAATCTTTGCGTACGTGGGCGTGTAATTTCATTCAAATTTTTAGGCCGAACAAGCACAGCTTCTAATAATGCGGCGAATTTAAGAAGTTCACAAATATAGCATGATTGTTGATGAAATATAATATAAAATTTTACGTAATCATCATAGTAACAATATTAATGTATTTTGAAATAATCTTTTTTTCCCGCGAATTAATTCCAACTTTCCCGAAATTCGGTAATTTGTAAAAAGTGACAACACTATTTTGACGGTATTATTATAAGCGATGCGCCAACATGCCGCGTGCCCTGCCTCCCGCCGCCCGCGTCAGGGTTGCATACCGCACATGTATTACGTTAACTCTTTATGCGAAATAATATTAATTTTTTGAAGTGAAACTTCTTTGCGCACGCTTGACTTGCGGAGTAAGCTGGCGAACGCGTGACGTAAGCGTTACGAAAAGTGATCGGGCAAGGCGAACGGAAGTTAAGTGGGGGATATAAGCACAGAGGCGCCCGTGGCGCGAGCTTAGTACTACAAGGTCTACAACGAGTTATTTTTTTTTTTTCAATAAAAATAGAAGATCTATGCAAAAATATTAATTTACCAATGAAACCATGAAATAAATTTAAATATTTATAGAAAATTAATATATGTATATGTGTATACATGTATATATTGTACACACATATATATATATATATATATATATATATATATATATATATACATAATTACATACAGATGGAGCGAAAGAAGTTTCACTTCAGTCGTGTGGTCATATTTTTTATTTAACTTGCTTTGTTAGTAAGTTACCATGTATGGGTCAAATCTTGCAACTGAATTTAATAAAAATTATCACCGACCGATTGAATTCAAATTTTGCATACGTTTCGTTTGGATGAAAATGAAAATTGGTTAGGTAGGTATATGAAATTATTGTAATCCCAATATTGCTGAATCTTAAAGGCGGTAGGGTAGACCCATTAATTTAAATATTTACAGTTAATAACGAATAAGTTTATTTTTATATAAATTGTTTTTTTTTTTGTTAGAATAGGTCTTATCAGTTATTTGGTAAAATAGATTGTTTGTTATTTCTAAGGATAACAAGCCGACTACATTTTCTACGGCTCATTGTCGCCGGTGCAGAAGAAGATTTTATGGCATCAAATGTGACACTTGGCATCATTGGAATGCCGCGCTCACAATTTGACACGATGCTTAGGCCTATTATACAAGATACTCCGAGTGCAAAAAAAAGCAGTAAAGGTTCCATGTTAGTACATGTACAAGGTGCCAAGGACATCGAGCGTAACCTGTTCCTACCACGAATTCATTACACGATTCGGGAACAAATTGGCTGTTTCATATGTCTTGACCACTGACTACCTACACTATCCATCCCTCCTTCCCTTTGGTATTCCATCCATAGCTTATCTATAAAATTGGCTCTTAGCGATAAGACCGCCCATTGTGTCATCCTATTTTACTTTTGTAAGAAACTGCAAATATATTTTTTAAAAATTGTAACCCGAATTTTTTTTTACCCTAGTTGGTCTAGAATTAATTGCTGAATGTATGGTTATAGTTTGCGGGTTGATGTCCTTGACACCCTGTATAGAAAAATAAAATTATTTCATTGTCTCGACTTAGTCTGTTTTGAAGTTAGTTTTACAATAAAACATTCAAACATATTCTACGACACCCAGCAGAAGAATAAATTGGGGAACATGGCTGGCTTTTCCCGTACCAGAGGACCGACCACGCTGGGAGAGAAGCGCGAAACTTCGCGCTTTCAATGGTCCTTTCCCAGCTGGTAAAGCAAGCGACTAGGGTGCCTGATGTAGTTGGTCATACTGCCAACTGTCTGGACCTTCTGCTGACCACTGATCCGGACAGGTGTGTTGTAACAGTTTCCTCACCGTTGGGAACTTCAGACCACTGTCTGGTGAAGTCTGTGTCGACCTTCTCCCCACCAGATCACGACTCTCGTGGTGAACGGCGAATGTGGCGATACAGGTCAGCAGACTGGGATGAGATGCGCCATTTCTTTGCGTCTTATCCTTGGCAGCAGGTCTGCTTCTCTTCTAGCAATCCGTCGAGCTGTGCGGATGCTATAACCGATGTGGTGCGTCAAGCTATGGAATATTTTATTCCCTATAATGACGTGCCCGTCGGTGGCTCGGCTCGCCCATGGTTCAATGCCGATTGTGCCCAAGCCGAACAGCGTAAGCACACGGCATTTCTCACCTGGGTTGACGCTCGTGACCGCGGAGCTCCGGATCTAAGCTCAAAGAAGAGAGCCTTTAACCGTGCTGCCAAGTCCTACAAAAAGGCACTAAAGAAGGCTCGCTTCGACCGTATTACCCATATTGGCAACAAGTTATCTGCGCAGCCTTCCGGTAGCAGATCTTTTTGGTCCCTTGCCAAATCGGTCGAGGCGAACTTCTGTCGGCCCTCACTGCCTCCGCTGGTTAGGCCTGATGGAACACTGGCCCATACGGCGAAAGAGAAAGCAGGTCTCTTTGCATCTCTCTTTGCCCATAATTCGCGTCTTGATACTGGCAGTGCTACTCCACCTATTTTACCCCATTGCGGTACTTCAATGCCTGAGGTTCGCATTCGGAACAAGGAGGTTCTGAGAGCACTGTGTCGTCTGGACGTGAATAAGGCTAGTGGTCCGGATGGTATACCAGCGATTGTTCTAAAAGCATGTGCGCCCGAGTTGTCTCCTGTATTGACACGCTTGTACCGCCTCTCATTTGGGACTGGTATAGTGCCCAAGTCCTGGAAGCTTGCCAACGTGCAGCCCGTGCCCAAAAAGGGTAGTCGTGCCGATCCTACCAACTATCGGCCGATTTCGATCACCTCCATACTTTGTAAAATTATGGAGCGTGTATTGAACTCGCGCCTCTTGGCATACCTGGAAGGTAACGATCTCCTCAGTGACCGACAGTACGGGTTTCGCCGCAATCGGTCAACTGGGGACCTACTAGTGTATGCCACTCACTTGTGGGGCGAGGCCCTCGAGAGAAATGGGGAAGCGATTGCTGTCTCCCTTGATGTCTCGAAGGCCTTCGACCGGGTATGGCACGCTGGCCTTTTGAGTAAGCTTCCAGCGTACGGCATTTCCCCTAGCCTGACTGGCTGGGTAAAAGACTTCCTGACTGAACGGTCCCTCCGAGTTGTTGTCGACGGATGCTCATCTGAGCCCATGTCGACTAACGCCGGTGTTCCTCAGGGGTCTGTTCTCTCTGCAACTCTGTTTTTGCTGCATATTAACGATCTGCTGATGCCCGGTATCTATGGGTATGCAGATGACAGCACAGTTGTGGAGAGATACCTGCCGGATGCTCGGGCTAGTAGGGAATCAATCCGGTCCGAAAGAGAGGCCATGGTAGAGCGAACGAGTGTTGCACTTCAGGCAGTCTCCGAATGGGGCAATGCCAATCTTGTAGCATTCAATGCCGCCAAAACGCAGGCGTGTCTCTTCACCGCCAAAAGGAGCCCGTTCACCTTGGCTCCTACTTTTCGGAATGTATCCTTGGAGTGTACCGACCGCCTTCAGCTTTTGGGTGTTGAGATTTCCTCGAACCTAAACTTTGGGCGGTTCATTGAGTCCAAGGCCAAGGTGGCTGCCAGAAAACTTGGTGTAATCGCAAAGGTCCGGCAGTACTTCACACCAGGGCAGCTTCTAATGTTGTACAAAGCACAGGTCCGTTCGTGTGTGGAGTACTGCAGCCACATTTGGGCTGGTGCTGCTAAGTGTCACCTGGCCACTTTGGATTCAGTGGAGAGGCGTGCGAAGAGGCTGATTGGTGACCCTGATTTAACTCGAGTTGGTCTCCAAAGCCTAGAGCACAGGCGTAGAGTAGCCAGCCTTTCGGTGTTCTATAGGATACATTCTGGGGAGTGTGCGAGGGAATTGCACGATTTAATTCCCCCATCTCCGTTCCACCATCGGACGACCCGTCGTACGGCGAGTTTCCACCCTTATGTTGTTAACACCTCAACGATCCGGACGAAGCGTTTCGCCTCGTCCTTTATACCGCGTACATCGAGGGACTGGAACAATCTGCCGGCGGCGGTGTTTCCGTCGGACTACAATTTGAGTGTCTTCAAGGCTAGAGTGAATAGGCTCTTAATAAACTAGTGCGCTTTACCATCAACGATTGCGTCACTGCTTACCATCAGGCGGGATTGCGGTCAAGCGCTGGTTTATATTTTAATAAAAAAAAAAAAAAAAAACATTGAAAGAAATTTTGTAATAAATCAGTAGGTAGGTACTTCCGTAGAGTTTGTTTGTGTAAGAGGTTTGTACCTACAACACAAACAAACATTTTTTTCTTTACAATTTTAGTTTAAGACTTTAGATTGGATAGTTTAGTACCTATAGATGATTTCCTGTACTAATTATTTATTATATTTTGCTTAAGATTGGCGCATGGCAGTACAACTTCTACTAAAAGTAGTTCCAAAAGCTCTGTGAAAAAATCAGTTAAGAAGCCTATATACCCACGTATTTTTATACCAGAAAAAAATCCAGCTCAGTAAGTGTCTTCATATTTTTATGTTATAACCAATTGCTTAATACACTAGGAATCATAACCTGAAAGCATTTTTTATTCCATTGTTTTATGTATTCAAAAAACTCTGTTTGCTCATCAACATAAAGCAGTGAATGTCGTTGAATTGTCAAAATGAAAACCATTGCCACTGATAGTGTATTACGCAATTAGCCCGCAGTTTAGATACTTACAATAACAAGAAGCTCCGATGCTTTAAGATATTAAAGCTGAGTAGTAATAGACTGGACCAAAGTCAAAATAACCATCAAAAGAATCAACCAAATAGTATATTTGACCTTTATAAGTTTTAGGGTCATTGGCATACTTACTGTCGCGCCATTTTGATTTTTTTTAAAATGGCTGTCACGCATATTTTGTACAGACGACAGCAGGCCAAGCGACTACAATCTGTCAGATTTGTTTATTATATTTTAAAATTTATCTCTAAAGCATTAATGCTCAAGATTGTTTGGGAATTTTTGACAGTTTCGGGTAGCTTGACCTCCTGTCGTCCGTACATCGACAGCTGACATCAATGCAAACAGAAAACATAATAAAACGATTTAGGCTCGGCGCAAATGGGCCACCGACCACAGCCACCGGTGGCCAGCGACGGCGACTTAACACGCTTTTTAATATAGTTTTTGTATAGACGCGCCGCACACGTGTATCCGGTGGCGGCCACTCGCTACAGTAGTGTCTGCGACTTCCCACTAGTGGTCACTACGTGCCACACAAAAAGCCGACACCCGCCACTGTCGCATTGCAAGTTATATTTCACTGTAGGACCAATTAAAATTGGATGCACCCAATATAAGCGGCGACGGCGCCGTCTACGTCTTCTGCTTATTAACAAAAGCGCAAGCAAACTTTCCGTGTCAGAATCTATCTTCAGACTGCGCAAACGAGCGGGTTATAAAATGTGGCGGCTTCCAGACACCGGTTGCTGTCGCTTCCTAGTAACATTTTAGAAATGTGGCGATAGCGCGCGACGCGACAGACATCGGTGGCTGTGGTCGGTGGCCCACTTGCGCCTAGTCATAGTCGCTATTTTGAAAAAGGAAAAATTATGGACGGGTATGTAGATGTCTGGCTCCATAATTAAATAATCAATGGCCATTGTTTTTCTTAGGTTATACTTTCCGCCTTCATTTCCTGACGAGCAAGATCAGACTAACCCGGTTAGTGACATCCAACATAAGCGCTGGCTGAATAGACTCACAAAACTGTTAGGTCATCGTTAAGTTTTGAGGAACATTTAATTGTCCAAGAATATATTTTTTTAAGACTTTTAATTTTAAACATACATTATGTGTTTTTATACTTCATTTTTTATTTGCATCGTTCCAAATCCTTTATTTGAATTTTTAACTCGTGGTAAGTTTGTGCTACTTGAAAATATAATAATACTAACTTGTACCCGTGACTTCATTCATATGCTAGTCGTAAGATAGACAATGTTTTCACAAAAATAACAACTAGATTTTTATAAAACTCCCTGGCGTCTTTATTGTATTGATTTCAATGGCAATGTTTACAGATGAAACTTCTTTTTTTTTGAGCCAAAGTTCATCACAAAGGTAATAAAGTGTGATAGTATAAAAAACTTCTCTAAACATTTATTTACACAATATAAGTAGTTTAATTTTATGTGTGGTAGGCAGATGTGTATAGTACACAGTTGGAAATTTCGATTTCGGAATGCTACAAAAACCCAATAGCAACGCGCTAGAACCTAAGATCTTCAAAGAGCGGTTTTTGAGGGACTGTCTTATACAATATTGACGTTCAAAAAGTATTGACTTTCAGCCTAATTTGAATAAATGACTTTGAATTTGAATAAATTGCTAATTTGAATAAATGACTTGATTTTGATCAAACCTGGGATCCCACGCTCAAAAAAGTCCGCAGCAGCAGTTGCTCTGGCCAACCTCACAGTAGACAAAAGGATTGGCTGAGATCGAGTCATTGGCCTATGGTATAATTAGTATTGATCCATTTAGTAAGTTGCTGGATATTCATTCAAGGTCTCCTAATTTTCGTATCCTGCATTATGTATTACAAATCAACCTTCGACACGGTAATTGCGTCTTGAACAACCGTCACGCTATTAGAGGTTTTGACGGAATTCTGAAAGTTCGACATTTAGAATCTATCGATAATATTCGGTTAATACTAAGAACAGAATTAAATAATTATTATTGTACTGGGCACTACAATGTGTCTGAAGGCCCAAAGGTAACGAATTCCAGTTATCGAGCGCGTAGATTCGGATTTGAATAATGTAACGTGTCTTAATGAAATATGTACATGCTGATGTTTTCTTAACCACTAACTAAAATAGCTACAATATCAGCCAGTAAGGATGGGCTGCAATCTGCCATGCGGGCCTTGTGCAGTTTAGTAGATGTCACATGTGTTCGAATATTTATTTCTAGGAAATGCTGGTTTCTTCATAACATTTTCCTCTACCGTTTTGAGAGCAGTAGTTATGAAATAATTAACACACTGTAAGGCCCCAGAAATCTCAAAAGAAAATATCTCAATAGTGGGTCTTCGAAGATAACAAAATTTCAGAGGGACCCACCGATGGGTCTGTTTGCTGGGTCCTTGAAGGCCAAGGGTCCCCGCCAACTCATAAGTCAGCACCGTTATCATTGGGCTGCGCGTGCCACAACAACCGTTAAAATACCTATGCAAGAAAAAATTACGATTAATAACTCGTGAAGTGTGGCTTAGGGACTTCTAATTGGAAGGATCTCGTCAAGATTTTAGCACACAATAAATATAAGCTGGCTATGATATGCGAGGGTGAGGGCAGGGCTAAGGGTGCCCTTTGAAAGTGTTTGTTGGACCGTAAGCGAGACTCACTCGGCCGTCCGTGAGCCGCTCATGGGTTCCTAACGAATTCATACACCACCGATGTAGTGGAAACTCGGGCAAGGGCGAAATTATATTATTAGATACAAACAAGAGTTCCATGAAATTAGATTAGGTATGTTAATAATTTGCGGTCTAAACAAGGTCAGTAACTTCTAATTGAAATGTAGGTGTAGGTACGTTGTAAGGGCTAATTTGATAATGTTATGGGTTTGAGTCTATCCGTTGTAGTTAAGTTACGATTTTGTAATGCTAGGTTTTGTGAAATGTTTTTGAATTTCGTGGCTTTATTAAAATCAAGACAAGGCTTACTATACCAAAAATCAAGATCAAGTCATTTTTAAATTTCGAATAATCTGAGAAAGCTACGGTTCGTATTACAAAAAACTGAAGCTAAATCCAAGACTAAGTTACCAATTCTGCATTGAACTTTACTTTTGTCGGAATTATAGTAAAAAATCAAAATACAGTAATTGGCTCTTACAATACAGTAAGAATGCGCCTAGGTCTAAAGTTAGAGCTCGATTTTTAATAATAAGAATTGTAGTCTTTTGATTAGGAATAAATAGCATTAAAAATTAATTAGCTTTAGACTTCACTGAAATGAAATTGTCACCTGTGTATATCATATTGGAATCACTTTTTACATGACATATTATCGAATAAGCTTGGTTAATTCTATCAGTTTTCAGACATTTTACATCTGATTACCCCTTAGAAGAAATGGCGGCATGAACTTCAAATTCTCCGCCCTGTGGACACGGTGGAGGTCTGCCCGGCTTGGGTAGAGCACCGCCGTGTCCTCGTAGCGGCGATCGGCGGCGATCTCTCGCATTCGGCCCTGGTCCAGGCCGCGGTCGAGAGTGCGTGGCAGGCCGCCACCTCCTTCTGCGAAGAGTGCGAGGAGGCGGAATGCGTGAGGGAGCGGGAATCTCTCACGGCTCTAGTAGCCGTAGGAGACGCCCTGATCGAGAAACAACTCCCCGGCCATCGTAGACCGCTAGTGGGCGGCGAGCGACGGGCAGCTCTCCGCCCGGTAAGGACCAGGCCCGGGTCGATGGCGCGCTGTGATTCACGCCCGCCTCAAAGAGATGTAAGCACATCGTGATGGGGTCCATGAGGACTGATGTCTCCTGAGTCAGGGTTGCGGGTTGGCGCACGGGCAAGTGACGAAACACGGGTGTGTTTTAGTCAGTAAAAGTCTGACACGCCCTTCCACTTCGACCAGAGCGGGAGAGGTCATTTGATGATTTCATATCAAAAACAAAACAAAAAAAGGGTCAGTCTCTTTTGAAGTCCAGAGATAAGACATGAAGATAAAGTCGATTAGTAGTCCTTCAAGTCCTACAAAATGTTTCTTTTGTTTTTTTTTAAACTTTGCCTAACACTATGATTTTTTCCTGTATCGTGGGTGCGTTTACAAACATATAACTCACATACACAAACATCCAGACCTGGAACAATTAGTACCTACTTGTAGGTCATACAAATATTTATTCCGTGCGGGAATCGAACCCGCGACACGCAGCGCAGTAGTCAGTAGGTTAACCACTGCGCTAACCGTGCGCTTCAGATCATTAATGACGGTTATTAGAACTGAAACAAAGTGATAAATAACTATATACCTACACGAATTTTACAGCATCCATCAACGGCAGAAGCGGCAGTCATTCCAATAAGTTGATGTAGATATATTTCACGCCAGGCAGTGTTTAAGCCAGCACTAGGGGTACTAAACATTTACGATACGTCGCTCGTCCTCTATCCCGGACAAGTCCAATCAAAGTTGCAAGTCCGAGGACTTAGAGCAACGATATTATGTATGACCCTGGATTACCAGATGGGGTGTTTGTGTGCTGGATGCAACTTCCACCAATCGTTTGGGTCGTAATATTGTGGATAGATAGGTCTTAACAAAGTTTTCCTCATAAACAAAAAGTTATTATAGTTAAGAACCTACTTCATTTATTTTGGGGTAATAAAGTGTATCGGAGGTGAACGTAAACAAAGCAAAAGCAAGTATGTAAGATCATATAGCAGGTAGCTGTTTGTAGTTTCTGGTTACTCATATGAAATTAAGCTGTGATTTTATGTATTTACCGTATCTTAGACCTGTGTACACATGAACAAATTATGGCGAACCTTTTTTTAAGTAAGTTTTTTAAGCTGTAAGCAGTGATGCAATCGTTGATGGTAAAGCTCGCTAGTATATTAAGAGCCTATTGAAGGAAGACAGCAGTTGAGCGAGGTGATGCAATGTTAAACCCAACTACACGACCAACGATGCTGCACCAGAGGGAGATTGATGGAGAGCCTCCACGACTAAACTCCCGACACAACATTTGGCGCATCGTACCCGGTACTCATCGCAACACAACTGCTCAGACCCGGTCTCCGTACCTAGAAACCAATACAATAGTACTAGTAGAAACTTATACAATCAAAGCGTACAGTCACATATTTAGTTTCAGACATGTTTTTATTAAAAATTACGTGAGTTGTTTCTAAGTAGGACAGTGGACGTAGGTGAACTAAAATATACACGAGAAAAATTGATCCTGCAGACGAGAACGTGCCAGAGTTACTCGAGCGGAATAGTTAACTTTGGAAACGGCTAACTTTATAGGGACCATGTAAAATATATAAAGTTAGAAAATAAATAAAATACAGGAATTTTTTAAATTAATGTGGGGAAGTAATAAATAATGTTCATCACAACATACAGTCATAATGGCGAATGATAATAATTAGAACAACAAATAATACTTAATATAAAAACAACCGCCTGCGCAACTCACTGACATAACGCTCTTTCTATTTCTTTTTTTAATTTGCCTACTGTTGGCATAATAATTTATTTTATCCGTTTTAATTACTTTGATGCGATGTTGGTAGTATCCTTGACCCCGGCAAATGACCCCTGCGCTACGGTTGTTTAAGTAGGTATAGCTTGTTCAAGGATGTTAATTTAAAAAGTATGAATAAATAATAACGTTTAATGTTATTAAAATATTAAGTTCATAAAACGATAACACGAAACTGTATTCATTTATGTTTAATGACTGTCACCACTGAACGCCATCAAATAAAGAAATAAACTAAATAATAATTGAATAATAAATTTAGCACTATTGTTTACACAAACAAAACACAATATAAATTCATACTTCATATGCATATTTATTTATCAACCAAACAATAAAATTATCATACAAACATTTTACCCAAAAATCCTGAGTAGACAGTACGAATATATTCACAAGTGCCGAATGGCCTTGCATTGTATCAATAGGCACATTGACGTTTTAGGAGCACAAGGAGACTGACTATTGGTTCCATTTATGAGCCATTACTTGATAGGCATCTCACGCGACATACGCTGTTGTAGAAACACAAAGAATTTTATTTTTTAAACTAGTGTTACTGAATATGGCAGTGGTTTCTGGCATGTCTGTTGATAAAGAATATGAAAAGTTAAATGTGAAACGAGAAAACATTCAAAGTTTGATGGCGTGGCTGAGAGAGCAGGCGCATCTTCCACACCAATACATCACTGGTAAGGTATTTTATAATTATTTTGGCCAACAAATTTATCTTCAAACCAGCTAACCTACTTTGTTTGAACGATACAACTGTTTGAAATGGTTTTGACCCAGCTTAGCCTAACAGCATGACTTAAAACAGCATAATCATATCAATTAACGTATAATAGTTTAGATTACCCGGAATATACAATAAATGTGGCTGATACTAAGGTATAATTTTCAGAATTGGACGTGATATTAGCATATCATAGTTGTGCATGCGACGCTGATTTAACCAAGCGGGTCATTGATGTCAATTATACTCTAAAAACATTGTTCCCGTTTTATCAGAATAGAAAAATGGATGATTGTCTGGAATTGGCATTTCAGACTTGGTATGTGTGCCTTGATATACAGGGTGTATCTGACATCGTAACGCAAACTTCGCGAGAAGGCTACACCGCATGTCACTAATAAAATTATGATAGTCATTTATAACGTTAATGAGCGGTTACAGAAATAACAGTGTTTAAAAAAATGTGTCGGCTTGGCCTTTGAACGTTGCAAGCTTGCCGTCGCACGTGTTTGTGGGTATGAGGTTGACCCCTGATGTGACCTCTATTAAATCAGCTGATAGGATAGTTATTCCAGTTTTGTTCACATTGCGTTTTTCGTGTAATTAGCGAATTAATTATTTTTTACTTTAAAATCTTATTGGGTTATAAAAGTATAGCAATTATGAACGGTTTAAAGTGAAAAAACTGCTTATTATTTTTTTTTTATCAGGAAAAAACCGACGAAAAATTCCACCTGTGGGGGGTTCATAATCATTTACTGGATCCATGGTACTCGTTTGTGCGTCGATGTCAGAGACACCCTTTATGTACATTGATTTGCTGAATTTAGAAAAATAGACGCACTGACCTTATATTCTTTTTAGTTTGTAAACAATTTTGGGAATCGCAGCTACTGGTGTATCTTTTCTTCACAAACATTAAATTTAAGCTCAATGCAACTTTTTCTTTCTATTTCAAAAAGAAAAGGACGAAAATATAAAATACTAGCGGCCGCCAGCGACTTCGTGCGCGTGGTTTAGTTATGCTCCGCTCCTATTGATCGCAGCGTGATGTTATATAGCACTAACCTTCCTGGATTAATGGGCTATCTAAAGCAAAATGAATTTTTCAAATCGGACCCTTAGTTCCCGAGATTAGCGCGTTCAAACAAACAAACTCTTCAGCTTTATATATTAGTATAGAGTATAGATTATTGGTTTAGTTCCGTCAAATTAAAATACTCCATACACAGTTAAGGTGCGATTAAAAACATGGCTAAATAATTATTGCAATCATAATCATCAACCTTTTTATCGTCCCACTGCTGGACACAGGTGCTCCTCTCATACAGAGAAGGATTGAGCGTAATCACCATGCTTGCTCAATGCGGGTTGGCGATTTCAGACTATAAGTCCAGGTTTTCTCAAGATGTTTTCCTTCACCTTCAGTCATTGGTGTAAAAGATATATTTAGAAAGTACATATAACTTTAGAAAAGTTACATTGGTACTTGCCTGAACTGGAATCGAACCCGCGCACTCATACTTGAGAGGCTGGTGTTTTAACCACTAGGCCACCACGACATATATTATTGCAATACTAAATTTAAAAAAAAGAAAAATTAAATTATTGCATGATTAAAAATACGTCAATTTATTTCACCTGCGGACTAATTTGAGAGTACTTAACTAATATTGTGTCTATCCTTTTCTTAATGAAATAGAAAGAAAACGACGATCTTAACTTAAATTTAGTTTAGTTTGTGAACAGGGCCGGAATCGGGGCCAATATCTCGTATTTTAGTTATAGGTTACTTAAGCACTACTACTTAAGCTACTTAAGCACTTACAAGATGTTTTTGGATCTTCACAGGTTAATCTATCCACTACCGACACTCACGAAACAGGGTTACAGACCAATATACTGTGTACTTTTGGATGCAGATCCTAATAAGTTTGTCTACAGCGATGTTATCAAGTAATACTTTTTTTTTTTAATTGTAAAAAATCTGCGTATTATATTGTTTAAAAATAATTTCGGAGATTTAAATTTTAAATATTATCTCTTATTAATTTCAGAGCTTTTTTAATGGTTATGGATCTATGGCAATACGAGCACGGCACAGTACCAGGGGTAGCTATCATTGTGAACCTCGACAGAGTGTCACTCGGCCACATATCGAGAGTCAACCTAACTGTGGCACAACAGTTCTTCTATTTCTTACAGGTAAGTTCTTATAAAATAATTATCTTGCGATCCAAATACGAAGTTAAACTCTGAAACCTCTAGGGCAGGGGTGGCGAACCTCTATGCATCTACGTGACATTTTTTCCAACTAAAAATTACAGCTTGCCATGACATGCTAACAAAAAATCTTGAAAAAATGATTACTGAAAAAAAAAATATTATACTTCTCTCTAAATATTAATCTCTATTGACATTTCTAGGGACTCTGCAGTCTCGGATCTTTGAAGACGTTTTTAGTTACCAAAACCAATATGGCCCATTGGTAGGTTAGAATAAAATTCTTGAAAATATGCCATGCCGAAATTATTATTATTATGTTTCGTGCTACCAACGGCACGCGTGCCATTGGTTCGCCATCCCTGCGCTAGGGTGACAACCCTCAACCAATTAAGTGCGTTGCTAAAATAATGGTCCAGTATTCTTTTCCATTTTTTAAGACAAACATGCTGCTGACCTACTTTTGACGTACCTCTAAGTTAACAATGGCCACGATTCCCTTATTCACAAACTAAACTAAATTTAATTTCAGTGCATCTTTTTCTTTATATTTCATTAAGAAAAGGACCGATGATAATATGTTAGTCTGACCTGTCAAATTAGTCCGCGCCTGACGTAAATTGATGTATTTTCGACCGTGTACCATGTCCATGTTGTGACCATGTCTATAATGAATATAATCGCGTCTAAATTGTCTATGGAATATCTTAATTTGACAGGATTAAACTAAAATGTTATCTTCTATCCTTTTTTCACGTGTGACCATGTCTATAATGAATATAATCGCGTCTAAACTGTCTATGGAATATCTTAATTTGACAGGATTAAACTAAAATGTTATCTTCTATCCTTTTTTCACGTGTGACCATGTCTATAATGAATATAATCGCGTCTAAACTGTCTATGGAATATCTTAATTTGACAGGATTAAACTAAAATGTTATCTTCTATCCTTTTTTCACGTGTGACCATGTCTATAATGAATATAATCGCGTCTAAACTGTCTATGGAATATCTTAATTTAACAGGATTAAACTAAAATGTTATCTTTTATCCTTTTTTTAATGAAATAAAAAGAAAAAGATGCACTTAACTTAAAATGAGTTTAGTTTGTACACAAGAGAATCCGCGCCAATATTTTCTTATTTGTTTTTGTTGTTAAGATTCCAGGAACTTATAATTTTAAAATGCCTGCAACAGAGACTGCAAGTTAAATCTTTAGCAAAAACTATAATTTATTTACTGAGATAAAGTTGTTTAATAAGAAGTTTCTCTTTTTACTTAGAAACTTGTAAACTAATTCTGTTCGTTTTCAGGAAGCTATGTTTGTGTGTCTCAAAGAATTCCATTTCATCAATGCTCCAACATTCGTTGACAAATTACTTTCTATGGTGAAACCGTTTATGAAAGATGAACTACTTAATATATTGAAAGTACATCAATCAGGCTCCCATACTTTGGAAGAGTACATATCCTCAGAAGATCTGTTTAAACTTGATAAAAAAAAATTGAAAGGTATAAAATAAATAAAATATTTTATTATTTTTGAATATTGAAAAGTGAATTTCAGTAGGTAATCATAGCTTAATTATTATTCCAGATGAAATGTGCAACAAACTAAAAGCAAACCACAAGTTTTTCGATGAAGAATCTCAGAAAAGAGTTGATGAATCAAAGAGGCCGGGTGGTCCCAAAACTTTGTCTTCCTTCTTCCCGGGCATGGAAGATTCGTTCAAGAAACTCGAAATAGATTAAAATGAAATGTGGACATAAAAATCAATCTAGTTTGGGCTGATGATAGAAAGGACCTGAAGAATTGAAGAAAAGGCTTACACGCTAGCATTATTAAGTATAGTAAAAAATGAGCCTGACAGGCGCAGATATGAAACACTATGTTTATTATACGATTAACCGCTTTAAGTTAGCAAAATTTGTAAATAATAGTTATTGTAGTACAAATATAGTTATGTAATGCAGCATGTGCATTAACATTGGCACGTGACAACACGCGCAGTTCGCAGTGCGAGGAGCAAGTGACACAAAGGAAATTGCTTCTTTGCATAGCGGTGTGCTTGCCACCTCCTGCAAAACGACCAAAAATCCGAACACACGTAACATTCGATGGACTTCGCCTGGAGCTTATACTCAAACACATGTCCTAGAATAATGTATCTGCATATGTATTCGCATGTTTTACTGATATTTTTTGCAATATACTCGTATTGTAAAAAAATTAAGTACGTCTATTTTTACGTTGGTTTCAAATATCTATTTTCTTTAATTTAAAATTATAAAGTATTTAGTTGACTCGAGTAAAAGTTAGTTTAATTTCCTCGCAGTATATCATAGTTTTAAATCTTAGTTTTGATGCTATTTAAAAGTTTATGAATTCTTGAAAACTCTACAATCTTTAGTTGCAGAGTTGGTATCGACTAACCAACGCCTTTGTCTGGAAAATTGAGGCCACACAGCGCACAATGTATCAACGTTTTCATCGCATTCACATTCTATTGATACAATCATTTCGTTGGAAATGGCGTAATGGTCGAAAATAAAATACCTAAAACTGGACTGCAATCGGTGCACCATTGTCCCTAAATAGTGCACGAAAGAAATTCGATTTTAGTGAAAAGCAAAGCTTCTATTCTGTTGTAGATAAAAGAATACCAATTTTGGCTTAATCTCAAATAACGGCTTTACGACTAGATCACTGTTTTTTTTTTGTATCAGCCCTTTTTTATAGAAGTGCGGAAAAATATACAGCAATATCTACGTACATATGTGTGTTTTTAGTAAGAAGATAACGGAAAGCCTTAAAGAAAGGTCATTATGATCATTACTATACTAACACTAAAACATAATTAAACCGTTAATCTAGGTTATCAGCACTGTTCGTCTGAAATTTTGAAGAGGGTAGTTTGTTGTAGCAAACAAAACGTTTACGCCTTCTTGATTTTAAAATATACCCCCTTATTCATAAACACTGCTTAAAATTAACTAGTGATTAGCGATTCTTTAACCATAAATTTTTGACCTTTTAATGTCACTTAACTTAAATCTTCGTTTATGAGTAAACACCACAGTGTTTAAGGAGTTTATCTATAAACGATGATAATAATTAAGTGACGTGCAAACGTCTGAAATGTATGTTTAAACAATCGCTAATCATTAGTTAACTTTAAGCAGCGTTTATGAATAAGGGGGATTATATCCATAATACTAATTGCATCTCTCTTCCGGCTGTCATGAAGAGCAGCACGTCTCGAGGTCTAAACCAGCTTTATTTTAATATAAATCCTTCGTGATAAAAAAAAAACAAATTAAAGCTTGAAAAAGTAATTTAATCCACTGTTGTAGATTTTAACTCGAGATATAGAGCTGTCTGTTCCGAGCCCCTTAACCTTGACAGACGGTGGAATGTCGGTCAATGTTAAGCTTTTTTCAGGACTCCATTCCAGCAGAGGCACCAGAGTAAATTTTGTCTAGAAAAAGTCTAATATTTTTTGACCTTAATATTTAACGAGAGGGACGAATCTTTTTTATTGTTTACGGAAAAGAATATTTCACTCTCCTTAAGACCTTCTAGTGGTGTATTTAAAATCTAAGGATTTAGGTATTTCAGTGTAGACTTATAAATGTAATGTGGTATTTAAGACATATAAATTAATGCCAGACCCAATTCGGGTACAAGTTATGCGTGTTACCCTACGCTTGTAAACTAAAGTATGTGTGTCATGACCTAGTCCAGTACGTCATCTTGTAGGCCATAACGCGAGGATGTCATGAAGTTAGTTGTGTACCTGTCTCATTAAGTATCCTGTCTGAAATGAACCCTTGCGTGATTCAATTATTAATGAGAATCCACGGTCACTTAGTTACATTAGTTCATTAATGTGGGTGGAAGAGCCACCGTCTTCTTACATATAACATAATGCGGGGCCCACCTTCGGGATTGTTCGACATACTTCGGACCTACATAAATTACTTGCAGCATATACGAAGATATTATTTAAAGGATCTTCGGACATTGTTTTTGAATACAAAGGGCTTATTTTTATGCTTGTTTACGATGTCATCCTGCGAATAGTCTGGTACTGTGAAGTATGTAAATACTAAAAGCGAATTTAATACGAATAAAACGAAAGATTTCAATACTAAAATCGACAGATGGAATAAAGTGCATGTGCTGTTACATAGTAAATAATTCTGGCGAGAGCTACGCCATCCGCACTTGCAATAAAACGAACAATGCAATTTAGCTAGTGCTGCATTCATGCGATGGTTTCTCTGTAAAAGTTGCTTGTTCCAACCGTACATGACTCTCGATTACCGACACGAGTAAATATAAAACAAAATACCGGGAATCACAATACCTGCTTTGACATCTGATTATTTAGTTGGTAGAGATTTTATAAGAATGACCGGAATTTTGTTTAATGGTATCTGGTATTAGATTTGAAGGGATAATATATCGAATATTCATTTATGTAACCATGAACAAATCGTTCAGGAATATTAAGGTAGTATGTTGTTGTCGCAATAGTTGCCAGTTGCTGATCAGAATAGTAATGATGAAAATAAAATAGCAAACTTTGTAATATTCCCTTGGGATTCCACAATCAGTGCATTTTTACATATTTATTGTAAAACAACAATAAAGAATGCCGTAAAACTAGACAACGCGGTTCCTGAGCGTACTTCCTCATAAAATTCAGCGACGTCCGATTTGTGGGAATAGCATATAAAAATTTCAAAGAGCCTGTATGCGCGTGCAGTGTCCGCGGCGGCATCACTCGCCGCTTGCATAAAACATGCAAATTGGACCACTTCACTGGTGTGGTGTGCCTAAGTTCACTCGCTTTTGCACTTTTATGTAAAATTGTTGCCCATTAGTCATGTAAATATCGTTAACTGTAACTCTGACGCACCTCTATAGCATTATTCTAAAAATTATCTTTTATTCTTATGCTAGAAGGCCAACGCTAAGCCTTTGTTAGCCAATCTCTTTTGTTTTAATCATCGTATATAAAAGCATACATAATTTAGAAAATGAGCATCTAAGCATACCTTTGTCCTGTATATGGACATGGTACATACTTCATCAATAGCGTTTTAATTGGCATTGTGGTGCAAAAATGGTTTTAATTATAATTGGGAATGCAAGAAAACAATAGACCGTTAAATGATGACGGATTGTCGGCTCGATTGTTTAGCGTATGCGACTGAATAGCGAACGTTCGGTGCAGTAATGAGCTTCTGAAGTACTTAATGAATGCCCACTTTACGGTTCATCCATACTAAACAGATATATGATATTCTTTGCCTTCTTCGTCCCTCGGTTACGATAATAGTGTCTATTGCAGGTCAATAAACAAGATTAGGTGCAGCTGCGTTTTGTTTGAAAGCAGACAGCTACAGCCCACATAGGTAAGGTGCAGGCTGAATGGTACCTAATAGAAACTGTTAATACTTTTCTCATTGCGCGAAAAAATTAAACGGTGACCTCTCCGTCGCCTTGAGAGTAGATAAAGTTTGTCCTGTCGAAGGTGGCTGGGTGGAGATTAACCGTGGCGAGGTCTTGCGTCGACTTCATCAATTATGTCACGCCCCCCGACTCCCCTCGATCCCTGCTGGCTCGTCCAGATCTGAAGGCACGCCTCTTCGCAGCTGCCTCGTGATGAGACCGTTTGCAGTTTGGGAATGATTGATCTCTGCACAATAAATAGTCACGTATCTTAAGACAAATGTTGGCTGTCAGGAAAAACTACTTACTTGGCTTTTTTCCGGCTTTTTGTAGCAAAATATGTCGAAAGATAACGTGCATACTTTCAATCATGGTAAGTTTATGATCTGTTGAGGTTGAATTCTAATCGGCACTAGTTGTAATAAAGTTAACAGAGTCCGTCCACTCTAGTTTTTGGCGACTCCACTAGAGCATGAATATTAAGTATTTGTAGTGCAGGCTAACCTTTGGTCCCAGATAAAGCTGAATCAGTGCATACAGTAGTGGATAATGTGCGCTATTTAACAACGACGTATATCTAACAGGAGCGTATGCAACCAGCAGCTGTGATCATTGTTCCATTATTTATGGTTGCACAATTATGTCTGTATTGGCGTTCAAACCACCGCTGAAAACAAATTGAATGTATTAAACTCGCAGTACAACTTTATAGGTGCACGGTTTATACAGCCTGTTTTACGATATATGCGTGTTATTTTGTTTTATGTTCGTATTATGTTGTACGCAGACGTGACAAAATAACGAATGCGTAAAGGCAAGTACTTGTAAGTTGAGTTCACTAGTCGCCAGTACACTATCGACAACTATTTATGGTGGCAGTTTAGCATACAAAAACTGTTATTTTTGTGAGGTAATGGGCTTTTATCCGACTGCCGAAGAAAGGAGTGTAATGTTTTGCAAGACTCGATTGGAGTTAAGTTTTTTTTGTAAAGACTTTTTTTTTATTCAAATTTTAATAACTTCGACGTAGCCAAAGTGATATGGGATTTTATGTCCCTCCCTTACTTGTTACTGACCAGTGTGCGTTACAAAGAGGTTGTGACTTCTAACCCCGGGTAGCGGTAACTACTCACGTATTCTCGAATAACCAAAGCCATGATGCAGCAACATTTCGCAACTTCTATCGAATGCGGGCGATGGTATTGAGACCGTGGTTTAAATTTTCAGGTTCAGTGCTAGTTTACTAAAATTTTATTTTTGGTATTATGGTGAATGAAAATTACAGTAAAACGGACTTAAGTCATAATTTGCAAATGGTGGGATCGAACTTTTTACAGATTTTCAATTTAATGACGAAAGAAAAAAGAGACATCCGTGTTACTGTATTAAAACTATTTGTAATATAGATATTAACTATTAGAAATTTACTGGTTTCGCAATTTTTCCTTTATTTGTACTATAACATGTTGCTTTGTGCCAAATTTTAAGATTGTGTTAATGAGAATTACCCTGTACGTTTTGCTTTCCTTGCGAGTGTCGATATTAGCGGTATAAACGACTGTTTGTTTTGATTGCGTTAGCTTAGAAGCTTGTTATTTCCTAACTCCAAGGTATAGCAATATCTTTCCGTATAAGGCAGGAGGAAACGCCAGGGTCTCACCATTGTGTGGATCGCCTGAGGACACGGTGGAGCATACGGTGGAGGTCTGCCCGGCTTGGGTAGAGCCCCGCCGTGTCCTCGTAGCGGCGATCGGCAGCGATCTCTCGCTTCCGACCCTCTCTGGAGCGAGAGTGCATGGCAGGCCGTCACTTTCTTCTGTGAAGCAGTGATGCTGGCATAGGAGGAGGCGGAGCGCGTGAGGCAGCGAGAATCCCGGCGCCGTCACGCCACTAGCCGCTGCAAAGAGATGTCAGCACATCGTGACGGGGTCCACAAAGATCGATGCCTCCTGGGTCAGGGTTGCGGGTTGGTTTAAAAAGAAACCGTGACTCTGGCGCATAGACAAGTGAAGAAACACGGATGGGTTTTAGTCAGTAAAAGTCTGACACGCTTTTCCGCTCCGCCCAGAGGTGGAGAGGTCATTTGATGATTTCCTTTCCCAAAACAAAAAAAAAAGGGATAGCATACCTGAATCATCATCATCATCATCATTTCAGCCGAAAGACGTCCACTGCTGGACATAGGCCTCCCCCAAGATTCTCCACGACGACCGGTCCTGCGCCTCCCGCATCCATCGGTTTCCTGCGACCTTCACCAGGTCGTCGGTCCACCTTGTCGGGGGCCTACCCACGCTACGTATTCCGGTGCATGGTCGCCACTCGAGAACCCGTCGGCCCCATCGGGCATCGGTCCTACGGGCAATGTGTCCAGCCCATTGCCACTTCAGTGTTGCAATTCTTCGGGCTATGTCGGTTACTCTCGTTCTTCTGCGGATTTCCTCATTCCTGAAATACCGCAGTGTCTCAAGACAAAAGTCATACCTGAATATTTTATGTAAATTCCATCTTGATAACTCCAAAAACTTATCACTTTGAGAAAGAGAGTCTTCATAGATACGACTGACGGACAGCATAGTGATCGTGAAAGGATTCTTTCTGTGTATCCTTTCGTGGTACGGATCCCTTAAAATCAAACTAAGTTTTCGACGTTTACAAAAAATGAGATTATAAAAAAAATCCATTTTAAAAAAGGTCTACAAAAATTAAAGACAGTAAATCAGCATGAAAGTAAGCCAATTGCAGTCGTAAGAACGAGAATTTAATAGGTAAGGCGACAAGTGACTAAATTTATAAAATTGGAACTATAGAATCTGGATTGAAGATGTTGAGGGGGGAGCTGAAGGTTTTAACAAAAATGGCATTTAAAATATTGTAATTGGAGTGGCCGGTGTGGGGCACTTGGTGGGAGCGACTCGAGCGCGACCTTTCTCCTCTAATGGATACCGAAAACCTTCTTCACTTTTACGCGAAAAATCTTTTTGGAAAATAAATGAATCCATACCGTATGTAAATCGGACGCCTTCGAAAGTTTTTATTGAAAAACTTGAAGAACTGATGAAAATGGGGCCGCGACGTTTAAGATATCTCCGTTCATCTTATGAATGTACCGCTGAATCCCAAATGTTCTTACTTTTGCATAAGTTACTTTTATATTGACGGGCCACTGTACTTTGTGAGGTCTAAGTGGAAAATAATGCGCGGTCGGTGGGTGCAGTAGGGTGGTGAGACTAATAAAACATTGATCGAGTTATGTTAAAGGGCTTCTGGTATAATTAAGTTATTTAAGATTAATTAAAGGCGAGTCGGGCAGTACTCTCAGGCGAGCGGAGGGCTCACAGCCTCCGCAGAGAGCCTGAGTAATTGATAAAGCTAACCCTACCATCCTTAATCACGGTCAGCTCAAAGTTAGACTCGATAAATAGTTATTTATTAAGTTGTCTGACAACTTATTTATAAGTCTGCGCATGGATTTATGGTAATTAAGTTTATAAGTAGAGCGTTGTAGGTACTATTCAGCACTGTTTTTCACTCCCATTATGAGATACCTACAAATACGGTGTTAATTTGTATTGTTTATCTTTTGAAAATTTAATATTTATGACTTACAATGTGTTATGATTTCGAATGGAGTTAGTAACTAATAATTTAAATGATTTATTAGGTTTAAATTTTATTTGCAGTTAAACGTAAATAACTGGTTAATTATATAATTAATGCGAGTTTCGGATCTCTGAAGATTTCGTGATGACTTGTTTACCGTTCTCTATTATTTATGCCACGCGACGTCGTGACTCATACGCTCCACTAGGCTACTTATTAATAAACATACAAAAAATAAACTGCCGACTTCCTTTCGCGTGCCTACAGACATAAAAGTTCTTCGTGCGTATCCCAACAAAAACATAAATTAGGTAAATTTATATAAGGGGTCATCCCTCCGTTACAATATGTTCATAATGACACCGAGGGTCAATGCGCAGTCAAATCTCCCCCGCAAGAATTCAAGCGACTTCGGATCGGCGAAATTATCAAAACTTTTTAACTTACAACTTTTCCTTAAACGAGTGGAGCGGGCTTTTTCATTCGTTGGGAGCTTTCGCGGATCTAGTGTTCCGTGGTAGTGCCGTCCTTGTCGCTCGCGGTGGAAGCCGGTGCCGGCAGAGGCGGCGGCAAGCCTCAGCTCGGCTGTTGTCTCGCGTGCCGGTTCCCGCCGGGCCGGTCACCGGTCCATGTCGCCGCGCGAAACATTTTCAGTTCTCGTCGCTGCGATGCCGGTGGCGCACGTCACGCCTGTCGCCCGCCGACGACGCTGTGTTACCACGATCGTGGCGTACTTCTTTACCAACTAATAAATCAAGCGAACCGAACGAAGTAAACCCTCACGAACAGATTATAACTCGATATGAGATAACAGGCTTGCGGCACGACTGCGGTGATTAATCACCGAGTTCGATTCGAATGATCTGAACAGAAGCATAATCTCTCCGATTTCGGTTTAGGTGCGCGTAATGTAAACAGATAAACATTGTTAAAGTTTTCCGGAATCATTATTTGACTAGAGTTACGATAGTCGTAGATGCATTGTATAAACTAATGCGAGGGATAATGTTGGAGTGGGAGATTAAGGTGTAGCAGTGTGTGCGGGTTGGATGTGGCCTGCGCCGTGGACCATGGGTGCGGGTGGACAATGGACAACTGGGGTGCTGTGTGCGGTGTTGGCGTGCGTACTGGCGGACTCCTGGACAGCGTTCCAGGAGCAGCCGTGCTGCCGGCCCGTGTCACATCACCGCGTGAGGCACCACAGAGGTGAGTCAGCTGTCATACACACAAAACTCCCAACTTTTTATAGCAAGTAGTCGAATTGGTTTTTGTATAGATAAGTTAAACACAGCAGTTCATCGGCCGACACTATTAGTCACAGCATTATGTAGGACGGAGAGATACGGCATCATTACAACTATATTTACTTAAGATGTTTGGACTATTACTGTTCTAAACTTCTAACTTTTTTAACTAAGTAGGTACCTACTTATTATTTCAGTCGCATTTGCACTATAAAGTATCTAATTAAATAATTTCTAACTTAGTCATTATGAAGCACCGGGAACTTACCTAATAGGTATATACCATATATTTTTGTGGATGCTGTAGATAATTATGTTAGGTACTTAAATAATATTTAGCCGCCAACAAACCGTCAGGGTCCCGCTAGGACGGATACATTTTAAATTATAAATCCCAGTAACGGTACACAGTAAACAACCAGCCGGCAGTCAACAATTAATGTCACATACGAATTGAGGAGATAATCGGCAATAACTTTAAGCTCATCAGTAAATTCAAGCCGGTGCACGAAAAAGTCGCACGCAAACTTATGTTTACCTATGTGCTGACGATGCGCTGTGGGTCCTCTTTGCATCAAACCGAACGCACACATCAATACCCAAATAGAACATTTACCCTCCCCGATATTCGTAAAAACACCATAACTGAATAAAAAGATACGAAAACTGTAAACAAACCTATTCCAAGGAAAGTCAACTGGAATTCTTTATATATCAGTTTTTTTATCTATCGAAATTCCTGGAATAAATAAGAATAAAATGAAGAATTTAGTCAAATTATGTTTGAAGATGTCTCTTCAAAGATAAATTTGACTAAATGTTTCTTTTTTTCAGCAGTGGATTTTTTATGAACGATGACTTTTTGCTCCGTTATTGTGGTATTTACCAGATCTTTGGTTACCATTTTTCTCACTTTCTATATCCGAAAAAAAAGGCTTTGGCCCGGCAATTGCCTATAAAGCCAACTACATATTTTACAGTTCAATTTAACCAAAGTTTGCATACAACATGGTTACGGTTCTAAAAATAGTTTGTCTACAGTCTAGTTTAAACAGTGGAACTGTGTCAATCATTTCAGTTTTATGAATAAACACGAAAGTTTCAATACACAATGTAATTATAGGTTTAATTTAACATATTTGTGGGAGCAATATTCCATGATCTGTGAATATTTAATTTTATCACACACGCACAGTCATTTCCGAATTCTTTTTGGACATTGAGAGAAGAACTTATTGGCATCATTAGCAAGGAGCAAGCACTCCTCTGTGACGCGCACCATATTAATATGCATGATCTCATATAAATAGGATTTCGTCTATGTTCTTTATTATAACAAGAGATCTGAATTAACAAAGAATTATCTACGGTCAAGTCAATTTGTATCAAGAATTTGAGTAGCTAAAGCAAACGCCTGCGATCAATGATACTGCTTCTAAAGTTGTTACACAAAACTTAAAAAAAAAAACAATGTAACGGACCTTGAGGTCTGGCCACTAAGATATTTATCTTATTCATTTCATTGTAAATAAATTAAAGAATATACCTATACCTTAAAGGACAAAAGACTAGGAAAAGAAGAAATGATGAGGCAGATAGACTAGGTGAGTTAGTTATTTAGTTTAGCGGGTATACAAAAATGAACTCGGAAACAATTTAATCAGGTTGAGAATAATTTAAATAGCTATTTATTTTTCTTATATTTTTAACCCCACAGTGTTAATTGGCAATAAACTCGTATTAATAGAGAATGGTTAAGATAATTTTCCAATTTGAATACGTTCGAGCGATTATCATATTAATCATAAGTTGATATTTAAACGAAATTTTAAGTACCTATATACAGATTTAATGATTTCATTTAATGTTTAAGTTGTAGTATTATGTATTCTGTGCCGGACTGAAGATTTAGGTGATTAAAGTTTCAGCTCAGGCAACGAGATTATAAAGCGAATAAGGTGCTACGAGTCGCAATTCGGCTCAAAATCTTTAAGAATTTATCTTTACAAAGGGCGGGTATTGTAATATGTGTTGTATCTTATTGTGAGGGGCTTACTTCTCACAGTTAACGAAGGGGCCCCTTTATGTGGATTGTGGAGCAAAAAATATGCAAGATGGGTGCCAGGGGCCGCGGAGCGAAGGTGAGGGGCGGAGGATCATGCGAACCGGTCCTGCGTGCGCCCGCGCAGGTAATCGACTCGCGCTCCTTTAGACTAGGGCTGCCGACTTCTCATTGATGACTTCATAGGTTTTTTCTTTAGGAAGATAATAGAGATGTGCTTCTGCTAGTTATTTACATTGAAGGTTTTTTTATCGTTAGTTTGTCTGGGAAATTGAAGATTTACTTTAAATGAAAATGTAATTTTCAAAAGGAAGGTAAACTAGTCAAAGCGTGCAATTTTATAATAAAAATGATAAAGAAAAGAGACCTGAAACATTAGAAAATAATGCCTTTTTATTTGGCTCACCACTTAACAGTTGGCAACCCTACTCTTGGCTAAATTAAGTAATAAACGAGTCGACATAATCGAAGCATAAGCGATGCCCAACAGTTTTTATTATAACGTGATACATCATTCGAATAGAATGTACTTGTATCTTAATGGTCTTAGCTATTAGGCCAGGCACGCATGACTGAACTCGCAGCTTTTTTTATTTATGACTTAATTTACATGTTGCGAAGATTATCATGTAGGGGTTAGCGATTAAGATAGTGTAGCGAAATTTGTTACAAGTAAAATGTACTGTAAACTGACACTAACTTAATTTATCGTTTATCGGGAAAGTTAAGCGTGGAGCGTGGAGTTAAGCATGGTTACTGTACCTGGTGCTAGAATTTTACCGGTTAAAACACATTTTGTAGCACAGTTTTCCCTTGTTTCTAGTTAGTGAGCAAAGCTGAGTAATAATGTGTACTTGAACAACTTGTAATGATATTTATAAAAAACAAAGTGCTTTGAAAGTTTTCTCATTTGGCTAACATGATCGTAGTATTATAATGATTAGCTCTATGCAGTTTTAGATCAAAACAAAACGGCACAGTGACTTGATAATCATCTACCTTCATGTAAAACTGTAACTTTCAAATTACTTTGACTTCCGTATATCGTTTCTTGTTTCTGAAACAAATGTTGGTAGCATTTTTGTTGTTTTCCCCTACACCAAACTTTGGCCCCTTTACTTCTGTTTTAAGCATAAACAGGTACTTGTGACCCACAATTACTTTACGCAGCATTACACGTCGTTCAATGGGCGATTTTAGCTAAACAGAGCACGGCAACAACAATAAATGTTCGCGTTAGGCGTTCGGCCTCGCTTGGCGTGTGGTCTCATCGCCGAGAGCACAGCAATCGTTCTGACAGCGAGCGATGTTATCGCTATTTAATATAAACCTATTTACTAGCCCGCATTGGCCGTACCGCTGTACCGCTATAGCGCTTCGAAACACCCACAGGTATCGCTTACCGAATTATCTCTGGATAGCAGATCACGCTCGCTGCTTGGAGCGTATTCGGAATTTCGGGTGTTTTGTTCTCACGGTATGCTTGTTGACAGTTTGTGTTGTAATTCGCACCCAAGATACAGGAGTAATTCTTAGTGACTAATAGACGTTTAAAAAAAAATCGTGTAGAGGTACGGTGGCAAATTTCTCCTCTAAGGCTTTCGACAATGACCGGTCTTGTGCTGCAGACATCCATCGGTTTCCCGCGACCTTCACCAGGTCATCAGTGATAAATGCTGATTTCTGAGTAATTCGTTTTGTTCTGCACAGTGGCTTAAAAATTTTTCAGCTTCACTGTTCCTATACTAGTGTGCCTTTTACAACAGGAGCTATTAACCAAAGATAACTCGGTAAATCAACACTTGTACTTACATAGTATGAAACAAAGTCGCTTTCTCTTTCTCTATGTCCCTACATATGATTAAATCTTTAAAATTTCTTTCTTCTTTAAAATTTTTAAGTTAATCACCACGCTTGCTCAATCCGAGTTGGCGATTTCAGACTTAAAGTCCAGGTTTCCTCAAGATGTTTTCCTTCACCTTGTAATCAGTCATTGGTGTTTAAGATATACTTAGAAATTACATATAACTTTAGAAAAGTTACATTGGTATTTGCCTGACCTGGAATTACATAATTACGCCGCAGATATTTTACTTTTCATCCTACACATTATCTCGCTTCTACATCCCTTTACACTTCCTAACGAAACTAAAACAAAATATTTGAGATTGTTATGTGTCATAAACAGAAGTTGTTGGTTTTGTTATCATAAAACGGACGAACAAGTACTTTAACAACTAAAAATCACTACTAATGTATTCTGAAAGTGTGAAGGTTTAGCTTTGAACTCGTAAAATGTTTGCGTTACCCAGAATACGCCTGAATATAAAGCAGCTGTCAATACCAGGATATAAGTTTATTTTTATAGGCACCGCTTCTTTTTTTATTGTTAATCCATTATTTGTTTGATTTCTATGTTTTGCTAAGATAGTAAAACTTAAACTCACTCTGTAGGCCTAGTATTAGTTTTTATTACGAAACTCGATCGTCGATACCGAGCGCGTTTGGCGCTCTCATTGGTTGAGAGTTCTTACAAGTTTGACGCGGGCCAAGCGATGAGTTAAACGCGCTCGATATCGACGATCGAGTTTCGTAATAAAATGTCATACTAGGCCTACAGAAGTATTAAATCTGGACAGTTAAAAAAAACGTTTGGTAAAGGACTTTTGGACGACAATTTTATAATTATTACCTTTGAAAATATGACTTAGAATATTTTGACGATCTTGAGTTTTTGTATGACGTGGTTAATAATGACATGTAGCTTAATTTATTTGACATTTAAGTAATGAAATTAATTGACTTATATTGAAATTGACAATATGTAGTTTGGTGTGTAGTAATAATAACTTTGTAAATATAATTATTATGTTAGTATAATATGTTATATAGAAATGTAGTTATACTGTTGTTTATATTATTATTTATTATAGTTACACTTCTGTTGTACTACTACATATATTAGAAAACTACCACAAAATGCTAAGTTCGACGGTTCTTCAGCCTATAAAGGTCCACAGCTGGACAACGGCCTCCTTTAATTCTTTCCACGATGACCGGTATTGTGTTGTCTGCATCCTTCGGCTTCCCACGACCTTCACCATTATCAAATATTACCATATTTCTAGTATGAGTTTTCATTACGAGACTCGATCGTCGATATCGAGCACGTTTGGCGCTCTTATTGGTTGAGAGTTCTTACAGCCTTGAAGCGGGCCAATCGATGAGTCAAACGCGCTCGATATCGACGATCGAGTTTCGTAATGAAAACTCATACTAGGCCTACAGGTCATAAATGAATCTATTTGACATTAATTGAAATTGATTTTAGGTATCTCATATTACGCTTGTGCCTGTTCTATTTTGTAATTATATGCGTGAGCCTATTAATATTGACTTTATTGATGATGTGAATAAAAAAGTCAAACGCATGTTAAAATATTCAATGTTAATTATATATTTATACGCCTCTGGGCAAAACATAAAGGTTCTCAGTACCTGCAACACCTCACTTTCCTCGACCTCGAAATTCGACCTATGTTTACAAATAAAACATTCTGATTCTGATTGCGTAATACAGTATTAAGCTCAACCTGAATAATTTTGAAAAATATTGCTAAACCATTGCTTCATATGTTCGAAAAATGTAGGTATAGTCTCAGCAATGAATGTCAATGAATGTCGTGGAACTGTCAAAATATAAACAACGCAATTACTCCGCAGCTGTACAAAGTACCTACAATATAGACAAAACATTTGTTAGAAAACTTATTTTATTTTAGAATTCCCACATTTTCCGGAAAGTATGAATTGGCTCGATGATTTTGGATACCTACTTTCTTCTTCAGCCTATGGATGTCCACTGCTAGACAAAGGCCTCCCCCAAGGCTTTCCACGCCGACCGGTCTTGTGCCATCGGCTTCCCGCGACCTTCACCAGGTCATCGGTCCACCTTGTTGGGGGCCTCCCTACGCTGCGTCTTCCAGTACGTGGCCGCCACTCCAGAACCTTACTGCCCCATCGGCAATCGGTTCTACGAGCAATGCGCCCTGCCCACTGCCACTTAAGTTTAGCGACTCGCAGAGCTATGTCGGTGACTTTGATTCTTCTGCGGATCTCCTCATTTCTGATTCGATCACGCAGCGAAACTCCGAGCCCAAGTAATATGTATGTAAGTATACCTACCTAAGTAATATGTAATACTGGCTGGGGTCCACGATTCCATGACAATTCCCGTATTTTGCGTGCGGGATACCTACCTAATAAACGCACTACTGAGCAATGGTAGCTTAGTGGTAACCGTCACGTTTTACAAGTTGTAGGGTCGAAACGAATCAAGCACTTTACTTTGTCTAATTTATTTCACAGACACTGCTCTTAAAACGGCGAAGGAAAACATTTTGAGGAAACCGGCATGTCTTACAACCACAAACTAAACAAAATGTGACGTCTACCAACCGAGTGCTAAATTTTGGCCCACTCCCTCTCACAGTGAGGAGGCCTATGTCCCAGCAGTGGGAGCACAGTAGGCTCATTACGCAATACATAACCTTACATTTAGTAAAACATACTGTAATAAATGAAGTAATAAGCACCACAATCTGGGTTACTACTGACCCAGTTACAAAATTTCCTCTTAAAACTGCTGACAATTGCGTAGAATTGAAAATCTGCCGCTTTCCAGCAAACCTGTAATGATTACATCGCTGCCGGGCGTTATAATCTCTCTAATTTAGTCATCTTAAGAACGTGGTTTTGCCTAGGATTTAACGAGTGTTCACTTTAAAACTTCTTCTATTTTGTGGTAAGAAGTATTATCTATTTAACCATTTGAGTATACACATATTATATGTATGTAAAGAGAAAAAAGACAAAACAAACAAATAGGTTCAGAGATAATGCTGAACAAACATTTAGCTAATCAGTACAATGTATTTATATTAACGTTTTTCCGGAACTGCAGATAGCATTACTTTGTAGTTAATTCTGCTCTGCGTCTCTGCGTGCTGTAGATTTCTGTTTCATTTTCATTTCGAAGTTCGTTACTTTTTCGATTTTCTATTGATCAGCTGTTTTATGTTTTTAGTTTGCTCTGCTGAGTTACTCTCTAAGCCCATTATTAGTTTCCGAAAGTTCTTATTTTTAACTAGGATTGTAATAAACAAAATTTTCTAAATTACGTTCTAGAATCTTAGAACGTAAATTCGAAAAAAAAATATTTATTATTTGTGACGCTATCGGTGGCGAAATTGATTAGCATTCGATGATTTTAGAATCATTGCCGAGAATACTTTATGTTCTACGAATACCTTTTCAACATTAAAGCTGGCACAGTTTAGAATAAACAGGACACTTTAAAACCGTATAATATTTATGCATTATAGTTTTGCTATCTTTATACTATCGTATCTCTGTAATGTTCCAAGTAAAGTCTTGCCAATATCGTACGGAGTCGTGTAGGGATTTCCTTGCAGTGTTAAGCGAGGTTTATTGGGCGTGTAGCGTCGCTGGCAAGTCGGGCTTGTGTAAATCGAACTGACAGACCTGTCTCAGATTGACTGACGTTGCCTTAACGGCGCTGTTCAAGGAGTGTTTTCGTAGGTATACAATTCTAATTTGAAATTGCTATTCATTGGATTTTTTGTAGCGCGTTTTATATACACATAAGTCAGAGGAATTGGCTTTTGAGTTTTTTTTCTAAGCGGTAATGTATTTACAAAGATTCATTATACATATAAAGAATGATATCTGTAACATTGTTTAAAAAACAGCGTTAGAGAAAGATAGCCGGAATCAAATCTATTTCCTAAGTTAAACACTTTGTTCAGGTACCTACAAATGTTTTCCTAGCGTAATATTTTGAAGTGTTTGCACGCCTTTTTTATATTATATGCGCATATTTATCATTGTTTCTAAATCAGAATACAAAGGACACTTTATAACTATTCTTTTAATAGTATTTTTCCTAATCTGCCACATAGCTTCGTATATAAAGTGCACCGAGAACAGGTGCACTCTGCCTGTATGGATAATCTATAGCTTTTTAGAATTTATTGCCATCCGTATAAAATAAAAGTACATTCTGGTCCTGTTCGCTTCTGTGCATTTAAAAGGAAGATTAGTATGTCTGTGCAAATTGCAGTAGAAGTAACATTTAGTAGAAAACGAGTGAAAATGATTTTAAATGTAACAATTGATTTAATATGTATTACTTTAGGAATGGGCGTAGCCAGCCTTGGGTGGGCTCAGGGTGCGGCAGCAGTCAGCCTATCCCCCCTCTCCTGGTATTTTTTCTTTTTTTGGGTAATTAGGCACCTTATAGATCAGAGTACAGCTAGACATATTTCTAAGTATATCTTGGACACCAATGATTCTGATTACAACTTGATGGAAAATATCTTGAGGAAACCTGGACTTTTAAGTCTGAAATCGCCAACCCCCATTGAGCAAGCCTGGTGATTACGCTCAATCCTTCTCTGTATGAGAGGAGATCTGTGCCCAGCAGTTAGGGGATAAAAAAGTTGATGATGATGATGATAGATCACGGCCAGGGTGTGGCTACGCCCATGACTTTAGACCTATGAGTATCTCGAATGCTTAGACTTAGAGATTAAGATCGAGACTAGGGCATGTAAGTAGTTAGCCTTCGCAAAAGTGTATCTCGAAAAGTAGGTACTGATTGTATTTTGATGTTATGTTTACTACTGAGTTAAAGATTTACTACTATTTTCTAAGTGAAGCGCGGTTTTAAATACATACCATCACGTGGCTGAGATTTTTTCTGAGTCGGGCGAAAAAAGGCCTTCGACGTCGCGCGTTTTTGCCAACTGATCCCGGAAGCAATATATGACAGAATTGACAATCTGTCATAAAAACCGGATCGACGTGAGTGAATCCAAGCGTGACCTACCCACACCTACTTAGTGAGTTTATATTTATTTATAAAGCGAAGTAAGTGGACCTAAACAAACACTACTTATTATCCAATAACACGAAATTTGGGTCTTTCTAATATTTAATGGATACTCAAAATGCCCGACTGTTCTACAATGGTTGTTTAAATTTAGTGCTATAAAGCCATCACATCGGAGTTATACGACAATACGTCGTATTTAAAGTTTTAGAACTTATCTAAATTGTATGGAGGCGGTGGGCAGGTGGCGTTTCCCGCGCGAGGCGTAAACTTGACGGACTGACAGATTGCCATTTAGGTGCCGATAGAGTGACAATATCAATTTTATGCTTTATTTAGACGTTAAAGTCGGTTTTAGTATTATATCTAATGGAATTATAAATGAGCTTTTAGCGCTATGTGATCCCCAGATTAGAATAGATCGGCTTATTATAATCTATTCTGCCTGCATCTTCGTTAAAGTTCGCTTTCCGTAGAAGCCGACTTAGGATTAAAGTACCATCCAGTTAAAAACAGCTACGTAAACATTGTTTTCAGTAATCAACCTTTTAAATCTAAAGTTATAAATCTTGTTATAATCAATTACATAAATAATTGATTATCACAAGATTTATAACTTTTGGACGTTCGTAGACTAGGCGTCAGCGGTGCGTAGACGCATTGTAGGCGTTATAAAAGTACATCGCAGGCGCAAGAGCCGTCATAGACGCATGTTAGACGCGGTATAGCCTATTGTCGGTGCAGACGTTTGTAGACGTATCGTAGGAGCCATATTCTGAAAAAGTCAGAAGAAAATTCAGTGCATTGAAAATGTAAAAAAAAAACTTAGGTATTTAAAAATCTATACTCTATACTAATATATAAAGCTGAAGAGTTTGTTTCATTGTTACAAACCAAATAGTATCATGGTTAAAATAACTTAAAACAGAGCTCACATAATACTATCGTCGCATTATTCTCAAAATTTTAAGCGCAAACTATCATAATTTATGTAATGACAATAAAGGGAATATAATCAACTACAGACATATCTAAAAATATTAATTATATCATGCTTCTTTTAATTTAAATAAAACTGCAAAGTACATCATTCGATTCAACTGAAATCAAACCCATCGCTGTTTTGAAACTTTTATGTTGCCGCTTTACGAATTTGTCAATTACCTAAAATTTTGCTTCTTGCTACACCTAATGGCCGAATAGTCAGTTTGTACTATCATATTACCTGTAGGTACGATTGCAGACACAATGCCTAGGATAGATGACTGGCAAATGTTAAGGTTATCACAAGAATCCCCCTTGATCATGCTATATACTGCTGGCCCAAAATATTTGTCCTCCAAATATGGTACTAAAATATGATGTCACAATAATAGATGCTATCTATCGATTCTAATGTCGAAACCAAATCGAGTTAATCTAAAACGCCTTCGTCCCATATAACCGCTCGTAATTGGGCATCAATATACTGAAATAAAAACCATATCGATTCTCTTACATTGTCACAAAGATGTTTATCAGCGTTACCAAATTACAATCCGAATGTATTTACTTTCACTTTATTATTGACCCTAATGGAAGCGATAGCATTTATTTACTAGGACGGGTGAGTATTGAGTGTGGTATTCAAATATTGGTCCGCTGTCTAACTGATAAGGTTGGTAACATGACACTTTACCGGTATTCGAGGCACAGTACCCACTCCGAGAGCGACGGTCGGCGTCAAGACCTCCACACAATCCGGACCCAACACCGCACCAACAGGAACGCTTTTATTACTAAGATATTCAATAGACACTATCTGTTACTGTCAATAGTAACATTCTCAATCGCTGAGTCGGGACTTATCTAAATCGGTTTGCGTGTAAGTAGTGTTAGTGTTCCATGGTAAGCTGAGTTTGCTTATCGACGCGTTATGGTTTGGTTGCTACACTTCGGTTATTAGATGGTTGATTGGCTTGTAAGTGGTATAATCTAGTTTTTTGAAGTGAAACTTCTTTAGGCACGCTTGACTTGGGGAGTAAACTCGCGAAAGCGTTACGAAAAATATTACAAAAATGATCGGGCAAGGCGAACGGAAAGCAAAGTATAGTCCTATTTCGTCTGTAATACAACGAAGCAGTTGGCACATGTAAATATTGCATGACATGCCGTGTATAAAGTTGTGGGTTCGCATCTCGCCGAAGATAATGTATATTTTTTGGATCTTTTTAAGATTTGTTAACAATTGAGTCGAGTATGAAGTTGTGAGTTCGCATCTCGCCGTAGGCAATATATATTTTTTGGATCTTTTTAAGATTTGTTAACAATTGATTACCTAAGAGCACAAATAATTTATAAATTTCGTTCTGTTCTGGCTTTTATATTGTTTTATATATTTTTGCTGAACATTTCTGATATAATTGAAAGTATAGAAGAAGATATCGTCACAATACGATAATTGGACACAAAGTACAAATTGCTTTCGAGCCTCATAAGCTCAATTATTAAGCTAAGTACCTTGATTGATTAAGAACTATGAATTTCTTCGAGAACATGACGCTGCGAACACCCCCCGACTCCCCTCATTGATTACCTCACCCCCCCGAGGATTATCTCGGGAACCAGAGGTCGTGGACTACCCGAGTTTGGGATCCCCTGAATCAGGAGGAGGAGCCCGACCTTTTGGCCCCGAGGGAATCCACTCCACCCTCTCCCCTTCCCCCCTCTCCCCCTCCCCCTACCCCCCGCAACCCCACGAAATCTAACCCCCCCAACACCCCCCCCCCCGCTTTAGTTACCTCACCCCCCCGTGGATTATCTCGGGAACCAGAGGTCGTGGACTACCCGAGTTTGGGGTCCCCTGAATCAGGAGGAGGAGCCCGACCTTTTGGCCCTGAGGGAATCCACTGCCCGCTCTCCCCCTCCCCCCTCCCTCCCCCGCAACCCCACAAACGGGCGTATAGAACGGTCAGTACTGAAGCCTTACCGGTACTGGCAGGTGTACTTCCAGTCGACCTTGAGGTACAGCGACGTGCCTCAATGTACTACTCCGCGAGGGGGGAGGCCATGGACACTAATTTTGTTACACAACGCGACTTTAATAAAATCTCTAGATTATTTAAACCTCAGACTGAAGTCTGGGAGGACCTTTTATCCGAATGGCAAAGTAGGTGGGATAATTCCATCAAGGGCCGGCACCTCCATCTATTCTTTCCATCCGTTGGCGATCGGCTGGCTAGGACATGGCTGGAGGTTGACCACTGCGTTGCCCAATTTCTCACAGGTCATGGCAACTTTAAAAGTAAGCTGTATTCTTTTAAACTTGTTCCTTCCCCTTTGTGTCAGTGTTCTACATCGAACTGTGAATTTGAACAGTCCGCACATCACATCTTGTGGGAGTGTGTTCTTTGGCAGAATGAACGCAATATTATGTTGGATAGTGTACAAGTTACATCCGGAGTCGTTTATTATACGGACCTTGTAGAAACTAGAACCAATTTCCGTGCGTTCAGGCGCTTTTGCCATACCTATTATTGGAATCAATTGTAACAGCTAATACCTACTTAGGACCCATTAACTTAATCAAATTTTATTCCGTGGTGTTTGGCAATCTGGGCTTCTCCCAGTTGCAATAATGTCCCTTTGTGCCGATTGGCCTAGTTCTGTTCTGTCTCCTGCTTGTTATGGAGGGAAGTGGAAAAAATATCTTTTTTCTTACTCCTCCGCTATTCTTTTCTGATTAATTTGTTGCGGGATCCAAGACAGTTGAATCGTTTCTCCGGGACTCGTCGAGCTTCATTGCTCGGCGTTTTTCTGGCGGTCGCCACTGTTGATTCTGGCTCTCAGGAGTTGCAGTGGTTGGGAATAGTGTGGCGGGTTTTGTCCCATTAAAAAAAAAAAAAAAAAAAAAAAACCCCACAAACCCTATCCCCCCCCGACCCCCTTTAGTTACCTCACCCCCCCGTGGATTATCTCGGGAACCAGAGGTCGTGGACTACCCGAGTTTGGGGTCCCCTGATTCAGGAGGTAGAGCCCGACCTTTTGGCCCCGAGGGAATCCACTTTTCTTTTTTTTTAAATTGGAGGTCTATGCAAAAATATTAATTTATAAATGAAAGCATGAAATAAATTTAAATATTTATAGAAAATTAATATATGTAAATGTGTATACATGTATATATTGTACACACACATATATATATATATATATATATATATATATATATATATATATATATATATATATATATATATACATACAGATGGTGCGAAAGAAGTTTCACTTCAGTCGTGTGGTCATAAGCACACTCGTTTTTTTTACAACTCGATATAAAAAAATATTATATTCGAACTGGATAAAAAAATGAGACTTGAAAGCTGAAACAGTATCCATGAGAAACAAAATAAAAGTGAATGTCTTTTATGCTTTCATTGTATGTATATTAGTGAGAAAAAAAGTTTGATATTATTTGTTCTTATTTTCTTGGCGCTCTGGATACGTTCATGTCATGCCTTCGCTCCTGTACCTCATGTCAGGTAGCGATACTTATCGCATATTCCCGAGGTATTATACTCGTAGGTACTCGTTCAACTTAAGTATGAGCTTGTATGTTCCGACGCTTGATATAATGAGACTAAATAGATGAACAGCCGAGGAATGTGAAGTTGCTAAGGAGGATTATGTATGCAGTAAAGGAAGATAGGCGATGACGGGCTCATTTGTTTCAACATGTTCCTTAGTCGTCTCTCCCCATCTCTCTTTATCGTTGGGAACTAGTGATAAATTGACACTTTTCTACAAAAAGTAAATTCATAAAAAGTCTAGCTATATTTTACCAATTTCTTTTTATTCGATATTCTACACCTCATTATTGAAACGCCAATAAATATTGTGTCTCGTCATTATTTCTGAATAATAATTGAATGACGTTGAACTTTTATTTATTTACGATAATTTTTTGTACTTACGCTACTAAATTGATATTAAAATGTTGAGACTTGAACTGCCCAATGGTTTGGTCGTTAAGTAATTAAACAGCTTAATAGACCCTGCTAAAACAAAAATATTTTGATTTAATCCAAGTTTTATATGTTAAAACAGTCTTCATTGGAAAGATCTAGAGATAAATATGATTGCAATTAATAAAACAAACGGATAGGCGTTTAATTTATTTATCCTTCAATTAAGTGAGTGATGTTACAAATTCCAGGAGTGTCGGCGGCGGCGGATGAAAATTAAATGGCTGGGCTTCCGTGCCACAAATGTAGACATCAGTTACGCCGCACGACGCACGCGTTTTGTGTTCGCGGTGCGTGTACGCGCACTAAAAATATATATTTATATATTTCACCCACGCGAATTAAATTTCGATATGCGTAAAAGCAACACGAACAATAAATTGGCAATTATTTCCAATTTTTTTGCAATTCATACCCACCGGGTTGTGTTTATGGGAACGCTTAGTTGAGTGGAATGATTGTGTAAAACTGTTGGACGGGCTCCAACGAGCGGGCGCGCGGGTGTGCCGCGAGAAACAAACGCCACAAATAAAGTCAAATAAGTGAGCCAAGCCGAACGGGTGCCCCGCGCCCGCTGCAATTGCAGTATCGAGTATTTTATTGGACCGTGATGAAATATCGATATGAATCATAGACGCGTGCCTGATACATTCTTCTGTAAACAATAAGAATAATTCTAATATCTACAGAAGTACTAGAGTTTCGATGTAAGCTAAAATATTGGAATGAATGCTAATTAATTGCGTTTTTTCACTGTAAGTGGATGTGACAACACAAGTTCGAAGAATGGTCACCGAGTTATTTCTGTTGCGCCGTCCCTTATTCTGAGAACTGGTTTGTGTATGTAAGTATGTAGGTATCAATGTGCCATTCCAGATCGGGTCTCGTTGCTTGTCTTGTTCTCAGTACGATAAGGGCAATCTGACGGAAATAATAGAGACTGCTGTGGCTTGACGATATCTTGTTAACTGAGAAATATTTGCTATCGTTGATACAAGGGATTTTGTTCAAGAACTCTAATTAGGAACTAAAAATCACTACTGAGATTTCAGTTATTCTACTTTCGTCAATTAAAGCCGAGTTCGGTTCCCCTTTTGTATCTTAAAAGGCATCAATATAGATGCCTGATATTAAACCAATGAGGAGTGATATGCGGTTCAAATGAAAGTACTTAAATGTGCCATTAAGAGTAATATTGTGTATGTTACATGTCTATTGAGGATGAATTGTCTGGAATCCTGAACTGAATAGTTATATAATTGGCATCAATTGTCTGGCTCGTTTTATGGTTATTAATAGCTTTATCACGTGTCTGCACCCGCCAGTCATCTTTGATGCAATTCATTTGTTAGCTTGTTCTCACGCCTTGTTGAAGAGCAAACAGTTTTATAATCATAACGTTAATATTTCCACATTCTTTAAACTATACAATTATTTCTTGCAAAAAAATGTATTGTTTCATTCCAAATGTTACAAAAAAAGTGTTTGCTAGTGACAAATATATATAAATCAAAGAAACTGAAATCATGCGTCACATTTAGCCTATACGAAATTCCTACGTACGCTAGAACTGAAGGCGCGCTTGTAGTATCAAGCTAGAGGGCCGGTGGGCTGGCGGGCTGGCGGGCTGGCGGGCTGGCGGGCTGGCACGGCTCCAGTCGTTTCAATTTGATCCCGCTGCCGCCCCGCACTGTAAACATCCCTAAATGATAAACGCATAATTTAACGCCCCAACGAAACACGAAAAATTGTGCATCCATTTATTTTCTCGATCATAGGAGCGTAAAGACGTTCATATTTGAAATTTATGATTTCACGCTCCGACATAATAGTAACAATACGTTATTCTGTATTAATATTATATTTTTGATATATTTTCAACTTGCCCTTACTACAGTTCACGTTTTATGTTGTTAGGAATGGATTATTAAAGCTGTTTGTAACGTCAAGCCTTGATTACTGAGCCAATAAAACCAGATAGCAGCAAGTTATATTACCCGACTTTATGAAGTTTTTTATAAGCAGTTAAGAAGTTTATTAATCCAAAGAGAGATGTAAAGATTTTTAAGATTATTTAAAGGCACTTGAATGCAGTAAGGAACATTTTATTACTCATAGTGTAATGGTTAATTGAAGATTGCTTTAATGAGAGGGTTGTTGGTTGATCTTAAAACCGGTATAGCAATATAACGGACAACGATGTAGGTAGTTAAGTTAAAACTGAGGTCGAAGACATACTACATCATTCAACAATAAACGTTTAAAAGTAAAACAGAGAATCTGTTGAAACAATAAAGCTTGAAATGAAATACAACTCCACAAAAACTTGAACAGAATATTCCCGAACAACCAGGCTTCAGTAATATTCAGTGAGTATTGTGTAAGAGCAGCTTGCCGCGCGGCGAGGTAGCGTCGTGACACGTAGATATAGCGGGCACGCTGCGGGAGCGCAGCGTGGTCGTAGCGGCCCGCCGATACCATCGCAGCCTTCGTCGCAGCCCCACATAAATCTAGCTTTGATACATTTTGGTAAGGAGCCAAGAGCGGCGGCCGGCCCGCGATCCACTCGACCTGTGCATCGCGAAATAACATTTTCCTTTTATTTGTACCGCACCTCACTTTTTGTTACATTGTCCGACCCAGGAACAATATTTTTGCTTTTTTGCTTTACATAGGAGGAAAAGAAACTGTATAGTGAATTGTGTATTCATCTAGAAAGACTTAAAACGGGTCTGGATTTTAAAAGCCTAAACAATAAGGTGGTATTCGCTTAAATGCTCCATATTTTACGAACGGCTTTTATGAAATAAATTAGGTACATGAAAGACATTCGGGTAGGTACACAGTTGAATGGAAATAGAAGAAAGTGTACAATCTGATAATATATGTTTAGCCAGGTTCTTCGCTTCATTGTTTAGTTCCAAACAAGGTAACTGCTTTTGTCTTCTTGACACACGTACACTTACGTATGTATTTTTGTTTGACCCACTCAATTAAGTTTCACAATGAAACTTTTGTATTGTATCTGACAACGAAATTGTGGTGTGTAATCGTTTGTTGGAACTCCAGTCTGCTGAGTGCAGTAATACTGTTGTTACATTGGGCGCTGACTCATTCCGAGCTGTTCATTCGATATTCATATTAAACAAATCCGATTGTAACAAAGATTTATCTTGCGCAATAAAGGTATTGTGTTTCCGAAGCTCGCCGCTTTCATACTCAAATAAATACATTGAAAGTTATTTTATGAAGTGGCTACGGTCATGCAGGTGTAATGAATCACGTGCAAGCATTGACTGATATTATCAATGTCGGCCCCTGCTGGCCGCCCATGTTTCTACGCGAATATCTGCAAACTTAATTATAATACAAAGTGGGTTATTTATACACGACTATCTGTGTTTATTATCATATTTATCATGTGTGTAAATGTAACATCATTTTACTTTAAAGTTCCTGGTATTTCTCCATTAGAGTTTTTAACCGCCTTCATTAGTCTAATAGAGTCTAATTCCTTATCTATCTTGCTTTTTCCCAACTATGCGGGGGTTGGCTTCTAGTCTAATCAGATCCATCCGAATTCGAGTATTTATTTAGTACCTATACAGCTACTAAACTAGCCACAATATTGTTGCCATTTTTGCTTCACATGAGAAAGCTACTAAAGTTGTTGTATAGGTTTAATACTGCCAAAGGTGTTATCGTCGTAGTCATGAGGGTACCTAATGAGCTCTAATTATGAACTTCCTAAACTGCTCACAGAACCTGGTTTATAGCTCTTTACCCGAAAATTAAATAGAAAGCATGTAAGGTCGTCTACCTGCCCAAATGAGCGCACAGACAAAATGTTTGACGTACCGCATCCATCTCCCTAGGGATATAACTGTTGTTCATAATTAGGTGCTAAATTCTCTCTGGCCGGGTAAAGGTCAGCAATTAGAGAGCTTACTTTTCTTGGATGGACGATAAGTTAGTTAAGTAATAGGGTTCATTTTCAAGTCGGTGAGGTTCGCTCGTTAATCACTGAGTTGCGCGTTGGCCGTGCTTCCGTCTCCGACCGACGCCGGAACACAAGCTTATTTTTGATTGTTTTTGATAAAACAAACAAAGACAAATGGATAAGCCAAATCGTTAATCATAACCGGTTTAAACAGAGCTTCTCCTCGCAGTACTTACATTTTTCTCGGCGAATATGTGACTGTTACAGTTAATTTATGAAGACACATTTTGTTTTATCACAAAAAGTGATCAAAATGGTCGGTAATAAATCAGTAGTGCTCGTCGTTCTTTTATTATGTTTATATCATTACCGAATTGCAGGTTTGACACTCAGATGTTATAATAGCTTTACCGCAGGTGCATAATATGAAAATTACATGAAATCGGTTTGTAATTTATTAAGTGCACATCACGAGTGAGTTTGTGAGAATGACTCGTGAGCGCGTTATGAAAAAGCGATCACTAGCGGCGGGAGCTTTGCACGCCCCGCACCGGTTGCCAAATTAATGTGTCACGAACTGTATCGCCCTATGATATTGATGTTGAAAAATGATGCCATTTGACGTTTGATTGCAATCGTAAATCTCTAGCGAACTGTTCGAGTATTGCGCCACTCTATTCGTAATTGACGGTTTAGTAAATTTTCCGCGAACGCCACTTTCAAACTGCCTACTGACCTTTTCCCTTCATGAAACTACGTAAGGGAGATGTTAATGTACTATCAAAAAGTAGATATATAACTTTCAAGGCCTATTACGCTTCGCTAAGATAAATGGGGAGGATAAAAGTTGCGTTATAACGATGTAGATAATATAATATATGTACTTGGTGAGCGCTGAATCAGTTGATATAGATTCTAATTCGGTTATTATTTATATAAGCCATAACGTGGCTAATGATTAATAGTGGCATTATTCGGCGAATGTGTGGAGCCGAGACCGAGATCGGAATGATTATCGTGAGGCTCACGCTCCGCTGATCACAGCACAAAATTAATTTACGTATAAGGCGGGTGGCTACGCTATGCTGTGCTATATCAACGGTGTATCTTCACGCTCGTTTTCACATGCGGGGTGAGCAGATCTCTGAGGGGAATTGGCATTGATTGCGGGTGCCTCCCTAAATTTCTGTACACGGCATGATTTATTTTGTCGTAGTCACTACGATTCTCATCCTGCAGCTCTTTTTGAATCTAGACTTATAAGACAATAACATCATCCCTAAACAAATAATGTCCAAATTCATTATGTAATGTAAAATATTATGGTGATCAGGATCAGCAAATGTTTGATCCGAAACTGGAATTCGATTTCTACGTTCCAAGGAACCATGTTTGATTTATTTCTAAATACGCCAGAAATGTACACAGAGTTGTATTTTGATTCCAGCCGTCAGATAGTGATCCGGCAACTTGTATTCATAGGCCGGCCTAGTGGTTGTCGGCCTGTCGAACTCGGCTCCGGAGTCTAGTGTAGTTGATCTGTAAAATTGATTTCCATTCGTGCTGACGAACAAAGGCATCGCGACCGCCTCGGGCTGGCGTTGCCTCGCTGCACTGTCGCATAGATACCGTTCTACTCCTACAACATTAATGTACATATTTGGTTTACCTATTTCGATAACGTTGGTTCACATAAAGTGTGTGTTGGCATTAGTTAAACCAAATGTGCATGAGCAAATTTCATAACTATGTACATAAAATTTGCTAGCGGGACTGCGCAGGTATATTGTGAAGGATTTCGACATCTATTGACGATAAAACTAAATATTTTCTTACTACTTACTTCATTACAAGTATCACTACCAGCGGCCGTTAACCCCATATACTTTATAATTTATAACTTTTCATTGTCATTGGATAGAAATACAAAAACAAAATACAAAATGTTTTACTGGCAAAAAGAAAAGGTGATGACAGACAGACACATGAAGATAATTAAGTTTGTACATTATATTTTTTTGTTTTTGGTAACAATCACGTCTTCGTTAGATACATTTATTTGACTCTGTATATCAAGGTAGGTCAACAGTAGGTAAATTTGCTTTAAAATGCCATAATGTTGTAACATTAACATGACATGTATCGCTAACAACTTAACAAGATTGTTAAAAGTTCGGGTTACAGGAAACGACAGAAATATCCATCAAAAGATTTGAACATTTTGTAGACAGTTCATCAGTTTCATACTGAATAAGCTTAATAGAATCTTATAATTACACGGATAACCACAAATGCATACCACATATTATGTTTAACTGTTTTTTAGTTGGTTAGTAGGTACCAAATGCCAGAAAAGTCGAACGGCAGAAATAAATCCATGGGTTTCATTTCTCACATAAACTTTGATGTGTTATGTTTATCTCAGGGGGGTCAATTTTAAAGAGAAATGTGTGTCGCTTATATTTAGATTGCAGTAACATTTCTATTGATCGTTTATATTCATTTTTATCTCTTTCAAAACAGTGCGGTGACATTAAATATTCTCAAAATTCCTGTCAAGTTGTTGTACAAACTACTTTTTTGTATGGATGAGAAATCGTAAAATTTTAGAAAAAAAAAAAACTTATGGAGAAAATTATTGATAGTTTATAAGATATGACAGAAATTTGTCGACTTTCCAATATTTTTGATAACAATTCCTTTCCAATATCAATTTTATTTTTCGATGTTTGTCAATGTGCGAATAGATTGGTCGCCGGAACGTAGAATAGAGTAGGACGCAATTTTAGAACAATGAGGTGGGAAATTGGTTTCCAGCATGAGTAGGTAGTGGGTGGTCGTGGCGGATAAACTGGCGATATCCTCGGAGTTTCTGATGGCGGTCGTAGAACAAAACCTAATCTGTCCACTGTGGCTTTGTGAATATTTGTCAGTGCCGAATAGTTCAGAAACCGGCGTGTATAATTATTTTGTGTATAATGCTCATGTTTGAACAATTTCAAAACATTCTTACTGAAGACATGTCTCGAAACATTTGAAAGTGATTTCTCATTTTCTCCAATTTTTATCAGTTAAGATATGGTTACTGCTTTTTTTTATAACGTGAGAACAATTGCTACAAGCATTTTACACAACATACAGAATAGTCAAAGCCGTATCGCTAGCCAATCGCGAGCGAAAACCACAATATCCCATTTTCCTCAATTGGTTTTTATAAATTGAGCGATAAACAAGTGGCTGGCTCTGTTCAATGTTTTTGATTAAACTTCAGATAAAATTTAACCCCAGGTTAAGATTAGCTATCCGTCAGTGGTTAATATTAATTTGTAGTTAAAGTTATGTTCCTATAAAGAATCGTTATGCTTACGAATGTATCATTGTTTATTGCCAGACTGGACTGCATATAAATCTATTCGTTACCTAACCTGCGGTAACTGCTGAAGGGAAGGTGTTTGCTTCATTATTGCTAAAGATATGAGCCTTAATATTAACCAATAACGATCCGCAAATTATAGAAATCAATAACGGTGCGTAAATTAGGCATACTAATTGTCCATAAGTGGCCCGGAGTAGTAGAGTCCACCAATTTATAAACATAGCTGCAGGATTGTGGAAAAACAATCACCTCCATGTCACCCTGATTTCTTCATAAGTGACAGATATATTTAAGTGTCGTCACAGGTGCAGGTGACTCTAATTTGATCAGGGCAATATTCTTTCCCCAGGGGGTGTCACGGGTGTATAGAATAGAGTACTCTTTATTATGTATACCACATAGATTACAGAAACATAAATAAAAAGATTCTAAAAAGGGTGATACAATGGGCGGTCTTATCGTAAATCGGCAGTATTGCTAGACTCTTTCTAGCTCATCATTGCGGGATGGTAGTAGTAGGTATATTCGAATTTTTATTTCTAGGGTATTGTGTAGGTAGGAGGACCGATTCCTCACGATCTTTTCCTTTATTATTTGTGATAGTAGTGGCGATAAAATAATTTAAACAAAGCAAAAAGCTTGTCGGCGTTCGAACTTACGGAATACAACTTTTAAGTGCAGCAGTTACCTATTGGACCACCACTCCAATACCGTTCAATTACCTGATTTTAGTTGCTATCAATATTTTAGCCTCATTTCGGCGACAGACATCATTTAACTATAAATGAAGCATTATCTCGCCGTGTCAAATCTATTTATATTGTACTATATGTATGCCACAAATATCAAGTACTGGTTCGATATTTTAACGGTTATTGAGACTGTCAGATGCACCTATGAATATGAGTACGTGCCTACGATTGAATTTTGTTTATGGAATTTAGGTACTATAAAGCAATCAGTTTGATAGCGTAGGCGTGATATACTGTTATACCCTATGATCGCTTATAGCCATCATTATGTTTTCTAATTGCAATACTCAGTGAGATAATGACTTATTTAAGAATTACCATAATGGGCTACGCTTTGATTGTATTATGAATTTATATATAGCGTATAATTCTAACATTAATATACGGTGGGTGGGAAGTAGGTACATTTTGAGGTATTTCAATAAGCGAGTGGTTAAGGCATGATGTTGGTAATATTTCAAGGAAAGGTGTCGCTATTTTTTTTATTTATTACCGTAGCGAGTTGAATATGTTATTTCGTGTATTTAGTAGGAACGGTTCACTTGATGAAGGTGCAAAATTTTATAGGTAGGTAAAATAAGCTTACGGTTAATCTCAGCGGTTGCGTTCCATAAGCCGCATTTGTCCCGTGGTCACATTTTACGATAGCAGCGGATTACTCTCAACAGAAACTATGTACATATATTATCGTAACAACCAGTAAAACTCTAGTGCTGACTAAATACCTTCTCGCTATGATGTTACTACATATATTCACTGAATGAGATAGATTTTTATATTTGCAATCAGCCTACTAGAGATGAAAACTGCTTACAATCAGCGTAATAAGACTAGGTAATTATCATGCAGGGGTCGACAATCCGCTGTCATTTAGAATTGCCCTATGTGCCTCGTTTCACGAAAAACATCTTCGGTAGTTTATAATGACTAGTTTCAATGCATATTTTATCATAGCATGCATATCATCTTTGACATTATAATTCATTATTATATATCCTAACATTGAGCTGAGATGTTTGATAAGTTACATAACTTAACCGTAGTCTCAAATCGTATCACAACTATAAATTATTATAGTATTTACCTGTACATACTTGTACAAGCAAGTAAAACTCGTGACTTGTTTATTAGATGTGACCGCGTCGATGTTCGTATTCGTGAGGAACTGCTATCGTAAATCTGCCTGGACCGGAATGGGTTACCGCATCGAAACCATAAATTGGCCATCCATAGTTTACGATTTGGTGTGAAAGGAACCCGACGCGTCTCGCCTTCCATACAGATGGGACATCACACACTAAAACTACCGATATTACAATATTTGGAGGTACACTCCTAAATAAAAGTAGTGGATACGGGAACAACAGTTTAATCACTATCTCAATTACCTATAGGCGTAACGTAACGCTAGTTAACAATGGTAGGAAGAACACTGAGAATACTGAGATGAGTTATGAGAGTTAAAGTCCACTCTTTTATAACTGACCGCTTGTCGTAAGGTTTGTATACGTACTGCGGCAATGCAAGCCGCAAGCGGAGTTATGTGTATTTAATGTCGGAAACAATAAGTGTTTAGGGTTGTAACATTAACTAGTGTTGTGACACAATACGCCACAAATATTTGCAGTTCTTAACAGCCCAAAATTTAGAATCTCCAAGGGAATTTCTCAACACAACTTTTAATTTTAATGTAGCAAGACGGCAAAATTCTCGTCCGCAAACTTTTAATCTGAACTTAAGCTTCATCAATATAAATTGACGTTAAACTTGTCAACCAGGTCACGTCGGCGCCAATTTTAGAAGAGTGACAGTTGTTCTAAATTTAGATTACAGCGATATTGTGATCATTGAAGTCGTTGGGGACGACAGTGTCGGCTGGTGGCGCCTGTGCTCAGTTCAAGTGCTAATTGAAATGCACCCGAGAGTTATGTATATTTCATGGCATAAAACGGGCTCGCGGGTACACAATTCCGGCGCGGCGTCGCCTCTTCATTAAGAATACATTAGTTCATTAAAGCTTTTACTCTAGATTTCTTTCCAGACCGTTTTGCTTCCCAAACTTCGCAAACTTTCGAATCAAAATGTTTCTCTATTGAATCACGTGAACTGAGTATTATCTATAATTTCTATTACCTACACGAATCCTTTTGAAGCTTACAATATATTTCCGGACATTTTGCAATATCGGTATGTCTCGGTGGTAGGCCATAACATCGACCGCCGGCAGAAGTTACCACCCACCAGACAAAGCCTTGCCGCCAATCGATTTGTCGTGTTCCGGCTGATGATTTCTGGTGAAGCCGTACGGAGGACGGGTCTGAGCAGTTGTGTTGCGATGTGTGCCGGGTACGATGCGCCTAATGTTGTTGTAAAATAAAAAAATAAAGTTTTGTCTTAAAGCTCTACGATTAGACTCTTTGCAAAATTAATAGCAATGGCTTTCATTAACAAAACAATAAGAGGTAATACTCACACAGAGCGGTAAACGCTAACAGCCAGAGTGATCCTTTGGTGAATCGGAAATAGGCTCGAAATAATTCCGATGCGACGGAATCAATCAAAGCTAGGTGTGCCTTGAACGCTCATTGATATGCAAGAGATCCATTTATTACTTCACATTCAATTTGCAAATGTTTTCTTAGGAAGAGTGAGAGTATTTACTTAAATATTTATGATGAAATAGATTGATCTATTTTAGTCGTTGCCAAACGCAACGTAGATTACATAAATTATTTAATAAAGCCTTATATTCCGTTGGACAAGTATGTGAGTCAACATCCAGCGAAACATATTTAACATTTCGCTTTGATATTTGCAGTGATACGAGGGTTGTTTATTTGTAAGGATTAAACGAGAACTATGCCCGAGTAGTGAGCGCTTCGGTAGTGGTTCCTACTTAAACTTTGCTGAACGCCCAGTTGCGCTGAAAGCCTTCTAAACTCCCACTGCGTTTTACGCTTTCCATTATGTGTGTTGTCATAATATTGGCAAGGATTACTACACAACTCACGACTACTGTTTGCTTGTTCGGGCACTGTCGGCACAAATGTGACAGTTCGGAAAGTACAGTAATTATGATGCAGATAACATGTTTATAAATTAGGTCTGAAACGTGGCCGGAGTACAAAATGTTTTAATTTTATTTTCATTAAACAAAAGGGACTGAAACTGGAACATACATATCTATTTTGTTATTTATTCGATTTCAATATTAAACATTTAGTTACTTAAATCATAACTGGCATTAACAGTGGCTGTTGTTTGGAAACTTGTCAAAAGTTTCCCCGGAATGATTCTGGACAAGTTGCGCTATTCCTGCAAACGAGAATGCGCCCGATGCAAAACGGACTGCCCGCTGTCGAGATTAGAGACTCCTCTGAGATTGTGAGAAACTTTTATTTTTCGGTACTTTTGAAATTAGGAGCTAGCTGCTTGCGGATACTGATTTTTTTACTATCCGAAAGTTACAATTTGTGCATTTTCTTGAAAAATACAGTCTAGTTTTTTTATATTACTCTTCATTGTATTAAGATCATATATTTACATTTTGTTTTTTTTTGTTCCGTTTAGATTATTCAACACCGGAGACCGTAACAAATATTCCAACAACCGAAATAAGTTCTGACTCGTTAGAGCTACGTCTTCTTGATTGATTATTTATTTTTATTACTCCAGACATGAGCGAGATAGCATGGGATACAAATGGATAGAATGGACTTAAAGGAAAAGATATGGACATCAATAAAATTTAATTTGTTGTCGATCAAAATGTCAGTTCCTGATAACTGCCAGGTGATTTATTTAAAAGGTGAAAAATTATCCTGTAGGTAATCAGGAAAGGCCCGCGTATCAGGTGGGTGTAATAAATCATTGGAATGACTTTATACTGTGGCGTATGAAATAGTAACACTGTCGCATTCATTTTAATGATAGTGCGTCCGCATGTGGCTTTGTTGCCCGATATTTTGTTTCCTTGATTGGAGTCTGAATGTTGACAAAACTGGAAAAGCTTTCTCTGTACTAACTGGATTGTTTTCTTTAGTTGGTAATTAATTGGTCTTGCTGTGGACTTCGACCTTCGCTCCCTTATGATTCTATAACTTAAGTTTAATAACATTTATCTATCTTTTCTTCTTCGTCCGTACTTAAATAATTGATATCACTATTCACTCAAAAAATATATATTCAAGTCCAATGCCTACTTTTTCTGAATCTTCACTGATCAGTTAACTCCAACTATACACACAATATCTGTAACTATTTCCTGCAAGGCGTATTCAATACAGCCTCCGCCTCTGGTATTTTTTATTCAAGCTGTTTTACTAAAAGGAGTTTGAATAAGTCCGAGATTGATTTATATACGGTATTTACAAGTGAATAGAAAAAGCACCTGTGGGTTACATTACTGTTTTAAATTGTAATGTTAATTAGCCAACTCGTTTATAAACAAAGTCCACGTTCGTTAAGCAAACCGTTGCTGTTTACTTTAAAGAAATATTTTCTTCTTTGCATAAGAACGTGTAATTATTGCGGTTTGTCCGCTTGTTTGCTTGTAGCTTCACTTCAACCTAACAGGTTTTCGTAAAGCTTACAGAATTAAGTACATTGTTTATTGTGGAAAGTTTTAGGTTTAGGTCTACAGCCCCAAATGCTTTAAGACTTGAACACACTGGGTACAAAATAAAAAAACTGTTTTACGACAATCTACATATTTATTTACATCTTATAATGAATAAAAACATCGGTGTTGAAATCATGTGCCGCAAAGATGAAAGCAATGTTGAGTAACACATCTTTTACGACATTATGAAAAAATATTTTCTTACTCCTTTTATTTAACCTTTCAGCTTTGTAGGTATGCTTAAATGAAATGTTTTCCAGATTTCTGGAAACCGTTGCTACCTATTTTTATGGAATTGTTGAAAAATTTGGTTTTGACATTTAAACTTACTATAAACATACAAGATTTTATCGGTGGTCGGATGGTAGGCCACCCAACAGACAAAGTCTTGCCGCCCAGCATAATGTCTGATGAAGCCGTACGGAGGAAGGGTCTGAGCAGTTGTGTTGCGATGCGTGCCGGGTATGATGTGCCAAATGTTGTTGTGTCTGGAATTTGGTCGTGGAGGATCTCCAAACAATCTCCTCCTGGCGCAGCATCGTTGGTCATATTGTTGGGTGTAACATTGCATCACCTCGCTTAACTGCTGTTTTCTTTCCTATTCACTCAGTTTTTTTTTTGAGTGAATAGGCTCCTAATAAACTAGCGCTCTCTACCACCAACGATTGCATCACTGCTTGCCATCGGTTGGGATTGCGGTCAAGCACTAGTTCATAATTATATTAAAAAAGAAAAAGAAAAATTAGATTGTGTGTTACGGTAAAACAGCTAAAGGATTTGGATGAAGTATGGCACATAAGTAGACCATAACCTGGATTAAGCTACTTTGTCTTGCAATAGTCTCATGAGATCGAGATTTATGAGTGAAATCACGGGGTGTAATAATAGAACAATTTTCAAGCAGGTGGAATTTGCTGTTAACTTACATTAACTAAATTTAAACAAGTCTGAAGAATAACTGAAAATCGAAATCGAATTCGGTATTACTTTCAAGTTAATTCGCGCCTTTTTGAAGTTTTCGCATACAAACTTTGTCATTATATTAATCAGATCTCAGATAGTGACGACCACTCCATGACGTGTTTTTACACGTCATGGAGTGGTCAAAAGAGATTTTCAAAAGTGATCGGTGATCCTACTTGCTTAATAAACGATTTCATTTCATTTCATTTCATTTCATAGACATACATATCCATTTTCAAATTCATTTATCCTTTTCAGCTTTGAAGCTTTAGTTTAGCATACCTAAAACTAATTTCACTAAAAATTGTTCAAATAGATACTAATAACTACTGAGATATTTTCGAAAGTAGCCCTAACCTATTTTATGTAGCCTTTTAACATTTTCTCATTAAAAATATATTATTAATAATATTTGTCTAAAATATCATTTGGCTTTATCTGATGACAAATGTAGGTACCCATAGATGAATGGATGTGCAACCTAACAACACAAAACCTAATTCGTTATTTCGAAATTAACACTTAACACACTTTCCCATGGGCCGTCCTTCTCTGTCAAACTGTCCTCGAAATTGGTGAGAGCTTTATTTTAAAAAAAGTACTAAAACGAACGCGTATCAATTAGCCGTGTCAACAAGACCAGCAGTATTAATTTCAGGAACCAACGTAAACATAGTGTTTCTTGTAGAAATACGGGATTATTTTCTCAAAGTTCTCTGATTTTCCCCGAGACATTATCCACCGGACGTCTGACTGGGCAACGTATTGGATTACCACGAATAATAAACGTAAATATCTAGCTACACACAACATAGTGTGGCTACCTCATTTACATAAAAACTACCAAATCAAGTTTATCGCGTTAACGTTTGAATGCTATTCTTGTTACCTCATTTACAAAATTAATATAATTTGTTTGGTGACCATTTATCGTAAGTAAGTGTGCCTATGTCTTCCTTTGTGGTCAAAATATGGTTTGTATTTGCTAACTGGCCTCGATTAAGTAACAGTCACCATAAGTTTCAAGAATTAATTCTGCTGTGGTCGTCAGTGCGACAAGAAAATAAAGCTAATTGTGCCACAGCTTAAGCAAACGTCCGAGGTGTAGGACATTGTCCGCGGTCGTAATCACCGCGTATCGTTGTCATCCCTTCCTTACTTTCATTAAAGATACATTACTCCTTTTATTCTTGTTTAGATTGCAAATTCTCTCCCAGTCCTTTGTCTCATTTAGCATTTATTTACGGCGTATTCAATTTAAATACCGCTCCTTTCACGTTTTATCGCTGTAGAAATTGCCTGAGTTGGACCTCGCTGTTTTATTTATTTGTCAGTTTTGTTCTTGTTGCTGGTAGGCTCCGATTCTATTTAACTTCGAAGGTTGTCTTTGCATTAGCTACATTATTTATTATTGTAAGTGATACTAAATCTTATTTAAATCTCCCGATTCATAATTCATTTGACAATACAGTGAGCCGATCGAAATTGTAGCTATTGTGAGTGTTTTGATCGAGAGGAATTGAAAATAAAATCTGTCGAAAGTAAAGAAACGTTGTTGATGATGGGTTTAGAATATAGGAATATTAGAAGGTGAGGCGACATTTCTGTGAAAGTGTCATTAGGGTTTTTATGAATGCAGCGTTAGGTCGGGGCGTAATTTTGCAGAGGCGTAATTAAAACTTAAAACTTGTATTATGGGAAAAGTGCGGCGGGAATGTGAACTGTGCCAAGTGTCGGATTTGGTACGTGCCGCGAGTCCGCAATGCAAGCGAGTACGACGCGAGACCGCCCCACGGCTTCGCTTTACTCACTTCCCGGCTTCCCGTTCATCTTAAAGTGAAGAATTTTCCGAAATGTGGGTGGAGGTTTAACGGGTAGATATTCTACATTTGATTTTTACAAAATATTTGAAAGTATTTCTTTTCCAATATTTCTTTAAGTATTTATAATACATATTTCCTATTTTACCCATTTCTGCGATACAAATAGAAATAGAAGCTAAATTTAATTTAATTAAAGTTTCATTGACCGAAAGAAGAATTTGGAATTTTTGAGGACACGTTTGGTGCAATGGCTGAGCGATCAAGTACTGCGCTGCGTGTCGCGTGTTCGAATCTCGCACTGAATAAATATTTGTGTTTTTAGAGTTATAAAGATGAAACTGGAAATAGTGATTTTCATTTATCTGTAATTATTGAAAGAAGGCCGTGGTATGTAAGAAAGCATAAGGACAACCTTCATCCGACTAGTACAGATAAAATGGAAATCTTTTAAAGTAATCTATTTAATGTCCTGAAATCTGAAGGAAATTGAATAAAAAGCAATGTAGGTTTTGTTAAAAACCTTTTGTTATTTTTTGTGTAGTAGCTTAGAATTTTAGTGGGAATACCTAGGTATTCAAATTTTCTGTTTTGTCAACTCTTCTTCTCTTTCTCTCAGCGTTAATCCCAGTCGTAGCCGAAACTTTTCAGCTTTGAAATCTAGGGTCCGCTTTACCAGTCTAACTGCTCATTTTGGCTAAACTTCGATATTTTCCATGAAGCGACTGCTGCCTGACCTTCACAACCCGAAGGCGATATCGAAGCATTGCAGTTAGACCAATTGTAGGACTTTTGAGAGCTCCAACAACCTGTAACGACTGCCATTCTATGTTCGTATAGCAACCGGGATCAACGGCTTAACGTGCTTTCCGAGGCACGAACAGACCAGTGCAAATTTTCATATTCATGCATACAAATATTTGCACTGCGCGAGGATAGAACCCGTGCCTCCTTGCGCAGCGGCCGCGTTCGCTACCTCTACGCCGCGGAGGCTGTCATTTCTGTTTTGTCAATTAAGCAATATTTAGCGCTATAGTTAAGTATTAGTTAGTATAGGTAAGGTATCTATTTAGTAGGTAGTATTTAGTCCGAAGGTCTTAAAACGTTGAAATGATCAACTATTCACTTTTAAATGGCCTTTCGAAACTGATCCAAACCAAAGTTCTTTAATCTGTTGTACGTATTAAGAGAGTTTCTAAGAAGTACTACTTAAGTATTTATTTACTTTCTAATTTTGCAGCCTAATAAATTTATAGACTTGTAAAAGTGTTTTTACAAACTTATTTCATCTTCATCATCACCAACTTTTTTATCGTCCCACTGCTGGGCACGGGTCTCCTCTTACAGTGAAGGATTGAGCGTAATCACCACGCTTGCTCAATGCGGGTTAGCGATTTCAGATTTAAAGTCCAGGTTTCCTCAAGATGTTTTCTTTCACCTTTATATCTATGGTGTCCAAGATATACTTAGAAATAATTACAAAAAAAAAACCTTTATCAATCATTTGCTATTTCTTTCTTAAAACTGTTTCAATCATGTGTTCAAAATAATTTTGCCGTATTATCTTCAATTTTTAACAAGGTCCGTACTATTAAATTTAAACCTTTTGTACGGCTATTTCCTTAGAAAAGAAAACTAAATGGAAGTGATCATTCATGTGTTCAAAACTATAGCGTGATATCCCTTTATTATCAGCATTTTCCAATAACACACACATAACAACCATAACACACATTCAAACTCAAATTCAAAGCGTTTATTTCATTTAAACTGTTTAATTGAACTATTTTTGGATTGTCTAGACGTCAGTCAATCAGAAAATTTGATTTTTTTTATACAAATTTTTTAATGTCGAACGTTTCACGACATTCGAATTACAACTAGCAATTAGTTTCATCATCATTAGTTGCTATGTCTATTATTTTATTTTAAATAATTTTTCTGCCGTATCATCTACTATTTCTTTCTTAAAAAATTACATTGTTAGGTGTTAATTTACAGCAAGCTGACTGTAGGCCTAATTAGAAAGGTGCACGACGTATGGTGGGGACGTCGGCGCGCCCACGACGCCGCGAGACGCCACCGAGAGCTTATTGCCCTTTTCAGTCTATAGTCGGCACCTACAATGTTCTAGTACTACTCAACGTTTTGAACTTTGAACCGGCTCCGCCTTTTGTGCAGCTAGTACGAGTAATAAGACGCACAAACAGCATACCGTATGGGCTTTGTAGGACGACAGGTAGTGTACTGTGTAGGCTAGTTTGCTTTGTTGTTTAGTCAAATATTTGTATTTGGGGCCAATATTTATTTGGGATGTGTTTTGTTCGTTCTTTGGACAAAATGGTAGCAAATTTAGTTGTGGTATACAATTTTCGGAATCAGATATCTGCTTAGAATAACGTTGAAGCAACAACACTAAAGCAATTAAAAACACTCACTTTTAGAAGAATGTGTCCGTGGTTTTGATCGTTACCTGCACTTTTATTGCCAAATAGACGTTGAATCAGAATGATTTAGGATGTTAGATAGAAAAATTAAAAATAAATCTATTAAGATATTAACCATTTATTGACGTCAGAATAATTACACATACATTTTTAAAGAACTAAGTAACAATCTTATGTTCTTCACTACATATTATAAAACGAAGTCACTTTCTCTTTCCCTATGTCTCTTTGTATGATTAAATCTTAAAAACTACGCAACGGATTTTGATGGGGTTTTTTAAATAGATAGAATGATTAAAGAGGAAGGTTGATATGTATAATAATATCAATTAAATGGTAGAGAATTACTATTATTATTGAGGTTTCTAATGAGATGCCGTAAATAATTACATTTTTTCCGCGTTTGCAGTGAAACGCTGCCTGAACCTTACGAAATTTATCACAATAATGTACTAAATATTGTACACATTGAAAAGGTCTACAAAAAAGTCTTCGATGGTATACGTTTTATGGATATGCCATAATATTTTTTTTGTCATTTACTTTTTACGACAAATACCGGCTAATTTTCGAAAGGATAATATCTTAAATACATTGTTGATTTAATATAGAAATATATCGCCCTTTATAGCATATGATTTAAATGGATATTTTCGAAGAAATTACAGGTTTAAAAATTGCGAGGCGTCGCGTTTGCCGACCGGCCGGACCGGGGCGGGAGCAGCGGTGGCGGGCTGCTGTTTTTACATGCTTTTTATTAGCTTCATGTTTGCTTGTTTGTTTGTCCGTCTCTAACTCAAAATTTTTTCAACCTTACTTTACATTAATTTGTGCAGGCAAAGTATTGTTTAGTTTAGATTTATTTTTAGATTTAGTTACTTGGGTAACGCATCATTACGAATTTTAGCACTTGCTGTTCTGTCTGTTAGAGATCAAGAAAAGTTTTGTAAAAACAAATGAGCACCACTTAAGCGTTTGTGTTATCCGTATATTATTTAAAAAAAGAATATCGAACTAAAAAGTTGAAAATAAATATAGTTTAAAAACTAAAAATAAATAATATACAAAAAATTTAATATACACAAATTATGGCACAAAGAGCCTCACGCTTTTTTCTCATTTTACTAGTATTGTTTATATACTATTGTCATAAATTAAATATTAAAATTATTTTTAACTTTTTAGTTTGATATTCTTTAAAAGCATGTTTTTTTTTGGTTTTTTGAACTATATTTTTTATAAAACGTTCATATTTTTTCTGTAGTGTATTTAGTATCAGCATTGCCCCCGTGCGAAGCCCAACGATGTTCACTAACTGAAACAAATTAAATATCTTCTTCACCTTCACTGTCGTCTCTGGTCTTATCTTTCTTATTTCTTGTACTCTTTTCTTTTGCTCGAGCTTATTGCCTTGTGTTTTATTTTCTTTTTTATTTTTTTTTTCCAAACGGTCATTTATACAAAGCGATATTATGACCGAGGCCACAGCAGTTTTCCTACCTCTATTAGATGTCTTTGAGAGGCATAGCCCATATTCGAAATTCTCTACTAAAATCAACTTGATCGTGTAATTAACAAATCATATTTAGCAAGCAATAAATTAACCGAAAATCATAAACTTAAACTTATATTTTGCAATAAAACAAATAGTTACAGTATTAGGACCTAATTTTCAGGACATAAATAACATATTAATACGTAAGACGCAAACAATTTTTCGACAGTTGCAACACAAGTATTACCTATACTGGAGACAGCTCACGCGATACTGACGAAAATGATTGAGTATGATGTTAGAGCTATTGAATGCGATAGATGATAGTCGTTTGTTCCGTCTTTCGATTGTAGGTCTTCGAGAATTGTTACTTGTCCATATTAAAGCACTAGACCACATTTAGTTATTCCCTTCGATCAATACGTTGCTACACAAGTTCGAAAAAATGTACGCTCAGCAACGTAAATAACGCAATTAATGTTATTGAACTGTTAAAAGAAAAGCATTTGCTACTATTAGTGTGTCGCCCACTTAACCCGCTGTAACCTCATGTATAGGTTTGGATATGTATATATAATATTAAAGTCGGTGCAACATTTACTTTGAGGTTATTTTATTATCTATGATTTAAAACTTTTTGTTATGACCTTCATAATTGGGTGAAATAATTAATGTCACTTAACCAATCAACGGGTCTTTAGAAATTGAAATACAATGTCACGAACATTAACTTCGGTCCCGAAATAGCTATGCTGAGTATAATACGATCGTCTTGATTCTACTTAAAATGAATTTCCGTGACTAAACTTGTTCAAACTCCGCGCAGTGTACAGACAACTTATTCCAAGATTAACAATATGCTCCTACACAGGCGTGGGAGCCTGAAATCCTGACCTTAATGTTTCACTTACCAAAACCTTGTTCTTTATGGATAAAACTGAAATATAGCTACGAACTTTCAAGTTAAACTTGGAATTATTCAACAAAGTGCTCATGTAAATGAAATATTAAATTCATTTCTTATATCAAGGTGGGAATTCGGAATCCGCCTCGCTTCGAATTAGAACGTATTATGTTAATTTTATGCTAAAGTATCTAATTGTATTATGGGTTCAAGAGTTGTGACATTTTAATTAAAATTACAACTCGTTTTGCGTCCGTCCATCGTACGTGTTCTGCGGACGTGACATCCATTGTAACTAAGTCTAGTGACCTACTGCAATGAAATAATGTCATTTGTTAACATAACGAATAACTTGGAGAATTATGGTTTCATTTTAATTAAGAATCTTCATCATCATCTTAGCGTTAATCCCAGACGCATCCGAAGCTTTTTCAGCCTTTTAGTCTGGGGTCTGCTTTACCAGTCTAACTGCTGATTTTAGCTAAACTTCGGCATTTTCAGCGAAGCGAGTATCGTCTGTCTTACACAACCCGAAGGCGATATCGAAGCATTGCAAGTTACACCAATTGTTGGACTTTTGAGGGCCTCAACAGCCCATAACGACTGCCACTATATGTTCGTATGGTAACCGGGACCAACGGCTTAACGTGCTTTCCGAGGCACGACCAAACCAGTGCAAATATTCATATTCATGCATACAAATATTTTTACTGCGCGGGGGTTTCATTTTAATTAAGAATAGTTTTAATAATGATTGTCTCGTTGGTCTAGGAGGCTGCAAACGCTATTGTTCAGCATGAGGCAGACAGTTTTCACGCTCCAGAAACATTGCATACGGGTCATAAACACGGCATGGTTTTTAAATAGCTATAAACTTCTCGTTAAAACGAGTAATTTTCTTCTACTTCCCTGTATGTACACAGGGGACATCTGCGTCTTTACAAAGAAACACATACATTACTTTAGGCAACATATTGAAGTTGTGCCAAGACAAAAAAGGGCTAAGTTTCACAACTTATATCAACCATCTGGTCGTAAAGTTATTTACAAGAAAAATGTGTATATGTGTATATTTATAATAAAATTCCAAAAGAATTAAAATTATTGCTGGATAATGTTTTTAAAATTAAATTGTCAGCGTGGCTACAAAATAATTGCTTTTATAGCCTTAAGGAATTTATAGAACATAGACATAATTGTTGAATGATGAAGAAATATGTTTTATGGGTACCTAATTGGTTAGTATTTAATGACAATTTTCATTTAGGTATATAATTAATTGTTTCTTTTTTAACTTGTATTATTGACATTTATATTATGTGTATTGACATTTGTATTGTATGATATTGACGTTTTAATAACAGTTATTGACATATATGTACTTAAATTTACCACATACACACGCCCTCTTACATTCATATACGCATAATCATATCACACAAATAGAGGACACATGTCTGTTCAGTGTTTATTCTTAATTTAATTTAAAGTTAAATTATTATTTCTGGCAAGTTATAAAAATGGTAATTTTATTTGGTATAGTTGATGTTATTTTATTGCACTAAATTTAATAAATTTATTCTATTTGAACTTGTAAATTTACAAAGTGTTGACTCTACTCAATGGCTACATAAATCTAGTGTCTGCTTTTTAAGGGTTTGAGCGCTGATTACCGAAACACAGGCTTTTGCCTAGTTCGGTTACAGATGGCTAAATCGATTCTAGCAATTAATACAATAATATATTTTGTGTAATAATGTAAACAATTACTGAATAAAAGTTATTTTTATTATTTAAGCAAAATCAAAACATAAGTAATTTCTTCAAATTAGGCTGAGAATCAGCACTTTTTGAACGTCAATATTACATAAGAAAGTCCCCCAAAACGCCCACCCATCGACTCTTCCTAGTGCTTTCGCTGGGATGAAGAAGTGGCGGAACAAACTCCCCAGCAACACAGCTACTGTTAATTAAAAAAAAAAATCACATGATTTTATACAATACTATCTGTAATGACATGAAGACAGACCTATCGGATTTTTGGCGAGAAAGTCAAGCTGAGTGTCACGCTCATTTTTTCATTGGACTTTTAAAATTATTTATAGCGTAGTTTACTAAATAAAAGCGCGTGATTTATGTAGCAAAAGTACATTCAGTAAATAATTCTTAAAGAACAGTGAAATATAAATAGCATAGTGGCCACATCATGACTTTGTCTAAAACCTCCATCGTAAGACGGGTCGCGCGGCCGTCTTTTTCGACATGAACCATTCATTACGTGACATTGGCTAAATGCACAAACCGTGCGAAGCCATTAAAGAAAGAAAAAAAAAAGACATGAAGACAACAAAATATAACAACAGTGAAATTATTTGCCATATGCCAGCTACCACGCCAAAATACCAGCAAAGCAAAACAAAAAATAAAAAAACATTGAAATGGAAATGTGATGATGTGATTTGCACGCTTGCTTGCAGGCAGAATACAAGTAAATATTTTTTTTTATTTGTAATTTCTCATTAGCAACCCTGTGGCGTTTAAAATTATGCAAGGATGATTACATAAAGTCGTACGTCTCCTATTACGTGGGACTTAACCAGAATTGGCAAATTATGGGTGTATACTACCATTTTTACTTAACCCTGCGAAAACAAGGCGTGATATTATGTAACAGTAATAATAGGAGGCATTTGTTATATTAATGGTTAAATGTGTAGCTAAATAACAACAGCCGCACAGGTTAATTTACATTTGGCGCGGTTTGTCTGGGGATTGGTAACCATCTCGCTCAGATTAACTCAAGACAATGTTTGAGTTCCTTCTCCTGAATTAGCTTACTGACACATTATATGAGTTCATACAATTTGCTGTTTACAATGCATAAATATGTGAGCTGTCACGTCCTTTATGCCAGGGGCTTTTATTTAGGTATATAATAAGTTTGTACTTATTTACATTTCCATTTTAATGATATTTTATTTTTTGTTCTTGCTTTTCTGGTATTTTGGCGTGGCTAGCTGGCATATGATGAATAATTTCACAGTTGTTATATTTTCTGGTTTTCATCACTATACATAGTATTGTATAAAATCATGTTTTTTAAATGAAAAAACAGCTATGCTGCTGGGGAGTTTGTTCTGCCACTTCTTTTTCCCAGCGAAAGCACTAGGAAGTGTCGATGGGTGGGCGTTTTGGGGGATTGTCTTATGTAATATTGAAGTTCAAAAAGTGCTGATTCTCAGTCTAATTTAAATAAATGACTTTTGATATTGATTACATACCGTGGTCCTGTCGTGCCTCGGATAGTACATTAAGCCGTTGGTCCCGGTTGTCATGCGTAGATCTTTGAGAGTCGTTCTGGGTTGTCAGAAGTCCGAAAGTCTACCTCCAGTCTGACCAATGGGTATCTTCTTATCCAGTAACTGGGTTGTGGAGGTCAGGAAGTCGTACCATGTAAAATACTGGTATTCAACTGTATCCGGTTAAACTAGAAGCTGACCTCAGCAGATTTAGAAAAAGGCCACGCAGATTGTGATGATGACATTTAAAGCAAATCGAATGTGATGTTGCTAATAAACACATGTTATTAAATCTATTGTAATTTAATAATATAATTAATTTTAGACATTAAGTCCTTAATATTTAACTGTGTCAATTTGAGAAAATTTAATTAATTATTATAATTACTTTAAAAAAATATTTAAGAAACTACTTCTTCAATGTTTAAAACTTAAGCTATCAAATACTTTCTTCAGTGTAAATCCATCTAAGCAGCTTATATCTATGTATAAATTTCCCATTGAACACATACAGGCATCCTCTTAGTAAGAGGAAGTAAGCTTCCATGTAGCCGAGTAGGTACGGTTTTGTAAATGTCACATGTCTACGATTTTTTGGTTCTAGGATATACCGGTTACCCACGAAATTTTCTGTTTTGAGATGAGTAGTGATAAAATTACTTACAAAAAGTAAAAATAAAGTTGGTTTTGGACCCACGTTCAAATTGTTTTCATAAAATGTTTGTAAGTGGACGTTCATTGATAATAAAAGTTGTTGACATTTAAGTCACCACAAAAGTGGTCAGTAATATCAATCAATTTTCGTCAGTAGCGACGTAACAGATCTACCATTCGGTCCCTCGGGAGACCAGTTTGACTCATCCGAAAAGGAAAGTCACGAATTCATGACGGGACCATTCTACGAGTAACTCCCAACAAAATAAGTATATTTTGCTGATTCGAGACGATATTTGCAAGTCTGCCAAGAATATTCGTACCAAATCGTTTTCCTATAATTGGAGTACATGTGAATTTGTATTCAGTGGCGCATCCACGGCGGATGGAATTTCGCCATTTCGTGGGAACCTCGTCCTTCATCATGCGTGCTTATTGAAGTAATTTGTGTAGCCCTGCGTGTATCAGACTGTGTTACTTGAATTTTATTGTAGGTATACGTATATTTGCTGTATGTGCTGAGATATGAAATTGGCCAGCCTTTCTCCCAAATGATCAGCCCCTGTAAAAAAATTCTATTGATAATAATGAAGCGTAGTTTGCAGAAGGACGAGCGAAGTGGTAAAGATTCAGTTGATTTATCTTTGAGATTAGGTTTCCAGAACGCTAGGTTGGTAAAAGTTATAATGACCGAAGTTATGATCCTGAACATGTTGTCTAGTTCAACTAGTGTTAAAACGTGACATGAAAAAATGTGTAAATGATAACATGTTTAACGTTCTTTTCTTTTACTTACTTGTTGTAATAGAAAGGCGCATTATAAACGAATTCTACATAATAAAGAAAAAAGGTTTTGTACGTAGATTTTCATAAAAATAACACCATTACCCACTCGGTGAGGTTATTATCATCCTATTAAACAACAATATGTGTCTTTCGAGCGACTTCAGCTTCTCAAAAAACATTAAATAATAATGGAAGGAATTGTGTACAGTCGACTTGAAGCAAGTAAACGTCATTTTCACCTATGAAAATGACGTTTACTTGCTTCAAGTCGACTGTACACAATGGTGGTGGTTCTCTTGTTAAAAAACTAAATTAAATTTAAGGTATTAGTTTGATCCTGCCATGTCAATTAAGATACATATTTAATAGACAGATTAGAGAGTAGCCGACATAGCCCGAAGAATTGCAACACTAAAGTGGCAGTGGGCTGGACACATTGCCCGTAGGACCGATGCCCGATGGGGCCGACGGATTCTCGAGTGGCGACCACGTACCGGAAGACGTAGCGTGGGTAGGCCTCCGACAAGGTGGACGACGACCTGGTGAAGGTAGCGGGAAACCGCTGGATGCGGGAGGCGCAGAAGCGGTCGTCGTGGAGAACTTTGGGCGAGGCCTATGTCCAGCAGTGGACGTCTTTCGGCTGAAATGATGATGCTGATGAGACAGATTAGACGTGATTACATTATAACGACCAAATAAATCTGCACCCTAATTGCGTATCACACTATTACTATCAGTTGGAATCATTTTGAAGCTTATTGCTGTTTCGTTGCTTCCTATGTTCAAAAATGTGTCTGTTCAACAACGTGAATAAAGCAATGAATGTTGATGAACTGTCAAAATGAAACCCAATGCAAGTGACAAGACTAAACTGATGTTTATGTTGTATTGTTTCTTTTTTTTTATGATTATAAACTATTGCTTGAACGCAATCCCGCCTGATGGTAAAGTGCTGAAATGAAATGAAATCTTTTATTAAGCAAGTAGGATCACTGATTACTTCATATTTTTTTAAACTACACACATCAAAAGTGTCTAGGGATCAACATATATTTTTGCAATAACTTTTCTCCTGATTGATATTAATTAAAATTTTCTTTAAGGATTCATCAAATAAAGTGTTTTCGTTTGTCACAGTAACGATAAACCAAGTCACCTTTGCATTAATAAAGAAATTTGCCATTTTCCTAATAAAGGGATATTTGACATTTGAACCACTAACACAAAAGTTCGAAAAAAAGACTGAAATAACAGTTTTCTCTAAAATTTTATTGGGTAACTTAAACAATTAATAATCCGTGTTTCTACCGCGAACACTAACAACACAAGAACATCGGTTTGGCATACTCAAAATGAGTTCATCCAAATCACGCTGTGGAATGGCCGCCCTGTTCGTTGCAACAACAAAAAAAGGTCTTCTTGCGACTGGATACCCTCCATATTCGGCAGAGCTCTTCTCTGTAGCATATCCCATGCATGCTCAATCGGGTTCAAGTCTGGCGACTGAGCAGGCCAGGGCAGGACATTGATGTTAGCTGCGGCGAGAGTCTGTCTTACAACTCTTGCGGTGTGCGGTCGTGCATTATCATGCATTAACTGAAATAAGGGACCGATTTGCACTTGTAGAGGAACGATGACGTCTGATACAATCGTCTCAGCATAAATTTGAGCGTTGAGGTTGCCTCTGATCCAAATCAACTCAGTTCTTCCGCCGATCCAAATACCCGCCCATACCATGATGGTTCCACCACTATAAGGATGGACTTCCTGGCAGGATTTTAATCGCTGTTGGCGTCCAGGGGTTCTCCAGTGTCGTATACGTCTTGTATCCGGTCTCATACCAAAACGAGACTCATCAGAAAAGCACACGAAACGCCATTGTTCTTCTGCCCAATTTCTGTGTTCAAGAGCCCATTGATATCGAATCCTACGATTGTGCATTGCTATAGGTGGTACCCGTAGCGGTCTTCGGGAATGAAGGTTCACTTCATGCAAGCGGTTTCTGACTGTTTAGTCGCTAATTAAGTTCCCTGAAGAGTGATGAAGCCTCACGGCTAACATCATGGCGGTTATTGTTGGAGCTCTTCGAGTTAAGATTTGAATGTATCGGTCTTGTCTCCGTGTGGTGCAGCGATACCGTCCTCCATGGCGCTCAGCCACGGTACCAGTGCTTCGGTAACGTGTCCAAAGTCGACTAATAACACTCTGACTTGTATTCAGAGCTAAAGCCACAGTACGTTGCCGGGAACCAGCTTCTATCATTCCCACGGCTCTGAGCATTTCTTCCCTGCTTAAATGACGTCGCCGCTCCATAATAACGTTTGTTTTTAATCAGTAGTAGGGAAACAGTAGCACTAATAATGTCTTCAATGCGTTGTATGTTTTTATAGGGAAAATATTGACAGCTGATTTTCATCTTTTACTCGAATTTGATTCACAGTTCCTGATTCAAATTATGAAATGCACCAAAAAGGATCCATATAAATTTATAAAATCATAAATTTATTACAAAGCCACATCTCAATCTCAAGAAATCCGCATAAAAATGCTTGATCCCTAGACACTTTTGATGTGTGTAGATGGAGCCGGCATTTCCTAACTGACTACCTCTGAGAAGAAATAGCCGAAACAAACTCAGGGATCATCGTCTTTTTTCAAGTCCAGACATTAAAAATGAAAATGTTTACAATAATGTACCTACGTGATTTAAAAAAAGTGTTTAAAATGTCATAATTGTAGCATAATTACGCATATTGCTTAATAAAAATGCTTAGCAGTGCTCTAGTTTATTAAGCCTATTCACTCAAAAAACTGAGCGAATAGTAAGGATGGCAGTTGAGCAAGGTGATGCAATGTTTAACCCAATAACACGACCAACGACGTTGGGCTAGAGGAAGATTGATCTGGAGACCCTCCTCGATCAAACTCTTGACTTAACAACATTTAGCACATCGTACCCGGCACACATCGCAACACAACTGCTCAGACCCGTCCTCCGTACGGCTTTATCAGACATCATCCGGCCGGAACACAACGAATCGCTTGGCGGTAAGACTTTGTATGGTGGGTGGTAACTTCTGCTCGCAGCCGATATTATGACCTACCCCCGAGTAAATGAAATACAAATTTGACAGAAAAATATGAACAATCCCATATTCACAAACTAAACTCAATCTGCGATATTATACTCCAATAAACGTGAAGGTTTGAATGCTTGCATGTTTCTTACCCTGTCACCCCAAAACTACTCAGCAAATTTGGATGAAATTTGGCACATAGAGCTTCATCACATTGGTCAATTTTTATCCCGACATTTCCACGACATCGGAATTTATGCGGGTGGAACTGCGAGACGTAGCTAGTGTCATTATAATATTAATCAAATATTATTAAACGTACATAGTAAACATGTCGCATAAGTACCTACGTAATTCAATGCTCGCTACGAAAAGCGTAGCCTTTGCTACGCATGTAGCAGACACTGATTGTAGGCTGCATTTAGTACGTGTGCGCTTTTGAATGGATTGAATTAAATTACATACATGTGTACATATATGTATGGGACGCGGGCTACGCATCCGCTTGGTGGCTCATTGTTCCCGTTTTGCCTCAACACTTCTGTTATTTAGACGTAAGTCGGAAATGAAAAAGATATTGTAGACAAGCGTAATGTACTTGCGAAACGTATTTATTTTGCACATTGTGCTCGGGAAAAATATTTTATATGAAAAAAAAAGAAGATAAAAATATCATCACGTCAATGTTCCTCCAAGAGACAGGCCAGAGTGGCTACCATAAGTTTTCATTACGTGACTTGATCATATGCATTGCCCGCGTTTAGCGCTCTCATTGGTTAAGATTTGTTACAGCCTTGAAGCGGGCCAATCGATGAGTCAAACACGGTCGATATCGATGATCGAGTCTTCGTAATGAAAACTCATGGTAGCCACACTTAGGTTAGTAGTACATTTCTATTTTGCAATAGGGGAGTCATTTGTTACGAATATAAGAAGATATAGTTAACATGTTCAGGGAACGTTTTTTAGTATCATCTCAGTTAGGGCCGGCTGGAGGGGGAATCGTTGAGGGGATTAGTTGTGATTACGAACCAATACGTTTTACGGCTAAGGAGGTAAGGAGACAAATCCAGAGTATGGGAGGTGGTAAATCTCCTGGTCACGACGGTCTCAGCATCGAGCACCTCAAATACGCTGGGTTTCATCTGCCTAGAGTGCTGGCGACGTTTTTCTCGTTTTGCGTCAGTCACACGTACCTACCATACGATTTGTTGCGAACGACAGTGGTTCCTATTATTAAAAATAAGACTGGGGATATGTCGGATAAGGCGAACTACAGACCAATATCCTTGGCGACTGTTATTGCTAAGGTATTGGACGGTCTGCTTGATAAACAATTAGATAAATATATTGCGTTGCACGACGCTCAGTTCGGGTTTCGGCCTGGGCTTTCCACAGAGAGCGCTATTCTGTGTCTAAAGCAGACCGTCCAATACTATAAGGATAGGGATACTCCGGTATATGCTTGCTTCCTTGATCTCTCGAAGGCCTTCGACCTGGTGTCGTATGATGTACTTTGGGCGAAGGTCAGGGAAGCGGGCGTACCTCAGGAGTTGACGGGCCTGTTTCAACACTGGTACTCGAACCAGTGTAATCAGGTTCGTTGGGGTAGTACTCTCTCTGAACCGTACGGGTTGGAGTGTGGAGTTAGGCAGGGGGGTTTAACCTCACCTAGGCTCTTCAACCTGTACGTGAATGAGTTGATCGTTGGGCTTAGTAGCAAACCAGTTGGGTGCAAAATAGATGGCACTAGTGTTAACAATATTAGTTATGCTGATGACATGGTGCTGCTGGGCCCAACGGCTGGCTCAATCAGAGAGATGTTACGTGTTTGCGAGAGGTATGCTGCGTCTCACGGCTTGCAGTATAATATTGTTAAGAGTGAGTACTTGATCTTTAAGGTCCCCGGGAGAAGGGTAAATTACGAGCCCGTAATTTGTTTGAATGGGAAACCATTAAATAGGGTTACCCAATTTAAATACCTGGGCCATTATTTGACTGCGGATCTCAAAGATCAAGTAGACATTGAACGCGAACGCAGGGCGCTAGCAGTTAGATGCAACATGTTGGCTCACAGATTTGCACGTTGTAGTAATGGAGTCAAAATCACTTTGTTCAAAGCTTTTTGTCAGTCGTTCTACACGAGCGGTCTGTGGGTTAACTGTACGCGGAAGGCTCTAGACGCCCTGCGAGTGCAATATAATAATGGTTTTAGGGTGCTGTTAGGGTTACCTAGGTACTGTAGTGCGTCCGGCATGTTCGCTTTGGCGCGGGTTGATGATTTTCATGCCATCCTGAGGAAAAAGGCGGCCTCGTTGCTGGGTAGAACTAGGACCAGCGCTAACAGCATCCTACAAGCCATGGCCGATAAGTTTGATGCGCCGGTGCTTAGGCGCTGGTTAGCTTTGCTTGTGCGGCAAGCATGATTAGTTTTTTAAGTGTTACTAACCCTTAGTAGATAAGTTACTAACCATTGGACCATTGTTGTCTTTGAATAAATAAATTATTATTAATTATTATTATTATTATAAAGGGTGTATCTGACATCGACGCACAAACGAGTACCATGGATCCAGTAGGAACATGATTCTGAAGCCCCCAGTGGTGGAATTTTTCGTCGGCTTTTACATGATTAAAAAAGATATATATGTAGTTTTTTTCACTTTAGACCATTAATAATTGCTATACTTTTATAAGCCAATAAGATTTTAAAGTAAAAATTAATTAATTCGTTAATTATCACATCACTGATCAACGTCATACCCACAAACCCACGCGGCGGTACGCTTGCAACGTTCAAAGGCCAAGCCGATACTTTTTTTAAACACTGAGAATTCTGTTACCGTTCATTAACGACCAATGACTATCATAATTTTATTAGTCGCATGCGGTCTAGCCTTTTCGCGAAGTTTGCGTTATGATGTCAGATACACCCTGTACATATATCGCACTACACGACAATTCATAGTCCGGTATTCCTACAGCAAAGACACTTGGTGCAATGCAGAGGACGAACCCATGAAACCAGGAACCTAGGCATTTAGTAATTACGCAATAAAAATAAAATCAAAGAATCAAATGTTAACAGCTCATTTAAAAGAGTTCTTCTTACCAACACTTAATGAATTATTATCGACCTTTAATTCCTGTGTCATCACCCTTCCCCCAGAGAATACAACTAGACGGGGGACTTAGTAATGATCATTAGCGAATGGTAGGTATAGTGAGTCAGCGTGATTTTTGATGTCCCTTTTATTTTTACTAAAACATTATTTCGAAATTGTCTGCCACAAGGAGCTTTATATAAATGCTTATAGGGATGGTATACCCTATCTACCTACTCTTAAACAGAAGAATAAGGGACTTGAAGAATTCGCTGATAGATTTTTATCCATTTCAAATGTACGCAACAGTTTTATGGAGTTATATGAGTTATATAACTATGAGTTATAGTGAAGCCGTACGGAGGACGGGTCTGAGCAGTTGTGTTGCGATGTGTGACGGGTACGATGCGCCTAATGTTGTTGTGTTGGGAGTTTGGTCGTGGAGGGTCGTCAGATCAATCTCCCTTTGGCGCAACATTGTTGGTCGTGTTGTTGGGTTTAACATTGCATCACCTCGCTCAATTGCCGTCTTCCTTCCTATTCGCTCAATCTGAGTGAATAGGTTCTTAATAAACTAGCGCGCTTTACCATCAACGATCGCATCACTGCTTACCATCAGGCGGGATTGCGGTCAAGCGCTAGTTTATAACTATTAAAAAAAAAAAAATCTGTTGTTGAAGTCGGAATTAGTGTCTTTTTGTAATGTCAAAAGAACAGATTTTTACTAAAAGCTTTTATAGGTATGATACTTCTAGCAAAAATGTGTTTTATTGTGTGCGTTCGCGCAGCGGAATGTTGTTGAATTTAAAGATTTTAGATATGCAGATATTTAGTGTATGACGTCGTATAATTGTGTATGGTAAAAAAAAATTTGTGCATGCAGCCATTGTGGAGAAATTCACAAAATACTGATTCCGCTGGGCGAACGTTGTCCTGGCGGAACTTTTTTTAATCCTTTGACTTTAGAAAAAAGAGATGTGTCCAAAAATTAGTGTGTATTTGTGTGTAATTGTTTATGTATGAATAAAATTTGTGCATTCATAAACTTCGGAGATATTCAAGTTTCCGCTGCGCGAACGTTTGGCCATTAGCTAGTTTTCATATAAAGCGCTTACATAGAGAGCTGTAGATTTTTACATACTTTGTTTTGAATTTGTGTATATTTGTTTAAAAATCAAGATTTAGAAAAAATCGTAAGGCTTAAAAGATAAAAATATAAACGTAAAATACGCTTATTTGGTCTTAGTTCTTAAAGTATGCACTTTGGGGTCTAGATTTTCATGTTTATACAAACCTTGTAAGTGTCTGCAATATATTGCCAAGTATCAATGATGTTCCTTTAGTAATTAAAGAGTTATAGGACAATTTACCATGACATAATCACTGTTTACAAAGCAGTCAAATATCACGACATTCTAAAGGAATTGTATAGTAAAATGTATGCCAATAATTAGTGTATTCGTTCAACTATTCACATGCAAAATTTCATGTCATTAAATTCAGTAATTAAAGAAATACAATTATAAAACTGACGAAGCATCGAAAACCTACATAACCCGACCAAGTTCGGATAGCTATAAAAAAGCGGCCGTGCAATATATTTAGGTAACATCCCAAAATTTACAGTATAATACCGGTATTGAATTGGTATAGGTGATAACACAAATGTTTCGATATAATATAAAGGTCATTTATTTTTGTACACCTATTTTTTTAAATGTATTTGACTATGACAAAGTAGGTACTATTTACGTAGTTATTTTATTTAAGTATGCGCTTGAGACTTGAGATATAATCTAGATATAGTAATTTAGGCAAATAAAATTGATACAGCTAATTTCTATTGAAGATTTCACGCATCAGGATTCTTACTATAGACCCCCAGGGATATTAAATAATTACCACAAGTGAGTACTACTGTTTAGGTAAATATTTATCATATTGTAGCTTATAACACTTTTTAACCAATGCACTAGACGAGCGTTCCCCTTTGCAAATTTAGTGGATCAAACAATCTAATAACTTAAAAAAAACTACTTCTTCAATCGTTTTTTTAATTGATGGTCTATACTGTTGTGAGCGTGTTCCCCCGCACCCCACCAAAATATGCAGAATTATTTTGATTGAAGCGGTACGCTTAAGGCTAGTCTTTTGGTTAAATAGTCTAAGGTCCGTATTACAGAACGTTACTCAAAACTTAAGCTTTATTTACTAGTTTTAAGTAATACTTGAGCATTACTTAAAACTAGTTTTAACCTATCAAAGGCTTCAAACGAGAATTAAGTAAAGCTGGAGCTTTGAGTGACGTTCTGTAATACGGACCTTACTATTGTAGTTATGAATTGATCAAAAATATTCTAGTATGAAACAATAGACAACGCGCTGCGTGCAACGAGCGTTAGGCGGCTTCCCGCTTGAAACAGTACTTCCATCCTTGAAGAAAAGAGAGGGCAATATGTTTTCATTAGCCGCGGCCCGCGCGTATTAATTTGCTGTTGTATTTGAACCTGATTAATATATCTAGATTATATCTCAAGTCTCAAGCGCATACTTAAATAAAATAACTACGTAAATAGTACCTACTTTGTCATAGTCAAATACATTTAAAAAAATAGGTGTACAAAAATAAATGACCTTTATATTATATCGAAACAATTGTGTTATCATCTATACCAATTCAATACTGGTATTATACTGTAAATTTTGGGATGTTACCTAAATATATTGCACGGCCGCTTTTTTATAGCTATCCGAACTTGGTCGGGTTATGTAGGTTTTCGATGCTTCGTCAGTTTTATAATTGTATTTCTTTAATTACTGAATTTAATGACATGAAATTTTGCATGTGAATAGTTGAATGAATACACTAATTATTGGCATACATTTTACCATGCAATTCCTTTAGAATGTCGTGATATTTGACTGCTTTGTAAACAGTGATTATGTCATGGTAAATTGTCCTATAACTCTTTAATTACTAAAGGAACATCATTGATACTTGGCAATATATTGCAGACACTTACAAGGTTTGTATAAACGTGAAAATCTAGATCACAAAGTGCATACTTTAAGAACTAAGACCAAATAAGCGTATTTTACGTTTATATTTTTATCTTTTAAGCCTTACGATTTTTTCTAAATCTGTTTTTTAAACAAATATACACAAATTCAAAACAAAGTATGTAAAAATCTACAGCTCTCTATGTAAGCGCTTTATATGAAAACTAGCTAATGGCCAAACGTTCGCGCAGCGGAAACTTGAATATCTCCGAAATTTATGCATGCACAAATTTTATTCATACATACACAATTACACACAAATACACACTAATTTTTGGACACATCTCTTTTTTCTAAAGTCAAAGGATTAAAAAAAGTTCCGCCAGGACAACGTTCGCCCAGCGGAATCAGTATTTTGTGAATTTCTCCACAATGGCTGCGTGCACAATTTTTTTTTTACCATACACAATTATACGACGTCATACACTAAATATCTGCATATCTAAAATCTTTAAATTCAACAACATTCCGCTGCGCGAACGCACACGTTTTTATTTTAGAAATTAATTTAGGGTTCTACGCAAAAGCAGTAAAATCCATAAAATCTAATTTATTTTCCGTACAATTCTACAAATATCGCTGAATAAAATGTCAAGAAGACAAGTGATTTTTTCTTATCCATTCCCGTTCTCCGTGCGACCACAATATTTGTTTGTCCGTAAGCATTGCAAGCGTGACGCGGCCGCGGGTACAAGGGACTGAAGCTATCAGTGACACGCTTCGCTAACCACGTGCCGTCGCACGCATCCGTACATGCCATATTTAATTCCCCTCCAAACTACACTTGGACGATTTGATAATAATAGTATTTAGGTTGGTATAGAGTCACAGTAAACAATTGTCTGGAATTGGGAAAATAAACACAGCTTGATAATGGTTTAGTTTTTTTTTTCTTGCATGTACATCCTAGGTTGCACATATACTGCGTTCGCGATTCAAATTCTGAATGTTTTTGGGAAAACAACTTTAATGCCCACCCATAAGTTTCAATTTGATTTAGAATTTCACAGTTTTGCGGCTCTTAATAGTAATTTTAAATTTATTATAAAATCATCATTTCAGCCGAAAGACGTCCACTGCTGGACATAGGCCTGCCCCAAGGTTCTCCACGACGACCTATCCTGCGCTTCCCGCATCCAGCGGTTTCCCGCGACCTTCACCAGGTCGTCGGTCCATCTTGTCGGGGGCCTACCCACGCTACGTCTTCCGGTGCGTGGTCGCCACTCGAGAACCCGTCGGCCCCATCGGGCAATGTCCACAGCCCACTGGCACTTTAGTTTTGCAGTTCTTCGGGCTGTCGGTTATATTTGTTATAGTCGGTTATAGTCGGTATTATAAAATAGTAATTATAAACTTTCCTTTCATGTAACAGTGTGGAGTGCTATGTATTTTTTGTGAAATAAATACTTTATTATTGTTATTATTTTATTACAATTTGAATTCAGGTTAGTTTAAACTTGCATAAAGTTATTAAAGGCTGATTTTTCCATTGCCGGCAAAACTGATGTTTCATAGTGTTTTAATTATGGATAACTGTCAAAATTATTCCTTGGACAAAGCTGTCAGATTATTGCATTGAAAAGTCAGTCCTTAGTGAAAATAATATTATATGGAAACAAGGTTTCAATACTGTTTACATAGCTGTTACCGAGCACGGGAATAAGTATACAAGCGAATATATTCTCTGCTCGCATTTAATTTATATCACCAACGTCAAAACAATGTTTTGTATGCGCGTCCGAATGTTGTCAGTGCGGACGTAGGTACGAGTACAGAGTACGTTACTTACAGTTTCCAGTATCGTTGTGTGATATAAACTCTGAAAGGACTCACTTTTAGTTTTAAAATTTTCATATAACATTTTGTTTTTATTTTCTACTTTTTATTTATTTTTATTATGGCACTCCAACGATTAATTCACATAAACATCAAGAGAAATTATTCTTATCTATAAAGTACTGTAATGAACTTATCAATTATAGGTGTGCACAGCACTTACACATGTAGTTAGCCTAATGAGTTTGATAAGTATATAATTAAAGCGACAAAAACAAATAATAATAAACAAAATCAAATCAATTATTAAAAAAATAATTTTTAAATGTCTTATTTCAAAAAAAAAAAAAAAAACAAAATTGAAACTCCAATAAGTTAAAATATTTACATTGATTAAAAAGTTGAAACAAACGTAGAACAAACTTAAGTGACGGAATTGAGACAAATATCAACTGTCAGCAATCTTTAAATTGTTGCAAAAGATGCTTGTTTCTAGTTATTATTTCCGCTAAACTAGTGTAGATCAATCCGCGTTACGTACGCGGTACGTTAATGCAACTTCTTGTTGTGTTATGACACTGTCAAGTTCCGGGCAATGAACCTTCCCTGTGAAAATTGGAAAAAAACTAGTTTTACAACTGCAAACATATCTCGTTTCTCTAGATAAAAATGTTTCAAACAAAATGTACAGTAAAAATCTAGGCAAGTTAAATTGTATAGCCTTTTATTTTGATATGCTTCATTTTCAGTTTTGTATTCAGGCCTTTGCCATAGTTGAAAACTTTTAAGCCTTTAGAACAGTTTAAAAAAATATTTGTTTGAATTTGTATTTAAATGCGTATAAAACTGTGGACGTGAGTGACACTCGTGGAATAAAATGATGAATTCATTTTACGATATTTTGAGTGTTACTTTTTCACGTGCCTTAGTATTACAAAGAATAATGCCAAAATACGGAGGACGGGTCTGAGCAGTTGTGTTGCGATGTGTGCCGGGTACGATGCGCCAAGTGTTGTTGTGTCGGGAGTTTGGTCGTGGAGGATCTCCACATCAATCTCCCTCTGGCGCAGCATCGTTGGTCGTTGTTGTTGGGTCTAACATTACACCGCTCAACTGCCGTCTTCCTTCCTATTCACTAAGTTTTTTAAGTGAATGGGTTTAATAAACTAGCGCGCTTTATCATCAATCAACTATTGCATCACTGCTTACCATAAGGCGGGATTGCAGTGAAGCGCTAGTTTATAATTATAAAAAAAAAAAATTCACATCACGCCTTAATTTTAATGGAAACAGCTATCAAATCAGTTATCGATAAATTAAAGTAACTGACATGTACATTATATGTTATGGTAAATAATAAAATTGTAAATATGGTCACATTGAATTAGGAAATACCTGTAATACTCGTGATGATGAGTTAATAAATAAATAAATGTTATTTACGCCAATCAGCGCCATTAATGAAGCTATAACTTTCACCACCGTCCTTTTCATCTTTAGCAGATTAATTCGATGCTTTAGCGAGTTGACGAAAATTGCTTTGTACAAAATTCAGACGGCAGCCGGCGACGCGCTGACAAGAGCCCAAAGCTCATTTCACGGCGGCCGCACTCATATTTTACACTATCCAAAAGAGGCATTCTAAATAGCGAGAAAAATCTTGTTTACTTTCGTATATATAGCTCCGTTCTGGAGCACGACTTTGTTCAAAAAGGGTTACAAGGTGAATATACGAAGCTTTTAGAATTACACAGCAAATTATTTCGGTCATAATAAATGTTCGCTAATATTCACGTTATAATTAGAGGTAAAGAGTTACTTGGTACTGCTACACCAGCTTGAAAGCATAAACTGGTTGTTACATAGATAATGCTGTGTTTGAATTAATATAGACCACACGGCGTAAGTGTTATACGAGATTGAATTAATTAAGTAATTTATTTAGTTAAACAACGTAATCGCTTCTGATCCCAAGAGATTAAACAGGTGTTCTGTCTCACATATCGTCGGTTACGATATTTAATCTCTATGTGATAAGGGAAAACTCAATTGCTAATCAGTTATTCATAGGGCTGAAAATAATCCTGATAACTTTGTTTTTCATCCCAAGAGACGGCTGGATTGAAATCCTCAATTTTACATTCAATTATAAAAATCTGTAATCTCAATTAATATCTAACTTATTCTGTACCTACTGTAACAATGATCGTTCGAAAAATATTTTAATTTTGAAGATAAAATCATCGGGAAAATATTTTCTTCAAGAATTCTGAAGGGTAGTATATTCCATCTATCATACCATCTTTCTAATAGGATTAGAACTAGGTATACAATATGTTGCACATAAAGACATCCCGTCAAAGAGCTTGGATGGAAGGCTTCGACATAACGACGGACTTAAAATCTTGAAAACCTTGCATCAGGGGCCACGATGTATAATATGAGTGCACTAAACCGCCTTATCTCCCCTTCTTGTTTAGATAGACGCCGGATTCTTCCGTAGAATGCATCTTTTAGAAGTTCTTAGATAAGATTTTATGTCGAAAATAATGTAGATCAGCACAAATGGGGAGGGTGCTTTGTTGTATTATATTGCAAGGAGACGTATTAACTGCTAGTTCAAGGATCGTTTCATTGCATATGTAGAAATGGGGATGACAACGTAACAATAACAAAAGTTTACAATTTGGGGCGCGAGGTGCGTTGCCAAAGCGGGCAGGATTGCCGAGGTCATGACACGGCGTAGTTGAATCCGCTGTCACCTTAGCGGTACGGGTCCACTCCGCACTCACTGACCTACATCCGCTTTGGCACCGTTCACAATCGCCGCTTCAACTTAATTGTCCCGACACTTTGGCCTTCCTAACGACTGTGCCGCAATCGGCCGATTTAAGGGGCGTTCTGAACACTGCGCCTGCAGCCCGCTCAGCCCGCTTCACTGCTCGGGCCGGCGACATCCACCCGACACGGGCTCAAAGCCCGCATTGGAGATGACGTTATGCAAATCATACCTTTGTTGCAAATCAACGTTTGTTAGTAAAACACTTGTTCCTTTTAGGATAATAAAGTAACACTGCAGTGGCATAGCATGGTCGAATAAAGTAAAAATACGACGTGCGAGTGCTACGTTACGGGAATATACAACGAAAAGCGGGAGGATTACAATTTGCCTTTGTGATGGCGTCGTCGAATTACATTAATCTGGCGTACTTGTGCCGAGGCGGCGCCGCAACCAACTTGATTAAAAATTCTATTAGTTGAAAGGCACAGACATCTTCTTAATAGATAAAGTGCACGCCGCTAGTTGTGGTGACTTGCGGTTACGATCCTTGTTATGGGGCACCCGACATACTTGTGCTAACCTTAATTAGATTATTTTTCTATGCCATTATCTAGCTAGCTAGTTAGTTGTGTATGTATGTACATACCTACTACTTGTATGTACTGGGAATGGCGAGATAACATGGATTGTTTGTAATGTGGAATGAGTTAAATAAATACTCGTCGTATTCCAACTTTTTGCTGTCCCTAAACTTTCCACGCCTATTGTTAGCTTCTCTTTGGGTAAAGAAACTGGTCGTGCGTAGTATTCCGATTTCGTTTGGGCGTACATTCCATTTCTGACCCAATTATTGCTTTCGGGAAAGCTAATGGAATAATCTTTTTTACTTTAAAGGTATAAATATAACTCAACCCTAAGTATAAGAGGTATAAAATGAAGATATCTACTCTATAAGTTACATATGAATATTTCCTACCAGTATAAACTCACAAAATTATTTTATACGATAAGTTTTAAAACATTTCCAGCTTAGCCACTCACCTGCAGTGGCTGCCACAATAAGAGGCAGGCTTTAATATAGAACTAAAAGCAGAATTAAACCCGAAGAACGAGTTACGGCTTTCTTAGTGCACCTTAAACAACAAACCTTTGTTGTGCTGCATAATGTATCTGAGACATGGACTGTAATGTAACTGAATTAAGTGAAGCTTCGTCACCTTATCGTGATAATTGTAACAGCGAAATCCGTGTAAAAACAACACGGCCTGGCGCGGGCGACTCTCTCCTTAATGAGCGCCCCGGGCGTCCGCTCGACACTTCTGGCGTCATATGTCTGTATATTTGCCTCCCCTTTTTGTAAAATACTCAATTGAAACATTGAATCGAATGCGCAGTAATGTTTTCTCATTACACGGTTTTTGTTTTTGCCAGTATTTTTTACTCGTTTAATTTTATTTTTATTAATTATAAACTAGCGCTTGACTGCAATCCCGACTGATGGTTAGCAGTGATGCAATCGTTGATGGTAAAGCGTGCTAGTTTATTAAATCCATTCACTTAAAAAACTTAGTGAATTGAAGTGGAAGGAAGACGGCAGTTGAGCGAGGTGGTGCAATGTGCAAAAAAAAAAAACCCAACAACACGACCAACGATGCTGCGCCAGAGGGAGATTGATGTGAAGACCCTCCACTAATTACCAAACTCCCGACACAACAACACTTGGCGCATCCGGCACACATCGCAACACAAGTGCCGTCCTATATTTACCCGTCCTCCGTACGGCTTCACCAGACATCATGCCGGAACACGACGAATCGCTTGTGATTTTATGATATATGTATTTTACTCATAACTGTAACAATTAAAAACATATTTCTTGAAAGTCTTTTAGCATTTTTACATTTCATTTACAATTTGCTTTAGGTTCGAGCTGCTTTAGAACCATACAACCCTGAGGGTAGGTTGACGGGACCAACATACCCTTAGGATTTTACCCGTCTCCAAATGTAACTGAGATTTAGACCGTAGCTATAAATGAGCCAATTTTCATACCAATCCTTTGAGGATTGTGACTTCTGATTTCGAAAACAAACAAATAAAGTTGTATAGCTATATGTAGATTATATGTAAGCATGGCTGTTTAAATAAAGCATTATTTCTTATAGTTAATTCAATGTAGATATCGTTCTGAAAAATCTAACTTAAGAATCTAAGACGAAAATAAATCACAGCATTTTAGCAAAACACGTCAGTGCGGTTTCTTAAGAGTATTTTCTTTTATATATCAATGTGGAGTAGAGAGCTAAACACGACTATACAGAGGCGACTCGGACAGCGCAGATTTACGAAGACCGTTATCTCGAACCGCATCTCCGACCGGACGAACGCGCAGCTAAAATACGCAAAAAGAATGCACCACATCCCTAACCACTGAAATCACAAGTAGCGCAAGAAGTATAGAAGTGAGAATCGCACCAGTGATCGCCGCAAACATAACCTCCCGCTCTTTGCGTCCAAAGCGCATTACCTTCGAGTTTAAAACTTTAAACAATGATAGGGGACACTATACCAGACGCTTACTAAAACGTTTACTACAGAATTGTTCTTTTTAAGTACACAGACAACTCTCTCTGTAAGTCGCCGACATTCGTGTGAGCTCTTTGTAAATACGTAGACTTTATTTGAACTGCTGGTGTCTGATTTACTTTGGGGTTTCGTGTACTGGGACGTTAAACGGGAGTTATGGGACTGTTTTATTACCTATGTAAATTTCTACTGCGTACGTACGTACGTTACCACTACCATTGCTTTTTTAAGAGCAAAATGTTTTTTTAAAGTCTTAATGACACTCCTTTATCGGAGTTTGTCGGGGTAGGTAGCATACTTTTCCAACCTTCCGACAAGATTTTCAGATATTTGCAGTGAATTCTTCTTTTTTAGTTGTTTTGAAGCTCCGAGCCTTATCTAGTCTTGTAAATTGTATCGAACGTGTTTACAAGGCACCGTTTTCTCCAAGAGTATTTTTATACCCTGGTGCTTTTGAGACTTTGTAGAATATTTTAAAATTTATCGTTTCAATATTTTTCTCTTAAATTCCGACAACAAATAAAAAAGGAGGAGCATTACTGGCACTTAAAATGTGCCCAAACAACGGGTAGTGAAATTGCGGGCAAAAGCTATTTAATATCACCGCGCATACATAATGCGCTTAAAACGCTAATTCTCTCATTTTCGAATACAGGCAAGGATATTAATACACTGACGTAAATGTAGGGCCGATGCACGCCAGCTAGTACTGCGTCGGTATAATAAAAAAGGAAACATATTCTGTACCACAGCTGCTGCGGTCTGGAACAACATATTTAGTTCGCAAACAATTCCTTTTCTTATTTTAAAATGTTTTGATCTTTTATGCTAATTTGCGGAGTCATGTTAAGTTGTTAACGACTTCATAAGAATATTATCCGTGAATAAATTTATTATGTCGTGGTAACTTCAGTGCAACTGAATAGTTGCAAGTAAATGAACGTGTTTTTTTTTTATCTAATGAAATTTGGAGAGTATATGTTTGCGAAATTTTATGTTCGTTTTCAATAAGCTTTATTGTGATACGAATAGAGTACAGTTACATTAAAAGGGATCCTAATAATGCTATAAATATGAAAGTTTGTATGATTGTTACCCTCATACCCACGCAAAAACTACTAAACTGGTTTGTCTGAAATTTGGTATACAGATGGCTTGTAACTAAGACTAACATATGAGATAGGTTTTATCCGGATATTCCAATGGGATCGGAACTTATGCGGGTGAAACCGCAGGGCGTAGCTAGTATTATTATACATAAATTAGTACAGTTATCGCTCTTTGACTGCCCACGTTGTACTTTCTAAGTCTCTATCTTACGCCCACTGTAATCACTAGCTAAGCGAATAAAAGCTCTGCATCAAATATTTAAATACTTATGCGAGCATATTATTTATAAATATAACTGTATTTCTTTTTCCTTAAGGCTAAAATAGAACAGTCTATCCTTTTTTGCATGGGAGTTGGATAAAACGGACGATATCATAGAGGATATCAATAATATTATTGCTGATATCTCCTCTATGATATCGCCCGTTTTATTATAGTAGAATGGACTAGGAGAAATACAGTCCTGGACCTGGCCTGGACCAGAGTCGGATGCTAGAGATCGCCGCCGATCGCCGCTACGAGGACACGGAGTTCTACCCAAGCCGGGCAGACTTCCACCGTAGCTCCACCATGTCCTCAGGGCATCCTCACAACGGTGACTCCCTGGTGTTTCTTCCCGCCTTATCTGGAACAGAAACCTCCCGAAACAACTGTGTCCGGTGAGGGCCTGCGTCAGGCGGAAGGTGAAGTCGCCTATCTAGCAACTCCTCAAAGAGGGAACTTACCGCCGCTTTTGTGGCGTGCCCAGTGTAATTGAACCTGAAATAGACATTTTTGAGACATCTAGATAAAAATATATTTTTTAAGACTATCTTGATCTTCGAGGGAAAATAAACAATGGCAAATTACATTTTATAGAAAGAACTACAATATTTTGCACAAAATACATTTTTTTTTTATAAATTATAAACCAGCGCTTGACCGCTAACCCGCCTGATGGTAAGCAGTGATGCGATCGTTGATGGTACAATAATTCAAGCTAAAAAAATTCTTGGTTCTATTGACAGGACTTTTGACTTGTATTCTGACGTAGATATTCCTTCCAGGGCGTGATAGTGAGACCCATTTATAATAATTAAGCACCCTGTAAATCCTAGACCAAAAGCAGGGATTTCAAAATAAGAAACAAATACATATAACGTTTTATTTTTTAAATTTGACCGAAAACCATGTATTTTTGCCCCTCAAAGGGCTCTTTTTTCTTCTCGTTACTCCTGGACGCCCTGGAAGTCAAATTATTATGTTCCCTGTATGCACAAGTAATGAAGTTAAGGTAACACAATGGTCTCTTAATTTATCTAACTTAAAAATAAATTGATTGACGAATCGACGGACCTGCCCTGTAATATATTTGAACTAAATATTTATATTACTTATTTTAAGCACTGTTTTCTTATATAGAACCTACGTTTACATACGTTTTTTAGAGAAAATTCATATATTCAAACCTAAGCCTATATATACCTTGCTCTAAGTCCCCAGTTAGACAACCCATTACATCCAACTAAAACTTAAAGTATTTATTTCAAATAACAGTAATTACAGGTAGTTTTAATTGTCAAGAGGCCAGGCAGCCAGAAATTTAGTCGCCTATTCCGCAATGTAGGTTATGGAGAAGAACCTACTACAAAAAACTCCTATATGTAGATTAAAACGGAAAGTCATGACGACCGTTACAGTATTACAGTAAACCGGTAATATTACAGTCAACCCCAACAACACCGCCAATTATTGAAACAACATTTCAACGTAAAAACAACTGCACGAATTTCAGTAGGAACTCGAGTTAACCAGTGCCGGCACGTTTCAGCAAACAATCGTACGCCCGTTTACTTGTTGCGGTATTTAACCCTCCAATGTGATGGTATCAGCATAATGCGCTCGTCATTGCTGCTGTCGCCCGATACCTCACCTCGTTATTATGGATTTACATTTTCACCGCACTCACCCGTATTACCTATTTGCTGTAAATTAATTTATTAACGTCATTACGTTACTTGTTATGGATATTTTAGGATAGGATCAAGCGCGGGAGAGTTTGTTAACTAATTGGTTGTTGTCTAGATTATAGTATACTATTTATAATATGTTGCCATGAATTCAATACCTAAAAAAATTTGGTACTTCTCGCTAGGAATTAAATCCACATACATAAACAGGCAGACCCGAAATGACTACCTATAGGCAATATAAATGTTGGTTTCGTGCGGGAATGAAATCTACGATACGCAGCGCAGTTGTCGATCGCTCACCTACTTACGTTACGTTCAAAATGTTTGTCGGTTATAAAAGAAAAGTCTAGAATGATCTGCTGAATCCATGGTGACAGTTAATAATACTAGGCTAATTGAGTAACAAAGTATCTGTAGCGATGGCTGTCATTTTGACTATTTAACAACATTCATTGCACTAGTTACATTTGATGTTGAATATGGGTCAGGGGAAAGAAAAAAACTTTTTTACAAAAAGAAAAAACAACCGACTTCGGCGGTGTCTCTGGTTTTTGTATATTCGTTTTTAACACCGACTTCCGAAATTAATTATTTTTCACTTTGTAGTGGTTTTTGGTCGGTCGGTTGTTTTATTTTACAATTTTTAGTTGTGAAAAGTATTATGTATTCAGTTGCATCCACTCAGACTGGAAGCTTACGCATGTATCGAATCGACGTAATTTTGTTTACTAATTTTAAAGAATTCTTCTAAATTGCTTACTTTTCACAACTAAAAATTGTAAAATAAAAACTTAAAACATAATTACCATGCTGTATACTTCTTCATCATCAGCTCTATAAATGTTTATGGTTGCTAGCCTAATAATAAATAATAAAATAACCAAAAGTAACCACATTTTGGCAAAATTTATTTAAGGCTCAAGTGGCTATTATAATATCTAAGGAAATTGATTTTTATTCCAGGAAAAATCCGTTTATAAAATAAATCCCTGGTACTCGCAATTCTGTATAAGGAAACTTATTGAAGGTTAAGGGTGTTAAGCTTGCCACACACTGTTCCCAATAAAACTTAATTATAAGATGATCATATGTTCATACTGCAGTGGCATTTACTGTACAAGCAGTTCGGCTATGGAATGACTTGCCCGTGTCCGTAAGGCGTGCTCAAACACTGTTTACTTTTAAAACTATGATAAAAAAGCACTTCCTCTCTCTTTAAACATATTATTATATTTTATGTGCTCTTGTATGATATTTATTAATTAGATGTATAAATTTATTTAAACTAGTGTGATACACTTAACGTATATATTTATTCTATAATCTATGTAAATAGTACACTGTAGGCTACCTACACTATTTCTTTATCCTACCCCTTAGAATTCCATCCAAAGGTTGTCTGTAAAAGATCGCTCTTAGCGATAAGACCGCCCATTGTGTCACCCTTTGTAAAATATTTTTATTTATGTTCTGTAATCTATATGGTGTACATAATAAAGAGTATTCTCTCTCTTAATTATAAGATGATCATATGTTCATACTGCAGTGGCATTGATCATACGATTCATTAGACGAGCAAACAATGAGTTCATTAGTGTTGTAATTGGCGCGATGTCCGGTGGTGTCAACATATCCATGCTCATCACGTGATTCACTGAACAAATCGTCACAATGTGGTAGTTAGCCTCCCTTTATTTACGTTGAAATTTGTAACCCGCATGAGATCCCTGAAGGCGTTTGTCAAATGTGCACGCAGTCAAGAAGCTGCCAAATTATCACCAACCACGCACCGTAGTACCATACAATCACGCCGACGCGTTATAGCGGCGTAGTTTTTACGCTTACGCTTAGTGCCTCATCCGTAGACGATTCGCATTCTGTCCGCAAGCTCTTTGGAACCGCGTCCGCAATTAATCCCTACCGGTTTGACCGACTCTTCAGGCAGACTGCGCCTCCTTCATAATCAAACAGCAGGACGAACAAGTAATTGAGGGAGGATCAAACTAAGCCTTTTGATGGAGGAAATAACCTTCCTCACTTACTTAACTCTGATTCGACAAACATCGACCCAACAAATTGAGTGTGAAATTAGGAACGCATATGTGATTCTTGTTTATTTATTCTTTCTCGCTTGTGATCCATAGATTCAATAGAATAGTAGGTATATATTCATATGTGTCGATATGAGCGCAATTCTTATTATTTTTGGAATTATAAAATACTGCTTGACCACGATCCCGCCTGGTGGTAAGCAGTGAAGTGATCGCTGATGGTAAAGCGCGCTAGTTTATTAAGAGCCTATTCACTCTAGCCTTGAAGCCACTTAAATTACAGTCAGATAGAAACACCGCCGTTGGCAAATTGTTCCAGTCGCTCGACGTACGCGGTATAAAAGACGAGGCGAAACGCTTCGTCCGGCTCGTAGTGGTGTCCGATGATGGAAAGGAGATGGGGGAATTAAGTCATGCAATTCCTTCGCACACTCTCCAAAATGCATCCTATAGAACACCGAGAGACTGGCTATGCTTCCTGTGCTCCAGGTTTTGGAGATCGTTTTGAACTAAATTTGGGTCGCCAATTAGCCTCTCCGCACGCATCTTTTCCAAATCCAAAGTTGTCAGGTGGCATGTTGCAGCATCAGATCAAATGTGGCTGTAGTACTCCACATACGAACGGATCTGTGCTTTGTATAACATTAGAAGCTGTTCTGGTGTGAAGTACCGCTCGACCTTTATTATAATAAAAAAAAATTAAACACGTTTCTTATAGAGAAGAGAAAATTAAAAGGGGTTTCCTTTTGAATGACTATAACCGTAATATGATGTATTTATTACCTGTACACTATAATAAGAATAGGTAGAGTGATTTTTGGTACTTGTATCATAAATGTTCAGAGAAAGAATAACGTGCATAAGCCATTTTCTCGGAATGTAATTCCGGATCTAAGTAAATATTGTTAATGTTGGTAGTGACATTATTACTACTAAATCATTTAAAGGAAGGTAACAAAACTAAACTAATTTATTATATACTTAGTGAAAAATAAAAACAATGAAATCCCGATCGAAGTATTAATACAATTCAATATTTTATTTTTAGCCTCTAAAATCAAACGGTTTACGACTTAATATAATTTATACTTTTTTTTTTTTAATAATCAACCAATTCCGTAAATCCGGAGGAATGTCCATATTAATATATACGTTTCCGATCAATGACCCCAAATCGTTCTACCTATTCCGATCTGATAATACATAACCATATGACTTGTAACTGGAAACTTGTGGGAATCAGTTGTTCTAAGTTGAGGAAAACTATTCGTGATACCGTTTAGTACAAATAGGAGATGATAAGGCAAAGACTAGGACAATAATAATAATAAAAAAAACAAACAAATTGTATAAAGTCAAGTAAATTTTGCTGTCGAAATAACTTTAAGCGAATTTAGTTTTTGTCTATCTAGCAGGGTAATAGGGTATTTGACTAAAAAAAAAAAAACAAATTAGTCCGTCAGTCAGATCTCCAAAAAATACTAGACACGTATTTTTGCTTTTTTCATATAAACAAAAAATGAAGACGACACACTGCGTTGAAAACTCGTGTGACGTCACGGGACGCTACACTTTTTAGCGCGCAGTGACGTCACCAGCCACCACTCCTGATCTTTGAAGCCTATTATATTTATCAATCTTTATTGATTTGATAAAACAAAGTATACGTATCCAATATTTTTCTATAATCTGAATGACAGACTAATTAGTTTTTTTTAGTCAAATATCCTAATGTGTAAGACACTCTCTGTAACAATTTGTTTCATTGTGACAGTTCAACAACATTCATTGCGGTATTTACTTTGTTGAGTAAACACATTTTTCGAACATACAGTATGTTACGAAAACCCTGTCCGACCCATAAGGATAATAGAGGTTAGGTAAACACATGACCAAATATAGTATAAAATTTTACGTATTCATCATAGTACCAATACAAATGAATTTTGAAATAATCTTTTTTTCCAACGAATTAATTCCAATTTCCCCGAAATTTGGTAATTTTTAAAAAGTGACAACACCGGTATTATTATGAGCGAATAGCGATGCGACCACGTGCCGCGTGTCCTGCCGCCCGCCCCCCGCGGTCGGCAGGCGAAGGGTGGTCAACGCACATTTAATAAGTTACCTCCTTTTGCGAAATAATATTTATTTTTTTAGGGGGATTTTTTTTTTTTTAAGTAAAGCCCGGTTTTGTATGCATTAGTAGAATCAGTTATCGATACCTAACAACACCTTCACGGGTCGGACAGGGTTTTCGTAACATACTGTATAAAGCAATGGATTAGCTATATGCTTCAAAAAGCGCTGGATTTATTATTAAGTTACTCTACACCTTTCTTCTTTGTATATGCGAAACCCGAAACACATCTCCACTATTTTAAGTAAAGAATCTATGTACAAAATTTCAAAAAGATATAATGTCAAACCACAAAGTTATCTTACCCTGGTTGTCCCAACAAAAATGTGGTCCACGCTCCGCTCCGCCTGCCCGCACCTACAACGGCGTGGCGCTTTTAACTGTCTCACGCGCCTAGTACTATGATCTCAGCTGTGCTCTGTCAGTTGTGTTGCGCGTTCGTTAACCACACTGCAACAATTTCTAAATTTATTTCGGAAACAATATAACATGATGTAAAAATGATTGGAATTGATTAAGTTGCTTATTCTGAACAAACTATATTCAGGTTTCGTATAAAGAAAAATAACGTTGTATAATAATTATGATTGTATCAGATTCGTCAATAATATTATTTTATTAATATTATTTTAATTTTCTAATCTAACTATCCTGTATTTTCCCACTATAGGGCAAATGCCTCCCTCTCTTTTTCTTTTAAATATACACTTTATTTTATATGTTGGAGTCAGCGACGGCTGAGCGATAGGGTAGTCAGCAACTTGGTGTGGTGGTAGGGGTTCCATTATGTAGGTGAGTTTTGAATTGAAGCACGACGTGTAGATATACCCTAAAATCTTGACAATCACAATTTAAATAGGCAAACCGACAGTTTCGCCCCGGAGAAGTGCCCTGGTCCGCGTCTCAATCTGAAGGGACCGTTTGACAATCTCCGCTTTCCAAACCGACTCTGTTCACGTGCCGCCATTAAAAAATAACTTCATAACTCAAAGGAGCAACTTTTCTTCAAATAATTTCGACGATTTATTTGTTGTACTAGCGTTAATAGAAATCCTACACACTGTGAAAGTGACAGCGGAGGCTTAGTACCTAATATGGTTTAGTTAGCACTCTTTGGGTACGGAACCCGAAGATTTTATCATGTTTTTATTTTAATATTTGTTCTAGGCATCACATTCGTCAAAACTGTATTAGACTGCGGACCTTAACAAGGATTGAGTTCTTCGCAACGAACGGACTGATAACCTGATAAAGAGTCTTATCAGTTGATAAGCTTCCATTACTGAACATGGTAATATCGCCCACTGCTTATGAACGACCGATAAGGGATTTTGCCATTTGCTTCATACATAAATTTATTATTGCCCCCATTTCCTAGTTCACAAACTGAACAAAATTTCAGTTCTCAGTATCTTTTTCTATCTATTTCATCAAGAAAAGGATAGAAGATAAAATATTACGTTATTCTTGTCAAATTAAGATACGACAATTTAGACGTGATTAAAAACATGGCGGCTAAAATCACGTCAATTTAGGTCAGGCGCTGACAGAGACACGACAAAACTAGTATCGATCTTGTGTTCTTTTCTTAATCTATACTAATATTTAAGCTGAAGAGTTTGTTTGTTTGTATGTTTGTTTGTTTGAACGCGCTTATCTCAGGAACTACTGGTCCAATTTGTAAAATTCTTTTTGCGTTGGATAGCTCATTAATCCAGGAAAGCTTTAGGCTATATATATATAACATTACGCTGCGACCAATAGGAGTGGAGCATATATAAAAAAGATATCGAAACCTACGCGGGTGAAACCGCGCGGTGCAGCTAGTCTAATATAAAGAAAAACACACCTAACAATAAGCCTTGAATTTTCGCAGTTTAAGGCAGAGATGAACTTAGAGCTACACATATTTCGCCAGTTATATTGAAGCCACAATTTTATAGGGACCTATTGTATCAACGGGCACAAATCCGGACTCCATGCTGCTCCTGCGTAATACCAGAAAATTCTATAACACTTTACCAGCATTTCCTATTATATTAAAGTGCCCTAATAAACAAGGTTCACTTGCATGATTATTACAGACAATATTCTCTATACAACTATGTAACTTGAAGTTTAATTATAGTTAAGTAGAGGTCGTTGTGAACGTGACGATGGAGCGGTGCGCTGTCACGTGAGCTTGCGTGCGCGCCGGTCCGACCACCTGCCAATATAATCACGGCCTTCTTATACTCACTTATAATTACTCACCTTCTGAAATTGCATACGGAATACATTGTTTTGTGGTTAGGGATATTAATTAAATGTATTTGGAAACATTTTCAGCAATAATCTTGTGTTGTAATTACAGGGGACGTATTATGATGTAGGTATAGGTATGTTACCATTTTTATACTGACAGAGAGAGAGAGATGAAGAAGATGGATAGCACTATATCTTTTTGTGACGAACAAATGACTGCACGACGGCCTCTCTCCTTTTTCACTATTTATCTACCTCCTTTGACGGCAGCACACCAAAAGCAACCCTATTATAAAAACTAATATTATACACAACACACACACGACTTCAACAAATATAAGTGAACACAACATAAGTAATAAAAAGTGGTTATACAGTATGTTAAGAAAACCCTGTCCGACCCGTGAAGGTGTTGTTAGGTATCGATAACTGATTCTACTAATGGATATAAAACCGGGCTAAACTTAAAAAAATCCCCCTAAAAAAATAAATATTATTTCGCAAAAAGAGGTAATTTATTAAATGTGCGTTAACCACCCTTCCGCGGGCGGCGGGCGGCAGGGCACGCGGCACGTGGTCGCATCGCTATTTGCTCATAATAATACCGGTGGTCTATTATAATGTTGGTCATTGTAATATTGGTCAAATTTTATATTATATTTGGTCATGTGTTTACCTAACCTTTGTTATCCTTATGGGTCGGACAGAGTTTTCTTAACATACTGTAGATAGGTTTTATAGACAGCATTCGATCTTGCATAACGCTACCGTCATACTAAGAGATGAAACGGAATGACGTAATCACGCGAGCGAAAAATGTACAAGGCGAAGAAAACTTGGCTTATTAGCCATGATTTTCCATGTCACTTGCCGAGCGCCATAACTTTTAACCTTTTTTTTTTGCACATTCTATACCAACACACCATAAATGATTTTGCAAACCTGTCAAAACGTGACCGCTTTATTTTACCTCTGACAGTAGCCTGTAGCAGCCCAACAACAACCTCATTACATTACAACGTCGATAAACAACACTGTGAATTTAAACCAATTTTTTTTTTTATATTAAACCTTTGGCCCACACTACGAATTATTACTCCTGTATTGTGGGCGCGTTTACAAATATTTATAGCCACATACACAAACAACCAGACCAGGAACAACTACCTATAGGTCATACAAATATTTGTTCCGTGCAGGAATCAAACCTGCGACACGCAGCGCAGCAGTCGATCGCTCAGCCACTGCACCAATAGTGTTGTTAACATGGACTGGAATGGAATGTACTGTAGATTATAATACAGAAAGTATAAAATGACGGAATATTCAGAACTCTTAAGTTGTAGGATAAATTTGTTGTATACAGTATGTTAAGAAAACCCTGTCCGACCCGTGAAGGTGTTGTTAGGTATCGATAACTGATTCTACTAATGGATACAAAACCGGGCTAAACTTTAAAAAAAAATCCCCCTAAAAAAATAAATATTATTTCGCAAAAAGTGGTAACTTAATAAATCTGCGTTAACCACCATTCCGCGGGGCGCGGGCGGCAGGGCACGCGGCACGTGGTCGCATCGCTATTCGCTCATAATAATACCGGTGTTGTCACTTTTTTTAAAATTACGAAAGTTCGGGGAATATGGAATTAATTCGCGGGAAAAAAAGATTATTTCAAAATTCATTTGTATTGGTACTATGATGATTACGTAAAATTTTATATTATATTTGGTCATGTGTTTACCTAACCTTTATTATCCTTATGGGTCGGACAGGGTTTTCTTAACATACTGTATATCTTTTATCAGAATACTTGTTTAATTGTCCCATTAATTTTAATCACCTACTATAACGCACAGCTTCCTGTCATTGAGAATTTATGATGAATAAACAGACACCCATGGTTCTGATTTTATTACTACATGATAATGTCACAACAAATTAACACGCTTTTTAACTTCACCTGTATATATGTATGTTTATAACGGAATCTTTTAACTTAATTTTCACATATTTCTACAAGTCTGATTAACTTGAAAATTACACAGGGACGATGACAATAGACTAGATACTATAAAAAATACGTTTTCTACTTTTTAGTTCAATTGCTATTAAAGCGTTTGTTTTAGTTTTTTTTTTTACTATAATTTATTTTTATATTTCCTTTAAGTACGACTTTAGATTTTGTGAGCTTTTAACTGTCTCAAAGCGGACGGTGATTTGTTAACAAGCATATAATCCCACAACTTTATAATATTTTACATTATATCTACTGCACAGTTCGTCCCCATGAAATACTGTTATTATATTTCGATAGCCAATTCTTATGCTAATGATGGAATACTTAAAAATCCATTGCATAAACCAGCCATGAATCGGCTTTAAAACTTTTATAGATTCTGTCTGTTGTTCGTAAAATACGATTTATGAAAAAAGACAAGCAAATTACATGTAAATTACTATTATAATTTTAAACGAATTTACGAAATTATTTAAGTTGGGAGTTTGGGGGTAACGAGGTCTTAAATAGTTGTTTTGATTTTATGTGAAGAGCGTGGTGGCCTAATGGGATCGGCTGCGACTTACAAGATGTAGATCGTAAGTTCGAACCCCGGCAGGCGCTTTACTTCGTGTAAATTATTTCATTGACACTGCTCTCAAAACCATTAAGGAAAACATCGTGAGGAAACCGTCATGGTCTAGAAGCAAAAACTTCGAAGAAATGAGACATCAACCAACCCGCACTGCGTCCACCTGGTAGATTATGGCCCACTCCTTCTCACCGAGAGGATGCCTGTGTTCCAGAAGTGGGAAAATTATATGGGCTGATGGTGATGATGACGATGATGATGATTTTGTTATATATTTTGTTTTCCCTTTTACTCTTACACGTTTCACGTGCTAAAGCCATTTTTATGTGCTCTTCTATCGTAGGTATGCTGAAAGAGATTTCTTTATGAATAAGCATCACTTTTTAACGTATTTTTCTGATCTATTTTTCGTGTCTGTTTACATGTATACACATAAAAAGCAAATAAAGTTGATGCTGTAAAAAATTACAGTATTTTATTAGTTTTAATACCAATAAAGTCTTGCAATTTTAGTATTATTACCGACTGCGGTACTTTTCTTGATAAACTAGTCATGTCAGTACACTGGTACTAAATATGCTTTTCTTTGTTTCAGATCATATAAGAGAATTCTCATGCGGCAGTCTCTTCTACCGCACTTTGTATTTGAACGAGGAGAGAAATACACTCTACGTTGGTGCTATGTAAGTACTGTGCTACACTGCAATGCAATTTTATAACATAACTTCTGAACGTGGGTGTAATATACATAAATGAAAAATGTAAGTTGCAAGCTCACGGTGTAAAGTTTTGCTTTATTTCACAAAATAAAATAAATATAAATACAATGAACCAACTACCAACATGAGATAAATAAAAAGAACAAAATGTAGTAAGTAAGAATTTGTGATCATGTCTTTTTAATACACTGCTTCTTTTTTGTTTTGAGGGGTTTCTTTTCTAAAAGAAACATTGTAATTCCTACTCCAGAAATCTTGCAAACGGGAATTGAAAGATTTCAATCAGAAATCATGCTACTTTTAAGCCAATTAATTCAAAACTACAATCTCTATATATAATTACTCGCAGTTACCAAAAATACCATGTTGTTTTACTTCTAATTATAGCAAAAATACACTGAAATGTTATCAGAAACCACAGAAATACGAGGTTACAATTGTGCCTGATTAGTGCTGTTGCCACAACTGCTCGCCGTCACTGTAATGATGGCAAGGGAAATGGGCCTGAGACATGAAACCGTATTATCCACCAATTTCTGTCAACTTTAATTTGTTCCTGCTCGGTCATATTATTCTTGTCAATACGTTTATCTACATGACGTGACGTTTATGTGTGCTTTACATTAAAAAGTTGTGATACTCATTTGGTTAATTTCGACCCATTTCCATTCTCCCATTCCTATCTAAAGTGCTTGAGGCCTCCGTACATAAACAGTTTTCTGGATTTATTTATCGGAACAGCCTCATCAGTGTCTTACAGTCTGATTTCAGACCTGGGCACAGTACAGCCTTCGCTCTTCTTAAAGTGACTGGTGACATTAGAGAGGCTATGGAGGATGCCAAAGTTACCGTCTTGGTATTAATTGATTTCTCCTTTAACGCATGCCATGGTATTCTCTCTCACCACTCCAGAGCCTGGAGTGATTTTCTTCTTATCTTCGGGGACGTCAGCAGTCGGTTCGCGTTGATGAGAGCTCATTGAGTTGGCGTGACCTGCATGTTGGTGTTCCACAGGGCGGTATTCTTTCTCCATTATTATTAATTTTATACCTCACTGTCTTCGGTGTTCGTATCATCAATACCTGATGATCTCCAATTATATACAGCTGAGCGAGTTGAAGGTATGTCGAATGCTATAGCGGAGGTAAACCGAGACTTAGAGGCTATCAAAAATTGGTCTGATAGATTTGGGGTGACAGTAAACCCCTTAAAGTGTCAGGCCATTATTATTGGAAGTTCACGCATGATGGGTAGGTTAACACTTAGCTCTCTCCCTTATCTTATCTTCAACGGTACCGTCATACCTATTACCTCTACTGTCAAAGATCTTGGTTTGTATATCGACTCGATGCTTAGCTGGCAACGTCAAGTGTCATACGTTAGTCAAAGGCTCAACGGTACTCTGCGTTCCTCATATCGCTTGAGGAAGTTCTTACCCGCTAAAACGAGAACCATGCTTGTGCAGACTTTGATTTTCCCTATAATCGATTATGGTGACGTGTGCTACTTTGACCTGAATTCGGCTTTGCTGGATAAGCTTGACAGATTGCTCAATAGTGGTATCCGGTTCATATTCAATCTGAGGAAATATGACCATGTATCCAGCTACAGATCTGAACTGAAATGGATGCCCATTCACCAAAGAAGAGATTTGCGAGCCTTGACCGCGCTTTTCCCCCTTCTTAATTCGCCCACTCCTCCTTATCTTGCGAATCACTTCCAATATTTGTGTTCTTCACACAAGAAGAATCTGCGTTCTTCTAATAATCTTCTTTTACTCTGCCCTTCTCATACCTCTGACTTTGTTCACTCTTCATTTCATATTCAGTCAATTCTCCTGTGGCATGCGCTTCCTCTTGATATCGTGATGGCGACTAGTCGGTTTGCATTTAAGCGGAAATTGCAGAGTTATTTTGCAAATAGTTAGGCTAGGGTCATCTCATCACCTTTCTCACAAGTTTTATTTTTGTATATATTATAAGTATATATTATTGTAACAGTATGTATATGTATATAGCTTAGTGAAGTATTAGTTTATATAGTGTTATGAGTTTATTCTTTTAATTTGTTTCTGTAACTAAAGCACCTGCCATCTAATCTCTTCACCACCCGTGGTTGACTGTTAGAGAATGCCTAAGGCATTAAGTCCGCCTCTGTACATTTTCTTTGTGCGAAAGTATAAATGAATAAATACTTGAGAGGCTGGTGTTTTAACCATTAGGCCACCACGACTGTCACAACCCAGTTGTGAATGTTAGATGGAAGACTGTTTGCCAGACTTTGAACGAAGCTACTGTCAGTGATCTACCAATGACAGCTGGGACGAACTATGTAACGTATTTTCTGAAACATGGGGCCGACTCAGTATGTAGGTACGAGTCATACATCAGCGACGTCTACCTCTTAACTATTTAGACCCCCTTACACACAACAAATAACTAAATATCTGCGATTAGCGCTAAAATATCTTTCTGTTTCTGTCAATCGTTTGAAGATGTCAGTGGTTAATGCAAGTGGGGCTTAATTTCGAAGTTTTTTCGTTTGATATAAATTCAATTTGTTTTGATAAATCTCATTTAAAATACACGTCTTGTTTCTGAAATTTGGAAAGTTTAATCCAGTAAATTGAGTTGGTGTGAGTCCGCAGCGTCTATAGGTAAACGACTTTTAATCGATTACTTATTCACGTTTTGACTCCGTTACCGTCAGAAACGGTCTGTAGACGGCTTCTTTTTGTATAGGTATGTCTGTTTGTTTGTCTGTTTGTTTCTGTTTTGACAGCTATCAGTCACGTGTCCGAAAGTTCGCAATGCTTTCTGATTTCCCGCAGGAATGGTTTTTACTTCAACCAAATGTGCCGCGGGTAAAGTAATGCTCATTTATGTAATTTCTTTTTTTTTAATTCCCGTCCAATGTATATTTTCTTTCCATAGGTACGCGTGAACTTTTTGCCTACCTCATCAAGTAGAGTGTAGTTTTTACGTTATGGTATATAAAATATTTGAATGCTAACTTTACGGAATTTTTGCTAACTTTTTAACTCAGTTTAGGCAGTTGCGTTTCATAAGGCAATGTACCGCAAACCATGAATATTTTTTATTGTTCTACGTATTAGAGCTTAATGGCCACCTTGAAATATTCGTAAAGAAACGTGCTTTATTTCCTTTATGTAAAAGCGTACGTGTGACTTTTACAGCGTACTTTAATAAAGAATTGAGTAATTTTAGTGCTTCTTAGCAATTTGATCCGTGTAGTATTTTATTCGCCAATCTTTTTATTTTACTGATAATTTTATATTCACATGATTGAGAAAATGTTATAACATTATTTTATGACTAAACGTTAACACATAATATTGGATGTAGCGAAACTCGCAATCGCTTCATATAAGTAGCTACTAATACAAGAACATCTATAAATCTTGACTCTCAACTACGATACATTCTCAAATTTTCACACTAACTTTAACAAATACGATGTGAAGTACCATTTATTTTGTTAACAAGCTACGAATACAAGTTGCTATAAATTAAGACGTATGTAAGAAATACCACAAGCTACAACTTACATTTATAATAAACTTTAATCAAAGGGTTAATAAATTAATTAGTTGGTACAGGAGGACTTGTACCGATTATTAAAATGATACTAAAACCAGACGTTCATTTTACTAGCAAAGCTGTAATGTTAAACGGCTAACAACTCAGTATAATTTATACGATTCGGTGAGCAGATAGTGGACGCAAAAAAACAGACAAAAATGTAGGTTGTCTGTGCATATGCTACTCGCCCACTAGCACCGAGCTCATTCAATTCCAACGTGGATTGTCTTATTTTTGTTATTTGAATACGTAATGCAGCTAAGAAACTATTATTATCTTGTGCATCTACTACTGCATTACGGTAACTACCATAAAAATGTACACAATTTCATTTTATTTAAGTGGGTATCTTTGTTACAGGGATCGTGTGTTCAGATTAAATATGACTGATATTAGTCAATCACATTGCGAGGTAAGTACGATAAATAAAATTTATTATTTTTAGATACGTTTCCCACCTTAAATGTTGCTTCAACTTATTAATATTTCCCATGAATTATCTACAAAAAAGGAACATTTCTAACAATTTTGATAAATCCACACTCAGGTTTTCTTAGTTAAGACTTAATTAGAATGCAATTCATAATTTCGTAGTAACACGTTTGTGTTGGGTATTGCACCACCTCGCTCAACTGCCGTCTTCCTTCCTATTCACTAAGGTTTTTGTTTTAAGTGAATGGGCTTAATAAACTAGTGCGCTTTACCATCAACGATCGCATCACTGCTTACCATCAGGTGGGATTGCAATCAAGCGCTAGTTTATAAGTATTAAAAAAAACAAACACTCACAAAATGTCACCCTAAAAATAAGTTCTTAAGTTTTTTTTATAAAGTAAAAAGTGTTCATTAGTATTCAGTAACCGTAAGCAAGTGGTGCTTACGGTTACTGAATACTAATGAACACTTTTACGGCACTACACTGGATTTTTAATGCATCTTGCTTTCATATAAGCTTTTTCTACATTTTCACACGTAAGTGTCATACTCTTTTGACGTTTATACCCTTGTATTCGTTGTAAAAGAGGACTTGTGCGTTTTATTCGCTACTTAGGTACATGAACGAGTATCAGGTATCAGCGTGTAAATAAAAATAAAGCGTTATTTCTTATCTATAAAAAGACGGGGTTCTAGACTATTTCCAGGGCATTGAATCAGAGCAGACGGGTATTCCAAATGTGTTTAATATATAGAACTGGATTATTTCTGTATTCCACGTCAACGAATATATCCTTGATGGGGCGCAGAAAGCGAATTTATATTAATTTCTTCTCGTCGGGATATTTATATTAAGTTTAAAGGAGATTTTTCAGAAATGTATGGAGCCTGGGCCAGCAGATTGTACACTTAATGCTAGGTACAGTTAAGCTATAGTTAACTGTTTTTAATGTTAACTTCCTATATTTTGGCTTAGTTTTTATAGAGATTCAATTTAACTTGGCCAAGGAGTGCAACACAACTATAAAAATGGTGGTCAACAATAAGCGATATAAGATTTTGACAGTGACATTTGCTTGACGTGTCATGTATCTAAGGCTATCGTATCTATATTATCTACCATATGACTGCGAAAAAAAACAAAACATGAATTCCGAACATACGGCCCATTAAATAAACACAATCAACTCAAATCAACACTCGCCACGAACACAACGGGAAAATAGACCTGTCAAAGTCGCCAATCAAACGTCATAACCACTGTCATGGCTACCTTAATAAAGGGTTATCTCACTAAAAAACGTTTCAAATAATTAATTATATATACTTGTATTTTTATTCAAATTAATTTAGTAGTATTTTTATGAAAATCTTTTATATTTTTCCTTTTTATCTATATAGTGTACATAGTGGTGGCCCAAAATGACACATCTCTTTTATTACATTATTAAAACTGTGTGTATATTTGAAACTAGCGACTTGCCCCGGCTTCGTACGGGTGCAATGCTGGTACCAATCATACTACAGAAAAACTGTATTTAAGGTATTTAATTGGATAAGGATTAATGCTGTATTGGTTAAAATCGCTTCGAAAATTAGCCATTATTTGTCGTAGAAATTAAATGACAAAAAATGTTATTGTGGGATATCCATAAGAAATAGACAATAGACATGTACCATCGTGGAATTTTCGATAGACCTTTTCAGTGTGTATAATACTTAGTTAGTTCTTCGTAGGGTTCAGCCTACGTATACAATGTAAGCAAAAAAAAGTAGTAATTATTTACGACATCACATTAGAAACCTCAGAAATAACAGTATTTCTCCACTATTTAATGGATATTATTATACATATAAACCTTCCTCTTCAAACTCTCTATCTATTAAAAAAACCGTATCAAAATCAGTCGCGTAGTTTTAAAGATGTAACCATACATAGGGATATAGGGACAGAGAAAGCGACTTTGTTTCATACTATATGGTGATATACACGTTTAATCCCAAAAGGGCACGCTAAATATAATTTTATTATCTACAATAATACCTTAGACATAGACACGCAACACAACATGTGCTAATTGAACACGATTACTGAATTAGCAGGCACATGTTTCCACCGTCACATGAATTTGTGAAGCATGTGTCTATCACAATTTATCTGAGACACGTGCATGTTTTACAGAAAGACGCGTTGCTATTGGAGGCAAGTAACGTGGCCAGGTGTGTGAGCAAGGGCAAGTCGGAACCCTTCGAATGTAGGAACCACATCCGTGTGCTGCAGCCCTTAGGAGACGGAGAGAGGCTGTATGTGTGCGGGACCAATGCACACAGTCCGAAGGATTGGGTTGTCTATGTAAGTATATGAAAAGTTGGGTACAACCAGCAACATACCATACTATGGACATGCCTTATAGATGAGAATTATGGCACTCCGAAAAAAAGAGAGGAAACAAAGTTTCTTCTATCTTAAGCTCTCTGAAAATCATCAATCATCTGTGAGGAAAGAGATAGTGCTAGACCGAAAGCATAGGCCATCTCTCTCACTCTTTTCAAACCAAAAAATTACTGCAGATACGTATACAAGTACGGCATGTCCATTAAGTATAATAATGTCTATGGGTACAACACCGTTCATAGATTGAGTATTGAATTTTAAATTAATTTTGATAAATGTTAACGTGCTCTGAACATTTCATAAGAACATTTTCTGACAAACTCTTAATATTTTTTATTACAAATTCTAATGATAAATCTGTAACTAATATTTGTTCGAAACGTTCATTAGTTTTTGCTTTTTTAACGTTTTTACAGTATTTTAACTAGTTTATTGGATTCAAAGGGGTTTTCATATCATCCCTCATACATAACACATAAACCCCCTCAGGAATTCATAAACGCTGTTTAAAGTTAACTAGTGATTAGCTTTTAGCAACGTTTATGAATAAGCGGAAAAATTTAGATGTGAAATTTATTAATAGTTTCTTTTAGATTCAGGACTGATTTTTCCAATGCCAGATAATTTTCGGTCAAATAATTTTGAATTTTACTCAGTTCTTCCATACAATATCGGTCATACGTTAAATTTATAATACGAATAACAATTATTTGTCTATTAACAAAACAGGTCATAAGAAATAAATTAGTAACTGACCCGGCTAGAACCTAATTTCCCTTACAATTGCTTTAGTAATTATGGATTGTAGCTGTACTTAACAAAGAATCCGTCAGTAATTTAGCCTTTAAAGTCTCTTAGTAATATTGTCTTAACGATAATTCGTAAAACAGTTAATAGCTTCGATCATCATTAAGTAGTTTGATCAGTTGGGCAGTTAGTAGTTACCAGCCCCAACTAGTTCCTCCGAAATGTAAGATTGATCTATCTATTCTCACGCTCATTTATCTTTACTGTTACGGAGAAGTCTGAGTTACCACATTTAATCCGTCATTAAGACTTGATCCATACCATACCGTAGTAGGTGAGGTTTACTAAGATCACGCTTTTGGGGCGTGCTAGATGTGGAAACATTATGGATTTCGGCGCTTTATCTGTTCTTTTAAGGTCCGTATTACAGAACGTCACTCAAAACTCAAGCTTTACTTAAATCTCGTTTGAAGCCATTTGGTTGGTTGAAATTATTTATTTATTTAATCATACACTTACTACCATTACAGGTTGCTTAATGTAATGCGGCAGAAAGGATACATTTAACATACATTTTGGAAACTTACACATATAATAAATAAAACTAAATTAAAACAAAACTAATAAAATTTAAACAACAGAATAAAAAACTAAAAAATGATATTAAATTTAAAACAACACTATTCGATACAAGTTTGTTCAGTAAACATATTTCCGAACATTTGGAGGAATAGATAAGCAGCTATTTTCAAAATGATTCCTAGTTTTAAGTAATGCTTAAATCTTGAGTATGGTTCTGTAATATGGTCCTAAGAGCTGAACACATACTTAGGTAAAATAATAATAATAATAATAAGCCTTTATTTAACCATGAATTTCTTAAGTTATTCATAACATAATTTAAGTAGGTATATCGAAAAAAAGGAAACAATAAAAAAAACAATAAAAAAATAATAGTAAATAGAGTTAGATTTCCTTACAATTCATGGCCCCTTTCGGTATAGGCCTCCTCCAAGTGCCTTTTTTTCCTATCTGTTGCCAATCTCTTTCTGCGGTCTTATATATACATGTACACATGCACATACATATATATATACACACACACACATATATATATATATTAATTAGGAATCCGACACCGTAGTGACTTTTTTGTTTCTCTTGTGTAACAGAACAAGTGTCTGTCGCCTTCTTAAATACTGTTCCCTTGTTGTCTGACTTCCAACAGTCCTATAATATCGTACTTTATTTTCCAATGCGTATTTCAAAGAGACAATTCTTTTTGGCATCTTGGAGGGTTAGAGTCGAATTTTCCCGCGGTGACAAGCCGTGCTGGGTGATCGAGAGGGGGCGGTGATGATTGCTATGCTATGGGCGTGTTTTGGTTTGAGCATTGTGCAGTTGCAGCTTGTGTTCTAGGCGGCGTTTTCTCTTGGGATGTTAATGTGGACTTTTTAATAAAAAAATTATTCATATTATTAGTTTTGCTCATTTTAGTGCGTTGCTTTGTATTTTGTTGTCCTGTTTTATAGTTTGAGTTAGGTTGTATTTCTGGCGACGTGGATAGTGTTCTTTTTTTAAGAGCTTGTTTTTGCTTCTCGTTTTCTGGGTTTTTGTTGGTAGGTACCACAATTTTATCGTATTTAATAAAGGCTTTTATTCCCTGCTTTCTCATAATTTCTACCTCGTTTTGAAGTTCTCTTCGTCTTTTTAAAACATTTAAGGGATAATCTTCCTTTATATAGTAAGGTGTTGATTCAAGCTTTTTCTTATTTTTCTGAACTTGTATTTTTATTCCCATAGTAAGAAAAGTCACTACAATAGGTCTGGATTTCTCATTCTTTTTTCCCACTCTTCTGACATATTCTATGTCGTTTCTCTCGCATTTGACTTTTTGTATGTTATTTATAATATCACGTATCTTTTCTTCCAGGCCCCTGTAGCTATCTTCCCCTTCCCCGACTCCAAAAAATAGTAGGTTTTTTCTTCGTATGTATCTTTCAAAATTATTGATCGACGTTTGTTGTATGTCTATTTTTTGCTCAAGCTTTTCATTTTGAGATTCAAGGGATTTAATTTTTTCATCTATACAAGTACTGATAGTGTTTTTTATATCCTCTTTCATTTCTTTCAGATCCAGTTTTTGTTGTTTCATTTCCTCCTGCATGAATCGCAACATATCTTTAATTTCGTCCATATTGCGCCCTCTCTTAGTTCTAGGGCTAAGCTGATTACTAGACGTACTAGCGACCTCTTTTAGTACCTTGTAGAACTATGATCACTTTATGAGATTTCCACTGTTATCGATATTTATTTGTTTACGAAAAGGTACGTCAAAGTATCACTAGATGGCGCTCTTAAAGCTTTCTGTATAGGTTTTTATAGTTGGATGATTCAGCAGAAAATATTGAGGTTATATTCTTTGAAACTTTTAACACTGTTAATTTTATGTTGGATATAAGCCTTTTATGTCTTCGCCGTAACATAAATGCCTAACTCGCACTGCTTTTATTAGTTCACAGGGTTCAATGTCCAATTAATTACACTTTTTTAGCCACTATAGTCAAGTGATATTTTCATTTACATACTTAGATATTGGCCTAAAATACATAAGACATACTAAAACCGAACAAAATCTTTTACAATTAATTTATTTTTATTTAGCTGAACCTCACACATTTGCCCCGACATGAGTACGTGCCGGGCGTAGGGCTAGGGGTGGCGAAGTGTCCTTACGACCCGGCAGACAACAGCACAGCCGTCTGGGTGACGGATGGCAACCCTGGCGGCCTTCCCACACTTTACGCTGGGACCAACGCAGAATTTACGAAAGCAGATCCTGTAATATTCCGCAACGACTTGTATGATTTCCGGACGGGACAGAAGAAATACAACTTTAAAAGAACGCTGAAGTACGATTCAAAATGGCTTGACAGTAAGTTTTTTTTTTTTGTAGCCTTAAAGCAGGAATGCCAATTTATTCATAAGTTGTGAATGCTAGAATTCGTTGTCCAATGTTTCATTTCCAAACATTGTGTTCTACAACTTATTATTAAACTGTCAATGTAAATCAAGCTTTCGAAATAGTTGTCCATTGTCTGCTTGTCAGATGAAGCTATTGGGTATATTACTTACCGAAATTATGATCCTTAGAATTCTATATTGTCTTAGAACTTTTCCAGCCAATAAGAATAATTATACGCCATAAATATCCTAGGTTTTCTCATTTACTAGGTCTATGCAGATGAGCTAGCTATCAATCTAATTATATGTCGCTCTGCGGCTTAAATGTTTATCTATCGTCATCCTGAAGTAAGATTCATTGTGCCATTAAAACGTTTTATGGATAACAGGAGATAACCTAGTTATATAAAATAACTAAATACAATTCCAGGTCTTGAACCTACGGATACAACTCAGAATACCTATTCAAAACTTCAGTTTTATTGTATAAGTAAGGGACGTTCATTATATTAATCGGGATATTGGGTCTGTGTCCTTTATTCTGTACTTTCCTTTACGAGACTACTAAAACCTATAGGTGCTTACTCTTTATCGTAGGAACATAAAAGGAAATAAAGAAGAACCTCGTACAATGTCTGACCTGTCAGCTAAACGACCCGAAATAAAAGCCTACATTTTTATTAGTTATTGGAAATGTAAAAAATCCCGAAACGTTCACGAAAAAAATACTTTTCGTATTTTATTTGAAGGCGTTTCAGAATTTTTACAATACCCACATTTGCTAATGAAATCGACATCAAACAGTAAAGGTGTGTCGTTTTATTTTAAATGTAAATAAAATTATATGTCTCGAATGTTACCGTGTTTTTATTTTGTCGCAGAAACTAATTTCGTGGGCTCTTTTGACGTTGGAGAGTACGTGCTATTCTTCTTTCGAGAAACTGCCGTAGAGTTTATGAACTGCGGGAAAGCGGTCTACTCGAGAGTGGCGAGAGTCTGTAAACATGATACCGGTGGAAAACATATATTAAGCCAAAACTGGGCCACATATTTGAAAGCGAGGCTCAATTGTAGTATACCGGGCGAATTCCCCTTCTATTTTGATGAAATTCGTAAGTATGACCTCATATTGTATAACTTTATGAATCTTTTAATTGTACACTTTATAATTATTGTCGTTTTGTAATTCAGCTTTTATAGAATTCTACATTCCAGGCATTCATTTTATTGCAATGTTATAAAGTCGGATTTTATTTAGGAAGCAAGTTTGTAGTTACATTTAAGTACCAACGTTAAATTCTCTGAAAGACCGGTGAATACTTATTTTGTTACACCTTTATGGTTCTTTAGTTTCGCTGCAAGTTAAGCACTACTCGCATTCATAAAGGCTGAATACATGTGGGATGTATACTGGACTAATTGTGACTTTTATTTTTAATCTTATCCAGAGAGCGTGTATCAAATGCCGGGGGACACGACGAGGTTCTACGCGGCTTTCACGACAGGGGCCAGCGATGGACTGGTTGGCTCAGCTATTTGCACTTACTCCATGGACGACATACAGGAGGCATTCGCTGGGAGATTCAAGGAACAGGTACGCTATCTAAACTGTCTTATTATCCTGTGTCTTGTAGGACATAATGATATGCTGATTTAGTGTGTAATTAATTTATTCAGATACAATTACAAGATCTCTTAAATATATTACATTACATTGGAACGTAACTTTTTTGACAGAACGTTAAAAGTAACTAAATCACTAAGCATTGACCCAGGGGACAAGAAGGTTCGCCCCATCACATATCAAGTATCGTAAAAGGATGGCAATATCTCTTACGCGTTTAATTGAATGATCCGCGAAGATATAAATAGGATCTTTCGTATAAACCTGCAATTTATATAAACGTTGTGTAAATAATACATATTATATAAGTAATTATACAACATGTAATGTAATTAACGCACACTGTTAAACACCCCAATTAGAATATTATGTTATAATCATAATACTTTCATTGAATTTTTAATTTAACATTTATATGCATTGTTATTTATTAAATTAGTTATACCCAATTTTTGGAGAAACGTTCTTGGAATAAGGTTTCTTTTCTTTATTTTGTATTGAATGATTAAATTTATATGTCTGTACAAACAACAAGGTTAACATGACAATAATTACCGCAGTTTTAATTATTTTTGAGATAAAAATATAATTATATCAAAAATGATATAAACCGATTCAGTAAACGATTCTGAACAAACTATTTTCAGGAAGTGTGTTAATTACATTAAGTAAATGTTGTATATGGAGATAACAAAAATGTTATATAGGTTATGTAGGTGATTAAAATGAGTAAGAGCTGTAATTTCTTGCAGCTCTCTGCTCTCAGCACTGGAATTAAACTTATGAGTGCGGTAGTTATAAATAATTATTTTAATTATATTTTGCTCGTAACGTCAGGGTTGTGAAACATCTCATTTTATAAAAAAATCTGTGAATTAAATGTTTTCATATTATATTATTAAAAATATTGAACTTATATCCAGACTAGGATTTTCTCCTGTATCGTGGGTACAACCTAATAAACTGCCAGACCCGACTACAGACTACTTGTAGATCATACAAATATTTGTTCCGTGCGGAAATCTAACCCGCGACGCGCAGCGTAGCAATCAATAGCTTAATAGAAAATAAATAACTACTTACTTACCAACTTGTCCATGATTATGTTTATGGGAAAATACTTTTATGGACATGTGTCTTACTCAGGCGTCCTCAAGTTCAGCATGGTTACCGGTGCTTAGAGCACGTGTGCCCGTCCCCAGGCCAGGGACATGCGTCAACAACACCGAGGCACTTCCCGACAATGTCCTTAACTTTATCAGGTATGATATGATATTTTATTTATGAGTGTTCCTATTTATATTACTTGAATGAAGATTGTAAATTAACATATGCAACCACCTTATTTATTTGTGTAATAAAGGTTTATGCGATTTCTATCATTTATACAAAAAATAAATATGTAGAAGTAATTTACAGGTCTGCACCACCAACTAGGTGTGCACACTTTCGAGATATTGGTAATGTTGGAGTTTAATCTTGCTCTCAGGAGACTAATCTGAGTAAGGTTAGAGGGCGTAGTTCGACGCGTATCCTTTAATTGGGTCACACACTAATTGATGGCACGCTGCGAGGTTCCTACTCTATTCTAATTTGGGAACTTAAATAGCTTTTGGATATTTGGTAATTGACAAAACTACTGAATATGGACGTCAGGGACCATGCATTTGGGTGGATGCATTAAAATAGCCTCCACAAGTCACTCGTGTCGTCACTATAGTGAAATAATTAAATTATGTTTGGCTGACCTATTGGAATTCAGCTCTGTTAGCGCCTTGTTGACGCAACTTGTGGAAGAAGTTGATCGCACCCTCAAATTACCCGCACATTTTTTTCGTAAGGACAATCGAATCAAGAATATACATATATTACATTTCAGACTTAGTAATTACTGCGTTTGCGCCTTATCTATAGTGGGATTATGGCCGATGTCTCTGTATTAATTGCGTAGGCCGCTAATGACAGGAAATCATAGTGTTGATTCCGTAAAACTATTTATGAATTTTGTCGGCTTCCTGCCTGTCTAGTATTTGCAATCGCAGGTCCGTTACACGATTTTGTATTAAATATATTTAAAAGGAAACTCATTTTTAATTAGAAGCCGTCAACTTTCTAAGCTGACACTTGTCATCATTAGCTAGCGAAACTATCTACTAACAGGAATACAGTCTTTAAGATTGATGTCGTTCCTTCGTAGGTCTCACCCATTGATGGACTCAGCAGTGCGTCATGAGGGCGACGCTCCTGCCTTCTACAAAAGGGACCTGGTCCTAACTACTATTGTGGTCGACAGACAGTTTGTCGACATGCTGGGGGATGACATCACGTACACAGTTTTCTATGCTGGCACCAGTAAGTCTCATGAAATATGATAGGAATTCTAAATAAAGTAACGAAGATGGAAGACGCTAGAGCTTTACTCAATAACTGCTTTTACCTGAAAGTTTGATTTATTGACAACTTGCTGTCTTCATGCAAATTCAACCAATAGCTAGATTTGGTACTAATATTTAATTTTGAGATAGGTTATTTTAAAGTCAGTTGAATACTTTAATCTTTAGCTTGCTGTAGACATTAAGAAACGTATCTGAAGCAGGTAAATAAATAAATAAAAATAAAGCGAAGTTTATTTGGAACAACATATGTCTCATCATCATCATCATCATTTCAGCCGAAAGACGTCCACTGCTGGACATAGGCCTCCCCCAAGGTTCTCCACGACGACCGGTCCTGCGCCTCCCGCATCCAGCGGTTTCCCGCGACCTTCACCAGGTCGTCGGTCCACCTTGTCGGGGGCCTACCCACGCTACGTCTTCCGGTGCGTGGTCGCCACTCGAGAACCCGTCGGCCCCATCGGGCATCGGTCCTACGGGCAATGTGTCCAGCCCACTGCCACTTTAGTGTTGCAATTCTTCGGGCTATGTCGGTTACTCTCGTTCTTCTGCGGATCTCCTCATTCCTGATTCGATCGCGCAGTGAAACCCCAAGCATAGCCCTCTCCATTGCCCTTTGAGTGACTTTGAGCCTTCTTATAAGGCCCATTGTTAGCGACCACGTCTCAATTCCATATGTCATCACTGGCAACACACACTGGTCGAAGACTTTTGTCTTGAGACACTGCGGTATTTCGGACGAGAAGATTTTTCGTAGCTTCCCGAAAGCAGCCCAGCCGAGTTGGATTCGACGATTGACCTCTTTCTCGAAGTTGGACCTTCCTAACTGGATAGTTTGTCCCAGGTACACGTAACTGTCAACAACTTCGAGAACAGAGTCTCCAATCTTTATAGGAGTCGGTACAACATGGGCATTAGACATGACTTTCGTCTTGCCCATGTTCATTTTAAGACCGACTCGCTCGGAGGCTCTGCTGAGGTCTTCGAGCATTGTACTCAGGTCCTCCGCGGTCTCAGCCATGACTACGATATCATCAGCAAACCGAAGGTGTGTCATGTACTCGCCATTGATGTTGATGCCCAGTCCTTTCCAGTCCAGAACCTTGAAGACATCCTCCAATGCAGCGGTGAACAATTTCGGGGAGATAACATCTCCCTGTCTGACACCACGCTGGAGAGGTATTGGTTTCGAGGTCTGGTCCTGTATTCGGACTGACATGGTGGCGTTTTCGTACAAACCCTTCAGCGCTTCAATATACCGATAGTCTACTTGGCACCGCTGGAGAGACTGCAGTACAGCCCAGGTCTCGATCGAATCAAAGGCTTTTTCGTAGTCCACAAACGCCAAGCAAAGGGGTAGGTTATACTCCTCGGTCTTCTGTATAACCTGCCGTAGCGTATGTATGTGGTCTACTGTGCTAAAGCCCTTTCGGAAACCGGCTTGTTCGGGTGGCTGGAAGTCGTCAAACCTGCAGGCGAGACGATTCGTGAGGACTCTCGAAAACAACTTATAGACATGACTCAGAAGTGAGATGGGTCTGTAGTTTTTCAAAAGGGTGTTGTCACCCTTTTTGAAAAAGAGTACCACCACACTTCTGTGCCATGCCTGTGGCGTTTTTCCCTTGACTATGACGGAATTAAATAACTTCTGAAGGGCCCTAAGGATCGGTTCACCACCCGCCTTCAGTAGCTCTGCCGTTATTCCGTCATCGCCCGGCGCCTTGTTGTTTTTAAGTTGTTTCAGAGCCAATTGAATCTCCTGCAGGCTGACGTCCGGGATATCTTCGGTGTAGTGTCGGGTTAATCTTGCTCTAGGGTCTGCAGCAAGATTTAATGCGGGTTTTGTCGTCGAAGTGTAGAGCTGTCCATAGAAATTCTCGACTTCCCTCAAAAGCTCGGGCCCGGACGTTATGATCCTGCCGTCGTCAGTCTTCAGCTTGCTTAGCCGGCTATGCCCAATAGTCAGATCCCTAGCGAAAACTTTAGAGCCTCTGTTTTGCTCTATGGCCTCCGCTATACGCTCGGTATTATACCGACGTAGGTCGCGCTTCAGAGACTTTGAGATCTGCTTATTGAGCTGCCGGTATCTGCAAGCATCACTTGACGAACGCAAAACCATCTCACGTCTATCCTCCATGAGCTCGAGAGTGTAGTCCGAGAGCTTTTTAGTTCTATTTGTACGGCGGGTCTTAAAATACTTGGTCCCGACCGTACGGACAGCTTCTACAAACCCGTCATTGTATTCGTCCACGTCACCACTTAGGCATTCGAAGCGATTTTGGAGCTCGAGCTGGAAACCTTCGGAGTTATGGATCTGGATGGGTGCTGGCCGGAGCGTAGACTTCATCAGGCGAGATCTTTCGGACACTATGTTCAGATTCAATGTGCCTCTGACCATACGGTGATCGCTGCCGCATTTGAGCGAGTTGATCACTGAGACATCATTGAATATGTGCCTTTTTGTCGTCATAATGAAGTCTATCTCGTTCTTAGTGACCCCGTCGGGACTGATCCAAGTCCACTTCCGCTGTTCACGCTTCTTGAAGAAGGAGTTCATCATAAAGAGTCCCTCCCTCTCCATGAAGCCAGCCAACATGTGGCCTCGGTAGTTCCGACGCCCAAATCCAAAATTTCCCAGTCCGAGCTCCCCACCGCTCCGTTTTCCCAGTTTAGCGTTGAAGTCCCCCATGATAACGCTGTAGTGAGTTTTTGAGCTATGTATGGCTTTAGAGATGTCCTCATACATAGTCTCTACTTCATCGTCGGAGTGTGTCGAGGTCGGGGCGTATACCTGAATGACCTTCAGCGAATACCGTTTGGTTATTCTGAGTACCAGGAACGCCACCCTGGTCGACACACTCTCGATCTTCACTACATTGTCCACAAGGGACCTGTGGACGAGGAACCCGACACCACCTTGGGACTGATGGTCGCCCTCCCGGAAATAGAGCAAGTTACCGGATTTAAGGATTATCGAGTCCTCACCCTCTCTTCGGACTTCAGATAATCCCAGGACACCCCATCGTAACCTGCTCAATTCTTCCTCCAGTTCAATAACCCTCTCGTCGGTCCGCAGTGTGCGCACGTTCAGTGTTGCCAGGTCGATCCGTCGTTGATTGTGGTAGCCGGATCTCTTCCGGAGATTCTTCGCACCCCTTGCCCCGCCGTTACCTTGGCCGCTACCACAATGACCAGGAATAGCGGAGCTGCCGGGGACTAGGGGCCTTGGCATAGTCGTGTGCATCATTATGGGGGGGGTTTGCCATAATCCCCACGCTTGGCAAGCGGGTTGGGGATCGCAGGATTTGATATTCCACAGAAGAAGCGCTGCTGCCCGCTTCCCTGGTGAGAGAGTTCCCTTAGTCGCCTCTTACGACACCCACGGGAGGATATGGGTTGGTACTATTCTAAGCCCGGTACCACACGGGGCACGGACATATGTCTACAATTTACAAAAGCAAAATACTGTGGCATGGCTCAACCCAAATTATGTGCAAAGATATTGTCCCAGGAAAACCGAGGTGTCTTCTGGATAGCTCAAAATCAAAATCAAAAGTCATTTATTCAAATTAGGCTGAGAATCAGCACTTTTTGAACGTCAATATTACATAAGACAGTCCCCCAAAAACGCCCACCCATCGACACTTCCTAGTGCTTTCGCTGGGAAGAAGAAGTGGCGGAACAAACTCCCCAGCAGCACAGCTGTCTGTTCATTTTTAAAAAAACATGTCTTTATACAATACTATGTATACTGATGAACACGATAAAATACAATAACAATGAAATTATTTACCATATGCCAGCTACCACGCCAAAATACCAGCAAAGCAAAACAATATATTTATATTCAAATGAAAATGTAATTAACTAAAACTTGTTACATAACTAAGAAGCCCCAGGCATAAAGGGCGTGACAGCTTACATATTTATGTAATGTAAAAAAGTAAATTATATGAACTCATATAACGTATCAATAAGCTAATTACTGAGAAAGAACACAAACATTGTCCTGAGTTAATCAGAGCGACCAGCTATTCTTATCATTTAAATAATCATTCACGGAATAATATGCCTTTGAACAAAGCCTGGACTTAATTTGTGCTTTAAATGCATTGTAGGGCAAGTCTAGCAAAGCAGAGGGTATCTTGTTATAAAAAGCTATACCAAGCCCAACAAAAGAGTTATGAACCTTTTGAAGTCGGTGAAAAGGGGCTCGCAGTTTGTCCTTATTTAGCTATTTATGTTCTAGCTGAATGCAAGTATGAACTGCACCTAATTACAACTGATTTTTGACGCAGGCGCAGGTGAGGTGTACAAGATAGTTCAGTGGGCGGGGGGCGGGGGAGGTGGCTCACGCGTGGCGGATGTGTGGCGTGCTGCTGGAGACGAACCCGTCCGAGCGCTTGCAATTTCGCGCCGGTTACATGCATTGTACCTGGCCACTGATAATCGTATTCGACAACTGCCATTAAGGGCTTGCGTACACCGGTGAGTTATCTTTATTCTTATCATAAAATGTATGGCGAGGTTATGGCGAGTTCTGCGGGCAATGAATGCCCTGTGTGTGCGGGCGCTTTGTTTGCTAATATTGTGGCCACGATCTGATAACCACCTTCAACAGCTCGTATACGGGATACTTGAATATTTTGTCCATGATAAATGTGACTATATTTCTGTTCCTTCGTGTTAAAGGGAAATGGGCGGGGGCACTCTTGACGTCTACACTTTGCATCCTGTTGCTTCCCACAGATAATCACCCCCGACAGCTGCGCTCAAGGTAGTAGGCATCGCCCATCGGTAATTACTTAAATCGTGTCAGAAGTGGGTTTGGGATCGTTAGCGAACATGTAGTAGGTAAACTACTCTTGCGCCGGTTGCATTCTACATAGTTCGCCTTCTTGTAACATCGCGACATCTGCTGCTGCGCGTGGCGATAATTACAGAAATCTAAATAATGTACGTTTATATACGTTACGTTGGTAACTCATACTGTTTATACGTTTTATTGGTGCTATTAAAAGAGCGCTTGGTGAACGTGACGGCGTTGGACTTATAGATCGTTGATCCAAAGGCTACGTTTTGTATCGATTCGAAATATTAAGAGAATGTTTTCGTGTTTCTGCTGTATGAAGAAATGCAGCTAAATAATAACCTTTGTTCACTGTTCTGTGGACGATCTAATTTATCAAGTAAAGTGCTATAAGGTTTTTATTATATCTAGACTGTTTTACGACTCTGCCACAACATAAAACGATCCCGGAAAAACGAACAAGAAGTTTTTATAAAATATTAAAGTTGGTATTTTTTAACAGCTACGACAGTTGTGTCCGCTGTGTCCTGGATCCTTACTGCGGATGGGACAAAGAAGTGGGAGCTTGCCGTCCATACAGTCCAGGTTTACTCCACGACGCAACTAACTCCACGCCTTCAATATGTGAGGCCAGCGCGCCTCTGAAAACTGTCAGAGCAGGATATGGGCAAAGTGTTCATTTGGCTGCGTATGGGAAGACGCCAGAAGCGTTGAAAGACCAGCACGTTATCTGGTATCATCATTCAAGAGAGAAGGGGCGATACAAAATTAATTATAAGTAAGTTGTCTTTATCACTTCATTAAATTAATTCAAGTGTTGTTTTTTTTTTCTAAACATACAAATGTTTCTGGCGTCTCTAATGTATTTTTTTTGTTTCTATAGTTGGGAGCGTATTTTGCAGACATCAGAGCGTGGTTTGGTGTTATTGTCGGTGACAGAAGCGGATCGAGGGCGATACGAAAGTTATTTCGGTCCTACACTGATCGCATCTTATAATTTGGACATCGATATTCACAGGTAACCAAAAGTTTGACTACATTTTTGAAAGATCTTTTCTCGGTTACCTTGAAATTCTTACCTTTTTTCCCTATGGTCTGTAAACGTCTCAATACAGGTCAGTTATCAGTTTGTTACTTATCATTGTCATTTTCAGAAGACTTAACTTTTAAATTGATTTATTACTCTATAGCTGGATTAGAATCTTTTTGAAAGTTTAGTTCCGAATGTTATACATATGAAGTAGGATCTTGTGTGAAGGTCTTTAGTATGAAGGTACAATTGTTCAATTTTGGGTATTTTTACAGATGTACACAACCAAGTAAGTCGCAGGAATACAAGCAAGTGTATTCGGACTGGTGCCACGAGTTTGAAAAGTACAAGAGTGCCATGAAGGCATGGGAGTCGCGGCAAATGGTAAGACTATCAACAGCTGTTAAGTTTTATTACACCAGCCTGAAGTTGAAAAAATCTATTTAATAAAATCTTGAAAGCATTAATTCAGTGACAGATGCCGCACAATTTAAACAGTTGGGTCTAAAAGCAAGAACTTTTGCATTAGATTTCTTTATTATCGAATGTGGCCAAATACTAAGAAAGGAGTCTAGAAAATTCATTCTTTTAAAAAGATTTAGTAGGAGAGGAAAGTACGTATGGGAGATTGTTATTAAAATATTATTTTCCACTTTTTATTCGTATTTTCTGTTTCTCTGATTTTTGTCTAAGAACTTTCTTTTTCTTTGATTTTGGCTGATGAGAAGTCCAACGGGGCCTTACTGTCTAGCTAATCGATAGTTTTGGTGAAATCTAGTCGGTATTTCTAAACGGGTCGGGTTTGGTCATTCTATAGAGGCACACGTATGCCAAACGTTCCTCGTGCCATTTTTAACATATCCAAACTAATGGAACATGTTATGTTATATCGAACGCTCGCATCCCAACCTCGTTTATCTTGTTTTCAGGCTCTTGCAGGGTTGAGCACCCAGCTTTGTATAGCTAGTTCCACTCAGACCTTACGTGACTGACTATAAATTGCATTTAACTCTTTCAAATCCTATCATTCACTCGAATGTCCAGTACAACCAATTGCGATAGATACGACGATTTGCAATTGCTCCTCTAAAATGGCAGAAGAGAGTATCCTTGGTTAAGGCCGAGGACCTAGAGACTTAGGTCTCTTCGATCCTTCTTTTTTAGAGGCGAAACTTGGACTGAGTACTACACTGCGTGGATTTATAATGAAATCTCGCGGAACGTCTTTAAGTTAAAATTTTAAAAACATTAGTGGACAGGAAAAGCAATATTCTGAAGAAGTTTGAACGTTTATTCAGCTAAAAAATAACAGGTCATCAATAATTTGAAAGACAAGTTGTCATAGTGACGTAGTAAACAACGTTGTCAAAAATTTACATAATATAATAGATATTGTTGATACTATGAAATCAGAATCTCCAGAATTACTTGTGGCACTACGGCAATAATGATATTTATCAGCCACAATAATATAAAGTTATAATTTGCTACCTCAAATATTTTACGTTTTTATAAATCCATACTAATATTATAAATGTGAAAGTGTGTTTGTTTGTTTGTTTGGCCTTCCTTCACGCCGTAGCTAAGCAATCAATCGACCTGACTTTTGGCATGCAGTTAGTTGAAAAGATGGAGAGTAACATAGGCTACTTTTGTTACTAAAAAAACATCAAGTTCCCAAGGGAGATTACTGGAATATTTGTATGTGTACACCAAATATCCTAATATTATAAATCGGAAAGTGAGTTTGTTTGTTTGTTTGTTTCGCTTTCACGCCGTAACTACTATGCCGATTGTTTTGAAATTTTGCAGACGTAAAGTTAGAAGTAAATAATAGGCTACTTTTTATCTCGGAAAAAAATTATATTCACGAGGGAAATCTAAAAGCGCGATATAACCGATCTCCACGCGAGCGAAGCCGCGGGCGGAAAGCTAGTATAGTATATGTATGTGTACTTGCTAACTTGATGTTGTGGTGGCCTAGTGGTTAAAACACCAGCCTCTCAAGTATGAGTGCGCGGGTTCGATTCCAGGTCAGACAAGTACCAATTTAACTTTTCTAAAGTTATATGTACTTTCTAAGTATATCTTGGACACCAATGACTGAAGGTGAAGGAAAACATCTTGAGGAAACCTGGACTTTTAGTCTGAAATCGCCAACCCGCATTGAGCAAGCGTGGTGATTACGCTCAATCCTTCTCTGTATGAGAGGAGACCTGTGCCCAGCAGTGGGACGATAAAAAGGTTGATGATGATGATGATTATGTGTATTTGCTATTCTAACAATTATAATATGTTATGTATTTTTATCTTTTTGTTTGTTTCATTCCTCCAATAACCTCACAAGATATGAAAAGGTCCAACGTAACACCGTATTTTTTATGTTATTATTATTTTTGTTTATGTACACTCTTGCTTCTCTAATCCACTTTTGACACTGGCAAAATAGTCGATAACGGCTTCATTTGTCATAAACAAAAATCATAAGTTATATTGTATTCCAAACTTTTGTATTAGCGATTCTTTAACCATACATTTTTTACCTTTTAACGTCACTTAAATCATGCTTTATGAATAAACACCACAGTGTTTAAGGGGTTTATTCATAATCGATTTTTAAAGTTAAGTGACCTGCAAGCGTCTAAAATGTATCTTTAAAAAATCGCTTATCACTAGTTAACTTTAAGCAGCGTTTATGAATAAGGGGGATAATCAGTACAGCGCCTAACATTAATGCAATGCTTATTCTGCCCTGCAGGAATGAATGCAAATAAGTGTAAAAATGTACATTACAACCATTTAGCTAAATAACGTTCAGAAACAAGATACGTACATAAATATGCTCAACTTAGAACTTTTTCGTTTTGATAATTAAGTTCCAAAATGTTACTTTTTGACTCCTAAAGCTCCTTCGTCATTCTTCTAAGTGATAATGTTAAAAATATTTAATCAAAGTTCTGAAACCAGTTGTTGCTAACAACTGTTATCAAATCACCAATCCAAATATTTTGTTTACAAAACTCTAGTACTTTATTACGGCCAATTTACTAGTTTTAACTTAACAACTCAAGGAATGAATAGTTAATAACGATATGGTGTGTAATTACTTACAATCGTGGCAGTTTTATACAAAATATGTAATTACGCTTCGATTCTAAGGGTACATATTATATTTTAATTCCTAACTTGACCTCGATCCCGTACTCCAATGTAGGCGTTAAACTTATGAGCAAACTGGACTAGACTTGTATCTATAGCGCGGAAAAGTTTCTTATCGCTTAGATATGGAAGACGAACTGCGTCGCTGCTGATTTGGTTTTTCAGGGCGATGTAATCACAAAAAGTGTCTTAGCGTTTGCGAAAATTTCAGTGAGCAGTTTTGTTCGAAACAAATTTGTGTATAAAAAACAGAGGCTTGATGTTGGTGTCTAACTTTTCTTGTTCTCCTAAATGTATTTTTTAAAATATGTAAATTAAAAAAATCTGTCTCTACATCAGTAAAGGATTCAGTAACAGATTGCAATATTCCAATCTCAAGTTTCACCCCCGTTCAGAATCTACAATTTCCTTATTGGCAACTATTTCTATCCACTCTCTTACTCAAGACGTTCCCTTTCTAGGAAAATTTATTGACAGATATTGTGTTTTTCAGCAGTGCTCCAAAAGCCTGAATGCATCGAGCCAGCAAAACAGTATGTCCAACGAGATCGTGGCTTCGCTGCGGTGATAGGGCACAGCTCGCTAGTGATTAATGAACGATTACACACACCGAGCCATGCTAACGTAAACTACCCGATATTTTGTAGACGCAACCCTCATACCCTTACTACGATATCGTTCTCGCAACGATGTTTAAAAAAATATCTAAACCTAATTTATTCGTCAAGCATGCATAGAAATAACTGAAAGCTTAAAATAGGAATAAATTATGATATTTTTTCGTAAATGCTCCCCCACAATCATCCAAAAATAACCAGTATGATAATTGTTTTAGGCTAATAAAACTGTTCTAATTTTCTTCGTAAGCTATAAGAATATTGTAAGAAATATTTTGTAAGATAACTTCAAAATATTTCTCACATAAATTAGAACTGTCAGCCAAGTAGTAACATTCTTTCAGCATGAGATGACAGACGAGATTCCGTAGTGAGGGAGCTGAACTAAAAGGGGAACGGTAATGTAGTGAGGGGATGATCTGTTAAAATAGATTTGTTGTCCGTTCCGAAGACTGCACACTGATGGATGACTGACTTCTGTTCAACTTTCGCCCACAACTTTTTCTTTGTTATTATTATCAAATGAAGTATCGTATAGTTTATATTAGTTATAAGTAATCGAGGATAAATAAAATATAAACGAAAGCGACTGAGTATAATATAGTGAGGACAATGGTCTCGTCGAAAATATTTAGCGCTTCAATGAACGAGTAGTTGTATGCCTTCGCTGGGAAAATCTACTGTAAATATGTGATGCCACCTATATAAAATGCTGTGATATCAGTTCTCATTGGATCATTGTGCTGACGCATGAAATTGTACGTTGTGATAAAATTATTTGCAAACAAAAGTATTAGACGGCGTAAAGCCTTAGTTTAATATCTTAAGCACAAAATTAGATGGCACCAATATTCAACAAAGATATTTACAAACTTTACACGGCAGTTTTATTTAACAGCAATGAAATGTGACAGTTCCTTGTGTTAAATAAGTTCATAAATAAGGTTTAAGTTTGGTGCAGTCGATGCGAAAGCCCGTACTTGACAAATGAAGTACCTAAACTTATTTATAGGAGGTCTTGTTCCCTAATGTTGGGAATGTTTAAAGTAAAGAGCAATACAAACGCCAAGTTAGGTGTAAGATATTATAATGATCATGCTTATTTGTACCGTATCAAGCGTTGATGCGTAGATTCGTAGTTTTATCATTTGTTTGTACTAGTTGAATTGAAGTCTCAGCTGACTGTTGCATGTTGATGAAGTTGTAGTAACGGTTTATGTTTCAAAAAGTTGTTATTGTTTTGTTGCCATAAAATGTAATTTTAGGCCCGACTTCGGACTTTGAAACCGAATTTAATAGTTGGTCGTGTTTTTGGTTGAGTTTATAATAATCTCGCTAGACTAGTGCCTTGTGAAGCATGCTTACATTATAATGAAAAAACTTATTAAAATTTATTGAGTAGACCATATTTTTGTGTACTGTGTAAAGAGAAATTAATGAAGATAGTGGTTAAGTGATTCATTCAAATAAAGCAATAATGTTCCACTGAATTAATAGTCAGCAGTATTATATTATAATGATCTGCAGAGAGTAGATAGTGATTGTATTCGAGAAAAACTAGTGTTAAAGATAATGAAGACGTACAATTTATGTCGGTTTTATGGCTGTACTGAGCCTTGCTCAGTTTGTCCTCTGACTTGTTATTTATTGTTGTGCTAGCCAATCATGGTTGGGTTTTTTTGGAGCGGTGAAATAAGAATGTCGGTTAGTTAGCCAGATAATATATACCTACTATAATAATTGTATTCTTGTATTCTAATGCTGCCTTGTATAAAAGATCTATCGTAGCAGTTCAAATTATACAATGCGGCATCAGAGGTCTTTGCATTTTTATTTATTCATTACATTTTTCGTTAAAAATTAAAAGTAATTTCCATTACTCAAATGTTAATGTATAAAAATATTGTAAATAATTACAAATGTAGAAGAAACGCTATGAAATATGTTTATTGTAAAGTATATAATTAAGTTAGACTATAAGCAATTGTTTTATAAAAGAAACAAGAAAATAAATTATTTTAGATCTACACAAATGTTTTTCATTTTCGATTTTACTGTTGCATTACCTAATACATAATGTTAATTCACCCGCATTGAGCAAGCGTGGTGATTACGCTCAATCCTTCTCTGTATGAGAGGAGACTTGTGCCCAACAGTGGGACGATAAAAAGGTTGATGATGATGATAATGAATGTTAATTAAAATTCAAATTTGTTTAAGTACATTATAATTTTTTTCTTAATTGGGTCAAATTCAATAAAAGTCGTCATTAATTCATTACGAGTTGGAACTTAAACTTTTTGAACGCCAAAATAACAAAAAAAAAAAAAAAATCTAATAAGCAATCTGAAGTAGCAATGGACCGGCTATATTTGCCGTACAATTGATGACCGTTGCAATAGATGTGTTCTTAAGCGGAGACCACGAACCGGCAAACATAAGATTAGGTTGAGTATCAATTTTCTCAGGATAGATTGTATCAACTGAATGCAAGTTGCTGAACATTGAGCTGAATGATGTGCAATTGGAGAGGAGATGCTGCCCAGGAGTGGACTGCGTTAAGCTGATGACGATAATAATTAATGGCTAAATATTTGGTGTTGGCTTGATTGCATCCCCTATTCTACCTGTCATTAGTCCTGCTGCAGCTGAACTTAGCTAAAGATTTAGCTTTACCTATTTCGTACACCGACACAGTTCCACAACTGGGTATCATCCTTTGATGTTCAAGTCCTTCAGTCTATGGAAAAATACATCTAAACTGAATCAGCCAACCAACTAAGAAATATAGAAAAGGGTTTTGGCTGAAAAGTGTTGCCTAAATCAACACATTTGAAGTCTGTATCTGCATTAATTACCGCTGCAAAAAGTATCTGGTCCAATACGCTTAAATTGATTTACCAGACTAATGTTAATTGGAAGATCGTATTGCAAATTAACTTAATTACACCTGACTTTGCAATTGCATCATCCGGTACGCTAAAGGCAGAAAAACGTTTGACTTCTTCTATTTCTTGCCAGTCTTTTATTTTGACTCATGGAGTAGGTACCTACTAATTCCGTGGCACTTAGCGAGACTTTCAAAAATCTCGGACATTATAGATGTTAAAAAACTCTATAAAAGAGTCAACGATCTATCTCCTGACAATGCACAAAACGAAGTAAAGTGGTGGGAACTTGTAAAGCGGATTCTGCCATTAAGCTGGAATAATTCTAGAAACAAGAACAAAAAATACGTTGAACATTCTCCATTCAATTCAATAAATCAGTTTCGGCGCGTCTGAGGCCCTTTTAAAAGCGTGTCAACAGTCGGGTCGGGATAGTGATGACACAGAGGCTTACAGTGGCGGTACTAAGTGTGTTCAATACGCCATAATACCATTTAAATTACAAACGAGAGAACTTTAAAGATTAAATTAATTTTAATTATTTCATAATGTCAAAACTTAAATGTTCTTTCCTAATTAAGGCTTCCCGAAAAAATTATATGCTATTATAACTGGAATTCTCAATAATAAGCTATTGTTATATCTTTTTTAACGACAATGAAACCGTAATTTGGGTATCGTAAACGGAGCCTGTCTTAGATTGGCGAACATCATAGAATTTAATTACTGAGGGAGACTGGAATAATTGGCGACTCGCCTGTAATGGCCACGCTTTACGGCCAAATTAATAGATTTCCGCAGCGGGACCGCTGAACCTCCACTGAACTCATTTTGATATTAATTGCTGACCTAAAATCATCCCACTAATATACTTTAATAATTGAAATGGTCAATTAATTATAAACTGTCTCACTGATACTGATGTCCGGCGGTTATTGAATCGAAGGATAGGGGTGTTCAGCCATTGATATGATTAATTATTATTGTTCTCGATATATTTAACTGGGCATAGAACATACGAGTATCTAGGTCGGAGTCTCACATAGTAGCCACGACCTATAGTTAATTGTATTGATGAGACAATTGGCGCCTGTGTGCCGCGACTTTGTTGAACATATGTAGGTAGGAACGTACAAATCTGTGGATATCGGAAAGTTAATTAATTACTTAAGCCACGCTTGGGTAAATAGAACAATTATGACAACTGACTGACTTGACTGTAACAAAGGGAACATGTGTACTACCTACCTTTACGTCTAATGTCAATATAGACAGATTGAATAATGCCGGCTTGGTGTGCGTTCGCGCAGCGGAATGTTGTTGAATTTAAAGATTTTAGATATGCAGATATTTAGTGTATGACGTCGTATAATTGTGTATGGTAAAAAAAAATTTGTGCACGCAGCCATTGTGGAGAAATTCACAAAATACTGATTCCGCTGGGCGAACGTTGTCCTGGCGGAACTTTTTTTAATCCTTTGACTTTAGTAAAAAGAGATGTGTCCAAAAATTAGTGTGTATTTGTGTGTAATTGTGTATGTATGAATAAAATTTGTGCATGCATAAACTTCGGAGATATTCAAGTTTCCGCTGCGCGAACGTTTGGCCATTAGCTAGTTTTCATATAAAGCGCTTACATAGAGAGCTGTAGATTTTTACATACTTTGTTTTGAATTTGTGTATATTTGTTTAAAAAACAGATTTAGAAAAAAACGTAAGGCTTAAAAGATAAAAATATAAACGTAAAATACGCTTATTTGGTCTTAGTTCTTAAAGTATGCACCTTGGGGTCTAGATTTTCACGTTTATACAAACCTTGTAAGTGTCTGCAATATATTGCCAAGTATCAATGATGTTCCTTTAGTAATTAAAGAGTTATAGGACAATTTACCATGACATAATCACTGTTTACAAAGCAGTCAAATATCACGACATTCTAAAGGAATTGTATGGTAAAATGTATGCCAATAATTAGTGTATTCATTCAACTATTCACATGCAAAATTTCATGTCATTAAATTCAGTAATTAAAGAAATACAATTATAAAACTGACGAAGCATCGAAAACCTACATAACCCGACCAAGTTCGGATAGCTATAAAAAAGCGGCCGTGCAATATATTTAGGTAACATCCCAAAATTTACAGTATAATACCGGTATTGAATTGGTATAGGTGATAACACAATTGTTTCGATATAATATAAAGGTCATTTATTTTTGTACACCTATTTTTTTAAATGTATTTGACTATGACAAAGTAGGTACTATTTACGTAGTTATTTTATTTAAGTATGCGCTTGAGACTTGAGATATAATCTAGATATATTAATCAGGTTCAAATACAACAGCAAATTAATACGCGCGGGCCGCGGCTAATGAAAACATATTGCCCTCTCTTTTCTTCAAGGATGGAAGTACTGTTTCAAGCGGGAAGCCGCCTACCGCTCGTTGCGCGCAGCGCGTTGTCTATTGTTTCACACTAGAATATTTTTGATCAATTCATAACTACAATAGTAAGGTCCATTACAGAACGTCACTCAAAACTCCAGCTTTACTTAAGTCTCGTTTGAAGCCTTTTGATAGGTTAAAACTAGTTTTAAGTAATGCTCAAGTATTACTTAAAACTAGTAAATAAAGCTTGAGTTTTGAGTAACGTTCTGTAATACGGACCTTATACTATTTAACCAAAAGACTAGCCTTAAGCGTACCGCTTCAATCAACATAATTCTGCATATTTTGGTGGGGTGCGGGGGAACACGCTCACTTAAATAAGTCACAACCAGTACAACAGTATAGACCATCAATTAAAAAATCGATTGAAGAAGTAGTTTTTTTTAAGTTATTAGATTGTTTGATCCACTAAATTTGCAAAGGGGAACGCTCGTCTAGTGCATTGATTAAGAAGTGTTATAAGCTACAATATGATAAATATTTACCTAAACAGTAGTACTTACTTGTGATAATTATTTTATATCCCTGGGGGGTCTATAGTAAGAATTCTGATGCGTGAAATCTTCAATAGAAATTAGCTGTATCAATTTTATTTGCCTAAATTAATATATCTAGATTATATCTCAAGTCTCAAGCGCATACTTACATAAAATAACTACGTAAATAGTACCTACTTGGTCATAGTCAAATACATTTAAAAAAATAGGTGTACAAAAATAAATGACCTTTATATTATATCGAAACAATTGTGTTATCACCTATACCAATTCATACCGGTATTATACTGTAAATTTTGGGATGTTACCTAAATATATTGCACGGCCGCTTTTTTATAGCTATCCGAACTTGGTCGGGTTATGTAGGTTTTCGATGCTTCGTCAGTTTTATAATTGTATTTCTTTAATTACTGAATTTAATGACATGAAATTTTGCATGTGAATAGTTGAATGAATACACTAATTATTGGCATACATTTTACCATACAATTCCTTTAGAATGTCGTGATATTTGACTGCTTTGTAAACAGTGATTATGTCATGGTAAATTGTCTTATAACTCTTTAATTACTAAAGTAACATCATTGATACTTGGCAATATATTGCAGACACTTACAAGGTTTGTATAAACGTGAAAATCTAGACCCCAAAGTGCATACTTTAAGAACTAAGACCAAATAAGCGTATTTTACGTTTATATTTTTATCTTTTAAGCCTTACGTTTTTTTCTAAATCTGTTTTTTAAACAAATATACACAAATTCAAAACTAAGTATGTAAAAATCTACAGCTCTCTATGTAAGCGCTTTATATGAAAACTAGCTAATGGCCAAACGTTCGCGCAGCGGAAACTTGAATATCTCCGAAGTTTATGCATGCACAAATTTTATTCATACATACACAATTACACACAAATACACACTAATTTTTGGACACATCTCTTTTTTCTAAAGTCAAAGGATTAAAAAAAGTTCCGCCAGGACAACGTTCGCCCAGCGGAATCAGTATTTTGTGAATTTCTCCACAATGGCTGCGTGCACAAATTTTTTTTTACCATACACAATTATACGACGTCATACACTAAATATCTGCATATCTAAAATCTTTAAATTCAACAACATTCCGCTGCGCGAACGCACACGCCGGCTTGAATTAATAGTCTTGTGTCAGTGATTAATTCATTTATACCATTAGTCAAGGTATCTAGAACATGCTAGGCTTGTAGTAGCAGATTACACGTGAGTCATAACTACCAAGTGTAGAAGAGTACTTAAGTCAAATGCCACTACATATTTTTCTTTAATAATTTAAGCTATCAATTTGAACTCATTGATGATTGTATAGCGATTAAAAAAACCTACAGTACGATTAAGGAGGACCTTATTCGTATCACCTATCACTTTCGTCGATAGAATAAGAATCACTTAGAATTAGCTAAGATACATACCTACCTATATCTGAAGCATAATAACCAGCGAAATTATCACCAATTAAAAAAACTTCTAACTACTAGGTAACGACGGTTGGTTGAGCTTCTAAGTTAAAATTCCATGCTGCGCCCTTACTCGTATCTAACCTTAAAAGGTGGTTAATCAACCAAAAAAATTTTAAGGTCTATCAATTGTGGCATTATGTCAAAAAATACGCTATTGGTAGAAAGCAATAAGGATGTTTACTGGGTAAAAAAAAAATGATTTTATTTAGTCCGTCATTCAGATTATAGAAAAATAATGGATACGTATATTTTGTTTTATCAAATCAATAAAAATTGACAAATACAAAAGGCATCAAAGATCAGGGGTGGTGGCTGGTGACGTCACTGCTCGCTAAAAAGTGTAGCGTCCAGTGACGTCATACAAGTTTTCAACGCACTGTGTCGTCTTCATTTTTTGTTTATATGTAAAAAGAAAAAATACGTGTCTAGTATTTTTTGGAAATCTGACTGACGGACTAATTAGTTTTTTTTAGTCAAATACCCTATTGTTGTGAATATGAAAATTATCAGTATAATAATGAAGTCAATATAATAATAAAGGAATGAAATGCAAAAATAAAATATATATAAAATGATCTACTGTATATTTATGTTATTATGTCCGGTAGTTCATGTAATTTATGTGGCCTCCCGAAATTTCTCGTGCAGTGATGGTAGGTACACGAGTTTTCAACGCACTGTGTCGTCTTCATTTTTTGTTTATATGAAAAATACGTGTCTAGTATTTTTTGGAAATCTGACTGACGGACTAATTCGTTTGTTTTGTTTAGCTACCCTACTCAACTACCCTATTAAATTTATTTATTTATTACCCTATTAAAGGAAGGTTTCATGTAAAGCAATTTAAAATCTGCAAATGTACAAAAATGCAAATGTGTACAAACTATGTAAATAACTGCACATAACAACAGCTTGAACTATTAAATTAAAACAAGGCAAAGCATGCCGAACTCACTTAAAAGTTTTCATTTTAATGTAGTCTAATTAATTCCTTTTCTGTATGTTCTGGTTTGATGCAGTATGCAAAGTAAATGCAACGCCTACTGCCTCAGCTGTGTAGCGAGTTAAAACGTTAAGGGAAGCTTTTATTAAATTTATCTTTTTGTGTTCTAAATTTAATATTTAATTGCTTTAACAAATTTTAGCGAGACATTAAAGATTAAATGGTAAGAGAAACTTTAAATTGTTTTACCTACCCATTTTATTCCATTGTATAACATTTCATTTTGTCACCTGTGACTTAAACAGCCCCTTATATTTTCAACATTTTTTTTTATTCTCTTTATAGAATAATCTAATTTATTATCATTATTTATTGCTTCTCTTGAATGCTCCACTCCAGGCGAAAGGGCTTCTTTCCCTTCCTTTGTTTTCTCTGAATAGGGCCGTTAGGAAGGATTAGCTAATCAAGCTGTATCCTCCGAGGTATACACCGTGGCGTGTTGACGTTTTCCAAGAACTGAGGGTTTCAGTATCTACATGCAACTTTACGTCTAGACGATCTAGTTTTAGTTTTTTTTCAAATAACTCGGACTTTTAAAATTAGGCTTTTAATTGGAGTGAACAGTACATACACATACACTAACTGCGCCACGCAGTTTCACACGTATAGGCTTCGATATGTTTTTTTTTTATATATGCTCCACTCCCATTGGTTGCAGCGTGATGTTATATAGCCTAAAGCCTTCCTGGATTAATGGGCTATCCAACGAAAAAAGAATTTTTCAAATCGGACCACTGGTTTCTGAGATTAGCGCGTTCAAACAAATCAACAAACAAACTCTTCAGCTTTATATATTAGTATAGATATTTACTGTTCACTCCAATTGCCAAATCGAAATGAGGTGCAGTTTATTTTATTTTTTTAAATAATTATAAACTAGTGCTTGACCGCAATTCTGCCTGATGGTAAGCGGTGATGCCATCGTTGATGGTAAAGCGTGCTAGTTTATTAAGCTTATTCACTTAAAAAACTTAGTGAATAGGAAGGAAGACGGCAGTTGGGCGAGGTGATGCAATGTTAAACCCAATAACTGTTAAGGTCTTCAAGATGACGGAAGATTGATTTGGACGCCCGAATCGAATCCCCTCAGGGATCGCCATAGGGTCCTCTCATCTGGTCGCCAACCGGCACGATGGGCCACCCTGGGATTTTTCATAGTTGGCGGGGCAGCCTTTCGTGTGTGGCTGGCACACTACTTGGCTCCCAATTACCTGAGGTCGACCAGCGGAACATCGTGCTTTGGATCCCTCTAGTCTCCACGACCAAACTCTCTACTCAACAATATCTGGCGTATCTTTCCCGGCACACATCGCAACACAACTGCTTCGACCCGTCCTCCGTAAGGCTTTATCAGACATCATGCTGGAACATGACGAATCTCTAGGCGGCAAGACTTTTTCTGGTGAGTGGTAACTTTTAAGACGGCAGCCGATGTTAAGGCCTGCCACCACTAGTTATTTTATATACTTACACTTTGACATAAATGAAATTTATACATACTGCTGATGTTATTTGCTTTATAACGCAGAGGCGTAGATATTATCCTCCTTATTCATAAACGCCGTTTAAAGTTAACTAATGATTAGCGATTGTTTAAACATATATTTTAGACGTTTGCACGTCACTTACCTTCAATCATCGTTTATGAATAAACCCCTTAAACTCCGTGGTGTTTATAAAGGATAATTAAAATTTAATGACGTCAAAAGGTCAAAAATGTATGGTTAAAGAATCGCTAATCACTAGTTAACTTTTAACAGCGTTTATGAATAAGGGGGCATATTAATAGGGTATTTGACTAAAAAAAAACTAATTAGGCCGTCATTCAGATTATAGAAAAATATTGGATACGTATATTTTGTTTTATCAAATCAATAAAGATTGACAAATATAAAAGGCATCAAAGATCAGGAGTGGTGGCTGGTGACGTCACTGCTCGCTAAAAAGTGTAGGGTCCAGTGACGTCACACAAGTTTTCAACGAACTGTGTCGTCTTTATTTTTTGTTTATATGAAAAAAGAAAAAATACGTGTCTTGTATTTTTTGAAAATCTGACTGACGGACTAATTAGTGTTTTTTTAGTCAAATACCCTATTGTTGTGAATATGAAAATTATCAGTATAATAATGAAGTCAATATAAATATAATAAATTAATGAATTGCAAAAATAAAATATATAAAATGACCCACTGTATATTTATGTTAATATTTGTCGTAGTCTGGTAGTTCATGTAATTTATGTGGCCTCCCGAAATTTCTTGTATCTGGACATAAGTGTTCGTCGAATCATCAAAGGAGCTCTTCTTCTAAGGTGCTGCTGCACGATTACTGACAAATGCGTAAACTGACTGTACAGGTACACTTAATTTGTGTGGTTCTTGACTCAAAAGAGCACTTCTGAAATTAATCTCCATGGCCTTCACATGTTCTGACCAAGATTATGTCTGCACCCTAATTGCGTAACACACTATTACTATCAATTGGAATCATTTAGAAGCTTATTGCTGTTCCATTGCTCCCTGTGTTCGAAAATGTATCTGTTCAGCAACGTAAATAACTCAATGAATGTTGTTGAACTGTCAAAATGAAACTCATTGCAGGTCTTAAAAAAGAGTCTTTGACCTCCAATGTTTTTCAGCCTTTTCATAATTTTGAATTAGGAATGATTGACGTGTAGAAGTGTTTCTGCAAATCTAATATATAAAATTCTCGTGTCACGGTGTTCGGATTTAAACTCCTCCGAAACGGCTCGACCGATTTTGATGAAATTTTTTGTGCTTATCCGGTATCTATGAGAATCGGCCAACATCTATTTTTCATCCCCCTAAATGTTAGGGGTAGTCCACCCATAATTTTTTTTTTATTTTTTAGACAAAATTTTTAATTTCTATACAACATACAAAAATACATACAATCCCCAATTTTCACCCTTCTACGATCAACCCTTATTTTTTAATAGCCATTTTAGTAATTTAATCTATTATTTATATGGCAAAACAACGTTTGCCGGTCAGCTAGTATACTTATAAAAATAAATCATTTACTTGCATAAATAAATCAAGAACTAGGACAATTTAGTAATGACGAAACAAAACAGTCTATTTCCACAAGCTTCAAGTATCGGCAGCGTGTGAAAGTTGTAACTAGCTTTACGAGGAAACCAGTGTTTATAGTTAATTTGTACCACTGTAGTAATCAGGAACTTTCCTTATTTACTACCTTCATGTTTAGCCGACATGATACGGTTCCTATTATCTACTAACTGGTGAAGTTTGGTTAGTTATTATATCAACTTTGCTGAAATTACTGACATGTACCGAAATTTCTCCTTTTTATTCATATGGAAAATGATATTACTTACACGTGTTCAAATAAACAGACGGTTACTGTAAATATTCTTCATGAACAAACAATAATATATTCATAATATCGCTGAACACTCCACACTAGCGTCTCGGTAATCGACATTCGAGTTGTTCCCATAACTTGTTCTTGTGTCCCTAATCCATTATTAATATCAATCATTCCGTTATAATCCGTATCATAAGCTGCGGCTAACTGTTGGGGATTATTTTTATAGGTATCGGTAATCTGTCTATTTACCTACTACAAGATTATGTATTATGTTTCACGTAGTACGTAATATGAAATATTATATTACGATACATGTGATTTATGCACTCTATTATTGCACGTCGTGAATTTGCCCTGAACCGTGCATTAATATCTGTACTACTATTTTTATAACACGTAAGTCGCGTCGTCGGTATAAAAATACCTAGACTAATTAAGTCACAGAAAAGCGTGACTTAAGGACGGGTTTAGGTGGGGCACGCCATAATAACGACGGTAAGTCACCTCTCTGAGGAGCGGCTAGAGAGGCGCCACGGCGCCCTCACCTTCCGCCTGACGCAGATCCTCACCGGACACGGCTGTTTCGGGGGGTTCCTGTTCCGTATAAGGACGGAGAAAATTCCAGTGTGTCCCACTGTGGGAATCGCCCTGAAGATACGGAGCACCGCCGTGTCCTCGTGGCGGCGATCGGCGGCGATCTCTCGCGTCCGGCCTTGGTACAGGCCATGGTCAGGAGCGAGAGTGTATGGCAGGCCGTCACCTCCTTTTGCGAAGTAGTGACGCTAACAAAGGAGGAGGCGGAGCGTATGAGGGAGCGGGTAACCCAGCGCGTCCATGCCTCTAGCCGGCGCAGAAGACGCCCTGGTCGGAAGACAATATCGAACTCCCGGCTACCGTTGGTGCGGGCTTGCAGGCGGTGAGCAGTGGGCAGCTCGCCGCCTGGTAAGGACTAGGCCCGGCGCGTTGTGTTTCACGCGCACCTCAAAGAGATGTCAGCATAACGTGATAGGGTCCACGAAGACCAATGCCTCCTGGTTCAGGGTTGTGGGCTGGTTAAAAAAGAAACCGTGGCCCTGGCGCACAGGCAAGTGAATGAACACGGGTGAGTTTCAGTCAGTAAAAGTCTTGCATGCCCATCTGCTCCGCCCAGAGCGGGAGATGGCATTTAATGATATCCCATACAAAACAAAAAAAATAAAAACAGTACGGGTTTATTTCATACAATCCTTTATAATAAATTTTGTAATACCCAAATCTTGTGCCCACAAGCTGTGTAATATTTTTTTTTTAAATTAACTAGATGAAATAAACACGCTGTGCAATTGACAATGGTTAGTCAAACTTAAAGGGCAATGGAAAGAGCTATGCTCGGAGTTTCTCTGCGTGATCGAAACAGAAATGAGGAGATCCGCAGAAGAACCAAATTCACCGACATAGCTCTTCGAGTCTCTAAACTTAAGTGGCAGTGGGCAGGGCACATTGCTCATAGAACCGATGGCCGATGGGTCAGTAAGGTTCTGGAGTGGAGGCCACGTACTGGAAGACGCAGCGTCGGGAGGCCCCCAACAAGTTGGACCGATGAGCTGGGGAAGGTCGCGGGAAGCCGATGGATGCGGGCAGCACAAGACTGGTCATCGTGAAAGGCCTTGGGGGAGGCCTTTGTCCAGCAGTGGACATCTACAGGCTGAAGAAAAAGAAGAAGAAGTCAAACTTACTTCTTACACTATAAACTTAAAATGCTAGCTCACATTAATCTTAAGTGTGTAATTTGAAACAGTTTCAGTATCGACAACATGTGTACTACAAACACATTGCTTTCTTATTTCTCTCAGTGCCCAACGAACCGCATAAATTACCGCTTTCCTTCGACTCGTTGAGTGTTGTTTTTTTTTGTGTGAAGACCGCCAACTTAATTTATAGCCCTGTAGAATGTGCTGAGGAAATTTTCTGTTTGAAAGTATCATCACAATATCAAAATAAACCTATACAAAGCGTCTAAGAAGTTACGACTCGAAGGCTGTGTCATCATAATAAAATGCAAATTGACACAGATATAATCCGGACTTATACCGCGGAGCCTAATAACTGTTAATAATTCGGGAGCGTCGACGCGCAGCTTTAGCCGTGTCACGGCACCACATACTGCCCGTGTTTACTCGGTCATATTCCAACTGCTGAGACTTACATTCATCCACATACCTACTATTATGGATAATTTCTCTTTATTATCTATAGTTTACTTACACTATTTCAGTTTTCTTTTGCAGAACCACGAAGAAAAGTTTTTAGAAGAATTTATGACAAAACAAGTGCCTATCGTAGTCTGCCGAACATAGGACCGAGTTTGTGAAATTGTTTTCTCTCAAACTAAGTTAAAGCTAAGACACTAAAATGTCAGCTTTCTGAAAATATTGCTACTAAGAGATCAAAGCCAGCTTGTAACGTTACTAAATGTGCTTCATGTTCGATTAGATACTTTGAACTGACGCCCTAAATTGGAGTAACTACTTACTGAGTAGTTCTAAGTTAATGTTCTTCCATGAATAAGATACAGCTCGCTTTGATGATATAAGATAATTATATCATGAAGCACATATTGAGTATTAATAATATACGACTTAGAATGCTAGTTACAGTAAATTTTGCCAGAATAATCTGATAACCCCCAGCAAGGTCTACTAAACAAGGAATCATTCGATTTTCAAGCCCCGAACGGTCCCGGGTAGGTCCGGTCGTTAGCAAGGGCTAAAATAATGAAATGTAAATTAATACGTCATCTTGGATTAGCAGAGGATCGAGTTCTTTAATCCTATTAGGCCGACTTGTCGTTACCGATAGGCCTCTATTACAATATGCCGACAATTATTCAAATCACTACGATTTTTAATTGGGTCACTTTTGATAAAGTGAGAATAAGCCGAGTAGGTACAACCGTAAAAGGCCGAGCAGAGCCGATCTTTGAAGATGTTAAAATATAAATATATATTTATTTCGGTGCGAAGTTGAACGCTTTCATTTCTAATGGATATGTAAGGCCTACTAATTAAACTTTTTTAATCTGAGCAACGGCAGCAAGGTGTCGACGCCTCGAGGCCAGTCGGCCTCATCGAGATAGCTCTTTCTCAATTTAAGGATCTCGGCCAAGCCCTCTGATAAGCCTCAGATTTAGCGCTGAGCGAATTTGTTCGGGTAATTTACTCTCCAAGTTGCGAAGACAATAAAAGTTGGCGTCGGCATTACTTTTGAGTAGCTTTATTTTGTTTTGTTTTGTGTAATGAAGACTTATTTTACAAGCGATAAGTTTCTGTTTTCTTGAAATACTTCTACTTAAGTTTCGTGTGGTCTGTGTAGATAGTTACGGAACAATAATGAGATTTAGCAGACGCTGTACGTTACCGACTCGCTCTGTAGATATGTATTCTGAGACTGCAGGTAAGTGGGCAATCTCCGTTTGTGTTACCTTGATTTATAGATCTAATTAAATACCTTTACGCAGACCATGAATTGTCTCAGAATCCTCGGTATTTCGTTTCCGTTTACCAACCTAATAAACGTCTACGTGTGTAGTAGATATAGATTCAGATTTAGTAATCATTCTAGTTTTAATCGCCGAAGTATTGATGTAATAATTGAAATTTAGAATTTACACATTATATGTTCTTCATATTTATGTTCTGTAATTTGTATGGTGTACATAATAAAGAGTATTTTGTTCTATAAGGCATACCTACCTAAGGTAACCTATATGGTGTTAAGCATATACGTAGATCTACACCCTTTGTTTTGATAGAAAAACAAACAAAAACGTTACTTTTACTTTGAAATAAAATAAGACCAATCTGTGTCTTTGCATTTAAATCACAAAACATTTCGTAAAATTGGAACGGACCTAAATGGGGGGCTGACCGAGAGACAGTTTCATGTTTCGTCTCAAACGTCAACCGACAGATTGTCGGGTATCGCAGCATCTTCGGATAGTAAGATTAAGGATGCGTGTCACGGACCCTAGACGGCTGGCCCTGTCTACGACGACCTCATCCATCAACCCTTTCTCACCATGGGTAAAAAGTAGTAAAAACTTCGCTTATATACAGCCACATAAACAGCTGATTTCAGCGGCTTGATCTATGTTCCCAGTTTACTATACTGAGGTGAGGGCGACAATTTAAAGAGCTGGCGCTGTGAGTAGCAAATTTTAGGTAGTTGACAATAGCGAAAATTAATGGAGTTTGATTGTATTTCCTTTATTATCATTAGGTACCTACACAAATTGTGATTAATAGATATGTCATAGTCCTAATTTTTTTTAAATTATGCAACGAAGAATATATTTTGAGCTTTGTAACATTTTATTTTTATTAAATATTTTTGTATAAGTATTTTCTTAGAACATGTGACAATACACTACTTTTTTCAGGCTTGTAAAATATACCAATATAGGTAAATAAAACCGACCTTACTACCACTAAACAGTGTTTAGCGGTTGTTTAAGCTGACTTACAGCTTAAACACCTTTTAAACACGTCATTATTATATGGACTTTGAAGTAACACTGACACTAGACACGCTTTAAGTTTTTGTGGTTAGACCCTGAGTGTTTTACGGTGTCCTCCGTTTGGGCAGCACCAAGTTAATTATAGTATATGAAGTCACCACCAGCAGTCCGTGTCGTATGTAAAATGGGTATTTCTATTTGGGAAATATATAACTGATCCTCCAATAAAATCATAAGTATTGTCATAAGCAGTGTTCGCATAGAGATAAGTATTATAAAAATTCAAAGTTCTTAAAATTTTAAAGTGCAAAGTTTATAAAGTAGAAAAATGCAAAATTTCTTGAAGTTATAGTAGTAGTAGAAATACTTATACTGAAGTTTTTTTTTTCTAAATAACCGTTGTTTCTATGAATTACTTCTGTATCGTGGGTGTGTTTACAGACATTTAAACTCACATACACAAACGCCCAAACCCGAAATCTGTAGGCCATACAAATATGTATATTTTATTCTGTGTAGGAATTGAAGCCGCGACACGCAACAAAATCGCTCAGCTATTGCGCTGACCGTCATAGTTTAGAGTAATGAACATCCATTAATTTAGTATTTTCAAATTTTAATGACAGCGGTGAGATTAATTACATGCTCACGTTAAAATAGTAAACAATGTTACAGGTGTTATTTTCAAAACCGTGTTTTGTTCTTCTAGCTATCATTTTAATTGTTGGATACAAAATGTTCAATACCGAAATTATTTCCAAAGTTTTATATTGATGTCATCTGTATCTACAGTACTAATAATATAAATAAGACTTTTTAAAACACCAGCAGCAAAAACTTATTTTTTAATACAGTTGCTCAAAAAGTGGTGTATTACAGGGACGTATAGCGTTCGGAAAGTGGGCTATTACACACTCGTGCTTTTTCTTTACCTTTTCCGAACTAGTGCGTTCTCTTTCCCAACTGTCAAAATATTGTCTATTAATAATAAAAAAAAACCAACCCTGAAGTTTTTACTTTAAAAAAATCATAGAAGTTTTTATGATTCATGCAAATAATTCTAAAAAGAAGCTACTAATTTGTTTCAGTATCAGATTTAATGATTTAATTCAATGAGTTAGGTTAGGTTTTATTTAATTACATCTCATTTCATTTTCATTTTTTTTTTTTTTTTTTATTAAAACATAAACCAGCGCTTGACCGCAATCCCGCCTGATGGTAAGCAGTGACGCAATCGTTGATGGTAAAGCGCACTAGTTTATTAAGAACCTATTCACTCTAGCCTTGAAGACACTCAAATTGTAGTCCGACGGAAACACCGCCGCCGGCAGATTGTTCCAGTCCCTCGATGTACGCGGTATAAAGGACGAGGCGAAACGCTTCGTCCGGATCGTAGAGGTGTCAACAACATAAGGGTGGAAACTCGCCGTACGACGGGTCGTCCGATGGTGGAACGGAGATGGGGGAATTAAATCGTGCAATTCCCTCGCACACTCCCCAGAATGTATCCTATAGAACACCGAAAGGCTGGCTACTCTACGCCTGTGCTCTAGGCTTTGGAGACCAACTCGAGTTAAATCAGGGTCACCAATCAGCCTCTTCGCACGCCTCTCCACTGAATCGAAAGTGGCCAGGTGACACTTAGCAGCACCAGCCCAAATGTGCATAGTTCCCTTTGCCTAATCGAATGGGTGAAGAAAAAAAAATCTCTGCTTATATTCTTTTACGGTTTGCGCCATTTTTCAAAAATTTTCTTTGCAAGTTTATTGTGTTTTTATTATTTTAATAAGTTGCTTAATTTTTTCGCAACTGTATTAAAAATAGTTGTTCAGTACACGTGCGGAACCGTCATTGCAACTTGTTCCGACTGTCAACCCTCACCTTCGGCTGCGCCTCGGCTCGGGTCGACATTTGTCGGAACTCGTTGTAATGACAGGCTTTCCGCACTTGTAATGAAATATACTATTAACAATTTTACTTCATTCTTCGTTAAAAAAAAAAAAAGGTTTTTAACATTGTTAACTTTACCTTAAATAAAATTAAATTAGCTGCTGTTTAACTTTATTAAGGGACATGTAAGGTCAACCCGTACTTAAATTTATGCTTTATTCACCATACTTAATTTCAGTGGGCTTGCAGTGATATATGTGTGAACAGCCACGGAAAATAAATACCTTACACGTAGGATTTTTTTAAGATTTAAATGATTTTCTCCTAAAGTATTCATAGATAATTTATGGTGGTTATGAGCATTGCCTATGCACCTCTACCTAATTCTCGACCGACGACTAAACTAATTATTTATAGGTCCGACGACCTACACATACGACCTAACGTCGTATTCCTAACGTCGAGCTATATATGCGATCTAATGCTCCTAGGCTAAAATGCAAAACCCGATGGATATATCGTTAAACAATATGTAAAGAAAACCCTGTCCGATCCGTGAAGGTATTGTTTGGTATCGATAACTGATTCTACTAATGCCTACAAAACCGGGCTAAACTTAAAAATAAAAATCCTCCTAAAAATAAATATTATTTCGCAAAAAGAGGTAACTAAATACATGTGCGGTAGGCAAAACATGCGCTGGCGAAGGGGTGCAGGGCACGCGGCACGCGGTCGCAGCGCTATTCGCTCATAATAATACCGTCAAAAATAGTGTTATCACTTTTTTTTTTTAAAATACCATTTTTTGGGGAAGTTGGAATTAAATCACGGGAAAAAGATTATTTCGAAAATCATTAGTATTGTTACTATGTTCTTCATCTCAGCGTTAATCCGAGTCGTGTCCGAAGCTTTTCAGCTTTGGAGTCTAGGATCCGCTTTACCAGTCTAACTGCTCATTTTGGCTAAACTTCGATATTTTCCATGAAGCGACTGCCTTCTGACCTCCACAACTAAACCCGAAGGCGATATCGAAGCTTTGCAGTTAGACCAATTATAGGACTTTTGAGGGCTCCAACAACCCGTAACGACTGCCATTACATGTTCGTATGGCAACCGGGACCAACGGCTTAACGTACTTTCCGAGGCACTATCAGACCAGTACAAATATTCATATTCATGCGCTTCGCCACGGAGGCTGTCAAAAGTATTGTTACTATAATGATGATGTAAAATGTTATATTCTATTTGGTCATGTGATTACCTAACCTTTATTATCCTTATGGGTCGAACGGGGTTTTCTTTACACATTGTATAAGTACGAAAAAATAAAAAGTAAGTATTGTTACTAGATGTGAGAAATGAGGAAAATTAAGTTTTTCTTTTTTATCTAGTTTAGATACTGCAGGGTAATTGCGTAATACGCTATCAGTAGTAATGAATTTAATTTTGACAGTTCAACAACATTCACTGCGTATGTTTTATTGTTGAACAAACACATTTTTCGTACATATGGAGCAATGGATTAGCATTATGCTTACAATGATTCAAATTTATAGTAATAGATCCTGTTACATGTGTAGAGATTAGCTTGGCAATAAAAGCGAAACGCTGTATCAGTCGTAAGCACATTGCATAAAAATGGATGAACCTATTGAGCAATTTTTTGTTTTAAAATGATCATAAAAGTTCAAATCAGAACTTATCGACTGAAAAAAATTAGAGTTGGAAAATTGTAAAATTTGGAAAACTGAAACTGCATATTGACTGAATTATTGATATTTGTATAGGCTAATGTCTGTCGGGTCAACATACTTGTGTTACCTTACTTCTATGAAGTAGGACTACTCTCTAAGTTCAATCTTTTCCGAGAAAAACTTTTTATCTTTGTTCGCGACTGTACAATGTACATTCTCGAGGGCGGGACGTCGGGCGGTCCCGTGCTGACTTGTCGCATCTCTTTCTGGCCAAGTATATTGCATATTGGTGACATTGGGTGCTGTTCGACTCCACCAAGCTAGTTTCGGTGACGTCAACAACTCAATGGACTCGATAAAATCGTGTGTCATTGAGTAAGTTTCAAAAAAAAAATCAGCCCTTTTTCACTATGGTTTACTGCTTGATAGAGAATAACATAGTTATTTAACCGACTTCAAAAAGGAGGAGGTTACTCAATTCGACCGTACATATGCTTTTTTTTATGTTTGTTCGCGGATAACTTCGTCTTTTATGAACCGATTTTTATGAAGGATATCAGGGTTTGATGGTGGAAGACCAGAGAAATTAAGGGGAACTTTCAAAAGTTGTAAGGACGGCTAGTGTATTTGTAAGTTTTTCATTAGGTATTTTAAAGCACTACAATTTAATATGGGTCTGGAGTAGATCTGATGATGGAGCCGGGAGACAGACGAGGGAACTCCTCAACGATGCAACCAGTGCGTTTGTAAGTTTTTCCATTAAGTATTTTAGCGTCAGCATCCAGTCTAACCGGATGCAGCTGAACAGTACTTTTCACAACTAAAAATAAAAAAAAAAAATACATAAAAAACAAGTCTTCTAAAAACACTACAAAGCAAAAAATAACTAATTTCGGAAGTCGGTGTCAAAAACTAATATACAAATACCAAAGATCCGACTTCCGAAATTAGTTATTTTTCGCTTTGTAGTGTTTTTTTGGAAGACTGCTGTTTTTTTTTTTTGTAAAAAAGTTTTTTGTGTGATTGTTACAAGAATTTAAATCACAATAAATGTGGTAAGTCTGAAAAAGCTGCTTTTCCTAATATTAGTAAATAGATTTATTACGATTAATGTTTTTAAGAAAAGTTAAATAAATAATGATGAAATGATGAATTATACTGCATTTCCAAAGAAAAACCTAAAAACCGATAAAAAAAAGCACTTTTATGCCAAGAATAGTTTTCAAAATTACAGCCGGTATTATGATAGCTACGTTTACCTACGAGGAACCCAAATCACAGAGCTTTGCTAATTATGTGCCCGAATAACTGTTTGTATCTATACGTGTTTATTTATGTACATCTATGTCAGGCCTAAATACGCCGATGGCGGCCGTTAATTGTCACTTTAGGCATGACCTACTAAGCAGCAGTAGGTATACCTTTACATGACCCACTAGATTCAGCAATGTCGTGAGGCAATTACGGATACTATTAGGAGGTATAATGAGTAATCTCGCAATGTTACCCAAGTTAATATAACGTTCAGTAAAAATAACAACTACCGGCCACAACAGTCCCGTTTACCTCATAACGTTATTGTTTTAAGCATACTTCAACAGTTATTCAACTTTTATATGGTAATGAATACGCTTATGCGGGCTAGGTAGGGTATCAGTCACGTGACTTGCCGTGCACTCGCCCGTGGATAACTGCCAATAACAGTATGTTTTACCCTGCCATTAAGTTACGCTATGCTACGAGTACATGTCTACGTGGCTCCGAGTCTGCGTCAAACCTGCAGCCGCATTTAAAACAACCCCTTTTACTGTAATTACTAGATACCGACGAACTTTGACTCACGAACACACGACATTTGTGATTTCGTTCGTTGGAACCAATTTAACACGCTAATGCTGTTTCTCCTCGGAAAATATTTCGGTATATTCATATATACCGTTCCATTACTTTTACACTCGTATTTGTAATAGAGCTGAAAACTAAACCTATCGACCGGCAATAAAATATAGGGTTGGTCGTAAAGAAGCCAATACTTTGGCTAGCAGAGGCTGCGATGCGAATGTTTGTGTGTATCTGGGAGCGTTTCCCGCTATAAATCACCTCATGAGTGTGGGAAAATAGTTAAAGCGGACGATGCGGTCTGCAAGTGGGCAATGGCGATACGCTCCGTGCCCACAGCGCGCATTTACATATTCACAAAAATGTATACTTTATTTTCTTATAATGCTGCCGCAAATTTCAAGCACTTATATACGCATATAAAATAAATAGGATCTATTTTCAAGTGTCCACGTTGCAGGTAATCGAAATGAGGGGCCAACTTTTCGTAGGCACAAACTTTCTGAGAGTCGTCTCATGGCTAAGGGTACAAAATGAATTATTATACTGTCTCAGGGAAAAAAATCACTTCCCCGAGTAATGAAAACTCGAGCTGATGCGCTCGAGTGCTGGTACTCCAGTCCGGCGGATATTACGGCAATATATTTCAATTACACATAAGAAAAAGAACAAGTCGTTTGAAGTAGCTGAAAGGCCAGATTACAGTCGTGGAGGAAATAATAAGGAAGACCCCGCTAACGAGCCGGGGACGGCAACTTTTAAAAAGTAAACGTGTGGGGAGGCAAGATGCTTGGTCAGAGTGATTAAATTTTATAAGTATTATTATTTTCAGGTACTCCACTGCGAGTGCCTGGAAAAGGGAGAGGAAATATCTAGATGTGCATTTTTTATGTTTGATGCTAGGGCAATGTGAATCTTTATATTTTCATTTTGGCAGTTTTTCTTGGTTTATGTTACCAAAGTTACAGTTCGAATTTTTATTACCAGTTAAAGATTTTTGTTGGTTCACCACGGGTGTACAGGAAAATAAATAACTTTTTAGCACGGTTGCGTATGTATTTTTGGTGAGCAGGGAAGTTGGGCGCGAACGTAGGGCGAAGATTTGTGCGATTCAATGGAATTTAATTACTCGCTAGCGGCCCAGCCATAACGACGCAAAAATATTTATGTTTATTGTCGGAGCTAATGCCGGAATGAGACCGCACACGGACCGCACCACGAGATGCACTTAATGGTCCTTTAATTAATATGCGCACTTTCACACTGACAGCTCATCGATATACAATTATGATAGATGAGTGAGAGAATATGTAAAATATATCACTATAACAGCGTTTGTCGTTAAGACTTAAGACAGGCCAGTGAATGGTTAAGAACTGTGATAGGCTAAGATTACATTGAAGATTTTTCTTTCATACCAAGAATATTTGCACATAAGAGTGGACCATGTATCGCCTTGACCTTATAGTCCTGCCTTGATGAAGTTTTAAACTCAACATCGATATCTATAAAAATAAATAAAATTGATATCTTACCTATCGATTTGTTTAAAAATATTTGTTTAAAATAATTATAAACGAATGCTTGACCGCAATCCCGCCTGATAAGCAGTGATACAATCGTTGACGGCAAAGCGCGCTAGTTTATTAGGAGCCTATTCACACAAATAAGAAAAAAAAAACTGAGTGAATAGGAAGGAAGACGGCAGTTGAGTGAGGTGACGCAATATTAAATCCAACAACATGACCAACGATGCTGCACCAAAGGGAGATTGATCTGAAGATCCTCCACGACCAAAATCCCGACAAAACAACATTTGGCGCATCGTACCCGGCACATACCACAACACACCAGACATCATGCCAGAACATGACGACGGAAATATCCGATTTTTACTAAATACATATGAATTTAAACCTATGCGAACGAAGCCGCAGGCTCGCCCAGTACAAGATTACTCACCCAAACTCACTGAAAAAACTTTTTTTTTTTTTGCCACAAGCTGAACCACCGTTTGTCAATAAAGAAACGCAGACTTTTAATTACTAGTAGTTTAAACATTGTCAATCTGAACGGCATAGTTCCATAGCTCACATTTTAAAAAGAGAAAATTTATGAAACACAACACAACACATTTAACAAGCCACAATGAACATACATAAGTCTTTAAAATCGAACAAACGTCGTCCAGCTCATATTTATTTCCGGCGTCGACAATTACGGTCATTGGAACTTGAGCGTGATGTTTCCACTACACTTCTCGTAATAGCACGCTTTTATAACCGAACCGTAATGAAACTCGTTTAAATATCACAAAAGTGGTTGGATTACGGCAGCCAAGCACTTTATACTGCTTAATTACAACCCTCAACAGAAATAATTGGGAACTTGGGAGATTATAGCCGGACTTTACAGGAATTAAAGATTTTTGAGAATGACGAATTGAATCCGATTCACTGGCTCCAGTTTAACCGATTAGAATTGTCGTTTGTCAAGTGATTGGCAAGTTCTTTCAAAGTTATTAATGAATTGCTTCCTTTTTATTCAAGAAAGTCTGATTATTTGCTAGAATCGTAAATATACTTTGTTGCCATTAGTATAGAAGGGATCATTAATTCCCTTAACTGGATCCCTTAACGGCCTCTTACGGCGTTCATGGAAAATAATAGGGTGGTTCTATGCATTTCTTGTACAGAAGACAGCACATCAAGCTAATACAATCTGTCAGATTTCTTTATTAGAATTTCAACTTTGTGTATAAAACATTAAGGTTCAATATTGATTGGGAATTTCTGACAGTTTCGGGTATGTTGACCTGCTGTCGTCCGTAGGTACTTACTTATCGTGAGAGCGATCATAAATGGTTTTGAAAGATCCGCAGTAAACAGGAGATCTAAAAGCACGGTCCTGAACTTTCTGTAAAGCTTTTACAGAAGGCCCATATTTTTCTTTTATTTTCAAACAAGATAATATTTACATACCTAATATAAAATATATAGACATGTAAATATATAAAACAGAAAAAGGGTAGGAATCATTTTGCTTCAAACAATTCGGGCACATCACCGTCGGCGGGAAAAGTGCCCAAAAGGCTGGCAACATTGCAACATTGTATGGCGATGCTGATTCTTGGCCAATCCCGCCGCATGGCGACGACGTCTCGAAAAACAAAGTGGGCACTCGGACCTCTTAACATTAGTGTTCAACCACGAATGGCTTGAACATAGAAATCCCAGTAACGTTGAAATATTATCGACGTTTGAAATTATCTGCACCTGCGGTAGCCGCCAAGCAGCCCACCCCATCGTCCTAGGAGTGAATTTGTTTATCTCTCCAATTCAAACTTAGTAAATAGTTTTTCGATGTCCTCTTTAGGGTTTTGTCGTTCAATTCTCGAAACTATGATAATTTCGTCATGTCCGTCCGTCCGTCTGTCCGTTCTCAGCTTAACCTCCAAATGGTTAGTACTAGAAGGATGGCTACATTGTCAAAATAAAATCATTAAATCATTTAAAACATTGAGGAGTTGCGAAGAAGATACAACTAAACTTACTTAACTTACTATTCAACTTTAAAGAGCATTTTTTGTTAAGCTCCCCTCCTCTCTAAAATGTAAACGGCTCGAAAAATCTGAAAAATATCCATATGTTCAACTTTGAAGAATAACAGCTTAGGCTACTTTGTTAGTTCAGAAGTAGTAGAGGTCTTAAAGGAATCCTTCACGCGAGACTTCAATTCACACTTCGACAGTGTTTAGGGTTCAGTAGCCAAATGGCAAAAAACGGAACCCTTATAGATTCGTCATGTCTGTCTCTCCATCTATACGTCCGTATGTCACAGCCATTTTTTACCGAAACTATAAGAGCTATACTGTTGAAACTTGGTAGGTAGATGTATTCTGTGAACCGCATTAAGATTTTTATGCAAAAATAAAAATAAATATTGGGGGCTCCCCATACTTAGAACTAAACTCAAAAATTTTTGTTTTCATCAAACACATGTATATATAGATACTTGCCTGACCTGGAATCGAACCCGCACACTCATACAAGAGAGGCTGGTGTTTTAACCACTAGGCCACCACGACCTACTAAGCCACCACGACATCTCAGAGATCAACAGCTAGATAATTTACGAAGCACAGGTAGAAATTCATAATTTCTTTCACAAGGTGCTACAATAAATAAATGACAAATAAAAAAGTCTTGGAATGTTATTTTTTTTTTATTTACAATGTTCCTAATTGAAAAAGTAAAAAATGTGATCATATGATATTTATTGTCACAGAAAAAAAATGTTTCCCAAAGTTGTTCAATAGAAGTGAAATTGAACCCTATGGAATAAACACTATTATGAAAATATATATGTTGTTTTTTATTTAATAAAAATTAGTAAAGTCTTCAGGTATGGCGACACCAGGGAAATAAGGATTCATTTTTATATGGAGGATATTATAGATTACAGTTAAAATTGAATAGGTACTCATACATAAGATAGGTTAGCTATACAAAATAAAGAAGTGCATCAAAGCTACCCTAAGGCGGTACGAAGTTCGCCGGGTCAGCTAGGTTTGAGGTTTCTAAAATATTTTTTTTCTAAACCAAATAGTTTGCGTGACAGACGCTTCCAAAGTGGAAAAAAGTTGGTCCCCCCTCTAACTTCTAAAATAAGAAAATGAAAAATCTAAAAAAAAGATCTGATGTTCATTACACGAAAATTGTTTTGAATGAGATCTAGAAAGTAGTTTTTTTTTATACCTCGTAAATCGTAAACCGCTTATTATCGCGTAATCTTTCACACAAATAACTTAAATCCTTTAATTTCATAAATCAATGGTACGGAACCCTTTGTGTTTTATAATAATGTAGATTTAAGCATGCACTCAGTTTTTGAAGAAATTAAAGATAGGTAGGTACTTAATTATTGAAAATTATATTTGGAAAGGAAACCGCAATTCGTAATTGGGCAGCATATGCTTTATTAATAAATAAAGTAAAATTAAAATCGACTTCATCTTCGAGAAAGAGGTCTCGTCGAATCCAACTCGGCTGGGTAGCGTTCAAACAGCTATGCTACATCTTCTCGTCGTCCAAGATACCACAGTGTCACAAGACTAAAGTCTTTGACCAGTGTGTGTTGCCAGTAATGACTTACGGAACTGAGACATGGTTATACGAAGGCTCAGAGTCACATAAAGGGCAATGGAAAGAGCTATGTTCGGAGTTTCTCTGTGCGATCAAATCAGAAATGAGGAGATCCGCAGAAGAACCAAAGTCACCGACATGCTCTTCGAGTAGCTAGAATTAAGTGGCACTGGGCGGGGTACATTGCTCGTAGAACTAATGGTCGACGGGGCAGTAAAGTTCTGGAGTGGCGGCCATGTACCGGAAGACGCAGCGTAGGGAGGTCGCGGAAAACCGCTGAATGCGGGCAACACAAGGCCAGTCATCTAGTCAAGCCTTTTTGACTTTGTCCAATAGTGGAACTCAATAGGCCGAAGAAAAAGAAGAAGGTGATCCTATCTAAGCTCAGCCCGTATTTTGAGTAGAAATTGAGTTTTGGTTTCCATCCTATCTTAAAATAATACTACAGACTCTCAGGTTTGTCTTACGTATAAATACGTTTCCATATACTGAAACATATGTACAATCGCGAAATTCACTCTATGATCGGAAAATTCATCATAGTTCTTGAATAACAATCGATCGTGTTGTCAAAATAGCTTGAGTTTAGCTAGATTTAGTTAGTCGGCGAGCTGGAACAATAGACTGAGTGAAATCCCAGTAAGCTGGCTGAATCCATTGGACGAACGACACGACAGGACATCATTTTGTATTGTTCGTTAACTGAATGGGAACAAATGAGTTCATGATTTAGCATGCGATGTGTATCACATCTGAATATCGGATCGCGCCGAGCTTCGTTTGCGCGTTGTGAATCAATAACTCTGTTAAGCTGTGTTTTCATTAGGGATTATTCAGCATTACCAACGTCGTCGGTGCAAAATCAGTACTTAGCTGTTTTATAGCGATTCATTGGTGTACATACTTATATTTAGATAATCGTAATTTAATCCCATGCTGTCATAATAATATGATGAGTTTGGAGCTTCCTAAACTTACTTCTGTGGAGGAAGTTTATAAAAGGAATAATAATATTTTTATTAGACCAAAAAAATAGCTAGGTATTTAAAATTTTGCTTATGAGTAAATCAATAACATTTGTGTCTAATTATTAGCATCTGCTGCCGAACTAGGTTTATACCCTGTGTTTCAGCACGCAGCTCCTAAAGCCCTCGGACTGGGTACCAATGCAAGAGCTAAATAACAAAAGGAAACAGTTTATTAAAATTTGAATATAATTATAATAAAAGAAAGAAACATTGAAAGTTTGATATGTGTGTAAAGTGAATGGTGAGTGTGTGTTTGAGAGGGTGTGTAAATAATTAAGTAATTTTAGCTAGTAGATTCTTTAGTTACAGTCTACAAAACTGTTTCTGTTCACTATTTCAGCATAGTCAGATTTATCCATTTAATTATCTAACAAGTTTTGGGTTTATAGTTTATATTAGGTTCTGTCCGTCACTTAGTTTGCAAGGAAGTCATAAGATACCACAATGTAGATACTAATATAACACACCACAATTTTATAACTTTCCATCTGTAATTTTAGCCCCTGCAGCCAAAGCATAAAGCGAGCCAGGATTGGTGACTTGGGAGAAATTGACATACAGAGTGTCTAGTGAGATTTTGTTTTACGTTAACGCGATTGATACGTTTTTGCAGTCCGGCTCCACTCTGAGTGCTTATTGCGAGCTTATCGCCGCTTGAAGCGGTCTAATAAGTTCGGCAAGCGGTCGAATAAGTTCGGCACTCTGAATGCTTATTGAGAGTTTATCGCCGCTTGAAGCGGTCGAATAAGTTCGGCAAGTGGTCGAACAAGTTCGGCACTCTGAGTGCTTATTGCGAGTTTATCGCCGCTTGAAGCGGTCGAATAAGTTCGACAAGTGATCGAATAAGTTCGGCACTCTGAGTGCTTATTGCGAGTTCATCGCCGCTTGAAGCGGTCGAACAAGAGCTCCGAACGATATAAACGTGTCGATCGCATTAACGTAAAACAAACTCGCACTAGGTAGTTTGATTGAGCCGATTCAAGGTTGCTTGGAGCGGCCCACTTAGAGCGCCAAACGATATAAACGTAAAACAAACTCCCACTAGGCCCTCAGTTGTCTGTGTGAGATGCAGGTCGTCTTGAGGAAAATCATGAAATGACCTCTCCCACTCTGGGCGGAGCGGAAGGGCGTGTCAGACTTTTACTGACTAAAACCTACCCGTGTTCCTCCGCTAGCCTTTGCGCCAGGGCCGCGGCTTCTCTTTTGACCAATCCGAATAAACCAAATCCAATCCAATCAAACCCTTTTTTTTTTTTTTGCCGGGTTGGAAATCCTCATAGGATGCCCGCCGCCCTGGGGTGGGCGACGGGGAATGTCAGACTTTTACTGACTAAAACCACCCCGGTGTGTCTTCTATCACGAGCGCGCGTGGGGCCGCGGGAGTCTAAATTCTTCCACGGCCCCACACCCTCGTGCTGTCCCGGTCTGTCCGGGCCTCGTCTCCTGCACGGGGTAGTGGGGTGTTAAACTACCCCGTGCATCGCCTCAAAGGCGCGCGCCGACACTCGCGCGCGCCTCCACCTCGGGGTCCATCAATGGGGGGCGGGGACTTCCCCATGTCCCTTGCCCCTGGACCCATTCATGGGGGGCGGAAGAGGGCGTTATGCGCCCTTCCTCGGCGCCCGATGCGTCTTCTGCGGCCCGGGAAGGGAGTTGATATCTCCCTCTCCCGTTCCGCAGCTTCCTTCTGCGACATCACGTCCTCGCAGAAGGACACCACCGCGTCCCACGACTCTGAGCTGCCGACCATCCTCCGAACTACTGCCGGCAGCGTCAGGTCGCCTCCTACTTCATTTGTGAGGACACGGCGCTGCTCCTCCCAAGCTACACATTCGGAGAGCGTGTGCTGCGCCGTGTCCTCTCCGCATTGGACGCAGTGGTGGCACCGAGCGTCCGGCTCCCTGCCTAAGCGACGCAGGTACTTGCCGAAGCAACCGTGCCCCGACAGTACCTGCGTCACCCTGAACGACAGGGAGCCGTGCCTCCTCCCGAGCCAGTCGTCGAGTACTGGCCGGATCGCCTCGACGGTAGCAAGGCCGGCGGTAGGGCGCATAAGCCTCTGCCGCCAGTCCGCCACCAGGACCTGACGGAGCTCCTCTCGGCGCAGCTCTATCTGCCGCTGCACCGGACTGGAGCCCCGTGTCCGCTCTTCCTCGCGCCATCGGTACAATGACGCGAGTACTTTCGCCTCTAGGTCCCAGGGCGGGGATCCGGCCAGGACGCAAGCCGCCTCGTAGGATATCGTGCGATACCCGCGGACGACCCTGACGGCCATCGCCCTCTGCGGCTTGCGCAGAATGGCGAGTGTTCCGGCCGTCAGGTCCATCGCCCACACAGGGGCCCCATAGGGCCATGGACCGCACGATTCCTACGTATAACCGCCTACAGGCGGCGCTCGGGCCCCCCATGTTGGGAAGCAGCGTTGATAGCGCGCCTGCTGCACCCATCAGCTTGGGCGCCAGCCGCCGGAAGTGGGGCCCGAATTCCCACCGGCTGTCGAGCACCAATCCCAGGTACTTCATGGTGAACTCAACAGCTATCCGGGCCCCACTGACCACGATATGTGATCCCGGCGCCGGCGCACGCCGGGGGCCATGGAAGACCATGGCCTCCGACTTGTCAAGGGCCACCTCTAGGCCCAGGCGCCGGACGCGGTTCACCACCTGTGACACCGCAGCCGTGGCTATCAACGTCGCTTCCCTGTACGAGCTCCCCCGGGCGTGTCGTCCGCATAACACGTCAAGTCTGCGCCCGACGGGAGCTCGCCTCTCAGCACCCAGTCGTAGCCGATGTTCCACAGGAGCGGTCCCAAGACCGATCCCTGTGGAACACCGCACGACATTTGGTGCCGACCGGCACCGTCACGTCCCCGATAGATGACGCATTTGTCTTCCAGATAAGCCCCTACTATGCGGCGGAGGTAGGAAGGCACCCGATGGTATTTCAGGGCCTCCCTAATACAGCTCCAGGGTAGGGTGTTGAAGGCGTTGGAAATGTCTAAAGACACCGCCAACGCCACCCCACCCCGGGACACCGTATCCTCCGCCAGGGCTCTCACGCTCATGATGGCGTCTATGGTGGAGCGCCCCCGACGAAAACCGAACTGTTTCTCGTCCAGGTTCGGCCCCTCTCCGCACAAGTGGGCGACGAGGCGATCTGCGATTATGCGCTCAAAAAGTTTGCCCGCCTCGTCGAGCAGCACTATGGGCCGATACGCGGACGGCGAGTCCGCAGGGCGCCCCTCCTTCCTGAGCAGGACCAGCTTCCCCTCCTTCCACACACTGGGAAACTGACCCTGCTCGAAGCATGCCGTGAAGAGCCCATACCGCGCGGCCTCCTCGACGGGATCCCGTCGACGTCGTCTCCGGTAGCGCGTGTACTGGCGGCGAGCCGCGACGCACTCGACGCGCAACCGCGCAATGTCGTCGTTCCACCAGTACACGTTGCGCCTTGCGGACTGTTGGCGGACGCGGGGCATGGACGCGTCGCAGATCTGCGTCATCGCCCCGCGAAACCGCAGCGCCTCCGCTTCGACGTCGACGGGCCCGTCCGTCGCCGACTCCCAAATCCAGGACTGGACTATGGCAGCGTCCTCGAGTAGTTCCCTGAATCCAATCAAACCCTGATCCAAGCATCGATTTTCGTGGACCCCGTTACGATGTGCTGATTTCTTTGAGACAGAACGCCGTCGACGTCGCCGTTTTCTCCCGACTCTGGTCGGGTCTCCTACGGCAGCTAGAGGCGTGAGTGTGCTGATATTTCCACTCCCTCACTCAGTACGGACCTCCTTTGCATCACTGCTTCGCAGAAGGAGGTGACGGCCTGCCATGCCTGGACTAGGGCCGAACGCGATAGGTCGCCGCCACCGTATGCTCCACCGTGTCCTCAGGGCAATCCCCACAGTGGTGACACGCTAGCGTTTCCTCCTGCCTTGTTCGGAACGGGATCCTTCCGAGACAGCCGTGTCGGGTGAGGACCTGCGTCAGGCGGAAGGTACCTCCTCTCTAGCCACTCTTCAAAGAGGGGACTTACCGCCCCTATTATGGCGTGCCCGGCAGCCGCAAACCTTCAGTAGCAATTTCTCAATGCTTGCGAAGTTTTCGATTTAGTGAGTTAATGAACGCCGACTTCTTGCATATATCTACTATCATTTAATAATGCAACAGTGATACAATAATGTGCGTGCGTTCTTACAGATTACAGAATATTCCTGACGAACTGTTGTCAGTAACATAATTGTTCTTGACAACAGTTATATCATAATTTGCAAACCACATTTATCAACAAACAACAAAAACAGGCTTTACTACGATCACGATCACGTGATAGTATTATAAAATCTCGGACCTGTGAATTTATCTGCCATTTCTGATTTTTTTGTACAGAAACCTAAGTTGACCTGATAAAGTTTTTTCAACATTGTAAGAAACAGGACCAGTTTGAATAAAAAAGCTGTTGTGAAATTTGAACATTTTCTTGCTGACTGTGTTTTTTTTTTCAGTGGGTAAAATAGAATGTTTCAAAAAGATATTTTCGTGTACCGGCAACTATTAAAGTACTTCCCCTTATTACCCCATCTCAAAAATTCACTATCTATACGTCAAGATTGACTAACTTCACAAAGGTATATGATATTATGTTAATTTTAAAGGATTTATAACTATTTGCCTTTACCTTTTTACAATTGGCAGTCAACTATGGAAGAATACGAACAGAAATCTATATTGCTCATATACCATTAGGTACTAATAGCGTTATAAAAAGTAAATGTACAGTTTTCCTTCCACTACAATTATATTATACAGATTTTCCGACATTCAATGTGAAGCGGGCACTGGGCAAGAGGCCAACTCATAAGTAGCTGTTCGGGTAAATATAAAAAAAATACATGTCTTTTAATTAACTGATAATTGACATATTTTTGAACATCTCTAAATAATATTAAATCATTATCATCATCATCTCAGCGTTAATCCCAGTCGCATCCGAAGCTTTTTCAACTTTTGAGTCTGGGGTCCGCTTTACCAGTCTAACTGCGGATTTTGGCTAGACTTCGATATTTTCCGTGAAGTGACTGCCGTCTGACCTCCACAACCCGAAGGCGATATCGAAGCATTGCAGTTAGACCAATTATTGAACTTTTAAGGGCTCCAACAACCAGTACCGACTGCCACTACATGTTCATATGACAACCGGGTCATTGGTCCTGGTCGTCAGTGGCTGTGTGTGGTGGCAGTGGCTTAACGTGCTTACCGAGGCACGACCAGACCAGTGCAAATATTTATATTCATGCATACTATTGATATTTGCACTGCGCGGGGATCGAACCCGCGCCTTCTTGCGCAGCGGGCACGCCACGGAGGCTGTCAAAATATCATATATCAATCTAATAAGAATATACAACTATAAAACTAATAATATCAAATATCAGTGTTAAATAACTTGAATATTGATATTTATTATTTTTATTTGTGGATTCTAGAAGCCAAACCGTATTTTGCATGTTTTCAATGAAACCATAACTAATTCACAAAATTTCAAAATTGACGCGACCTTAAAACCAAAATGACATGTCTTAATTTTCTTACACTGAGTTCAAATATATTTTTAACTAGCTGTGCCCGCGACTTCGTCCGCGTGGAATTTAAGAAAAAAATTAATTCGTTTATTTTTTATTTTAGTTATCATTTATTTTCAGTTTTTTGTATTAGCTTTATTGAAAAATTTCTTTATATACAATATTTGGTGTACGATTTTCTTGGGCTAAAACAACAACGCTACTGGCATTCCTCGCACGTGAACATGCCACGTATAGTTGCCCATGGGTAAAGCAACCTTTTGTTAAATCTATACCAGCTTTACTTAACGTTTGTCCTTGGGACTTGTTGATTGTCATAGCAAAACTGACATTGATCGGGAATTGCAATCTTTTGAATTCAAATGGCAAATTTGATGGTATTATAGAAAAGCAGTAAAAATGTAACAAAATATTTTGAATGAATTAAGATGAGATTAGAAGAACGGATCAGTGGAATTATCAAAGTTACTTATCAATCAAATCAAAGAGAGGCCATGGTAGAGCGAACGAGTGTTGCACTTCAGGCAGTCTCCGAATGGGGCAATGCCAATCTTGTAGCATTCAATGCCACAGGCATGTCTTTTCACCGCCAAAAGGAGCCCGTTCACCTTGGCTCCTACTTTTCGGAATGTATCCTTGGAGTGTACCGACCGCCTTCAGCTTTTGGGTGTTGAGATTTCCTCGAACCTAAACTTTGGGCGGTTCACTGAGTCCAAGGCCAAGGTGGCTGCCAGAAAACTTGGTGTAATCGCAAAGGTCCGGCAGTACTTCACACCAGGGCAGCTTCTAATGTTGTACAAAGCACAGGTCCGTTCGTGTGTGGAGTACTGCAGCCACATTTGGGCTGGTGCTGCTAAGCGTCACCTGGCCACTTTGGATTCAGTGGAGAGGCGTGCGAAGAGGCTGATTGGTGACCCTGATTTAACTCGAGTTGGTCTCCAAAGCCTAGAGCACAGGCGTAGAGTAGCCAGCCTTTCGGTGTTCTATAGGATACATTCTGGGGAGTGTGCGAGGGAATTGCACGATTTAATTCCCCCATCTCCGTTCCACCATCGGACGACCCGTCGTACGGCGAGTTTCCACCCTTATGTTGTTGACATCTCTACGATCCGGACGAAGCGTTTTGCCTCGTCCTTTATACCGCGTACATCGAGGGACTGGAACAATCTGCCGGCGGCGGTGTTTCCGTCGGACTACAATTTGAGTGTCTTCAAGGCTAGAGTGAATAGGCTCTTAATAAACTAGTGCGCTTTACCATCAACGATTGCGTCACTGCTTACCATCAGGCGGGATTGCGGTCAAGCGCTGGTTTATGTTTTAATAAAAAAAAAAAAAAATGATAAAAGCACCGGAAACCATTAATTTCTAAATGAAGTCGTCGAGACACAACCTTCAGCAATAGCCCGCTCGCGCGTTCTGAGCCCGCGCGACAGGCAGCCTTTGTGATAATGATTCGTTGGTGGGAGGCGTCCGATGCGACGACACAGTGGTGGCATGCGCGTGAGCTGCGCGCGGAACTGGACAGTACTTGAACATTTCAACATAACTTTATTTTTCTAAAATAAAAGATTTTTTTCTAAAATAAAAGTAGCCTAAGTTACTCCTTATTACATAAGCTATCTGCCAGTGGAAGTCCCGTCCAAATCGGTCCAGGTGTTCCAGAGATTAGCCGGAACAAACAGACAGACAGACAGACAGACAAAAATTGTAAAAAAATATATTTTAGTATGTGTACCGTATATACATTCATATGCATGTAGTAGGAAGCAGTTATTTTAATATTACAAACAGACACTCCAATTTTATTTATTTGTATGTATAGATTTCATCATTTCTGAGGAAAAAGAATTAAATTCACAAAACGTACGTGATGACGTTACTTATACAGTAAAATGAAGTAGTTACCTTCACCTAAGCAATTAAATGTTTTAGATGAAAGCTACAACAACTTCAAGCTTCAACTGTCAAATGTCACTTATGACAATGCCAAGGTCTGCTATCAGCTACTAGAGATCCTTCCGAAACTTTCATGGTGATTTAATAATAACAGAATGTGGGTAATAACACATGTAAATAACAACATTTACGAACTTAATTGACAACAAACATAAGTTTATGTGCCAACGAGTTTGACAAGCTGACAACGACAATACAATTACCATCCAGATACCAGTTTTTTTATGGGTTACATCGAAGCAATGGTTTTATCGCCAGTCCATTGTAAGCCAACTTACTGTGGACTTACGTCTTTTTAGAATACAGCGAATTTCAAAGTTGAAATTATGACTAAAAAGTACATAATGTCTAAAAATCTAAAGTATGGGTACCCTAGTTATTGATTTCCTCTTATATAAAGTAATAATAAATTCAGGTTATAAAACTGAAATGTTGTCAATAGTGTCACTGTTACGTCAAGCTCCATATAGAGATGTATATACGGACAAATCACACAGATTGAGCTAGCCCCAAAGTAAGTTCGAGACTTGTGTTATGGGATACTAACTCAACGATACTACATTTATTTATAATAGATACATATATAGATAAACATCCAAGATCCAGGCCAATCGGGAAAAGATCGTTTTCCATCATGACCTGGCCGGGGATCGAACCCGGAGGCTGTTTCGAATAAACAACTGTAAAACACCACAACAACGTAAAAATTATGTGGTAGTAAGAATAGTATTAAACACTCATACCTAATTCGATCAATAGTTGAATCCAACTCGGCTGGGCTGCTTTCGGGAAGCTACATAGAATCTTATCGTCCGAAATACCGCAGTATCTCAAGACAAAAGTCTTCGACCAGTGTGTGTTGCCAGTGATGACTTATGGCACTGAGACGTGGTCGCTAACAATGGGCCTTATAAGAAGGCTCAAAGTCACTCAAAGCGCAATGGAGAGGGCTATGCTAGGGGTTTCACTGCGCGATCGAATCAGGAATGAGGAGATCCGCAGAAGAACGAGAGTAACCGACATAGCCCGAAGAATTGCAATACTTAAGTGGCAGTAGGCCGCGCATTTTGCCCGTAGGAGCGATGCCCGATGGGGCCGACGGATTCTCTAGTGGCGACCACGCACCGGAAGATGCAGCGTGGGTAGGAAACCGCTGGATGCGGCAGGCGCAGGACCGGAGATCTTTGGGGGAGGCCTATGTCCAGAAGTGGACGTCTTTCGGCTGAAATGATGATGACCTAATTACACAGGATGGCATATTACATTTTGATGAAGTCTTAAACATACAGGGAAACACTATACGATTCACGGCATCTTCATAACATCACATTATCAATGACGTTATTATTTACACCTGTAAGTATTAAACACATGTTTTAGTCGACCGTTTATTTTTTATAGTTCTAATTCTTTAGGAATAGGTCCGAACGAGAGTTCGAGAGATGCTAAGCACCGTGTTCTGGCTATTTTAACCATTGATTTTATCCTGTTTCCATGTCCAGTCCAGTTTTATTCTAAAATATCTTCATTCATCATTGTCATTGCACGGCTGAAACGTAGATACACAAATAGTCATGTTATTTTTCATCAATAGGTACGAGTGTCTAGTATTCCGTAGCTTGTCTGTCCTATTTTCATTGTCATCAGGCTCGAACAAGCCTTCTCAGTGATATTTAATTGCGTATATTATTGCGTATCACCCCGTATTGCGTTTCAGCACGTTCGGTTCTAATTGCGTCGTTAAAGATAAAACTAGGACGCAATAACATACCTAATCTCAATAACGCCGTTTCCTCTGTTCTCTTTACGTCTTGAATGATGCGCTGAAAAACATTGATTCTGATTGACTGCGTTTCAAAGCGGAATAAAATTCAAATACCTATAAAGTTTTCACACGTTCGGAGTTATTCATAAAAATATTAAGCTGTTACCCAATGCAATGGCACCTCTAGCTTCATCGTTATAACCAGAAAGTTTACACGAACCAATATATTGAATGATGTTGTGACGCTGTGATTATGTGCCTTCCTAACGATAGTTTTCCACTAGACTCAGCGGCGCACATGTTTCCTACTGCATGTCAATAATTGATATGAACAACATAAAATTGTTATGAAGTTTTCACGTCCCTTCTGGCTGTTACCACCTTTTGTTTTATAAACTTTGCGTGTAGGAACTTTATACTCAATAAATCTGTTATTCTTATGTAGTACTTAGTCAACCGGATATAAATACCAATATTGCATGAGTAATGGATTATAATGTGCATGCATTTAACGAAGCTGCAATTCGGTATCGAAATTTTTTATGCTTTTCATTAGGTTGAATTGTTCACATGTAGTTTTAAGATTTTTTCCTATTTTCGTTACAGTTATCAACAAATTTAGGAGTCTACTTAAAATATGAGGTAATTTCCTGGGACAGTAAATTGAAGATGTAAATATAATACGATTTTTAATCTTATTCTACGCAAAAGTTGGGGACAGTAAAATTTTCTCGGAGTAAAAATAAAATATAGAAGCAAGTCCACGTTTCAAGGTGACCTAATTACGCGTCTCGAATCAACTGACACCCGTGTAATCCAATGAGTCTTCGTTAACCGTGGCCTGTATATCTTATAAGTAGAGAATTTTCATATGTAACCAAGTAATTAATATTTTTTTCTTTAGTAGGCAGCCTACCTACCTTAGAAAATAATAATATGAAGCCATGATACGCACTTGATCCGAAGGTCATATACGCAATAGAATTATGTATACGATATTAAAAGTATTTCTAACGTTAAAATATTATTATACAGTTATAAACAATATTACTTATAAAATTAATGGTAATATAAAAAAGTGTATTAGCAAAGAGAAATTGTTCGTGCGGCTAGTGGCCAGCGCAAACTGATTAATTCTCGGCCGCTGTGCGAACTCCAGAAATATTAGCTCCACGGATATGAGATTGCTAATTCCACTAATGCAGCGGACAAATATCGCAAGTTCCCCTTACTCCACACTTGCATTTCAACCATTTTGCCAAATCTATTTTGCCAAGCTGTCAGAGGAAGCCAGGCAAATACGAAAATTAAAAAGCAATTTGATTATTATATTTGAATTTTTTGATTTCTGATAGTGATCTGTGAAAGAATCGAGTCGGTCGACAATGCCTAGAGTACAACAACACACATTAGGCACTTTGCCTTTCATATCAATCTGGTAAGCAAGGAATTTAATTTACAAACTTTCACGTAACAAGGATGTAATGCTGATTTTTGATACGCTTGAGAATTTCGTATATTAACGTTTTTCATATAATAACTAAAGAGGAATATAAAATTGGGCAGGTCGTAGTATCGTTATTGTATATTTTATAGTGTAATATGCATCATGCGAACTTGCGTGTCGCATTCAAACAGTCAAAATTTGATAAAGATGTAATTATGGGAATAAAACATATGATTATTGCCCACAATAAAAGACAAAGTTTTGTTACTGACGACGTTGCTGAAACTAAGAACATTTTTCAACGAAATTAATGCTGTTAGAGGAATCAGCAGGTTCTATTATAAAAGGGTAGTGGTCCATACAAATGTTATTTACAGTTTAAAGTTAAAAAACATCAGTCATACATAGGTCGCCCCTCACGCACAAGTGCAGTCTATTCATTTGCCGGATGGATTAATTTCCGCCGTGAGATCGTTTCGAAGGGAAATGCGATTGGAACAAAGTATACGCGACTGGTTCAGAGAGGGGTGCCGATATGCTATATATGCCTATTTTTCTTTTGAAAGGAGTAAATCTGTGAGCTTTTATATCACTCCAAATTTATTTAAGCTCGTTATTAATAATAACTAGATGGAAGGATGGATGGATGGATGGTTGTATCTAAAAAAATTTGTTTCAATGAACGAGATGTTGGTGACGGGTCTTATTTTCCCTCTTATGATAAGCATGTTTCGGGTATTGTTCTGGGGAGCAACGTCAAAACAAGTTCCTCGCCTTATTTTCCAAGTCGGGCCTGTTGCCCACAGAGATTTAACTTTATTGCAATGCCGGCGCACTGCCAAAACTGTACTGGATGATTATTATGAGAGTTTTCTTTTTCTTCGTGGAAGGAAAGACATGTTTATTTTTCAAATTACTATTTTATGAACTTAATTTTGTTCTTGTATATTCTATTTAGATTATTCCGCGTTTCTATTTTATGCATACGATGTATCTGGCACACAATTTCTATTCATTTTCCGAGTCACTTCGATGTTCTAAATTTATGTGCGGAAGTTTATGATGCATTTTACGATGGCCTTTCGGTCAAACACGCGACTTCTAAGGTTTATGGTGCTCACGCAGAGTTTATAACATGGCTAAAATAAAGATTATTACTAACAAAAACTCAATATGAACCGACATAATGATGAGCAGGATACACAATTAAATTTGTTGTTTATTGCGACGCCCTATACTGATACATATTTTAATCCAGTTGATCATCAAGGGGGAACATTAAACAAACCACTTTGTGTTATGGTAATTACTTGTGTAGAGTTTCTTTAATGGACTAAGTTACAAAAGTATTTACGCAAGGAACGTCTATTTGAATGGTGTAAACATAATTTGTGGACAAAGTTGTAGATGTAATGTTTTGCGTGACGATGTTGCCAACACAAGCGACCGGATTTAATTAAAACTGTCACATGTTGTTAATTTTTGTAAGGATTCAGAAAATTACACTTTGTTGCCATTACGATTAAAAGTTTAAAACAAGTATTTGGACGTGTGGTGTAAAGTCAAGAAATTTCAGATATCATATACTTAATGTACTATTTAAGGAGTCTGTAGGTTGTAGAAGGGAGAGAGAGAGAGAGAAAGATTATTTAAGAAGTAATTTTAAATAAATCATACAAATGTTTGTCCAAGAATGACTCTTGGTATGTTAAATCTAGATAGAATCAACGCCATTCTTGTAATTCAGCGTTATTCTGGAAACTCTTTCATGGTAAACGAAGTCTTTGTTAGGCACTTGATACTTTTATGGAAATTAAAATGGATCAGTTCTGAATAGGCTTGTCCCTATTTCAGCTTATCAAAAAGAACATTAAATTATTCCACCTGACGAAGATTAATTCAACAAAAACACATCGAGCCCTACTCCCTAAACTGTCTTACGTTCAAATTGAAGCGCTGTTCAATTTTAATAGTTATCATCCGTAACGTTCAGTCCCGGGAGTTACGTCGGACACGGTGTCTTTGCTAAAATCCGGCATACGCCGCTGATAGATGACATTTAGTGCAGACTGAGTTGTTCCCCGGAGTACCTTTCGCTTCACGCCGTTGAACAAGTGCCAATGAGGACCAATCTCCAGGAAAATTTGTAAAAATAAGCTGAAATCGACTAGAAATGACTTCGTGCTCCGGATGCCCGAATCCCTATCTAGAGGAACAAACAAGACTCCAATTTAAAAGATTTCCTTCAATTTTATTATATTTTAATGATAATAATAAAATTATATTTCACACCAAGGTTCATATGAAAAGGATTAGCACCAACATTACATTAGATGATGCATTCAAAATTAAAAACAATAACATAAATTGAAAAAAAATGAGATTAACAATAAAAAATCAAATACTTTTTTTATATTTTTTTTTTATTTAATAATTATAAACTAGCACTTGACCGCATTCCCGCCTGATGGTAAGCAGTGATGCGATCGTTGATGGTAAAGCGCGCTAGTTTATTAAGAGCCTATTCACTCAGAAAAACTGAGCGAATAGGAAGGAAGACGGCAGTTGAGCGAGGTGATGCAATGTTAAACCCAACAACACGACCAACGATGCTGCGCCAAAGGGAGATTGATCTGAAGACCCTCCACGACCAAACTCCCAACACAACAACATTAGGCGCATCGTACCCGGCACACATCGCAACACAACTGCTCAGACCCGTCTTCCGAACGGCTTCACCAGACATAAATTTAAACATTCAAATAATTCAGCACACATTAATTATAGTACGAGTACTCGTAGTAAGTAACAATAGTGTATAAATAGCAGTGGAGTACCTAATTGTGAAGTAGAAACGGCTCTCATTTTTCACTTCAATAATATTCATTGCGTTATTAACGTTGTTAGACAAATTATTCGAACAATGGATTAGCAGTACCTACCTTTCAAAATGATCCAGATTGTGATTTATATGGGGTTACGCAATTTGCCTTCCGATGTCTGGACGTAAACGGACTGAAAGAAGTATGTACCACTATGGAGCGTAGCAGCTGGCGTTCTGTAATTTCTGCCTACACCCTTGGGAATTACGCGTGAGTTTATGTGTGTATATATTAAACAGTTCAGCTGGTTTCTTACTTTATTTTTGTGCGTCATACCGATCTAAGCAAATGCGCATTTTCGACATTTATTTATTAAAAAAAAAAATACACAACGGCGGTCACTAATCATTATTCTTCAGTTTTTATAGTATAGATCTAATAAAAGCCAATCGCCATAGTCGTGACCTCCGTTGAATTGTGATGAATTGTTAATAATTTAAAAAACAACTACTTCAGGTACTTGGAATTCATCGATCTGTAAAGAAAAATTCAAAATAAATTATTTTCTAAAATCAATTCTCAGTTATCCCAACCATCGTTAAATATACCTAATAATAGTTTGCAATTGTTAAACAAAAAGTCAATTTTAAATAAACAAATAATTGTAACTGCTCCTATGATATACACATATATAAATGATGGTAGAGATCTTGGGTTTGATACTTGGATCGAGTATATTGTTATTGGATTTTTCCATGTGTAATTTCTCAATAGCAGACTGGAGTCTAGATGTGTGACCCACTTAAACATACAGTATGTTAAGAAAACCCTGTCCGACCCGTGAAGGTGTTGTTAGGTATCGATAACTGATTCTACTAATGGATACAAAACCGGGCAAAACTTAAAAAAAAACCCCTAAAAAAATAAATATTATTTCGCAAAAAGTGGTAACTTAATAAATGTGCGTTCACCCTTCTGCAGGCGGCGGGCGGCAGGGCACGCGGCACGTGGTCGCATCGCTATTCGCTCATAATAATACCAGTGTTGTCACTTTTTTTTAAATTACCAAATTTCGGGGAAGTTGGAATTAATTCGCGGGAAAAAAAGATTATTTCAAAATTCATTTGTATTGGTACTATGATGATTACGTAAAATTTTATATTATATTTGGTCATGTGTTTACTTAACCTTCGGGGTCGGACAGGGTTTTCTTAACATACTGTATAGCTGGCGAAATATCAGCACACTACAAAACCACCTCTGCATCACCGTTCAGTGAATAGCGGACCGATGTTATACATATATGCACGACAGTAATATATTTATTACAGCTTGGAAAACTTAGGCGATTAAAGCACTACCACGCACCGCGCAGTGTAACCTGGAAAAAAATATTTAATGTCGCTTGTATCTCCGTTTGTACGGACGACAGCAGCAGGTCAAGCTATTCCAAACTGTCAAATATCCCCAATCAAACTTGAGCCTTAATGCTTTAAAGATAAAGTTGAAAATGTAATAAGGAAATCTGACAGATTGCAGTAGCTTGATATGCTGCCGTCTCTACAGAAACACGCACAGGCCGACACAAAGAAAATGCATCCACGTCAGTTCATGCGTGGCAGTGTGATAATCGCCTAAGCATTTCCGTTTGTATAAAAAACACGCACAGTTCCACACACAACAGCGGAGAAACAAGTGTGTAATTTTGGATGGATTTGGCATTGAATGAAATTAGTCAAAGCCGCTGTAAAGTCTCAAAACGAAACTACGCGCGTGAGTGCTTAAAAACCTCGCACGATGATGCAGATCTGCACTCCTGCAAGTAAGCGCGTTGGCGCGTTGACACTCAATATGCAGCATACCTAATGCATGGTAGTTGGAAAATGCATGACAAACATTATTTGTTTGTTTTGAAACAAGCAAAAAATCAAACAATAGTTAAATTGTCATACCTTACTCATGGCTGTCTGCATTCTTCTATTAGGGTTCAAGTCAGAGGGTGCCTGCTTTGTTGGTTTGGGATCAGTATTAAGCACTTCGTTCTTATCGATAATATTGTAATTACTTGTATTATTTAAAAAGGATTTTGTAAAGGCATTCGAAAAAGTGATGCTCTCCGTTGTAGTGGGCTCCAGATGCGACAGTTTATATTTGTCTTCATAATATGATACTAGCTTCATCATGAGGACGTCTTCAAGAATAGCTTTTTGCGGATTAATCTAAAATTAAAAAGATATATGTATAAAAGTCAAAAAGCAATTAGGTAATAGGAGTACCTATGAATTAGTAGGCACTATGCACATACAACGTTTCAAACACATTTCTACTGAAAATAATGAAAACCCAAGTTGTAGGCTAGGTACAACTATTTTTTGACAGATGTGTGACAGTGAAAGTGATTGCAGCAACACACAATACGTTTTTTTTTTAAATATATATAAACTAGCTCTTGACCGCAATTCCGCCTGATGGTAAGCAGTGATGCGATCGTTGATGGTAAAGCGCGCTAGTTTATTAAGAGCCTATTCACTCAAAACTGAGTGAATAGGAAGGAAGACGGCAGTTGAGCGAGGTGATGCAATGTTAAACCCAACAACACAACCAACGATGCTGCGCCAAAGGGAGATTGATCTGAAGACCCTCCACGATCAAACTCATAACACAACAACATTAGGCGGATCGTACCCGGCACACATCGCAACACAACTGCTCAGACCCGTCCTCCGTACGGCTTCTCCAGACATCATGCCGGAACACGACAAATCGCTTGGCGGCAAGGCTTTGTCTGGTGGGTGGTAACTTCTGCCGGCGGCCGATGTTATGTACACTTACGGTATTATAGTGTCAACAATAAATGAATCTAATATTAAATGTAAATAACATAAAGTATTTTATTTAATTACTAGCTTTCCGCCCGCGGCTTCGCCCGCGTTAACTTCGGTTATATCGGGCGTTTTAGATTTCTCTCGGGAATATCAATTTTTTTCGGGATAAAAAGTACCCTATTATTTAATCCGGACTTCTAACTTTAAGTCTGCAAAATTTCAAAGCAATCGGTTCAGGACTTACGGCGTGAAAGTGGTAAAAACAAACTCACTTTCCGATGTATAATATTGGTAAGGATATATTTGGTGTACACATACAAATATTCCAGTAATCTCCCTTGGGAACTTGATGTTTTTTTAGGACCAAAAGTAGCCTATGTTACTCTCCATCTTTTCAACTAACTGTATGCCAAAAATCAGGTCGATTGATTGCTTAGCTACGGCGTGAAGGAAGGACAAACAAACAAACAAACACACTTTCACATTTATAATATTAGTATGGATTTTCTTACATATTTTGAATACAGCTGTCAAAAAAAGGTTAACTATTTATCATAATCATCATCATCATCATCAACCTTTTATCATCCCACTGCTGGGCACAGGTCTCCTCTCATACTGAGAAAGATTGAGCGTTAACCATTGCACATTGTATTATTGTTAGAAATTTATCAACATCAATAATTTCCATTATACCCATTTTAAATAAATATCACTAACCTGATTTCTCCGATAATTCCTTGTCGACGGCGTTGCGTACGTACTTTGGTGGGAACGCACTTCATGCTGACTAACATTTGTTTTCTTCATTTTGTATACCATTGATCCCAAGTCTCTTAGAAAGTTGCCAAAATTGATATCGAATTGCGGCACATTACTGTTTCGGTTCTGAATTAAATATTTTTTTATATTAATACACAAAAAGCAAACAAATTAATTAATAATTGTTTAATATTAATAATTCAAATTGATTAAAGTTATTAATAAATAATTACTTAATTTATAATTTTATGCCTTTAATGTGTATGTTGTACGGACGACAGCAGGTCAAGCTAACCGAAACGGTCATATATTCCCAATCGACCTTGAGCCTTAATGCTTTAGAGATTTAGCTCAAAATCTAGTAAAGAAATCTTACAGATTGTAGTAGCGTGATGTGTTGTCGTCTGTAGATAATAAGGGATATTCTATTCTATGCTACTAATAAGAAAAGAAGTGTGTAGTGGGTACCTGTAAACTAGAAGCAATATCCAAGTTTAAAACGAAAATGAGAACAACACTAATCCACTGTCCACGTAATGTCCTGCTCATGAAAACAAGCGTACTGAACAACATATAGCATCAATACTAGTACAGCTTTACTAAAATCGTTTTCAATTGATACGGTGTTATTTCCTGCCGCGAGTTTACGATCGACGCTAATCTTTCTTTTACATTTTTTTTTTATTTTCATTTCTTTTGTTGCTTCTCGTGTTGAAATTTTCATTATCGAAAGGTATTAAAAAGTGGAGCCGGAGTGAATCGTATTTATCGTGTGACTAAATGCAAGTCGAGTCAAGGCGAAAGCTGAGCGTAGGTTTAATGGTTTCGCCTTGATCCTGAACGAGTCGGGAGCGCGCAGTTACACAGCTAGATTTATTAGTTCAATTACCCAGGCCCTGTTCGGAGCCGCTTCGCTTGCTTGAGCGCAGACGCCAACAACTAAATTTTGCTCAGGTTGCAACACATTCTATGTTCACCTTTTTTCCCCTTTGCAACGATATTAATGTACAAACCTAAACCTTAGGAACGCTATGTTGTTGCTGAATAAACTTTTTGCGAGAAGTAAGGCATTGTGTTAATCTTTTTGGAGATTGTCATTGTTTTGATAGCACCAGCTTCGGTGCGGATTTTTAACGTTAAATTGGTTAAACATAGGTATATTAGTAGTTTGAGGACAAAAATAACATAATGTAGTACGTCCACGAAGACAGAAAACAACGCAAATTATGATTACTACCTTACCTAAAAAGATCTACTGTTACCTATGTGTTAGTAAACTACGGGCGGATAGTGCCGCGCTTTTTATGATATACTTAATCCTGTTTCGGCCCTTTATCACTTTTTACGATATCTATAGATAGAAAAATCTAGTATCGCACTTTACATCATATAATATTAAGTAGAACAAACATGAAAACAAATACAATTTTACAGAAAATTAATTATGCAAGCAACTCAGCGTGAATAGCGAAGTATAAAATCTTGCAGCTATAAGAGCCATATCGTTACGTGATTTGCTTTTTATTGTTAGTAGTAATTAACGTACAATATTGTAACGCTGGCGTAGACCCGCGGAGCGTCGAGCGGAGCGGGACGTGACCACAAACACGCCCTGTCGATACAACTTGGCCAACTTTCAAATTTGTGGGTTGGCGCTTACAAAACTCGCTTATATGCACTCAGCTTTACATGCGATTTTGTTAAGAGATTGCTAAAGTCCGAATATGTGTCCAGGAAGCACTTTTTAACACATGGAATATTGTAGTAACTAAGTCATCATCATCATCATCATCTTTGTCGGTCTCCGTGGCGCAGCGGTCAACACGCCTGCCTGCGACGTGGAGGCCCCGGGTACGATCCCCGGCCAGGTCGTGATAGAAAACGATCTTTTCCTGATTGGCCTGGGTCTTGGATGTTTATCTATATATGTATCTATTATAAAATATAGTATCGTTGAGTTAGTATCCCATAACACAAGTCTCGAACTTACTTTGGGGCTAGCTCAATCTGTGTGATTTGTCCGGATATATATTTATATTTATATCTCAGCGTTAATCCCAGTCGCATCCGAAGCCTTTTCAGCTTTGGAGTCTGGGGTCCGCTTTACAGTCCAACTACTGATTTTGGCTAAACTTCGATATTTTCCGTGAAGCGACTGCCGTCTGACCTCTAAGGCGATATCTAAGCATTGCAGTTAGAGCAATTTTTAGATTTTTGAGGGCTCCAACAACCCGTAACGACTGCCACTAGATGTTCGTATGACAACTGGGACCAACGGCTTAACGTGCTTACCGAGGCACGACCAGACCAGTGTAAATATTCATATTCACGCATACAAAGATTTGCACTGTGCGGGGATCGAACCCGCGCCTCCTTGCGCAACGGCCGCGTTCGCTAAGCAATGAGACACAATTCACCAGCATCAAGGCTTGATATCTATAGCTCCCATTAGTGGACTTTGTGTATCCACCTTGGTGACCATAACCAATCGTGTATGCAAAGTTACGCAGATAAATCACACATTTTTAACATTCCAGGAAGGCGATTAATTCAATTGTTGACGGCAATTAAGTATTATTTTATTTATAGCCAGTTTACACGACTTTGATCGCGTGTTAAAAGTGAATATACATATTACATTGTTCTATTAATTTTCTGTCATGACTGCGGTTTTCTTTAGCCTATTTAGGGCCAAATAAGGCTACCTTGACCACTTTTATTACTATACAATGAAAATTCGGCAATTTCCTTTGTATTAAATCTCATGGTGACGTATTGAGCGTTACATAAGTACGTTACTGCAAAAGTTATATGTTAATTATTAATTTGTTATCAAGTATAAAATCATTTTATAAAATCTTTTGTTGCAAGATAAAAGAGTTTCATGAATAATCAACTTCATTTTCAACTTTTATTTTTTTCCGCTATGCTTAATAGTTGCCTGCAGTAATTTTCTTCGAAAACATCGTTAATGAAAACTTTAAAAATTCAAAGGAAAGTACACACTGTTTTAATACGAGAGAAAATTAACCTAGTGGGGTTTTTCAAAAGGTGGGTTTTACACTAACCTAGTCCCGACAAAAATATGGAATTTTGAAAAAGAAAAAACTGGTAGAGCTTTACAATTAGCCAATCAAAGAAGACCTTTTAAAAGCTTAGCTAAATGAAAAACTAATTTCACTTTAACACCTCACCTAACACCGAAACACCTAACAAGTTGGGCGCAGATTAGAAACCAGTAGGTATATGAAGCAAATAGCTTCGAGCAAAGTTAATAGAGCTATCCTATCCCACTGTCATTGTTGTCAGTGTTGGTGGACAAAGTTTTACACCCAACAAGCACCAACTCCGTATCCGCAATTAAAACAGCAATATTACGTGGGAGTAAAACTGTTCGCTAAAAACATAATCCAAGTCAGTTTAGTGGCACTTACCACGACGATCGTAACGAAACACCGATAAACTTACAAGTTTACTCGTTTCGTAATACCAAATAAAACATCTTATTCTCTTAGCTCTTGTTGGGCGTGAGAATTCAATTTGTTTCCAGCTTTAAAATAAACTTAGACGTACTTGCACATTGGAATCGACTATGTATAGCTACATTGATTGCTTAATAAAATTCGTTGCATCATCAGATTTAGTAACTAAGAAGCCTGGAATTTATTGAAGCTGTGAAATATAATAAATAAATAAAATAAAATAAATATATACGGACAAATCACACAGATTGAGCTAGCCCCAAAGTAAGTTCGACACTTGTGTTATGGGATACTAACTCAACGATACTATATTTTATAATAGATACATATATAGATAAACATCCAAGACTCACGCCAATCAGGAAAAGATCGTTTCCCATCATGACCTGGCCGGGGATCGAACCCGGGGCCTCCACGTCGCAGTCAGGCGTGTTGACCGACCCTTGCAGGTGTTGTTAGGTATCGATAAGTGATTCTACTAATGGATACAAAACCGGGCTAAACTTAAAAAAAAATCCCCGTATAAAAATAAATATTATTTCGCAAAAAGAGGTAACTTAATAAATGTGCGTTAAAGCACCCTTCCGCGGGCGGCGGGCGGCAGGGCACGCGGCACGTGGTCGCATCGCTATTCGCTCATAATAATACCGGTGTTGTCACTTTTTTAAAAATTTGCAAATTTCGGGGAAGTTGGAATTAATTATTATTAATTCGCGGGAAAAAAAGATTATTTCAATATGCAATTGTAATGGTAGTACCATTACAATTGCATATTGAAATAATCTTTTGATGATTAGGTAAAATTTTATATTATATTTGGTCATGTGTTTACCTAACCTTTATTATCCTTATGGGTCGGACAGGGTTTTCTTAACATACTGTATAGTGTGTATTATTTGTTAATATGTAAGTAGAAATAGGTTTTGCTGCAATAATCGTATTTCCTACTTTAACTGAGAAAATATGTATAAAGGTGGTCACTAAACAATTCAGGTCAGCGACTCGTTATATTGATGGAACGGGTCCGAATGTGAGATAGTGTTCGCGGGCTGTGCCCGATAGCCGCCGCGCTCATGAATATTGTAGCAGCACGCGCGTCCGCTGGATCCTCCAGATTCCGAGCCTGTATCAGGAGCTTTATATACCTACACCTTTACATTGTTTCCCATGCAATCCCTAAATATAAGTAGGTGCGGACCGCACGGACCTCTGTGCTTCACCGCTTTTTGTTTACGCAAAAAGTTACATCTATGAATATTTTCGACATCGTTTCGGGATAGTAAGGACTTAGTTTATCTTTTTCGCTCAGAAATGGTAATATATTGGGGCGAGAACTTTTTGCGGTTTAGATATTTTGGCCGGCTATGAAATAGCGGACGACCCTTTCGGGAATGACGATACAAATACGTAGTAAAAGTTAAAGTTGAAAGGTTAGAGTTGAGTACGTGATGAGTTAGATATATTATTCAGTTTGGGTGTGCAGTGCGAGCGCGGGGCGGCGCGGGCGCGGCTGGAGCTCGCGTGTTAGGCTGGGCGCCGAGCGCAGGCACTAAGTGGTGTGGCGCGACGATAATACGTCAAACCGCCGACTGCGGTTCACCCACCCCGTCCGGCTAAAATTTAATAGTACTCCACTGTACCTAGCCTGCGAAGCTACGCTGTTATCTCCACATGAGGTTAGCTGAGTCACGTCGACGCGATGATATCAAAAGAGAAGCGTGAAACTACTACTGGCCATTCAGATAAACTGTTAATAATGATAACTTGCCTTTCCATAAGCATGTCTTCATATCATTTTCGTCATTAGTTAAAAGAAAGCCGAAGCAAAAATAAAACTTCGTGTCATATTTTTGTTTATTAACAACATAAAAATTACAAATGTACTGTGGAGTTAATAAATTACTTTAATCCTCAACGTGCTGCGTGTGGAATAAATACACTATTGAATTGAGTGTCATTTTTACTTTTATTCGATTACGCACTTAAAACTAACGCACGTATGCAGTAGTTATGTGTATATATGTTACAATCCCCAGCTGTAACCTGGCTGACATCGACGGCCAAAAATTTAATCTACCTTTCAAATCCACTCAGATAAATTTTAACGGCGAACGCGTTTAGTGCGATATGTTGGGTGAAAGGTTTACCGACGCCATTTGACCGACAGCTCTATTTGTCGTGAGTGCAGACTGCAGGTCATTGGTATGGCACGTGACAGATATAGTATGCAGCTGAAGCGATTACCTACTCATTGAATTCACATCAATACTTCGAGCGTCGATTGTTTTTGTGTTAGATAGAGTTTTAAGCTTTCTTTGTTAAGTTTTTGACATCTTTACTTCTGCTATTTTACATCACACGGCGACACAAACAAAAAAAGAGAATCCTCTAAGAAGTTGGTAACAGGCACAGCTGTAAAATATATTCTAACAAAACAAGAAATTTCCTGCCCACAAAGAATCTAGTCATATTATAAAAAAGCCATAATGTGTGAATATTTACTACTTTTAACCTCAAGGTTTACAGATGTACTTAGGATACATGTTTTCCCTCGGGATCTGCAAACCTAACTGGATCAACTCGTGCTGAAAATCTGTAATTATTTACCTTTGAGTTCCAACCCTTTAGTGAACGATTAACGCCGTTCGCCTTAATTAATTTGTTCTCCGTTGTGGCTTGCCCTTAACAAAATGAATTATATTATGAAGAATGCATCCCGACGATATATTGAATTTTATGTAATGAGTGATTAGATTCGTGCGTGCTTACTATGATTGAGTGTTATGAACGATGGGGAACGACAGATCAGATAAGTTCATAGCAGTAGGATATCTAGCAAATAAATGATGAACTCGCAGTCTTTGCTTATTTATTTTATATTTGTTAAAGCAGAACTGGCGGAATAGAATTCATCTATTTCGTAAAGCCAGGGCGGGGCGCAAGGCGACAAATCATTTCCACGTCAGCGTTGATTGCTGACGACGGAACATTTCAAGTTAAACAATTCCAAGTAAAAAGTAATTGCTAAATTGCTTCGAGTAAGCAATTTAAGCCTTATTTGAAACTAAAAAAGAACACTTAAAAGCTTCTGGAATTCGTCCATTTTCGTACAATACAAATACGAATTCAATTTAGGTCCCGAGGAACAAAGTTAGGAGTTGGGCCTGAACTGATTTGAAAACACAGTCAGTCGTACATATTTGCAGATGAGTTTCTAGGTCATACGAAATATCAAAAATGTTACGAGATCAAAAAGCATCGTGTTTTGTAAAAATCAAAAAACAATATTTGATGATGAACATGATGTGATTTTTTAAAATTAACTATTGCTTGACCGCAATCCCGCCGGATAGTAGGCAGTAATGCAATCTTTTATGGTAAAGCGCGATCGTTTATTAAGAGCCTATTCACTATAACCTTAGAAACGCTTAAATTGTAGTTCGAAGGAAACACCGCCGCTGGCAAATTGTTCCAGTCCCTCGTGTACGCGAATTTTGACAGTGAGTAAAAGTTTTCAATGTAACTTGCATTATGCAATTAAGAGTTTCGTTTATGTTAACGTTTAAACATTAGGTACTCAAACGCAGATAGTGTATGTACAATTATGAAAGTTTCAGTGCAAGTCCGAGCTGAAGTTCATGTTAAAACTTTACTTAACAGTAACATCCACTGATTGCCCTCTCTCTCAAGTTGCAAAACTCTAATTAAAGTAATAGGCCGCTAAGTTGTTCGTTTACAATAAGTTTCAGATCTGCTAAACTATGTCTTATTTGGAGTTTACTTTCAAATTTCAAGACATTTCTTTCAAGGCATTTCTTGTTTTAGTTTATCAATATTCGATAGATATGTATAAAAGAAGCATTGATGTTATACTCTCCGATGGTGCTACTGGGATGTTCCGAAGGATTTTTGAAATTATGATTTCAATTTTCAAATCTTTCTCGGTGGTAGGCCATAACATCGGCCGCCGGCAGAAGTTACCACCCACCAGACAAAGTCTTGCCGCCAAGCGATTCGTCATGTTCCGGCATGATGTCTGGTGAAGCCGTACGGAGGACGGGTCTGAGCAGTTGTGTTGCGATGTGTGCCGGGTACGATGCACCAAATATTGTTGTGTTGGGAGTTTGGTCGTTGAGGGTCTTCAGATCTATCTCCCTCTGGCGCAGCATCGTTGGTCATGTTGTTGGGTTTAACATTGCATCACCTCGCTCAACTGCCGTCTTCCTTCCTATTTGCTCAGTTTTTCTGAGTGAATAGGCTCTTAATAAACTAGCGCGCTTTACCATCAACGATTGCATCACTGCTTACCATCAGGTGGGATAGCAGTCAAGCACTAATTTATAATAATTAATAAAAAAAAATTGTTAACAATAGTGTTTTAAATTTTTTGGTTCTAAGACGTGCTGGTTTCCTTGCGATGTTTTCCTTGACTTTTTACTTGACTCGGTGATGAAATAATGTATACAAAGTAAAGCATCTGTCCGCATTACTACTACTGTCTGGGTTCGACCCTACTAACTTCAACTCGTTTAAATCACGACCACGGTTTCCATTAGGCCACCACTATTCCTAAAAGATCTAAATTTAACTAATTCTTGATGGACAGTTTGACAAATATTGAACAAGTACAATACAAAAACTAACAATTTATATATTATGTAAAAGAAATTGATTGAATGATTGAACTTTACTTCATTTCGTGAAATTACAAACTTATCAATTAAGTGATGTTTTATTTCGATTTGTATTTAGTGAAACAATTTAAGTTTGGAATGAGTAAGTACGTAGTCAGCCGAAACAATATTAACACATGACTTCATCTAGTCTGTTGAATTAGGTACAGAATTTATCTTGACATAGATGCCATATTATTGTGGTTCTGTAACACATTAAAGTTGGCAACACAGAAAATAGGGTCTAATAATTTAAAGCGACGTTATCTTTCTCTATTTAGAATTTGGAGTTTTTGACGGGAAAGCTAAGATGAATGTCACGCTCATTTTTCATTGGACTGTTTAAATTACTTATAGTGTCGTTTACTAAATAAAAGCGCGTGATTTATGTAGTAAAAACTGCATTCAGTGAATAATTCATAAAGGACATTGAAATATTGCAGCATAGTGGCCACATCATGGCTTTTCTTCAAATCTCCTCGTAGTCGGCTCACGTGGCCGTTTTTTTCAAATTTTATCGGCGATATCCGCCATTATTGTGAAATAAAATTTTAAAGAATTTCTATAATTTGTTACATGTGTTATTGGCAAAATTGTAGTACCACAGGGGCCATTGAAGAGTTGAAGTAGTATTCACTCTAAATAAAGAAAGGAAGAAAGCTTGACTTTGATACATAACATATACGTTCACGCCTTTCTTCAATATTATGTCATTGCCTTTTTACTTAAGTTGACCAGTGTCAGCAGTTTTTTACTCATCAGGTTTGACAGACGTTTTCTAGTCCAAATTCATACAAAACTGTCATAGAAAATGCATTTTCAGTTTTCCCAGTTGTTTCTATTTGCCCGGCCACTTTTCATTATTTTCTTTCTGTAAGAACCTGATTCGAAATATCACGAACAAAATTAAAAATAAAATAAAAATATGCAAAGTCAGTCCAACCATTTTGAAGCTTACCAATGAACAAAATTAGATTTTTATTATAATAGAAGAAGCTCTTAACATCGCAAGTTAGGAATGTCTTAAACTTACCTGTTTCAGTGAAAAATAAATGTTAATCTTTAGGCTATATTTGTCGTAGTATAATTTACTTCAAGTAACTTGCTGCAATAGTTATGTTTTTTTAACAAAAACATTGGTCCTTTGAGTAACCTTGAGCTTTCTTTCTTCGAGAAAGATCTCGAAGTTGGACCTACCTAACTAGATAGTTTGTCCCAGGTATACGTAACTGTAACGAGAACAGAGACTCCAATCTTTATAGGAGTCGCTACAACATGGGCATTACACATGACTTTCGTCTTGTCCATGTTCCTTTTAAGCTCTTCAGCCCTTCAGCGCTTCAATATATCAATAGTCTACTGACCTAATGGAGACGAGATCCGGGAAACGCTGGATGCAGGAGACGCAGGGCCGATCGTCGGGGAAGGCCTATGTCCAGCAATGGACGTATGTATTTCGGCTTAAATGATGATGAGTAATATCTCCTGTATGGTGGGGGCGTTTACAAGCATTTAATATTACATACTTAAACAGTCAGATCCGCAGCAAGAACTTGTAGGTTATACAAATATTTTTTCCGTATGGGAATCGAACCCGCGAAAATCGCTTAAACACTGCGCCAATTGTACTGTCAAAAGGTTATATTTAAGGTTAAATTTAATGAGTATCAAGCGTGTCAAGGTGCTTCATAAATAACGTAATTAATATTTTGTTTTAATACATTACCGTGATTGGAACGACCACGAACTACCCACATGGAACGCCAGACTATAGCATAGGTAGACAATGTATGACCTTCTAGTCTCAGAAAATTTATACTAAAAGGTCAATGTTGTCATTGTTTTCCTGAAAACTGACTAACTGGAATTAAGCTTATATCAATTACGTACTTTGTATTTACGGAACAAAAATGTATAGCTCCATTTGCTTTTATCCTCCATCTAAGATTAAGGACTTCTCCGCAGATACTAAAGAAAATAAAATCCAGAAAAGGATTACGCACAACTTGGTGTCTTTGTACAAAAGCTGTTTCAGAGAACAAAGGGAATATAACTAGGATTGGTGTATTGTTGCCGAGGTCCCTAATAATGGGAGACAAGAGGCAAAATATCGCAAGCACAATGTCACACATGTCATCCATTGTCTAAGATATTAGAGTTACAATCAATCACGGGTGTGTCCGTGACATGTACGTAATTAGGAGAGAACCTATGAGGGAGGCGTGCGACTATTCCAATAGAGAACTTTGTCGCAGCCTTCATGTCGATGCGAGATTGTTTATTGTATCGTAACGTCAAGAATATAGAAGGTATTCTATTAAGGACTGATATTAACAGACTTTTTTCTTTTTTTGTGGAATAAAATTGACATCTGACAGTTCTAGTACCTATGAAAAAACTTTAAAAAATTTCAATTTTATTTATAAGAAAACAATTTTCACTGTACATTTTTTTCTTTTTGTGAAATGAGCCAGTGTTCAGACGAATGAGGTAAGCGTTGTTGGATTAAATTTTATATTGATACTTGGTTGTATGTTAAGCGAGAGTTGGCCTGTTTAATTACCTATTGTAACACTAGATGGCGACATTGTTTTTTTTACCACAGCGGTCGGCTTACTTACTGTGTGTTTATGAGGTTTACTGAATACATAATAATATTCAGTTAAAGAAAAAAAAATCCTAATCCTAATAAGTCTATGCCCAATAATAGAATGAATTTCATGTACCTACTTGTTCTCACAAATATGAAAGGTAGTTCTAAAACTATAATCCTGAATTAGCTTCTTGTCTAAATTACAAGATTGTCTTTCGCCGTTGTCTGTGCCTCGAGTTAGAAAAATAAAATCCTGTCATTTAATTCTACATAATCAAGCTTTGTATGACGTTGTAAGTCACACAAGAAGTGTGATTTTCTGTGGACAAAATTTTGAAATTACTTAAAACTGTCATCCTCTATTTAACACCTTTAGGAGCAAATTTTTTAAATCCTATGTTATGTATATTAAAATTTTATGCTTCAAGATATAACTTAAAATGCATACAGCTTAAATGATTTATTATTAAGTAGCTACATCTTTCACCTGTCTTGGTCCACGATATAGTTACGATACAAAACCTAATAAGTCCACGTCAGTGGTCGTAGTAGCTAATGTTGAGACGCTCCAAGGGTCGCAGTGTCTCGTCGAGTCGACACAGACACACGCCGCTATCCGCGGGACCTTAGACGTTCAGACGTCGACGACGCGACGTTTAATTAGCACTAAGTGGCTTCCCACATTTCAGACTCATCCAAAACTTTAATTTTCCACGAAAATAATATGTTACAAAGCTACTACGGTTCAGATATAATTAAGGTACTTTTGTTAAGAGACGACGGAATCCAACATAATAAAAATCTGAGATACTGGATTAGATTTCGCTACTTCAAAATATTTATAGTTAAGTGCCATGTGGTTTTGTAGAGAAATAAAACCTGGTTTTCAATTAATTGTGGTCTTTATTTTGCTATTTTCAAGCCAACATTTTAATTAGCCAGACAATTTTATGTTAGTATGTGCGGCACAGACTGTTATCACCCTTTGTTTTAAAGGAAATGAGTATCTCCAATCGGAAAAACAAATAAATTTTACAGCATTAAGTTCTTTGAATCTTCAGAAATTAACTTTTGGGACCCAATTAATAATTTCTTTGCTTCTCACTTGTCAGCCGCATTGTACGTAAACCGAACTTTTCTAAGGAGATAATTTTTGAAAGCGATATTTGATAACGATATAGAATTTATTTTTTCTTAATATCCATTGTTCCAGTTCAAATCCCGATTAAGTATTTTTAAATATTATTTATCTGAGTGTCGCTTGTAACTTCATTTTCAGACTAATGCAAACTTTAATTTCCAGTAGACATTAAACGTTAGAGCTTTGTGTTGAAGTATTTACGGAATAGTTTCGTTACAAGTGCTGTTCTAAAGATTTACGGATAGTGACTTTTTGCAATAATTGAATGCAATTTACATTGGTTGAATAAGTTTAGTAAAAGCTACAAAATATTGAAAAGTTCATTGAAACTTACACCTATATAAATGATTTCTAGGGTCGTAAAATAAGAAATAAAATCATAATTGTTTGTATTGCAATGTCTATACTCCGTTCGCGTTATCTCTAGAGGAAAATCGGTAAAAAAGTAAGATATCATTCACAAGTATCGACTAGTGAATGACAATCAAATATAGCCACGTATTTTGGCGGAAGCCATTAGAACCTATTAAAATGAAAAAAATACTCTACTCTACCTTATTCGGAAACATTTCAGATTTGGTAGATTTTTAGTAAAATCTGAAGCGTTCCAGGTACTGACCGCCTCTAATTCTTTTAGGTTTTAACTGTGACACTAGTAGCTTAAGTAAAAACTGAATAATGTAATTAATTAAAAGTATCATAAATTCAAAAGACAGATAGTTCAAATGAATTGATTTGGTATATAAGCTCATTATACTAAATTCAGCATCAAGCTTGACTGTAACAAAGTACAATATACATGCAACGTTATTATTTGAATATGCGAAACCCTAAACACGTGTCTAGTATTTTTAAATAATGAATCTATGTATAATATTTCAAAAAGATATCATGAAAAAGCACAAAGTTATGAGTTTGTTATTTTACCTGGTTGTCCCAACGAAAATATGGTCAACGCACCGCTCGCCCGGCCGCGCCTGCAGAGGCATGGCGCGGCAACCCTGTCTCACGCGCCTAGTACTATGATCTAACGTCTGCTGAGTTGTGCGCTCGGTAACCACACACACAATTACTTCTAAATGTATTTGAGAAAAAATATAACATGGTGTAAAAATGATTGGAATCGATTCAGTTGCTTATTCTGAACAAAAATATAGTTTGCTATAGAAAAAAGAAAAAATGACGTTGTATATTGTATTTTTTTTTAAATATTTATAAACTAGCGCTTGACCGCAATCCCCCCTGATGGTAAGCAGTGATGCGATCGTTGATGGTAAAGCGCGCTAGTTTATTAAGAGCCTATTCACTCAGATAAACTGAGCGAATAGGAAGGAAGACGGCAGTTGAGCGAGGTGATGCAATGTTAAACCCAACAACACGACCAACGATGCTGCGCCAAAGGGAGATTGATCTGAAGACCCTCCACGACCAAACTCCCAACACAACATTAGGCGCATCGTACCCGGCACACATCGCAACACAACTGCTCAGACCCGTCCTCCGTACGGCTTCACCAGACATCATGCCGGAACACGACAAATCGTACAAATGACAATGAGTACCCTAAAAACAACCTTTTCTACTTCTGTCCAATGCTATCGTGAATGCATTATAGCCTCCAAGTAATTAAAGAATAGGTATAGGAAGAGAAAACCCCGAAGAAGCGATTTTAATATTGTTGCTTTCTATCTTAATAATTCGTAAAAGTGCTCCGTTAAGATAATAGGGTTCGCAGATCGTGAATCTTCTTAATTACCAACAATGTTGAAATTTAGCTTTTAATGAGTTTTAATTAACAAGTTTAGGGACGTTGCGTGAAAATACTTAACGATTGCCGCGAGATACTTTACACAATATCTAACGGTAAAAGACTAACGTACTAACAATTACAAAATAAAAGTCAATTAGGGTTTCTGTAACATTTTATCATCGGGTCTTTGTGTCTAACCTACTCTCGTCGATTTTGTAAGTAGTAGCGATACTGAGTGTCTAATACCACATCTTTGGCAAGCGAAGGGACCTACACAACTTAATAACTCAGCAGTAAAATCAATAACACTATTAACACACAATGTTAAACAACTCGATAACACTAGGGCAGAGATATATACAATTTATGCGAATAAGGAGCCAACTCTCCTGGCCCAGGGTGCAAGTAGGTCAGATTCAGAAGTTAGTTGCCAACCTGCTTCCCAGTGACTGCAGGTGCGATGTAAAAATGCCTGGTTATGGACCTGCACAAGTTTTGCTTATTTATAAAAGGCCTCAAAAGCACATAACATAGCGCCTATTAGGTGTCTATAGAAAAACAAAATGCAACAATCCAATAAAAAGTACTTTTGCAGCAATTCAAAAGAGCTGTGCTGACTTCAAGGCTGATTAGGTACTTGTTCCTCATTGCTCGAAATTATTCTGATATTTTTCTTCTGACGCAAAATAAGGAACTACTGAAGTAGTAGTTACCTACTTCATGCTCTTTTTTCATTCCCTTTTCTGAATTAAGAGAAACAAAAAGCTACAATATGTGTTCTCGCAGTTCAGTTTTCTTCCAATTAAAAGTTTTGATTAAATAACTACATTTCGCACGCCGATATATGGATTAATTAACTCAATTTATGATTCCGATAAACAAATACATATGAATTGATTTTAGTAATGAAATACGTGTGCTGATTGTATGATGTATTATACAATAAACGTCTAGATACTTTATTAGCCTAATTACAAACGTATCGGGAAAATTGCATAATCAATCAATTTATTTTGATTTCCCTAATGAGTTACGGAAAACTAAATAAACTAGGGAAGTATACAATAAAAGTGAAGGTAAATTATACCGAGCGCGTCTCTACGACGCCACGGGTTGAATGTGGACAAATTAGTAGCAATTTGCGTCGCAACGTTCCCGTTTCAGACCAAATGTGAATATCAAATGAGTGTTTAAGCAACCCATTTGGATCACTCTCGGCCGATGCCAATCATTTCAAAATTGATGCTTGCGGCTTTGACTCGACAACTGTTAATTATTACTAGTGCTATTATTCCAGCTGTGGTTTATTACCTGCTCCTCATATTTTATGCTCTTTATTCAGATGTTATCGTTTTTAATAAATATGTAGCGATTTGTTATACGTGTACGAGTATAGCCGAAGGAGGCGGTTGTGTGGGAAAGGTAATCTGGATAATACGTAATTGATTTTTTATACTGACTTGCCGTTTCGACAACGTCAAAAATTAATAACTTCTTTTATATTGTTGACGTAGGTACTTAAGGATATTCTACTCTGTAGTCTTTAATAATTCAAAGCTATTTAAAACTCAAGCTCTGCCTTGAGAAATAGCCCGTAATTGCTGTACCGAAGAATGCAGAACAAGAATATAAAAAACTCACTTCACATTGCGACTTCATAATCTTCACTGCGACTTTCATAAAACTTGTTTAAAAGCTGTGCTCAGAATGTACCTGCTTCTGCTATTAAATAAGATAGTTAATATAAAAAGTTAAGACGTTGCGATACTAAGCTAAAGTTATATGTAGAAGGAGTCAAGGAGTCCCCCGCAACGGCTTGATTATGTCTCGACCAGATTGAATGGCGGAACAAAGGGGTCTTATTGTTATTCACCCCTGTAGTGTAGCAGTGACAAACTATTTAGGCGACGTCGCAGCCCTTAAACGGCACAGTTGATTGTTTTCAGCCAGAGGTTAACTACCTGTGTAAGGCTAGAGGAGGTGTTAGTCACAATCTATTGCAGTACACAGAGAGAAGAGGCTCCAGGCACTATTAATTGTTAGTAGTTTGGCAACGAGCTCGTTTGTGATAACACTGATGTTAAACTTTATGAAGTATTAGGAATTGAGTCGTTCAATTAAGTGATTATTTTTATAATGTTGATTTGATTCGAATAGTGTTTAAGTACCATCATTGAGGTTTATGCATCGATCATTTTGTGAAAGTTACCCCTAAATTACGTACCTTTATATATAAATATTTTTATGATAGCCTGTACTGTCCCACTCCTGGACAAAAGCCTCTCTCCATCCGTTCCATCTTACGCGAGCCAACGTAAGATGGAACGGATGGAGCGTCCTCTTTACAGTGTTGATGGAATCTACCTAGCTCACCCCGCCATCTTCTTCTTGTTGTTGTTCTTCTTCAGCCTATAGAAGTCCACTGCTGGACATAGGCCTCCCCCAAGGGTTTCCACAATGACCGGTCTTGTGCTGCCTACATCCATCGACTTCCCATGACCTTCACCAGGTCATCAGTCCGCCTTGTTAGGGACCTCCCTACGCTGCGTCTTCCGGTACGTGGCTGCCACTACAGAACCATACTACCCCATCGACCATCGTTTCTACGAGCAATGTGTCCCGCTAACTGCCACTTAATTTTAGCGACTTGAAGAGCTATGTCGGTGACTTTGGTTCTTCTACGGATCTCTTCGTTTTTGATTTGATCGCGCAGAGAAACTTCGTGCATAGCTCTTTCCATCGTCCTTTGTGTGACCTTCGTATGAGATCCATTGTGATTTATGAGCAACACACATTGGTCGAAAACTTTAGCCTTGAGACACTGTGGTATCTTGGCCGACAAGAAGATGTAGTGTAGCTTCCCGAAAGTGGCCCAGCTGAGCGGGATTCGACGAGACGCCTCTTTCTCGAAGTTGGACCTACCTAGTTGGTGTGTTTGTCCCGGGTATATAGGTAGCATCTATCATCATCATCATCATCAACCTTGTATATTGTCCCACTGCTGGGCACAAGTCTCCTCTCATACAGAGAAGGATTGAGCGTAATCACCACGCTTGCTCAATGCGGGTTGGCGATTTCAGACTTATAAAGTCCAGGTTTCCTCAAGATGTTTTCCTTCACCTTCAGTCAATGGTGTCCAAGATATACTTAGAAAATACATATAACTTTAGAAAAGTTACATTGGTACTTGCCTGACCTGGAATCGTGTCTCCATCGGTGCCAAATTAACTATCGCTACTTTTGATAATTTGGGTGATTAAATTTACCGCTACCGCTGATTTTAAAAATGAATTATATCATGTTCGAAATTTAAAATAGTGCTATCCTTCTTCTGATAAAAATTACATATTATTTTTTAATCTTTCAGGAAAATTGGAGAGTAGGTTAGTTAGTTATTCGCCTAAGCGAAGATAGCAGGCTGATAACAGCAGTAGCGGAGACGTTGTTAGTGACGCAGCTGGCAATGAAAATACTTTTTAACGATGAATATTTGGGATCAGATGATGAAAGTAATTATTAAGTTTTCGAATACTTTTCATTGATAAAAAAACGTTAAAACATCATTACATAGTATGTAACAAATTCGCTTTCTCTTTCCCTATGTCCCTTTGTATGATTAGATCTTTGGAACTCCGCAACAGATTTTGATGCGATTTTTGTAATAGATAGAGTGGTTAAAGAGGAAGGTTTATATCTATAATAACACCCATTAAATAGTGCAGAAATACTATTATTTTTGAAGTTTCCAATGTGATGTCGTAAATAATTACATTTTTTCCACGTTTGCAGTGAAACACAGACTGAACTCTACTAGATTTATCAAAATAATGTACTTAATATTGTACACATTGAAATGGTCTACAGAAAAGTCTGTGATGGTATATTATGTCTATGTCACAATAACATTTTTTGTCATTTACTTCTTACGACAAATATTGGCTAATTTTCGAAGTGATTTTAACCAATACAGCATCAATCCTTATCCAATTTAGTGCCATAAATAAATTGTTGATTTAATATAGATCTATATCGCCCACACTATATAATTTAAATGAATATTTACGAAGATATTACAGATTAAAAAATTGCGGGGCGTCGCGGTTGGAGTGGCGGCGCGTGGGCCGCTATATTTTTATACAACGTTCACAGTTTTTCTGTAGTGTATTTAGTATTAGCATTGCACCCGTGCGAAGCCGGGGCGGGTCGCTAGTATAATAATAAATATGTATTAATTTCTTGTTTTACTCATTTTTTTTGAACGTCAGAGGCCATAGATTTGTGCTATTTGATCGTTTATGCAAACTATTGAAGTTCGGATGGAAAACCGAAAGTACGGAAACCAGGCCTAATTATTAATATAAGTATAATTAAGAAATCGTCAACCCATCTTGAGCAAGGGTGGTGACCAATACTCGTACCTTTTCAGTTGAGAAGAGGCCTTTGTCCAGCAGTAAGAACTGCTCCACTTTTATCAGTAATAGGCTGGTATTATTGTTTATAACGAAGGTCGCATCATTGTCTATGTTTTCTATATATTTATTTAATAAGATCTACGGACTTTACAACTATATTATTATCTATCCAGTTAAAAGGCGTCTTGTCGTTTTCATTAAAACCAGCACCCTAATTGCGCAGGTTTGCTTCTAGTACAAAATAATGAACTAGTAGCAAAAATACATAATTCAGTCACACTATACAAGGTTGCTATATGCACGATCGCAGCGCCTTTATTTTTTTCATGACTTTATAGACAGATTGTATATGAACTACTTATGGTGGTAAAAGCTTTTCGGAAGCCTGCTTGTTCGGCGGGCTGGAACTCGTCGAACCTGCGAGCGAGACGATTCGTAATGCCCCTGGAAAACAGCTTATAGACATGGCTCAGGACCGATATCGGTCTGTAGTTTTTCAGGAGGATATTTTCACCTTTTTTGAAAAACAATACCACCACGCTCCTGTGCCATGCCTTAGGCGTTTCGATTCGTTAGAATAATGGAATCAAATAGCTTCGGAAGCGCTTTAAGTACTGGTTTACCACCTGCATTTTTTAATAAATCATTTCATTTCATTTTTTGTGAGAACCATAGTGGTGGACTGGTAGAGAATGCCCAAGGCATTAAGTCCGCCTCTGTACAATTCATGTGCGAAAGAATAAATAAATAAATAAATTCAATCATTTCCAGCTACCTTATCGTTGAGGTGTGTCAGGGCCATACCAATCTCGTACAGGCTGACATCGGTAAAGTGTCGGGTTAGTCTGGCTCTAGGATCTTTGGCCATCTAGGTACGTGGTCTGCTCTTTAAGGGTTTTCATAGCCCAGAAGCTCCTGCAGGCTTTTTCCGTTCGTATTATAATTTCTTCATCTTCCCCTGCGTGGAAAGATACATACTTGGCCTAAGTAAAGCTCAAAGTGTACTAACAAATATTGATGTAATCTGAAATAAACGAATTTAGTAAAGGTGTTCCTGGATATATTGTCTTTTAGTGGAGCAGAATAATATTAGAGTGACAATCTTTTAAAAAGCTATCTGAATGTAGAATACTGTTATAGCGTGGTTATATAGGAGAGGAGAGTATGTAGGAACCTATGTAGGTTCGCCTATTTTTAGTGTTTATGTGCTAATGCCATCATCACCACATGATCGATTGTTTCTAATTTTTGTGAGGGATATTTGAACCTCGTAGCAGGCATAGGTAAAATACTGTGTGATTAAGAGCCTCGGACTTCGAAGTAGAGTGATTGATAAAATGTTGTACTTAAAGCTACTACTTTTAACTCAAGCACATTCATTTAAAGTCATTAATAAAAATCTTTAAGCCTTTTTTCTGTTTACTTCTGGGAAGTGTGTAAAAAGCATATTTAAGCGGATTAGGGTCATATCAAGTATACCGCCACGTAAGTATAGAGCCACAACCTAAACTAGGTACCTATATGTCGGCCAAATTCGATAAAGAATAGAGGTAAACAAACCGTTGCTAGGCAACGAGCGGTTTACGCCTAAAAGACAGATGTTAACAATCTTTTCTAGGTAGATGATTTTCATAAAAGTAATAAAAGCAGTTTATTTGTTTAGATATTTATGATTTGCATAGAACGCTTAACCGATTTGAATGAAATATTACACACATGTAAGCTAATTTCCTAATAGGTTAAATTTTTTGCTGCATATATATTATACTTAGTCCATACTTGAAAGTATTACAATGCATGTGTTATGCAGTTGATTTGAAAGTAATTAAAATACGCCAAATCGTATTGACAAATCAACTTTATTCATTGGTTGAATTCCACAAAATGAAATTCCAGATAAAAACCTGGATTTCATCCATCTTTCTATTTTTGTAGAGCTATCACGTAAAACTAATGTCGACTTTTTAATGGTTTTTCGAAATACCAAGTTATTATGGATGTTATTTTAGTGATTATATTGAAATATGCTGCAATAGGAATTGTTAATAATTAGTTAGCATATAAAAGTAACAGGATATTTGTAAAACGTGAGTAGTGATAACCCTAAATTGGTTTGTTTATCTCTAATCTTTGTGGAGCGTGGCGAGAATATAGTCTATGGTGAAAACAGAAGCTTTTATGAGAAAAAATTATTGAACTAGTTTATAAATTTTAGTTACCAAATGCATAATTGTTTCCAATCTATTCTAAAATGAACCATGACTGATCTATCACAATGACGTTATTGGTGACCATATTTCAGACCACAATCCAATCTTTAAAGGTAATACTTTATTACCACAGGGTAACACACACCACACTAGTCACTACACTTTCAGGGTACTTCTCAGCATGGCGCTACTTACCCCGTTAACAATTATTTTTACTATTCTACAATATAAGATTTTCGCTCTAATAAGATATTTAATGCACCCGTTACGTTAAGATTCCCCTTGCATGATAAGAAGCTATCTTCTTACCTTGTATGGACACCATATAAATATATAACATAATTATAAAGATTATTTATTATCGCTAAGAAAATATTATGTATTACAATTTCTTGCTCGTTCTTGTCCATTCTGCTTCGCAATGGAACGAGTAAGCTTCATATTTCACTGACCGAGTCTCTGATAATCCAAAAGTTAGAGCTTGTAAATGATTTAAATTGTTGCTTTGCTTTGCGTTTGTGTTTGATCACGAAAAAGAAAATATTGTTATTTACTACGGTTATGAGTATTCTGTATTCGATCTGACATGTTGTTCCGCAAAATGTTGCATTACATATTCAGGGCTGTCTCTGACGTTGGAAATTTATATCAGCCTATTTTTTCCCCATACTGCCAATTACTTCTGTATCTTGACCAAAACGTAAAGATAAACTCACATACACAAACAGCCAGACCCGGACAACTATATGTAGGTCATACAAATAGGTATATGTTCCGTATGGGCATCAAACCCGCGACACGCAGTGCATTAGTCTCTCGCTCAGCCACTACGCTAACCGTGTATCATGTCCTTTTGCAAGTTGGTTGAAAAAAAATCAGATCATGTATAAATATTACGATAATTATTTACCCTGAAGATTTTTATGGGTAGGTACTTACGTTCATATTTCATGGATTTAATAAAGAAGTTCCAATGTCTTACTTTAGCAGCGCGAAATATTGAGTAATTAAGTCCTAGGCATGTAATAATGTGGAGCCTACGCTCGTTAGTAAATACGGTACTTATTTATCTTAGCTCATATAATCTGAGCTTTGTAAACACAAAAGGAGCACAAAACTGATTATGGGTGAGTAGGTTTCTGTCTTATTACTTGTAGGTTTCTCTCTATATTTTTACACTGGCGGTCTCACCCGCGGTTTCGCCCGCGTAGTTTTCGATATTTTTTTTATATGCTCTGTTCCTATTGGTCGCAGCGTAATGTTATATAGCGTAAAGCCTTCCGGGATTAAAGAACTATCCAACGCAAAACGATTTTTTTAAATTGACCAGTAGGTTCTGAAATTAGCGCGTTCAATCTAACAAACAAACTCTTCAGCTTTATATATTAGTATAGATAAATATGCATACTTTTGTCTTTTTTTTTTTTTGAGGATGGGAATTGACAAATGACCTCTCCCGCTCTGGGCGGAGCGAAAGGCGTGTCAGACTTTTGCTGACTAAAACCCATCCGTGTTCCTTCATTTACCTGTGCGCCAGGAATCACCGTATCGCTTTTGTATAACCCGCGGCACTGGCAGAAATACCTTTATCATCAAATAGGGCGGGACAAAAACATATGAAAATCAAATACTTATTGATTTTCTCCATTACGGTATCAGTAATACTTTTGGTAAAATTTGACCCAATTTTTATTGCCAAAGAATTGATTCTACCTTTATTGTTACCCGCTCTCAAAGGTATATTTTTATTTATTAAATTTCTCGTATCGTTGGTCAAAATCCCTCTATAATCTATTCACGCATATATTCTACCTGTATAACTCGAAAAGGTCGCGTTGTGTATCGCATTTCTGTTATATTTCACCTCTGAAACACCTACTTTAAATTTGTTATTTTAAATCGACAGAGCTAGAGGCAGCCGAATACATAGGCAAGCTGTAAACTTGATTAGGGGATTGAAAGAAACAACAAACAACGGAAGAAAAATCAAGGGAGAAGAAGCCGTTTGCACTGTTACTTACTCAAATACAGCGAATAAATTTTTGGTTGAAAGGGGATACGAATACGATACGACTTGTTTTGATAAATAGAACGAGAATGTCATCCCGTTAGGGGCATATTTTACAATAAGTATAATGTATGAGTAAAACAAATTACTTAAATTGTGTGTCAGGTGTCGTGAGGTGAGACAAACATGAGGGTAGCGGGCACGATGCGGCGCGGCGGCGGCGCGGGCGTCGCGACGTCTGTACGACAGACGCAGTAATTGCAACACACCGGTTTATGTGCCCGCAATAACTAATCTTTCTTTTCTCGAGAGCCATTTTTTAGCGGGTGACATTTTATTTTGTGCTCGAAATATTACACCACGAACGCAGGGGTGGTCTTCCTGTGTTGTGTTGTTAGAGACCTCTCTTTAGATATTCTATTACGTTGATTGTGTAAAACGAAGTTATTTCCTTATTGTTACGAAAACTAGAAACTATGTCATTATTTAGTACCTAAGCCGCAATGTTCCATGAGTAGACTCCTAATCAGATTTCAGAGAAGAAATTGACTGGCTGGTCACTGACCTGTATTTTAAGATCAACTCACATCTAATATAACAATCGTATAAGCGTAGAAAAAATGACAATTCTTAAATGGGAGCATCTGAAGATGCTACCATTAAATTGCGCGTAAGAACGAGTAGTAAAAATAAAACGGGTAAAAATCCCAATCGGTTGCGTAAAGTTGAAAGGAGGATAGAAAAGCGGTGGCTCCGACGACCCTCGGCGTCCTCGAACTTTGACAGTTTATATGAGCCGTGTAATGGCGCCTTAAACTAAATAAAGCTTTGCATTTGGCTCGTGTATCGTAACCCCTGCTACGCTTGCTTTGTCTCGACTAGATTAGAACTTGCTCCAGCAACGGATCTTCTGTAGGTAAGTTTATATCCATTTTAATAAATTGCGCCACTCTTTCGATTTTCTATTTCAAGTGCTGAGGAAGACTTTATACATATAGTGTCGCGTTTCGTTATATGTCGTAGACATAGTGAGCATACGCTTTTACTCATTAAATTCACAACAATTGAAATTCAATTAACGGAATCTGTTATTCATCAAATCACCTATAACAATGACGATAATTTAAACCTATCAATTCATGTTTGCTATGTAATCAGAACACAATAATATGGCATACGTAAGTAACTGATTACTCGGGCACGGTTGCACAGATAACTATATTCTGTGACCTCAGGTGTTGTATACGTATGTGATGTAGGTGCGTATGTGTCGACTGAGAGACTAAGTACAGAGATAGGATGAGTGATGTAGCTGTCATCGCCGCAGGCAGCTTGGACTGCGTCCAGTCACGAATGCAAATTCATACCAGAAATTGACTCACTATGCTTTCCAGGCATATTAGTACGAATTTCGGTGGATTAGACCCCGCTACGGGCTACATGTTGTGGCTTTTGTGTATTATGCTAGATTCTAGTGGATTTTAGCACGAATAATGAATCAATGCTAGATGTGTGGCTAATTGGACGTTCCTAACATCGGATTGAAACACAGACCATTGAATTAATTGAAATTAACCAATATTCTGTGCTTGTCCTTGATTTTTATTAGCTTTGGATTGAAGGAGCTGAAGGCATGGGGAGAGGCCTTTGCCCAGTAGTGGGGATGATGCAAGCTAATAGCAGTAGTAGTAATCCTTGGTTAACCTTGATTTCTAACAGTCCCTTCCAAATGCACATCCAGTTACAAGCTTTCAAATTTCAGAATTATCTGCTTGTGAATTATTATAATGGCTAGTTTTATAGTCCCTATTACAAAAACAAGAAAATAATGAAAAATAACAGCCAAGTGTGATTCGTACAAAGTGATCCGTATATCAAGGCAAACAATGCTGATAAAAAAACCTTCTTGAATGAGGGCGCTTGTAATGTTTACAAACGTTATTTAGCGGGAATACGCACTATGTGAAATAAAAACTGTCTACCTATTACCGTTCTTGAGATACAGCTCCCTAACAGACAGACGAATGGACGGACGGACAGGAGAGGCTTAGTAACAAGGTTCCGTTGGCACCCTTTGAATACGGAACCTAACAACACACGTATTTGTTAACAATCACTAACAAATATTGTGTGTTGGTAGAGCCTGCAAAGGTTTTAGCACGTATGTTTTTCGGGAGTAAGAACTGGTCATTTTTTTGGTAATGATAATGGTAGAAGTCTGTTGTTGGTATAGTTTGCAAGACGCTGTTGACAGCATCATCTTGAAAACTCAGGTCTAATCCAGAATACCTAAAGGCAAATATTGGCGCCGATTCTGTTGTTCACAAACTAAATCAAATTTAAGTTCAGTGCATCTTTTTCTAACTCTTTCATTAAGAAAAGGACAGAAGATAAAATGTCAGTTTAGACATGTCAAATTAGTGCGCTCCTGACGTAAACTGGCGTATTTTTAGTGGCCATGTTTATAATCGCGTCTAAACTGTCTATGGACTACCTATCTTAATTTGACAGGATTAAACTTAAATGTTATCTTCTTTCCTTTTCTTAACGAAATGGAAAGAAAAAGATACACATAACTTAAAATTAGTTTAGTATGTGAACAACAGAATCGGCGCCATTGCCTCTGAAAATGAAAATGAAATTTACTAAAAAAACATAGATGAACAATTAAGGTATAAAGTCTTTTTTTTTTAATAACAATTATAAACTAGCGCTTGACCGCAATCCCGACTCATGGTAAGCAGTGATGCGATCGTTGATGGTAAAGCGCGCTAGTTTATTAAAAGCCTATTCACTCAGAAAAACTGAGCGAATACTACCTATTCACTCAGTTTTTCGTTTTAAGACGGCACGACGGACGGACAACACGACCAACGATGCTACGCCAAAGACCAAACTCCCAACACAACAACATTTGGCGCATCGTACCCGGCACACATCGCAACACAACTGCTCAGACCCGTCCTCCGTACCGCTTCACCAGACATCATGCCGGAACACGACAAATCGCTTCGCGACAAGACTTTGTCTGGTGGGTGGTAACTTCTGCCGGCGGCCGATGTTATGGCCTACCACCGAGAGTCTGTTTGTATACTTAGTAATAAAAATCTGAATAATAACAGTCATAAAAGCTAACTTACTGTAGTCTAATACATAATATAAATCTATAAAGTTACGATCTAAACCTAATGTTAATAATAAAACAAATGACATACTCGTTAGTATTAAAGACTAAGCAAGCACAAACTGTCCAAAAAACTTAAATAATACATTACCTCCACTGATTTATTATGTATATAACTTACTAAGCTTATCATTTTATTTTAATACCTCTAGCATTTTTTTCGTATCTGTGCAACTGAAGGTTTGTAGATATTCAGTTAGCATTACACAACATCTCCTTCGCCAACGTCTCCATCGCCTCTAAATCAACAGAGTAATAACAACTACAGTTAAAGCCCATGTAGATATGCATCGTATCACTTAATACCTAACAACTGAGCTAATATTTGGCTATCAGTTGCACTTAACTGCAATTGGCAAGACCACAACGGACTCTGCAACGCCACTATCTGTTTTCGATAAACAAGTGATCGAAATCAAATGGGAACCGGCGTAGAGAACTATGTGGTATAACTTGATTAGAAATGTAGGCTTTATTTAGCAACTGGAAATATCATCCTCCTGCCACCAACTCATTAATATTTTGCTCATCGCTACCTGGGTTTTACTACCATTATTTTCTATTAGTCATCTAATTAGTCCCCCTTTCTAACCTTATCATCTGACACAGACCATCAGTTGACGTTTCTGTGGACTTTTCCTACTCTTAAAACCATCGAGGTTCATGTTCAAAACTTTTCTCACGACAGCTTCCTCATTCCATAGCAATTGAAAATATAACACTTTGAAATATCCACATATCATGAAAATGGAACTGTTGAAGCTGTTTGCCTAATAAGAATGAATTACCATTGCCAAATAGATAAATAAAAAAAAGTATTATTACAGAACAACTTTGGCAGTAAAGCTGACATAGGGGCAAAGCTATACCTGTCCTGCCATAAGTTAGAAAAATTTGCAACGAGAAAACTATGTGGTTTAAAAGACTGTATAAAAAACTAACGAAATTGGTTAAACAGCAACATTATAAACACAAACACAAACCCTAAGCTATAAATTACACAGTAAGTTTTTTTTAAAATTTAACTCACCTTCGTTATTTTGCCGTAATATAAAACACGTATTGTAATTTAATAAAGCTTCTCTTTAATTTGTACCTTTAATAATGTTAATGTACATATAATGTATCTAATCTAACCATTTAACAAATATGTATAAGCGGCGGCTAGGTGCCACAGCATTTTCGACCATAGACAAAAAGACAGTAAGGGTTAACGCCAAGAAGATGGCAGCAACGACGAGACAGGATGAGGTCTGCTAATAAAAGACATTTGTGATTGCCTTTCTCTCTGTCAAACCTGAATAGATGTTATAGCATTTTCCCCTTACACAGACATTGGAAAACCTTTTTAGGGAGCCTTTATGAGCTGAAATGAAACGATAAGTATAACATTCAATCTGTAAGGCATGCTCTTTTTCCTTAGCTTCAAGAAGCTAAAAGTTAACCATTTTTAGATTTATATTATTTTCTTATGTTTCCTTACGAGGTGAAAGTCATGGCCCCTCACTGGGTCTACGTGATACATTATTAGCCCACTCCTCCTCGGAAAGAGAAGGCCTATATCCCACTTGTAGGCATATTGTAAAGTGATGTATATGTTATACCTACTTGTAAATCTTTAAAAGTAAAATTTGCATTCGAAATTGCCCCGTCTTAACAGTGACGTAACTGTAAAACAGACTGAAGTATCTCAATAAAGCGAATAGCCAATAAGCACGGCTCCTACTTTGTTAAACTGTAATAATTTGACCGTAAAATGCAGGGGTTATCTCTAACTCCCGAATCAATTTGCAAAAGATTAGGCGAGGAAAAGTTTTCTTTTGTTTTCTTGTTCTTGTTTCGAAGACAGTTTGGATAAGTTATATATTTAATGCCAATATTTACTTAATTCAGACTTCTTTCCTCTTTCCTACGAAATATGACCTCATTTGTAAATTCCTTTATAATCTTAAAATATTGTAGGTAACTACATTGTAATATCGATATTTTACATTAAGTCAAGTTAATGTGTGACACTATGTTTTAATGTCAAATATTAAAATTGTATGTATATAGCGATGCTTTTTTTATTTATTTGTAATTTAGTTTTATTATCTTCGTGCTTAGGATCGAGCTTGTTGACGTGCCATGGAAGAGGCCTATGTCCAGCAGATGACAATGATGATGATGATCTTCCTGTACGAGTCACAATTCTTCTCTCTTTCTTTATTATTTCCTTTCTCAGAGTTTTTTTTTTTATTTGATCGGCTCCTAAGGCAAACAAAAAGGTTGGTACTTCCAGAGATTACGGCGTTCAAACGAACAAACTCTTTAGCCTAATTATATTATATTAGTATAAATTACCGACAACTAAACTAATTAACTAAAAGGAAAATCTTTCAAAAGTATATACAGTGCTGTGTAAACACAAATACATATGTAAAAAAGGAGCAAAACAAAGCAATTTCGATCTCTCACCGCCGGAACTCGATGCTGGCAAACATGAGATTATGACGTGTAAGAAAACATGGCTGTTATACCTTGTTTATATCGAATTCTTTTCTATTTGTTTTGTTACACAAACACTATCTAATATAGTTAGTTATGTCTATTAATTGAAGTAAAAGCATTTACTTCAAATAGGCACAAAAAGGCAATTTCTAACGTAAACAATTACAATAGTTACTTAATCTAAAATAGAAATGATCCCAGTCGCCTTTTCCAAAAGGTCTACAAAAACTTTATCGTACTTTGTTTTAATCAAAATAAAGACATAATGATACTCGTTGCTCCCCGCGGTTTCACTCGCAAAATTTTGGATCCCGTGGGAATATAAGGATTAGGGAGTGTACTGTGTGGTAATCCTATTTACAAACCGTCCGTGTTCACTTCATCCAAATCTACTCTCTAGTTTTTGTGTGAAAAATCTTTCCATACAAACTTTCACATTTACACCTAAAGTTAATAAGATAAGCAGTAGGATGTCTAAAATAATCCTGTCCGATTCAAGAAAATATATTGGAGTATGTCTGGTCTTTGAAAGAAAAAGTTTTATCCGACCGTAAGAATTACTATCCTGTCTTTGTAACCCTTGGGTGTCATAAAAGGCGGCTAAAGGTTGGTCGTGCAGGCAGATGACCGCTACCCTTAGGGCTGCGAAGGTCAACCGAAAAGGCAGCTTAACAACCGGCTAACATTGTGTCACAGTTTTGTTAGATATAACAAAACTAATAATAATGAAGAATGGTCAGTTCTAAAAGAGGATAATGTAGATAAATGACACAACATCTCACCTGTATTCAACGAAGGGTAAGGTAAAAGTTTGTGTTCCACACGCGCCTGAAAGATATCTCAGCTCGTGACGGACTCCTCGAAGACCGATGCCTGCCAAGGCTGTCGGTTGTTCGAGACAGATACCGTGGCTACTAGCGCACAGACAAGTGAAGGAACACGGATGGGTTTTAAGGTTTTAGTCAGTAAAATTCTGACACGCTCTTCCGTTCTGCCCAGAGCGTAAGAGGTCATTTAATGATTTTCTATCCGGAAAGAAGGTAAGGAGGTGCACCAATAGTAAAAACAATATCGCCAGTAATGTTTTAGAGGTAAAAGGAGCAAAACTGTTGCCTTCAACTTAGCATAGCTCCAGACTCCAGGCTGGTACTAAGAATGAAGGCAAAACGGAATAAAATAGAATACTCTTTATTTTGTACATCACATAAATTAGAGAACATAAATATGACAATTTTATAAAGTTTGAAACGATTGGTGGTCGTATCGCTAAGAGAGGTATTTTAGAGACAACCTTTGGATGGAATACAAAGGGGACTGCATTATAGGTAGTGAGATTATAGAATAAATATATTTGTATAATAATATATATCGCACTAATTTAAATAAACATCTGTTAATACACATCAAACAAGAGCAAATCAAATATAATGATAATTATTTTTAAGATAGAAAAAGTGCTTTTTTTTATTAACAAAAACTGCGAAAAACAGCATCGAAATCAAATGCAGAATTTTAATCTCAATAGAAAAATAAAATGACCAAGAATACTTCGCGTAAAGCAATAACCATTAAATATCAGCGGAACACGCCACAACATCTCTAGCAGCGAACAAATAAGACTAGTACTCACTGCATCTTGGTCCTACAGCGCGGATGTCGCCGTCCCACACTTGGACTTAATGGTGCGTGTAGACCGCCCGATATGCATGTGAGAAATGTAAATAATATTGGTTTGCACTATAAATACTTTAAAGCGATGGCTTCTTTATTCAAGTATGCTAGATTTTTATCTATGTGTTGCAGAATTTCTCTACACAGTGTAGGTTTCGTATAGACGCTTCTATGGGGTTTTTCAATAGGGACGCTCGAAATTTGACAGCGCATAGAGGCCATCTTGGTAATGCGATAGCTGTCAATTTGGGCATGAATACATAATTAGTCGTGACATTTTACCACAGAACGCTACACGCTTCAACAACGCGTAGAAATTATTAAAATTTATTATCAAAATCAGTGCTCTATTCGCCTACCGTTCCGTGCCTTGCGTCCAATTTATGGTGTTCATGGCCGTCCTGCAGAGTCCACAATCAGTCGTTTGATAAAAAAAAAAAAAGACGTGTGGCACTCGGGGACTGCCGCGGTAAAGCTATTGCATAGCATTTTGTATCAATTTATGCAATTATAATTATTTATTTATTTTATTTATGCAGTATTTCTTTTTCTTTGATATTAATTCAAGTTACACTTTTTGAGCGTGGTGACCGATAAGAAAACAAATTTTTCTTTTATTAAATAAATAAAAAGTTAATATTATTTAAAATATTTTTATTATTTTACAATACATGTGGGTTTTATTACCTTACAGTAGCTGTTGGTTATTCAGGAATATTTATCATTGAAACTATAGGTTTATGATAACTGAAATAAGAAACATAAGTTTGCGACTTAATATCCTCTAAATACCTAGAAAATACCGCGTCAATGGTGGTCCCATATTTTGTTGTGGAGTCTTGTGGATCATTATTCATTTTCAAATTCAATGTTTTTGATAGAAAAGTTGTCAACCGCTCTGATTTTTTATCAGCGAAGTTAATGTTGAAATCGCCAGCCAAGATAAGTGGAAATTTATTACCATTTGTACCAAGTATTTTCGAGCCTTCTTCAGTGTACTCCAGTAAAGTGCGATGAATAAAATGCTCTAACTCGTCCAATTTTGGATTCGGAGAAATGTAAATTGCTACCATAACTATTTGTAGGCCATTTCTAAGTTTGCATAAGCACGCACAAATATCTCCAACAACTGAGCGCCTAACATTAACATCGCTAACGTGTGCAATATTTATTTCAATATTCGGAGTCATAATATTAGTAATATCATTTTTATTTTGGTAAATGGCTACCCCACCTTTTGAAACAGTATCTCGTTTGAACTGAACAATACAATTAAAATTAGGTATTTCAATTGGATTATCATGCGTCATGCAAGTTTCGGTAAGAAGTAACACATTTGTTTGTCTCGTAACTGAATCTTGTAAATCGTATTTATGACTATTTAGACTTTGGCAGTTGAAAGTCATTATTGAAATGCCATTTCTATTACTAATGAAATCTAATACACTTTGAGCAATCGTCTGAACACTATTTAAAGACAGTCTTTTGAATTCTTGCAACAATTGAAAAAACGGCCGCGTGAGCACTTTTTATTCTATAAAATCACGCGCTTTTATTTAGTAAACAACACTATAAATAATTTAAAAGTCCAATGAAAAATTAGCGTGACATTCATCTTAGCTTTTCCGTTAAAAAAAAAGCTATTTTATAAAAACACTACTAAATTAATTTGAATAAAAGTACTTAATTCTTTCTTTTCTTTCTTTATTTTTTGGCTTCGCACGGTTTGTGCATTTAGCCAATTTCAAGTAATTATGAATTATTCATGTAGAAAAAGACTGCAGCGTGTCCAGTCTTACGTGTGAGGTTAGGGGCAAAGTCATGATGTGGCCACTATACTGCGATATTTCACTGTTCTTTATAAACTATTTACTAAATGCACTTTTTACTACATAAATCACGCACTTTTATTTAGTAAACAACACTATAAATAATTTTAAAAGTCCAATGAAAAACGAGCGTGACACTCAGCTTTACTTTCCCGCCAAAACTTCAAGTACTTAATTATATGAAAAGTTTTTAAGGTAGCCATGACAACGTCGATGACGTCTATGACATATCTCTATAGAAGACCTATTTCAGAGAGAAAATTAATCGCAAGTTTAGCACATCGCGACTATCAGTAACATGGCAAGTGTGTAGAACTGAGTTCGCGCCCTGCAATATGCATGCTCTTTTTGAAAATTTATAAATTGTTATCAAAAGATGTAGTCGCACGCACACAAACATACCGTGCCGAAGACTGCCGAACTGAAACGACGTTAGACAATGGGGAGCGTGAGGTTTTTTCGTTACGGAATTTCTGGATTCGGTCCCCGCGCTCAAGGCCCGCGATAGAAGCTATGCAATAGCTTAAAAACTGAGACAACCGGGTCGGTGATCGATGAAGCAATTCCTGTAAATCAAAGATCGTTGGAGAATATTGTTGCCGTTCGGGACAGTGTACGAGAAAACCCCAGACAATCCATTCCGCGTCGTGCGCAAGAACTGGGTCTTTCTGCGACATCAAAATGTCGAATTTTGCGCCGAGATTTGGATTTTCATCCATATAAAGTTCAATTAACTCAAGAGCTAAAACCGCCGTGTATTCGCTGATTGGGCGTTAGAGCACCAGATGCTATTGGATGATGATGATATTTTTTGATGATATATAAATATCATCTTCACTGATGAGGCTCATTTCTGGTGAATCGGCTTTGTTAATAAACAAAAAAGCCGGATTTGGTGCGATGAAAATCCGCGGAACATTCATCAGGTGCCTTTACACTCCGAAAAAGTAACTGTTTGGTGTGTGTTTTGGTCCGGCGATATTATCAGCCCTTAATTCATCGAAGATGCGCTTGGAGCCGCGCTCACTGTCAATGGCGACCGATATCGGACGATGATAACAAATTTTTTGTGGCCTAGGGTAGGTTGGATCTTACAAACATGTGGTTCCAACAGGACGGCGCTACTTAAATTTATTGAAAGAGAAGTTCGAGGGCTTTGTCATCTCATGTGATGGCGACATCAACTGGCCCCCGAGATCGTGTGACTTAACACCGCTCGATTATTTTCTGTGGGACTACGTGAAATCTCTAGTGTATGCAGATAAACCAACAAAAGGCCAACATAACTCGCGTTCTTCGTGAAATTGAGCCCCGTTTACGCGAAGACGTCCTTCAAAATTGGTCCACCAGAATACACCTTCTACAGCGGAGGCGCGGCGGCCATTTGGCTGATATTATTTTCCACACAATGTCATTGAATATTCATTAAAATGTAATTGTGGTAATATCACTTAAACAGATTGTTTTATTTCATTTCAATGTTCGAGCGCTCATAATGAAAAACCCTGCATATTAGAATAAGCAATAAACATACAATTTAAATAATCTAACTCTCAAGCTACTGTCACGACGGAGTCAGAGAATTACAAATACAAGCTACAGGCAGAAACTGCAGATCTCTATCTGTCACGATCCTTTCATACCTACACCTTCCGACTTGCTTCCTTTACGTTCATTCAATATTGTCATACACGCACGCCGATTGCGAGCATTACGCACCTGACCTTTCAGAAGAACAATACAAATCCAATCTTCACTGCTAAAGGGATCGTAAACCGAAAACCTCAAATCGGTATCACACCTTAAAACATTAAAGTCCTGCTCACATCACAACATAGAAATAGCAACAAAGCAACCGTTATCTCCCATTATATCCAATCCGTGAGCTGTGTACCCAATCCGTAGGCGCCAATTACCTATCCCATAATCAAGGAGATCCGCGAAAGGGTTCGGACGGGGTTCAATCAAACTTTGGCAATCATCGCGCCTATCTAATCTCCTGGGTAACAATGTAACCGGGATCGGATACTCAGTGGACCACATTAACTACCTCCTTATTTATATGTAATGATAACAAGGCTAACAGAACAAACCCTGGTTCGGGCGCCTTTTATTGCGGCCACGTAATTATTGTATGGACATTCTGTTTATTACAGCGACCCGCCACGCATTTGTGAAAGGTAAACTTAATTCTATATTCAACTGGTGATCTCTAGGGGCTCTGTTATTGTAGTCGTTTGCTCTTCAGGAGCACATGTTCACTGATAATTGGTTAGAGTTACGTCTATGACATAAGCTGGTATAAATTGTGAATAAAAATATAAAAGGCGACGAAAAAGAACAGAAGTTACCTACATAGTTTGTAAAGTAAAGCAGTGACGTATTTGTCGAAAGGATGATGCCGATGGTTGGCGGTGCACACAAGTCCTGGAGTGGAGGCCGCGTATCGCCAAACATAGTGTGAAAGGCCATCTCGATGGACCGAGGATCTAGAGGTGACTGGCACAGTCTAGATGAGGAAAAGAGCGGAGCGGGGAGGAAGAGCGGAGGACAGGGTTTGGTGGCGCTGATTGGGATAAGCCTGTGTCCACCAGTGGACTATGACAGGCTGAATTGATTGATTGAAAAAGATAAATCTTTCTTTTTTTACTGAGCAGCCACTAATCTACAAATCAAGGCAAAGTCTGGCCGAACACCAACGTTCAATTTGAAATCCATGAATTTGTCGTATGATACATGGTTTCCATTGAATATGAAGTAGTCCCACACTTTCTATATAGCTACATTAAAGTAGACGGTTTAATTTCCGGTGGCCTGGAAGCATCCGCTACGAAAAAGTGTTAATTGAATGTGAACGCGTGTTTGCGGAGATAGAAACGGATCTAAAAAACGATTTTTCTGTTGTTTCGTGAATAATAAATCAACAAACGTTCGAAAACTCGTGTATTCAACACGGCTTCGCAAAATAAACCATGAGTCGATATCCGTAGGTGACGTCCAAACAAAACGTAAGGGCCATAGATATGTAGATTTTAGTCGTGTCTTGATTTATTACGCCGAAGCTAGTTGTACCTTTAACTAGATGCTATGAAGTTATAAAGCCAGTTACCCATTGGCGAGTAAGGCCATGGTGATATTACTCTTTGAAAGTTCAGCGAGTCATATCCGTCACATTGACGTAAACCAGTGGTCGACAACCCGCGGCCCGGGGCCTTCTTCCTTGCGGCCCGCGACTGTTTTGTAAAATAAACTACAATTCCAAAAATTCTAAAATGAAAGATATTTTAATATCTACAACTGCACAATCATTTCAGTGGCAGAATTGGCGACTTTGAAAAGGTTTCTAGTGGACTGAAGAGTTTTGCAAATCCTTTTTCGTGTGACATTGAGGATGTACAAAGTCATTTACAAATGAACCTGATTGATCATCAATCTAATGACATTCTCAAAAGCTCATTTTATTAGATCAATGATCGTGTTAAGTTCTAAGGCAGCTTGCCAACTGATTTTGACTATTTGAAAAGGTTTTCTCAAAAGTTTATTACCTACAATTTTTGGCAGTGCTTACTTATGCGAGCAAACATTTTCTATTTTCAATTAAATAGACAAAATAAACATGCTTCCTGACTTACAGATGAATATTAAATCTGATGTACAAAAAATAGCCACTCAAATACATCCTTAGACGTCACACTGAAAGTATAAGTACAAGTTCACATTTATATTTTTATCTTCCTCATTTAATTTCCATTTATTATTGATTTGTCGTTGTCATAATGCAAAAAAAAAGTTTTTTTGCATTTTAATATCACTTAGTAGTGTTCAGCGTGAGAGTTCTTTTCACTCGTTTGAAATGTATGTATGGCCGCACAGTATTATTGTGTGTGCAGTAAGGAATATTAATTGATAGACCTGTTATCAAAATTATGTAAGAGCGCGGCCGGCCTCTACCTCATTTTGTCGCCATGTGGCCCATAACTCTCAAAAGGTTGCCGACCGCTGACGTAAACAAACGCGACGAATCCCCAAGTTTGAAATCGATCATTAAGACAGTGGCTTAGATGCTGAAACACTGGCGAGAACAACCAAGGAACAGTTTTACTAAAGTGTCAGCCTATATTCAGCTTCCATTAGTCTACAAAGCTAAATACCTAATAAATCACTACCTACCTATACTGTAGGTATGTCTATTCCCTGTGTGCCTAAGTGACCACTTTGATCAGAAGATAGTAGATTTTCCGTTAGGTAGTTTAGAAAAACTACCTAACGGCTTTTAATGCTATTTCTAACTTTTTTAAGAACAGCGATGGCCTACAGAGACCTACTTTGTGTAATTCTTTCAACAGCACAGCTCTCAAATGACGAAGGAAAACATCGCGAGAAAACCGTTATGTCAAAAAACTTTAAAGACATGTGACATTGACCAACTCGCACTGGGCCAGCGTGGTAGAATACAGCCCACTTCGAGATCCGTTCGAGAGGAGGCATGTGTCCGAACAGTGCGAACATTATAGGCTGATTATGTATGTATGAAAAGTCTTTTAGAGAATTTATTCTAGATTAAACGTACATATAATAAAAAAAACCCGATTTTTTTTTACTATTAATGTATAATACAGCACAAGATTAATCATACGTCGGGGCTTGTAGCTAACAGCTAATGTGTATTATGGTAATAATGGCTGCACAGGCCAGTCGATCAGGTGAAACTACGTGGCCGCGGTTGTTTCGTGGATGCGTGACCATTATCACCTACATACTGTTACGAATGCATCTTATGTCGAGGGCATAAGATTCAACATTGCGTGACTTGCAGTACATAACTTTTATGCACTATATCTCAAGCCCTAGGTATTACAGGGGTTCAACATAAAAACGCATTGCTAGACCTAGGGTGCACTATCGAATGGTACAGGTTCAAAAAATTTTGTCAACAGTGTCGACATCGAAATTTCCAGAAACTCGTCTCCGGTGAATTATCGTAGGTAGGTACCTACCGGAGGTACTCGAAACTAAGCACTATTATTATTGCGTCTAGACGAATCTGGAATGTTCGATCAGCTGCCCTATATAAAGCGCCGTGACGCCAGCCCGCGGCAGTCTGCATTGACTACCGAGGGGAAAACAAGCGACAGTTAAGAAGCGATACTTAAGAGTATCTACAGCGACAACCCAACGAGAACTTTGAGACACACAGACAGAACATCTGTAGTGTTATTGTGTGCACGGACTTCGTGGACGTAAGGGAAGACTTCGGTGCGACGTCAGCTACGTTCTACTTGTCATTGTCTACAATCGCCTGTACCTTCGTTGCCAATAAACTTCGAAACCCTTAACCGGCATTTTAATACCCCTAGCCCGTAACAATACTAAGACCCCTCAATCGCTTATAAACTACATTAAGCCGCTGGACCCGGCTGTCATTCGTTACGGGTTGTCAGAAGGCCGAAAGTCTGTTAAAAAACAGTTTTACCAAGCGGGATCTTAGTAACTGTTGGCGTGGCAGCTGGCACATGGTATATAATTTCATTGTTGATGTATTTTCTTATGTTCATCACTATACATAGTATTGTATAGAGTCATGTGTTTTTTTTTTTTTTAATGAACAGACAGCTGTGCTGCTGGGGAGTTTGTTCCGCCAGTTCTTCTTCCCAGCGAAAGCACTAGGAAGTGTCGACGGGAGGGCGTTTTGGGGGACTGTGTTATATAATATTGAAGTTCAAAAAGTACTGATTCTCAGCCTAATTTGGATAAATGACTTTTGATTTGATTTGATTTGTGTAGTAGAGGTCAAATAGGTAATCGTTCCATGTAAAATACTTATAATCAGTTGCATCTAATTATACTGGAAGCCAACCCAATATAGGAGTAGGTTAGGCAGATGTTGATGACAGAATTAATGACAGATCCATAAAACATAATTCTATCAAAAGTAATAACGTCCCAAAGATAGCTATATCTCTAAATGGGAACATACTGTGAACGGCAACTGTTATAGAAATACGACTAGTTGGCAAAACAGGATGGCAAAAGAAATGGGTTGCTTGAATAATTCATGGGACGAACAAATAAAATAGACCCCACAATCAAGCTGGCTAGGAAATGTTTAATTGAATTGTGATGTCGTATACAAAGAAAGAGTTAGTTAGCGTGAAAAGTAGTCTGGAACGGCTGAGTTGGATCATCTAGTCTAATGAAAATCTAGTAATAGCTAATGGATTGCTTTTACCCAGAGAATGTGCTAGATTGGGTTCCGAAATCAACAGAAACTCCAGTTTGAGAACCAAAATTCAGTATGAACATTTGTAAAGTTTACTTTAAAAAAATATTTTACGTTGCTGAAAAATGATGTATATTTTTTTTTTGTTTTTTTATAAATTATAAACTAGCGCTTGACCGCAATCCCGCCTGATGGTAAGCAGTGATGCGATCGTTGGCGGCCGATGTTATGGCCTACCACCGATGTTATTGGTACCTCAATAATCAATTGCTCCTTATTACGTCACAGATCTAGTGAAAACCGGCCGCTTTCATTGTTGTGTACCGAACCTTATGTAAAGTTGTACAATTTGATTACCAAACTCAGAAAAAAACCAATTTATTCCCGGACGCTCTCTTCCAATTCCATCGTCCTGTTTACAATTTGCATAAATTAATTGTGCTCACAAATAAGTAGATGCTACATTTACTATCGTTCTTTTGTTGTTCTTAACAAAATTGTAGTGCGAGTGACGAGTTGACGTTTGCGCAGGCGAGACTCAGCACTGATGTCATAAGATCGCGTTAAAAATTTTGAAAGCCGATTATATGACGGCCTACGTTAGTAATCTGCTACGGAGCCTTTACTACGGATTTCGGTATAATCTACACTTTCATCAGTGTTACTAGTAAGGGCAATTTTTCTAATTCAATTAAATAGATGGATACTTGTATCTAACACGTTTCTTGCCGGCTGCAAATATTTATGTTCTAAGAATTTGTAACTAATGGAGCCTGTCCACGACGAGACAGCAGAAAGATGACAACAATGCCCCCAAGGGCATGCCACTACTTCTTACAAAAACGACATTAATATTCTACACCGACCGGTGGTGGAGCAGCTTTTAAGTTTATGGGATATCACGTGAATTGAAGAAGGCAGCCAGACGAAGAAATTAACTTTTTAAATTAACCTTTTCACTCGCTCGGGTGGATAGGGCGAAGGGACAAAATAAAATGTCACCTATGTGTCTTTATTTTTCTTTGGCCACACAGATTAATGAAAACTTTGAGAATTAGGAAATATGACATCTAAGTTTTACATAAATATATTATAAACATTTATTCTAGCATTGTTAACCATTCTGTAAGTTATTCGGTTAGTAGCGAATATACACATAACATAATCAGCGTATAATTATGCCACTCCTGGGGCACAGGTCTCCTCTCGGTCAGTAGGTATGGGCCATAATCTACAATGCGGGGCCAATGCGAGTTACTTTATGTCACATGTCGCGAATATATAAACGTCATAATATATACGTAAATAGTCTATGCTCTCTCCACTGCTGGGAACAGGCCAGATCTCACGAAAAGTAAACTCCATCCATAATCGCCACTAAGTCAGCCCACAAAAAATCTCGACGCGCGATTTTCCCGAAACGATTTTCCAGGAATCGTAGCTCCAAATAAAAGACAACATAAAAAGAGAAACCCCTAAATATTTCCCGCCAATTGATAGGTACATACAGCAGTAAAGTGGGAGAGCCAACAACAGATTTATAGGGCGCCAGTCGAGTGCGTGCTTTAATAAAAAAAAATCACAAAGGTAATTCGCACGACAAGTTATTACATAGCTAGAAATATATATGGCTCTCATATTCTCTTATGAATAAATGGGAACAATTTTTAGTCTAGTAGGTACGCCAAGTTACGCTATGATTTATACTGTCATATGTTTAAAATTTCACTTCAGGAGTTTTTAATACTTTAAGGGGCTTTAATTAATATGGCGATAAGGTGCTGTAATATTTTCGTCGTATATACAGGGTGTATCTAACATCGTAACGCAAACTTCGCGAAAAGGCTAGACCGCAAGCTACTAATAAATTTATGATAGTCATTTATGTCGTTAATGAGCGGTAACAGAAATAAGAGTGTTTAAAAAAGTGTCGGCTCGGCCTTTGAACGTTACAAGCGTGCCGCCGTGCGGGTTTGTAGGTATGACGTTGATCCCTGATATGAACTGTATTAAATCAGCTGATAAGATAGTTTTTCGAGTGTTGTTTTCATTGCGCTTTTTTGTGTAATTAGCGAATTAATTCATTTTTACTTTAAAATCTTATTGGGTTATAAAAGTATAGCAATTATAAACGGTCTAAAGTGAAAAAAAACTACACATATTTTTTTTATAAATCATGAAAAAGCCGGCGAAAAATTCCATCACTGGGGGATTCAGAATCATGTACTGGATCCATGGTACTCGTTTGTGCGTCGATGTCAGATACACCCTTTATGAAGTAATTGCTGAGTGCGTTAGAGGTACTTATTTGCTGTTTCGAGGTAATTATCTTAATGTTTGTGAAAGAGTGCTACTTTTCTTTTTTAATGATAATTTTGAATATCAACATTTTTCCAGAATAAGCACTCTGGCCTGTTTTTGTATCTTTCTGTCAAAACCAGAAAAAAAAATAGATTCGAATTTTTTTAGACTCTGCAAAATTAACTTTTATTTTTCACAAAATTCTAAATACGGGATCAGTTAAGGTCAAAGTATGTCGATGTACTCGTCCGGCAGCGTCCGGCGTCCGGGACTTGTTCGGTAAGTCAAAACTGTCAGGATCACGCGCGCGGGCTCGGCTGGGCGGACCGGCCCGCCCACTACCGTATTTCACAACAGCCGAAGTACAGTCAACCAAAATATGTTCATCACGTTAACAGATATTTTTGTCTGCTCTTTGCACCATTAAATCTACTTTGCCGACTCAGCATTTAATATTGCTTCGTAGTGCTAATAACGCAGAATGACATTCAATCATCTTCTTTTCATGACAAACCAGAATAAAATTGTGTCATTTTCTTATTCTGATAAATTAATTGAATATAATATATACAACGTTCTTTTTATATATGCGGAACCCTAGGACACTATGATTAGCTGTGAACTGTTTGTACGCTCGGTAACCACCCTGCAACATTTCAAAAACATATTTGGGGAAAAATATAACATGGTATCAAAATTATTAGAATCGTTTCAGCTGCTTATTCTGAACAACAATATTCAGTTTTCGTATATATATATATATGTATATAGGAAAAGAGAGACCCATCACATAGTCGTAAACTGCAGGTTTTTTTTTTAATTATTATAAACTAGTGCTTGACTGCAATCCTACCTGATGGTAAGCAGTGATGCATCGATGAGTGGTCGTTGATGGTAAAGCGCGCTAGTTTATTAAAAGCCTATTCTCTCGGATAAACTGAGCGAATAGGCAGGAAGACGACAGTTGAGCGAAGTGATGCAATGTTAAACCCAACAAGACGACCCAACGATGCTGCGAAAGAGGAAGATTGATCTGAAGACCCTCCATTACCAAACTCCCAATACAACAATATTTGGCGAATCGTACCCGGCACACATCGCAACACAACTGCTCAGACCCGTCCTCCGTACGGCTTCACCAGACATTAGACTTCCGGACTTCACCAGACAGCCGGAACACGACGAATCGCTTGGCGGCAAGACCTTGTCTGGTGGGTGGTAACTTCTGCCGGCGGCCGATGTTATGGCCTACCACTGAGTTATTGATTAGAGGTTAGTAGTGTTATAACACCTCCGTGCCTCCAGCCTCCGTGGCGTAGAGGTAGCGAACGCGGCCACTGCGCAAGGAGGCGCGGATTCGATCCCCGCGCAGTGCAGATATTTGCACTGGTCTGGTCGTGCCTCGGAAAGCTTGTTAAGCCGTTGGTCCCGGTTGCCATACGAACATCTAGTGGCAGTCGTTACGGGTTGTTGGAGCCCTCAAAAGTCCAACAATTGGTCTAGCTGCAATGCTTCGATGTCGCCTTCGGGTTGTGGAGGTCAGACGACAGTCGCTTCACGGAGAATGTCGTAGTTTCGCCAAAATCAGCAGTTGGACTGGTGAAGCGGACCCCAGATTCCAGAGCTAGAAAAAGGCTTCGGATGCGACTGGGATTATCGCTGAGATGATGATGAGTAGTGTTATAAAATGGCCTACTAATACTAATACAGAATATCTGGGAAGTAATCAAAATACAATTACAATGATGAGGGGAATAAGAGATTTTGTTAATTGTTTTCTTACAAACGGTGAAACGTTATATACCAGCAAAAAAAATAGCATGATGTCAACTCGGCGTTGGTTAAATATTATCTTATTTTGATCTTTATTCGTATACTAGCTTTCCGCCCGCGGCTTCGCCCGCGTTAACTTCGGTTTTATCGCGCTTTTTAGATTTCTCTCGGGAATATCATTTTTTTTCGGGATAAAAAGTACCCTATTATTTAATCCGGACTTCTAACTTTACGTCTGCAACATTTCAAAGCAATCGGTTCAGGAGTTACGGCGTGAAAGTGGTACAAACAAACTCACTTTCCGATGTATAATATTAGTAAGGATATATTTGGTGTACACATACAAATATTCCACCCTTGGGAACGTGGTGTTTTTTTAGGACCAAAAGTAGCCTATTACTCTCCATCTTTTCAACTAACTATATGCCAAAAATCAAGTCGATTCGTTGCTTTATTAGGTTATATATATTGACGATATTTGGTGTACACATACAAATATTCCAGTAATCTCCCTTGGGAACTTAACTTACGGAAAACAAAGTATGGATTTCTGAGCAATAACCTACTTAGGGTCGACTACTAGTTGAAGAATAGATACAATTTGAAAACTGACAAAGTAATTTAAGACTAGACTGTGTACCTTATTAACTTTACTAACTTTGGCAGACCTTCTTTGTTTTTATTGCTTAAAATTGGATTTCAGACCAAACAACAAAAATAATTTCGTATCGAATTAAAGGTAACTTCTTAAGCACCTCTTAGGTAGGTGTAAAGTTAAAACTTTTGTCGTGAAATAAATATATGTCGTAGATTCTCGGTATTAATTTTATAAAGGTTGCTCATTTGATTTACGTAGTAGTAGTAAGTAGTAGTAGGGCAAACGCTGTGACATCATTCTGTAATAGCGGAACGTGGACAGAGTCGTTTCGGAAAGTGGGGACGATCGAACGGTCACTTGTACTGAGGAGCGGACCAAGGCACTTCTCCGGGGCGAAACTGTCGGTATGCCTATTTAAATTGTGATTGTCAAGATTGGAGGGTATATTTACATTTCGTGCTTTAATTCAAAACTCCACCTACGAAATGGACCCTTAGCACCACACCAAAATGGTGACGACCCTATCGCTCCGCCGACTCTGATTTATATCTATTTCTAAACCATGTAGTTTTGTGAACTAAATATATTTATTTATATTTTTATTAAATATTTTGGCCAAAATATGCCTATAGTTTTCATTCTAAAAAGCATATTGATAGTCCAGGAAAATACAATAATATTATTTTATATTCCTATAAACTAGTCGAGATGTTTTATAGCTGCCAGTCCTAGAAAAAAACTGCATTAACTTACAGTCAAAATTGTTTATTCAATCTGTACGAGAGATTTAAGGCATACTTTTTACATACACAAAAAAAAAGAATCTTTATAGCGTTAAGAAAGCAATAAATTATGAATAAAATATGCTTTATCAACCATATACCATTTTCCTTTTTGTTAGATTAGGTACTTTAAAATATTCAGAAACAATTCCATTTCATTATACAGCGGAGCAGACTAAACCTCTAGCAAATGAGCTTACCAATGTTGTAAAATGTAAATTTTCTATTAGGACAAAGTTAGCCGGAATCGGCACTGCGACCCGGGCCACCTCACCCACACATCTTCATTAGCCAACCCGTAATGTCACTCTGGGGAAATAATATTACGTTATAAACCGCCTTCGCGAAGTAATATGCTTTCATAAACATCTATGTTACTTACATACAGCGAAAAATCGTTGTAACATCTGTATTATTTAATTACTATAAATATTTGTAGAATCATATTTTCTGACATGCATTATTAGGATCTAGATTTTCTATATAAAAATAAAACAACATTCTCCAGCACCCACAGCTCCCACTTTACACTTCCTTTATAAAAATCAGTGTAAAATGGGACTTTGGAAGCATGATATAGCGGAGATGTAGGCACTCTTGAAAGTAGAATGTTTTAACTTTTTGGCCGGATCCGTTGTTGGCAGGAGATCCAGATAATGTCACCATAACAGATTATGTCTTGGCACCGAACAACCACTATGAACGTTCAAGACATCACAAAGAGGTTATACGTGCGTATAGTTTGCTTTCTTCCTACATTGAAATAATTCGGCTATTTTCTCCATAAAATTGTGATGAATCACAGCGGAAACGTATTCTTCTTTTGTGTATATGAAGCTATTCTCTTTTATTTATAGGATTAGCCAAATAGCTGCAACGATATACACAGAAGCAATATATTTCATGACGTAACAGCTTGTAAACAGAACATGTAGATATCACGATACAATCAACTAAAATTATGCATTCCATCTAGTTAAACATCGTTATCCGCACACCTAGCAAACGTCTACCTACTAATGTGCTACACATGCCGCACTATTACATACGTAGGACATTCCAAATAGTTATGGCTACACCTGCGAATACCATCTATAGGTAATTGAAGTAATAAATCCTGGGGAGTCAGCAAATCACGACTTATTGCCTCCACTTCCCGCGGAGACGACAATTAAATCAAGCTATAAAGGCACGTCAAATTGATCTAACGCCATTCCAAGTAGGTCACACCTGACCACTGTCCAGAATAGTCCAGATTCACTAGCTTATATAGTCGTAAAGAATGTTTGGCGCGGTGATATTTAGGAAAAATTGCTTCAGGAAATGTTCAATTTATCGTACCAAAAAAATTACAGAAAAATATAGAAGGCTTTATACTACAAATAATATTTGTAACAAAAGCTCTAGAACGCTTTCTGACAGTAAAGCCATTATATACATATATTTATTTAGGCATCAAAAATCAGGTTTAAAAAGAAACATTATTTTTGAGACGACCGTTGCTAACAGTGAACTTTAGTGTAATTATTATAAAAAAGAACACAAACAGACATCAATAATGGCTTACATTCGGGCAAGACAAACCCACTGAAATTCGACAAAAAAAAACTCCAACACGGTTTCATTTCGTATTCCTTAAAAGAGATAAATTCGAAGATACATAATGTATGCCAGTCGAGCATAATCCGGTTAAGTGCAAAAGACGTGAATGCTTCCAGGTGTGCGCCGGGCAGACCGCGTATAATTGAGACCATAAATCCGTGCAAGGCGACTTATGTAGCCGGCCGCGCCGAGACGCGACAATTAAATCATGGAACACCACTAATTACTTGGCATTTTATTAGGTCATTATGGTCAAATATATTTTCATTAATTAATTATATAGGGTGTTATGGTATTATGGATTTATATTTATGGATATTTTGAGACAATTTACGACTGGGGAAATTGTTGAAATATTTAATTGAATATTTATTAATTATGTAATGTCGTACATCATACCAATGATTCTGAAAAATGGTCAGAACAATCGATAATAAAAGAAATAGAAGACACTCGACTGCCGCATTCCCACCTCATAAAAAATGTAATGAATATTAAAATGCAAATAAATGATGGTTTTGGACGTAATGTCATGCGTGTACAATAAAATGACTTTATTTTCGGGTGCTGCGTCATTAAGGGTACGCCACATCGTAACCCTTGATTTCGCTCGTAACTGTTTATAGCGACGCCTTAAATTAGAAAGCGGTGGGTACGCATATATCAAAGACCCACAAAAGAAATCTACGGAATACCAGCCAAGATTAAAATGGAATTGCTTCTGTCTCTTATCAGTGAACTGGCAGTAAAGACTTGAAGCTTTTAATAACGTGTTACAGAAATGTACCGTCGAAGGTTGAGGAAAATCCTTAGACAGCCTTTTGGCTTCAAAATCTTCTTCGATAAGAAAAAACAAACTTTATTGGCTCTTTTTGGAACACCTTCGTCACTGTCAATTAAAGATGCTAAGTTTATCCTAACTCCAATAAGTAATTAAGTTAAGTATGTAAATTGTTCAATTTACTGTGTGATGCAGATTTCGGAAAACAAATTATGGGACAATAGTAATGAATGTAACTGTGAGTTCATTAAATGCTTTATTACAATAGCTTAATTGTATTATCGCTTAAACTAATGAGTATTTTGTAAAGCTCGGGGTATGTAAATTATTATATTACTGATCTTTTTCGAATCACGTAGGTGACCAATTGTTTAAATGTTTAACATTCATTATTTATTTGGTAATACAGGCTTAATTTATGTTAGTACCTACTTTTTCATTGCGTTCGGTGACCAAAATGGAGAAACGTTATTGGAATCTGATAGAGATAAGTACTAGAATTGATGAAGTTCACACTGATGAAAAAAACGCCATTAACACAAAAAAAAACATATTTTTATCTTAATTTTTCGAAATTAGATAACAATACCCGCAAAATAAATAATTATCATCTGCCTAATTGTAATTTATTCCCAACATTTTGGTGAGTGTGCGAGGGAATTCCATGATTTAATTCCACCATCGAACGACCCGTCGTACGGCGAGTTTCCACCCTAAGGCGTTGTCCTAATTGGGGTAGATCGCACGATGGCTCGATGCGTTCTCGTCGCGCGATGACTTCAAACATACAGATTTCATCAGAGTGACCTATTTGAACCTAGCAAATAATCGTGCAAGCACATGAAATGCTTAATAACGATCGTACAATGTGTTTGATCGTGCGATAATGTAACCGAAGTATGTTGTCTACGTTTCCTTTTTCAATGTCATTTGCAATTTTTAAAGCAATATTGCCCGACTGCAAAAACTGCGCATCTCTGTAAAGAGCCATCGTTAAAGTGGCGTGAGCGCGACACCAGCCATCGAACGACGGCATCACACGATGGACATGCGATCTATTAGGACACCTATTAGGTCATCGCACTATTATACGAGACTTGGGAATCTTGTTTTTAAAAAAACTTTTTTTACAAAAAAAAGGTGTCTTTGGTTTATATACATTAGTTTTTGACACCGACTTCTGAAATTATGTAGTTGTTTTTCACTTTGTAGTGGTTTCTGGATGTCGGTTGTTTTTTTTTTTTTGTAAAAAAGTTTTTATTCTACACTTTTTAGTTATGAAAAGTACTATGTATTCTGTTGCATCCGGTCAGACTGGAAGCTGACGCAAATATAGTTGGGAATCAACGTAATTTTGTTTACTTTAATTTTTACCCGTAATTTTGAATAATTCCCTCGACTGCCCATGGTCTTCATCATCAGATTTACTGCAGACCATTATTTTAATCTAATGGGTGCAAAGTTCTCATCAATATAAATGAATTAAGTCCAAACAGAAATTAGCTACTGTAAACCGTTGAGGAGTTCCCGGAACTGGCCCTTGTTTTCATCATCAGAGCTATTATGATAGTCACAACCCATCTAGGTGTAAAATTAATAAGAATTTTAAATACGAATTAATCAAGCTAAAACAAAAGGTAGCTGCTGTGAATTGTTGAGGAGTTCCTTCGACTGTCTCCCGGCTCCATTATCAAATCTACTCCAGACCTTTATCAAATTGTAGTGTTTTAAAATACCCAATGAAAATACTAAGGAATGCAGCAGTCGCCCCTACGATTTTTGAAAGTTCCCCTTGATTTCTCTGATCCTCCATCAACAGATCCTGATGTCCTTATTATGGGACCACCTTGGAAATATCTTCTTTTCAACAAAAAAGAACGATCAAAATCTGTTCATAAACGACGAAGTTAAGCGCGAAAAAAAAGAATATAAACGATCGAATTGAGTAACCTCCTCCTTTTTGAAGTCGGTTAAAAAAACTATTATTGAAGCTAAAATAGGATTTATTAATTAGGTAGTATGATTTAGAATACAGAAATAGTAGAAATAGTAAAAGTTAGGACCTCTGACCCGTACCGAGATTTAGAACCAACTGCCTCTCTATGCTCATGAATGACGTACTATAACCCATAATGCTGACGTGGCACATTTGAGCGATGCTAAGCCACTAACATTGTAAAGATATAACAGCCCCAATTAAGACTGAAATTCGGGGAAAATTTAGGAATTTAAACAATATCACGTAGTCTACGTAATGGAATTGAAGAGTTTCCGGGCTCAATACTAATATGATAATTACGATTATGTTTACAAATAATTTTGCATAACTTGAATACTATAAAAGAAATTAGTATGAACGCGACGATTGGGAGTCACGGCGATAGTTAGTGTTTTTTAATCTGTCATTATTGGAGTGAGTACTGGATGTGGATCTTTTAAGATGCTAGAGGTAATTTTCTCTTCTTCGACTGCTAACCTTATAGCGGAATTTAGCGACATCTAACAACTTTTGATATCCGTGGTAAGAGACCTATTATGAAGGTATGAAGTGCAAGATCTTGCATTGCAGCTACACGTGCTGCTAATTCGGTTTTGCGTTTTGTTGGAAAAGAAATGTTTATTTCCATAAGTAGTTTCGCTAAGCATGTTTCTATTTTAAAGCAAACTGATTAACTGTTTCAGAAGAGTTTTGTTTACAATCCTGAAGTTCCGTGAGTAGATGAGCATAGCATATCCTTTCTCCAAATTGCTGTTTTAAGAACTCAATGAATTGATCAAAGGACCCGAACTCTTTGACACTACACGTAGTTTCAGCTTTATCTGTTAATTGACTTAGAATATTTGAACAGGATAGATTTTTGAGTTTTAGTATCTATATCAAAAGCGCTCTGGCAATTAGTGATAAAGGGATTTAACTTTTCCCTAGAACCATCGAATGGTTTGATGAATTTGAATAGAATACCGAGTTCAATTTTTTCTTCGATTTCGACCCTTGTATTCCTAGAACCACTAGAACTTTTCTCGTTTGTTTCATGTTTAGAAGGCATAATTTGATTTTAGACAATAAAATACAACTTATTACTTAAAATATTATAACTAGAAATCGCCTCTAGCTTATGCTCCTTTGTATAAGTGACTCAGTGTTATAGACGCGTAATCGAAACGCGTAGTCTAAACAAAATAATTAGTAGCGGTATAGTAAGGTTTTATCGATTACAATGTATGAGCAGTGTACAATAAAATTATGGAATTAAAATAGTTAGATAGGAATTGTGTAGACTCTGAGTTAATTCTAGTAATCGTGCTAGGATGTAGTAACGGCCAAAGTAGATGTAGATGTAGTTGACTTTCTAAATCACTCACAGGAACTCCAACATTGTGAGAATATTCGGCAACATCGTGACCGCTTCTCCAGTGGTACAGAGCTGAACAGCAGTTGTAGTAGACCTCTGATCCAGCAGAGGGTGAAAGCCGGTCTCGATTGCGGGATGCAATACTCAAGACAGTTGAGTACTTCTATTTATTGCACTTACACGACACTTATTGGTTTTGTAACTCACTTTAACTTTTAGCACTTTAGAAATAGATTTGGAATATTTATGAACACTTGATTTCACTGCCACTTCAGATTACTTCGAAGATGTATTCGGGTAGGGGAAACTATTATTGAAGCTAAAATAGGATTTAATTAATTAGTAGAATACAGTAGTTGTAGAAATAGTAAGAGTTAGGACCCTCGCTGGGCTCATGAATGACGTACCTACTGTAACCCATAATGCTGACGTGGCACATCTGAGCGTTGCTAAGCCATTCCACTAACATTGTAAAGGTATAACAGCACGAGCACCTTGATCGTGAGATGAAAAACGCATCGCGCTATCGTACGATAACTCCCAATTAGGACGCCGTTTTACATTGTTTACATCACTCGGCCGAAGCGTTTCGCCTCTTCATTTATACCGCGTACATCGAGGGACTACAATTTAAGTGTCTTCAAGGCTAAAGTGAATAGGCTCTTAATAAATTAATGCGCGTTACTATCAACGATTGCATCACTGCTTACCATCACGCGGAATTGCGGTCAAGCACTAGTTTATATCTTATAAAAAAAACTACTTTGAGATCGGCTGCCAGGCTAACCAGTTGCAGCTTAATACCAGCTCTGTACATGAAGCGACTGCCTATCTGAACTTTACAACCCAGTTACTGAGTAATACGATACCCCTTGGTAAGACATCTGTATACTCTTAACAATTCTCAAAGATGCACAACACCAACACCAATAAAACTCACATCTTCTACTTACAAAGGCAGGCAAAAACAGAACACTAACCCTTTACATGCACCTTATGTTCCGTCTAAGTTCATAAATCAGCATAACTATCCACAAACATTCGATAGACTTCCGTGCCGGAACGCTGTTCACAAATCGTAAATCTAAAAAACTTGACTGTTTAAGCCAAATAGAAGACTGCTATTCTTAGATAATTCGAATCAGGTTACCTAAAATGATTCAATTCTGATTCGCAAGCCTGACGAATGGGTTAAACACACACGCCGTTTGCGAGTACTTACTTCGCACATAAACATTCCCATTATGGTCACTGTATGTCCTTCGAGGCTTCTATGAAATTCCCTCCCACCATTTTTCACACATACAGCATATAGCAACGCAACAGCATATTAGATAATTTATATTTCCAAAAGGTTCCATCAGATAATGTTCTAGAGAATTCCAGCTGAGTCTAGAAGGTTCCAGCAAAGTCCAGACTGTCCGAGAAAGTTCCATCCGCTTCTGCATATATGTAAAGTTTCAGATGGTTCCATCGGAGTCTAGAATGTTCCAGAAGGTTTTAGATAGTTCCCGGCGAAACTGGAATGACCCCCCCCCCTTTTTATTCCTGCATCCTAATAATTTATTTATTTATTTTTGTATGTACACACAATAAAATACATAAGGATAAGACAAAATTAAGATCTGAGTACAAAGGTGCAGCGAAATAATGTGTTGAATGGATAATTTAAAAAATAGTATGTCACAATTCACTCACATATCAAAATATATATTACCTAATTAAGTACCACTGGATGATTATCCAGTGGTGTTATCATAGCAGCATTTACACGCTCAACCAAATTTAATGGGCCGCCTTACCTGTTTCACGGAGGACACAGGAAACTACACCCAGGGGAACTTACCAACCATTTCTGTTCACATTTAGATATCGCTGTGAATTTAATGTGGTTATATTATTGTGAGCTGTCGTGTAAACAGCGCTACAATCCGCGGCGTGATTATATAACGCCTAAGGCCGTTTGTACATCGCCACGTCAACGGAACGTCATCAATCATCGAGAAAGAGATGATGATGAGATGATTCAATTCGAATAATCTTGTTTCTCATGAACCTTCTCTTGTGTCTACCATGGGGTCAGTTACCACTGGCTTGGCTCATCGGAGGACTTTCATGAGACTAATACCCAAGTCTTACGCATGTGATCTTGATAGAAATAAAACAAATTGGGATTTAGTCTTCTGAAGAATTTTATTGGATACAAGGAGTACACTAAACTGACACTATGATTTTTGCAGTTCATAAGAAGGTTCAGGTTAACACTTACAATCGGTATGTTACATTACCCCAATGTAGATCAATCCATGGACCCAACGTCGCAGACAGCATCTCCAGCCTGTGTGATCCTTATAGACTTAGCATATGCCTGTTGTCTCACCTCAATGTTGCAAACTATCAATAGGCCTACACGCAGCTGTATATCACTCTTGAGGAGACCTTATTTTCTTTAAAATACTTATGATAAACTATTCTAATAGTTAATTTAACCCTGTTAACAAGAAAAGATCATATGTGAGCTTCCCAATACACACAGTACACATCGTGGTCCAATCTCTAACATGTCCTTCATTTTAGGGCTGATTCCCTTCCGCTCACGTGACATTCAATATATTTTAGTTTTTAATTAATAATAACAATTGAATAATAATAATTTATTTGCATCCAATTTTAAAGTACATTGAACATTACTACATGTAGTACATACAGTTAAAAGCATGTAAACAATAGTGTGGCAACACCAGCGCTCTTGCTAAGTTGCCAAGACAACTTAGATCAGAGTTTATCAAAAAAAACTTCTCTTCCAAAAATAGACTGCAGCCCCTTGCCTTTCTTTAAAGTCTGTAAACGTCATGTATCACGAACATAGACTATATATTTTTTTACAATATTAAAGTTCAACACTAATTCCTTGTCAAGAAAAATCTCTTTAAAGTTATTTTATCATTATTATATTAATAAATGCATCTATAATGCAATTCTTCTAATTTAAATTGATATTATTTTAAAAAAGTCGATTAGTAAGCAACGCCATCTATACGAACCCATGGCACCTATCATTAATTCATTCCACAATTTAAATATAAGAAGCGACATCTATGTCGCTTCTTATATCGTTTACCAATTTTTCAGATTTTTATACGTTACACAGTGGACAAACAAAATATAGGTCTTGAAATCATTTAAGATATCTGACTACCTGATTACAAAAGATATCTGAATTGAAGACTTAACAGATTTATTTAGGTTAGAAAACTGTAACATTAACATAACATTTTTTGTTACTGCTCTGCTCCTATTGATCATAGTGGGATGTTATATAGCCTATGTCCTTTCTCAGACTCTAGAGTATCTGTGTACCAAATTTCATTACAATCGGTTCAGTAGTTTTGGCGTGAAAGCCGGACAGACAGACAGAGATACTCGCATTTATAATATTAGTATGGATTTTGCATTCTTAGATTTTTTCTCATTATTAGTACCTAGAGTATTTCGTGCAATGGAGAGGGCTATGCTTGGGGTTTCACTGCGTGATTGAATCAGGAATGAGGAGATCCGTAGAAGAACGAGAGTAACCCGAAGAATTGCAACACTAATGTGCCAGTTGGGCCGGACACATTGCCCATAGGACCGATGCCCCATGCCGTCGACGGGTTCTCGAGTAACGACCCAGTGAAAGTCACGGGAAACCGCTGGATGCGGAAGGCTATGTCCTATGTCCAGCAGTGGACGTCTTTCGGCTGAAATGATGATGATGAGAGTATTTTGGATCCTAATCCTTAAGATCCGCTTGAATAGGGAGTTTCTTGAGTCTTAACACGTCGGATAAAGAGAAGTCAATGCGAAGTCAACTGTCATAACTTGCAAACTTCACCTGTTGCCAAAGTTACCAACTATTCCAACTCAAGCGAGATAACATTAAGTAATACTATTACAGTTGTTGCTATTTTTCTGCCACATTCTGTAACAGAATTACTTGCTTGATTTATGGCACGTAGCTTCCTTTGTGCCGATTGGCCGCTCATGAATCTCTGGGGATGGAATGATATGTTAGTATTGGCACCCTTGCGGGTAGTAAGCGATAGTTTAGGGGACTCTAAACGTTAGTAACACAATAAAACTGTGCTTTAAAAAGAATTAAGTAAATTAAATCAATATTCAAATCATTTCTAATACCAGTTCAAAGTTGTTTCACAAGGTATTCAATTTTTAATTTCCGGACTAAAACACTATTTTATATAACCGTAAACTATATTTGGCAAAAACAACGCGTTTCGAAATGGTTGGCAGTCGGTTAATGTTTAAGATAGAGAGGCTTCGAGGAGCGCGTCCGGTTTCCGGCGCCGTCCCTCCGTCGATTCAATTTAGTTCGGCCCGCGACAAACTCCATTGATTGTTTCGATATTCCGGTCACAAACGGCGGAAACTCTAACAATTTTTCTAGTTCTGTAAGGACAGATTTTTATTATGTTTAGTTGTTATACGCGTGGTCATGTTCTTAGTCTCTTACATGTGCCTATTGTGTATAGACAATAAGTAAACTCAATCATGGTCGTGGAAAAATCATATTGTTGTCTACACAGGATATTATGATCAAGATAGAAAATATGACGTAATGAACTCAAAAAGAACGGACTCACAAACTCAGAACGGGGAATATAAATATTGTATATTATATGACTAACTCACATCTTGGTTCTTATGACATGAAAGAAAAAAAATGCAAAAAAGGAGTCTCGCTAAAAAAACGATTCCATTTTCATAACAGAGAAACCAAATGGGATAAATAGACAAATTCGTAAAATGAATAAAACAAAACTATAAAATTTTTACTAATTTTATACTCGGTCCGTTTTACAGCTTTGTCTGTTTCCGGAAAACACGCTTTTCTAGATAACCTAGCGTTGTTTGTCATGCCTCGCAAATCACAATAAATGTGAAAACTTTTTGATTGAATTGTTCAAGGCGAGTTCTGCTTACCAATGACCAGGCTATAGGTACCATAATATAGTTTATTTTATATCCGGAGAGAAACAAGTTGTCCCCCACATACGCTCGCTTTCCGCCGGCGCCGCACGGGCACAACACACAGAGCCTTCAGTGATTTAGTTATATTGTCATGCACCCTCCATTCGTTGGGATATGCATCCAGATTATTCACGAAAAGGTTATATTCTTATTTCAATAACAGTCTTCTAAACCCTCCGTGAACTGAGAATATCTATATAATATGCAAAGCGTCCCAAATTGGGGTCATTGCTGTATGAAATCTATTTAGTCGTAAAGGTGACGTTTGATAAACTTGTAACGATGTCCCTGGCACTCATCCGTGACGAGGGATGATAAAAGGGTCATGGCACAACCTTCACGTGAGTACAAGCGGTTTACCTCGTATTGTAATGTGCCCTCCGCGCTGGCCAACTCCTTTGAATAGTAATTTCATAGACGCCACCCCTATTATTAAGGGTAGTATAAACCCGACTACTAGTCGCCGTCTCAGCGGGTTAAACAGACGAAGAGAACCTTTAAATTAGATGCTTTGTGCATTGCAGCCGTTTCGTAAGCAACTGTGCTATGTCAGCGATCCTTTTGCCTCTACTAAGATATCTTTGTTAATAATATTTGAGTTGCTGCTGCACTATGCAGCAGCAATAATGCTAAGCTCTATTAAAAAGTAAGCGTCTCACAACAACATCGCTTATTTTTTTTTTTTTTTTACGAAAACGTGTAGATGTATCGGGACCGTCATAAAAATTGTTCCGCCGAAATCATAAAACGATCTTCTCCGTCGTTGAATCGAGGCTGTTAACCCATATCGCGCGAAACGGCCACCACTCCATCCGGGGACGATCTTTGGGCGAGACGTGACCGAACGGGCCAATAAAATCTTTCCGAAAAGCTAGCTGGTCCTATGTTGTAAAAATTGTCGGACGTGACAAAGACGAACCGTTGATCCTCCGTCGACCTGCCCGTCGCCGCAAACTGGAATGCTGATACGGAAACGAGTTTCCGTGTTTTTCTTTATTTTCTTCGGTTGCAAAATTTACACAAAGATAATTCTTTGTATGAACTATGCGCCCATGTAAACTAAAATAAAGAAAACAAAATAGAGAATCTTGTTGTGTTATCATACACAATCTATTAACATTTATGTATATAGGTTAGTAGATTACAAAGAAAAGAAACGAATCTATTACTCCAACCGTATTTTAAGGAAAACCTTTGATTCGAGCTGAGCCACGAAGCTTGGGATAAAATAAAGCTGGAAGTTGGTTGGTAATAATTGTAGAGCTACGCATGGCGGGGCTTGGTTCGAAGAGACATTCCGATGGCGGATAACAATAAAACTAAATCATCGGGAAGTTATCTATCTCCGTAGTCGACGGGCCCGGAAAACGAACATGTGCACCGAATGTATTACACGGGATAAGATGTTAAATGGTGCAGCGTCAATGACCGCTACTGTTCTTAATTTTGTTTCCTCCTTTTGTTTCAGTGTTTGCTTTGAGTTACTAATATGTGAATTATTTGCACGTCTACCTATTCGATACCATATGCGTACGAAACATCTTTAGTTCAGCTCTTGTACTTTTGATGTTAATAAAACAAGTAAAACTAACTGCAAATCATTATGAAATCAGCCAGTATGCAAAAAGGGACTATAAAGAGGTAGATATTAATAATATGGAGAAATCTGTCCGAATTTAATATCAGCGAAAGTTGAAAAGAAATTTTATTAAACCAAAGTTTGAATATCTCCAAATTTGACATAAAATCCTAATCTAGATTCAGGTTCCGTCGTTTATGTAACAGGCCTTCGGATATTTTATCCGTAAGGCTAATGAGCCTCGAATATGATCGATTGTCTACCTAACTGATCCTTAGGGTGGCAAATTGTGCCGAGCGATAAAAAAAAATATCAAATACGTCGTGTATATGATATTTACGCAGGACGACATTTTGCAAATTACCGATCCCATTAACTTTGCATTAGGGATAATTGGGGCTGGATTTGAAGACGTATTTATTTATTGTGCCATGTTTATTTTTCAAAGTATACATTTCAAGTGATTTAAATAAAATTAAGGTTAATTAAGTAAGTAACTAAAGGCAGGTGGATTTTTAAAATAATTCCATGATATGTGGATACAGTGTCGACTAAAAGTCCATAGGCAATCTTACAAAATAATAGCTTGATGATTAATTTAACCTACGTCCATCTAAAAAAAATCTAAGAAATTTGTAATTCTTGGAGTGATCAATAAACTATTATTATTATTTTCAAGAAAATAAACACGATTATTTATAGTTAAAATTTCAACATTATGATGTGAGTCAAGATGACCTAGCGGTTAGGCGGGTGCAGATACATAGTTGCGTGACTCAGTGAGCCATGACTTCAAATCCCATGCAGTAAATAGGAGTTTTTTGTCAGTTTTTACTCCATTCGAGGTAATGGGATAGAAATATAATATAAAAAGGTTAATTAACTTCGCCTTGTTTACACTTTTCGTAAAGTTAGAAAGATAGAAGATATAGAAGACCAAGGAAAGATTTTAGATTCCTGTGAGATAGATATAAGCTGTACACCGGCGACTTCTAGGAGAGATTCATCTTCTAGGAGAGATTTCTTCAGAGTTCTAGGTTCAAATCAAAAAAAAAAAAAAAAAAGAAAAACAAAATCAAAGCATTTATTTCAAATAAACCAGTTACAGGCACTTTTGAATTGTCAGAAGGTCGGTCAGTCAGTAAGGTGAAGCTAGTCGCCCATTCCAAAAAGTAGGTACCTATGGAGAAGAACGGGCAAGAAACTCCATGGACACTCTTTTAAATTATCAAGCTATTGATACAAATATTTGATTACATCATTCATTTTGAAATCAATCGTGTGAGAACGATGCAGAAATATATTGTACGCTGAGAGCGTCCATTATGAAAAAAAAAAAACAACAATTCAGAAATTAAAATACGCCGTAGCAGCTAAGAGATGACCAGTCCCCTCTGACGGCGTCCGTTCACGAACATGACGTATGGATCAGCATCATTCAGCTCAACCATATTGAAGGGAACCTAATGACCCAACACACACGCCACCATCAGCGAGACATTTGAGTGAGCATGACATACTCTCAACAGCCATAGCACAATCAAGTCAATAAAAGACTAACCCAACAAATAGATGCTTTAGAGCAAGTAGATCGTGCTCACGCGTGTTCCATGCAATTATACAATACTAAGAAATTGAATCTACACAATGCAAAGACAGTTTTGTCCAAGGTTCAGCAGCTCCAACGGTGTTCCCGAATGCTAAGTTTAGCTCCTGTGTAGCTGCACCAGTGCCGAATACCCCTGTCAGCGATGCAATTCCGTAACGCATAATATGCCTGGCTACATAGTGTGTACTGGCTTTGAGTTAAAAAAAAAAAAAAACAAACAATTACAAATTTAAACTACAAGAGGAAAAATCAAAGAACAATCAGTGTAAGCATAGAAATCGGACGCAGCTCAAGCCCAAGCCTTTTTGTCGTCAATATAATCTCTAACACTATAAAATGCTTTCTGACACAACTTACGTTTAATGAAGGATTTGAATTTATTCAGGCTCAGATCTTGAACCACCTCTGGAAGTCTATTGTAAAAATGTATACATTGGCATCTAAAAGAGCCACCTATTTTCTTGAGCCTTGTTTTTAGGTACAATAAATTTGTGCTTGTTCCTAGTATTTAGTATTTATCAAACTCAGACAGACGCTTAACTTTGTGTATGTAATTCATTTCATAACTAATGCTCTCTAAACGGTGAAGGAAAACATCATGAGGAAACCGCATGTCTGTCATCGCATCACCGCTTGGTGGATCAAGGCCCACTCTCTCTCACTCAGAGGAGGCCTGTGTTCCAATAGTAGGAATATCACAGGCAGATTTTGTATGTAGGCTTGTTTTGTAGACATGAGTCAAAAATGAACTAACTAATTAAAATGTTGTAATTTGGTTGTAGTTTATGTGATTTTATTGATAGCTGTATTATATTTATTCTCCAAACGCAGGTAATTATTTTTACTGCGGCAAGGGCGACTATTACTGTGCTGCATTAAAACATTTTTTTTTTTTGTTAATGTTCCGTCTCTTCTGCGGACAAATACCACAGAACAGCACAAGAACAGGCATAATAATAGCAAAGATCTATTTTATAATATAAATATGTACTTATGTTTAGGAAGGAAGACGGCAGTTGAGCGAGGTGATGCAATGTTAAACCCAACAACATGGCCACCGATGCTGCGCCAGAGGAAGATTGATCTGGAGACTGCGGGACGCCCTTTTTCATGATTTTACGCCCCCAGGGATCGCCATTGGGTCCTCTCGTCCGGTAGCCAACCAGCACGATGGGGCCACCCTAGGATTTTTCGCAGTTGATGGGGCAGCCTTTCGTGTGTTGCTAGCACACTACTTAGGCCCCCAACTACCTGCGGTCAGCCAGCGGAACACTCTGACTCGGATCAGACGTCATGCCGGAAAACAACGAATTGCTTGGCGGCAGGACTTTGTCTGGTGGGTGGTAACTTCTGCCGGCAGCCGATGTCATGGTTTAAATAAAAATATTTGATGAATGTGAATATTACATTTATGAATTATAACAAACTTTTATTTAAAATTTTATCTACGATTCTTTGATGACATATGGGTTAATTCTTTTTATTGTTAAACGTTGTTCTTTTTATTATTAAATTAATAATGAATCCTAGATAAATATGGAGATGCAGATGTCAGAATAGTTGTATAGAGATAACTGCTGAGTGTTCGGGCTAGTAAGGAATTCACCCAGTGCGAAAAAGAGGCTATGGTAGAGCGTGCGAATGTCGCACTTCAGGCAGTCTCCAAATGGACGCCCCGTTTGGAGACTCCCTGAAGTGCGACATTCCAACAAACCCAATCTTCCAGGCAATCTTGTGGGATTCAACGCTGCCAAAACACAAGCGTCTGGGCGAACTTATTTAATTTACTTATTTATCTACACAAATAAATATTAGGATAAACTTTTCTATCATATAAATTGAGTCAATTGTGAATTGACTTTGCAAGTTATTAGTAAAAGTTTATTTTTGCCAGTCCGTTCGCACAATGTACGCAAACGTACGATACACGGGTGGCAGTCCTAGATCCGTATTCTAGAAGGAAACTCAAGCATTGATCTCTGTTTAAACATTACTTAAAACTAGTTTCAACCAATCAAATGGCTTGAAATGAGTTTAAAAGTAATGCTTGAGTTTTGAGTGAGCTTCTGGAATACGGGCTTTAATCCTGGCTGCTTTGCACCGAACGTCAGTCAATGCAAACACGATCAAATAACTTTAGGTTATTAGCCTTTCGTCTGTCACAAGAAATTCACGTTTAACAGCTCAATCAACTCTCATCGTTTGCGTGATCAGTTGAGAAAATCATACTGGTGCAATATTTTTGCAGGTCACATAAAATGATAAATAACAGAAAAGGGTAGGAACCTACTAATTTAAAAAGAAACGGACAATGGGATTAAATTAAACGTAAAAGTTAACTTCGAAATTCTTTATACAAAACTTCCATTCCACGTAACAAAAGAAATCGGATTCTACCGCGGATCCAGCCAGGCAGATATAAATGAGTTGGTCAGCTTTAATTATTGCCGAAATTAATAGTTAGCAGATAACAGCGCTAGTTGCGTTTTCTCTCTCTAATAAATAACGAACGTCGGACGGTTCTCGTCGATAACTTAATTCAATCTTGCCTCCCCTCGTCATCTGACTCACAATATGCTTCCACAAAGAATTGTTAGGTGATGAAACGCGACTTTTCCCTTCCACCTACACACAAACATGTCTATTCTCCCGATGAATTATTTCATTGGAATATTTTCATATCGCGTATTTTTCTTTCCTGTTTTTTTCGTTAGTAATTTTTCTGTTGTATTGTTTTTATAAATGAGTTCACATGCTTACTGGCATTTTTATAGACGGAAAGTCGTGTTAACATTTCTTTTTTTTTTTTTTTGAGACAGCAATATTATTTTACCGGTCTTGTTTTAATCGAGCCTTGTAAAACACAAAACCCTCTTTAAAAAGTCTTAATTAAAAATCAGATAAACAATTCAGGTTTTCAGTTAAATGTAGAAGAAATATTTGCATACTAAAACATACAAAGTATATTTTAATAAAAATTGAACAATTGAAAAAGCCACATGTCAGCGAGCAGACAGAAATAAAAGAGCTTTGTCTACTGCCAATATGAAATATGAACTGCGTTCAGACTTGGACGCTAGTGCAACTCTTACTAATCTTCGAGCTGCACTGAACTGCAAAACTTAAATCCTAATAACAATTCCGGTTATATTTAGGCATTCTTAAAATTGCCCCTTAGTTACACGATTTTGGCACGGTAATAGGTACAAATTTACAAACTGAATAATACCTACAACACGTTTATAAAAAAGCAAATGTTTTCAAAGCTTATCAGTCCATACATGTTACATATGTTGCCTTGTATGCTTGGAGGCCCATGCCACACATGCCATGGTTTAATTTTTTAAATTTAATTTTGTTCTGCTGACAGTAACGCCGAGTTTTGGTGGTCATCGTTTAGCCCAGGGTCACACGGGACAATAACTGTGACTCGTGTATTTTGATTCCACCTCGTCATCTCGTTAATTACTAATCGTGTGGCACACCAATGTGCTAGAACGTTCAATGAGCTTTTGTGTACGGAAATTGACACTTTAATTGAACGAACGTAGCCTTTTGAATTAAGTTTTTTTACCATGACTTTTACGCTGTAATCACTAACGTTAATTACGTAAGCCTTTATCGGAATCCACGAGCATGAATATCAAAATAAAATTGTAAAACTTTTATTTATTTTTACTTCAAGAAAATAATTTATTTAAGCTTTGAATCCATTAAAATGGAGAACGTACTTGAAACAAAATAATTTACCGGAGAATGGGAGTGCAAGATTTACTGAAATCAAATGGCCGTGTCGAGGAAGCCTTCGCGTTTCTTATTCAATTTGAAGCGAAGACGGCGAGGCTCGGGGGCAACTACTAGGCCGAAACAAGTCTGGGTGTAATCCCTCAAATCCAAATTAGATTTTCTTTCACTGCCTCTCACTATTGACAGGTTTCCGGCATCGGGCGTTGTGCTCCGTGTCTCGACGCTCGGCTTAACTTTTATCCTTACCATACCTCCGTAAGACTGCGACTTGCGACTAATTGGAAAAACTAGACAACATTCTACAAATTAAGTTGATAGTGTCGGATTGACTGTATTGGTGACATTCTTTTCTTAAAATATGTTAGGGTTTTAAAATAATTTTGTTCGATGATTATGCAGCGCATGCATATTGTCGTGTTTAGTTATTTCTTGTGAAAGTGAGTTTGTTTGTTTGTTCTGCTGTCACACTTAAACTACTGAACAGATTTGGAAGAAATTTTGCACACAGATGTTTATAACCAAGAATAACACATAGGATAGGGTTTTATCTCGATACTCCCAGGGGATCAAAGCTTACGCGGATGACCCCACGGGGCGGAGCTAGTAAAATTATTAAAACAGTGCTTGCTCTGTCTACGTTAACGAATTACGTATTTTATTTTTAACACTATTTTGCAATACCGAGAGAACGTATAAGAACTAACGAGAGGAGAACTCACCTAAATAATAAGATAAAATTAACAATTAATTAACTGAACAAATAAGTCCCTAACATAATAAATTCTAACATTAAACCCAAAACACGACTAACAAGCAAAATACTAGCACAAAATTAAATTCATACGTGTGTATAATTGGCTATAAATTTTCATTGAACAAATTTTAAGGGGTACACGAAAATGAAAACGCGTCGTTACAAGAAGAAACAATAAAATAAAACGCGACGGTAATGAATAGGCTGTACTAATATTGGGCCAGATTTAACAGGGTGTAAGTCGATAGCGGGACAGGCGATGTAGCGTGCCGCGGGCCCGTGAGGCCGCACGCACCGATATAGACATCACTTACAAAGCCCTACACTTGTTCTATATAAATATTTGATACAATTAATACGCACGAGTAACCCTAATTGCTCGTTGTAAGCCGCTTGTTTTGTATGTTGTGCTATGTGTCTTTACGAAGGTTTATGCCGTATATTTTTACTGCACATAGTACATCTCTAAGAAAATTAAAAAAAATAAACTAACTTCTGCTGCAACTTTATCCACGCAAAATTTCTTGGTCCCGTGCTATTTCGTACTTCATTTGCACTTAGAGTTATTTCTCTTTCTTTATGCACTTCTCCTTACATAGTTAATTAGCCTATAACTTTGGCCTGATACCTAAAGTAGCCTATAAGTACCTTTCTTCAAGAAATGGGCAACAATATTTATTGTGAACCGACTGGTCGTTTTAGCGAGTAGTTCAAACAAAGAAATTTCAGCTTCATTATTAGGATAGATATTGAGTCGGTAGTGAGTGATTGCATTATGGCGCACAAGCTGACCCGTGTAATGGGGAAAACTTTTTATATGTTCTATTTTGCAAATTACTTGCCTGTATAATAATAATAATTTATTAACTCATAACAAGGGATTGTAGGACACGTTAAAAATACAATTATGCAAAATAAGCACAGTTAAAGCAAACGTGTAGGTAAACACTGCTCTCCTAGCTAGGTTATGAAAACCTGTGTTAAGAAGAAGCAGTCCGGTCCCCTATGGTACAGTGACATTAAGTTACATAGTGATTCCGATATTACAATTAAGATAATTAAACAAGATAATTACAAGTATATTGAAGAAACTCCGGTCTGTGTTCTTATTTAAAAGCAAATAGAATAAAGAGCGTATCTAAACAAATCCCGTAAAACGCTACGTAAATTTTCGTGTTTTCGCAAAGTTAATACATGTTTCAGTTCGGAAAACAATTTTCGTAAATAAATTCTCCTTTTTACGATCAGATATAACGAGTTCATTCTCCTAAAGTAAGGGTCGCCTGACATGCATCCCTCAAAGAATTAAATTGAATATGAGAGGAAATTACACGGGTTCATATCAACGCCGTCTCTTGTTCCAATCGAATTTCTCTCTGAAAACAATGCCGAAACGGAAATTAAACCGATGTATGAAAATAACTGAAATCTTCAAATGGACGCAGATTTATGTTTTAGGTTTTGAATTTGTATGGATTTAATCAGTTTTGGTATTGTTATTCGACGAATATTGAACGATAATATAATCGTTCATTGGGCCGTTTATTTGAAAAATGTAGCAATATGAATTTGCTGAAAGCCATTAGCAAAATGTTTATCAAATAACTATGTGTCTGACAGCAGTCCCTAATACTTTGTGTTTATTTATTTTAATAATAAAATTGCATGGAAGGAATAAATGAATATTTTGTGCGAGTAAGTTTCAATATGTTTGCAGAAGATCGGGTGTTGTTCGAGAGCTAAGTGATTGTAAGTGGAGGCGAGTTCTGGCGCCTGACCGGAAGTCGTTCCCACGTGACGGACGCCGGAAGTGACGGCGCGCGCCGGATCGCGTTCCTTCGTTATGTCGCCTTAGCATCACTCTCTAGAGCCTTTTATCCGAGCTGTATTCAATAGACGCCATACTTGTGCCTGGGAAACAGAGGTAAATTGAGGTATTACATTTGTATTTGATGTGTTATTATCGGGAAGATTACGGTGTGTTTTATATATAAAATATTCCGATTCAAAGTTCTGGTGAAGAAATAATAGTGATAATATTGTTGTCTTTTCGTTAGTCTGGACAACTCTCGATAAGAATTATAATTGAATTTAATGTCTTATTTTTAAAAATTGCGCATTTTCACTTAGTTGCTGAAGCAATTTCTCAGATAGTTGTTTCAATTACACTAAGATGTAGACATCTGGGATTTCCACGGATATATCTATGGGGATTTCATAAAGTATCGCTGTCAGTGTGACAAATAACTGACAGCACTGTTAGTTCACTGGTTAAGCTATTGACTGCTGCGCTGTGTGTCGATCTAATATTTATATGACCTACAAGTAGTATTCCGGGTCTAGCTGTTTATGTATGTGAGTTTATATGATTGTAAATGCATCCACGATACAAGAGCAATTCCTAGTATGGGGCAACGTTTAAAAAAATGCAATTTATACGGAGGATAAATCTATCAATTTCGGTCTCAAGTTTAGGTAAATGATCTTATTTTAAACATGATTATTCATAACCTAGAGATAAAAAGCGATATTTAAGTACTTAAAAAATGTAAAAAAATACTGGTGGTACTTATCCTTTTATTACAATAATTTCACTGTATTCACGAAGAGGTACTTTAAATTATTTATTTAGCGAGTGTATCGTCTAAGAAAACCGCTCTCCTGTTCAAACTAAATGTTCTTTAAAAACTGCAAGGCTTGCAATAAAAAAGTGGCTAAATGAAGTAGTTGACACTGACAAAATGTTGAGTAATACGGGTTAAAGTGCGTCGTTGTTTTTGTAATGCCTTTTCTTATGACTGGCCCTAACGATTATTCGTCCCATTGTGAGCGGCAGGACGCTGCCAAGACCCCGCGGAGAAAGAGCTAAACTTACAAAACTTTCCGACTTGTTCAAATAGCCGGCTTTTGTTCGAGAGAGACTTATTGTTCGGGACAGATTGCTGGGGATCAGCACTGTGAGACATATTCGGTTTTTTCCTAGGAACAACATTGCCTGTTTATTTTCTTTGATTTTTGTTTGGGTTTCAGGGATTTTGTAGGAATTTAATTGATCATGAGTTTTGTTAAGACCATAAATGAGGAGCCGTGAGCGATATAATAAGAATAACAAGTTATTTTATTACTGATGTCATAACAATTAATATTTTCCTTTATTTGATTTTGAAGACAGTTATTTATTAAAAACAATTAGTCAATCATCTATATCAATAAATCAGAGCTACGAGTAGGTACACTTAGTATTAGTATAACTGAGACCTTAATTCTGCGGTTGTAAACCATAGCAAAATACTACATTCTTTACTTTTTTTCCTACATCCGAACATAGCGCACTGTGCGACGCGGTCGCCGGCGTCTCGCCGACGCCGTCACGGGCCGGTTACCGACAAACCGACCCGGAGCACCCCAAAGCTAAATCTTTGCACACTTTACAATACTGCTGCCCTTTTATTGGCCCCGTGTTTATAGCGTCGTAATTAATTAATGAACTTTCAAAATTATTATTGTTCAGTAGTTCATTTTAGGAAAGGAAAAGGCAATCAGGATTATGTCAGAAATGGGAAACATAAAACTTCGGTCACCCGTCGCCATTAAATATGACCTTACTGCTGCCTACACTGTAATTATATAATATGATCATAACATATAGTGTCAAATTTTAATTTTAACTAACTTGGCTCATATATATTTAAAACCAAATAGTGTTTTCTATTTTACCTGAACAGCCACAATGATAAATAGATCGTTTTATGACAGTTTATGTAAAATGAAATAAGTCCCCGTCAGCTCTTCCTATCGGTATCAGAGAAATTTACATTTTAACAGCGGGCTCACAGTCACAATGGCGTTTGCGATGCGCTCAACGATATTTATTTTTGCTTATAAAGAAAAGCGTATTATCCCATATAATTCTGTAACGTGTAGCAATATATTCAGTAATAACGAAATAATATGTTTTGCGAGATAGAATTCATATTTCATAAGCACTCATACGCATAAGATATTACATAGAGTGGTGCTTTTTTCCTTTATTTCATAGTGAGCATATAGGGTAGCAGCCGATACGAGGGAGCTGACTCCGAGTCAGCCTCCTTCAGATTCATTCCCTAACATTTGCGTCACATAATATTTCACAGAGAGAGCGACAAAATTTTATATGCATGAAGACAAGCGGATTTTATTCGGACATATGGAGGCAGTTTATTTTATTCCACCGAAGCCATATGCACTTACGTGGCTATAAATATGTTATTGTAATATTCCAGTGTTGTAGCGATAGCATTTTATCACACAGACATTACGTTCGCAGCGCCACGGAATGAACTTAGTAAGTTATCTAGTTCGCGAAACCTTCACGTTTTACTTTATAATTTAATGTATTTTACATTTAATATTTGATAGTAGCGTCAAGTTTAGAGCCGCCATCAGTACAACAGTAAAGTGAACGTATTAAACGACATTACTAATTCAATAGTTGGATCCAACGTCTGTAAGTGTTATGGCGCCTATAAAAAGCTCATTTGGGCCCCGGTTTAATGATCACTTCTCCGACACGTTGTATACCGCAACACGGAGCTGTTGCTATTGTATTATTAAGAACCTCAAATTAAATATCATATTTTACCTTAATGCCGTAATTCGGTGCACGCCTCTTATAACAAAAACATTCTTCTAAATCCGGCGAGATTGTATTAACATAACCGCTTTGTTAAATGGAGTCAAGATAATTTGTGGACGAAGTTCGGCCTGTAATACCTCGCAAATTGCCGGATAAGACTGTGTGAGACAACTGTTAGTTTTAATTAAACTGCTGGTTGCGCTCGCAGGGAGTCCTCGGAATGAGAAAATTATTCTAATCTTATAAGCCTGTCGGTGGCCCAGAGCTCGGCTCGGAATTAATATCATGTGGGTCGGCCCGCTGACGTGCCCCGCTCCTAACACATTCGCAACACCGTTCTATTGGCGCGAGATGCGCGGACCGAACATGAAAACCTACGACGAACATAGCTCTTAAGGCGATTTGTGGAGAACGTCTCTTCAATTTAATGAAAAGTATAAAGCCACGACGAAATCACCGGAATGAGATAATCTGCGGTATCAATTTGAGGGGAAACGTGGTAGGGTGTCTTGGGAGAAGTATTTCATTAGACGTCGCGGCCGGTCGCGGCGAGCACCTGTGCTACCAGCAGCCTGGTCACATAAAACTTTTGAAATAATGTTAATCCAAACTTTTAATTCAATGTCTGGAAGTAACAGACAGAATTATTAATAATAAAAAATTATTTTTTATATCAAAATGCATAAATATCTAGCTGCACTAATAGTAGATAAGCACCTCGAGGGTGATTGTCTTACGACCACGCTATGCAGAATTATTGCTAGCGTAGTTTAGTGAGTCAGACCGCTTGTCAAACTTTGGTAATTTAACTTCAAAACAGGTTCCTGTCGGTGTACCAGGGCCGAACATTTGTTCCACCGCGTTTCGGATGTAGCCTACTCTATGACAATAACATCAAAGACATTACGATAGAAAATATTGAGTACGGTTTGAGCGTTCTCGTTTCATGTAAGTTTAATGTAGCGCTTGATCACTGTATAAGAAGTTATAAAGTTGTAGTGTATCATTACGTTATTTTTAAGGACTGTCCTCGTGTAGAAGATATTAAATCTATACTAATATACAATATGTAACAAAAACCCTGTTGTTCCTTCAACCTACGTTTTAAGAATCGGCATACGGACGTAATAAAGCAAGATAAAAATTGTTCAACAAAAATAATTAAACTGAATGTTTAATTATTAGTAGTTATAATCTGTAACTGATTTCTTAGCTCTGCAATTCTGCATGAAGATACTAGACATAAGTAGAACGTTCCCGCCAATTAACTTATAAAATCAGATATTCTAAAAAAAAATCCAATTTGTCGGTTTTAATAGGTATTAGATTGTGATCCCTCGACTAGACAATGATTACTGTTTTCTAATTATGACTTCATTAATGATGTGCTTGTAGGTAAAATGATATGTCCCTGAAAGGAACAACAGGGTTTTTGTTACATAGTGTATAAAGCTGAAGAGTTTGTTCATTTGTTTGTTTGAACGCGCTAATCTTAGGAACTACTGGTCCGATTTGAAAAATTCTTTTTGCGTTGGATAGCCCATTAATCCAGGATGGCTTTAGGCTATATAACATCACGCTGCGACCAATAGGAGTGGAACATAACTAATTCCACGCGAACGAAGTCGCTGGCGTCCGCTAGTGTAAAACAAAAAAAAAGACTAATTGCTACCGCAGAGACACACATCGCAAACTGTGTAGAGTTTAACATAATCTGTGACTATCTAGTACTTGATAAAAGTTTGTCCCGACGTTATGTATATGCCTAACCGATTTTTGTGTCACAAGTGCTGTAATAATCTATATTTTTTTTATAATTATAAACTAGCGCTTGACCGCAATCCCGCCTGATGGTAAGCAGTGATGCAATCGTTGATGGTAAAGCGCGCTAGATTATTAAGAGCCTATTCACTCAGAAAAACTGAGCGAAAAGGAAGGAAGACGGCAGTTGAGCGAGGTGATGCAATGTTAAACCCAACAACACGACCAACGATGCTGTGCCAAAGGGAGATTGATCTGAAGACCCTCCACGACCAAACTCACAACACAACAACATTAGGCGCATTGTACTCGGCACACATCGCAACACAACTGCTCAGACCCGTCCTCCGTACGGCTTCACCAGACATCATGCCGGAACACGACAAATCGCTTGGCGGCAAGGCTTTGTCTGTTGGGTGGTAACTTCTGCCGGCGGCCGATGTTATGGCCTACCACCGAGTACATATCTAGCGACTATATCCAACGGCTGGCCCTTATTGCCTTTAATGGGTTTTATGAATCTACTAGCTTTCCGCCCGCGGCTTCGCTCGCGTGGAGATCGGTTATATCGCGCTTTTAGATTTCCCTCGTGAATATAATTTTTTTCCGGGATAAAAAAAGTACCCTATTATTTAATCCGAACTTCTAACTTTACGTCTGCAAAATTTCAAAACAATCGGCTTAGTAGTTACGGCGTGAAAGCGGAACAAACAAACAAACAAAGTCGCTTTCCGATTTATAATATTAGGATATTTGGTGTACACATACAAATATTCCAGTAATCTCCCTTGGGAACTTGATGTTTTTTTAGTACCAAAAGTAGCCTATGTTACTCTCCATCTTTTCAACTAACTATATGCCAAAAATCAGGTCGATTGATTGCTTAGCTACGGCTTGAAGGAAGGACAAACAAACAAACAAACACACTTTCACATTTATAATATTAGTATGGATTTCAAAATTGATTCACATCTTTTCTATATACTTAGGTCAAGTTCGCAGAAACATTTAAAAAAATATAAGCTGCAAAAGTCTATGTACCTAAAGAAATTTTACTTTATATGTGTAACGTTAATATAGAAAATATTTTCCACAATTGTAACAGGCCCAATAAACAAAAACATTAAAGCACTAAGTTCTAATTTAATTTCCCTTTGTTACCAACAAAGCGGTAAGAGAGAGTAAATTTATGAATGCACAGAAATACACAGTATTACAGTAACATATAACAATTATCATATTAGGTATTTGTATGAGAAAGTCTGGAAGCCGACCCGAACAGCGCTGGGAAAAGCATTTGCGGATGGATGTCTACGAATAAGATATGTGTAGCAACGTCACGAAAACACAAAAAAAGTAAACATAAGAAAGGCTGTAGAACATCCTGGAAATGAAGATGTGCACAATATTATACACTCGTTCCTCTCACTTTTCTTCAACAGCCACTTTTCTTCGTGGTCACATTTCATGGCTTTTTAAATTTGGCGTCTAGCTACTCACACGCATCTGGATCGCTACATAAATGCAATGTTGCGTTATTTACGATCTCAGTTTGCTACAGACGCGTGTTGAGCATGCAACACAAACGCTATTCGTTTGCTACTTTCACGCGTTGAGCCACACTCTACAAGTTACGACTGCTACGAACCTGCTACCTACACGCTCGGATCGATCGATTAGGTTAAGCTGAACTTGCCGCTGTTTGCCCTGCCCATGATTAGATTACCATCTTTACTTACCAAGACTGCTTTTGGTCTTAGGAACCACGGTAAGCCCTTGGTCCTGGATGTAATTTGTAGAACTTTGACAGTCGTTACGGGTTCTGAGAAGCCCGAAAGTCTGACAATTACTCCTAACTGGGGGTATTGTATTATCTATTAACTGAGTTTTGGACGACAGATAGGGAGTAAAACTATGTTCATCATCATCATTAGCCTCTACTCGTCCACTGCTGGATATAGGCCTCCTTCATGGCACGCCAACAAGCTCGATCCTGAGCAGTTCTCCGGCAGCCACTACTATTCACTTTTTTGATGTCGTCGCTCCATCTCGCCCAAGGGCGTCCTACGCTACGTTAGCCGAGACGCGGTTTCCACTCGAGGACTCGTTAACCCCAATGGTTGTCAAACTATGTTAAACACTTTAAATTCAGCATCTACTTCGACTGGTAGTTGACCCCGAGCTGTAGTTAGAAAAAGACTACGCAGATTGTAATGGCTTATTGATGTCCTTACTGCATATTGAATTTTACAGACTGATGTATATCTGAGTTGCCTGAAAACACAGTCAAATACCACATACCTAAAAAATCAATAACAAACTTAATCACTGAAAAACGATTGTTTATTGTACAAGATATAGCCCTAACTGGAACCTTTTTGTTCGATCACCCTGTGCGGGAGTTCGGTGAAGGTTTTTAAGTTAGGCAAGGGCTTTTGTCGTGACGCTTCGGGTGCAGAGAGTACAAGCGACATGGACGAACCTTTTGTCATAACCCACAGACTGTGAATTGATAATGGTTGTATAGTATTTATTGTGTTTCGTACTGTTGACCCCAGTGTGTGCACACATTGTATTGTGGGATACAGGTAGATAAATAGGGTGCCCACTTAATTAAATTACATTTTGCTACGTTGCCAAAACAACATGGGTTGTTTCCTCACAGACAGAAATAATGTTGTTATTGTAATGTTTCTTTTTAGGGTGCCGCAGATCACAAACCTGAACCCCTATAGTTTCGTCATGTCCCTCCGTCCACGGCTTATTTTCCAAACGATAAGTGCTAGGAAGATGAAATCGAAAATCTGAAAAGAATCAATATGGTATATAGTTCATATGATGAACTTTAAATGAAAACTACCTATAACGTTTTAGAAACCTTTGTTAACTTAGGAGTTATAGAGAACTTCACGGGACTACCAAAGCCGATATTTTATTATAAATCAAGTTTTATAATAATGAAACAACCAACCTACCTGTGCGACTGTTTCTTTTCTTTTTTTGTTTTTGAAATCAGGCGAACTGGCTACAATACAAAATTTGCGTAATAAACTGTTCCAATATCGTATCGCGAGCAGCGTCATCAATCCTCGTACAGACGCCGCAGTTACCTGTCGCTTTTAAATCATATGAAACAATTTGTACAAACAAAGACGCGGTCGCATAAATTTGTTTTACGCAGCTCTGCTATGTTCGCCGAGCGACTAATTAGAACATAAATCTGTCTTAATACAAATCCGTACTTTTTACGACAGAATTCTGTGTCCGTGTGAAATTCTAGTGGAACGTTGCCGGTAATGTTTTCACACGTCTACCTCACTCGTCTTCCTCTCACGGTTTTATTATGAACTTAACAAAATTATACTACACACTCATTCTAATTAAAAAAAGAATTTAAATACTAGCGTAGCTACTGGAAAGTAAATATTACGTAGTGTGTGTGTAGTGTGAACAGTTACTAGCGTGTAGGTATTTCAGTTACAGTTTTATTGCAAAATAAGGTTATGTATTACCTACCGTGGTATGTATAGTGACTTTATTCTAGGTTTATAATTTTACAATAGTGATAGCAAAATATTTTTTAAAATCTATCGGAGTTTTTCTTGTTCATTATTCAATAATGTTTGATTATTTTTTTTAGTTAGGTATATACATATGTACAATGTTACGAAATTTATTTTAAATTTTAGCTTTTAACTGTGCGTTGTATGGCGGTATTCTTTGGTGATAATGTTCTTATTGCATGTTAATTAAAATAAATAATTCTGTTAGCTAGTTTTTACAAGTTGCACTACGAAATAAAATTAAAGTTTTTATTTATTCTCAGTGTTCATTAATTTATTTAAGAATTTTAGTAAATTACTTTATTGAAAAAAACACCCAATTAACGAACATAATCGTTTATGAAATTATTTTATTAGATAAATTATTTACTAAATACATACCTACCTAAAGATTGTCTAGCTTATATGTATAGATACAAGAAGTTATTTTTAGTTTATCTCGCTCATTTTCTTGATGTATTTGCAAAGGCAAATGTGAGAATAAATAAAATTTGAAATTCTTCGGGTCGATTCGGATTGTATTATTTAACTTTCCTATAGCACTCAAGTATTCGATGGCATTTATATTTTCAGAGAGAAAGTAGAGTGATATAGGTACTTTTTTCATCAAGCTAAAATGTTACAAGTGGTAAGTATATTTGTCAATAGGTAAGCCGAACATTTTAATACGATGTGCGTTTTATATTCAGGGCACATGTACACGGCCGTGCGTTATTGCAGCGGGGTGGGATTTATAACGGTGCTCATTTTAAAAATAAAGCTATTCCTTCTAAAATATTGTCATATCTGCTTTAAATTTTTCACTTTATACGCCCCGGAGGACACGTTACAAAATGTCGACTGGTAATATGAGTGAACGCGTGAATTTTTGATTTTAATTTTATTGTCTCTTCCATTTTTGAATTCTACGGTACGATGCTTTAAATACATATTTCATTTTATAGCCGGCCAATTTGCATTCCTTTATTTCACAGCACTGTGTTTTTCTAGAATAAAATAGAGATTTACTCTGCATATTTCGTGGTAGTCAGAATTTTAGTTTTGTATCCAAATGCTTCGAACCTTTCTTCTTCTTCAGCCCATAGAAGTTCAATGCTGGACAAAGACCTCCCCAAGGCCTTCCACAATGGCCGGTCTTGTGCTGCCCGCATCCATCGGCTTCCCGCGACCTTCACCAGGTTAGCGGTCCACCTTGTTCGACCCCTTAATTAAAACTTAATCCTTATTATTGAAACTCCAGCATTTCTATAAAATAAAATAAATAAAATAAAATAAATAAAATAGCCCTTAATTGCTGTTTCTTTTTACAATTAATTCATACATGCCTACTTGCTAATAACCAAATATATATTCTAATTCTAATTTGTATTAAAGTAATCGACAACTGGTTGCTTTTGTTGAACAGCTTGTCTGTCGACAAAGGCCTCCTCTAAAGATTTCCACGTGTTCCTGTCTCTTGCTAATCGGCTCCATATTGGGCCAGCTATTTTCCGCAAGTCATCTTCCCATCTTTTGTTTTGTCTGCCTCTGCTTCTTATTCCATCCCTTGGATACCATTCTGTTACTAACCTACTCAATTATTCTATATTTTCTCTCGACATATGTCCCGTCCACCGCCATTTGAGTTGTCTGTAGACTTTGTGTGCATTTTTAAATTTGGTCTTTTCCTTAATTGTTTGTAATTTTACTCTATCCCTCCTTTTTATACCCAAGATGCCTCTTTCCATTGAATTCTGGCATACTTTTAGTTTATTTTCTTGTAACTCTGTTAACGCCCACGACTGGCACCCGTATAGTAAGCATGGCATAATGCATATTTCATATACTTTCTTCTTTGTTGTCATTGGCATATAAAAAAAAAAAATAGCATTTCTAAAGAATTATTTAAATTGCTGATAACAATGAAAATGGCGCACTTTATGAAATATCTATGAGCAACGCAAAGTTCAATTAAAAATAAGGAGCTTAGTAAACATGCCCTCAGTTTATAATCTCAAAAGAACGCCCATGGGCTACTAATCTTTTTAAATTAGAAACGAATTTCCATTTACTTTCGAATTGCGTTTCTTTTCTGATGCTACTTACACAAATTAAACACGTATATCATATTTATGTTGCAATATTGCGCAAGTTAAGAAACCTACATATTTATAATCCACAGGTGTTGTTTATTGTACAGACAGCAATGTAATTGAATAATCACAGTATATCTCTGAGCTGTAGTTGCTTAACTTGTAATACGTAAGTAAGTATAATATTAATAAGAGCAGGCTGTAATTAACACTAAATAATAACGAGCTAGTTATTATTATTATTGCAAGAGCCATAAAAGGGGAGCACGTTCTGTCGTAAAGCATCTAATGTTTTAATTCCTGTTTACTTATTTTGTTTATTACACTCTCTCCATAAAGGCTCTGCAGGTGTGAGTATTCTCACGAAGCAATTAACGTCCAAGTTGAAGGGTTGCTCTTGAACCTTAAAAAGGAAGCAAAGAAAAACAGTAATGTAGTCTTAGCCATTATTTTGTTGTTTCCGAATGTTTTTTCGCTCAAGGTATGAAAATAAACGTGTAACCTCATTACGACTTGGTCGTAATGTTTGGCTCCATTCTTCACCTAAATACTTTCGTTATTTTTTCTTGTGGGTTTTTCAACAGTAGTGTGCGCTAGCCGAATTAATGCCGCGTGTCATGAATTTCTGTAGGAGGTCATAGAGCGACCGCGAAGTTAGCGCATGCAGTTGCCGAGTGGGCCATAACTTTACACGCAACATTAACTTGGGACACAGTCGCGACACGAGCTCTAATGGGAACTAGGCATTGTTCCACTGGATAAAACTGCTCTTTTTAATCTGTATCTGTGTTCATACCTACATGCCTTTTTCAAATGGCTCGTTTGTTACATTCTCTTTGAAAAAATTTTGCAGTCTAGAAATTGTTTTTTGAAGTGAAACTTTTTTACGCACGCCTGACTTGGGGAGTAAGCTGGCGAACGCGTGACGTAAGCGTTACGAAAAGTGATCGGGCAAGGCGAACGGAAGTTAAGTGGGGGATATAAGCACAGATGCGCCCGTGGCGCGAGCTTGGTACTACAAGATCTACATCGAGTTTTTTTTTTTTTCAATAAAAATAGAAGATCTATGCAAAAATATTAATTTACCAATGAAACCATGAAATAAATTCAAATATTTATAGAAAATTAATATATTTATATGTGTATACATGTATATATTGTACACATATATAAATATATATATATATATATATATATATATATATATATATTTATATATGTGTACAATATATATATATATATATATATATATATATACAGATGGAGCGAAAGAAGTTTCACTTCAGTCGTGTGGTCATAAGCACACTCGTATTTTTTTTTCTTTGTCTTTCACGTTTTTCTTCTAAATGGTGAGTACAGATACGTTCTAAATAATGTTATTAAAGTAAACAAGACCTCGTGACTAGGTGTAATGTACTTTGGTGTGTTTAGTGTCAGCAATCTCAACACTAGGTTCTCACAAAATTACCTACTTAAGTACTTATTTTTAACCTAATTTTTTACTAATTAGGTTGAAATAAGTACTTACTTAAGTAGGTAATTTTGTACTTAAGTAGGTAATTTTAAATTAAATGACAGTGGGCGGGGCATATTGCTCGTAAAACTGTCGGCCGATAGGGTAGTAAGGTTCTGGAGTGGCGACAACGTATCGGAAAACACAGCGTAGGGAAGCCAACGTGTTACCGATATCCAGGTGAAGGTCGCGGGAAGCCGATGGATGCGGGCAGCAGAAGATTGGTCATCGTAGAAACCTTAGAGGAGGCCTGTGTCCAGCAGTGGACCTCTATAGGCAGAAGAAAAAATATATTGATTGGTTTACTTAAGTTCTCTAATAAGATATGTACATAGCTAGTTACGAAGAACCTTCTATTTGAAACAGCAAGGACAATACACCACCGTCTTTTTAGTTGACCAGTTTTTGTTTTTACTTATAACAACACTGCTTTTCATAGTCATTCGCACCGATTTCCTTGTTCTCAAACTAAGTTAAATTTAAGTAAAGCGCAACTTATTCTTTCTATTTCTTTAGGAAAAGAACAGAAAATAAAATATTAGTTTAATCCTGTCAAATTAAGATATTCCATAGACAGTTTAGATAAAATTAATTAATTAATTAATATTAAAAATAAAAAAAAAACAATAATACGTCAGCTGCTGACTAATTTGACAGAACTAAATCAATATTTATCTTCTGTCCCTTTCTGAATGAAATAGAAAAAAATATGCGCTAAACTTTAATTTTTATTTTTCTTTTATTTAAATATAAACCAGCGCTTGACCGCAATCCCGCCTGACGGTAAGCAGTGACGCAATCGTTGATGGTAAAGCGCACTAGTTTATTAAGAGCCTATTCACTCTAGCCTTGAAGACACTCAAATTGTAGTCCGACGGAAACACCGCCGCCGGCAGATTGTTCCAGTCCCTCGATGTACGCGGTATAAAGGACGAGGCGAAACGCTTCGTCCGGATCGTAGAGGTGTTAACAACATAAGGGTGGAAACTCGCCGTACGACGGGTCGTCCGATGGTGGAACGGAGATGGGGGAATTAAATCGTGCAATTCCCTCGCACACTCCCCAGAATGTATCCTATAGAACACCGAAAGGCTGGCTACTCAACGCCTGTGCTCTAGGCTTTGGAGACCAACTCGAGTTTTATTTTGTCATAATATAGTTTTTACCAACCCGAGTTTGTTATAATTTAGTTTGTCAAAAATTTAATCGGCGCCAATATTAGGTATCTACCTATGTACAAATAAATTACATAGTGATACCTAATACGCAAGCATCATATTGAAAACGAAAATTACACATATAAATTTATTTGAACGTTCATTTGAAACATGAAGTTTCGTATTAAAATTATTTAAGTCATACGATTTTAAGACATTAACTTGTATAATTCATGTCTAAGTTCGTTACAGGTACAGGAGCGATCGTCTTTACCGTTAATGTTGCCGTAATTTATTCACAGGCAGAACACGATCCGACCCTAACAAGATACATTAAGAAAATTAACGTTTGACTCAGTTCTCTCTTTTGACACGGAATTCCTTGATTGGCCTGCTTACGTTACAGAAATTTGATTATCGTGTGTGCTATAAAAATAGAGATAATCAATTCTATTTTCGAGTTCTTTTAAAAATGTTTACTGTGTAAAAAAAAAATTAACGTTGCACTCGGACAGAAGTGAAAACTTAAACAGCAACGTCGTGCATTTTTGAATAAGTATTTGTCTTGACAAGAGAATAATTTCGCACGAATTCCTTTATTACCCTCTCCTTGATACAACGTTATTTTTTGTTTATGCGAAACCTGAATATAGTTTGTTCAGAATAAGGAACTGAATCGATTCCATTAATTTAGAAATTGCTGCAGAATGGTTATCGAGCGATTACGATAGATCTCAGTACTTGCGCGCGCGCCACAGCTGACGTCAGAGGTCAACGGACCGCGCTCGCCCGCCCGAACGGAGCTTTGACCATATTTTTATTGTAATAACCAAGTAGAATAGCATCATAACTTTGTGGTATTTCATTATACGTTTTTGAATGGTCCACTGAAGGGACTGAGTGCGGAAACCAAACCAGTAACAATACAATACAATAGGTACTTGTGAAATACGTATACAACATTATTTTTTGTTCGATCATGCCATCTGCATAGGTAGCAGGCTGTAGTACACACACGCCGAGAGTGCGCATCTGTACTACACTACTACTTGCCTTGGTGTGGGGAGCATGCTTGTTTCCTTGCGAAACAGCAGGAACAAACATACATTTTCGCCGCGTAGTAGAAAGAGAGAGAAACATTTCTTCCACCATTAGCCGTGCTGGCGATCTATTCTCCCTCTGTCTTACGAATTTTCAATCAGGCAATATATTTAACAACTGCACGAGTTTAACATTTATTACCCATCCTAAAAAAGTGCAGAATAGCGGTAAAGTAGTTTTCACTTCAAAAATGCCTAATCACTTCAAGACGATATTAAATCACTCATTTGCTATCAACCTCGGCAACACCCTACGTAAAAATTATTAAGTAATCGCACTATTAAAAGTTCTCCCTTATTATGAAAAGTTAATAACTTTAATCGTACTTTTAAATTGGAAGAGAATCACAGGTATTAAAGGTAATTTTAAAATAGGCGATAGGTAAAGATTAGTGAGTGTAACGAAACAGTCTCTGGCCCGGCGGGCTATCGTTTAAACTAAGTGGCTATAATTCGCAGGAGTTTGCCCTGTGCCGCTGCCGGCCGTGGGGAATCGCGCTCCAGCACACTGAATTATTTCTTACACATAGGTACATAATACTAATGCCTCACCTTATTCTAATTTATCGTAACATGTGTTTTGCCCCGGGTCCTGCATAAGAGATACTTTGAGTATGTCAGGATTATATTCTACAAATTGTAGTAAGAAACTTTCGTAGGTAGATAATATAATTATGTACCTCTCACATACATTACACATTACATTTCACTGTACATTTCACAATTACCTAAAATGTATCAGTTTAAGTGTGGTACTTAAACTGATACTTATTTAACTAAGTAATTGTAAAATGTGGTAAGTAACACAAAAATATTCCCTTCGTGTATATACTTTATAGGTACCTATCTACTGTGATTCTCTTTCATTATAATTATTATATCGTGAAAAATCGTAATTTCATCTTTGAACTGTTCTGAACTAGCTTCTGGTTTCCTTGAACCCTAACATGGCAAGGCTTTACACATTCTTCTTTCCTATAAAATATCAAAGGTCAATTATTAATACAAAATATCCTTTTACTAATCTTTTCCCTCAAAAGTGACAATATCAAGGCCCAGTTCGCTTTTCGGAAGGCGCCCATTAATGATATGCTATTTTAACGTTTCATGCGTATTAGTTTCACAGATATAAGAAGAAATATAGAAAAATAATAGCATGTTACTTTCTGCAGCTTTACGTGTATGATCATAGCTGATAGAGCATAATGCACGATTTTACAAACTAAATGATGTCCTTGAGTACCCTTCTAAACGGTTGAGCTGAATGGTGCGCATCTATGACGACCTATAGGTATGTCTACCATACCAAGGCCTATACGATGTACAAAATGTAATAATTATAATTAACGCACACCCCCAAACACCCCAATTAGAATATTATGTTATAATCATAATACATACACTGAAATTTTAATTTAACATGCATTGTTATTTATTAAATTAGTTATACCAATTCTTGGAGAACGATGACCTTAACGTTCATGGAATAAGGTTTTGTTTTCTTTATATTGTATTGAATGATTAAATTTGTAAAATTGTGTTTTTTAAAGTCTTTACAAAAAACAGTGTTAATATGACAATCATTTCCGTAGTTTTAATTAAATTTGGGACAAAAAATTACCTATATTAAAAATGATATGAACCGATTCTGTAAACGATTCTGAATCGGTCTATTTTCTGGAAGTGCGTTAATTAATTTACATGTGTTATATTATATATATATATGTACATATATTGTTAGTGTAAAGGTCAAAAATGCATTACCACTTTTGACCCTTACTGTAATTCATGTTCTTGAACAGGCGCCGTCAGTGAGGACTCGTCACCTTTCAGCTGTCACGGCTTAATTCATTTTTTTTTTAATTGATAACGCTTTAGCTATGTTGACCACTTTTGTTGGATGGAGAAAAAATATTGAATTCGCGTGAGCGTGATCGATCTTTTTTTTTGGTGTAGAAGGATAATAATCAACTGACCTCTCCCGCTCTGGTCAGATCGGAAGGGCGTGTCAGACTTTTACTGACTAAAACCCACCCGTGCTCCTTCACTTGCCTGTGCGCCAGGAACACTTGCTCTTTTAAAACCCGCAACCCTGACCCAAGCGTGACCGATATGACACTGTGATAGTTTTCTGGTTTTTACTTTTAGGGTATTCTGTGTTTTTTAATTATTTCAGTTTTCACTTCTTGGTCAGTCAGTCGGTCGGTCCAGGACTGCTAATTTTTTTAAATGCTTTTTATAACGGATGCTTTTAACGTGCCCATCTTTCTGCATCGTTCTCTCATGGTTAATTTCAATATGAATAATGTAGGTAATGAAATATTTTGTAATAATTTTAAGATTTGAAAGTCCGTGGAGTTTTTTGCCAATTCTCCTCTTTGCGTACAGACGACAGCACATCAAGCTACTAGAATCTGCCAAATTTATTTAATAGATTTTGAACTTAATTTGTAAAACGTTAAGGCTCTCAAGGTTGATTGGAATTGGCAAATAGCTTCTTCTGATTGATTAACCTTTTGACAAACGAAAAGTACCTGTTATTGGAATCAATAATACTTACATAAATACTTTGATTTTGATTTGACTTTGAAAGGGTTTGGTGGAAAGTATGCGAAGCAAGAGGGAGTAAGAACCAAGTAGTTAGTATATCTGTAAAATCTCATCACCTCTCACTCTCTCACCTCTCACTCTCTTTTTGACACTGTCTCTTTTTAATATGCGAGTACGTTTGCGCCTGTGATTATCGCGTAAGGAACTTCGTTCGTTTTTCGTTCTACACAGGAGCCTACACCCTTACATTTTATAAGGTAAATATCGGCTTTGAAAATGTCAATAGTCAACTCACCTACCAGTTTTCCATTTAAGCCCATCAGCGACCGTAAATGCACTCACCTCTTGTCAAAGCCTGTGTGTACGTTAACACGTTCGATGTATGCGTTTATCGAAAGGCTAGGGGTAACTCCGGTAGGGTTGGCGAGCAGTCGGCCGGTTTTATTGGCGTTACTAATGAGTTGCTAATTCAATTTCATGGACGCAGGGCCTGTGACGCGTCGGCTGGGGTGCACAGTCCCGCTCAGCCGCTTGACCACCGCACGCTCCTGACTTTAACAAGTCGTACAGCGCTTTGTGTGTTAGTATTTAAGTGTGCTAGTGTTTTATTTAAAAAAGAAATCTTTCATTCAACCGCAGATCTTTTGGGATTTTTTTAGAGATTAGTTTAGCTGGATACCGGATATTCAGCCAACCTTGTAGCCGGATAATCGAATATTCGGCCGCCGAATATTAAATCAAGCTAGATTTGATTTATCTTAAGTCAATGCGATGAGATCTTAATTGTGACCATTATTCTCGGTGGGCAGCTAACAGTACCCAAATTTGAGATCTTTCAACGCCCTTTGCAGCATTGTGTACAGCGAAAGACTTTTTTTGAAGTTTATTTACGAAGACAAACGAAACCGCTTGCTACTTCTTATGCAGAGAAATGTGTATAGGTAATTTACCCTTAGTGTCATTTATTTATTTAAATAAATAAATAAGTACCAGGTAATTTTCTAAGTTGTAGAATTATATTGTGATTACTAATAGTACTTATCAATACCTACCATGTAGTATTTCAGGCAAGTTGCCACCACCATGGGCGAGCAGCTTTAGGGCGGGCGGCACGGACTACTTTCCGGAACGCCACGCGGGATGAGATTTGATTGATTTTTGGCGCTGCTTAATTTATGGTAAAAAGGGCCTCGCAAAAGTTAGTCGTTACGCTGGTCGTAATAGCGAAATTGAATGGAGCCGAATATAATCCGACGCATTTTAATATTATTGATTAAATATGGCTGAATTCTAATAACTTCACCTTGCGTTCATTTGAACTTTGACCATTTTCATTTTGCTCTTTGACCGTGGTGCTTAATTTATTTGTTAGTGAAATAGTTTATAGAACAAAAAGAAATTTGAAACTTTTTAGCTGAGTTCAAACAAAATACGTCTTATGTATTACATTCTCAGACTACGTGTCTTGTCAAACTTAGTTAAATGACTCCGTACATCAGTTTCTCATCCATTTACTTAATGTGGTCAATAAAACCATTGTGTTATTTGGTTTATGACGAGCTGCTCGTTCACCGCCCGAGGAAAGTTCGGAGAAATGAAGGAAAGTTTTGATTCCCCCCACACCAAATCATTGTGGCGAAATAAATAACCTTTTTGTCTAATAGGTAATGTTAGGAAAAGCTTTGTGGCGAAACTCTTTTGTTATAACAATAACCATAAAATCGTTTATTTATTTTCGCCGTATTTTCGGAAGGATTGTGTCTCATCCTACTTGAGGAAGGCAAGACGTATGACATGTAGGTATTGAAAAATATGTTTTGTTGAATAAAGGAATGACCTTTTTTTGTCACTTTTATACGGACGACAGCAGGTCAAGATACCCGAAACTGTCAAAAATTCCCAATCTACCTTGAGCCTTAATGCTTTAGTTATAAAGTTGAAAATCTTATAAAGAAAATCTGACAGAGTGTGTGTTGATTAGTAGGTAGCTTGAAGTGCTGTCGTCTGTACGTCATTTGATCTTTGAACCCTAGCATTTATAAAATGAAATATGTGTCAGGGTATGTAAAAAGCAGCAATGAAAACGGGTGGATATTGTGACATTTAGTTTTATTCAGTTATGTCTTGTTGTAAGTGTTTATAACAAATAACAAGTATCGAGTAGTCAATACTACGCAACTGTCAGATCCGTTCAACAACAAAGTTGCGCCTGGAAGAAGTAACACACTTTAAAGTTAGTGAATTCAATCGCTGGAAGACGGTAACTTTGTACAATTGTTTTCTTTCTCAAAGTGTTGCACTTAGACGAATTTGTAGAGATACTGTGAATCGACTCGCTCGTGCCGGTGTATTGCAAAAACTACCTCAAATGGATTGCTGTAGTAATTCTTGTACGAAATACTACCTCCGATGCCTTAGAGTTTAGTTTACGAGTATAGTTTGCTAACAATACTTGGCTCTGTTACTTTAAGACAAGTTTTGATTACAGAAAATACAGTTCAAGCCTGAAGTTCTAGAAAGGTTTTGGTTCTGTGGTTATATGACTCAGATAACATTGTCTAAGATCCAAGTTTAAATAAAAACAGGTAGGAACAGAAATTCGAGTAAGTTTAACTACATAGGTATTCAGTTTCACAGACATTTTTTTTATATACTTATATATGTCGGAGACAGCGACGGCAGAGCAGTAGGGTCGACAGCATCTTGGTGTGGTGGCACAGGTTCCATTTCGTAGGTGAGCTTTGAATTGAAGCACGACGGGTAGATATACCCTCCAATCTTCATAATAACAATTTGAATAGGCAAACCGACAGTTTCGGTTCGGAGAAGTGCCATCGTCCGCGTCTCGATGCAAAGTGGCCGTTCGACGAACCCCACTTTCCAAAGCGACTCTGTCCATGTGACGCCATCACAAAATAACGTCACAAGCGTTCGCCCCTCTACTACGTAAATCAAATTAGCAACTTCTATTAAAATTATATCGACGATCTCCGACATATATTATAAACTAGCGCTTGACCGCAATCCCGCCTGATGGTAAGCAGTGATGCGATTGGCATTAGCCATTGGCCCCGATGTCTATGTTAAAAAACTAAACAAAATTTAATTAAAAATAAAATTTCATATAGTATTTTATCTTTTGTCCTTTTCTTAATGAAAAAGAAAGGAAAAGATGCACTGACCTTAAATTTAGTTTACATTGTAAACAAAGTTAACGTTTTCAATAGAAAATCCTTAAAATTGTAAAACCTGCGTAAATTGTTCCAGTCCCGCGTACATCGAGGTACTGGAACAATTCGCCAGCGGCGGTGTTTCTCTCTGACTACAATTCAAGTGTCTTCAAGGCTAGGGTGAATAGGCTCTTAATAAAAATAGAGCGCTTTACCTTCAACGATTGCATCACTGCTTACCATCAGGCGGGATTACGATCAAGCACTAGTTTATAATTATTATTATATTAAAAAAAACCTGAATAGCACATAATACATAGGTATATGTATTACGATAAGCTGCTTCATGAGCACCATTTCCCCACGCTTATTCCAGTTGCGAGTTAGTTTGAAGCCTGTCTATCCTTTACAAGCACCATTTAAGTTAACCATTAGGTACGTTCGTCGAACATGTTGCGAGGATGATAAACAACAAGCGAGTTGAATCTTTTACCTTTAAGTTTCTGTTTCATCTCTGAACAAGTATTGTCAGTTATGTTCTACACTTTACTGATGGATTTAGGTTTGTTGAAAGTGTTATCCAGCTTCCTCAAAGCTAAATTTATTAAGTTGAATAGTCTCTCACAGAAAGGAAGCCTGTACAATTGGAACGTTAGATGCCGATTATGACATTTAATCTACCTAGAACATGTTACTTACTCTGTTCTGTATTTAAAACAAGCCCCATATATTTCCTCCATCTATTTCAATTCTATTCTCACACAAAAGGACAATAAAACCGTTATAGTCACTTATTCCGGACTAGCCGACGTACGAGTATAATACAAGAATTTGTCGAATGCAAAATAGGAGAGCAAACAATTGTATGCGCAGGCACCATGTTTCAGTGCCAAGAAATAATCTCTTACGTGACATTAACATACATCATGTGCAGAACAGCTGCCAAAACTGTCTGCCAGAGGTCTCGCTCCGCACTACTTACCAACTAAAACAATATTACTTAGCAGAGTTATTCTGGCGCATCACTGGTGTTCCCGCACCCAAGTCCCAACTTCTGACTTCTGTGCGTCGAGACCGCGACCTAGTACGTGCGCCACCTAACCTTTGTAACTTGCAATTGAAATAGTTATTTGTACTGATTGCTGTAAGACTAGAGGTTAAGCAAAGGTTGGAGCTTTCCACGAAGATATATTGTACTAAAAGAGGTGATCGTTACGAATATTACAATAAGCCTTGGTCTGTAAAGGAAATTGTTAACCTAATTGTGCACCAAACTACGCTCTCGAAATAAAAATATACCAAACTAGCTGCCACCAGCGACTTCGTTTGCGAGGAGTTAGTTATTTGAACATTTTATTTTAACCCCAAAATATATAGCACACATTTTAAAGTTTTGTTATGCTCGGCCCCTATTGGTCACAGCGTGATGTTATAGCCTAAAGCCTTCCTGGATCAATGGGCTATCCAACTCAAAAAGAATTTTCCAAATCAGACCAGTAGCTCCGGAGATTAGCGTGTTCAAACAAAGAAACAAACTCTTCAGCTTTATATATATATTAACGTTGTAGCTATAACAAGAATGAAACAATTAAGTATAACCATTACAACACGTTTACAATATTGAAGTCGCTGGAGATCTTTCAGGCAGCAAAAGTACTATGAAAGCACACTTTAGTTTTACGAACTCAATTCTGCCCAATGCTATAACAAACCTTACCTAATATTCATTATGTACTTAGTAGCAGTTTGCATGCAACAGTTCGTTCGCTGTTGCATTAAAACGTTGGCATGTGCACGATCCCTAAGGCAGACAACAGTGGAGCCAGCGCCATTGACCCATTTATGTAAAGGTATACATTTCGGTGGGATTCCGTGGTATCAACAGGGATTAATCCCGCGCAAATCTCTATTTTAGTGGCACGATCTGTGCTCACCCAAACTGGGCCAATTAGAGCTTATTCCCACTAATCAGAATATCGATGGCGCTATATTTCCTCGGTTGTTGCGTATTCGGCTCTTGTGTTGTGTTTCTCAGTTAAACATGGCGCTGAGATAATTCACGTGGCGCTCGTAATCGTTCTGTGAATGCTGAATACGTAACTACGTTTGTATAAGGCGGATTTTAGTTCTCCTGATATGAAAATGCTGATTGATAAAGGGCTGTTATCTTACCTCTGTTTCCAGTTTAAGTTATCTCGCTTTATCTTATCGAAACATATGTTACATCTGCTACGCCTTAAATTCAATTCTTGAGGACAAGACATTAGGTACTACTCTGGGTTTTTCTTGAATAATGGTCTACCTAAATAATGTAGTGGGATCATGGCTCGTCCAAATGACGCTTACGATCTAAAGGAGATGGTTCGAAAGTAAATTTTTAATGCACGTTTTCACGAGAGTCCTGTAAACACCTCGACACAAATGCTTACGCCACCCAAAATAAAACCAAGTCGTAAAATTAATGGGTTAGAAAAATTACGGAACAGAGCCGTAACAGCGAACTGTAACGTTATCGAATTTACAGAACTTCGCTGAGGGATTACGAGAACAGAATTTCAAGGAGCAACAAGATTTAGTCTGTATAGAAACTCAACGGAAACAATATAATGGCACATTAAAGTCAAGGCCTTGCTTCAGCAATCAACCTGCGTATTGTAGTTGCGTTTCCATTAACTTACAAACTAAATAAGCTATCATTTCCACCACGAAATAACACAAAGCCGCCATACAAACAGATGAACAGAAAAAGCAAAAAGAAAAATAAGGTAGTACGTTATTTACCAACTAAATAGGCAACGTAATTATCCCCCGAATCCCGGGCCAATTCCAGTGTTTAAGAAAGATAAACGAGAAGGAAAGGAAACTGTTCTAACAAAACTTGTAACTCACCCCAACTGGGGCTGAATTACTTAACTGCTACCTGATGAATGGGGTTATTGGATTTAACTTTAATTTAGATAGTTATCATCCTATTAAGGCTTAATCTTTGAGTTCGTTTTAGCTTATGTCATAAGCTGATTATTAAGCGGTACGAAGTCTACATTTTGGGCACTACCGGTGCGAGGGGCAAACGGAAATAGTTTTGTTTCAACAATAGCTTAATGTTTTAGAATATTGGATTTATTAAAAGGATTGGGGGCTTGTTTTCTTTCATGAATCATGTGGAACTGGCGTTATAACCGTGAGATTACATCCACAATCATTAAATAATCTCGTCTGACCAGACTGACTGGTCGTTTGACCTACTAATGATTGACTAGCCGTGACTTTAGTAGCATTTTTCTAAACAGACTTTATAAGTAGCAGTAAAACGGTTTCATGAACTAAAGCATGCGAGCAAAGGGTCATCATCAGTCTATGCTTAGAAAACTTTTCAGATATACCTATACCAACCATACCTAAAAATTTTACCACTGTCGGATTTTCAGTAAAATATTTTTCGAAATTCCAACATACAGAAATGAACTTAAATGCCCGTTTATAACCTTAATAAAAGATATAAGCACCTACCATGCATGGTTTTATACTTACCCCTTTGGGATAACGTGCGTGAATACGCATCCATTCAATTAACAACAATGATATATGAGGTCGAAGTTTACAATACTTAATTATCGCTCTCATGAAATATATTTTTTTGTCCGAAGTAGGGAAAGGCTTATAACTTCATAGCGGGCCGCAATTACCTTGCAGTTTATTTTTTTGCGAGCGGCCTGTGTTGCATTCGCGAACATTCCAACAACTGCAAACATTCGTCGTTAGTTAACATTATTCATTCGGATGCCTTGTTTTTCAATGTCTGCCTTTTAATGAAACGCCATTGAACTTATTTAGGCAACTATTGTTTGGAGGAACCTTGCTCCATTCAAATGCAAAGGGGACTAGACTGTGACTGTGTAGATTGATTGTTCCTTCAAGATAACTGGAATACAAATGTTTGGCGAAAAAAACAAACCACGCAATTCGACACATCTAATTTTCTCGCGGCCTTATGAATATTTGTGTCGGCAATATTCATGGTGTTATGAGGCGAATAGGAATGCCATTGTAGAGAAGGCGTCAGTTCGGGCCGGAGCCACTCTAAGTTCCTATGTTGCGTACGTGATTACTCTCTAAATATTCCACTTTATTGTGCAATCCTCTCCTTGTCATGTGAAGAAGCGAAGCTAGAAGGAGCCTGAATAATTTAGTCGGCCGGCTGCGGATGTACCATTTATCCAAATTGTCGTCTCCGACGTGAAGCAGGGGCGAGAGTTAAAAATGAACGAGCTGTCAGTTTCGCGTCGCGCTCACACCGATTTGCTCCAGAAAAATTTGTAACAGCAAAGAAGGGTGCTATTTATGTTTGCCGTTTTCAGAGTCAATTTGTAAGCAATCCTATTTATGTGATGGTATAAGATCTCTGTCAAAGGGTCTTAAATTTAGAAGAATCTCTTCATCACTACTAGTAAATTGAGGAGCCGCTCTGTGAAGCTAAGCATAGGTGGATGCTAGTTCACACTATTACTAGTTTATACTAAAGTGTAAACTAGCATCTGTCTGCGAGAATGTTCACTTGGAAATCGTAAAATACTAAAATAACAGCCGCATTTTTATAAAACCTTCCTGTGTACTTTAATTGCTAGTTTTAATACGGTAGATGGTAAGCACCCGGAATTTCAGTTACTAAACCATAGATACCTTTTTTTTTTAATTTAAACTAGCTTTCCGCCCGCGGCTTCGCCAGCGTGGAATTCCGTTATATCGCGCTTTTTAGTTTCCTCATTTTCGGAGATTAATTATCCTATCATTTAGCTTCTAAGTTTACATGTGCGTGTATTCGTTTGCAATATATTATATTGCTTTAAACGACACACAGCGCCATCTATCACCGAACTGAAGCTAACAATATTTTTGTTTTCCCTCGGGAATATCAAATTTTTCCGATATAAAAAGTACTCTATTATTTAAACCGGACTTCTAACTTCACGTTTGCACAATTTCAAAGCAATAGGTTCAGTAGTTACGGCATGAAAGCGGAACAAACAAACAAATAAACTCTCTTTCCCATTTAGGATAATAAGAACTAGCAATAATGATGACAGCCACTTCTGTCATTTTTTTTTTGTGTATAATAAAACTTTAGATATTATTTTCTAATTATGTTTTACGGCTTATTATAATACAGTTACTATTAGAAAGAAAGAAAGAAAGAAAAAAATTTTATTCCGCACAAACAAAACGCACTTTACAACTAAATACCATAAAATACCAAACAAAATACAGGCAAAAAAAATAATAATATCATCAAAAGTCTTGTATCCTAACATGCAAAACTGCCAAACTATAAACAAAGTTGATCAATCAACATCCTACACCTAGTATCTCTGTGCTGAATATCAACCAAATCCATTCAATAGTTTTTCCATGAAAGAGTAACAAACATCCATCCAGCCTCACGAACGCGTTTATAATATTAGTAGGATAAGAAAATAAACAGAAGCACAAAATATTGTTACGGGCTAGGGGTACTAAAACGCCGGTTAAGGGTTACGAAGTTTATTGGCAACGAAGGTACAGTCGATTGTAGGCAAGGACAAGTAGAATGTTGCTGACGTTGCACCGAAGTCTTCACTTACGTCCACGAAGTCCGTGTTGTAAACACACAATAACACTACAGATGTTTCTTCACGTAGTACTCAATGTTCTCTTTACAGTTGTCGCAGTAGGTATTCTCAAAGTTCGTTTCTTAATTGTCGCTGTTTTCGTCTCGGTAGTCAAGTGCAGACTGACTCGGCGCTGGCGTCACGGCGCTATACAGTATGTTACGAAAACCCTGTCCGACCCATAAGGATAATAGAGGTTAGGTAAACACATGACCAAATATAATATAAAATTTTACGTATTCATCATAGTACCAATACAAATGAATTTTGAAATAATCTTTTTTTCCAACGAATTAATTCCAATTTCCCCGAAATTTGGTAATTTTTAAAAAGTGACAACACCGGTATTATTATGAGCGAATAGCGATGCGACCACGTGCCGCGTGTCCTGCCGCCCGCCCCCCGCGGTCGGCAGGCGAAGGGTGGTCAACGCACATTTAATAAGTTACCTCCTTTTGCGAAATAATATTTATTTTTTTTAGGGGGATTTTTTTTTTAAGTAAAGCCCGGTTTTGTATGCATTAGTAGAATCAGTTATCGATACCTAACAACACCTTCACGGGTCGGACAGGGTTTTCGTAACATACTGTATATAGTCCAGCTGATCGAACATTCCAGAATCGTCTAGACGTAATAATAATAGCGCATAACTTCGAGTACATTCAGTAAGTACCTACGGTAATTCCCGGAAACGGGCTTCTAGAAATTTCGATGTCGTCACTTAGTTGACAAAATTGATGAAACCTGTACCATTCGATAGGCCACCTTAAGTCTAGGAATGCGTTTTTATATTACACCTAGACAATGTCTAGATCTCGAGTTATAAGGCTTAAAAGTTACGTGCTGCATGTCACGCGATATTGAACCTTATGCCCTCGACATAAGGTGCATTCGTAACAACATGTAGATTGTTGGGAATCAAACATACAATTCTATATTTAATTCCTAAAAACTCGAGACGGTCTCCAAAGCCTAGAGCACAGGCGTAAAGTAGCCAGCCTTTCGTTGTTCTATAGGATGACGACTAAGAAGGGGGCAACCCTTCTTAGTCGTGCTCGTCCCGAGCATGATTTGAACCATAATAGCGAGCTAGGCGGTCTACGTGTACGATCTTCAGCTTCCCTCTAGGTCCTTTCTTTATCCGGTAGGTGACATCGTTTATCCTCGTAACTATCGTGTACGGACCCTCCCATTTGGCTTGGAATTTCGGACTCTTTCCTTTTCTCCTTATGGGATTATGTAACCATACCAAAGTTCCCTCTTCAAGTCCGGGCACGTTAGCTTTGCGGTCGTATCGGATCTTCATTTTCTCGCTGGTTTTCAGACCATTCTCTCTCACTAGCTCATGTATTCCATCTAGTTTACGTCGTAAGTCGGCCACATAGTCGACGGCTAGGATAGGGGTATCGGGTGGTGTTCCGGTTAGTGCATCTATGGGTAGCAGGCGCGTGCGCTCCGTACAAGCAGATAAGCTGTGCATACCCTAATAGTCTTCTAAAAAAATATATAATAATTTATAATATACTACAGTAAAATAATTTATATACTACAAACATAAAACTGAAAGACTTTGTTAATGAGTTATTGATAACACTGCCATCTATTGGGCCTAGTGCTAACGAGACACATCAGTTGCCTTAGGCGCGACACCCGCGCCACTTCCCGTCGCGGCGTAAGCATAAACAAAATGTGCCTCTTCCATATCTGTCTGTGTATAAAATTATTTGCTTGTGTGCCTAAACTGTTGTGTACGTGTGCGTGAAATTTCTTTGGGTTTAAAGCCCATGATAAGCACAGCTTCTAATAATGCGACGAATTTAAGAAGTTCAGAAATATAGCATGATTGTTGTTCGTTCAAATACCTTTTTATTTTAGCAGCTTATGTTGTTTCATTATTGGTGTATTTGGATAAATATGTACCTATAATGATTGTTTTAAGCGGAATTGAATATTCATTTATTTTAGAGTTTTTGGTTTAACACAAAAGAAAGGTTGCCTTTATAAAAAAGTATTATGATAATTATATGTGGTTAGCAGGTTGTGTAGTGTGTACACACAAATAAATTGTTTTGTTTCTCGTGTAGGTATATTATTTTAAAACACGACATTGACAGTTCGTCGTTATAAAAACTTAAAAGACTTTAAGTTTTTCAACCTACTTGCTTTTGAATTTCAATACTATACTTTATGTTGTAATAATTTTCCTGAAGTTTACAAATTAGCAAAATTTAATAGTTATGATTCCAATGAGTAGTGCATTACGCATATTTATGAAAGATTTGTCTATATTTCCATTTTAAAAGAACTTTTAGCGATTTCAAAACGATTTTATATATATTTGATTTTTACAGAGTTATTTAAAAATAGATAGGCGCGTTGATTTAATTTATAGATAGTAAAATATATTTTTGTTTTAGTTTTTTGAGAAATAAATTATTACTTATTTACAGTTGAGTTAGTAATAGCATTTCATTGTATTTTGACAGCCTCCATGGCGTAGCGGTAGCGAACGCGGCCGCTGCGTAAGGAGGCGCGGGTTCGATCCTCGGGCAGTGTAAGTATTTGTATGCATGAATATGAATATTTGCACTGGTCTGGTCGTGCCTCGGAAAGCACGTTAAGCCGTTGGTTTCGGTTGCCATACGAACATCTAGTGGCAGTCGTTACGGGTTGTTGGAGCCCACAAAAGTCCAACAATTGGTCTAACTTCAATGCTTCGATATTGCCTTCGCGTTGTGGAGGTCAGACAGCAGTCGCTTCACGGAAAATGTCGAAATTTCGCCAAAATCAGCAATTAGACCCGCGAAAAGCGGACCCCAGATTCCAAAGCTTTGGATGCGACTGGTATTAACCCTGAGATGATGATGATGATTTCATTGTATTCATTTGGGCAAAAAAAAACCTAATACCCCACGTATATCATTTATTTGACTTGTTCTTATCATCAATCACATACTTAGATGTTCATTGTAGCCACGCACAAACATCAATTCAATGTTGACATGCGAAAAAGTACGCGACTATGTTAAATTGAAACTACGTCTAAGTTACGTTTTTTTAAGTTTTACCATATATAAGCACAGAGATTTGGGTAGTAGGTATATGTATGCCTACCCTCAACAAAATCTTTGTGCACGCCCCTGATGGGTAGTCTAATTTCTCGGCCGAAGTTGACTTTCGCCGGTGTACAATTTGTGCTATCATGTGTTGCAGAGCGGTATGACATTAAGAAGAGTGGGATGTATTGGTCCCAATCCCTCTGGTGTTCTTCAACTACTTTGGCCAAATGATTCTCTAGCGTCTGGTTGAATCTTTCGACCATTCCATCTGACTGAGGGTGATATGGTGTTGTACGAGTCCTATGTATCCCGAGTAGTTGGCAAACCTCTCGGAACAGTGAAGACTCGAAATTTCTACCCTGATCAGAGTGTAACTCCAAGGGGACGCCAAATCGACAGAACACCTCGTGAACTAGCTTTTTGGCGACAGTATGAGCTTCTTGGTTGGGTACTGCAAAAGCTTCCGGCCATTTGCTGAAATAGTCTTGCATGACGATGATATACCTATTCCCTTCTTCAGTAATAGGGAATGGCCCAGCTATATCGACAGCAACTCTTTCCCATGGTGCACCAACATTGTACACTTTCAGCCGACCTCTGGCTCTCGTTTGCGGTCCCTTTACTGAGGAGCAGGCTACACATTTCCTACACCAGTCATCTACGTCTTCGCGACAATGCACCCAATAAAATCTTGTTCTCACCTTCTCCAAGGTTTTCTTCACTCCTAGATGTCCTCCGGATACTCCGTCGTGCACCTGCTTTAGCACTGATGCGACTTTATCACAGGGGACAACTATCTGTAAGGCGACCTCCTGTCCACTAGGTGATTCCCATTTTCTCTTCAGAACTCCATTATCAATTATCAGGCTGTCCCATTGAGCCCAGTAACTTTTTGCTGTTGGGCTAAGCGCTGATATTTCACTCCAAGCGGGCCTCTGCCCACGTTTCTTCCATTCGATTACTGTCTTCAAGTCACTATCTTCCTTTTGTGCGTCTTCTAATGATCGATTATCCCAATCTTCATTCAAAGCGTTCACCTGGATAATCCTTACGTTCTCTGTCTTTTCCTGTTTGTGTTCTCGGTCCTTACTCCCTGATGTAATCTGGCGACGGCGGTCCTTTTGTCTTGACTTTTTCTCGAGGCGCTTCTTCTTACGCGCCTCGTCCTCGACCTCCTTATCCCGCCTTGCGTCTGCCTCACTCCACGACCTTCCGCACGACCGCTCTCGCTCTTGTTCTCGCTTGCCGGGACGTTCGCGTTCCTGGTCCTTGACGCGTTCACGCTCTCGTTCTGCGGGTCGCTCGCGGTGCCCGCTCTGATCGCTCCGTTTGCGCCACTCGACCCGCTCGCACTGGCGCTCGGGCTCGACTTTCGCATCGCGCTTGCGCCACGCCATTACCGCGGCCTCCTCACGTGACCAAGAAGTTCTTCTTTCCTTAGCCTTCCTGGGACAATCAATTCGAATGTGCCCCTTTTCGCCACACTCATAGCAAGTTGGTCCTCGTCGGGCTTTTATTTGTGCGGTCACTTCTCGAATACGGTCGTGTTGTCGGCCATCTTGACGTACAGCTTCCACCTCCAGAGCATGTGTCAAGGCTGCCTTCAGAGTCTGATGGTGACCCAGGCGTACTGCAGCTCTGACTTCTGCATCTCGAATCCCATCAGTAAAGAATCGCAGAGTAGTAGCGTCAATCAGTCCCGGTGTTGATGCATACGCCTTCCGAACCATACGTTCTATTTCCGTTGCCCACTGTTGCAGACTCTCATTGCTCTTCTGTGTGCGGTCGCGGAGTTGAGCCCTGTAGACATGTTCGAGGTGTTTCTCTCCATATCTAGTCTCCAATGCTTCTAACAGACAGGCTAGGGTATTGCAATCGCCGGAAACATTCTCGAGGATTCGTACGGCATCGCCACGCAAAGCAAGCATAAGAGCCGTTAGAGCTTGATCGTCGTCCCAGTTGTTGGCTGATGCGACCTTTTCGAATTGAAGGCGGAAGGCCATCCATGACGTTGTTCCGTCAAAATGAGGTACTAGGAACGTCGGCAAAGCACTGGGTACAGGAATCACACCTTTAATACCTCCTTTTTGTACTCTTTCTATTTCTTTCCCAAACTCCATGATGGTATTGTCCAGTTTCTCTAAACGCGCATCATGTTTGTCTATACGAGCATCGTGATTGTCTATACGCGTATCTTGATGGTCCATACGCACTTCTTGTTTGTCTATGCGCGTATCTTGCTGGTCCATACGTGCATCTTGTTGTGCTGTTTTTACTCTAAGTTCGTTGACCTCTTCTTTGGTGTTTTCCCATTTTTCGTTTAATTCTAATACCAGTTGCTGGGATTTATCTATTTTTACCTGGGTTTTTTCTATTTGTGCCTGGGTTTTTTCTATTTGTGCCTGGGTTGCTGCCTGGGATTGTTATATACTCAGCTTTATTTGCGCCGTCAAGTGAGCCAGTAACGCCGAAAAATCGGGTCCGCTGGCTCCGGGAATAGTGGTGGTAGTAGGCGCACTCACATTCGTCCGTGTTACGACGGCCGCATCTTCTACAGGTGCAGGGACACCAAGCGATTCTTCCTCTTGACGTGCCAAATCCATCGCTGCTTGTCGTCGCGTGCGAACTCTTTCGTCTTCCCTTGGCGTGACCGGCATCCCACTTCTGACACCAATTGTTACGGGCTAGGGGTACTAAAACGCCGGTTAAGGGTTACGAAGTTTATTGGCAACGAAGGTACAGTCGATTGTAGGCAAGGACAAGTAGAATGTTGCTGACGTTGCACCGAAGTCTTCACTTACGTCCACGAAGTCCGTGTTGTAAACACACAATAACACTACAGATGTTTCTTCACGTAGTACTCAATGTTCTCTTTACAGTTGTCGCAGTAGGTATTCTCAAAGTTCGTTTCTTAATTGTCGCTGTTTTCGTCTCGGTAGTCAAGTGCAGACTGACTCGGCGCTGGCGTCACGGCGCTATATATAGTCCAGCTGATCGAACATTCCAGAATCGTCTAGACGTAATAATAATAGCGCATAACTTCGAGTACATTCAGTAAGTACCTACGGTAATTCCCGGAAACGGGCTTCTAGAAATTTCGATGTCGTCACTTAGTTGACAAAATTGATGAAACCTGTACCATTCGATAGGCCACCTTAAGTCTAGGAATGCGTTTTTATATTACACCTAGACAATGTCTAGATCTCGAGTTATAAGGCTTAAAAGTTACGTGCTGCATGTCACGCGATATTGAACCTTATGCCCTCGACATAAGGTGCATTCGTAACAATATGTAGATTGTTGGGAATCAAACATACAATTCTATATTTAATTCCTAAAAACTCGAGACGGTCTCCAAAGCCTAGAGCATAGGCGTAAAGTAGCCAGCCTTTCGTTGTTCTATAGGATGACGACTAAGAAGGGGGCAACCCTTCTTAGTCGTGCTCGTCCCGAGCATGATTTGAACCATAATAGCGAGCTAGGCGGTCTACATGTACGATCTTCAGCTTCCCTCTAGGTCCTTTCTTTATCCGGTAGGTGACATCGTTTATCCTCGTAACTATCGTGTACGGACCCTCCCATTTGGCTTGGAATTTCGGACTCTTTCCTTTTCTCCTTATGGGATTATGTAACCATACCAAAGTTCCCTCTTCAAGTCCGGGCACGTTAGCTTTGCGGTCGTATCGGATCTTCATTTTCTCGCTGGTTTTCAGACCATTCTCTCTCACTAGCTCATGTATTCCATCTAGTTTACGTCGTAAGTCGGCCACATAGTCGACGGCTAGGATAGGGGTATCGGGTGGTGTTCCGGTTAGTGCATCTATGGGTAGCAGGCGCGTGCGCTCCGTACAAGCAGATAAGCTGTGCATACCCTAATAGTCTTCTAAAAAAATATATAATAATTTATAATATACTACAGTAAAATAATTTATATACTACAAACATAAAACTGAAAGACTTTGTTAATCAGTTATTGATAACACTGCCATCTATTGGGCCTAGTGCTAACGAGACACATCAGTTGCCTTAGGCGCGACACCCGCGCCACTTCCCGTCGCGGCGTAAGCATAAACAAAATGTGCCTCTTCCATATCTGTCTGTGTATAAAATTATTTGCTTGTGTGCCTAAACTGTTGTGTACGTGTGCGTGAAATTTCTTTGGGTTTAAAGCCCATGATAAGCACAGCTTCTAATAATGCGACGAATTTAAGAAGTTCAGAAATATAGCATGATTGTTGTTCGTTCAAATACCTTTTTATTTTAGCAGCTTATGTTGTTTCATTATTGGTGTATTTGGATAAATATGTACCTATAATGATTGTTTTAAGCGGAATTGAATATTCATTTATTTTAGAGTTTTTGGTTTAACACAAAAGAAAGGTTGTCTTTATAAAAAAGTATTATGATAATTATATGTGGTTAGCAGGTTGTGTAGTGTGTACACACAAATAAATTGTTTTGTTTCTCGTGTAGGTATATTATTTTAAAACACGACATTGACAGTTCGTCGTTATAAAAACTTAAAAGACTTTAAGTTTTTCAACCTACTTGCTTTTGAATTTCAATACTATACTTTATGTTGTAATAATTTTCCTGAAGTTTACAAATTAGCAAAATTTAATAGTTATGATTCCAATGAGTAGTGCATTACGCATATTTATGAAAGATTTGTCTATATTTCCATTTTAAAAGAACTTTTAGCGATTTCAAAACGATTTTATATATATTTGATTTTTACAGAGTTATTTAAAAATAGATAGGCGCGTTGATTTAATTTATAGATAGTAAAATATATTTTTGTTTTAGTTTTTTGAGAAATAAATTATTACTTATTTACAGTTGAGTTAGTAATAGCATTTCATTGTATTTTGACAGCCTCCATGGCGTAGCGGTAGCGAACGCGGCCGCTGCGTAAGGAGGCGCGGGTTCGATCCTCGGGCAGTGTAAGTATTTGTATGCATGAATATGAATATTTGCACTGGTCTGGTCGTGCCTCGGAAAGCACGTTAAGCCGTTGGTTTCGGTTGCCATACGAACATCTAGTGGCAGTCGTTACGGGTTGTTGGAGCCCACAAAAGTCCAACAATTGGTCTAACTTCAATGCTTCGATATTGCCTTCGCGTTGTGGAGGTCAGACAGCAGTCGCTTCACGGAAAATGTCGAAATTTCGCCAAAATCAGCAATTAGACCCGCGAAAAGCGGACCCCAGATTCCAAAGCTTTGGATGCGACTGGTATTAACCCTGAGATGATGATGATGATTTCATTGTATTCATTTGGGCAAAAAAAAACCTAATAACCCACGTATATCATTTATTTGACTTGTTCTTATCATCAATCACATACTTAGATGTTCATTGTAGCCACGCACAAACATCAATTCAATGTTGACATGCGAAAAAGTACGCGACTATGTTAAATTGAAACTACGTCTAAGTTACGTTTTTTAAGTTTTACCATATATAAGCACAGAGATTTGGGTAGTAGGTATATGTATGCCTACCCTCAACAAAATCTTTGTGCACGCCCCTGATGGGTAGTCTAATTTCTCGGCCGAAGTTGACTTTCGCCGGTGTACAATTTGTGCTATCATGTGTTGCAGAGCGGTATGACATTAAGAAGAGTGGGATGTATTGGTCCCAATCCCTCTGGTGTTCTTCAACTACTTTGGCCAAATGATTCTCTAGCGTCTGGTTGAATCTTTCGACCATTCCATCTGACTGAGGGTGATATGGTGTTGTACGAGTCTTATGTATCCCGAGTAGTTGGCAAACCTCTCGGAACAGTGAAGACTCGAAATTTCTACCCTGATCAGAGTGTAACTCCAAGGGGACGCCAAATCGACAGAACACCTCGTGAACTAGCTTTTTGGCGACAGTATGAGCTTCTTGGTTGGGTACTGCAAAAGCTTCCGGCCATTTGCTGAAATAGTCTTGCATGACGATGATATACCTATTCCCTTCTTCAGTAATAGGGAATGGCCCAGCTATATCGACAGCAACTCTTTCCCATGGTGCACCAACATTGTACACTTTCAGCCGACCTCTGGCTCTCGTTTGCGGTCCCTTTACTGAGGAGCAGGCTACACATTTCCTACACCAGTCATCTACGTCTTCGCGACAATGCACCCAATAAAATCTTGTTCTCACCTTCTCCAAGGTTTTCTTCACTCCTAGATGTCCTCCGGATACTCCGTCGTGCACCTGCTTTAGCACTGATGCGACTTTATCACAGGGGACAACTATCTGTAAGGCGACCTCCTGTCCACTAGGTGATTCCCATTTTCTCTTCAGAACTCCATTATCAATTATCAGGCTGTCCCATTGAGCCCAGTAACTTTTTGCTGTTGGGCTAAGCGCTGATATTTCACTCCAAGCGGGCCTCTGCCCACGTTTCTTCCATTCGATTACTGTCTTCAAGTCACTATCTTCCTTTTGTGCGTCTTCTAATGATCGATTATCCCAATCTTCATTCAAAGCGTTCACCTGGATAATCCTTACGTTCTCTGTCTTTTCCTGTTTGTGTTCTCGGTCCTTACTCCCTGATGTAATCTGGCGACGGCGGTCCTTTTGTCTTCACTTTTTCTCGAGGCGCTTCTTCTTACGCGCCTCGTCCTCGACCTCCTTATCCCGCCTTGCGTCTGCCTCACTCCACGACCTTCCGCACGACCGCTCTCGCTCTTGTTCTCGCTTGCCGGGACGTTCGCGTTCCTGGTCCTTGACGCGTTCACGCTCTCGTTCTGCGGGTCGCTCGCGGTGCCCGCTCTGATCGCTCCGTTTGCGCCACTCGACCCGCTCGCACTGGCGCTCGGGCTCGACTTTCGCATCGCGCTTGCGCCACGCCATTACCGCGGCCTCCTCACGTGACCAAGAAGTTCTTCTTTCCTTAGCCTTCCTGGGACAATCAATTCGAATGTGCCCCTTTTCGCCACACTCATAGCAAGTTGGTCCTCGTCGGGCTTTTATTTGTGCGGTCACTTCTCGAATACGGTCGTGTTGTCGGCCATCTTGACGTACAGCTTCCACCTCCAGAGCATGTGTCAAGGCTGCCTTCAGAGTCTGATGGTGACCCAGGCGTACTGCAGCTCTGACTTCTGCATCTCGAATCCCATCAGTAAAGAATCGCAGAGTAGTAGCGTCAATCAGTCCCGGTGTTGATGCATACGCCTTCCGAACCATACGTTCTATTTCCGTTGCCCACTGTTGCAGACTCTCATTGCTCTTCTGTGTGCGGTCGCGGAGTTGAGCCCTGTAGACATGTTCGAGGTGTTTCTCTCCATATCTAGTCTCCAATGCTTCTAACAGACAGGCTAGGGTATTGCAATCGCCGGAAACATTCTCGAGGATTCGTACGGCATCGCCACGCAAAGCAAGCATAAGAGCCGTTAGAGCTTGATCGTCGTCCCAGTTGTTGGCTGATGCGACCTTTTCGAATTGAAGGCGGAAGGCCATCCATGACGTTGTTCCGTCAAAATGAGGTACTAGGAACGTCGGCAAAGCACTGGGTACAGGAATCACACCTTTAATACCTCCTTTTTGTACTCTTTCTATTTCTTTCCCAAACTCCATGATGGTATTGTCCAGTTTCTCTAAACGCGCATCATGTTTGTCTATACGAGCATCGTGATTGTCTATACGCGTATCTTGATGGTCCATACGCACTTCTTGTTTGTCTATGCGCGTATCTTGCTGGTCCATACGTGCATCTTGTTGTGCTGTTTTTACTCTAAGTTCGTTGACCTCTTCTTTGGTGTTTTCCCATTTTTCGTTTAATTCTAATACCAGTTGCTGGGATTTATCTATTTTTACCTGGGTTTTTTCTATTTGTGCCTGGGTTTTTTCTATTTGTGCCTGGGTTGCTGCCTGGGATTGTTATATACTCAGCTTTATTTGCGCCGTCAAGTGAGCCAGTAACGCCGAAAAATCGGGTCCGCTGGCTCCGGGAATAGTGGTGGTAGTAGGCGCACTCACATTCGTCCGTGTTACGACGGCCGCATCTTCTACAGGTGCAGGGACACCAAGCGATTCTTCCTCTTGACGTGCCAAATCCATCGCTGCTTGTCGTCGCGTGCGAACTCTTTCGTCTTCCCTTGGCGTGACCGGCATCCCACTTCTGACACCAATTGTTACGGGCTAGGGGTACTAAAACGCCGGTTAAGGGTTACGAAGTTTATTGGCAACGAAGGTACAGTCGATTGTAGGCAAGGACAAGTAGAATGTTGCTGACGTTGCACCGAAGTCTTCACTTACGTCCACGAAGTCCGTGTTGTAAACACACAATAACACTACAGATGTTTCTTCACGTAGTACTCAATGTTCTCTTTACAGTTGTCGCAGTAGGTATTCTCAAAGTTCGTTTCTTAATTGTCGCTGTTTTCGTCTCGGTAGTCAAGTGCAGACTGACTCGGCGCTGGCGTCACGGCGCTATATATAGTCCAGCTGATCGAACATTCCAGAATCGTCTAGACGTAATAATAATAGCGCATAACTTCGAGTACATTCAGTAAGTACCTACGGTAATTCCCGGAAACGGGCTTCTAGAAATTTCGATGTCGTCACTTAGTTGACAAAATTGATGAAACCTGTACCATTCGATAGGCCACCTTAAGTCTAGGAATGCGTTTTTATATTACACCTAGACAATGTCTAGATCTCGAGTTATAAGGCTTAAAAGTTACGTGCTGCATGTCACGCGATATTGAACCTTATGCCCTCGACATAAGGTGCATTCGTAACAATATGTAGATTGTTGGGAATCAAACATACAATTCTATATTTAATTCCTAAAAACTCGAGACGGTCTCCAAAGCCTAGAGCATAGGCGTAAAGTAGCCAGCCTTTCGTTGTTCTATAGGATGACGACTAAGAAGGGGGCAACCCTTCTTAGTCGTGCTCGTCCCGAGCATGATTTGAACCATAATAGCGAGCTAGGCGGTCTACATGTACGATCTTCAGCTTCCCTCTAGGTCCTTTCTTTATCCGGTAGGTGACATCGTTTATCCTCGTAACTATCGTGTACGGACCCTCCCATTTGGCTTGGAATTTCGGACTCTTTCCTTTTCTCCTTATGGGATTATGTAACCATACCAAAGTTCCCTCTTCAAGTCCGGGCACGTTAGCTTTGCGGTCGTATCGGATCTTCATTTTCTCGCTGGTTTTCAGACCATTCTCTCTCACTAGCTCATGTATTCCATCTAGTTTACGTCGTAAGTCGGCCACATAGTCGACGGCTAGGATAGGGGTATCGGGTGGTGTTCCGGTTAGTGCATCTATGGGTAGCAGGCGCGTGCGCTCCGTACAAGCAGATAAGCTGTGCATACCCTAATAGTCTTCTAAAAAAATATATAATAATTTATAATATACTACAGTAAAATAATTTATATACTACAAACATAAAACTGAAAGACTTTGTTAATCAGTTATTGATAACACTGCCATCTATTGGGCCTAGTGCTAACGAGACACATCAGTTGCCTTAGGCGCGACACCCGCGCCACTTCCCGTCGCGGCGTAAGCATAAACAAAATGTGCCTCTTCCATATCTGTCTGTGTATAAAATTATTTGCTTGTGTGCCTAAACTGTTGTGTACGTGTGCGTGAAATTTCTTTGGGTTTAAAGCCCATGATAAGCACAGCTTCTAATAATGCGACGAATTTAAGAAGTTCAGAAATATAGCATGATTGTTGTTCGTTCAAATACCTTTTTATTTTAGCAGCTTATGTTGTTTCATTATTGGTGTATTTGGATAAATATGTACCTATAATGATTGTTTTAAGCGGAATTGAATATTCATTTATTTTAGAGTTTTTGGTTTAACACAAAAGAAAGGTTGTCTTTATAAAAAAGTATTATGATAATTATATGTGGTTAGCAGGTTGTGTAGTGTGTACACACAAATAAATTGTTTTGTTTCTCGTGTAGGTATATTATTTTAAAACACGACATTGACAGTTCGTCGTTATAAAAACTTAAAAGACTTTAAGTTTTTCAACCTACTTGCTTTTGAATTTCAATACTATACTTTATGTTGTAATAATTTTCCTGAAGTTTACAAATTAGCAAAATTTAATAGTTATGATTCCAATGAGTAGTGCATTACGCATATTTATGAAAGATTTGTCTATATTTCCATTTTAAAAGAACTTTTAGCGATTTCAAAACGATTTTATATATATTTGATTTTTACAGAGTTATTTAAAAATAGATAGGCGCGTTGATTTAATTTATAGATAGTAAAATATATTTTTGTTTTAGTTTTTTGAGAAATAAATTATTACTTATTTACAGTTGAGTTAGTAATAGCATTTCATTGTATTTTGACAGCCTCCATGGCGTAGCGGTAGCGAACGCGGCCGCTGCGTAAGGAGGCGCGGGTTCGATCCTCGGGCAGTGTAAGTATTTGTATGCATGAATATGAATATTTGCACTGGTCTGGTCGTGCCTCGGAAAGCACGTTAAGCCGTTGGTTTCGGTTGCCATACGAACATCTAGTGGCAGTCGTTACGGGTTGTTGGAGCCCACAAAAGTCCAACAATTGGTCTAACTTCAATGCTTCGATATTGCCTTCGCGTTGTGGAGGTCAGACAGCAGTCGCTTCACGGAAAATGTCGAAATTTCGCCAAAATCAGCAATTAGACCCGCGAAAAGCGGACCCCAGATTCCAAAGCTTTGGATGCGACTGGTATTAACCCTGAGATGATGATGATGATTTCATTGTATTCATTTGGGCAAAAAAAAACCTAATAACCCACGTATATCATTTATTTGACTTGTTCTTATCATCAATCACATACTTAGATGTTCATTGTAGCCACGCACAAACATCAATTCAATGTTGACATGCGAAAAAGTACGCGACTATGTTAAATTGAAACTACGTCTAAGTTACGTTTTTTAAGTTTTACCATATATAAGCACAGAGATTTGGGTAGTAGGTATATGTATGCCTACCCTCAACAAAATCTTTGTGCACGCCCCTGATGGGTAGTCTAATTTCTCGGCCGAAGTTGACTTTCGCCGGTGTACAATTTGTGCTATCATGTGTTGCAGAGCGGTATGACATTAAGAAGAGTGGGATGTATTGGTCCCAATCCCTCTGGTGTTCTTCAACTACTTTGGCCAAATGATTCTCTAGCGTCTGGTTGAATCTTTCGACCATTCCATCTGACTGAGGGTGATATGGTGTTGTACGAGTCTTATGTATCCCGAGTAGTTGGCAAACCTCTCGGAACAGTGAAGACTCGAAATTTCTACCCTGATCAGAGTGTAACTCCAAGGGGACGCCAAATCGACAGAACACCTCGTGAACTAGCTTTTTGGCGACAGTATGAGCTTCTTGGTTGGGTACTGCAAAAGCTTCCGGCCATTTGCTGAAATAGTCTTGCATGACGATGATATACCTATTCCCTTCTTCAGTAATAGGGAATGGCCCAGCTATATCGACAGCAACTCTTTCCCATGGTGCACCAACATTGTACACTTTCAGCCGACCTCTGGCTCTCGTTTGCGGTCCCTTTACTGAGGAGCAGGCTACACATTTCCTACACCAGTCATCTACGTCTTCGCGACAATGCACCCAATAAAATCTTGTTCTCACCTTCTCCAAGGTTTTCTTCACTCCTAGATGTCCTCCGGATACTCCGTCGTGCACCTGCTTTAGCACTGATGCGACTTTATCACAGGGGACAACTATCTGTAAGGCGACCTCCTGTCCACTAGGTGATTCCCATTTTCTCTTCAGAACTCCATTATCAATTATCAGGCTGTCCCATTGAGCCCAGTAACTTTTTGCTGTTGGGCTAAGCGCTGATATTTCACTCCAAGCGGGCCTCTGCCCACGTTTCTTCCATTCGATTACTGTCTTCAAGTCACTATCTTCCTTTTGTGCGTCTTCTAATGATCGATTATCCCAATCTTCATTCAAAGCGTTCACCTGGATAATCCTTACGTTCTCTGTCTTTTCCTGTTTGTGTTCTCGGTCCTTACTCCCTGATGTAATCTGGCGACGGCGGTCCTTTTGTCTTCACTTTTTCTCGAGGCGCTTCTTCTTACGCGCCTCGTCCTCGACCTCCTTATCCCGCCTTGCGTCTGCCTCACTCCACGACCTTCCGCACGACCGCTCTCGCTCTTGTTCTCGCTTGCCGGGACGTTCGCGTTCCTGGTCCTTGACGCGTTCACGCTCTCGTTCTGCGGGTCGCTCGCGGTGCCCGCTCTGATCGCTCCGTTTGCGCCACTCGACCCGCTCGCACTGGCGCTCGGGCTCGACTTTCGCATCGCGCTTGCGCCACGCCATTACCGCGGCCTCCTCACGTGACCAAGAAGTTCTTCTTTCCTTAGCCTTCCTGGGACAATCAATTCGAATGTGCCCCTTTTCGCCACACTCATAGCAAGTTGGTCCTCGTCGGGCTTTTATTTGTGCGGTCACTTCTCGAATACGGTCGTGTTGTCGGCCATCTTGACGTACAGCTTCCACCTCCAGAGCATGTGTCAAGGCTGCCTTCAGAGTCTGATGGTGACCCAGGCGTACTGCAGCTCTGACTTCTGCATCTCGAATCCCATCAGTAAAGAATCGCAGAGTAGTAGCGTCAATCAGTCCCGGTGTTGATGCATACGCCTTCCGAACCATACGTTCTATTTCCGTTGCCCACTGTTGCAGACTCTCATTGCTCTTCTGTGTGCGGTCGCGGAGTTGAGCCCTGTAGACATGTTCGAGGTGTTTCTCTCCATATCTAGTCTCCAATGCTTCTAACAGACAGGCTAGGGTATTGCAATCGCCGGAAACATTCTCGAGGATTCGTACGGCATCGCCACGCAAAGCAAGCATAAGAGCCGTTAGAGCTTGATCGTCGTCCCAGTTGTTGGCTGATGCGACCTTTTCGAATTGAAGGCGGAAGGCCATCCATGACGTTGTTCCGTCAAAATGAGGTACTAGGAACGTCGGCAAAGCACTGGGTACAGGAATCACACCTTTAATACCTCCTTTTTGTACTCTTTCTATTTCTTTCCCAAACTCCATGATGGTATTGTCCAGTTTCTCTAAACGCGCATCATGTTTGTCTATACGAGCATCGTGATTGTCTATACGCGTATCTTGATGGTCCATACGCACTTCTTGTTTGTCTATGCGCGTATCTTGCTGGTCCATACGTGCATCTTGTTGTGCTGTTTTTACTCTAAGTTCGTTGACCTCTTCTTTGGTGTTTTCCCATTTTTCGTTTAATTCTAATACCAGTTGCTGGGATTTATCTATTTTTACCTGGGTTTTTTCTATTTGTGCCTGGGTTTTTTCTATTTGTGCCTGGGTTGCTGCCTGGGATTGTTATATACTCAGCTTTATTTGCGCCGTCAAGTGAGCCAGTAACGCCGAAAAATCGGGTCCGCTGGCTCCGGGAATAGTGGTGGTAGTAGGCGCACTCACATTCGTCCGTGTTACGACGGCCGCATCTTCTACAGGTGCAGGGACACCAAGCGATTCTTCCTCTTGACGTGCCAAATCCATCGCTGCTTGTCGTCGCGTGCGAACTCTTTCGTCTTCCCTTGGCGTGACCGGCATCCCACTTCTGACACCAATTGTTACGGGCTAGGGGTACTAAAACGCCGGTTAAGGGTTACGAAGTTTATTGGCAACGAAGGTACAGTCGATTGTAGGCAAGGACAAGTAGAATGTTGCTGACGTTGCACCGAAGTCTTCACTTACGTCCACGAAGTCCGTGTTGTAAACACACAATAACACTACAGATGTTTCTTCACGTAGTACTCAATGTTCTCTTTACAGTTGTCGCAGTAGGTATTCTCAAAGTTCGTATCTTAATTGTCGCTGTTTTCGTCTCGGTAGTCAAGTGCAGACTGACTCGGCGCTGGCGTCACGGCGCTATATATAGTCCAGCTGATCGAACATTCCAGAATCGTCTAGACGTAATAATAATAGCGCATAACTTCGAGTACATTCAGTAAGTACCTACGGTAATTCCCGGAAACGGGCTTCTAGAAATTTCGATGTCGTCACTTAGTTGACAAAATTGATGAAACCTGTACCATTCGATAGGCCACCTTAAGTCTAGGAATGCGTTTTTATATTACACCTAGACAATGTCTAGATCTCGAGTTATAAGGCTTAAAAGTTACGTGCTGCATGTCACGCGATATTGAACCTTATGCCCTCGACATAAGGTGCATTCGTAACAATATGTAGATTGTTGGGAATCAAACATACAATTCTATTTATTTAATTCCTAAAAACTCTTGACGGTCTCCAAAGCCTAGAGCACAGGCGTAAAGTAGCCAGCCTTTCGTTGTTCTATAGGATGCATTTTGGGGAGTGTGCGAGGGAATTGCATGATTTAATTCCCCATCTCCGTTCCACCACCGGACGACCCGTCGTACGGCGAGTTTCCACCTTTACGTTGTTAACACCACTACGATCCGAACGAAGCGTTGTGCCTCCTCCTATATACCGCGTACGTCGAGGGACTGGAACAATTTGCCAGCGGCGGTGTTTCCGTCGGACTAAAATTTGAGTGTCTTCAAGGCTAGAGTGAATATTCTCTTAATAAACTAGTGCGCATTACCATCAACGACTGCGTCACTGCTTACCATCAGGCGGGATAGCGGTCAAGCGCTAGTTTATAATTTATTAAAAAAAAACTATCTGTTCGCGCTCGTTTTATCGGTCAAGACCGATTGTTAGTTAGTCGAGTTGATAGATGCACGACCGGTACGGGCTAGCGTAATTGGTATAATCTGTGGTGATCGGTGACGCGCTTATGACACACAACGTCTTGCGACCCCGTCGTGTACGGGGTCCGTTGCTTGAACTTGAAATTATATATACCACCGGCCGCGTTTTGTATAGTTTGTCGCGATTGTTGCCCGTGTTTTGAAGTATTTACTTGAACTATAAAACGTAACAGTGCGTCTGTAAATTGAGTTGAATTTGAATCGGAAACGTGGTTTCATTGGCGATCTTTGTCGGGCGTGATTGACACTGCTAAATAACTTCTTAAGTTGGTGAGCTTTGGTGCCCTAATAAGGGAACTTTGGAGTGTCGACTTATGGGACGGTCAGTGAACTGAAGACTTCGGACGTCATAGTAAGGTCGGCGCGCGCGTCGACCTCGCCGGGACTTCACTTCGCGACGGAGCACACTGAGTCCCAGGTAAGTCCCGTAGATTTACTAGAGTGTGATCGGAGATTGATTTTACTTGTGGTGTAAGCCGACCTTGTTTGTTGGATAAGCCGTGACAAATGCGCGGTAGATGTACGTGCTTTACTGGGGCGCCTTCATCTCTTTGGTAGCAGAGCGTCGTTTCTAATTACTAATTTGATTAATTAGAGTATCATTCCAGTATTTTGGTAGCCTTCAGAGGCTAATTTGCAAAAATTTGATTTTTTATTTGTTGTTGTCGGTACTCGTAAAATTATATCTCTGACCACCTCTATCATTGTGTGAATCCGATAATTTTGCAAAGTAAGAAATGTGAAAATAATTGTAGGTAGATTGTTTACGAACCAAACAGTTCGCTTTGTTGTTGAATATTGAGCTACGGATAAATAATTACGAGTTATTTTTATGACTAATGTTTTGTTATTGTTTTGGTCAACTCGTGTATTGTACGAACCAGATAGTTCGTGTTTGAATGTTTTGATTTAGCTCGTAATTCATAGTCGTAATTTTGTTGATTTAGCTCGTAATTCATAGTCGTAATTTTGTTGAATTATTACATAATTCACAGTAATAATTTTATTCGGTTTGTTTGTTGATTTATTGTGTAATTGGTAGTAATAATTTTGTTTTGCTAATAAGTTTGATCTGTGTCGCACTTAAGTTAGGCCGTTTGCACACTGATATTTTGTATGTATACTTTGTAATATTTTTTATTTGTACATGTTAGTGTTTTGTTTGTAACGGTTGCCCTTAGCTTTGGTCCCCACACGGTCTCGCGGAATTTATTGAGTTGTTTACGCTTGTTTTTGTTGCTTTCCGCGCGTTCTTTAATTGAATTTAATTGTTAATTTGAATTAAAGGCTTTTATTTGAAATGGCTCCCAGTCCGCATGCTACGGCGAAGGCCGAGGTCCAGGCCGCATTGCGTTGGCTCGCGGGTGCGGCCGCCCTCATTGTTCGACCGGATCGGGTGCAGGCTTTGTTGACCCGTTATGAAGGGTTGCCTGCGCGCATGGAAGGCTTGGAGCGACACGTTGTCGACTTCCATGCGTACGTTTTGGAACACCCTCCAGCGGATGAAGCCATAGTGGAGACCTTTAAAAGGGATGTCGACCAGGCTTACGAATTGGCTGACCAAATTACGGAGTCAGCAGAAGGGCTCCTGGCTGCCCGTAGGGGAAAGCCGACTTGGAGCGGGGAGGTTAAACCGACCCCGCCGGCTTTGTTAGGGAGATTGTCTACATTGGGGATTCCCCACTTTGACGGGGACCTCACGGCTTGGATGGGCTTCATCAACCTGTTTGACAGCTTGGTGGACTCCAGGGAAGATTTGTCCCCCAGCCAGAAACTGGCTTATTTGCGCTCCGCCCTCCGCGGAGAAGCCAGTGCAGTGGTCCAGCACCTGATAGTCAGCGATGCTAACTACCAGGTTGCGCGGCAGTTGTTGCTGGACCGCTACCAAAACGTCCGCTTGCTAGCGGACACCCATGTGGCCGCCATTTTGGCCTTACCGAAGGCAACGCGGGTTTCCTCACTAAGGAAGGATTTGGTCAACCCGCTCTTGACCGCCGTCCACTCGTTGCACCGGCTGGATTTGCCGGTCGACCAGTGGTCTTTTTTGCTTCTGCACATCGTCCTAGCGAAATTGCCCGCAGACGTAAAGGGGCGATTTGAGCAAAGGTACGGGGGCAATAGCGCCTCGTACCTCCCCCCTTCTCGGATTTGCTTCGTTTTTTGGAGGACGAGTGCAGAGTACTGGACCAGCTGACCGACCCCACGCCGGGGACGAGCACGGGTCGTCCGGTGGCGGCGAGGGGACAACCCCGCCGTCCGACCAAACAATGCTCGGCTGTCCGAAGTGACTCTCCCCCCGCACCAGGTAAACGGTGCCGGTATTGTCGGGGGGACGGACATGACGTGCGTGCTTGCGAGAAGTTCGGGGGCCTCCGGACTGCAGGTCGAAGAGCCCTCGCCAAGCAACGCGCCTGGTGTTACATGTGTCTGGGGGACCACCGCCAGTCAGCGTGCCTCCAGGCTAAGGTTTGTCCACATTGCGGCGGGAGACATCACGCTCTCCTGTGTTTGAACCGCAATGGTGGCGGGTCCGAAAGGGGCCCAGATTCCCCGCGCACGGGCGGGGGCCCCAAGGGCGGGGGCCCCACGGGCGGGGGCCCCCCGCAGGATGTAGCGGTGGCCGTCGGGGGCTCGGGGAGGCGGGCGATACGCTGCTCCCCCCCCTTGATTGATTACCCTCGACTGGGGCGTTATGTTCCCCCGTATGCGGCCCACAGTTATTGGCCCACACCCCGGAGTGGTGTTGGAAGGAGTTCCGATGTTGCGGAGTGGGACCCTCTCGCCTACTGTCGGCGACCCCCTCCCATCTTTTCGACTCAGTCCAACCGGGGTCCAGGGGGGCAATCACCCCCCCCCCCCCCGGGTTTTCATTGATGCCATTGTCGGGCGCAACCCCCCCACCGGAGTTTGTGCTGTTGCCAACAGCCTCCGTGCGTGTTTGGGGCCCCAAAGGTGATTTTGTCACAGTGCGTGCCCTTTTGGATTCAGGGGCCCAGGGTTGCATCATTTCTACTTGACACGTCCGACAGTTGGACTTAAATATTGTACCGCATAGGGACTCGGTACGGGACGTTGGAGACCTGCGGATTTCGGATCCGATCGGTCGGGTTTCGTTCTCCTTCTCCCCCCACTCCTCCTCAACGCCGAGAATCGGGACTTCGGCGATTGTTTTTTGAAACGGTGGTCGGGCCGCTTCCGCAAGTGCGAGCCCCACACGCCGCCGTTGAATTGTCGGCTGGATTGGCTCTGGCTGATCCTCACTTCCACCGACCTGGCCCGATCCATTTGTTGATCGGTGTGAATGTGCTAGGTCGTTTGCTGCGTGGGAGCGAGCGAGTTTTGCAGACAGCCGGTTTTGTAGCCATATCCACCTCTTTGTTGTTGGGTCATGTAGTAATGGGATCGTTTAGGGACGTCCCAGACCCCCCTTTTGGCAGACAGCGACCTCGCTGTTGGTTCTGCTTTGTCGGACATCCTCCAACGCTTTTGGGAGGTTGATTTGGCACCACGTGCCTGGCGATTTGAACCCCGCAGACTGCGCTTCCCGCGGCTGCGAGGCGCCCGAACTTGTGAATCACCAGCTGTGGTGGGGTCCACCATGGTTGTTACAGCTGGAAGGTTCTTGGCCCCATACCCCCGCAGTGGTCGGGGCATCTACGCCAGGGGTGCATGTTCACGCCACCGAGACTGTAGCGGCTCCAGATCCGGAGTTTTTGCTTGAGCGCTACAGCTCTTTGGATAAATTGCTTGGCGTCACCGCCTGGATACGGCGTTTCATCCACAACTGTCGTAGCCCTCGTGGCAAAGGAGAATGTCAACTTTCGGCCTACACAACTTTTATAATTAAACTCACGAATTCACAAAGTTCTTACCTCCTATAATTTAAATATAAAATACAAAATTAAAGAAATATGTTTAGTATTTTACGGGATCTTATCCAATAAAAAATCATTTTAATAAGTAATTAATTTGAGTTCTTATATTCCTGATTTAAATAAAAAAAATGTTGCCAATCTTGCCACTTTAATCGATTACGCTAAATAAATAAATTCCTGCCGCTGTAATCGATAATTGTATTTTAAAAATATTTTTTGTTATTTAGATAATTCTAAATAAAAAAAATACTCTACTTTTTATTTACCACCTCATTATTCTCTTTCTTGTTTATATTTTCGTCCTATTTTATAACTGTAAAATAGTTTTATAGATGATTAGAAATCGATTTTTCATCTGCGATCGATTACATAATAATCTTGTAATAGCAACCCTGCACGCGTGTCTAAACTGACAGTCTGACATTGACACATCTTGTGTTGTTGTCGGAGTATACTGTTCGGTTGATTTTTTTTTCGAATTTAATTGTTCATTGTTACGGGAATGGACTTCACTTTCTGAGGTAAAGTACGATTCATATTAACAGAATGTAAACTATTTTAGCCGAGCTAAATGTTGAATTGTAACATAACTGTATTTTGTTTGTTTTAGATTCCAAATGACAGTGTTGTTTGTTATTACGGTTGGTTATGAATTGAACAAGCAGCATGTCCCAACTGAATCCATTCTGCATCGAAATCTTTGTATTGGTTGCGGTTATCCATTGCGTGTAGGTCTCATTTAGAAAGAGAATACACTGTCAGATGCGTGATAGAGCAATAGATTCCACCACTACAGGTAAGCAATATCTTTCAATGATTGTATGTGTTGCTGCTGGTTGATATGTATTATTCTGATTGCAATAAGATATTTTTGTTTTTGTTACAGCTCAGATCAACAGATAGTAAAGTAATATGTCACCCATGTTGGCAAAGAAGTTACCGTTTTGTTCAACGGACCTTAAACACCCTATATCATCAAGTATTTATCAACCTTCAACAGCCTCTGCTGTATCAACACAAGTATGCAAAACTCGAGCTGTTACTATCTGCAGATGGGGTGATTGAAGTTATGAATGGGATTTTTTAACAGCTGTTTAAAATATTCCGACACAAGCTCAACAACAGAGCTTCACCACATGTCATGATTTACTTTTATAAAGCGCTGCTGCCCTAATCAATAGTTGACCACCACTCACAGACAGGTTTGATGCTGCTCAAAAATCTACCACTCTACTACACTAGAAATCATCCAACAAAAAATGTTCCAAACTAATACAATCAAACAAAATAATTATACTAGAAGAAGGACACACTTCTCAAATATAAATGTTGATAACAGCAATGTCACTGAGTTTCCTCAGCTTGAGTATCACGATTTGATTTTAATAACTTGTGGTACCTACCAACTCCGTCAGGCTCGATCTTACTATGGTGAGCACATCCGTTTTAGTGGCCAATATAAGATAGAAGTGTGTAGGGAGGCATCAATCAGTAATCTAAGATAACAATTGTCTCTCTCTCAAAGCTCTTGGCTTTTAAGAATGAAAATTCAAAGTCACCATATAAGAAGAAAAGAATATTTTGTGAAGGTTTTGATTGATAATAATTTAAATGGGAGAGAGGCAATAAGTCAATATTATTGCAATTGTAAGGTAGGCAAATGAACTGTGGGATGCTGTTCCCACATTATGACCATTTTATGGTATTTAGGGTGGGCTCGACACCAAAAGAATATTGAACCCCCTGCACAGTTTCTTGATGAATTGTTAATCGAATTTGATAATGAAATTGATGATGATGATAATGAATGATTATGGTAAAAAAGAATAAAACTATTCATCAGTTTATTTGTTCTTTAATTTTCTCTGCGTAGAAATGCATAACCTCCAATTTAAAATGTCTGAATAACTTCTTTCTTACAAGTTCAATTTTAAAATGGAAATCACAAACATACTTTTGACATTAAACCACACAAAAAAACGTAAGAATATTCACTGCATTCAACAAATTCATATTGAGCCAAAGTTTCTATGGAGACTTGGCATTGTCCTTTGAGTCTCCGGTCCTCTCACCGCAAGAGCGCAATGACGCTCTGTTATATTGGGTGCGGATAGTTCAAGAGAGTGAATTTGCATCGGAGTTGAAAACCCTCCGTCAACGCACATCCAATCTGAAGGGACCCTTAGGGCGCCTGAATCCCTTCTTGGATGATCAGGGTTTGATGCGTGTCGGAGGTCGGCTTAGAAATGCTAAGCTCCCCTATGGGGCTCGTCATCCATTGTTGCTCCCCAAGAACGGCCCCTTGGTGAAGTTGTTGATCGCAGACCGCCATGTGAAAAATGCACATGCCGGATGCAACGCTCTTACTGCGATCCTCCAACGGGAATTTTGGATTTTGTCTGCGCGGAGAGTGATCCGATATGTTATCTTTCGTTGTCTCCCGTGCTACCGCTTGAAGGCGGACATCGTGCAGCCCCAAATGGGGGATTTGCCTGCCGATCGAGTCACCGAATCGATGCCCTTTGCTGGAGTTGGTACGGATTTTGCGGGACCATTCATTGTAAAAGCTTCGCGTCTCCGTAACGCTAAGACCGAGAAGGCTTACTTGTGCGTTTTTGTGTGTTTAGCTACTAAAGCGGTCCACCTCGAGGTGGTTAGTGCTCTCACAACAGAGGCGTTCGTCGCTGCTCTAGGCAGATTTGTTTCGCGTCGCGGACTGCCGTCCTTAATTCGATCCGACTGTGGGACCAACTTTAAGGGTACCGATCGTTATTTGAAAGATGTTTGTGAATTTTTAGATAAACATAATGTTGTGATCGGATCCACACTCTCCCGCAGAGGGGTACGATGGCAGTACTCACCGCCGTCCTGCCCCCACTGGGGAGGTATATTTGAAACAATTGTAAAGGCCGCGAAAACTCACCTTCGTCGCGTTATTGGAGATAGTATCCTAACTTTTGAGGAGCTCGCGACCGTATTTTGTAAGGTTGAGGCGGTCCTCAACTCGCGTCCGTTATGCCCTTTGTCATCCGACGCGAATGATTTGGAGGCCCTCACGCCGGGCCATTTTTTGATAGGGAGACCACTTAACGCCCTGCCTGAGTATCCTTATTTGGACATTAACTCCGGACGGCTCTCGCGATTTGAATTGCTTCAACAGCTTACGCAGAGTTTTTGGCGCCGTTGGCATCTGGAGTATTTGCACATTTTACAACAGCGCGTTAAGTGGTCAGACAAGACGAACCCACCAAGGGTCGGAGACCTCGATTTGTTAAAGGACCCAAACCTGCCACCCCTCCGATGGAGTTGTGGACGCATTGTTAAATTGTATCCGGGGTCAGATGGTGTGCCCAGGTTTGCCGGGGTCCTGGTGGGGGACTCTGTCTTGAAGCGCGCGATCGCCACACTCTCTCGCCTGCCCTTAGATTGAATTGTCGGACCGTTTGTTACTGTCCGGGGCGGGGGGATGTTCGCGCTCGTTTTATCGGTCAAGTCCGATTGTTAGTTAGTCGAGTTGATAGATGCACGACCGGTACGGGCTAGCGTAATTGGTATAATCTGTGGTGATCGGTGACGCGCTTATGACACACAACGTCTTGCGACCCCGTCGCGTACGGGGTCCGTTGCTTGAACTTGAAATTATATATACCACCGGCCGCGTTTTGTATAGTTTGTCGCGATTGTTGCCCGTGTTTTGAAGTATATACTTGAACTATAAAACGTAACAGTGCGTCTGTAAATTGAGTTGAATTTGAATCGGAAACGTGGTTTCATTGGCGATCTTTGTCGGGCGTGATTGACACTGCTAAATAACTTCTTACGTTGGTGAGCTTTGGTGCCCTAATAAGGGAACTTTGGAGTGTCGACTTATGGGACGGTCAGTGAACTGAAGACTTCGGACGTCATTGTAAGGTCGGCGCGCGCGTCGACCTCGCCGGGACTTCACTTCGCGACGGAGCACACTGAGTCCCAGGTAAGTCCCGTAGATTTACTAGAGTGTGATCGGAGATTGATTTTACTTGTGGTGTAAGCCGACCTTGTTTGTTGGATAAGCCGTGACAAATGCGCGGTAGATGTACGTGCTTTACTGGGGCGCCTTCACTATCAGTAGCAATGGGTTTAATTTTGACAGTTCAACAACATTCATTGCGTTATTTACGTTATTAAGCAGACATACTTTCCGAACATATGGAGCAATGGATTAGCAATTGGCGTCAAAATGGCTCCAATTTATAATAATAGTGTGTTAGCCAATTAGGGCCTACGGTTACGCCTCTTCTCTTCTCTATCTTACGTACGGCCCTACTCAAACTTTCTTTCTTTCTTTCTTTTATGGTTTCGCACGGTTTTTGCATTTAGCCAATGTCACGTAATGAATTGTTCATGTCGAAAAAGACGGCCGCGTGACCCGTCTTACGATGGAGGTTTGAGACAAAGTCATGATGTGGCCACTATGCTGCGATATTTCACTGTTATTTATGAATTTTTTTACAAATGCACTTTTTACTACATAAATCACGCACCTTTATTTAGTAAACAACACTATAAATAATTTTAAAAGTCGAATGAAAAATGAACGTGACCCTTAGCTAGACTTTCCCGCCTAAACTCTACTCAAACTTAAGTCGGTCCGAAAGCAGGATCTGATCCTCACAAAAAAACATTTTTTTTTTCTGGCAATTGCTTTTTTCTTGGCGGAGTGTAAATAGATATTTAGTAAACCTGTAAATACAGATCAATGTTTAAAAAAAGAATGAAATTGTCTCTTAAGACAGTTTTCATAAAGGTTAAGGTTGCACTTATACGTACTTACTTATATAACTCTAATTCAGTGCATCTTTTTTCTTTCTATTTCATTAAGAAAAGGACAAAAAATATATTAGTTTAATCAAGTTAAGATATTCCATAGACTGTTTAGTTAACTATACTAGAAGACTAAATATATGTGAATTGGGTTGTATCCTAAAAAATAATTTAATGTCCATCAGATAGATATATAAAAAATATTGAATACGTATTTTTTATTTTTTCTTTCATTCAAATACTTAGGAAGATATTTTGATTTGAAATGTCGCATGTTGTCACGCCGTGGTACAAAATACTCGTATACCACGGCGTGACGTAATTAGCCCCCACTCCGTAACCTTAATACGCTATATCTCAGTAGTTTTGGTAATTTCGACAAAATAAAAAATACGGGTCTTATTTTTTTTTTTATTGTCTATAAGACGGACTAATTAATTTTTTTATTTTCATACCTTGGATATGTCCCTATTTATGTCAGACGCTGATAATTACTTATACGGGACTTTTCTTACTTTTCTTCATAAAATAGAAACAATAAGATGTACTTAAATTTAGTTGCGTGTAAACAACAGTATCGGCGCCATTTTTTAATTCTCTACAATTTTAATATACCTACCTTTGTGCCTATAAATAGATAAATACAGTAAATTAACTAAACTAATTACATCACCTTCATAAAATTAAAAACCTTCTTGTAATTCAGGGATACGTGAGCTTTATTAGTTTCTGTGGAAACGAAATGGCTCATAATTATAGCAATATTTGAATTGGCTTTTCCATAAACTACAATCGCATGTTCAGAAACTATTCGAATGCGGCAAAATTATTATTTCGGTGTCTATTTATACACAAGTGGAAATAGAACGGTGTAGTCACAGCTTTAATAGACTTATAAATGTTAAAAGATTTTATTCAACAGATGCAATCAAGATGAAAAAATGTTAGTGCCATTAAATTTTAATGCAAGCCTAATAATATAAAGTGTTCTACATGTCAGAAAATAAATATAAAACTAGCGTCATGGTTAAGCTACTGACAGCTGCGCTGCGAGTCGCGGGTTCGATTCCCCCACGAAACAAATATTTCAATGACAAGTACATAATTGTTCCGGGTTTGGATGTTTGTGTATGTGAGTTATATGTTTGTAAACGCACCCACGATACAGGATAAATTAGTAGTGTAGGGCAACTGTTTTTTGTTTTAAATCATAATAAGTACCTTTTTAAACACTGTGGTTATGTACCTATCTCTGCGGCTAGTCAAAATATATTTCATATAACTACCAGCCTACATATTATGGGACCTACAGAATTCGTTTGAATGCCTGTAATATAAAAAGGTATAGGTTCAGTACAGAGGATAACACTATTGCACCCACATAAAATTGAAGGAACAGGTAAATCAAATAATAAAGGAAAATTCCATTACTGTCCCAGGTAAGATAGCCGAAGATTTTTCGCGAAAAAGAATTTCATTTCGTTTGTAAGGAAGTTTAAAAGTAGTAAATAGAAAGTAGATATTCAATCAGAGACGGTATTCCATAGGAATATTGAAACAAGATTTCGTTTGCCAAGAATTAATTATACCACCGAAATTTCAAATGAGAGGGTTGGATTTGCTAAGAAAGTATTTTAAATACATTTTACAGGTAGGAACCAAGAAGATTTACGAGCAACACCGACTTATCTAACAAGTATGTAGGTACCTACCTACCTATCGAACAAACTAAAGTACATACACGGCACGTTGTGTTCCTTGCGCGCCTCAAAGAACAGTCAGCACATCGTGACGGGGTCCACGAGATACTTAGTGTGTGAAGAACATAAATATTGGAAGCGAGTCACAAGATAAGAAGGAGTGGGTGAGTTAAGAAGGAAGAAATGAGTGGTCAAAGCGCGCAAATTTCTTCTCTAGTGAATGGGCATCCATTTAAGTTCAGACCTAGAGCTCGACACGTGGTCATATTTCCTGAGATTGAATATGAACCGGATCGCATTGTTGAGCAATCTATCAAGCTTATCTAGCAAATGCGCATTCAGGTCATAGTAACACACGTTACCATAATCGATTATAGGGAAAATCTTTGACAGTAGGGGTAATGGGTGTTACTCTGGTCCAGGCCATGGTCCAGAGCGAGAGTGTGTGGCAGGCCGTCACCTCCTTTTGCGAAGCAGTGATGCTGGCAAAGGAGGAGGCGGAGCACGTGAAGCAGCGGGAATTCCAGTGCCTATAACGCCACTATCCACCGCAGGTGACGCCCTGGTTAAGAGACGACATCGAATAATTAGCTACCATTGAATATAAGAGGGAGAGAGCTAAGAGTTAACTTTCTCATAATGCGTGAACTTCCAATAATAAGTTAGTAACAATGTGCTTACAAACTATAGCATGGGTTTTGGATAATGGAAAATAATAAAACCTAACCTGCTTGCAATAAAGAAAACAATTAAACAAGGAGTTACTAAATAGGTAGCAACCGCACAAAGCCGTTGCATTGATTTTCTTTAAAATAACTAGAAAGTTATTTAAGGCTACTACTATGGTGCTTGGATAACACCGTTCGAGCATCGCATGTCAACCATGTAACAAATTGGTTTCAGCTGAACACACAGCTAAGTAGGCCGTAATATTACTTAAACGGATATAAATCTATAATGCATTCGACTTTCATAACTTCTGTGTATCCAACATGAATCCTTTTTCATTTTTAAATTACTATTTTTATTTTGAAATTAGGTACCTACTTACTTAATGATATTATTTTTCAAGTTGTCAATTGGGCAATGGAGGAGCCTCTACGCATGCCACAGGCGGAAGTTATAGGTAGTTGGGTAAGAACTCAGACAAGCGCGTTACTTTGTGTAAAATATTTCCACAACAGTGCTCTTGAACAGTGAAGAAAACATTGTGTATAAGTCGACATATCCTACAGCCAAACATTCAACGTTATGTAAAATATAATAAACCCAAAACAACTAATGGATTACGGTCTACTTCCTCTCATCGAGTTTTCCAGCAAGTTATAGGCCTGTTATGAATACAAATATTTGAATAAAACCGATTTCCGCTTCATAAAAATACAAAAAAAAAAAAGAAAACACTTTTCATTCAACAGTCCCGAGTTCCGAAATGCTAGCAGACGGGGTTTATCGTGCCCCAGTCCGCAATATCATTGAAGATGTCAAGAGCCCAATAGATTTACTATCTTTAATAATCATTTCGAACTTCAAAGCTACTTGAACCGTGGGCGCTTACAAAAATAATAGTAAGAAATAATTTTTAAAAAAGCCTGTTGTCAATTTGTAACAGGAACAAATTAAACTCGGGAATTCCAAAATCTGAGAGTACAACGCCATCTCTCGGAAAATTGGGTTAATAATTTATACAAACTAGACTGGTTATGTTAGATTTTCGGTGGTAATGTTGGATTGCGTAAACCGATTTTAATTATTCTTTTTTATTTGAAAGATACGCTCAGAATAATTAAATATAAAAACTAAGTTAAAATATGCTAGCATGTATGTTTAAATTGCAAACTTAGTTCACAAATTTTTAATACAATTTATCAAAAGCTGTTCAATCCATCAAGTTCAAAATAATTTTCCTAGATAGATTTTTAAAAGTTCTGCTTTTGAAATTTTTTTCTTGTTTTTAAAGTTATGGTTTTAAAGTTCAGGCCCCCCTTCCCCCTTTTTTTTGTTGGGATGAGAAATCATCAAATGACTTCTACCGCTCTGGGCGGAGCGGAGGGACATGTCAGACTTTTACTGACTAAACCCCACCCGTGTTTCTTCACTTGCCTGTGCGACGGCCAGGGCCACGTTTTCTTTTTTAACCAACCCGCAACCCTGGCCCAGGAGGCATCGGTCTTCGTGAACCCCGTCACGATGTGTTGAAATCTCTTTGAGGCGCGCGTGAAACACAACGCGCCATCGCCTCGGGCCTGGTCCTTACTGGGCGGCGAGCTGCCCACTGCTCACCGCCTGCAGGCCTGCGCCTACGGTGGCTGGGAGTTCGATGTCGTTTCTCAACCAAGGCGTCACCTGCGGTGGATAGTGGCGTTATAGGCACTGGGATTCCCGCTGCTTCACGTGCTCCGCCTCCTCCTTTGCCAGCATCACTGCTTCGCAAAAGGAGGTGATGGCCTGCCATACACTCTCGCTCCGGACCATGGCCTGGACCAGGGTCGGACTCGAGGGATCGCCGCCGATCGCCGCTACGAGGACACGGCGGTGCTCTACCCAAGCCGGGCAGACCTCTACCGTGTCCTTAGGGCGATCCACACAATGGTGACACCTTGGCGGTTCATCTCGACTTAAACGGAACAGAAACCTCCCGAAACAAACGTGTCCTGTGAGTACCTGCATCAGGCGGAAGGCTCTCTAGCCACTCATCAAAGAGGGAAGTTAACGCCGCTATTGTGGCGTGCCCACCCGCCTTCCCCCTAACTTTTAGACCTTCGCGATTTTTCAATACAGGTCTTCAATCTGCGCCGCCAGTCGTCTATTGTAACACGAACGCACGAGACTCCATATCAGGATGAGGCTTTGAGCAGGCCTTTTCTTCCAAGTGTTGCCATATCTTGTAATCTGACTCCAATCTGGACTGAAGGAGGGCCAGTCTTCGTGCAGCATGAAGTCGCTTTCACGCCCGTTAGCAAGTCTTGCGTGCTCTTCGCTCTATGGGCTGGCTGAATCTTTTTGGAATACCCAGTGCGTTATTGAACATGGAAAAGAAACATATTCCACAAGGTCCATCAGGACCGTATCTTGATACACAACTACATTTCTCTCTACACCTTTTTCACAAAAAACCTCAGTTAAGCCCCGGTAAGAAACTCCCAACCATACCATGAGCTAGGACGGAAAATGACCTCGGACACGCGCAATACGGTTGCTCGTTTCTTCACTACTGTGTGTGATACACCTTATCTTTTGTTTGTTGTGTCTCTCTTCTAGGGGTAAAATATTTGCTTTATAAAAAAAGAATTTGCCGATAATTTTTTCACACGTTAGCTTCAACAAAGCCCAATATCTCTTCAGTCTCAGATAAATTAAACGAATGTTCAAACGATGTCCTGTTTTTCTTCGACATGCCCATTTCGAAAAGTCTTCATTTAACGCCCTTTTCGGCGGTTCTGCATGCGTAATCCCATCTGACGGGCCAACAGTTTCTTCAATATTACGTTTAGGATTTCTTTGAATTCGCGCTTTCACAGCTTTTATCGCTGCTGGAGTCCTAACAGAGCGAGGGCCACTTCTTGATCTGACATCTGTATTCAATATATCGTTTGATTGTACTATAGACTGGTTAAGTATATTCAAATTTTTCAGTTTATCAAAAATTTTAATTAGCGCGTAACCACAACGATGCAACGCAATAACTGGCACATGGCCTTCTTTAAGCGTCCAATCTATTCTTTTCTTTATTTTTTGGTTTCGCACGGTTTTTGTGCATTTAGCCAAAGTCACGTAATTATGAATTATTCATGTCGTAAAAGACGGCCACGTGACCCGTCTTACGAGTGAGGTTTGGGGCAAAGTCATGATGTGGCCACTATGCTGCGATATTTCACTGCTCTTTATGAACTATTTACTAAATACACGTTTTACTACATAAATCACGCACTTTTATTTAGTAAACAACACTATAAATAATTTTAAAAGTCCAATGAAAAACGAGCGTGACACTCAGCTTGACTTTCCCGCCAAAAAACCCCCAATCTATATTACTTAAAAATGAGTAAAATTCTAAAAAATACACTTTTTTTAATTAATTCGAATTCCATAAAAAAATTGTGGCCAGCATTCTAAAAAACAAAAGTTTTTTTTATTATGACAATACTTGTGAACCGATTAAGTTTTAGAGCGCGTGATTCATGTAGTAAAAAGTGCATTCAGTGAATAATTTATAAAGAACATTGAAATATAATAGCTTAGTGGCCACATCATGACTTTAGCCCAAACCCTCCTAGTCGGCTCACACGGGAAACGAAAAGAGATAAGTTAGGTTAAATATTAAGTTAGGATAAGTTACGAATCCGTGTGCAGTTTCTGGCCTGCCATCGGACGCGTCCCCAGGTGGCGGATAGGGGAACGGCCCTCAGATATGGGGGCTACCGGTTTACCGGCGCGGACCAAAGCCAGACGCGGGGACCGCTTCTGCGGTCACACGTGCGGCGGGTTAGTCACCACTCCAGGTGGCTGACGTGACCCGAACTCCAGGTTACCGCCGGACAACCCGGGCTCCTCATTGAGAGGGGCTGGGGGCCCCGTTTGCATTCGTGCAAACGAGTGGGGTCAAGAGGAAGGACACCTCGCTAAAAAACCCTTGGCTGCTGCGTCATCTCGCACAAGAAGACGTACCCAGCCCGGCCCCTCCCTATGGAGGGACCACTGTGGGCCCGCCTTTTAGGCGGGAATCACCGGCCGGGGATTGCTCGCTCAGGCTCTGCCGGATTCCCATGACCCCGCCACTATGGCGATGTCGGTGTGCCGCTGTGGTTTTTAGTGGGTATACCGGGAGGCTATCTCTCGGGGAGTCCCACATACCCTTCGGGGAAAAAAGACTAAGTTTTAGGTTTATTGGTTGATCCCTTGTTTATACTTGTTCTAAGTGAATATCTTATGTCCTATTTTTCTCGGGCACACACACACGACAAACACAAAAACTCGCGCGCACACACACACATATCACCCATGCACAAACATTACACACCCACACAAAAGCACACATACACTCATATGCACCTCTATAGGCACTAGCAGGTACCGTTTATTTGTTTGATTCAATTTTTATTTTTTTCAATTTTTGTTTCTAGTTTTGCACCTAAATAGTAATAATAATTATTGCCTTGTATCTAAAATCCAAATAATTATAACTCATACTCATCTAGGCAATAATAATATAGGCAATGACAATTATTCAATTGAGTAAAGCACATAGTTTATATGTTATTTTGATCATTTGGGTACAATTGTTTCCGAAGGTGGGCGCTGATACCTATAATTACAAGATATTTAGTTATCTTAGCTTAGGTACCTATTGGTTGCAACTCTAAAATACAACTTTACTTACCTTAGGTCTATTTTTATTGTAAAACAATTGTTTTGTGTTTCTCTTTACTTTAAGGTGCAAATAAACGATTTTTTTATTTTTTATTATTATTTTATTAACCGACTTCAAAAAAGGAGGAGGTTCTCAATTCGTCGTAATGTTTTATTTTTATTTTTTATGTATGTTCACCGATTACTCTAAGACGCCTGGACCGATTTGCAAAAACCTTTTTTTTGTTTGAAAGGGTATAGTATACTTTCCAGGTAGTCAGGTGATCAGTATCTGATAATGGAAGAATAGAGAAATCAAGGGGAACTTTAACTTTAAGTATTTTAAAGCACTAAAATTTAATAAAGGTCTGGAGTAGAGCTGATGATGGAGCCGGGAGGCAGTCGAAGGAAATCCCCAACGCAAACGCAAATTAATCAAGCACAAACACTAGTTTTTGCTTGATTAATTTGTGTTGATAAGATGGGTTGTGATTGTGACTGTCATAAGGGCTCTGATGATGAAGACAAAGGCCAGTTTCGGGAACTACTGAACAGTTTACAGTAGCTACTTTGTGTTTCGACTTAATGCATGTATATTAATGAAAACTACTCCCATGTGGGTTTAATTTAAATGAAAGTCTGCAGTGGATCTGATGATGAAGACCCTACACAGTCGAGGGAACTCCTGAACGATTCACAGCAGCTGCAATTTGTATTCAAGAGCTTTATACCTAGATGTATTGCGATTGTCATTAGGGGTCTTATGATGAAGATGAAGGACAGTTAAGGGAACTCCTCAACGGTCTGCAGTAGCTACTTTGTGCTTGGACTTAATTCATTTATATTGATGAGAACTTTGCACCTATATGGATTAAAATGATGGTTTGCAGTAAATCTGATGATGAAGATCATAGGCATTTGAGAGAATTCCTCAAAAATTTACAGCGTTGAAGTTTAACATAGTACACCACTACCAACTTGTCACGCATAAGCAACAATGAATTAAAATCAAATGACTGAATTAAAGTTGCGTAATCGCGTCATGTCTAACAATGCTCATACATTCATTTTGGTTTCATAGGAATTTTAAATAAATCAATTTAGTTGTTTTGTTTTTAACCTTTTGAACGCCATTCACTTCTATACAAGTTCGAGACTTTCTTGCCCTCGGCGCCACTACTTGATTAGAAGTAATCACAGTATAAAATAAATTTACGACTTTTACAAGACCTTTTATTTTGTTTTTTATGGAAAATTACCCTGTTATCAACCATATTTTTAACTTTTTACACATAATAAGTTCTTATTTGTTTTATTTTCACTAGAAACAAAAATGCCAGGAAATATTTTAATGCCCCCAGCGCCAATTACTTGATATCAAGTAAGCCAGTGATGGGACACGATGAAGACCTTGCTATATTTCATCTCGTCGAAATGATCATATGTACTATGAGAAGGCCTTCGATTCGATCGAGACTTGGGCGGTGCTACAGTCTCTCCAGCGATGCCAAATTGACCATCGATACATTGAGGTGATAAAGATTTGTACAAAAACGCCACCATGTCAGTCCATCTCCAGGATCAGGACTCGAAACCGATCGAACCCCAGCGTGGAGTGAGACAAGGAGATGTCATATCTCCTAAAATTTTCACTGCTGCGTCGGAAGATGTCTTCAAGCTCCTGGACTGGAAAGGACTTGGCATCAACATCAACGGCGAGTACATCACTAATCTCCGTTTTGCAGATGATATCGTGGTAATGGCTGAGACCCTGGAAGACTTGGGCAAAACGCTCAATGACCTCAGCAGAGCTTCCCAACAAGTGGGTCTAAAGATGAACATGGATAAGACGAAGATCATGTCGAACTCACATGTCGCACCCACTCCAATTCTAGTTGGTTGCTCTGCACTCGAAGTTGTTGACGAGTATATATACCTGGGACAAACAGTCCAACTAGGTAGGTCCAACTTCGAGAAAGAGGTGTCTCGTCGAATCCAGCTCGGCTGGCTTCCTTCGGGAAGCTACGATACATCTTCTCGTCGTCCAAGATACCACAGTGTCTCAAGAGTCTTTGACCAGTGTGTGTTGCCAGTGATGACTTACGGAACTGAAACGTTGTCGCTCACAATGGGCCTCATACGAAGGCTCAGAGTCACACAAAGGGCAATGGTGATTGAATCAGAAATGAGGAGATCCGCAGAAGAACCAAAGTCACCGACATAGCTCTGCGAGTCGCTAAACTTAAGTGGCAGTGAACATGAGGGCACATTGCTCGTAGAACCGATGGCCGATGGGGCAGTAAGGTTCTGGAGTGGCGGCCACGTACTGGAAGACGCAGCGTAGGGAGGTCCCCAACGAGGTAGACCGATGACCTGGTGAAGGTCGCGGGAAGCCGATGGATGAAGGCAGCACAAGACCGGTCAGCGTGGAAAGCCTTGGGGGAGGCCTTTGTCCAGCAGTGGACATCCATAGGTTGAAAAAGAAGAAGAAGACACGCCACCAACTTGTATAGAAGTAAATCTGTGACGTCATAAGCGGACAGGTTTCAAGGTCATAGTGACTGCATTTTAGTGTAGGTAGTGCAATGTTTACATCTTAACCCTTAACCAGGCTATGGATTGAGAATTTCCCACATAGTATTTTCTTAAGTTATTACCAGGTTTTGGTAAAGAATCTTCCACAATCTGTCAAAAAGGCTGACATAAGAAATATTAATTATTGTAACACAAAAAAAAGTGTGACGGAACACAAATGTCACTTTTGCAGCCATTTCACTGTGGCCGGCCGTTAAACGTAAATTTTTGTGACTAGTGCACCGTAATTTTAAACATTATGGCGAATCGGAGAAAGGTAAGTCATACAATTTTTTGATATGTTTGAGAATTTAAGTTTTTCTAGTGATTTGTGTATAAATTCTCAGTAAAAACTTCAAAAATATCGTGTTATAACGAAATAATACATGTGGGGAACCGTATACCCAAAGCCTGTGAATGCCTAATTATTGTGGGTGTTATTATGTCCATTGCCCGGTGAATCAAAATCATTATTTTATACTATGTTTTTGCCACGGGTTTTACTTAGGATTTATTCACAGTCATTTATCGAAGTATAAAATGTGGGTGGTAAACTTTTCTCGTCATAATTTGTCAGTCTACTTTAGTGTATTTTTGTTATTCAGGTAGGTACTAAACGATCAACAACTCGAAAGTATGCTAAATTGAATGTTTTCATCTGAGGATGAAGAAAATGATGAAGATGAAGACCCATATTTAGATTATGTCCCAAAACTGTTGATGAAGCAATGCCACTTTGTATTCGATTGCCTGCACCATCCTCTAGCTTGTCCACTATGTGCCAAAAAAATAAAAATGCAGAAATTCTCAATAATCTTTGAGAATTTCCGGATTTTGGTTTTTGTGGCTTTCTTTCTTTGTTTTTTTTTTCTAGTATGAACAATTAATATTTATTTATTATTTATTTATTTATTTATTTAGGACAACCAACAAATCTTACACTAGTTATGTTTATATATTACAATGATATAAAATCTTATGTTGAGTGCAGACTTAATTATAGGTTGCCACAGCATGTATCATTTTGTGGTCGGGTTTTTATTAATTTCTATAATATTAAAAGAAAAGACAACAAGAATGCAATCTATACAGTACATAGAATTAAAAGGACAAAGGACAAGGCTCAATCATTGTTAGATGGTGAATGATGATAAAATGTTACGACGGAAGACGGAGTACTTATTTGAGAAAATATCAATGCTTGTGTTTTTCTTGACTAAGGCATTGTATTGTTTACCTAGTCGGTTGATGGTGGAGAAATGTCCTAGGTTAGTTTTTGACGGAGTTTGACAGAAGGGTACATAAGTGTGAGATCTGGGTAGTCTACTTGGAGCATTAATTTTAACTTTCTGCAAAAGATCTGGAGAATCAATATATCCATTGACTAATTTATATAAGAACATGTGATCCAATAGCAGTCTGCGATCCTGAAGGCTGTTCAAGTTAAAATGTTTCAGACGCGAGGCATATGAATTTAAACGTTTAGCTTTATTGCATTGGTAAGCAAGGTGCCACATAAACCTTTTTTGTACAGATTCTAAACGCTTTATATGTATTTCATAATGAGGAGACCATATCTGACTACAATACTCAAGACCAGATCGAACCAATGTTTTGAATAATGTTTGTTTGGTAGAAGGCTTTTTGAACTCTTTGCTGTTACGGATTACAAAACCCAGCATTTTATAGCCTTTTGCAATTATTTTTTCAATGTGCTTGTGAAATCTCTATTTACTGTCCAAGTTTACGCCAAGGTCCCGAATCACCTCAACCTCCTCCAATACTTCACCATTTATTTTGTAACATAAGGGTGATTTTGAAGGGCTCCTCGTGAATCTTATACATTTACATTTATCGGTATTTAAAGACATGTCGTTGTCAACACACCATCTATGTAGATTATTTATATCTTCTTGGATCATTTATATGTCTTGCATGGAGGTAATGGGTCTGGAAATTTTTAAGTCGTCCGCAAACAAGAAACAGTCTGTGTACTTGAGGTATCGTGTGATGTCATCAATGAATATGGTGAATAAAATTGGAGCTAGATGAGAGCCCTGAGGTACCCCGGATGTTGTGGGAAACCGATCAGATGTGTAACCACTTACTACGACTCTTGACCATCTTTGTTTTAGGTAGGACTCTATCCATTTCAACATGTTACCTGATAATCCATATGCTTTTTTTTTTTTTTTTTATAAATTATAAACCAGCGCTTGACCGCAATCCCGCCTGATGGTAAGCAGTGATGCGATCGTTGATGGTAAAGCGCGCTAGTTTATTAAGAGCCTATTCACTCTAGCCTTGAAGACACTCAAATTGTAATGAGACGGAAACACCGACGCCGGCAAATTGTCCCAGTCCCTCGATGTACGCGGTATAAAGGAGGAAGCAAAAGGCTTCGTCCGGATCGTAGTGGTGTCAACAACGTAAGGGTGGAAACTCGCCGTACGACGGGTCGTCCGATGATGGAACGGAGATGGGGGAATTAAGTCATGCAATTCCCTTGCACACTCACCAGAATGCATCCTATAGAAGACCGAAAGGCTGGCTACTCTACGCCTGTGCTCCAGGCTTTGGAGACCGTTTCGAGTTAAGTCTGGGTCGCCAATCAGCCTCTTCGCACGCCTCTCCACCGAATCCAAAGCGGCAAGGTGACACTTCGCAGCACCAGCCCAAATGTGGCTGCAGTACTCCACACACGAGCGGACCTGTGCTTTGTATAAAATTAGAAGCTGCCCTGGTGTGAAGTACCGCCGGACTTTCGCGATGACGCCTAGTTTTCTGGCAGCCACCCCGGCCTTGGACTCAATGAACCGCCCAAAGTTAAGGCTCGAGGAAATCTCAACTCCCAAAAGCTGAAGGCGGTCGGTACACTCCAAGGATACATTCTGAAAAGTAGGAGCCAAGGTAAACTGGCTCCTTTTGGCGGTGAAAAGACACGCCTGTGTTTTGGCGGCATTGAATGCTACAAGATTGGCATTGCCCCATTCGGAGACTGCCTGCAGTGCAGCACTCACACGCTCTACCATGGCCTCTCTTTCGGACCGGATAGTTTCCTTACTAGCCCGAGCTTCCGGCAGGTATCTCTCCACAACTGTGCTGTCATCTGCATACCCATAGATACCGGGCATCAGCAGATCGTTAATATGCAGCAGGAACAGAGTTGCAGAGAGAACAGACCCCTGAGGAACACCGGCATTGGTCGACATGGGCTCAGATGAACATCCGTCGACAACAACTCGGAGGGACCGTTCAGTCAGGAAGTCTTTTACCCGGCCAGTCAGGCCAGCGGAAATGCCGTACGCTGGAAGCTTACTCAAAAGGCCAGCGTGCCATACCCGGTCGAAGGCCTTCGAGACATCAAGGGAGACGGCAATCGCTTCCCCATTTTTCTCGAGGGCCTCGCCCCACAAGTGAGTGGCATACACTAGTAGGTCCCCAGTTGACCGATTGCGTCGAAAACCGTACTGTTGGTCACTGAGGAGATCGTTACCTTCCAGGTATGCCAAGAGGCGCGAGTTCAATACACGCTCCATAATCTTGCAGAGTATGGAGGTTATTGAAATCGGCCGATAGTTGGTAGGATCGGCACGACTACCCTTTTTGGGCACGGGCTGCACGTTGGCAAGCTTCCAGGACTTGGGCACTATACCAGTCCTAAATGAGAGGCGATACAGGCGCGTCAATACAGGAGACAACTCAGGCGCACAAGCCTTAAGAACAATCGCTGGTATACCATCTGGACCACTAGCCTTATTCACGTCCAGACGACACAATACTCTCAGAACCTCCTTGTTTCTAATGCGAACCTCCGGCATTGAAGTTCCGCAATGAGGTAAATTAGGTGGAGTAGCATTGCCAGTGTCAAGACGCGAACTATGGGCAAAGAGAGATGCAAAGAGACCTGCTTTCTCTCTCGCCGTATGGGCCAGTGCTCCATCAGGCCTAACCAGCGGAGGCAGTGTGGGCCGACAGAAGTTCGCCTCGACCGATTTGGCTAGGGACCAGAAAGATCTGCTACCGGAAGGGTGCACAGAGAGCTTGTTACCAATGTTAGTAATGCGGTCGAAGCGAGCCTTCTTAAGCGCCTTTTTGTAGGACTTGGCAGCACGGTTAAAGGCTCTCTTCTTTGAGCTTAGATCCAGAGCTCTGCGGTCACGAGCGTCAACCCAGGCGAGGAATGCCGTGTGCTTACGCTGTTCAGCTTGAACACAGTCGGCGTTAAACCATGGGCGAGCCGAGCCACCGACGGGCACGTCACTGAAGGGGATAAAATACTCCATAGCTTGACGCACCACGTCGGTTATAGCGTCCGCACAGCTCGATGGATTGCTAGAAGAGAAGCAGACCTGCTGCCAAGGATAAGATGCAAAGAAGTGGCGCATCTCATCCCAATCTGCTGACTTGTAACGCCATATTCGCCGCTCACCACGCCAGTCGCAATCAGGTGGGGAGAAGGACGTCACAGACTTCACCAGACAGTGGTCTGAAGTTCCTAACGGTGAGGAAACTGTAACAACACATCTGTCCGGATCAGTGGTCAGCAGAAGGTCCAGACAATTGGCGGTATGACCAGCCACATCAGGCACCCTAGTCGCTTCTTCCACCAGCTGGGAAAGGCCCATTGATAGCGCAAAGTTTCGCGCTTCTCTCCCAGCGTGGTCGGTCCTCTGGTATGGGAAAAGCCAGTCTTGGTGGCAGGCATTAAAGTCCCCCAGAGCGACGAACTGTGCGTCAGGGTGCTGATGCAGTACATTGTCAGCAGACACACTGAGGTGGTCAAATAGTCGAGTTGTCTCCTGGTCACCGCTGTGCGATCGATAGACACAGGTGTAGACAATTTTGTCCACACCAGTGTCAACCAACAGCCATAAGGACGATAGATGAGAGTCTTCGAGGTGACGGAGACGCCGGCAACAGATGTCATTGCGGACATACACACAGACCCCGGCACGCTGCAGGAAATGATGCTCCAAAGAGTATCCCGGGTAGTTGAGGTATGCCGCATCAGACGGACATCTGATCTGGGTCTCCGTCAAGAAAAGTAGGTGGGGCTTTTCAGTCTCAAGGTGGTGATGGACTGCATCGATATTGGAAAATAATGCTAATAATTTGTTAACTAAAATTGAGTGATTTACCTTGTCGAACGCTTTACTGAAATCAGTATAAATAGCGTCTACTGATGTCCTGTTATCTAGATGATAAGCAACGCACGAGACGAATGACATTAGATTCGTCGATGTTGATCTAGCTTTAAAAAAACCATGTTGGCAGGGAGAAATTAATTGTTTTAGATGTGATGTTATAAAAGGGCGTATCAAAGACTCAAAGAGCTTCGCAAAAACCGATAGAATTGAAATTGGTCTATAGTTCGCAATATGTGATTCGTCGCTACACTTGTGAATAGGGACGACTAAGGATTCCTTCCATATTTGTGGAAATGTACCTTTTTGTATGGATTCATTGAAAATAATTGTAAGGGGAGTAGCAAGAACTGCTGAACATTTAGAAGCTAATATTGGAGGTATACCATCAGGACCTGCTCCTTTGGTGCAATCTAGATTTTTAGCGCTTTCGAAACCATTTCGTTTGTAAGTGTTATGTTGTTGAGTATTTGAAAGGAATTGTTACATGTGGAGATGCTCCTGACACTTGGGCTTTGGGTATAGACTGATGCAAAGTATTTAGCAAAGAGATTACAGATATCCTGACCGTTAGTAGCACTCTCCCCATTGAAATGCATAACAGAGGGGAATGAGCGGTGGTTACTTTTTTTATTTTTAATAAAAGTCCAAAAAGCCCTTGCATCTCGAGATATGGAGTCCTCAATAGTTTCGATGTAGTTCCGATAGCAACTATTAATACAAGTTTCACATCTCTTTTTGAGTGCCTGTAGTGTGATGTAGTCCAAAGGGTTTTTATATTTTTTAAAAAGCTTTCTGTATTTTAATTTTTCTTTTAGAAGTCGCCTAAGACTATTACTGTACCAGACTGGATATTTGTTTGTTTTTATACTAGATTTTGGAATAACTTCCATTATGGCTTCCCGTAGTAATATATAGAAAGTTGTAGTCATGGCGTCTATAGTTGGACATTTAGAAAGTTTGGAAGTCCAGTCTGTTGCTGCAAATTTTTTTGTGAGCAATGCGTAATCAGCCTTATGAAAGTTATATTTAACAATGCAGGCAGGTCCATTGCCCGGTGAATCAAAATCATTATTTTATACTATGTTTTTGCCACGGGTTTTTTTTTTTTTTTTAAGTATAAACCAGCGCTTGACCGCAATCCTGCCTGATGGTAAGCAGTGACGCAATCGTTGATGGTAAAGCGCACTAGTTTATTAAGAGCCTATTCACTCTAGCCTTGAAGACACTCAAATTGTAGTCCGACGGAAACACCGCCGCCGGCAGATTGATCCAGTCCCTCGATGTACGCGGTATAAAGGAGGAGGCGAAACGCTTCGTCCGGATCGTAGAGGTGTTAACAACATAAGGGTGGAAACTCGCCGTACGACGGGTCGTCCGATGGTGGAACGGAGATGGGGGAATTAAATCGTGCAATTCCTGGTCATTTATCGAAGTATAAAATGTGGGTGGTAAACTTTTCTCGTCATAATTTGTCAGTCTACTTTAGTGTATTTTTGTTATTCAGGTACTAAACGATCAACAACTCGAAAGTATGCTAAATTGAATGTTTTCATCTGAGGATAAAGAAAATGATGAAGATGAAGACCCATATTTAGATTATGTCCCAAAACTGTTGATGAAGCAATGCCACTTTGTATTCGATTGCCTGCACCATCCTCTAGCTTGTCCACTATGTGCCAAAAAAATAAAAATGCAGAAATTCTCAATAATCTTTGAGAATTTCCGGATTTTGGTTTTTGTGGCTTTCTTTCTTTGTTTTTTTTTTACTAGTGTGAACAATTAATAATAAAAATTCTATCGAAATTCTATCTATATTAATCGTTTTTTATTTTATATATAGATAATAATTATGTCGTCGTCTAGACAGGCAATGGGATTATGTTTTCCCACATGGTTTTTTTCAGGTTTTCAGCTAATTTATTAAATATTATTGATAAAATTTCATACCAAATGTTTTTACTCATCTAAATCTACGAAAAAAATATTATTACTGCAGGATTCGTCCAAGGCCTGGTAAAGGGTTAAGTTGACGCACGTGTTTTTACAAAAAAAAAAAAAAAACGAGTGTGCTTATGACCACACGACTGAAGTGAAACTTCTTTTGCACCATCTGTATGTATATACACACATCAAAAGTGTCTAGGGATCAAGCATTTTTATGCGGATTTCTTGAGATTGAGATGTGGCTTTGTAATATTTCTGATGAGTCTCGTTTTGGTATGAGACCGGATACAAGACGTATACGACACTGGAGAACCCCTGGACGCCAACAGCGATTAATATCCTGCCAGGAAGTCCATCCTTATAGTGGTGGAACCATCATGGTATGGGCGGGTATTTGGATCGGCGGAAGAACTGAGTTGATTTGGATCAGAGGCAACCTCAACGCTCAAATTTATGCTGAGACGATTGTATCAGACGTCATCGTTCCTCTACAAGTGCAAATCGGTCCCTTATTTCAGTTAATGCATGATAATGCACGACCGCACACCGCAAGAGTTGTAAGACAGACTCTCGCCGCAGCTAACATCAATGTCCTGCCCTGGCCTGCTCAGTCGCCAGACTTGAACCCGATTGAGCATGCATGGGATATGCTACAGAGAAGAGCTCTGCCGAATATGGAGGGTATCCAGTCGCAAGAAGACCTTTTTTTGTTGTTGCAACGAACATGGGCGGCCATTCCACAGCGTGATTTGGATGAACTCATTTTGAGTATGCCAAACCGATGTTCTTGTGTTGTTAGTGTTCGCGGTAGAAACACGGATTATTAATTGTTTAAGTTACCCAATAAAATTTTAGAGAAAACTGTTATTTCAGTCTTTTTTTCGAACTTTTGTGTTAGTGGTTCAAATGTCAAATATCCCTTTATTAGGAAAATGGCAAATTTCTTTATTAATGCAAAGGTGACTTGGTTTATCGTTACTGTGACAAACGAAAACACTTTATTTGATGAATCCTTAAAGAAAATTTTAATTAATATCAATCAGGAGAAAAGTTATTGCAAAAATATATGTTGATCCCTAGACACTTTTGATGTGTGTATATATAAATATATGTGTGTACAATATATACATGTATACACATATACATATATTAATTTTCTATAAATATTTAAATTTATTTCATGCTTTCATTTATAAATTAATATTTTTGCATAGACCTCCAATTTAAAAAAAAAAAAGTGGATTCCCTCGGGGCCAAAAGGTCGGGCTCTTCCTCCTGAATCAGGGGACCCCAAACTCGGGTAGTCCACGACCTCTGGTTCCCGAGATAATCCACGGGGGGGTGAGGTAACTAAAGGGGGCGGGGGGGGGGGGGGGGGGAGATTTCGTGGGGTTGCGGGGGGTAGGGGGGAGAGGGGTGAAGGGGAGAGGGGGAGTGGATTCCCTCGGGGCCAAAAGGTCGGGCTCCTCCTCCTGATTCAGGGGACCCCAAACTCGGGTAGTCCACGACCTCTGGTTCCCGAGATAATCCACGGGGAGGTGAGGTAACTAAAGGGTGTCGGGGGGGGGGGAGGGGGTAGTGGATTCCCACGGGGCCAAAAGGTCGGGCTCTTCCTCGTGAATCAGGGGACCCCAAACTCGGGTAGTCCACGACCTCTGGTTCCCGAGATAATCCACGGGGGGGTGAGGTAATCAATGAGGGGGGTCGGGGGGTGTTCGCAGCGTCATGTTCTCGAAGAAATTCATAGTTCTTAATCAATCAAGGTACTTAGCTTAATAATTGAGCTTATGAGGCTCGAAAGCAATTTGTACCTACTTTGTGTCTTATCGTATTGTGACGATATCTTCAAACTTCTATACTTTCAATTATATCAGAAATGTTCAGCAAAAATATATAAAACAATATAAAGGCTCTGAGAACGAAATTTATAAATTATTTGTGCTCTTAGGTAATCAATTGTTAACAAATCTTAAAAAGATCCAAAAAATATATATTGCCTTCGGCGAGATGCGAACTCACAACTTCATACACGACATGTCACGCAATATTTACATGAGCCAACTCCTTGTTTGTAGTACAGACGAAATAGGACTATACTCTGCTTCCGTTCGCCTTGCCCGATTTTTTTTGCTCCATTTTTCGTAACGCTTTCGCGAGTTTACTCCCCAAGTCAAGCGTGCCTAAAGAAGTTTCACTTCAAAAATGTAACGGTGAATATGACGAATTATTGCGAGTTTTTCAAGTCTGAATAAGAATTTTGAAATAATTCGTCGTCTTGACATTCCGTTAAGTCGTCAACTTCCGTTTCAGGATTATTCTTCAGTTTTCTATTAGTTTCTACAAACCAGAAAAATAATTGCGAGTATTTTGCGACACCATTAAAAAAAGGTCTGTAACATCTGTGTAACAGTAATTTGAATAAAAAGAAATCGGCCAAGTGCGTATCGGACTCACGTACAAAGGGTTCCGTACCATTGATTTATGAAATTTAAAGGATTAAAGTTATTTGTATGAAAGGTTACTCGGTAATAAGTGGTTTACGATTTACGAGGTATTAAAAAAAACTACTTACTAAATCTCATTCAAAACAATTTTCGTTAGTAGTTTTTATAGTAATGTATGTACTTGTACATTATGTTTTTTTAGATTTTTCATTTTCTTATTGTAGAAGTTAGAGGGAGGGAGGGACCAACTTTTTCCACTTTGGAAGCGTCTGTCACGCAAACTATTCGGTTTAATAAAAAAATATTTTAGAAACCTCGTTATCATTTTTGAAGACCTATCCATACCCCACACGTATGAGATTGATGAAAAAAATAATTTGAGTTTCAGTTCTAAGTATGGGGAGCCCCCAATATTTATTATATTTTTTTTATTTTTGCATCAATACCTTAATGCGGTTCACAGAATACATCTCCCTACCAAGTTTCAACAGTATAGCTCTTATAGTTTCGGAAAAAAAATGGCTGTGACATACGGACGGACAGACAGACGGATCATCATTCATCATCATCATTTCAGCCAAAAGACGTCCACTGCTGGACATAGGCCTCCCCCAAGGTTCTCCACGACGACCGGTTCTGCGCCTCCCGCATCCAGCGGTTTCCCGCGACCTTCACCAGGTCGTCAGTCCACCTTGTCGGGGGCCTACCCACGCTACGTCTTCCGGTGCGTGGTCGCCACTCGAGAACCCGTCGGCCCCATCGGGCATCGGTCCTACGGGCAATGTGTCCAGCCCACTGCCACTTTAGTGTTGCAATTCTTCGGGCTATGTCGGTTACTCTCGTTCTTCTGCGGATCTCCTCATTCCTGATTCGATCGCGCAGTGAAATCCCAAGCATAGCCCTCTCCATTGCCCTTTGAGTGACTTTGAGCCTTCTTATAAGGCCCATTGTTAGCGACCACGTCTCAATTCCATATGTCATCACTGGCAACACACACTGGTCGAAGACTTTTGTCTTGAGACACTGCGGTATTTGGGACGAGAAGATTCTTCGTAGCTTCCCGAAAGCAGCCCAGCCGAGTTGGATTCGACGATTGACCTCTTTCTCGAAGTTGGACCTTCCTAACTGGATAGTTTGTCCCAGGTACACGTAACTGTCAACAACTTCGAGAACAGAGTCTCCAATCTTTATAGGAGTCGGTACAACATGGGCATTAGACATGACTTTCGTCTTGCCCATGTTCATTTTAAGACCGACTCGCTCGGAGGCTCTGCTGAGGTCTTCGAGCATTGTACTCAGGTCCTCCGCGGTCTCAGCCATGACTACGATATCATCAGCAAACCGAAGGTGTGTCATGTACTCGCCATTGATGTTGATGCCCAGTCCTTTCCAGTCCAGAACCTTGAAGACATCCTCCAATGCAGCGGTGAACAATTTCGGGGAGATAACATCTCCCTGTCTGACACCACGCTGGAGAGGTATTGACAGACAGACGGATAGACATGACGAATGTATAAGGGTTCCGTTTTTTGCCATTGGCTACGGAACTCTAAAAAATGTAGAAAACCACGTATTTAGCTTCTACTAATTGTATTTGTTGTAACTAAACGAAATAAATTATGCAGGAATCGGTTGAATTTATGCACGTGTAACTCGACTACAGTGAATATAAAAATAAATACCATAGAAATATAGACATCCTTATATCAGAAAGGATTTTGACGTGCCTCGAGCGCCAGCGACTTGATATGAAGTAAAAGGATTACATTTGGAGACAAATAGGGATGTGCCTTCTAGAACACACGTCTAATAAATTTACAATTCTTTTCTTTATTATGGGAAATTGTTTACGCTAGTTTATCGATCGGGTCCGATTGTTAGTTAGTCGAGTTGTTAGATCCCCGACCGGTACGGGCTAGCGTAATTAGTATTGTCTATGGCGACGCGCGGCCGCCATTCTTGAACAGACAACGTGTTGAGACCCCGCCGCGTACGGCGGGCCGTTGCTTGAACTTCTTGACGAAATCCTCGCGTGCGTGGCGCGTTCGGACGAGTGAATTTCGGGAATAAATACCACCGGCCGCGTTTTGCATAGTTTGTCGCGATTGTTGCCCGTGTTTTGAAGTATTTACTTGAACTATAAAACGTAACAGTGACGTCTGTAAATTGAGTTGAATTTGAATCGGAAACGTGGTTTCATTGGCGATCTTTGTCGGGCGTGATTGACACTGCTAAATAACTTCTTACGTTGGTGAGCTTTGGTGCCCTATTAAGGGAACTTGGTGTGTCGACTGGTATGGGACAGTCAGTGAATTGAAGACATCGGATGTCATCGTAATCGACGCGCGCGCGTCGATTCTCCGGACTTCACTCCGCGACGGAGCACACTGGGTCCCAGGTAAGTCCCGTAGATTTACCAGAGTGTGGTCGGAGATTGATTTACTTGTGTTATAAGCCGACCTTGTTTGTTGGATAAGCCGTGACAAATGCGCGGTAGATGTACGTGCTTTACTGGGGCGCGGATACAGAAATATATCCAGGTTTTCATATCCATCCCTACGTTTTACTATAGATACGTTATACATTTGTAGCGTGGCGTAGGACACATCGCGTATTATATAGATGGGCGTTCAAAAGGTTAAATCAAAATTTTGGGTAAAAATTAAGCTAAATAAAATTACGTCTTTTACTTACGGGCCTTTTCCAAACTATATTAACTTCATCGTAAAGTCTGACCGGGTGCAGCTGAACAGTACTTTTCACAACTAAAAAGTTTTTATTGTCAACAATATTCGTGTCAGTTATCCCAGTACAATGTGATATTTCTTTTTCAAGAACTGGGTTGGGCACATACCTATAGTAATGTTTGGGCACATAAATGTAGTAGTGTTAATACTCTAAACCGCGTGAAGTAGGGTCGGGTCGCTAGAAAGGATAATGTTACAAAATGGAAAACAAAAATCAGTTTGTTAATATTTTATTAAATTAATAGTTAATACCAAAGCATTAACGGACACTTCGACTAAATGCTATAAGTAAATGAAACTAGCGCAGCTCTTTTCTAGGATAACTAGAAGGAAGGCATTATACAACATTCAAATTAATGTGACCGTGTCATTCATAGAAATACACATTTGTAACTCAATACTTATTTATAACATACTTATAATGTCTGGTATGTTTTCGTATTTAAAATTTATGTAGTTGCAAAGGCAAAGATCTTCTTATCAAAATGGACTCTTCTGTGACTAATAAGGCGAAACTGGTAAAGCTAAACTTAAAAGTTATTGTATAAGTCGATACACATAAAAGCATTCTGACACTGCACTGTTAGAAAGTGCAATATTAATACAATAAAAATAAACAGAAGTGGTCAATCCGGTTTAGTAACTGGAAATCTAACTAACATAGTCATGTTAACCTAGCTCCAGTAAAATTATCTGATAGTTTTTTTTACAAAATATATGTAAAATCTGAGACACCTGTCATTTGGAACTAATCAGTGTTGGATGGTAGGTCAGCCACTTCCACTTAAGTTCATGGTTTAGTATCTAGAATGTTCTAGCAAGGGCGATGGTCGGGTCCGCGACGACGCGGCGCCGCCTTGAGAATGTTGTCAACGCGAAGGATCATCTCTGCGGCCTCGGCGGCTGATAGCAGAACCTGGCGCTTCACCACGTAAGACTCAGTGATACCCATCTTCTTCATGTCTCCTACGCGGCCATTCGCCATGTCTGTGAATAAAAATGGTTTTTCGTATATTGAAATGTGTATTACAAATTGTGCTCATTTATTAGAAGTTTACGATCGCGATTGTTTATAGTCGAGAAGCAATTTTATCAACCTAATTGTATTCAAACATAAATTTTACACATCATTCAGTAAGAATAAAGAACAATGAATAAAAAATAGAGAGCTGCCTTCAGGTGCCGGTTTTTTTTTTTTTGTTATTGTCGTTAATATAAAACGATAGAATATAAACTATTGAAGTTAGATTACAGTAACAATTAATGGTATTTTCAAGACTGTAAGCTTGGTATTATTATATCTCGTTACATAGGGAATGTCAATTAATCGGTATTCGGCTATACGCTATAATTATTCGCGGCATCTTTAATTAGAAAGCTTCATGTCTTTCTTTACACTTAATTGCAATCATGACTTTACTAGAACATCACTTTTGAATGCTGTGCAAGTGAAAATTAGTTAAAATATTAAAAACAGCAACTCACCAAGTCCCATAGTGGTCTCTCCCTGAGCGTGATGTGCGCGCAGGCGTGAGATGAGGTCGGCAGAGTCGTAGCCCGCGTTGTCGGCCACGGCGGAGGGCAGGCGGCGCAGGGCGGTGGCGAACGCCTCGGCGGCCCCGGACTCCTTGCCGGCCGTACGCGCCGCCACGCGGGACACGGCTTCGGCCATCAGCATCTCGCTGGCACCTAGGAGATGGGTGTTTAATTTTATTTATATCATAAAAATTGAAGTTACTTGGGAACTATTCAGAAAACGTTTCTTACCACCAAAATTTGTATGATTCTGAATAGTTTGGAATGGCGTTAGCTGTTACTAAACTATCGCATATATATTCTGGATTAGAAGACATTAACAGAGTATAGAATACTTATATTACACAATTCAATATTTACTTGCGATACTTTAATGGTGATCTTGTCATCTCCATAAACAATGCCATGCACGAAAACTATTATAACTCGCGCGAGTTAACTGTGCACCTCGCTCTGTTACGTCATTCCGACGATACCGGTTGCAAAAAATGAGAATTATGTAATTTTTTTTTTTTTTTTGTGTCAATAAAAGGTCGCTTTGATGATAAAGCGCCATAATACTAGGTCATTTTACTCATGACGTTTTGCGAGTAAATTGATACATATGGGCTGAAATATAATGTTCTTCTTTGAATGAATCTTTTTTCCAATACAAAAAATTATAAAATCAATGCATAATGAAACTCTCTGTGAATATGAATTTCAAGAATATTGCTCACCTCCACCATAAATAATTTTGGGTTCCTTGACGGTAGCGGCGAGCACGCAGAGCGCGTCATGCAGGGAGCGCTCAGCCTCGTCAATGACTTGCTGTGTGGCGCCGCGGATGACGACTGTGCAGGCTGAGCCGAGTTCCACTCCAGAGAAACGAATAAGGCACTCATCACCAATTAACACCTAAAAATAAATAATAGTAATATTAATGTACTAACGGCCGCCAGCGACTTCCTTCGCGTGGAGTTAGTTATGCTCCGCTCCTATTGGTCACAGCGAGATGTTATATAGCCTAAAGCCTTCCTGGATTAATGGACTATCCAACGCAAAAAGAATTTTTCAAATGGGACCAGTAGTTCCTGAGATTAGTTTTCAAACAAACAAACTCTTCAGCTTTATATATTAGTATAGATAAAGGAACTCTGGTTTGTCAGTTTCTTTTTCACACATTGATGAGCACTTAAAAGGGTTTTGACTTTTTTTTTATTATTTAAACTACTATTCTTCTTGTTAACGACTCGAGCGCCCGTACAACTACAGTAACTACAGCACAGGCGAATTTTAAATAAAATGTTATCCAAGATAAACAAAATTAAGTGTAAGTTCCCATGGGTAATATATGACCGAAGTGCGAGCAAAGTCGTAGGCAAAATCTTGGATATCTTGGCATCTATATCATTATGATTAATCCAGCACAACACTTTTCTAACAAGAACCCAACTGCATAAAACGCAAATATTACCTGTTCAATAACTTTGCAGTGTCCCAGTTTGACTCTGTCAGGTGAGTCAAATGTGGATGCGATTTCACCTCCGGTCACTAGGGCCAGTCGCTCAATACCGTCGAAATCGGCGTGCTCGATCGCCATGACGCCGGCGTCAGCGAAAAGCTGTTCAGGGTAGTTGTAGATAAGTTGCCTGGCGATAAAAATATGTATGTCATGTTATAAATGCCGATACCTATTAAATAAGTTATAATAAATAATGCTGATGGGAGTGACGCTCTTCTCAAGATAGCTGGTAGTGACTGGATGAGTTATTGAAAATCGAGTTGAATGTCGTGAAATAGAGGTGAGGAGAGGCCTGTTTCAGGAGAGGCCAGCAGTGGACTGCTATCGGATGATAATAAAATAATGCTGTACTGTTGTGTACTATTTATATTGTAACTTATATACATATTATAACACATATTATAAGGAACAGCCTTCGTCCTTTTCTCACTGGAGACCAAACTCCAGTGAGAAAAGGACGAAGGCTGTTCCTTCATTAAGTTGGTGCTATCTTTTTGAGACAATAAAACGAGTCTTAACGATCGCGCGAGTGATTTTTTTTTTTGGCTTAGAAATAAATGATAGGACAATGTTACTACTCAATGTAGTAGTACAATATTAAGTTACTCAAATACTACAACAATGAAGACTATTTTTTTATTTTTTGTGATAGTTTCAGTTGTTCATCTATTTTTTTTTTAATTTTAATAAATATAAACTAGTGCTTGATCGCAATCCCGCCTGATGGTAAGCAGTGATGCAATCGTTGATGGTAAAGCGCGCTAGTTTATTTAGCCTATTCACTAAAAAAAAAAACTTAGTGAATAGGAAGGGAGACGACAGTTGAGCGAAGTGATGCAATGTTAAACTCAACAACACGACCAACGATGCTGCGCCACAGGCGCATCATAACCGGCACACATCACAACACAACTGCTTAGACTCGTCCTATACTCTATTCGCGGAAGCATTAGACAGAAATTTAAAAAGGTTTGTTTTTAGGTTACACTTTGTAATAAGAGTACAATATAGAACATCATCATCATCATCATTTCAGCCGAAAGACGTCCACTGCTGGGCATAGGCCTCCCCCAAGGTTCTCCACGACGACCGGTCCTGCGCCTCCCGCATCTAGCTGTTTTCCGGGGGCCAAGCCACGCTACGTCTTCCGGTGAGTGGTCGCCACTCGAGAACCCGTCGGCCCCATCGGGCATCGGTCCTACGGGCAATGTGTCCAGCCCACTGCCACTTTAGTGTTGCAATTCTTCAATCTATGTCGGTTACTCTCGTTCTACTGCGGATCTCCTCATTCCTGATTCGATCACGGAGTGAAACCCCAAGCATAGCCCTCTCCATTGCCATACATACACTGCGGTATTTCGGACGAGAAGATTCTACGTAGCTTCCCGAAAGCAGCTCAGCCGAGTTGGATTCGACGGTTGACCTCTTTCTCGAAGTTGGACCTTCCTAACTGGATAGTTTGTCCCAGGTACACGTAACTGTCAACAACTTCGAGAACAGAGTCTCCAATCTTTATAGGAGTCGGTACAACATGGGCATTAGATATCAATATACAACGTTATTTTTTATTAATGCGAAACCCAAAACACGTGCTCAGTATTTTTTTTATGCAAAAGAATCTATGTACAAAATTTCAAAAAGATGAAAAACCACAAAATTATGAGCTTGTTATCTTACTTGTTTGACCCAACAAAAATATGGTCAACGCACCGCTCGCGCCCGCCCGCGAATGAAGCGGCGCGGCGCAGGGGTGCTCCTAGTACTTTAATTAATTTTTAGACCATGTTATATTTTTTGATATATACATTTAGAAATTGATGTAGATGATTAGATTCTGAACAAACTATATTATTTTGTTTCGGGTTTCGCAAATACATAAAATAATGTTGTATATTTTGTTAAAAAATTAAAAGAATCAGGTGGTCAGTACCTGGAACATTTTACTAGAAGTCTACATAACCTGAAATGTCACCTAAGTATTTTTCAATTTTGCTGGGTTTATAAAGGCTTTGGTTAAAATACTTAACTACGTTCGATTCTCATTCCCTTAATTCGTCATTCACTCGTGAATACTATGGTACTTGCTTTTTGTCTTATTATTCATTACCCAGTAGTTACTTGTTATTCTTGTTTTTTTTATTTTGATATTTATTAAAATTGTTTGAATTCATCTACAAAATTGATATTGTAAATCTCTGCTTCAGTGAACCCCTATTGTTTAAAGCTAATGCGGATAGAGTATATTCTTCTAGGGATTTCCTTTCATTCCTTTCCCTTCTCTAAAGAGATATATCATCATCAACCTTTTTATCGTCCCACTGCTGGGCACAGGCCTCCTCTCACACCGTGAAGGATTGAGTGAAATCACCACAATTGCTCAATGCAGGTTGGTGATTTCAGATTTACAAATCTAGGTTTCCTCAAACTGTTTTTCCTTCACCTTGTAATTGGTGTCCAAGATGTACTTAGAAAGTACATATAACTTACAAAAAAAGGTACTGTTACAGGCTAGTGGTACTAAAATACCAGTTAAGCCACTGCATGTCACGCGATATTGAACCTTATGCCCTCGACATAAGGTGCATTCATAACAGTATATTGGTACTTGCCTGACCAGTACGGTAATTGTGTAACACACTATCAGTACCAATGGGTTTCATTTTGACAATTCAACAACATTAATTGTGTTATTTACGTTTTATAGCACTTGACACATATTCAAACATATGAAGCAATGGATTGGCAATTTAATTCGAAATTATTCCAACTAATAGTAATAGTACGTTATGTAATTAGGGTGCTGGAACCAAACCCGCACACTCATACATGAGAGGCTGGTGTTTTAACCGCTAGGCCGTCACAACTTCTATAAATGACTATAACAATCTCCAATTACCTGTTGATAAAGACATTGCATTTGTGAGCCAAGATCTTGTTGACTTTGTCCTTCATCTTTTCCTTCTCAGCAACTTCCAGTTCTGCAATCTTGGCCATAGAGTCTACTTTGATAGTGGATCCGAAAACTTTTATCTTGTCTGTGTCCATAGGTGTGTTGGCAATCAGGATGTTGGCATTCTCAATGCGCTTGGGTTGGTGCACTCCCACCTGATAAGTAAATGTTATGATTTATAAAGTATTTACATGTCTGGGCCAAATGATATGCAGTAGAAAATTAAAAAAAAAATCATTGTAAATAGCACAAGTCATAATAGTGGCTAGTTTTTTTATTTATTTTTCCATTTCTCTGAAGTGGGTAGACTTTGGGAGTCTTCAGACTAGACATAGGCTCCTGTAATATTTATAATAAATCCTAGAATATAAAAAGGAACAAAAATAAAACAACTATCAAAAGATAGGATCATTAGAGGCCTCAGGGGTCATAGATTGGAATCTATTTGGATGTAGTTCATGTCAACATGAACCAACAATAAAGATACTCTAATTAGTTAGAACAACCTGAATTGAGATTCATAAAGGTTTTTAAAATTAATTATTATTACCCACCTTCTTGTTTAACAGGAAACCTTCATCCAGGAAAGATTCCTCTAGCAAACCACCAGAAATTTTAATAATTTGGATAGCCTTCAGGTTTCCGGAGCCTTTAAGCCGGAGCACTGCATCCACAGCCAATTTTGTGAAATGTCTGAAATTATAAATTTCTTTTTTTAAAAAGAGACTGCAATGTCACACACACACTGCACACTACTTACATACAACTTAATAAATTGTATACTCTGTTGCATAATTTACTCACTCTTTATGGTTAGAAAGAATTTTAGAGCTCAATGTTGTGCGCGCAATGTTTTCAAGGTCCTCACGGAGGGCTGCCTCATTGAAATTCTTTTCATGGTCAAAGCTGGAATCGGCAAGCGCTTTTTTAGCAGCATCAACAGCTATACGCCATCCAGCAATGATTGTCTGTGGATGCAGTTTCTGTTCAACAAGCTTTTCAGCTTCACGAAGCAGTTCAGCCGCTAAAATGGATGTAAAAAAAATGTTACAACATATAAAATAACATATAATCAATAAATAAAAATTATATACTGAATAAATTTCTATATAATACAATCATAGAAACAAATAAGAATTCCAATAAAATATCCTGAATCAAATAAACATGACAATAGGAACATATTTTGTTCTTAATATACACTTCATTGAATGTTATTCAATGAAGTGTAACACAAAAAGTCTGATAATGATGGCTGTAACATACAAACAGAAGTCATCTACAAAAAACTTATGCAATGTTTAAGAATAAGAAAAACTTCCTTTGTCTAAAGGGATACTGAAAGAAAACTGTGTTACCTACCCAATACAGTCACAGATGTGGTTCCATCTCCAACTTCATCATCTTGTACTTTTGACATGTCTACCAAAATTTTTGCTGCTGGGTTATCAACACCGATAGCTTTCAAAATAGTAGCGCCGTCATTAGTAACCTCAACCTACAAAATATAACCAATTTATTAGAATTTCAAACATCTCACATAATCAGTTTTTTTTCGATTTCAAATAACTATTGCTAGTGCTGTAAAAACATTTACCTGTCCAGCATTTCTGCCACAGGAAACCAGAATTTTGTCCATTCCCTTAGGTCCCAAAGTACTTTTCACCAAATCTCCAATGGCGATAGCACCTATGAAGCTGGACATACGAGCCACTTCGGCTTTTTCTTCTTCAGCTTCATTTTTCAAAATTCGGATGGGATTAAGTGACACCTGAACAGTAATTTCATGTGATGAAGACACACGTGCAACAAGAACAACGGCTCAAATATATCTAGATTATTCACAACTCTTTTAAGTTTCCGTTAACTAAATTACTAATAACTATGGACACTACCGTAAATAACACATTACTTCTTACCATTTTGACTTTTCTTTGTAATATTTCTCTAGAAAACTAAATTAAAATACCGGCGACAAAATTCTACACTGAGCAACCAGAACTGACAGCGCAAAAAAATTAAAGCAAAGCACGACTACTAATGTTGCCGTACTAAAATAATATTGTTTATGCCTCCTATACTGTTTTACTGTTTTTTTTTGAACTCAATGCAGTGTAGTAGAACTTTGTCCTGCCATAAGAGCTAGGGGGTTACTGTGACCTCTTTGGGGAGTGGCTAGAGAGGCGCCAAGGCGGCCTCAACTTCCGCCTGACGCAAGTCCTCGCGGGACAGGCTGTTTCGGTAGGTTCCTGTTCCATATAAGGCGGGTCACCACTGTGGTTATCGCCCCGAGGACGCGCTGGAGGTCTAATCGGCTTGGGTAGAGCATCGACGTGTCCTCGTGGCGGCCATCAGTGGTGATCTTTCGCGTCCGGCCCAGGTCAAGGCCATAGTCCGGAGCGAGAGTGTGTAGCGCGTAGGTCGTGCTACGTGATTAAAATTCAGATAATTCGAATGTTGTGTATTGCACGTATGTAAAAGGGTACAATGTATATGACGTGTACAATAACGTGATGAACAGGAATAGAATGTGAATATGAATGTGTATAATAATAGAATGTGTCTTACAAGCTATGCACTCATTTAAATACTAGCTATCTCTAACAATAGTGGGGTAACCAATAGGAAATCAGCTTGCTGTCCTGCGGATCTCCACGCTGTGTCGCGTCGCGTGCGTTCTCGATGTTAATTCGTTGATCGAGGGAGGCCGCGGTGTGTGTTTGATCAGTGTAGAGAGCGCGCCAATTCACAGTTCACGTGCAAGACAGCTCGTTGTGGTCCCCATGCCCATCGACCGTTGGTCAACAGACGTGCTTCCTGGGTGAAATTTATAGGCACTTCACGATGGGCGGTCGGGACGACCGCCATGACTTCCGCGATCCTAGTGTGACTAATAGCCAACCCTTAGATAGAATATGTGTAGCAGCTATTGTGTAGCGGCTGGCTGGGTTGCTACAAGTGCATAGCAGGCCGTCACCTCCTTTTGCGAAGCGGTGATGTTGGCAAAGGAGGAAGCCGAGCGCGTGAGGGAGTGGGAATCCTAACGCTCTTACAGCGCTCACCGCACACACAGCCGCCACAGAAGACGTCCTGGTCAGGACAACATCGAACTCCCGGCCACCGCAGGCGCGGGCTTGCGGGCGGCGAGTAATGGGCAGCTCGTCGCCCGGTAAGGACCAAGCCTGATAGAAGTTAACATATTAGTTAATTCCTGTCAAATTGAGATACTTTATAGAAAGTTTAGACGCGATTAAAAAGTGCGGCGTGGTCTAATTTGACAGAACTAAACTAATAATTATCTTCTTTCCTTTTCTTAATGAAATAGTTCTTCCTTTGGTGGGTTAATGTTCTGATTCAAGAGATTTTTAAGGCCGTGGATAGATGTTTGGGTCTCAAGATCACTGAGAATAGATATGAAGTTCACATAGAAAGCAAATAGTCCGCTGCTGCAAAATAGTTTGCTCTAATTTACTGGCAACACTACAATCATATATTTAAACCATAATGCAAGCAACTCTAGGTACTAAACCTAATATTATTCATAGAGAATTTGTAATTAAAAGCCCCATTCTGACCAATCACAAACAAAACAAAAATAACCAGCGTCTGCTGATTGGTCAGAAAAATATCTGATTTGTAAACGTAATCATACTATGACGTCATGAATGTGTCACGCTGATTGTTCTTTCTTGTGTCATTTAGGTTGAAAATTTTACTCCGTGCCTTCGCCATATTTACGTTTTTGAACTGAATCATAGACTCAGTTTCTATAGAATACGGTACAGTTATTGAAGTGTTAAAAGTTTAATTTGTACAAAGTTTGAAACAATCTGACAAAATGGAAGAGCAAGGAGGAAGCTCAGGCCCTAGAGTAAGCGATAAGCGTTTGGCTCAGACTCAAGCCAAAGTCGATGAAGTGGTTGGCATTATGCGCGTCAATGTCGAGAAAGTTTTGGAAAGGGACCAAAAGTTGTCCGAACTAGACAATCGTGCAGATGCTTTACAGCATGGAGCAGCACAGTTCGAGCAGCAGGCTGGCAAATTGAAACGAAAGTATTGGTGGCAGAATCTAAAGATGATGTTAATTATCGGTGCTATTGGGGCAGTTCTACTTATCATAATCATTGTGTGGGCAACGTCCGGTAGTTCAAGCGCGCCCGCGCCCGCACCCCAGCCCGCCCCTGTCACCGAAACTCCTTCAGGACGATAGTCATCACGTAAACTTGATAACCTTTCATATGGATACTTATTTATGCTGCTCTGTACTAAACATCGCGAGTTTTATGGTAAAAAGCGACTGAACAGTATGTAAGAAATCTGTATTTTGTATTTGAAATGATTAACCAACGCACACATATTCTTAATATAATAAGATTTACACCTTGATAAATGTTTTGATATTTTTCTATAAATTGTATTAAAATAGTAAGTACCTAACTGTTGATATACTGTTAAAGTGAATTTAATTCACTCATAAAAGACTTGTTTACAAATTGTTATACTTCTAAAAAGAAAATAAAAGGTAACTAACTATAATACATCAGTATAAATATGTAATTTTTAAAGTGGCCAACTTTTGTACAGAATCACTTTGTGATAAGTAGTATTAAATGTAAAAGATAATAATATTGCAAACTACCCGGTTTTAACAGCTGATTTGGGTGTTGACACAAAGAACTGATATTTAACGGCACAAATTAAATGTGTAATGAAACTTAAAACTTAAATGTGATTGTTCTTGTTGCTTTACCAGGAAGCCCCCTATAAAATCCTGTTGCAAAATTAATATATATTAAGTTAGATAAAATATGTTATTCAAAGCCAGTTTTTGTTGCACTTTGTATAAATGATTACAAAACTTATTTCACATTATGCTACTGTTTGGTATAATTATTGATTACATTATAAGTTCTGAATGGGATTTTCAAGTATGTATAATGTGAAACAAGTGCTAAGGCACAATACCAATTAGTTTTTAATTTATTTTAATATGTAATTAGCACATTCTGTCGGTTGATCATATTATATTATTTAGTTATGTCTTCTCAGTATGTTTATTATGCATTTTCAACAATTACTAATTTTAACGGCAGTTGGGACCAACTTTGCGCTTGTATTGCACGGCATCCAAGGTCCAATTACTAATTGGGTCTTCACAGTAAACCAGTTTGATGTTGTATGCAAAGTATATGTAATATCATAATCTTAGTTGTTTTGTATTCTGTAAGAAATAATAAATATATGTATTTCTTCAATATTGTATGATTTGCCATTTGTTAGACAAGTATACTATACAGTCTCTAGTCTTATCAAAGTCATACCTACTTACACTTTATCAGTTTTGTAGATGCAGATTAAAGCCGTGACTCATTGATATTCACTGCAAAATGGTTTGTTGCAAAGTAATAAACCAGCACCCTTTTTGAAGTTAATAAAAAGTTCTGCTATGAGAATGCAAAAATCTTTCATTCATTTAAAACAGTTAATAAATGGGTATTATTGCTGTCATTGGTAGGTAACTAAACCTAGTAATGGTAGGTAACTTTTTTCCACGATGTTTTCTTCCACACAATAAGTCTTAATGGCAACATGTGCCATTGTCAGTCAAAATAACATGTCACAAAATATGAGACTTGCCTGGAGTTATTACAAGCTTTTATTTACTTTCACCTGTCCCGTTGTCTGTGTTCTGTAATCAAATCTTGCAACTTAAATTTGATCCACTTCCCGGTTTCCGATTGAGCTGAAATTTGGTACACACGTTTAGTTCGGATGACAATGCATGATTAACTGTGTGACGTCATTCTAAATCCAACATGGCGGCGTATCCAATGTGGCGGACCAATTATTTTTAATGCACTCCTACAATATGGGTATCAAATAAAAGGGCTTGCCAAGAATAACTAGAAAAATAATGTAGCGTCATTCTAAATCCAACATGGCGGCGTATCCAATATGGTGGACCAATTATTTTTAATGCACTCCTATAATATGGGTATCAAATAAAAGGGCTTGCCAAGAATAACTAGAAAAATAATGTGACGTTATTCTAAATCTAACATGGCGGCGTATCCAATGTGGCGGACCAATTATTTTTAATGCACTCCTACAATATGGGTATCAAATAAAAGGGCCTGCCAAGAATAACTAGAAAAATAATGTGGCGTCATTCTAAATCCAACATGGCGGCGTATCCAATATGGCGGACCAATTATTTTAATGCACTCCTACAATATGGGTATCAAATAAAAGGGCTTGCCAAGAAAACTAGAAAAAAATAATGTTACGTCACTCTTAATTCAATACGGCGGAACACCAAAAATGGCGGATAATTTTCTTTTATTCGTTCCTACAATATGGGTATCAAATGAAAGGGCTTGCTGAGAATAACTCGAAAAATAATGTGACGTCTTTGCCGCTGGTCAAGCATATGTGGCCTTAAGTAGGGTGAAATCATTAGAAGGGCTCCTCATTGAAGAGCTGGACTGTAAGAAATTAACTGGCAAACGACCTTGCAATAGTGATACGTTGCATGAGATGAACAGACTTAGGAACTTATCAGGTGAAAACTAAAAAGTCTTTTATTTAGTTTCACCTGTCCCGTTGTCTGTCGTTCTATAATCAAATCTTGCAACTTAAATTTGATCCACTTCCCGGTTTCCGATTGAGCTGAAATTTAGAATGCATGTATAAATCGGATGACAATGCAATGTTATTGTGACATAGAGCCGATCTGATGATGGAGCTGGAAGGTGGCCATAGGAATTCCGTAATTAAATGATGCATCCCTATCGAGTTTGAGCTCATTAGATTCGTCTTGACAAGTACTTTGATACTATATGGTAACCAGGGTCTGATGATGGAGCCGGAAGGTGGCCATAGGAACTCCGTAATTAAACGATGCAACCCAAGATCAATTAATTGATGGATCAAAAAAGAATGATCAGATTGATATTAATAAAATAATACACACGGACATTAACAAAACAGGAGGTCTTCCAAAAGAACTAGAAATATTTGTTGGTGCTAAAGTTATGTTGAGGTCTAACGTTGACGTTGCTAAGGGACTTGTGAATGGAGCAATAGGTCACATCACTGAAATCATATGGCCGTATTACAGACGTGCTCAACTATACGATAGCGCTGTACCATCGGTTCGCGTAGACTTTGGTAACGATGGCATTCACATAATACACCCTAAATCAGTTCAATTTCCTGCTAAATTTAATCACGGCACAGCTGAAAGAAGAATGCTCCCGATTGTCTTGTCTTGGGCTTCAACTGTGCATAAAATGCAAGGAACTACTGTAGATCATGCTGTTATTTATCTAGGCTCCAAATTGTTCGCTGCTGGTCAAGCTTATGTAGCTTTAAGCCGAGTTAGGTCTTTAGCAGGTCTTCAAATCGAAGAACTTGACTGCTCCAAGTTGACGTCGAAAAAACCTTGTAATGTTGATGCATTAAAAGAAATGGATAGAATGAGAAACGTTACAAATAACTAACAAGTGATTACATAATTTCAACATTATTGATATTTAAATCAGTACATATTACATATCATGTGAACGAACTACGGACTTCATAACGGAATAACACTGCTACGCGCTGCGAACTACGTCGTAGTAAATCTCGAATTAAAAATAGAGGTACTAAAAAGTTAAAAATAAAATTAAAGAAAAAAAAAAACCTTTTTAAAAACAAGCTTTTATTATTTGTTTATAAAATGAACTAAAAAGTTAAAAATAAATTAACTCTAAAAAGAAATATAACACTTTGTAACTTGATTGTAACCTTTAACGACAAATAAGCGTCTTCGTCTAGGACAAAATAATTCCATATTGTACAAATTTATTTAATTTTAACAATAAAACTTTTCACCATACATAATTATTCAATCTCGTCCCCCCTCTTTATCATAGTCCCCATTTATAAATAAAAGCGTGTTACATTTAATACAAGACAACATTTTCCTCAAGCTATCACAATGTAACACGCTTTTTTAGTTAGGGCCATATTAGCTGATAGGAATTCAGAGACTGCATATACAACGTTAGTTTTAGTTTATGCGAAACCTGAATATAGTTGTTCAGAATAAGCAACTCAATCGATTCCAATAATTTTTACACCATGTTATTTTTTTTCCCAAATACTTTTAGAAATTGTTGCAGAGTGGTTACTGAGCGGTTACGATAGATCATAGTACTTGCGCCGCGCGCCACAGCTGACGCCAGAGGTCAACGAACCGCGCTACCCCGCCCGTACGGAGCTTTGACCATATTTTTATTGGGACAACCACGTAGACTAGCAAGCTCATAACTTTGTGGTTTTTCATTATATCTTTTTGAAATTTTGTTTTGTAGATTCTTTACTTAAAAACACTGGACTCGTGTTTCGAGTTTCGCGTAGGTACTTAAACGAAAAATAATGTTGTAAGTATAAATATAGGTACTGGCCCCGATTCTCTTGTTCACAAACTAAACTTAAGTTCAGTCCATCTTTTTCTTCTATTTAATTAAGAAAAGGACAGAAGATAAATCATGTTAGTTTAATCCTGTCAAATTTTAACACATCAACGCGTTTAAACTCTATGGAGTATCTTAATTTGAAAGGACTATAAGTAAAGGACTTGGTCATTTAACATACATAATCAGCCTATAATGTTCCCACTCCTGGGACACAGGCCTCCTTTCGATGAGAGGGATTGGGCCGTAATCTACCACGCGGATACAGTGCAGGTTGGTAGATGTCATATCGAAGTTATTGGCTCTAGGATATGCCGGTTTCCTCACTATGTTTTCCTTCACCATTTTGAGAGCAGGGGTGATTTAATTAACACAAAGTTTACGTTTAGTTTACGTTTTAAGTCGTTGGTTCGAACCCCATCAAGGGCTTTAGCCCTTGATGGGGTTCGAACCAACGACTTAAAACTTGTAGGTCGCGGCCGTACCACTGGGCTGCCATATTCAAAAAACTTGGCATATTGCAAAAAAAAAAAAAACAGGCAAAGAGTAGCTATGTGTAGGATGCATTTTGGAAAGAGTGCGAGTGAATTGCATGACTTCATTCCCCCATCTCCGTTTTATCATTGGACGATCCGTCGTACGGCGAGTATCCACCCTAAAAAGGCCCATATACTTATAGTTCGCCTGCAGTCTCTGGTAGGCTTGCCGTTCAAGGTCTGCATAGCTCACTCACTATGGCGATTATTACCTGCCGGCAATGGTTGAACAGCGGCTCTGAGTCTAAACACTAGCAGATGGCAGTCGTTTCACACGTTTCGTCACGGACTGTTCGGCCGATACCTGTCGACATAGGCCTGTGACGGCAAGCGGCCACATACTATAGGTTCCCATTGACCGTCGATACGAAATCGTCAGGGAAACTACGTGTCTGTGATCTTTTCCGGGTAACTGACAGGTTGATATTCACCGGCGAACTGTTAATGTAGGTATGGGGTGGGCTCTTTACGTACGTACGTTGTTGACACCGCTACAATCGGTAGGCCTAGTATGAGTTTTCATTACGAAACTCGTTCGTCGATATCGAGCGCGTTTGACTCTGCGATTGGCCCGCTTCAAGGTCGCAAGAACTCTCAACCAATGAGAGCGCCATACGCGCTCGATACCAACGATCGAGTTTCGTATTGAAAACTCATACTAGGCCTACAGGACGAAGCGTTTCGCCATGTCTTTTATACCGCGTATATCGACGGACTGGAACAATTTGCCAGCGACGGTTTTTCCATCTGACTACAATTTACTTGTGTCTTCGGCAAGAATGACTAGGCTCTTAATAAACTAGCGCGCTTTACCATCAATAATTGCATCACTGCTTACCATCAGGTAAAAAAAAAACATCTTACCCGTTGTTTTTTTTTTAATGCAATTGGGTCCTTGCATACAGTTTCAGCGGGTTGCCATACAAACCAAGAATACTATAAATATTCTTGATACAAACAGAACAGTGGCGCCTCTGTTATTTTTTACTCTTTCTTCCAAGATGTAAGAGTTATTGAAAATACATGAAACTATGAATATAGTCAACATTCGTTGAGTTAATTTCAGCAAACTGGCCTACTTACGATAAGATAATAAATAAAACAGCAGTTGGGGTTAGTGTAGGCGGTGTTTAAACTAAGCTTGACACCTACATTATGATAATGCGTTGTCCTTAAATGGAATTCTGTCCGGATTGCGAACAGCATGTTTGCAAATTGGATTACTTACTCATATATTTTTTTTTATCAAGTTAATCATTAAATGAGCATACATAACTTACTATATAAGGGAGGTATTGACTGAGCATGCGGAGAGATATTTTTTGTATTGTATCATGTTTTGTATACCGACAAACATAGAGTACCTACGGAAGACAACACGTCAACCTACCCGAAACTGTCAAAATATCCCAATCAACCTTGAGCCTTAATGTTTTATATATAAAGTTGAAAATCTAATAAAGAAATCTGACAGATTGTAGTAGCTTGATGTGGTGTAGTCTGTAGGTACATCATAATTCATACAGTTATATTTATTACCTAAGTAGGTATGCGGGTATTCGTATCACACGAGAATACCGAACTGTTCGATACCGTTTAAAAGATTTATTAGTAGGCACATACCTACTTATACGCCTTTGTATTGAAATCAAATAATTTTAATTAAAAAAAATGTAGGTCAGGAAGCACGAATTTCAGGGTATGGTAAATCATTGTCACGGTTAGGTACTTACTTATTCAGTTTTTTTTTATTTTGAGACTGCAAAATATAAGTAGCAATCAAGGCTTTGCAGGGTTTCATATGAAAGTCATAAATTGTGATAATTTTAGTCTGAAACGAGACGTGTATGACGTTTCGTGTAGGTATGCCAGGTAGAAGTTTTCCTTCAAAATTGGCCCAGTCATTTATCTGGTTTTTCACTCCAAACAACACGATGGCGCAGTGGTTAAAATGATAAAGTCTTCTAAAGCCAAGTATTATTCATTCGGCCGTGTTTTCACTTTCCATTTATGAAACGAAACATTTTTACGAACAGATTAGTGTGTACTTACGTGTTGACGGGATGGTTATTTTTAGAAATTAACATCACTGCATCCAGTGCTACAAAATGTCAAAAAAATCAACAATTATTATAATCAATATCCAAAATTACCACCATCATATAAACTGATCTACTTTATATAAATTAGTAAATTAATTTCCCAAGAGATGGCGCTGTTTTTTGGGTTACTTCGCGCTTTTAAGATTTTTCCTGAGTTCCATACCATACCCATCCTGACCGTATTGGACGAGTGAATTGTTCGGTTGATCTCTCGTTGACATTGAAATTTCTTCATTGTCCATAATGTACAATACCTACCTAGATAAATAATTGCAGGACATCGGCAAAAAATGGTATGCAACATTTACTTATTTAGCCGTAGAAATTAGGAGTTGCCTTGCCTGGTTCTGACTCCCTACAACAATCCTTTCCCACTACTCGTAGTGGGCCTAAAATGACCATCTTTTCGAAATTTCCATGTGTACCTAGATGCAATCTATAATCTTTCTTTAGTTATCGTCGTAGACCCGTTTTTATAATTCCATATCTAGTATATCAACTCAATGTTACAAATAGCCAATTTTTTTAACTCTTAAATGGGGACACTTATTGTAAGGGGCGGAAAACTACGGAAATACTTAGGTACACTGAGCGTGGTACGACACGCTCTTGTCCGGTTTTTTTAAATGAACACGAAAGTGTGATGTACCTATAATGACCGATAACGTATCTGCATGACATTTTGTGCAAATAGATAGGTAATATAGTTGAAATAATAAATAAGTTCAATGCTAATGAAGTACCTACTTAACAAAGTGGATTTCCCTAAAATAACGATGATTAACTTGTACCTGGAATAAACATTCGATATTACTATCTATTACGGTTGACTCCGTCGAGTCCGGATCGGTGGCCTCATGTTTAATCTTATTTCTCATTTTGTCTGACTTTCTATAGCACTGGATGCAGTGATGTTAATTTCTAAAAATAACCAGCCCGCCAAGGCAACACCCAAGTCAAATGATTTACACGAGCGTGCAAATATGTACGCAACCAATTTATCCTCGCACAATACATATACAGTTATATACTATAATAACTGGGCTGTGATTATTACAAGTTTTTTTTTTTAAATTACAAATTATTCTTTGACATCAATCCCGCCTGATGGTAAACTGAGATGCAATCGTTCATGGTGAAGCGCGCTAGTTTATTAAGAGCCTATTCACTCTAACCTTGAAGATACTTAAATTGTAGTTGACGGCAACTCCGCCGCTGGTAAATTGTTAATTGCTGGTAAAAGACACGGCGAAACGCTTCGAGAAATCAAGTCATGCAACTTCCACGCACACTCTCCAAAATGTATCCTACAGAACATTGACAGGCTGGCTACTCTTCGCCTGTACTCCAGGCTTTGGAGACCGTTTTGTAAGTATTGTGCAATCAATGTACCTACCGACCTAGAACCGGAAGAACTACCTGCCTGCATAGGCATGATGCTACCTTTATAAACATCAGCATTTTTGGAACATACCTACATACACTTCAAGTTACATAATTTCGGTCACTATTTCTTAATCTATGTATTATTTGTATTCCGATAGACCAAGTGATAGCTAGAAACCGTGAAAAACAAGGGTGACCACTTTTTAACCTTACCAAGTAATAAAGAAAAAAGGTTCACCAATCACCACCAGTAGGTACCTGTCTGTGATCAATTATAGGCTTATGAACTTTAATTTTTACAGTCCTACTTACAAATGGTGGTTATGTACCAAGTATATAGGTAGGACGGACTGCGATATACGACAATGCCCGAACGTTTTCCTGTGAGTCGATATTTAAGGTGTTTTCAGGGCGTACTTATATTTTATTGAAATTGCTGTACAAAACCGGAAAAGCCTCTATTCTCACATACAATACATGTTTCCTGGGTGACTTAATTAGTCGCTGGGTGGGTTGATAACTTGATAGTCTGTTGGATACACTAATAACTTTGTAGAATGCTTAATATTCCGTGGCCTTAATGTCGTCACTTCTATGGTTTGTCTTTGTATAATACTTATTTTAGGTCCTACCAAATTGCCTTAATAAAAGTGTGTGTGGAAATACTGAAAATTGAAAGAAGGACATTACCTATCTAATTTTTATCTTAGTTATAGGAAAGACTTATTGTCCACGCTTATTAGATCAAGCAGCGAGTTTCCCTCAATCGTGAAAACGGGCTCATAATATTTTATCGATCGTTTCATTATGATAGTCACAGACGTGGACTGAACCATAGGTAGGTACTGAACATACCTATCCAATTTTCTGTACATGTGTTTTCTGTTTTCCTAAGCGGAAGGGGGGGGGGGGGGCATTTATCTAAGTAGGATACATTGCATGGAATGGCTACACGCATATGAAGATACATCATAGGAATAATGAAACAGCATGGGAAACAATTTCATTAACATGTGATGCGACACGAGTTAGACAATGAACCAACCATGATGTCACTCAATTACAAACGAGACTGTAGGTACATACAAGCTGCGTTACACTTACATATCACACAGAATAAGTGTACCTATATACATAGGTACCTACAATTAGGAAGTAGGTAATTTTCAGGAATCTTGTAGGTAATAACTAAGTTCCGTTTTCTATTCTATTCTATTTTTATTTATGGCCAGTGGAGCCGATGTCGACTATTCTGCCAATGTGAAAAGTGGATTGTAGAAGCAAGAAGTTTCCGTTTTATTTAGGCCGGTAACTACTTGATGACTTGTCATAATCATATCATAGGTATGTGATATATTGATAAAAGTTACTGCTATGCTTATCGTTTATAATTAAGTACCTACAAAGAAACCCGAAAACGATCGAACACAAATAAATTAGACCACGACGTTTCAGGTATTGACGATGCTTGCTAGAACTTTTCAAACCATAAAAGGTATCAATTCATAAAGGTTCAATGGGAATATGTATGTAGCGCGTGGATTGTAGCGTGTAGTGCGTAGCATATAAGGCGTAGTGTGTTACTACGCCAGATTTGTTACGCGTAGCCCGTATAAAGTGGCACCTAGCCTGTGGAAAGAAGCACGTAGCGTAGTTCTTAGCCAGTCATAGCTTAAAGTACGTGGAATATAGTGTTTCAACCTAGCGTGTAGCTTATAGGGTGTAGAAAGTAGCACGTGGTTCGTATCACGCGTTTATTATATTCCGTAGGATAGAGAGCGTAGAAGATAACGTGTATCGCGGAGCGCAGGGAATATGCTTAGTGTGAAGCGCGTAGAATGTGGCATCATGGCATGCAGCTGGTAGATACCTAGTAGCGCGCCCAAAAATTGCATGAAGAGTGTAGTACCTATGTACACAATGGCTCGTAGCACGAAGAAGGTATCACGTAGCGTGTAGCACGTAGAATGTGGTGCGTAGCGATTGTCGTAGCTTGTAACATGTAACAGCCAGCATCGAAATGCGAATCGAATTCAGTATTTTAGCTTACGAACCGACGCCGCCGACGCGCGCTTTTTTTGTGTACAATAACGCTGTGAAAGTGTACGTGAAAGAGAGTAGCTTCAACACATAACATAGATTCATAGATTCATACACACACACACACACACACATACACACTCGTCTTTATTTTGTTTGTATAATATTGTTAACCACATGTAAAGCACGTGTCGAGATGAGACACATGTATCATAAGGGTTAATTTTTAAGATATTAAAAAAAAAAAATGAAAAAGTTTACAGAAAACAATATTATAAAACAAAGTCACTTTCTCATTCCCTATGTCCCTTTGATTAAATCTCTAAAACTACGCAACAGATTTTGAGCGGTTTTTTTTTAATAGATAGAGTGATTAAAGAGGAAGGTTGAGATGTGTAATAACATCCTTTAAATAGTGGATAAATACTATTATTTTTGAAGTTTCTACTGTCAAGTCGCAAATAATTAAATTTTTTCTGCGTTTGCAGTGAAACGCAGGCTGAACACCACGAGAGTTATCAAAATAATGTACTAAATATTGTACACATTAGAAAGGACTACAAAATAGTCCGCGATGGTATACGTCTATCTCTTATGGATATCCCACAATAACAGTTTTGTCTTTACTTTTTACGACAAATACCGGCTAATTTTCGAAGCGATTTTCACCAAAACCTACAACATTAATCCTTATCCAATTTAATACCTTTAATACAGTGTTGATATAATACAAATCTATATCGCCTTTTACAGCATATTTTTTTTTTTTTTAAATAGTTGTAAACTAGCACTTGACCGCATTGCTTACCATCAGGCGGGACCTGATGGTAAGCAGTGATGCGATCGTTGATGGTAAAGCGCGCTAGTTTATTAAGAGCCTATTCACTCAGAAAAACTGAGCGAATAGGAAGGAAGACGGCAGTAGAGCGAGGTGATGCAATGTTAAACCCAACAACACGACCAACGATGCTGCGCCAAAGGGAGATTGATCTGAAGACCCTCCACGACCAAACTCCCAACACAACAAACCACATTAGGTGTATCGTACCCGGCACACATCACAACACAACTGCTCAAATAATATAATATTAATATAATAATATTTTCGAAGATATTACAGATTTAAAAATTCGGAGCGACGCGCCCGGGTTGATCGAACAACGTTCAGTTTTTCTGTAGAATATTTAGTATCAGCATTAGACCCGTGCGAAGCCGGGGCGGGTCGCTAGTATGATATGTACACGTTACACTTTGTATTGTCCATTGGCATTTGCGATATCAACATACTCATAGTATGTAAAACTGCGGTACCTACCTTCCATAACTATTCTGTCGGATTTATTACCGGTTATACTGCAATGCTTCATTGCATGTAATATTTATAATTTCTTCATCTCAGCGTTAATCCCAGTCGTATCCGAAGCTTTTTAGTTTTAGAGTCTAGGGTCCGCTTTACCAGTCTAACTGCTTATTTTGGCTAAACTTCGATATTTTCCATTAAGCGACTGCCGTCTGACCTTCACAACCCGAAGGCGATATTGAAGCATTGCAGTTCGACCAATTGTAGGACTTTTGAGGGCTCCAACAACCCGTAACGACTGCCATTAGATGTTCGTATGGCAACCGGGACCAACGGCTTAACGTGTTTTCCGAGGCATGTAATATTTATAATGAATGGTGTTAATTGGAGGGCAGTAAAAACATGAGCGTTGTGTGGTCGTGTTTGGTAATGTTCCACGGGTACCTACCTACCATAAAGTAACGCGCCGGGGTGGTCAAGTCTGTGTAGGCAAACGTGATGACTGTTGAATCTGTTCCTTATGAAGTACGTCTGATGGAAATATTATAATGGTGTGTAGGGAATGTTCTAAACTAGAAAGTAGGTCGGAAGGTCCCACTGTTAGATTTTTATCGCTTATTTTATATGGACTACGTGGTAATTAAGTTCACTGTTCAGATACTACGTGGATCGCTGACACACAACACAGATAATGAAAATTCTAACATCAACACACCTATATGCATGAAAGATACATAAATATACAAAAAATATGTTCTGGTTAGCTGTTTCCCAACTACGGTGGGATTGGATTCCGCTGTCAGTATCTATCCGAATGGTAATACTTACTGCTATTTTACATGACCAATCCATGTGATTTAATTTATAATAAAACGTTAACGTCATTACAGTTACGCGGTGCATGCGTAAGTCGTTCGACATTTAAAAATAACTCTAGGTGTGATTTTGTAATCATTCAAAAGAAACGCACGTCACTAGGGATCAAAGTCAGGCTTCGTCGTGAAGCCGGTGATGTCATCCCTTTTCAAACTGCCTGAAGCAATCAGGGTAGCTTACGTCATGGCTCGGTTGTTTCCAATCACAGGTACTCTAGGTACCAGTCGAAATATAGGTACCGGGGAGAGGGGACGTTACATTTGGAGCTCCAGTTTTTAATATAAGGACTGGTACTGCTTCTTTAGGTCTTATGAATGTCATCAATAGGTGTGTTGTTTTCCTACCCACACACACACACACACAGTGAAATGATATTCATATAAACATATCCATGTTCATATGAATGTCGTTTCACTGACAGTCATTGAACTGTAGCCTGTAGGTAGGTACGGACGATAGCAGAACAAGCTACCCGAAACTGTCAAATATTCTACAAGAAACTTGAGCCTTAATGCTTTAGAGATAAAGTTGAAAATCTAATAAAGAAATCTGACAGATTGTAGTAGCTTGATGTAGATACTGTCGTCTATACCACTGCAGGAAATAAAAGCAATCGATCCACCCACCGTTCCATCGGTTTTGTGGAACCGGTTGAAAATACTATCCAAAGAAGGTTTGGTTATTGTTTTTATAAAGGATGTATCTGACATCGACGCACAAACGAGTACCATGAATCCAGTTCATGATTCTAAACCCCCCAGTGGTGGACTTTTTCGTCGGCTTTTTCATGATTAAAAAAATATATATGTAGTGTTTTTCACTTTAGACCGTTCATAATTGCTATACTTTTATAACCCAATAAGATTTAAAAGTAAAAATTAATTAATTCACTAATTAAATTAAAAAGCACAATGAAAACAATACTCGAAAAACTATCTTATCTAATAGAGTTCACATCAGGGATCAACGTAATACCTACAAACCCGCACGGCGGCACGCTTTCAACGGTGAAAAGCCGAGCCAACACTTTTTTAAACATTGTTATTTCTGTAACCGTTCATTAACGACATAAATGAATATCATAATTTTATTAGTAGCATGCGGCCTTCGCGAAGTTTGCGTTACGATGTCAGATACACCCTGTATAGATTATCTATCCTTCTTAATTTTGGTTCTATCCACTCATCATTTAAGTAGGTACAGACAGTAGACGGCTAAAAACTATATCTAGAACCGCTAGACGATAGAGGAAATAATTTTACTGTAACCAAAACAAGTAAACTACCTAATTGATTCTTTGCTTTTATACGAGTAGTAAGTAGGTACAGATTCTGGTATTAAACTTTTAAAATGTACCCAGATTTTGATGTAGGTACCCATGATATAGAAAGAATGACCTTCGAATTTTCCGCCTTCTCAATAGAAAACTACGTTTTCTACTGGACAACTAGTTTCAACTTTCAGCTTTACAAACAGATCGATCCTGATAATTCAAAAGTGCCTGTAACTGGCTTAACCGAAATGAATGCTTTGAGTGCGAGTTTAAAAACTTCCTACTTACCTTTACGATGAAGAGGCGAGCAAGATTACTTTGTTGTCCAAGCCTATCCAACCTGTTCACCATGTCAATATAAAATTCCACGACCAAAATATCGAGTGTCATCGAAACTTTATAGGCTTGTGAGGAAAAATGCGGAAGGCAGCTCTGACCAGGGTTCCGCTTTCCGCTCTGCTTGTCATTGTCACCCACAGCGTGCGCGAGTGTCACAGAATGGACCTAACCTTGATCTTATGTAGACTATTTGTCACACTTTGTTATACAAAACTAAAACAACCTTGACGGTGTTGAGGTATCTATAGGACCTGTCTGGTGTCCATTTGGATACAGCTTAAAACATATATTCCGATCTCATTTGCGTGTAAGTATTTGTTTTTTTTTTCTAGGTGGTAGGCCATAACACCGGCCGCCGGCAGAAGTTTAATAATAATAATAATAAGTTTATTTCATATAAATTTGTCTTACATTACATGTCAAGGAGAGACTCCTTGACATGTAATGTCAAGGAGTCTATCCTTGACATGTACATTTAGGCATAGAAATGCCTGTAGTTGAAGGCTCCATTAATTGTGAATATAAAAGTAACAAAACGTTACTTTGTTTTTGTTACAAAGTTACCACCCACCAGACAAAGCCTTGCCGCCAAGCGATTTGTCGTGTTCCGGCATGATGTCTGGTGAAGCCGTACGGAGGACGGGTCTGAGCAATTGTGTTGCGATGTGTGCCGGGTACGATGCGCCAAATGTTGTGTTGGGAGTTTGCTCGTGGAGGGTCTTCAGATCAATCTCCCATTGGCGCAGCATCGTTGGTCGTGTTGTTGGGTTTAACATTGCATGCCCTCGCTCAACTGCCGTCTTCCTTCCTATTCGCGCAATCTGAGTGAATAGGTTTTTAATAAACTAGTGCGCTTTACCATCATCGATCGCATCACTGTTTACCATCAGGCGGGATTGCGGTCAAGTGCTAGTTTATACCTAATTATTAAAAAAAAAAAAAAAATTCAGGTACATTTTTTTCGAATAGGAAATCATCAAATGACCTATCTCTGGGCGGAGCGCAAGGGCGTATCAGGCTTTTAGTGACTAAAACCCAGCTATGTTCCTTTACTTGCCTGTGCGCCAGGGACCATTGTATTTCTTTAAAACAAGCCGCGGCCCTGGCAGAACATAACACATCATCCTAGTTTTTTGCAATGTTAGGCAGAGGTGCACCTAAAGTATACGCATATTTCACTAGTTATTATATTTCACCATGCTTTTTCCATCGACCGGGTACTAATCCTGCTGCTGACCTTGCCAGACCCGGGAAACCTGAACCAGATGCTTAGAATTAGGTCCAACAGTAGTGCTTGCGCTCACTCGAACACAGGAAGTGTAAAACAAAAACATTATTTACAAACAAAAATGTAAAAAAAAAAAAATATATGACGCCATTGAGAGTCAACTGGCATTTGTTTAACTTGTAAATACATATTATTATGAAATGTTTAAGTATAAAGCGCAATATTAGCTGCAAACTGATTGTCTGTAAAAGATCGCCATTAGCGACAAGACCGCCCATTGTGTTCCCTTCACCCTTTGAAAATCTTTATATTTATGTTCTGTAATTTTTATGGTGTACATAATAAAGAGTATTCTATTCTATTCTGTAATGTTTACATGATGCTAATGGTTTATAAGCTTTAATCTACCATGGACGATATTTACCTTGAATCCAGCTTTTTTTTATAATCATAACCCACCTGCCACTGTTACACTGGGTTTCTGGCGTTGGTGTTATTTTTTAAGAGAGACTTAAAGTAATTCTATGTTTTTTTATGATTTATGAAGATAAATAAATATTTCCAGGAAGAAATACCTTCGAACATAGAGAGATTAAGTAAGTATTAACAAATGCTAAGAATGCAATTTGCTCTTTTATAGGGTTTCTTTAGAAATAAAAAGCCTGTGGACGCGTTCAACGTAGGCAGCTCATCGGTCTTTATAAAGCCAGCTATTAGCAATGTAGATAGGTAGGTAGTGTCAGCATTACGTCACGATCTAGCCCCGCGTTCTGTTCCTAATCGGTGTGGCCATTCACCCGAGCTTATTAAAATTTAATCAACGTACTTGCCGCCTTTGGTGGAGCTAATCTAAGGAACTGTCAGTATTTTTTTTTAGCATAATGTAACAAAAAATAATGGATGATTCTATTTCATATTGTGTTCCTGTTTCTTACTATGGCGGGATGTGAATGACCTCTAGGTTTATCGCTTTCATCAACATTCCGCCCCAGACAGTACCGTGCAGTACTAGAATAGCAGTACCTAGTTGGCACGTTATTAGGTTTTGCCAGTAACACGATGGGTAAATTCCGAGAAAGAGGTAGGTAACATCCGAAAATTCTACGAAGTGTCTGCATCTGCAAAAATAATTTCGAAAGCAATTTAAGATATTTGGTAGCTACTCAAGCGTTCTCATGAAACAGTTACATACACACCCAAAACGAACTTAAGGTAATCTTATAAATACTATTAGGTAGACAATACAAGTTTTAGATTTATTATTGTACAAGTTATATGTATATTGTTAGTTAAACTCTTACATCAACAATACAGGCCTATCTAACAACCAAAGATGAATCGTAGGAGTCGATGGAGCGGAAGGAGACTTTATTGTATTCAGTCGATCAACCTGTTATGTTACTCACCTATGATGACTATGCACATGTGACGACGAAATTCTAATCGAATTCGAGACTCAAGCCTTACTAGGCTTGATATGCGCGCGTATGTTACGTGTTACTCAATTTTTCCGATTTTACTAAAATGGAAACCTTTAATCACTTACGAGGTAAATAATGCCCCAACTTTGAGTTAAAATTAAAAGTTTTCTACATTTATTACATAATATATAGATAGGTACTAATAGTTTTTGAAAGCTTTTCCTTAAAACAATTAATATAAATAAAAAAATCATTAAAGAATGCTGTCCAATTATAAAACGTATTTATAATTATTAAAAAATGTATTTTTGATGCTAGTACCTAATCCTTCAATCAACAACTTTTTGGATGGTGGCACGGAAGAGATAATTTTATCTGTTTTGCGGTTGCTGGTAACTGACAACCTAAACATAAGACGATATCACAGATACCGTGACACAAACACCTCGCGGCTCCGAATAAAAACATCAATCAGGAAAAAAGTATGTTTACCTAACTAAAAGCATATCTATAAAATTAACTAGGCATATCTTCTCATATTATTAATTCTAAACTACAATTTTAAAATCAGAATAAAACTTATTTTTAAGTGGATGACGTGAAACGTACGCTAATTCAAAGCGTCTTTGTTTACCACATTATATTTAAACGTGCATCATTGTTTCTGACGGCTTATCCTGGATGCTAATGTTTCATTGATATAAATAAATTTATGCATAACAAATTAATTAATTCAGCAACATCAGTCAAATGAGACATTTGACGTTGGTACGTCTTAGTCTAGCCCCACTAAATTACATTTATTCTAATTTTGTATTATCAAATAAATAATCTTGTGAAAAGGTGCGGACGCTGTGCGAGTCATATATACGGTCATCATCTTAACGCAATAAATAGAGCGTACTATGCTAATGAATGGAGAACGATTGCATTATAATAGGTCTGTCTAAGACTTGCATAAAGAGCTTTGTACCATGTCTACAGTCTAAATACTCGAAATGTTAAATTAAATTCATTGCATTGCTGGACGCCATAAGAAAAAAAAAAAAACGCTAGAAAGTTCCTAGTATGAAAGAGTTAACACTACTAGTATAGCACCAATCCTTCAATTTGAATCAGACCAGACCTCTAGACATTGTGTCTTCCGTAAAGGAGGTTCTCTGTGTTCCTCAACAGCTGTGTCAGTGAGCAACCATTGGTAACGTACGAGTATGGTCAACAGGGATGCAGTCTTTCTGGTGGGTAATTCCAAAACAGTAAATTGGGATGATTGGCTCAATTTATTCGACCATTGTAAAATGATATGGAAGCAATGATGAATCCATAGGTTAGGTGACTTGTTAGGCTGGTTACCCAACCTACAGATTCAGTGTCCTGTAAACTCAGACTCGTGCAAGAACTACATACATCATAAACTGCACTGATAATATTATTGTTTTCCTCTCACAGTTCCCACTTTTGGCACAGACTATCTTCCTCTTCTTCCATGTTTTTTTAGCTACTGACTTCCGTTGGTACATTATTTATCGGTTGTATCACACACACTCCTTTGGTCTGGTAGTTATGTACCTAGTTTTACGTCCTGAAATAGATTATTAGGCGTAAGTGTTATATGTAGTTAAAATATAAGCTATGGACAGGTATTATTCAATAATTTATTTATTAGTAGCTTAAAAAATTGTCTACAACACTTATCCAAAGACTTTGAAACAACAATGTTTCCAAAAATAATGCTGACGGATTTCAACCTTCAGGCGGTAGAGTAGTTTTCTGTGATAAAAGAGCTGTCGGCGGTTATAAATGGAGCGTTAAGTGTGGGGTGGATGCTTTTTCGAGGGATGGCTGGTGTTTACATTGTTGAGCAGTGGGGCTTATGGCAAATGTGGAATTGTGTCTATAAATACCGATCAGAACCGTTTGAGCACGCTGGCGACATTAACTGATGATGTGGATTATATTTTAATCCCCATATTTGGACAAACGCTTCAGACTAACTTTCTGATACTTTGAGAATATCATCATCAACATTTTTATCGTCCCACTGCTGGGCACAGGTCTCCTCTCATACAGAGTAGGATTGAGCGTATTCACCACGCTTGCTCAATGCGGGTTGGCGATTTCAGACTTACAGGTTTCCTCAAGATGTCCAAGATATACTTGGAAAGTACATATGTATAACTTTAGAAAAGTTACATTGGTACTTGCCTGACCTGGAATCGAACCCGCGCACTCATACTTGAGAGGCTGGTGTTTTGACCACTAGGCCACCACGACATTTAGAACATACCAAAAAATAATACATTGGTTAAATTCAGAGAGTTTGATAACACTGATGGGTAATAAAACTGGCCATGCTAAGCCATTTTTCAGTTCAACCAGGAAAATCTACTACTTGGTGCAATATGAAAGGAAGAATCATTCTTTATTAATGTAGACATTTAAATAGTAGATAGTTTTATAAAAAAATGTTAAATGGGACTTGGTTGTTAGAAATCCTCTATCATGATCTATCTAATAGGTACTAATTTACTGGAATAAAATGATAAAGTATTTAAGAATATTTTGTGAACAACCCTGGCTTGAATTCATAAGTGCTGTCTAACCTTGGACCAATTCTTGGGATTGAATTAGTTCAATTCAATACTTACCGAATTCCTGGTAAATATCTCGCAATGATTGATAATAACGTAGGAGTTATAGTATGAGTAACGTTCCGTACTTGAACACAACGAGTATTCTACATATTCGCCTACTGGTTAACGTGGACATAATTGGATGTTTTTGTCTTAGCACTCTCAAGAAATGACAAAGTTCTGACTCATATTAGGCATCAAGGTCTACTGGATGCTTTTATGCGGCTGTCGCCCTAAATGTACTTGTATTTTATTAGGCCATTGTTTTAAGGTTCCCAATCCTTGTCAATGGGAAATTAAAGATTGAAATCTTGTAACAAGACAATACCAGCACATAGTTACTCTTTGATATAACTCCAAAGAAATTTCAAATATATCAAACTGGGAGAATCTTGATTCAGTTAGGTAATTTCCGCAGTTACGTCAAATTCACGTCATAAGGCCAAGGTGACCAAGTGATGTAGTTTTTCTAGATTTTTTATTGCAAAACTACCGTTTAGTTCTGCAGTACTTTGCCATTATTGAAGAGACTGAATGATAAGAAGGTAAACATAAAATACTGCGACGAATAAGATAATCGTAGGTATACCTATATTTGTAAAGGAAAGGGTATTAAACAAGCTACATTGTGGTTTGAATCTTTTCTGTTTAACTACGTCCATTTATAGTGTTAATTGCTTTAAGCAGATGATATGGATTCAGATAAATGATTCATCAATGACGTTACATGACTGGGAAGGATGTTGTCGGTTGTAGCGCCTTGCATCATGGCGAAGATGCTCGAGTGTGACCAACGGTATGGCCAGACGTGGAATGAGCGAGAAGAAAAGTGTGGGCCGAGTGACGCCGAGAGAGTCTCGGCGCGGCGCGGTGGCGTTCGAACGTGAGGCTATTTAAAACTGTGCGCAGGCCCCCTGGCGCCGAGTCGAGCGACGACTAATGATCAGTACTGCCTTGTCTGCTGTAGAGTGCGTAGCGACACTGTGATCCGTGTTTACATAAGAACGTTTCAGTGTTTGTTTAGTTTCACCTATTCCACAAAACACACAACACTAAAATGGCTGACAGTGGTCTGAAAAGGAATATTCCCATCAAGCTTGGTGACTTTTCTGTCATCGACACTGAATTCTCCAGCATTAGGGAGAGATTTGACGCCGAAATGAGGAAGATGGAAGAAGAAATGAGCAAATTCAGATCTGAACTCATGAACAGAGAAAGCAACAACTTCTTCAAAAGCACAACTAGGTATTTATTTATTTTTATTTATATTCTAACTTATTTTAATTACGATTTAACTAAACATTAACTTAATCCTGAGATATTCGCTATGATCTTATAAGACATTTTACATCTACATGTGTTGGGCATGTTCAAGAAGGCATGGAATTTAAATTCGGACATTTGTCTAAAGACAGACAAGAGGGTGAATAAACCGAGTTGTCTCATGACTATAATATTATTCCGTCAGTAACAGTTATGTTGCCGGGCATGTTTCCTAAAAGGGAATCTTGAATTAATGAGTTTGGTAGTTTCGCAACATAGTCGCCCACCTCGGCCGGGTCGACTGCTTCAAGAAAGTATATTCAAAAGGTATTATTCGGGATCAGTCCGCGGAACGGCATCAACTGCAGACAACTCAGTCGCCTCCATTTAAAGCGTGCAGCGATACGTAAGCCCGACGCGGGATGATGTCATAAATAGAAATAGCGCCGGTTGCGCGCTTCTAAACCAGAGAATTTTGTGGCTAAAACACAGAAACTCGTTAGATTGTAAACACAATGTATGCGCATCATAACGAGGGCTTATGTAAGCGAACTCGCGCTATGTAGGAGCCACCGAATAGCTTTATGGAGTTCAATGGAGGCAAAAAATAAACTTAACAATTACCAATTGTTTCTTATAGAGCTGCAGTTTTTTCTGTCAACTGTACCTACATCTCATCTTGAATATCAAGGACGGAGTCGACATAAAGTCACGTTTTTTATTTCTTACAAAACTCCAGTATTGTAATTCAAAGGTTATCGCCTGTAGAGGTTAACGATAAAATTAAATAATTAAGTAAATGCACGATGTTGATATCACACCTTGGATTAAAGGGAAAATGCCTGCAAAACGCTGAGAAAACCGGTTTACGATTGTTTTATCAACACGGGCTTTGAAGTTATAGTTTTGTTGGCGCAAACTCGCTGAAATTACGTTTACGGCATGAATACATGACCCACTTGGAGCGAGTTGGTTCTGTTTTAGCCGCAAGTCTTGTGATGCAATACCAGCCTTCACTCAGTAGCATTCGACATATCGCGACGCTGCGTAGGATTCGTGCTAGTCAACCTTAATTCATATTCACACATGTGGGTAGTCAAATATGTATCGCAGCAATACGATTTGTATACGACATAACGAGCAAAATAAACAACGATACTACTTACTACAACACGTCACCAATATTTTTAGGTTCTTAGTCAATTTTATTCAAGTGTGGGTACAGGTACTGGTCCGCCCATGTTTCAATGGTTCCGTGTGGGCTGTTACAGTAAGCGCTGTTTGGACATATTTGGCGGCAGCAGCTGTTAACAAATACCCACATACTTAGCAGAATGATTAAAGTTAAGGCGACAATTTTTCACTTGTGTGGTTCTTTTGGCCACCGCGACAGTGATGTCACTTGCTGTTTGCAATGCCCGTACTATGTGCTGCGTATACTATTTATGTAATATGTATGCCCATATTTATACTGTATATTTTATCATTATTCATTTCTTATATTTTTAATAATATGCCAGCTTTCTTATATGAAATAAAGATATCTTATTTTACGCATATAAATTCATATAATATTGCCCATAGGTGTAAAATATATGTATAAATTTTACAATTGTACCTATAGCCATCTGTTTCAATGACTGTAATAGTCATCGATGACGTCAACTTTATTGGTTTAATAATATTATTAATAATCTCATAAAATTTATCTCCAGTTGATTTGATGCCCTCGTTTACATCTGGTTTGTTGGCTAGGGTTGCCACTTTTGGTGTGAATAACATTCATTTATGAGACTGAGAAAAATATTTTTCGTAAGCCTTATTAATTAGTTGTTCAACTCGAGCAGAGAGAGTCATGCGAACATATGTACCTACTTCCGAGTATGGCCGGGTACAGACGGGTTAAAGGTAACAACAAAACTTAAAAAACACTGGCCTACTTGTTGGGTTACATTTCATGTTGCATTGCTATAATCAGGTGAACTCATTAAAAAAACATATTAGGTACCTTTACCTAATCTGTAACCATAGATTAATAATCGATCTTCTTTTGACTACCTACTCAAATAATGCTACAAATATAGGTCCGTCTTAGCCGGTGTAAGGGACCTACCGGTACTTAAAAGTGGCAATCCTACGCTCAATTAACAGCCGTTTATTCCCCTCCGCTTCGAATTGTCTAAAGACCTTTGACTACCAGATCCAAATTAATATTGTATATAATTGGTAGTGATGGATTTCATACAACACCTTTGTGAATTGGAAAGAAAACATCCTTATGGGGAAACTTCATTATAGTTTTCCATATAGTAGAAGAATAAATTTGTGGATTAAAATATAATGGGATGCCCAAAATACTGTCCATCACTACCTAACGTAAAAAAAAACCGTTTTGAGCTTAAAACTAACAACATACGTTGCTTTTTGCATGTCTTACAATTTCGAATCTGTTTCCTCCGGAGGAGTAACCAAGTCATCAGAGAGGTAAAAAATATATTATAAAATTATCTATTTGTGTATGTAATCCAGTGTACTCAATAGTATATAACAGTAGTTTATTTTATGGTTATAGTTCGTAGGTACACATGAATTCATGGTTGTTGATTTAATTAATCATAATTATGTAAGTATGTACTTATGCTTGCAGTAGTTTCGCACCTGTAAAGGAATAATTATGCAACATTAACTTACTTATGTATTTATCACATACCATACGTAGATATATCTGTTGTATCGTGTGTATTAATCTTGGCAATAAGACATAGTACCTATTGTTAACATTGAATTAGAATTGTATTGATTTATGTGTTTACTTTATTATTCCAAGGTTGTTCAGGAAAACCATTTACAGTGTTAGGGTGCTAAGTAAGGACGACCGCAGGTGCTACCCAAAACTGTCAAATCTTCTCAATCAACCTTGAGCTTTAATACTTTAGAGATAAAATTGAAAATCTAATAAAGAAATCTGACAGATTATTGTAGCTTAATGTGCTGTCGTTTGTACACAAAGCAGCGGGTTTTCTTGAGACCAGCGCAGGATCTACGGAATGAAACTGACACAAAGCTTTACCTGTTTCTTTATGCGTGAGTGCATAAGCTAATATGAGGATATGTTGCTCGCACCGATCGTTCTTAACATATCATGGGAACGCGTGTTTTTATGTACGCAACCTTATCAACAAGCGAGAAATCTTAAGTCCTGGAGAATTCCCTTTTATCAAAAGATAGATGAACGGGTATTTGCGTACCGACATACAAGAATACATGATTCGATGAGATGTAACCACGAACTAGAGTACCAAAAAGGTATTGGAATCACGATTCACGACGCACTTAATTATTAGCAGCCGTATACCTACACGAAACGCTTGGAAGCTCAACGCTTGGTACCCATATTGTGCCCGTAATTCTATGGTAATTAAGGCTAGATCCTCACTATAATGCCGTTCACAGTTCGTTCTCGGCCCAATCTCGGTTTAATAAAATATTATGAAGTAAAAAATATATGTGTGCATTCATAAGTATGAATGCACACATATATTTTTTACTTCATTCTTCGAGATTGGACCGAGAACGAACTGTGAACGGCATTATAGCGAGGATCTAGCCTAAAGGAGCTATTTTCCGATAGAATATATATCGCGTAGGTATGCAGGTATGTATGCATTCAACCTACATACGGGTAGGTACTTAGAAACTATGCAAGTGAAAATGAAGCTAGTCGTGATTGTTTAATTTAAGCCTTACTCCAACTAGCCAGCCTTTGTGTAGAGCTGCAATATTTGCAGTTAGCTAGGAGGCAAGGAGCTACGACCGAGACAAGTATTTAGCCAAGGCTGACTGAATAGAAAGTAAAATTTGCATTCAGGTGATCTAAAACTAGAGTAGAATAGGTTACGACTCGAGCAGGAAATAGTGAAATTGTAGCTATACCTAAATACCGTTTAATTGTTACGCAAACCAAAATAATGTTTCGGATTTGTTTTCTCAGTGAAATGAATCTGAATTATTTCACGCTTGACAGATTCTTTAGACACTTTGCTAATCAGTTCTGTTATTCGTACTTGAACTCTGTAGATACCTACTTGTTATGTGGGTCCGAATGAAACCTAATCCATTTAGCATTGAAGTTATGCGATTGCCTGCTAGTTGGTAGGTACCTACGGACGACAGCACTCTAAGCTACTACAATCTGGCAGATTTTTTGTTGGATTTTCAACTATATCGCTAAAGCATTAACACTCAACGTTGAATGGGAATATTTGACAGTTTCGGGTAGCTTGACCTGCTGCCGTCCGTACATATGTGATAAACCGAATACCACACAACTTGGTACCTTGTGGTAAGGTGAGCAAAACAAATGGTAAACCTAATCTTGTGACATGTACTCTAAAATCATAAGTTTAAATTTAAAGTTGGCGAACTTTATCGTATCTTTCTTTAATTAAGTCGGATACTACGTGCCCCTAAGCATATTCAATGCTAGACCGACAAACAATTTTTTTGGACCACAGTAGGTAGTACCTACCTGTCGCCCACTTGCACAATTGATCACAAATTACGACGATACAAGTGCCCCCTCTAATATCGATGAGCTCATTTTGTTGACAGTGACCTTGTATATGCGCTGATGACTTGACAATGACATCAGCTGTTTTGTTGAAAAACGTAAAATATGTTTTATTATGCACTGATTGAATTGCTCACGGGTCATAAATTATAACTTACACTTAATAACTTAGTTAGATAGTTACCTACGTAACTCTACAGCACGACGCCATATATGGATTAGAAGTCAGAGTACAAATTACAAGGAATTTTTAAGTGTTCATAAAGTGGAACAGAAATGGCAAAGAAATGTTGTCTTCGCACCTCATGAATACTTAAGATTTTTGTAAACATAATTTAAGGCGATGGATGCACTACACCTACTTAAACTATTTTGGAATGCATGATTATATAAAAAAGGCTGTATTGTATTGTAGATAATGGATACTTCTAAGGAAATAAAACGTTTCATCAGCCTAATAAATAGTTAATAACAATTGCATGCAGCCCACGTGTTCGATTATGGTTTATGAAAGAATATCGTGACGGTATTTCGCATGCCAGTAATCACTTTTGCTAGACTGAATTTTAAACAGCTAGGTATTTTTATGCTATCATAATAAAATTCATTTTTCAAATTGCTTTGTCAGTTTTATCAGTTTTTTGTCTGGGTGGTCTGTATAGTGTAAGAATCGATTTAATACCGTCAACGGCCTCAGGGCCATGTGGTAGTTGTAAAACTAACTGTTTGTAGGTACTCGTACTTGTAAATAGTTCATATTGTAGTTAGTATTCTTTGCATGTAAATGTTCCGATGCTCTGTTTAGATACAGTATATTTCATTTATGTTGTTAAGTGGATTTGCATAAACAGCCGCGTGGCAATTAAAAACCATGTAGGACTGTAGGTACATTAAAATCATGTAGTTACGGAATGGTATAGTCGTGTGTTCGAACAATAAATTCACAACTACTCACATTCAGGGCCTTCACTAGCCTTATGAACTTGGATATTCTCTGTTAAAGACCGTCGAGGCGACGAGTATTAACTGTAATCAAATTATGTGCTTACAACAGACTAGCAGAGCACCCACTTCGCACACATCTACCTACACCTACATAATTGTCACTAAACGTCTACTTCGCAAAGGTTATCTCACAATGTCGCCACTTAATTCATACATATTATTAGATAATATAGTATGTAGATACTAACTTTGCAAACATTTGTCCAACACTACGACTCGAATGTGATGCACGAATTTAGAAGTATTGGTGGTATGTTTCGGTATATCATAGTCAGAATTCTAACTACCGAACAGATAGTTTCCTGGCATATCTGAAATAGAAATTTACCAGCCGGTGTTGAAATGGCAGTAAAATACACATTTGAAAACTAGAACGCAACTCGAAACTTCCGTGTTTGGTGGTTACCTAATGGACTTCCCGATGTGTGGATGAGTGAATGCATTAAGTAATTTGATTGTTGTGATGTTCGCAGCAGCACCACACAGTCCCAGCACAGTGACAGCAGACAGTTGGCTGAGCCCAGCCACTGGGACAGCTTGAACTCGCCCCTGATCCAGGATGAGGGCGACGGCAAGTCATTGAAGCTCCGTTTCGATGTCAGTCAGTACACCCCTGAAGAAATCGTCGTTAAGACTGTAGACAACAAATTATTGGTAAGTAACTAAGCTTTTCATAAATAACTAGAGTATAAATAAGAAATTTCTGTAGCCTTAAATAAAATAGTTCTAGCTACTGTTTGCTTCCTATTTAAACGAGCGCTCTGAATCATTATCTTCCATTCAATTCAAAAGCAAAATCTAAGTACCTACTTAGGTACCTAATCAGCACTATCTGTGTAGAAGGCCAAATATAATCTGTTTTTGATTCCTTTATAATGTCTTCATCGTATTAGAAAAGGCATGCTACGCTCCATTAAAGGCTAAAGTTCGATTAGGCGTAGGCGGAGATCAGTGAATCAAAACAACAATCTAAAGTTGCTGTTAGTGTTACATTCGAAGACACGAAATCAATCGTGTCCTTTCTCAAATACAATAGGTATATAATGTTCGTTTCAAATGTAACTTTACAAGATTGCAAGTATATGCAAGAAATGAACAAATGAATCTGTGGGTGTAAAATGTATGGCAGTTAGAATTTTATGGAAAACTAAATTCACAGCCAACGGTCGTTAAATGTATGGCAACGAAACTGTTAGCATTTTGCGCTATTTGCTCAACTACACATTACACCATAGATACCTACCGATGTAGGTTTCCACAAACATTTGGCAATGGGGCAGTTTATATACACACAATGTTCAGTTGCCGTTTGACGTCATCACTGAATTCCTGACTTATTTTAGGCTGATTTATCACAGCGCCACTGACACGTTAGATGACCGAAGCAATAGATACCCGAGATACCTACATCTAGTCCATTAAATGTAACTACTGTTTTGTTAACGTCAAATGTATTTAAATACAGACGAAATTCTGGCGCTGATTTATGCCGACAGCGCATTAAAAGTGGCATTGTTCAGCATTATCATCATCATGCTATTATGTAATTTGCAGGACGCTACTATGCTTATAGGGTTTCTCTATAGACAAGACTTCAACGCTCCTTTACTATTTTCTGCCGCCTTCTAATGAAGATAAATTGTCGCTGAAATAATGAAGCGTTTATTTACGTATTTGTGTGAAAAAAATGCCCGAAACTTCACGAGTAGGCAGCATGCCAACATGTCACTATATCTATTGCTTTTGTGCACACAGAAAACAAGCATTTCTTTATTTTTTATCCGGGTCACCGGGTGTAGCCAACACACGTATTCTCAAGTTTCACAGTTCCTGTAATTAACTGGAGTTGTTTGGTCGTATTTCAGGTTCACGCCAAGCACGAGGAGAAGTCTGACACAAAGTCCGTGTACAGAGAGTACAACAGGGAGTTCCTGCTGCCGAAGGGAACCAACCCTGAGGCCATTAAGTCATCACTGTCGCGGGATGGTGTGCTCACCGTGGAGGCGCCGTTGCCACAGCTCGCCATCACCGACAGGAACATCCCCATCCAGAAGCACTGAGTGCTCTCGCTAGCCGTCCGACATGACAGCAGCTATTCCATAATACTGTTAATAATTTATTTTAATTTACGTTTTATAAATTTAAGAGGAGCAATTGGCAATATTTATTTAGAATCTTTTAGAGAATCTCAAAATTTATTAACACCTTAATGATATTTTTATCGGTCAATTAGTATACACGAAAAAATTCCAACCGACGATATATTGAGCACAGTTTGCATGTTGAATGTTGCTTTAGCGACATTAAGCTTTCTCGATGAATGATAAGGGATGTATTCAGGCAATTGTTACTTTTGTTTTTATATTGGGTATTACGATAAAGTTTTATTTGTGTCCTATACGTTTTTAAGTTGCTCTAGGAGCACTAAAAATTAAAAGAAACTGGCCTACAAGAAATATTTCACTGAGCTTAAATGTGTTCACCAATAATGAATTGATACAACTAGTACTTTCATATTATTAAAGGCTATTTGGAAAATAGGCTATAAAGACAACGACAATTGAATAGTGTCTTATAATGTACAGAAGTCCATTTTGCTTAACAAAAACTACCTGCAATAAGCAGTTATAACAAGCACGTTATACTACACCACTTTAACAGCTTTTAACATGAAACACATTTATATTTTAGTACAAACAGTTGTTACGAATGTTTTAGATGTCAATAAAATATAAAAACAAAGAGTTTTTATTTTATTTTTACCTAAAAGCAAATGTAACTTTATTTAGCGAAGACTTTGTTTACCTAAGTCTTAAATACTGCGGTGCGTTTGCATAATACGCATTTACACTAGGACTGGCTTTCATTTTGACAGTTCAACAACATCCATTGCGTTATTTATGCTGTTTAGCAGACTAACTTTACGAACATATGAAACAATAGATCAGCAATATGCTTTAAAATAATTTATGAATATTCAATTAAACTAAACATGATAGATACACAGATACCATACAATTTACACAAACCTAGAGAATATAAATACCTTTATGCAATACAGAACAAATCGAATCATGAGTGGGTTCAACAAGGTAATTAAAACAAATACACATGATATTTCAATTCATTGTGTTAATAAATGAACTGTAAGGAAACAATCATTGTTATAATAATAAATCGAGTAGTTATCTAACAACTACATACCTTAATCACGTCTTTATGAATCACTATCACGAAGCTAGCTATAAAATGAGACTTGAGATAGAATATTAGCAATCAGCAGTTTTGATTTGTACCCTTGGAAGCTGCAGGTGAGACAGGATGGTGTAATTGCCAAACAGTTTAAATTTTACGTTAATACAATACATCACATCACGACTGTATTGCTTGTAGGGGCAGGTTCGATGTAATGTATAAGATATGTAACAAACAAGCAGTAAAAATATTCTTTATGTACTCGTATTCATCATCATCTTCATCAACCTTTTTATCATCCCACTGCTGGGCACAGGTCTCCTATCATACAGAGAAGACATATTGGTATTGGTAGTTGTTAAATACGTAACTGGTTTCTTGTGTTCCCAGTACTAGTAATAAACCGTAATACTCTATAATATAGAATGGGAGGTCCATAGCTTTTGCATTAAAAATCAAGACCGGACTGTCATTGAAAAATTCCTTATGGAACAACTCAAGACCGCCGTCCCTATATACATCATCATCATCAACCTTTTTATCGTCCCACTGCTGGGCACAGATCTTCTCTCATACAGAGAAGGACATAACTCCATATACATAATTCACATTATTATCAATACTGCTATTTCCTAAAAATAAAATCGAAATTCAAAGCAGTCCTACAAGAACTAAAACGCATATTATTCCGATCACGTGGTTATGTGACCAGCGATACAACACATTGGGAAGTGATTATGAAACCATATGACTTAACGCATGTGAAATAATGGAAACGGAAAGTGTTATTGTGTTCTTAGTAACATTCGGCGTCGATCCTATATCATGTTCTGGCAGACCGGACGATGACTAAGGTGAGCAGTCATTGCGCAAATATTCGTGCCACAAACGAATGAAACGGTCATTGTTTAATGTAACGCTCCTGACAACTGTACACACAACTACAAGAACACTTCAAACACAAACTGTGTACTATTCTTTACTGTTTAGTGACTGTACAGCATTTCAGTCCAGCAGTGTTCGGCTGTTATTCTCTTTACTAGCTTAGGCGGCTTAGGCCTTAACTCCTATGGCGTCCATGTGAAATTTCTAGGTCCTCTCTCCATTGCATCGCCTACCCGCACTGTTACTCCGTTCTTTCCGACGTTGTTTTTGCAAGCGAAGGGTTTTGCGTGATGTTAAGGACCCTATAGTCTTCCTTAGTTTATTTAACTGTCTACGCGCTCTGCACAATATTTATATATATATATAAAAACAAATCCGGCTGGTAGGTTTAGTGATTAGCACTCACGCACTTCACTTTACTTACTTTACAACTTCACTTTATTTTTATCTAGCGACTCGCCTTGGCTTCGCAAGGGTGAAATGCTGATACTAATACAGAGTAAAAATACAGAAAAACTGTGAACGTATCTTAAAACATAGCGGCCCGCCGCTTCATCCGCCCCAGCCGCTCGGTAATATCTTCGAAAATATTCATTTAAATCTCTAAAGGGCCATATAGTTCTGTATTAAATCAACAATAAGGTATTTCAATGGATAATATAATGATTAATGCTCTATTGGTTAAAATCTTCGAAAATTAGCCATTATTTGTCGTAAAAAGTAAATGACAAAAATGTTATTGTGGGATATCCATAAGAGATAGACATATACCAGAGTTTTCTGTGGACCTTTTCAATGTGAACAATACTTAGTACATTATGTTGATAAATCTCGTAGGGTTGAGCCTGCGTTTGCAATGCAAGCGGAAACAAATGTGATTATTTACGACATCACATTAAAAGTTCAAAAATAACAGTAGTATTTCTTCACTATTTAATGGATGTAATTATATACATATAATCATTCCTGTTCAATCACTTTATCTATTAAACAAACCGAATCAAAATCCGTTGCGTAGTTTTAAAGATTTAGGTAAGCATACTTAGGGATATAGGGACAGAGAAAGTGACTTTGTTTTATGCTATGTACTAATATCGAAGTTTAACCAAAAGCGGACCCCAGACTCCAAAGCTAAAAAAAACGCTTCGGGTGCGACAGGGATTGGTAAATCTATACTAATATAATTAAGCCGAAGAGTTTGTTTGTTTGAACACGCTAATCTCAGGAACTACTGGTCCGATTTGAAAAATTCTTTTTGCGTTGGATAGCTTTGGCTTTAGGCTATATAACATCTCGCTGTGACCAACAGGAGCGGAGCATAACTAACTCCACGCGAACGAAGTCGCTGGCGGCCGCTAGTAAATAATAAAGTTCAAGAGAACAGTACAAATTGAAACAGTACTAGCCTTCGCATTAATTCTATGTGAGGCACAAAGGTCATCATCATGATCATTACAGCTGAAAGACGTCTACTGCTGGACACAGGCCTCCCCCAAGGATCTTCACGACAATCGGTCCTGCGCTTCCCGCATGCTACTGCATGCGGGAAGCGCAGGACCGATTGAAACTACTGTTTCCCGCGACTTTCACCAGGTCGTCGGTCCACCTTGTCGGGGGCCTTCCCACACTGCATCTTTCGGTGCGTGGTCGCCATTCGAGAACCAGTCGGCCCCATCGGGCATCGGTCCTACGGGCAATGTGCCACTGCCGCTTAAGTGTTGCAGTTGTTGTCTTCGGGCTATGTCGGTTACTCTCGTTCTTCTGCGGATCTCCTCTTTTCTGGTTTGATTACGCAGTGAAACCCCAAGCATAGCCCTATCCATTGCCCTTTGAGTGACCTTGAGCTTTTTTATAAGGCCCATTATTAGGCACCAAGGTAGTAAATAACTATTAAGTAGTTATTACCTACTAATTAAATATTTTATTAGAAATCAAAGAATGTATGTTGGACTTTTGAATTGTTGGACTTTTGAGGGCTCCAACAACCCGTAACGAATGCCATTAGAAGTTCGTATGGGAACCGGCACCAACCACAAAATCAGCAGTTAGATTGGTGTAGCGGACCTCAGACTCCTATGCTGAAAAAGCTTCGGATGCGACTGGGATCAACGCTGAGATGAAAGGTAGCGAAGGGTTTTGCGTGAAAACTTGACTTTATTTTTAACTAGCGACTCGCCCTAGCACCTTAGCACGGGTGAAATGCTGATACTAATACAGAGTAAAAATACAGAAAAACTGTGAACGTTGTATTTTAAAACTATTCTGTAAACTGTGTTAAAACATAGTGGGCCCCCGCTCCAGCCGCTCCAACCGGTCGGTACTGCTGCAAACGCTACGACCTGCAATTTTTAAATCTGTAATATCTTCGAAAATATTCATTTTAATCATGTGCTGTAAAGGGCCTTATTGATGAATATTAAATCAACAATAAGGTAGGTATTTAACTGGATAAGGATTAATGCTGTATTGGTTAAAATCGTTTCAAAAATTAGCCATTAATTGTCGTAAAAAGTAAATGACAAAAAAAATTACTCTGGGATATCCATAAAAGATAGACATATCCATACCATCGCGGAGTTTTCTGTAGACAATTTCAATTTGAACAGTACTTAGTAGATTACGTTAATAAATCTCGTAGGGTTCAGCCTGCGTTTGCAATGCAAGCGGAAAAATGTAATTATTTACGATATCACATTAGAAACTTCAAAAATAATAGTATTTCTGCACTATTTATTAGATGTTATTATACATATAAACCTTCCTCTTCAATCACTCTTAGTAGGTATCTGTAAAAAGAACACCATCAAAAACCGTTGCGCCGTTTTAAAGATTTAAACATACATAGGGATATAGGGACAGAGAAAGCGACTTTGTTTAATATACTTATAAGTCGATCTTTATACTATGTAGATAAAACAGTTGCGGCCGTGTAGCATAGCAACCGCCGCACATAAAACATTACTAACTTTTTTTGACATAACAACGTCTTATAAATTGGTTTGCCGGGTGACACTTCAAGAAACTGCGTTACGCTCTGCTCACGTTATGCGCTCACAATGAGAGCGAGTGAGAGGCACGCGTCCCTTCCACTCGGGCATGGTTAGCCCGCCTAAGAGCGAGAGAGACAGACATAAAAAGTGAAAGGCACGCGTCCCTAATATAATTCTTTGTATAAATAAATGTTTTAAATTGTTACTATTATTTCATCCTTCTTCCTACTATACGAATGAATATTCACATTAAAATTATTTTACCACTCAAAGTCGTTGTCACGTAAAACTTTCGCCCGTATACCGACTTTACAGGCAACCATTTTTTTTGTAGCAATTGACATCAACGCTATCATATAGTTATCCCGAAATATTCTCAGCGTAAGCGCACAAAAATGCGTTGACATTTTCACACAGTCGCTTAGCTAATAAAACACTTGATTCATTTCGTTGCAGTTCTTAAATAAAATACTTTAGCTCCCGGCGTCAACAACAATTTTCCTTTATGATGTTATTCGTAATCTTTGTTGATACTACACTTGCCAGGAGATTGCAATAGCCAACTTGGTCAATCTGATAATGGCCCCGTATCCTAATTACGTAACACACTATTACTATCTGTTGGAATCATTTGGAAGCATATTGCTAAGCCATTGCTTCATATCTTTGAAAACGTGTCTACTCAACAACTTAAATAACGCAATGAATGTTGTTGAGCTGTCCAAATGAAACCCATTGCTATTGATAGTAAGTAGGTATGTTACGCAATTATACGCCGATTCCCTTGATCACAGACTAAAGAAAATATAAGTTCAGTGCATGTTTTTTTTTTATTTCATTAAGAAAAGGACAGAAGACAAAAACTAATTTAGTCAGCAGTTTAGTAATAGTAATTTGACGTATTTTTGCCATGCTTTTAATCACATCTAAGCGGTCTGTGGAATTCTTAATTCGACAGGATTTAAAAGAAAAACATCTTCTGTCCTGTTCATAATGAAATAGAAAGAAAAAGGTGCACTGGATTTAAATTTAGTTTATGAAGAAAGGATTTGGCGCCAATACGCGCTGGCAATAAGACGCGGACTTTATCCCGGTAATGAGGACGTTTCGTAGTAATTAGTGGGGCAGTGTCTTGGCGCTCCATGAAGATAATTTTAAACAGAATTAAACTCCGGTAATTATTTGATTAGACCCTATGTATGATTCAATCAATGACCTTATAGCATTTTTAAGAAATATTATTAATTAAACCTAAGAGTCTGTTTACCCATAACGAGAAAATCATGACTACCTATTTATTGCATTTATCCTTATAATGCAAACTGGCAGGAAGGTCGAAGCACCAACTGTAAATCATGAATTCAGCGCATGATTTTAGACGATGGGAATATTTTTTGCCAGTTACAAAAAATACTGCCCTTTCATAGAAAAGGATAATAACTTCGCGGTAAAAATGTATGGAACAGCCATTTTTCAACGAGTCAGAAGCATGTACTGAATCCATAGTTACAGATTTAGCGCTGATGCCTACTGATGACCCCTTGAATATCTTCTTCCTAATTTCTTATCACAATCAATATCAATCTGAATCATTTTGAAGTTCGAACCCTCGTGAATATCTGGATAAAAAATATCTTTTGTTATTCCTGGTTATAAAGTATCTGTGTGATAATTTTCATCGAAATCCGTGCAGTATTTGCGTGAAAGTGTAGGGAACAACCATCCATCCATACCTACTCGCAAACTTTCGCATTAATAATATTACATAGTAGGTTTATAGGACGATCTTTGCTTCATATGTTAAAAAAAATTGTCTGTTCAAAACGCAATGACGACTGTTGTTAAACTGTTATACTGAAACCGTCGATCACTTATACACTAGCCCCCTTATTCATAAACGCTGCTTAAAGTTAACTAGTGATTAGCGATTCTTTAACCATACATTTTTGACCTTTTAACGTCATTCACTTACACTTTATGAATAAGGGGGCTAGATACACAGTCTCGAACAAAACTCTTATCAAAAATGGCGACAAGTATTAAGCAGTCTAAAGTAGTCAAAATAAATATACTCGTACATTAATTTAAAATCAGCCTTAAGTGCAGTGTATAAAATTCTTATCATAAAGCAATACAGAAAGCCATTATTTTTTACGACCTAGTCTGTGGTACATCAAACATCAAAACAAATTCAACCTTACACGCATGCATTAAAGTCAAAATTATAAAGTAAGTACTAAATGAAAGTAGCACCCAAGTGCTGTGTTGTGCGCTTGTTCAGTTCAAACATTTTTTACGCTGATTGGGAATCTAGTGTATAAGTTGTGGTTGACTGAAACCCATTTTTACTAAAAGTGTGTACGCAATTACCCTGCTGGTATTAGTAAGCCATAATTAAAATTATAAATTACCTACATGTATTTCCATTACCAATTGATTTTTATCTTGTTTTGAGAATAGAACTTGCCAATGAGTTTGTTAAACACTGACACATGCGCTGTGCCGCATATTTATCCTCCTGTCCTGTCGGTCCATAGCAGTAGCATGCGGGAAGCGCAGGACCGATTGAAACTACTGTTTCCCGCGACTTTCACCAGGTCGTCGGTCCACCTTGTCGGGGGCCTTCCCACACTGCATCTTTCGGTGCGTGGTCGCCATTCGAGAACCAGTCGGCCCCATCGGGCATCGGTCCTACGGGCAATGTGCCACTGCCGCTTAAGTGTTGCAGTTGTTGTCTTCGGGCTATGTCGGTTACTCTCGTTCTTCTGCGGATCTCCTCTTTTCTGGTTTGATTACGCAGTGAAACCCCAAGCATAGCCCTATCCATTGCCCTTTGAGTGACCTTGAGCTTTTTTATAAGGCCCATTATTAGGCACCAAGGTAGTAAATAACTATTAAGTAGTTATTACCTACTAATTAAATATTTTATTAGAAATCGAAGAATGTATACGATTCGAGAAATTTCATTAAAATCAGTTCAGCCGTTTTGGAGGCAGTTTGAGGAAAAACACTGTAACAGGACAATTTTATGTAATAGATATTATAGTTATACAGGGGATACCTATTGTTAGCCATGCACTATGAGTACCTACACATACAACTAGTATCGCTGTTAGTGGCCTAAATAGAATAAATAAATATGCGGCACAGCGCATGTGTCAGTGTTTAACAAACTCATTGGCAAGTTCTATTCTCAAAACAAGATAAAAATCAATTGGTAATGGAAATACATGTAGGTAATTTATAATTTTAATTATGGCTTACTAATACCAGCAGGGTAATTGCGTACACACTTTTAGTAAAAATGGGTTTCAGTCAACCACAACTTATACACTAGATTCCCAATCAGCGTAAAAAATGTTTGAACTGAACAAGCGCACAACACAGCACTTGGGTGCTACTTTCATTTAGTACTTACTTTATAATTTTGACTTTAATGCATGCGTGTAAGGTTGAATTTGTTTTGATGTTTGATGTACCACAGACTAGGTCGTAAAAAATAATGGCTTTCTGTATTGCTTTATGATAAGAATTTTATACACTGCACTTAAGGCTGATTTTAAATTAATGTACGAGTATATTTATTTTGACTACTTTAGACTGCTTAATACTTGTCGCCATTTTTGATAAGAGTTTTGTTCGAGACTGTGTATCTAGCCCCCTTATTCATAAAGTGTAAGTGAATGACGTTAAAAGGTCAAAAATGTATGGTTAAAGAATCGCTAATCACTAGTTAACTTTAAGCAGCGTTTATGAATAAGGGGGCTAGTGTATAAGTGATCGACGGTTTCAGTATAACAGTTTAACAACAGTCGTCATTGCGTTTTGAACAGACAATTTTTTTTAACATATGAAGCAAAGATCGTCCTATAAACCTACTATGTAATATTATTAATGCGAAAGTTTGCGAGTAGGTATGGATGGATGGTTGTTCCCTACACTTTCACGCAAATACTGCACGGATTTCGATGAAAATTATCACACAGATACTTTATAACCAGGAATAACAAAAGATATTTTTTATCCAGATATTCACGAGGGTTCGAACTTCAAAATGATTCAGATTGATATTGATTGTGATAAGAAATTAGGAAGAAGATATTCAAGGGGTCATCAGTAGGCATCAGCGCTAAATCTGTAACTATGGATTCAGTACATGCTTCTGACTCGTTGAAAAATGGCTGTTCCATACATTTTTACCGCGAAGTTATTATCCTTTTCTATGAAAGGGCAGTATTTTTTGTAACTGGCAAAAAATATTCCCATCGTCTAAAATCATGCGCTGAATTCATGATTTACAGTTGGTGCTTCGACCTTCCTGCCAGTTTGCATTATAAGGATAAATGCAATAAATAGGTAGTCATGATTTTCTCGTTATGGGTAAACAGACTCTTAGGTTTAATTAATAATATTTCTTAAAAATGCTATAAGGTCATTGATTGAATCATACATAGGGTCTAATCAAATAATTACCGGAGTTTAATTCTGTTTAAAATTATCTTCATGGAGCGCCAAGACACTGCCCCACTAATTACTACGAAACGTCCTCATTACCGGGATAAAGTCCGCGTCTTATTGCCAGCGCGTATTGGCGCCAAATCCTTTCTTCATAAACTAAATTTAAATCCAGTGCACCTTTTTCTTTCTATTTCATTATGAACAGGACAGAAGATGTTTTTCTTTTAAATCCTGTCGAATTAAGAATTCCACAGACCGTTTAGATGTGATTAAAAGCATGGCAAAAATACGTCAAATTACTATTACTAAACTGCTGACTAAATTAGTTTTTGTCTTCTGTCCTTTTCTTAATGAAATAAAAAAAAAAACATGCACTGAACTTATATTTTCTTTAGTCTGTGATCAAGGGAATCGGCGTATAATTGCGTAACATACCTACTTACTATCAATAGCAATGGGTTTCATTTGGACAGTTCAACAACATTCATTGCGTTATTTAAGTTGTTGAGTAGACACGTTTTCAAAGATATGAAGCAATGGCTTAGCAATATGCTTCCAAATGATTCCAACAGATAGTAATAGTGTGTTACGTAATTAGGATACGGGGCCATTATCAGATTGACCAAGTTGGCTATTGCAATCTCCTGGCAAGTGTAGTATCAACAAAGATTACGAATAACATCATAAAGGAAAATTGTTGTTGACGCCGGGAGCTAAAGTATTTTATTTAAGAACTGCAACGAAATGAATCAAGTGTTTTATTAGCTAAGCGACTGTGTGAAAATGTCAACGCATTTTTGTGCGCTTACGCTGAGAATATTTCGGGATAACTATATGATAGCGTTGATGTCAATTGCTACAAAAAAAATGGTTGCCTGTAAAGTCGGTATACGGGCGAAAGTTTTACGTGACAACGACTTTGAGTGGTAAAATAATTTTAATGTGAATATTCATTCGTATAGTAGGAAGAAGGATGAAATAATAGTAACAATTTAAAACATTTATTTATACAAAGAATTATATTAGGGACGCGTGCCTTTCACTTTTTATGTCTGTCTCTCTCGCTCTTAGGCGGGCTAACCATGCCCGAGTGGAAGGGACGCGTGCCTCTCACTCGCTCTCATTGTGAGCGCATAACGTGAGCAGAGCGTAACGCAGTTTCTTGAAGTGTCACCCGGCAAACCAATTTATAAGACGTTGTTATGTCAAAAAAAGTTAGTAATGTTTTATGTGCGGCGGTTGCTATGCTACACGGCCGCAACTGTTTTATCTACATAGTATAAAGATCGACTTATAAGTATATTAAACAAAGTCGCTTTCTCTGTCCCTATATCCCTATGTATGTTTAAATCTTTAAAACGGCGCAACGGTTTTTGATGGTGTTCTTTTTACAGATACCTACTAAGAGTGATTGAAGAGGAAGGTTTATATGTATAATAACATCTAATAAATAGTGCAGAAATACTATTATTTTTGAAGTTTCTAATGTGATATCGTAAATAATTACATTTTTCCGCTTGCATTGCAAACGCAGGCTGAACCCTACGAGATTTATTAACGTAATCTACTAAGTACTGTTCAAATTGAAATTGTCTACAGAAAACTCCGCGATGGTATGGATATGTCTATCTTTTATGGATATCCCAGAGTAATTTTTTTTTGTCATTTACTTTTTACGACAATTAATGGCTAATTTTTGAAACGATTTTAACCAATACAGCATTAATCCTTATCCAGTTAAATACCTACCTTATTGTTGATTTAATATTCATCAATAAGGCCCTTTACAGCACATGATTAAAATGAATATTTTCGAAGATATTACAGATTTAAAAATTGCAGGTCGTAGCGTTTGCAGCAGTACCGACCGGTTGGAGCGGCTGGAGCGGGGGCCCACTATGTTTTAACACAGTTTACAGAATAGTTTTAAAATACAACGTTCACAGTTTTTCTGTATTTTTACTCTGTATTAGTATCAGCATTTCACCCGTGCTAAGGTGCTAGGGCGAGTCGCTAGTTAAAAATAAAGTCAAGTTTTCACGCAAAACCCTTCGCTACCTTTCATCTCAGCGTTGATCCCAGTCGCATCCGAAGCTTTTTCAGCATAGGAGTCTGAGGTCCGCTACACCAATCTAACTGCTGATTTTGTGGTTGGTGCCGGTTCCCATACGAACTTCTAATGGCATTCGTTACGGGTTGTTGGAGCCCTCAAAAGTCCAACAATTAGTCTAACTGCAATGCTTCGACATCGCCTTCTGGTCTTGGAGGTCAGACGGCAGTCGCTTCACGGAAAATATCGAAGTTTAGCCAAAATCAGCGGTTAGTCTGGTAAGGCGGACCCCAGACTCCAAAGCTGATAAAACTAAGGATGCGACTGGGATTAACGCTGAGATGAAGAAGAGGAAGACTTAGTTATTAGAACCTATGAAATTTATGTATGATACATAGCTTTAAAGATAGAAGTGACATAACAGAGTACCATAAAACGCATAAATGCACCAATGAACACACCCACGTTGCATCCAAACCATGAATAATGGATACAAATGAGGTGTAATTAATTATAAACGAGCTATAATTACCCCCAGCCAAACGCAACTAACTGCAAGTGACAAGGCCGTCAACAGACTGGCAAGTGACACTCATAATTTTCAATGTACGAATGTAATGTGCCATAATGCCTGTCGAAATAAATGAATTATAACGAGTATAAAATTTGATATACAATTCTAAAGCGGGCCGTCTATGCCGTTGACCGCGGTTCATTTTGTCTTGTAAATGTGTAGTAGTTGATCCACATACGTACATAGTGTTGAAATAATTAAAACATCAATCATAATATCGGTTAAAAATGAAATTTCAAATGTGTGTGGTCTCACTGATATGTATCTGACTCAAACCCGTCTAACATTCTTTCCTAATTAAAGTTCGTCTAAGATAAAAACAAACCGTAATTAAAATGTTTCAAACGTGAGATAAAAGTGCTATTTGTGGACCATACAATTAATGTCAGTTTTTTTTTAAAGACAACGAAAACAATTATAAAACTTGTAGCTTTCTTTTCTTCGTTCTTTCTTTTATGGCTTCGTACGGTTTGTGCATTTAGCCAAGGTCACGTAATGAATTGTTCATGTCGAAAAAGACGTCCGCGTGATCCGTCTTACGATGGAGGTTTGAGACAAAATCATGATGTGGCCACTATGCTGCGATATTTTACTTTTCTTTATGAATTATTTACTGAATGCACTTTTTACTACATAAATCAGCCACTTTTATTTAGTAAACAACACTATAAATAATTTTAAAAGTGCGATGAAAAATGAGGGTGACACTCAGCTTGACTTTCCCGCCAAAACTCAAAAACTTGTAGCTATTTGACATTCAAATATGACACTAATTTAACATTCAAAAATAAACCCGTCAGTAACGAAAACAATGCGGCTGTAATTTTTCACAATTAAAAAAAAAACAATAACAAGTTTTTGGCAAAACTGCAACGTCAATGTTTTGTGTTAATATTTATCATTACCGTAACACAATTCTTAGAAATTCAGACGTATTGCGAAACACTTTTTTTTTAAACGTCGAGTTATTTATTCATTCATGACCGGTCGTCTGGCTGAAAAGGCCACGTACCTATTGTTAAGGGTGACCTTCTAATTAGAATTTCTTGGATTTGGTAGTGCCTTTATTACAAAAAGTACGATACGCGGTGGCATTTTACTAAGCATGCCTTTTAAATTCTGTCGAGTCCATATTGCCCGGTAATTTTGAATTTGAAACTTTTCTATATTCGATTGTGTTTAATTTTTGAACTCAAAACAGTTGAAAGTATTAGGATTAATATTATTGTTTAGTTGCAGCGTCGGTTGGTATCCTTCCTATCCGGCCTTCGTCAGGTGGTGTAAGAAAACTCTGAAAAGATTGAAACGAGGAGAGTCAAATCACGTCTACGACATCATCAGTGGTGACGAATCTTGGATCTATGCCTACGATTCGGATTACAAACATTTATCTATAATCTGTCTTTCAAGACGAGCCAAAGCCGACTAAAGTTTGTTGTTTTGAGCTGAATTTTGCATACACCTTTATTACGGCATTGTAATGAAAATTTGAAAAATCGACATTGATATCGTGCCGGCTAAAAAAGTTATAAAGGTCAAAAGGTCACGAAAATCAGTGTTTCGCAAATATCTCGCGATCTATTGCTCAGAGGTCAACAAAGGTCATTATAAAAATTGTTTGTCGTGAAATTGTCTACAAAAAATATAGGTTGTCTGTAAAAGATCGCTCTTAGCGATAAGACCGCCCATTGTGTCACCCTTTGTAAAATATTTTTATTTATGTTCTGTAATCTATATGGTGTACATAATAATAAAGAGTATTCCTGCATTTTTCTGTAAAATTGTAAATAATAATAATGTCTTTATTAAAGCAACAAGTACCTAATAGTAAATGGAAGAACTGTGTATGTCACTATATTTAAATTTATTTGATCCCGTTGGGAAAGGACTACTGCAGTGATTGATGTATATGCATTCGAGCCTGATAGCGATATATTTGGAGCTGGTCCTATGTCTCATGTATCAAATTTAACATTTAAGGTGAAAGAACCAGTGATGGACAAGACCCTAGTGATGGACACTTTTTACCTCTAAAGAAAGAAAACAAACCTTGCACACTAATATTTTGGTAAAGCAACACTTAATCTTAAAGACTGACCTCCCTCATAATTACACATAAGTGCGATCGGCCGTTTTGTTTCAAGTTAACGAAGTAAACATTAGATCATGTTAGTGTTTCTCTTGAAAAATCCAATTTTACTTACATAATCGTTAAGAAGGTGAGTCTATTTTTTTTTAAATTATATGTTTATTATTTATTGTAACTGAATTCTAATTGATTTTAAAGCTAAGCATTGAAATGAGAGATATAATTTGTAATTATTCGTCCCGCTCATTATCACGCATTTCTTAAGGTTAAGCCAGTGTCATTAACTGGTTCCGACATACATACTTTCTCCAGTAATGGACACATGTCCATAATTATTTTTTTAGAAATTTCTGGAGTTGGTATAACGTTCTGATTCCTTTTTCCATGCATTTTAATTGCATTTCTAAAATAAACAAATTGGAGTTCACGTGTACAGAACAAAGTGTCGATTACTGGATCCAATGAGTGTCCATTACTGGTTTTTATGTTTTCTTTCAGACGGCTCTAAGAAAAAACTATACGCCAGAACAGATGGACCATGCGGTGAAAGCTGTTCGCAATGAAGAGAAGGTTGCCATTGCTGCTACTTAAATCATTTGGGGTGCCTCGTGTAACACTATAATAAAGTATCAGGAAAGACTCCTATAAGTGTCGCGACACATCTGCAGAACGTACGGCGCCGAAAGTTCGGCTAAATACGCTCGCAGTATATTTCAAGTACTCACACACACATCAGCCGCAATTACGTCGCGTTCGGAGTAGGGCCTAACCTTCCTTCGGGTGGTTTTTTCAGCTAAAACGCATTTAATGTATTTTGCACAGCAAGCGACACATCACGTGATGCGTTGCGTGGCTGAAAGTTCGGCGGGTGTAGCTGAACGTTCGGAGTGTGTTGTGCATCGCGCGCGTAGCGGTAACGAGGAGCGGCAACGTCTTCTAAGCCCTCTATAATAGCTAATATTCTAATTAAATCCATTTTTCTGGGCCATTCAGGTACGTCACAAAAACCGCACATCATAAAGTGTCGATACAGACAGACTGACGATGACGCCACGTAACTTTCCGTCGCGTAGCCCGTTGAAGACGCCGCGTTTTGACCGTTTGGTTTGCCATAAGAACTGATTATTGCGACTGACATTTCAGCCGCTGAGCTTTCGGCGCCGTACGTTCCGCAGATGTGTCACCACACTAAAGTGTACAATGGGGCCTAACAATCCTTTTAAATGAGCATGAAGAAATTTTGGTTAGGTGGCTCTTAGACATGGCTGAAAAACACTTTCTCATTTTAAAAGATGGCCTATGAGACAATGTGCAAAAAATAATAAAGGATGAAATAATATCGAACTCCTGTACAAACAACAGACCTAGAAAAAAGTGGTGTAATTTATTCCTAAAAAGGCATTCAATTCTAACTGCAAAATTGCCGGAAAATCTACCTATGCCTCGATACGACGTATCTGAAAAAGATATAAGAAAGCGGTTTCAAGAAATAGATGGCTATTTAGAAGAAGATAATTTAAAAGAAATGCTGACGAGAGTGAATTTTTTAATTACCTAAACCAGGCCGTGTTATAGCAAAAAAGGGGATAAACATCTTTACTCTGCATGTCGTGACGAAAAAGAAAATCTAATAGTTTTATTTACCAGAAATGCTGCTGGACAGCTTGCCCCACCCATGATAGTTTACAACTATGAACGAATCCCGTAAAATATCGCAGTGTGCCTGAAAATTGGGCGATAGGGAAGTATGAAAGTGGGTGGATGTGCAGCAGCACATTCTATGAATATGTGACAAATTTCTTCAACCCGTGGCTTGAAAAGGAGAAAATACCTACAGAAGCCAATTCTATTTTTTTAGATGGCCCCAAATCGCATCTTACTTTGCACCCCTCGAAAATTTGTGCACAAATAGCAATAAGTTAAAGACTTATACGAGGGTCAAACTGAAAGTTCTTAGAACTGGCCACTTATAAACAATATAATAAAAAAATAATTCTAAAATTTGAAAATAGAACTCTTTGGCAATATTACTGAGTATATATTTCATTCATTTGTCATTAGTTATACGATTTGGCGGCAAATTGAAAATTGTCTGTGTCACGTCAATATGAATTTAACACGAGAAAATTTTCGTGCAGTGATTTTTTATGACTTTCGATGTCATTTAAGACAACAAGAAAGTTATGATAGACTACGATTGGCCTTTCACGATGAAGCCCCATCTCGTGCGACTGTTTACAACTGGTTTAATGAGTTTAAACGTGGTCGCACTAATCTCACTGATGATTTACGTGAGGGACGGCCTTCTACGGCGACGACTGAAGATAACATCTGTGTTGTGCGGCGTATGATAGAGACTGACAAAAGAGTGACCTATCAGCAGATTCGGACAAGCTTAGGCATCGGTATGAGTCAAGTGCACAAAATCCTCCACGAACATTTAGCGGTCAGGAAGCTTTGCGCCCGGTGGATACCTCATAATTTGACTGAGGCTCAAAAACTCCATCGTGTGGACTGGTGCCATAAAATGATTGAAAGATTTAACGGAGGTGACTCAAATGCTGTAATCGACATACTAACAGGTGACGAAAGCTGGATTTACTGTTATGATCCTGAAACCAAAAGACAATCTGCTCAGTGGGTGTTTCCTTTCGAGGAGTTGCCAACTAAAGTGAAGAGAGATCGAAGTGCGGGAAAAAAAATGGTGGCCTCGTTCTTTGGAAGGATAGGTCATTTCGCAACAATTGAGTTAGAGGATCAAAAAACAGTTTCTGCAGAATGGTACACTACCAATTGTTTGCCACTTGTTTTGGAAAAAGTTCGAGATAACGACCTCGCAGTAGGATCCTCCTTCACCACGACAACGCCTCGTCGCACACCGCCAAGCGAACGATCGATTATTTGGCGACATCAAACGTTGAATTACTGGGTCACCCGCCGTATAGTCCCGACCTCGCGCCTTGTGATTTTTATTTATTTCCAAAAATTAAAGAAAAACTTACAGGAAAGCGGTTTATGAATGCTGAAGAAGCGGTGGCTGCGTATCGCGATGCCATTGAAGAGACCCCTAAGGACGAGTGGGCAAAGTGCTTTTCCCAGTGGTTCCATCGCATGCAACGGTGTATTGACGTGAATGGACAATATTTTGAAAAGATATAATAAAACTAATAACTGGCTAATGTTATCAGTTTTTGATTTTCTAAGAACTTTCAGTTTAACCCTCGTATTTAATGATTACATAGGTACTCCTTTTAATTTAAATTAATATAATGATTCAAATTGAACTGTATTATTTTTCTCCTTACAAATCCCAAATACTATTATATCAGTCATAATTTATGTTGTTCGGTGTCGATGACTGAATGTCCATTACTGGGTAACTGTCGGCTACTGGTTATGGACAACTGGATCCTAAGTGTCAATAACTGGTGATTTTAGTTTATTTTATTTTTTGACAATATTCTAATAATGTATTACCTACACTTCAATTGTAAATCATCGTGCTCATTCTTGAGAATATTGATCGTTATTTGCACTAAGTGCTGTTAAACTGAGTTTTGTAGTTTATTTTTGCCCACTTTTTATTACGAACACGGTCCTAAAAGTGTCGATAATTGGATCATTCACCCATCAATGTTTTTAGATCTGTTAACGTATTTACTATTTTCGTACCTATCTCTTAAGTTTGTTTCAAATTAATATCAATAACGATGCGTTTAGATTTTTGATAAAAAGTGTAAACTATCATATGCATATATCCATCCTATAAAGTTATTACTAGTGCCTATATCATTCTAAATGTCGTTAATATTCAATAAAACATAATAATGCCTGTGCGCTTACAAATGTTAAGTTACCTGCACGGTAAATTAGGTATATTTTAAGTCAATACTAATATCATTATTTTAGATTCAAAGAGCACTCACTTAGGTATTTAAGTGCTACTTAGCCGTCCTTAGTAGAAACTTATGTATGCTAATTGAATACATAGAGTTTGCAGCACGCTTCCTAACTGTAATGCTACCACCTATCGCTGGTGTGCGTGCGTGGCTCTGTAGCCAACTAGGGCATACCGCCCGCCTGGTCGGAAGATAGTGGTACATATTAGTGTAAGGAACCACAAATCATTTGACCACACATCTTAAATCCATACATCCTTATTGCTTACAGAATGGACTCGCTAGTCATAAATCAGAAAATAATTATTGCCACCATGCGATTTGTCGTGTTCCGGCATGATGTCTGGTGAAGCCGTACGGAGGACGGGTCTGAGCAGTTGTGCTGCGATGTGTGCCGGGTACGACGCGCCAAATGTTGTTGTGCCGGGAGTTTGGTCGTGGAGGGTCTCCAGATCAATCTCCCTTTGGCGCAGCATCGTTGGTCGTGTTGTTGGGTTTAACATTGCATCACCTCGCTCAACTGCCGTCTTCCTTTCTATTCGCTCAGTTTTTTCTGAGTGAATAGGCTCTTAATAAACTAGCGCGCTTTACCATCAACGATCGCATCACTGCTTACCATCAGGCGGGATTGCGGTATAGAACTAGTTATTTATGCCACTGTCAAGCAATGATAGCTATTGAGCTATAATTGCTTTGACAATTAATATGAGTGATGGTTTGTGCCACGAAGAGGAGCTGAGGGGCACAGTAGATCTGCACGAGTATTACAATATCTGTTTGCGAGAGTGGCATACAAAACTTTTTCTACGACCTTGAAATAAATAAATAGAAAAATCCGCCAATGTTTAGAAAATAGCGCGGCGCGCGCAATCAGCGCAACGTTGTTTTGTTGTTGTAATCCCACAAATGAAAGGGAAAAGCAATTCATACATACAGCCTAATAACATGCGATGATTAGTCCTGACGCAAATACGCGCGCTTTTAGCATAATGATATATTGATTCTTTGATGCTATAGCCATAAAAAAATTAAAAAGTTTCATTGTAGTACGGTTTACCCGTGTGGAAATGGTCATTGTAACACGACTTGGCAGGAATAAGTACTATTGAGATATGACTTATGGTTATGTATTAAGCAAATGATCGTAGCAAAAGTATATAAAGCCACTTGGTGAATATTTTGAAACATAATAAAAAGTACTACATATAAGATTCTAGTTGTGTTTTTTCTTCAAACGACAACACTTGAAAAGGAATGCCTCGTATATTGCGATTGTCCCATAAAATCTATACACAATATTAGCGGCCTGTCCTGGCTAATACCAAAATGTTAAAAAAGAAACATCCGTGCGAACAGGGTTTTTTAACATTTTGGTATTATACAATATGTAAAGAAAACCCTGTCCGACCCATAAGGATAATAAAGGTTAGGTAAACACATGACCAAATAAAATATGAAATTTTACATAATCATCATAGTAACTGCAACTAAACTCTGCCTACTTTTTGGTGATTAGCAGCGGTTTTTTTATTGATAAGAATTTTATATATATACCTGAAAGTGCATTATTGGATAGTACCTAATTGAAAACAAATTGACTTTTTAAAAATTAATAATTTACACACAGCAACTTCGAAATACAGACAATTTTGTGGCTATTTAGGTACTCGTATTTAGTTTTAAAATTGTAATAGATAAAATTAATCACATTAAATTATTTAATTTACTTGTTTATCTTCACAATAAATTTCGTGACAACCTTTTATAATATCATCTAAGCTGTGCTAAATGTAAAATGACCTTATAAGTTAACAGTAAATATTTTAGTGTACTTTTTCTTTTTAGCGCATTTTATAATTATTTTTTTACTTTTTAGTTATTGCTGGACATGTTTCTCAATCTTAGTCTGTTCAGTTCTGTGTTAATCTCAGTCTAGCTCTTCAACAAGAAGACCTTATAATGATTCCTCAACGTCCATTATCCGCCACCTTGGGCGTTCGTGTGTTCGGCCATGTTGGAATTAGAATATCATGGATAGGGTGGGTGTTTTGGAGGACTTTCTTATGTACATTTGTTGTTCGAAAAGTACAGGTTCTCGGCGTAATTTGAAATGATGTTTCATGTTGAAATTATTTCTGTATCTTTCACATTATATTTAAAAAAGTATTATTATTAGACGAGGTTGGAGTTTCTTATCTGACTACTCAGAACAAAGGCCGAATCAAACTCACAGGATATAGTCTCCTTTTAAATTCCGGACATATTCTTGGTGTGATAATGTGGAGACCAAGTAGATTGATATCTGAAAAGATCTTTTGAGAAATGTTTTTTTTTCGGTTTAGTTATGTTAGTTTGCAGTGTTTGCTTCGATAAAATGTATAAATGGTAAAGATGCAATAATACATATATTTTATAAAAAAAAAACAAGAAGTAAATAGTGTGGCTATAAAGATGTCACCCAGTTTATTAAGTATACACAATACCACAAAAATACATGTTTGAACAGTTCAAAATTAAAATATTTTGTTTACATACATACATGCCATACACATATAATTATTTTATACACAAGATATGTTACTTTATATAACTCGTGCGAGTTAACTGTGCACCTCGCTCTGTGACGTCATTCGAACGGTACCGTTTGCAAAAAATGAGAATTATGTTAGAAAAATATAAATTTCAATCTTTTTTATGTTTAATTTTTTGTGCCATTTTACTCATGTTAATATAATGTTGGTGCAACCAACAGGCTTCACTTACACGTCGAAAATGTAAAACAAAACAAACTTACTTAATAAAAAAAAAAAAAAAAAAACGCAACAAAGCAAAATCTCCACAGAAACAGTAATAACAACAAGGAATTAACTGTATTTAGACAATTGTAACAAAGATGCTATCGCTACTAAGCGCTTACAGCGAATGGGGGGCGCCGCTCAGGGAAGCGGGAGAGGGGTCACGTTCCAGCGAGGTGCGCACAGATAACTCGCACGAATAGTAGATTTTTGAGTTTCAATCCGTAAAATACTTAAGTGGAGCATGGGCTGGCCTACCTACTTTTTTTGTGTGCAGATTGAATATTTCAACAGTGATCGAATGGTTAGTTCCTGATAAAAAAGACAGTCGTGGGACTGACGATAGAAGTGAAAACTGATATCATTATAATGTTAATAAAAAAGTTATAACGCAATCTGTACCATTGTATACACTATATATACACAGTATACATATGTATATCTCGCACAGTGCCCGGTCGGTCACGCTCACGCGAATTCAATGTTTTTTTTCTCATCCAACAAAAGTAGTAAACATAGCCTTAATGAAGTTTCCACTTCAAAAAAAAAAAAAAAATTAACTTAAAACTGCATCAATGAGTTCTTCGGAAATTTTCCACTTTGATGCCGAAAAAATAACACTGCCACACAGATAGCACACAATACCTACCAACGATGCAGTAAATGGCATGCAGTGCAACTGCATTATCATACAAAAACATAGAAATTCTGTTTTCAGTCAACAAACTACAAAATATAAGAAATTCAAATCCTTACACATACTAAATAACAGAAATGAGAATCACACATTATTTTTTAACTAAATACGAGAACAAGTTTTTAACATTGTACACCAGCAAACCTAGAGACACAACGAACACTGCTTCGGTGACGTATCCCGCGACGACATCCTGCAAGGTCTTCTCTTTGATGAGATCTGCAGGCTTCGGGTTACTATCAGCCACCTGAAATAAGTACATGAAAATATTCCATTATGAAACAGGCACAACGTCATTCAATAATTACTGCATTTTCATTTTTATGTAGGGTTTGCTAAGCCATTTATTATCAGCTAAGTACATAGTTGTCTGTCAGCTACATTGTTGTTGGGTACCCGAAGATATAATATTATTATCATATATTACATATATTACAAGCTGGGCCCCGCGGTTTCACCCGCGTAAGTAGTCATAATATAAAAAAAAAATAGATAAAAAACCGATTCTCATGCCTAACGGATAATCATCATCATCTCAGCGTTAATCCCAGTCACATCCGAAGCCATTTTCCAGCTCTGGAGTCTGCGGTTCGCTTTACCAGTCTAACTGCTGATTTTGGCGAAACTTCGACATTTTCCGTGAAGCGACTGCCGTCTGACCTTCACAATCCGAAGGCGATATCGAAGCATTGCAGTCAGACCAATTGTTGGACTTTTGAAGGCTCGAACAACCCGTAAAGACTGCCACTAGATGTTCGTATGGCAACGGCTTAACGTGCTTTCCGAGACACGACCAGACCAGTGCAAATATTCATGCATACAAATATTTGCACTGCGCGGGGATCGAAACCGCGCCTCCTTGCACATCGGCCGCGTTCGCTACCGCTACGCCACGGAGGTTGTCATGCTTTTCATGGTCATCAATACTTCGCACGGGTCACCTACACCTAGTTATATGTTATTAGTATTGAGAATTGAGTGATTAAGTATTGTTTATGTACGGGCAAAAGGTCAGAGGATTTAAAAATAACTTTTAAATCTTTTTTCGTTCGTCGTTCTTTTTTATTTAATTTTAAGTTAGAAAAAAGGAGACAGCGGCCAGTAAGTATTGCGGATAGCAAGATGGAATCTATGGCTGTGTTGTGGCCAAGACGTAGACACCGGAGTATCGTTTGTCTGCTGGTGAGGAAGACGCATGACATTGTTGCCATCGCAGTTAGAACCTAAATGACACAGGTCGATAAATATAAGCCGATAGCTTGGTGAAGTCGGCTTGTGGCTGATGACGATAGAGTTAAGATTTATTAAAGAAACAATGTTCCTTCCTTACCTTTTTCAATATACTTTGCACTCTATCCGACGCTTTTCTGATATTGTGGATATTTGTGATCATTTTCTTTGTCGCGTCGTTCAATCGAATGGAAGAGTCTGGTGGTTCATTTTTAACTTGTTCCTGGATTTTCTTGTATTCACGTAGAATATATTGTAATGTGGTTTCTAATACGTATATTTGGTGGAGATGGGATCCCAATGCCGTTAAATAGTTTAATATGCTGGAAAATAACATTTTATTAATCCTACTAAATAAATTCAACACTCAACTGTTGAATGATTGGAATTATTCGAATTTCTTATAAATAAATGCTACTACTCTGTCAACGAATACCTCAATGATAGAAATATAAAGACACAAACTTAAATAGACATACACACACCCACACACTCACGCACGCACGCACGCACGCACGCACGCACGCACGCACGCACGCACACACACACGCACGCACGCACGCACGCACGCACGCATGCACGCACGCACGCACGCACGTACGCACGCACGCACGCACGCACGCACGCGCGCACGCACGCACGCACGCACGCGCGCACGCACGCACGCACGCACGCACGCACGCACGCACGAAGACGCGCAAATGCTTCCTCTCTCCTAACTTCACTTATTTTGTTGTGCCCGACAGGGTCCACATGAACTAATTTTAAGTATTACCATCTAAGAATACATGTGGAAAACAATAAAAGTATTGAGTATTGAAACTATGTTCAGTAGTAGTTTGGGATAGCGAATGGATTCGAATTTATCAATATTATTTTTTGCTAATAAGTTGAATTATCCAAGATTTCTAGAATATATAGGAGGCTATTAATGGTGGCATTGTGGTGAATGCTGCATGCTTTACATAGTGAAGTAGATATCACTTCAATTTTATGTGTATCTACTTAATAAATGACCAGCTATTCAACAATTCGCTCAGTGAACAGGAATGGAACCAACACCACTCTTAATACATTACTTAATATTATAGTCATAACTACCTAAAATTTTCTGGCTTTTGAGCAGACATTCCGACAACAGCTTTAATTTTCCAGTTTCTTTTATGAAAGCTTCGAAGTCCACTCTTCAGTCTTTGTCGTTCGTACGGTAAATCTATTCCCAAATCTATCATATCCTTTTCTTCTAACAACAGGAACGTTCTCAAATCCATGCCAGTCTTCATAATGGTGGAAGTGATATTTTCCAGATGCATACCGTATAATAGATGCGGGATTTCGCTCTTGTAATCTGGCCTGTAAATAGTGTTAAGTTCCTTTAAGAAAAATGCATTTTATAGTTTAAGATATTGCTATAATATTTTGAATAGGCTCTATTTTTCACTGCACCATGCAATATATCCTTTCTGATATTATACAGCATGTTAAGAAAACCCTGTCCGACCCATAAGGATAATAATGGTTAGGTAAACAAATGACCAAATAAAATATAAAATTTTGCATAATCATCATAGTAACAATACTAATGAATTTTGAAATAATCTTTTTTTCCCGCGAATTTACTGTAACTTCCCCAAAATTCGGCAAAATTAAAAAAGTGTAAACACCATTTTAGACCTTATAATTGTCGGCTTTCTTTTGATTATTTTTTTAGGTTCTTTAGCGGCGTCAGTGTGTCTAGCCGCCGCCGGCGGCAAAGGAATAATTAGAGCTGTACTAGTTTTTGCGTAATAACGTTTTGTTTTTGTCGCTATTATTCGAAACTGTACCTGGCCGAATGATTTGTTGTAAAAACACAGATTACCTAATGGTAAAAGTACTTTTTTTGATTATCGATTAATTACTCATAACAATATTGTAACACAAGTACCTATTAGTAAATAGGAACTAGAAAGGTCTTATGAAATACGATTTTAGGAAAATATTATAAACAATGTAAAGCATTCAAGTTCACCTGATTTAAGTTATGTGAAAGTTCTAAAATCTAAAGAATGTCATGCGATGTTGAATCGATGCGTGAAATCTGCAATTTTAAATCGATACCAAAAATCGTTACGAGAATATTTTGAATACTTTCACACCTCTAGTCAAAGGGCACCGCCGTGCAGCTAGAGTACCTATTTTTATGAAATAAAAATCATTTTTATTTTAAATTTATTAGTTTCGCGTAGACATTGCGTCCGTGTAGACGTATCGTTTATTGTGTGATCATATCGTTTTCTAACGTAATGTAACATGCTGATGGAAGGTAGTAGGTAACTGCAATTGTGTTGTCTTGTGATCAGGTGTTGAACGATTCGGATGTGACTACTTATTGGCCAATGTGGTTCCAGCACGACGGTGCCCCACCATATTTTTGCCGACCTGTACGTGAGTACCTCCACTATCAGTTCGGCGAGCAGTGGATTGGTAGGGGTGGATTAACTTTGTGAAACACCGTGCTAATCTTGTGCGACGGTGCCAGGCCGGTATCGTTCTTAGTGAACGAAATATGGAACAACATCTCCGCCACAGCCATTGTGCTCATCGAATGAAATTCGAAGATACATTCGGAGGGTCAGACGACCTTCCTACTTAAAAAAAGTTCTTTTCACGAGCTGCCTAAGTAGGTATCATTGTTTCTTTCGAGAGTCGATAAACGTGGTTAGACTACTTATACCTACATGCAAGAGGTCAACTGAGGTCATGACCTGTGCCTGTGTTGCCATGAAATTACCTATTTATTTTATTTAAGTTATTTATTTTTAAGGGGGTATTTTTTTTTTAGTTTAGCCAGGTTATGTACGCATTAGTAGAATCAGCTAACGATACCTAACAACACCTTCACGGGTCGGACAGGGTTTTCTTAACATACTGTATACACATGTGAAAGTGAGTTTGTTTGTTTGTTCCGCTTTCACGCTTAAACTACTGAACGGAATTGGATGAAATTTGGCACAGAGATGGTTTATAGCCAGGAATAATACATAGGATATATCTCAATATTCCCAGGGGACCGAAACTTACGCGGTTGATATCGTAGTGTACAGCCAGTTCTCAGTAAAGATAACAATAGGGTAGTTGACTAAAAAAAACTAATTAGTCCGTCAGTTAGATTTCCAATAAAAATACTAGACACGTATTTTTCTTTTTCATATAAACAAAAAATGAAGACGACACAGTGCGTTGAAAACACGGGTGACGTCACAGCACCCTATACTTTTTAGCGAGGAGTGACGTCACCAGCCACCACTCCTGATCTTTGATGCCTTTTATATTTGTAAATTTTTATTGATTTAATAAAACAAAATATACGTATTTATCCAAAATTTTTCTATAATCTGAATGACGGACTAAATAGAATCATTTTTTTTTACCCAGAAAACATCCCTATTACCTTATCAAGTTTTCTCTACAAATCATTTGATTGTTTAAGTATTTTGTCTACCACAATAGGTAAATAATCAACCTGCAGCATGTGATTCATAGGACAGTAAATGGGTTAAAACATAAACTATTTGAGGATAAACATTGAAATCTAGAGAGTTTGAGCAAATGTCAAGTTGTGTAATATGTATGTATCATGCCTTTTTGATTGGCACTTTCTTAGTATAGCTCAAGAGGGGAATGGTACTGACAGTCGAAATACAGGGCTATGCCTAGTTCGGCTACAGACGCTAAACCCTATATTTTAATTGAAATTGTTGCCACATGTTATGTACAGTAATACTAAGCTTTTGGAAAATAAAACTATTATTATTAAATGAATACCTTCGCCCTTTCTTAATTCCTGGATAAAAATCATGCCAAGACGTTAATTCCATATAAAAAGAGTCTTCATTTTCCTCCGGAATTTGAAGGTTTCTTTTAAATATTTCAATAATGTTATTGTATTCATGTAACTCGGCCAGGTCTAAAGCTGAGCGGTTGTATTTGTCAACTTCGGTCATTCTGGCACCTCGGTCTATAAGGATTTCTAATATTTCTGGTTGATTGTGGTGAGCTGCCCAGAATATTGCCTGTAAATGAAATACTGTCAATTATTATAAAGTCTGGCAAGTCACTTGTGATACAGACGCCAGCAGGTCAAGCTACCTGGAACTATCAAATTTTTCCAATCATTTTTGAACAATGATGCTTCAGCGATAAAGTTGAAAATCCACTAAAAAGAATTTACAGATTTCAGTAGCTTGGTGTGCTTGCTTGATATGTAATATTGGGAAACCGCATAAGCCCGTGCTTGAGCAGTTTCGGGTGCGTGAGGTGTTAGTAGTGCCAAGAAATTCCCGTTTCATTTACTTGTACAGTACTATAATTTAACACAACAAAAATCGCTCTTGCTACAACAAAATAAAGTTAATATTAAATGTTTTATTTACGCTAGGACCAGGTTGATTGGACCCCTTCTTAATGGCAAACCATTAATAAGGGTTCCACAATCATATTATAATACGAAAAATGGTAACATCCTTTGCCCTACAGTGACCCAAAACAAGTTTATAATAGTACGAATAAAGGATTATATTACATAACAAGATAATATATAACCACAGCTCAGTTTCTTAATCTAGTTAGTGGGTGCCATGCAGCTATCCTAGATAGTTTACAAAATAACTTTTCCAAGTCACAATTTTGATGCTCTGCATAGGTGGTTGACTTAGTACATGTTAAAAATTTATATCTATTATAAATTGGTGTAAAAATCAAATTGTTGACTTGATTATGCAATAAATTTTAGTTATCTCTAACCAGCTGATTTGTCATATTTATTTGAATATACAGCGTGGAATTTTAATGGTTGTTTTCCCACAGCTTAACGGTTTTGTCTTAGTAATACAATCGTTTCATCAATAAATAAAATATTAGAAACATAAAATGGCAGATTTAACCTAGTGATAAAAAAAAACTCGAAAGTGAGCACGAACCCATAGTAAACTTCTGATAATCTACAGCTGAATGGCGCGGGGCCATTGACCTGCATGCTTCAACTATTATCCATTCAACTTTTACGGGCTTAGTATTTACATAAATTCTTTTTAGCTACAATTTACTGAACACGAAAATAAAATTATTATCTAAGATAATTGTTTGTAATTTTTGCGCGCAGACTACTTTATGTCGTATCACTAGAGTCGAGAGCTTATTTTGCTTTGAACATTTATAAAGCGGCAACGCCTTGAACGGTAGTTTTTTTGAATGCTAGTTTGAGCGGTAATTTTTTGTATTGGTACATTTAAGTTATTTTATACCTTATTAACGCAAATGAAAGAATTTTTTTGGTTTGAACATTTTTTTCTTTTGTCGGCATGGCGTTGAATTTTCGGATTGTAGCCTACAAGCTATTTTATTTTATTTTTTTTTTATAAAAAATAAACCAGCGCTTGACCGCAATCCCGCCTGATGGTAAGCAGTGATGCGATCGTTGATGGTAAAGCGCGCTAGTTTATTAAGAGCCTATTCACTCTAGCCTTGAAGACACTCAAATTGTAATGTGACGGAAACACCGACGCCGGCAAATTGTTCCAGTCCCTCGATGTACGCGGTATAAAGGAGGAAGCAAAACGCTTCGTCCGTGTCGCAGTGGTGTCAACAACGTAAGGGTGGAAACTCGCCGTACGACGGGTCGTCCGATGATGGAACGGAGATGGGGGAATTAAATCATGCAATTCTCTTGCACACTCACCAGAATGCATCCTATAGAAGACCGAAAGGCTGGCTACTCTACGTGCATGCTACATTTTTTAGCGAGCAGTGACGTCACCAGCCACCAATCCTGATCTTTGATGCCTTTTATTTTGTCAATTTTTATTGATTTGATAAAACAAAATATATGTATCCAATATTTTTATATAGTCTGAATGATGGACTAAATAGGATATATTTTTACCCAGGAAACATACCTATTGGTCCTGTGTTGTGGGAGCATTTATAAACATTTAAACGCCTTTGGTTCATGCATGATGATTTGATGCATGCCGAATATAGAGCAATTTATCCCTTCTACAAATAAATAATAATATTTTCAATTCATTGATGAATGGGCTGAATTTTTCCGAACACAATAAGACTTCCCAATGTTAGAATATTCTGTTTCTAATAAATTTGCTATTATTGTAGAATAGAAAGAAAACTATACTTACTGTCCAACCCTGCAAATCTCTTATTTCAATATTTACTTTCATATCTAACAGTTTCTGCACAACGGCAACTCTGCCGCAGCCAATGGCTTTCATTAGAGGAGTTTGTCCATAATTGTCAATACAATTTAGTTTGCAGCCCTTCTCTATCAAATTTATAACAATGTTGTATATGGCTTCACTGCTGGCATTGCTGTTTGAGCATGCACTCATTATGGGTGTCATGGAATCTGTAAAATTTAAATTTCATTTTGTACCATTAATTATATTTGACAATACTAATCACATGTGCCCTTTTTCAAGTGTAATTGTGCAAAAGTAGTAAGAGCATGTGTATTTAAGCAGAAGTCGCAAAACTGGAATGATGAAATACTAAGAAATTTCTCTTTTCTGAGACAGACATTTTGAGTCTCAATATATTACAAACTTACCAGCACGATAATTGGGATCTGCACCCTGCTCCAACAGATATTTAACAATATTATCTTGTGCATGGAAACATGCATGCATTAGTACAGACCAGCCACTGTCTAGCTTTTCATTCACATTATTATTTAATCCTGAAATAAAATAAAGATTTTATCATTACATACACACTTACACTAATTTACACCTTCAAATGACAGAAACTACAAAAGTTCACCTTTCCCCACACATTCAGACATCTGATCCACACACCGTTTTAAACAATACTAGATTTACAAAATGACTATTAACATTAATTAATTATTATTATATTAATATATTATTAGGGATTACCAAATCTGAATTTTCATTAACCACACATGACAGATTACTAAAAAGGGACCTTAGAAAGTCACAATATAGAAGAAAAAAATAAATAAAATTGGTTCTAGTTACCCCATTTAAAAGATAGATTCCTGTTGATAATTTTTTGTTTGCCTGGAAGACATTGCTTTAGCAATAAGGCCACCCATTGTATATTTTATTGTGTTGAATATATTTTTAATCAATGTATGTTTTAGGTGTACAATAATGTATATGTAAATAAATAGATCTTTCCAGAACATACAATAAGTTTTATTGCTTGTGAAAGGTGTTGTCATTATATTAGCTCATTGAATAGTTTTATTATCAGTATCACACTCACAGATAATTATTTTCTGGGAATTAAACTATTGTAAAAATATAAAGCAGAAAAGTTTATAAGAAAATTGATTTTACTGGTAGTAACAATTTCTTGGACTTCTCTCAAGTTCCCATTGATGATAGCATCCTGTATGTCCATTTCAAGCTTCTTTTTTTCATTTTGCTGTTGGTGTTGGTAGTAATTCCTAGGCTGAAATATAAATAAATTTATTTCTTTTAACTATGTAATTTTAATGTAAAAAGGAATATTCTAAATATTTAGATATAAGTGACATATTCTTCCTCTTGTTGCATTATCTAATAGTAACTTACATTCCAATTATCATGACCCACACATAAATGGTACATATAGATGTAGAATGTGAGCAACTATATATTGATCTTAAAAGATTTGCTACTTCAACAGAGATTTTAGTTGAATCAAATTGTTTACATGATTAAACTAAGGATAATTTGACCATGATATCTATATGACATTTAATATAGGCTCAATAGTTACATATGAAATTAGGACGTCTAGTAGGTAATACTGACGCTGGAAATAAACCTGAGATCGACCCAGATCTAGGACTAACAGTATCTAAGTACTTAGTTTGTTTTGGGTTGGACAAAATGTCTTCTGAATGAGCTTACTGATTACCCAGGTGTACCTATTATGTTGCCAATTATTACAATATATACTAAATCATTAGTTACCGGCTTTTCGTAGAAACCGTAGTCTTCGTCGCTGTCTGAATCTGAATCTCCGCCGGGTCTACCAGGTAAATATTGAGCCATTATGTTTTTTACTTCAAATGATTCATAAATTATACGTTGCTTTTGCCGTTTTTATACAATTTTTAATACAAATTGTTCAGCTAGTATAGGTTAAGTTTCCAATTCAAAACAATATTTTTTTTGTTTTATTGACAGTGACAGGATTCTAATTTTTTTTTTTTTTTTTTTTTTTTTTTTTAATTTGGCTCGCACGGTTTGTGCATTTGCCACTACAAGTATAAAGGTAGGGAAACCAAATAAATTCATTGAAATGCGTAGGAACGGATTACGGAATTTTGGAACAAAGGATAATAGGATCAGGTTTGGTGGTAATATAATAAATAAATAATGATATACCAAACATATATATTAAATAGAAATTAAAATTGGGAGTTGGGAAATAAAAAAAACTTATACTTTAATATTATTAATAGTTATAAAGGTAGATATTAAATTATAAATATCAAAATTTAAGGAGCTTAACAATGTAGGGATTGATGTAGGAAGAGGGACAGAGAGTTCAATAAGGGAGTTAATGAATGAAGAAGAGTCACGGTTGGGGCATGCAAAAAATATATGATTCAAATCTTCCTCACAACCACAACAACATAAATTATTGTGAATAATCCCAAGTCTAGCAAGGTGAGAGGCTGTGCAAACATGACCCAAGCGCATTCGTATCAAACTGGAGGTTGCACGCTTGGAAAGTTTTAATTTGGAAAACCATACTTTGAGAGGTATTCTTTGTTGTATACGTTTATAATATTGACCTTTACGACTACTTGAAATATTCCATAAATTTTCCCAGGCATCATACAGATGATCTTTAGGAAGACAGTGAAGGTCAGATACAACATTATTATATGGAAACTTATCACCATCATCTACAGCGTCTTTAGCAAATTTGTCTGCTATCTCATTGCCGCGAATATTGTGATGGCCAGGTATCCACACCAAAAAAACATCAAGATTTTTAAATTTGCAATTTAGTAGGAGCTGTCTGGCCTCTATAACATAGGGATGATTTGAACCTGACCAAGGAAACTTTTGCAGTGCTTGTAAAGCACACTTCGAGTCAGTGAAAATAATAGACTTGCTGAGTTTCGCAAGAAGTACGTATTCTAGGGACTTTAAAATTCCAAAACATTCTCCAGAAAAAACTGATGTTTCAGAAGGTAATTTTATTTTTTGATGAATGTTATATTGTTCATGATATACAGCTACCCCAATCGTGCCTGAAACTGGGTGCTTGGAAGCATCACAGTAAATGTAATGCCTATCAGCCCAGTCTCTTTCGACTATGAAGTTTAAGTTAGAGTTAGCATAACGATCATTCTTTAGCGATATAAAGTTATAGTTTATTTGAGGGGAAAAAATAAGAGCTTCGTAACAGACAGAAAAAATTGGAAGATACTGAGAGCGGTGTGTGGGAGCTTGAAGTGAAGTAAATTTACGGAAACTTATAATAGAGCATGGAAGAGATTTATTTGACCAATAAGACGAACATTCAATTTTTTCTGAAAGATACAAAAGTTTTTGATAAAGTGGGTGGTTGGAAAATTGAAGAGTTCTGAGAATGAATTTATCACATAAGTACTGTCTACGAAGTTTTAAAGGAGGGTCCAAAGATTCCACTTGGAGTGCGTTAATTGGGCTAGACCTCATGGCACCAGTTATAATACGCAAGGCTTTTGATTGAATTGAGTCTAACTTTGTCAGACCTACAGCACTACAAGGTTCTAAGAAATATGTCCCATAGTCTAAGATACTTCTAATAATAGCGTTATACAATAATTTTAACACGAATGGATGGGAACCCCACCAAACTCCAGAAAGACAGCGCATAATATTTAATAAACGTTCACATCTAGCCAATACATAATAACAGTGTGGTAAACCTGTAAGTTTACCGTCTAGAAGGATACCCAAAAATTTTACTTCGCTATTTTCAGGTATTTGTTGATTATCATACACAACTGAATATGGAGGAGGAAAACGCATTCTAGAAAATAAAACAGCGCTACTTTTGTTAACACTAAGACACAAAGAATTATTGTCCAACCATGATTTAAGAAATTTTAGAGCGACGTTTAGAGAGGAACTTAGTTTTTCAACAGAGCGTCCTGATACATAAAGAACTAGATCGTCTGCATACTGTAAAATATTGGCTTTACCAGAAATATGGAATTCTAAATCAGAGGTATATATATTATAAAGAAGTGGGCTCAACACCGAACCCTGAGGCAGTCCTTTCCAGGTTAATCTTGTTTTCATTTCAGATTCACCTATGTCAACTTGTAATTGTCTGCCTGAGAGAAGATTAAGAATGAAATTGCAGAATATGGGAGGTACTTTTAGTTTATAAAGTTTAGTATTCAAAACATTTAAATCAACATTGTCGTATGCAGAAGAAATATCTAGGAAAACAGCAAGCATGGATTCATTATTTGAAAAAGCCAATCTCGCATCTGTAATGAAAATCCCTAGACTGTCCATGGTACTTTTTCCTTTCCTAAATCCATACTGACTCAGAGATAGTAAACCTTTACTTTCTACATACCATTCTAAACGGTTTTTAACTAAATGTTCAGCTAGTTTTGAAAACACAGTGGCAAGGGCTATCGGTCTGTAAGAGTTAGGATCTAACGGTGGTTTATTTGGTTTTAGAATGGGGATGACTTCGTATATTTTCCATGAGGAAGGGATTATACCAGAACTTATTGTGGAGTTGATTATGTTTAAAAAGTAAATTAGACTTGAGTCGCTTAAATTTGCAAGGAATGAGTAAGGAATACCATCATGACCTGGAGCAGAATCTTTTACGTAGGATAAAATACCTTTCAATTCTTTAAGGGTAAAAGGACTGTCAAGGCCCGTTACATCCTCTACAGGAGATTGGAAAGGGAGATGAGATGAAATGATGGACATTTGTGGAACAAAAGGAGGAGCTATCTTGTCTAAAAATTTATCTGCAACGGATTCATCCAGATAGTGAGGTATTGTTTCCTTAAATGCTGATCTGAATCGTCGTATATTTTGCCATATTAATGACGGAGAAACGTCAGGCGATAGCGAAGTGCAGAAACGACGCCAACCATCCCATTTCTTCCTTTTAAATAATTTACGAGTATTGTTCATAATTAATGTGAGGTTATTAAAATTTTCTAATGTTGTACACTGTTTATATTTTACTTCAGCCTCTTTTCGTTGGCGCACTGCTAAAGAACATTCATTGTCCCACCATGGGGGCGACGGAATGTTATTATTACATCGTTTAGTTGGGAATGTTTCATTAGCAGCGTCCAACAAGAGTGATGCAAAAGAATCAGCCAGAATTGTCGATGAACTTAATGCATTTTCAGGAAGGTTGGATAGTCTCTGCTCAACTCGCTCACTAAACGTTCTCCATCTGTCATTGTCAATACTGTCATTAGAAGTTTTAATTTTGTATGCTAATCTTGGTCGGCGTCTGGATAGAGATTTGATAAATTTTGTCATAGTTATTATTACGGGATAATGATCGCTATCAAAAGTCGAAGGCAGGGTATTCCAGGTCACTGTAGGCGCAAGACTAGGACTGGCTATCGTGAGGTCTGGGGCACTGATCCCTTCATTAGGTTTAGTGAGACGTGTTGCAAGACCTGTATTCAAGATACAGAGGTTATTAGAATCCAAAATGTCTAATATCCTTGACCCGTAATAACTAGAGTTGGAGCTACCCCAAGCCTGGTGCTGAGCGTTGAAGTCACCCATAATTAAAAATGGTTTAGGTAATTTTGCTACTATGGTTTCTATTTCGTTGTATAATGATGATGAAGGGTGGGGAACATAAACAGATACAAAACATATTTTATTGATAGATACAGCTATTATAGAAAAATCAACACTATGATTTGCAATGGGAATGTGGTGAAAAGGTATTGTGTCATGAATTAACAGAGCAACACCAGCATAGCCATCTGTTCTATCTTCTCTTAAACATAAATATTGGGAGACTTTAAAGTTATAACCTGGCTTCAACCAGGTTTCTTGCAATGCGACAACAACAGGTTTATACACATTAATAAGATGTAGTAAATCGCTTTTTTTAGAGTTAACACTGCGACAATTCCACTGAAGGATTGTTGACAGCTGATCCATTATTGATATTATTAAAAAGTTGACTAATACTTTGTATAGCAGCGTTGGACGGTTCAGACATATTCTTTGTTAGCAAATTAATTAAAATGATAATTAAATCTCTAGTTGACTTATTATTTATGGAATTATTACTGTCAATATTTGTGCCAATGGATGGTAAAGGAATATCATAATCTTTTGTTAGGGCAGAATGAGTATATTTGTCATATCCTGTACTATGTTTAGGAGAATTATTGGGTTTATTAAAAAATACAGTTTTTTTATATGAACTTGTTTGTTTGTTTCTAGTACCTTTGGAGGAGGATTCAAATGTTTGCCTTAAAGGTGGTGAAGGAACTGCAACAGAAGTTAAAACTTCTGAATATGCTTTGTTAACAGGAGGATGCAACTTAACTGCTTCTGCATATGAAATGCAATTGTTAGCCATAGTTTCCTTAATGGCTTTTTGGCGACTAAACTCTGGGCATTTCCTATTTGTGGCAAAGTGGGATCCGGAACAAAGAAAGCATACAGCCTCATCCTCATCTACATTGCAACTGTCCCCAGTATGGTTATTACCGCATTTAAAACACCGTGGAGCTGAGCGGCACTGTGATTTGATGTGTCCATATCGACAGCAGTTGAAACACTGGACTGTTGGGAAGATATAAAGCTCAACAGGAAGAGAGTTGTAACATAAGAATATTCTTTTGGGTAACACCTGGCCGTCAAATGTTATTACAACAGTTTCAACAGGAATGTAGTTTGGTTTACCATCCACAATATGTTTTCTATTGATGCGTCGTACTTTTAAAATTTTTCCACATCCAATAGGCACAGATATGTTATTCAGTATATCCTCCTCAGACCAATCCTTAGGGACTCCTCTAACCACACCCATCCGGGTGACTGATGAGGAGGGTATAAAGGCCTTATAGTTGTATTGTTCCAATGTTTTATTTTCTAGAAAAGAATTTGCATCTGTGAAATTGGTAAATGAGATTAAAACCCTGTTTCTGCCTATTTTTTTCAGACTACCATTTACTATATTTTTTATGCAATTCTTTTTTAGAAAATGACCAAAAGAGACTGGGTGAATAAAAACATTATCATTTGGACTTGTTTGTATCTTTTGGATGTGGATTGTGTAAGGAGCTGCATCATTCGCCTCATATAGTTTTCTACCTACCAATGTGCTTGGGTCAGATGATTGTTTATGAGTATTGGGTTGTTGGGATGATAGTGGTTGTGAAGTGCTAGTTGATATAGGGGGTATAAATTCAGATTGAGCATTCTTAGAAGGACATTGACAGTCATTTTCACATATTGTTTCAGAAGATTTATGGCGCCTGCGTTTTTTATTACAGTGCCTGCATATTTTGCGAGAGGAGATACGTTTTCTCTTATTGTTGCTTTTGCTCTCGGAAGCATCTGTATCTAGAAGGGAACCCTCTGTATCCATTTCTGAATGTGGAACCGTGACTACAAGCGAAACCTCCGGAGGCGAACCTCCACCAGGGTCGTCTGGGTCGTCGTCCATCACGAAGAGTAAAAGAAAAAAAAACTTACCTAAATCAGCAAATATATAAAATTACTATATTAAATATGTAAAATTAAACTTATTTATATATACAACCACCTAAATGATACTATTATTTACACTAAAAAGTTAAAGAAGCAGAAAAAACTCGCCCGCCACGTTCAAGGTTTCCCGCGCTTTTTTCGGATTCTGATTTGAATCTGACACTTCAGATAAGTGACTTTTTTTTAAGGTTCTGGCTCGGTTGCTAGACCTTTCAGCCTAGATAAGTGACATTAAAATACATAATGCCAATAGTGAATAGCAAGTATTGCTTGAGCATTAAAAATACAAAGTTAGTGCTGTCTTGTAGATTTTTTTTTCATAGATAATTAGAAAGCAAATCTTGTATAGTAGGTAATCATAATCATTCCCATGGGATATGTATTTTTATAGCTAGACATTTGAAATTTTCACAGATGATGTAATTCTGTTGTTCCTGTAACAACAAATACTAAAAAACTTTATTACAAAAACAAAAAAAATATTATGGTCATGGTCTCTTTAGTTTTTGTATATTCGTTTTTGACACCGAATTCCGAAATTAGTTATTTTTCACTTTGTATGTTGTGTGTGTGTTTTTTAGAAGTCGGTTTTTGTTTTTGTTTAAAAGTTTTTATTTTACACTTTTTAGTTGTGAAAAGTACTGTTCAGCATCCTACATCCGGTCAGACTGGACGCTGGCGCTTATATACTTGGGGAAAGGCCTGTAAGCAAACGACGTAATTTTGTTTACTTTCATTTTTACCCGTAATTTTGGTTTTAAAATGAAACCTCTCAACAGATTTTTATAAAATTCCTATTAGACCAAAATGCAAGTACTTACCTGTGAGCAATGCTAGACATGCCGCGATTTTTCAACTAAAATTTAGTCTTGATTTTAATTGATTGTTGCATAAGCGTGACGAGTAGGTAATGGTTGCCCTACGTTAAACTTCAAAACAGTAAATTTTTGAGCAATTCCTTCGAATGCCTATGGTCCCCATCGTCAGATTTACTGTAGACTATAAATGAATTAAGTCCAAACACAAAGTAGCTACTGTAAACCGTCGAGGAGTTCCCTTAACTGTCCTTCATCTTCATCATAAGACCCCTAATGACAAACACAATATATCTAGGTGTAAAGCTCTTATCAATACAAAATAATCAAGCACAAACCCAAAGTAGCTGCAGTGAATCGTTGAGGAGTTCCTTCGACCGTCTGCCGGTTCCATCATCACATCTTCTCCAGACCTTTATTAAATTGTACTTAGTACTTTTTAATACTTAATGAAAATACCTAGACACGCCATAGTCGCCCCTACCATTTTTGAAAGTTCGCCTTGATTTATCTGGCCTTCCTGGCCTGGCCAGATCCTGACCTGGTAACTATGGGACCATCCGGAAAGTATATCCTTTCAAACAAAAAAGAATTTCGTAAATCAGTCCAGGCGCCTTAGAGTAATCGGTGAACATATTACATATATAAAAAACAGATTACGACGAATTGAGAACCTCCTCGTTTTTTGAAGCCGGTTAAATACAGACAATATAAATAAAGAGAAGGAATACAACAAGATGTGATTTTTTATATATTTTGGTACGGAACCCTTCGTGCGCGAGTTGGGCTCGCACTTGGCCGGTTTTTTCACATTGTCACTTAGATAGGTACAGCTTGGATTTGAGTACCTAAACTCAAGTATGCCAAAATTGTTTTCATGAAAAAGAGCTAATGGGTCTTAAGACAGTTTCCTTGTATCTCTCAAATGGATTCTGATTTTCCCGTACTGTCCCAGTTAAAAATAAACCCACTACCTATATAAGTACACGCTGCTAACCGCCGCTTATTCGTCTTTTTTAAAGGTCTCATACTTCCTGAAACATATGGGATGTTGCTATTTATATATTTATTTCAGGCGACGCAGGTCTATATACCTTAACCTAAATATACAATTTTTTATTATAAAATAGTACTTCGCAAAGGACCGGCGATACATCACACCAGGACAGCTTCTAATGTTATACAAAGCGCAGGTGCGTTCGTGTGTGGAGTACTGCAGACACAGTTGGGCTGGTGCTGCAAAATGCCACCTGGCTACTTTGGATTCAGTGGAGAGGCGTGCGAAGAGGCTAATTGATGACCCAGATTTAGCTCTAAACGGTCTCCAAAGCAAATTATTAGACCTGCTCTTTTGTGTGGCAATGAGGCGGTGCCCGTGCTTGAGCGACACAAGCAGGAGTTTCGTGTCACGGAGATGAATATGCTGCGGTGGATGTGTTGAGTTACGCGTAAAGACCGCATCAGGAACACCCGCATCCGTGGCAGTCTTCATGTCCGGGACATAGCAGACAAACTGCAAGAGGGTCGCCTACGCTGGCACGGTTATAAATATAAATAAATATAAATATATACGGACAAATCATGTGTGATTTGTCCGTTGCTAGCCCCAAAGTAAGTTCGAGACTAGTGTTATGGGATACTAACTCAACGATACTATATTTATAATAGATACATATATAGATAAACATCCAAGACCTAGGCCAATCAGGAAAAGATCGTTTTGCATCATGACCTGGCCGAGGATCGAACCCGGGGCCTTCACGTCGCAGGCAGGCGTGTTGACCGTTGCGCCACGGAGGTTATGTCTTATGAAAACTTGTTACGAGGGTAACAAATGTCATGTCATGGTGCCTCCCCCGGGCCGGAACAAGCGAAGTAGACCAAAGAAGTGCTGGATTGACGTTGTAAGTGATGACATGGGTGCCAATAATGTCACACCACGGGATGCCAGAGATTGTGCGAAATGGAGGAGAATATGTAAGAAAGCGGAGCCCGCGCTGGGCTCCAAAGTGAAAGCCGCGGATGCAACCGGGATTATTATACCCTGAGATGATGATGGTCTCCAAAGCCGAAGCACAGGTAAAGAGTAGCCAGTCTATCAGTGTTCTATGGGATGCATTTTGGAGAGTATACGAGGGAATTGCATGGTTTAAATCCCTCATCTCCGTTCCATCATCGGACGACCCGTCGCACGGTGAGTTTCCACCCTTACGTTGTTGACACCAAAACGATCCAAACGAAGCGTCTTGCCTCTTCTTTTATACCGCGTACATCGAGGGACTGGAACAATTTTTCAGCAGCAGTGTTTCCGTCGGACTACAATTTAAGTGTCTTCAAGATTCGAGAGAGATCAACGATTGCATCACTGCTTACCATCAGGCGGGATTATAATAATAATAATAATAAATTATTATTATTAAATTATAGAATTACCGGAGATTTATTGTGAAAGACGGCACAGTTGACATCTGTCGGGCATGTCACCGGCCGGGGGAATCAATAAGGCATATTATCTCCGGGTGTTCTCGTCTAGCTAATGGAGAGTACTTGCATAGACACAACCTTGTAGCCAGGATAATTCATCAGCAACTTGCTCTCAAATACAACCTTGTGGAATCGGAGGTGCCGTACTACAGGTATACGCCCGACCCAGTTCTCGAAAATGGCCACATCACATTGTACTGGGATCGATCCATCATCACTGACAGGACTATTGTCGCCAATAAGCCTGATATAGTGATGGTGGATCGATCAGAGCGGCGTGCAATGATTGTTGACATAACCATCCCGCATGATGAGAACCTCGTGAAAGCCGAGAAAGATAAACAAATTAAGTATCTTGACTTGGCTCACGAGGTTGTCGACATGTGGGAGGTGGATTCAACAATCATTGTACCGATAGTCGTGACAGCCAATGACTTAATAGCCAAAAGCCTCGACCAACACCTCAAGAGGCTCTCGTTAGGCAGCTGGATCAAAGGCTTGATTCAGAAAGCTGTAATTCTGGACACGGCTCGCATTGTCAGGAAGTTCCTCTCTCTGGAGCCCTGACCGCCGGTAGCTTGGACCCTGTTCCCGATACCGGTGGGCTACTATTTTTTATATTTTTAAATGTTTTTTATGTATTTTTTTATGTAGAAATATTTAAAAATGTAATTTATAAGTGTATATAATGAAATAAAGGAATAATAATAATAATGTTTTATTACCAGTAAAACATGTTACATACGTTACAAGTACAGTAGTATGGTACAACAAAAGGTGCATTGGTTATATCTCCTGGCTCCCAAACTAGGTTTATAGCTTGTGACTTGGGAACCAGTGATTCCATAAGGGTAGACATATGCAAATGATGAAATGTCATACAAAGACTGTTTTTACCAGTAACATAGAGAACATAGTAAACATAACAAAACAATCATTATTTATATGTATTAAACAGGAAAAGTAAAAAATTGGCTCACGAGGTTGTCGATATGTGGGAGGTGGATTCAGTAATCATTGTACCGATAGTCGTGACAGCCAATGGCTTAATAGCCGCCTCGACCAACACCTCAGGAGGCTCTCGTTAGGCAGCTGGATCAAAGGCTTGATTCAGAAAGCTGTAATTCTGGACACGGCTCGCATTGTCAGGAAGTTCCTCTCTCTGGAGCCCTGACCGCCGGTAGCTTGGACCCTGTTCCCGATACCGGTGGACTACTATTTTTTATATTTTTAAATGTTTTTTATGTATTTTTTTATGTAGAAATATTTAAAAATGTAATTTATATGTTTATAAAATGAAATAAAGATAATACTTAAAAACTGTAAAGTTGGTGTTTGAGTGAGAGTAAATTATGTAGAAGTGTTGTGTATGAGTAAGTAATGTGAAAGCGCTAAGTGTGTATAGCTTAGAGTGTCTTGGTAAGTGTGGTACTGGTATATGTGTGATAATGGACGGTGTCTAGAGTGTTTGTATTTGAATAAGAAGAGATTCAACCTAAGCATGCAGGAAAAGAAGTTTTTCGATCTCATCATATGATTTCTCAAGTAGCCATTCTTTAACTGATTTTTTACATTTGTGATAATTGAGACTGTGGATATGGAGAAATTTATTGTTTGTATTGTACAGAATATAGCTGAGGTAGGCGAATTGGTGTTTGGCGAAGCTGGTTTTATGTCTAACTGGTGGAAGGGCAATCTACGAAGCTTAGTACTTTCTGTATACGGCAGCCGATGTTTCCTTAATACACACTGTAGCACATATAATCCTCTCACTGGCAAAACCTTGCTTTCTCTAAAAAGTTCAAAAGTTGGGTATCTATAGGGCTTCCAGAACATAACTTTAAGGACTGCTCGTTGAGCTCGTTCTAATTTTAGTAAGTATGTTTTGCGGGCGCCACCCCAAGCAGGCAAACAATATAGGAGAAGAGACTGACAGAGTGAGTAATAGACCATCATGAGTGTTTGTGAATCAGCTGAACAACGGAGTTTCTTAAAGATGGAGATGAGTTTGCGCGTTCGGGTAACGAGATTATCTATATAACTGTACCAGTTCAGGTGTTTATCAATTTGGACGCCCAAGTATTTTATGCAAGATGTGGTTGCCAGAGTGGGACAGGTACAGCTGGTGTTTGAAGAACAACTATGTACTTTAACAGCAGGTGATATGATTGGCTGAGTTCTATTACTCAGGGAGAAAGAAATAAGCTTCGTTTTTTCTGCATTCAAAGTTAATAAATTATTATTAAACCAGTTCATGACATTGTCTAATACTATCTGAGCATATTTTTCTGTTTCACTCCAATCATTCCCATGAACAAATAGAGCTGTATCATCAGCATAGGTAAATATGGAATAATTAGTTAAGGGGAGTGAACACAGATCATTGATGTAGATGAGGAACAAGATTGGACCTAAACTGCTGCTTTGCGGCACGCCATATTCTATTCTAGTTCTATCACTTGTTACCTCATCTAATTGAATATGTTGGAAATGATTCTCCAGGTAACTTGAGAAGATGTCAAGTGCAGGGCCGCGAATTCCCATACGTTCCAGTTTTGTCAGAAGTATGGACGCAGAGACGGTGTCAAAAGCCTTCGAGATATCAAGAAATAAACCCAGACACCGCTGCTTTTTGTCCATGAGCTGATTCACTTTTTCAGAGAGTGCAATAACTGCATCGTCTGTTGCAATTCCGGTTCTGAAACCACATTGGTTTACGAAGAGAAGATGGTGAGCATTTAAAAATTTAAGCAATCGGTTGTTCAGTATCTTCTCCAGAATCTTTGAAATGGTTGGTAGAATAGAATAATAGATATAGGTCTATACTTCTTGACACAGCCTCTGTTCCCCCCTTTATGAATAGGGTGTACTAGAGCTATTTTGAGACTGTCCGGGAAAACACCAGTGTTTATCGCTAGATTGCAGATATGAGTAATGTAGGGTATTAGAATATTGCGTGTCAACTTCAATACATGTCCCGAAATCCCGTCAATTCCACCCACAGAACTAGACTTCAAGTTGATTATAATTCGCTCTGCTTCCGAGTCGTCGGTTTCCAGGAGACACATTGAGTCACAAGTTGAAGCTAAACTTGATGGGTGTGATGTTATATTCACACCCTGCCGTATATTTGTAGCTAGGATTTTACCTACATTTACACAGTAATTGTTTACTCTGTTTGCTGATGCTAGTTTGTCAGGTTTGAGTTGTTGCACTTCTTTCAATGGAGAGGCTGTTGATTTCGAGTGCGTTATGGATTTAATTAGATCCTATGTAAACCTGGAGTTGTTTTTTCTTTTCAAAAATTCAGTTTCCTCGTATAATATTTTCAATTTCCGGAGCAAAGAATTACAGTAATTGCGATAGCGGGAATACGATGGATATTTGGATGTGTTTTTAAATTAAGATGCATTTTATCCCTGTTTCTAATACAGCGAAGTAATCCGGGCGTGATCCAGGGCTTGATGTTGCGGTTCCTACGAGAGACTTTGGAGACGCGAGTGTTCTTGTCAATAATTTGAGTCAATAAAGTTGTTAACATATCTGCTGCTTCATTAGCGTCATTTGAAAGAAGTGTTGGGGAGAAATCAGACCTCTCAATAACGTTTTGTATGTTTGAGATATCAACAACTTTGGACGTGTAGGTGGGTTTGGGCCTAGGAATATCTAGTTTGATACTTAGGAATACAGGTAGATGGTCCGTAATAGGTGAATCTATGACAATGGATGTTCCTGGGTGATTTGTTTTAAAAAGAATATGATCTAAACAGATATTTACTCGTGTTAGATATAAAGGCGCCGGTAATAAACCATGAGAAGCAGTGATCGTGAGGTACTCGTACGAATGTCTATCTTTATTGTTCGGTTTGATATCAATGTTGATATCACCAACTAATGCAACGTGTTTAAATCTTGCTAGATGTTTTAAAATGGAATCCAAGCTGTTCAGAAAACTATCAACGTGGACGAAGGTAGGTGATCTATATAGGGCTAAGATGCCAATATTATTGTCAATTTTGCACAGTAGACAGTTTGCGTCAGCTATATCATTTGCGGTCAAGCACTAGTTTATAAAATATAATTTAAAAAAAAAAAACTTTACTAATAGCATTTTCTTGTGTTCTGTGGTATTACTATACAGTATGTTACGAAAACCCTGTCCGACCCACAAGGATAATAAGGGTTAGGTAAACAAATGACCAAATAAAATATAAAATTTTGCATAATCATCATAGTAACAATACTAATGAATTTTGAAATAATCTTTTTTACCCTGTAACTTCCCCAAAATTCGGGAAATTTAAAAAAGTGTAAACACCATTTTAGACCTTATAATTGTCGGCTTTCTTTTGATTATTTTTTTAGGTTCTTTAGCGGCGTCAGTGTGTCTAGCCGCCGACGGCGGCAAAGGAATAATTAGAGCTGTACTAATTTTTGCGTAATAATGTTTTGTTTTTGTCGATATTATTCGAAACTGTACCTGGCCGAATGATTTGTTGTAAAAACACAGATTACCTAATGGTAAAAGTACTTTTTTTGATTATCGATTAATTACTCATAACAATATTGTAACACAAGTACCTATTATTAGTAAATAGGAACTAGAAAGGTCTTATGAAATACGATTTTAGGAGAATATTATAAACAATGTAAAGCATTTAAGTTCACCTGATTTAAGTTATGTGAAAGTTCTAAAATCTAAAGAATGCCATGCGATGTTGAATCGATGCGTGAAATTCTGAAATACAAAATTGATACCAAAAATCGATACGAGAAATATTTTGAATACTTTCACACCTCTAGTCAAAGGGCACCGCCGTGCAGTTAGAGTACCTATTTTTATGAAATAAAAATCATTTTTATTTTAAATTTATTAGTTTCGCGTAGACATGGCGTCCGTGTAGACGTATCGTTTATTGTGTGATCACATAGTTTTCTAACGTAATGTAACCTGCTGATGGAAGGTACCTAGTGAAACTGCAATTGTGTTGTGTTGTGATCTGGTGTTGAACGATTCGGATGTGACTACTTCTTGGTCAATGTGGTTCCAGCATGACGGTGCCCCACCATATTTTTGCCGACCTGTACGTGAGTACCTCCACTATCAGTTCGGCGAGCAGTGGATTGGTAGGAGTGGACTAACGTTGTGAAACACCGTGCTAATCTCGTGGGACGGTCTCAGGCCGGTATCGTTCTTAGTGAACGAAATATGGAACAACATCTCCGCCACAGCCATTGTGCTCATCGAATGAAATTCGAAGATACATTCGGAGGGTCAGACGACCTTTCTACTTAAAAAAAAGTTCTTTTCACGAGCTGCCTAAGTAGGTATCATTGTTTCTTTCTAGAGTCGATAAACGTGGTTAGACTACCAATACCTACATGCATGAGGTCAACTGAGGTCATGACCTGTGCCTGTGTTGCCATGAAATTACCTATTTATTTTATTTAAGTTATTTATTTTTAAGGGGGTATTTTTTTTTTAGTTTAGCCAGGTTATGTACGCATTAGTAGAATCAGCTAACGATACCTAACAACACCTTCACGGGTCGGACAGGGTTTTTGTAACATACTGTATATGCAATACTAGCGATCCGCCCGGCTTCGCACGGGTGCAATGTTGATACTAAATACACTACAGAAAAACTGAACGTTGTATAAAAAACATAGCGGCCTGCCGCTCCCGCCCCACCCCGACCGGTAAACGCTCGCACTGCAATTTTTAAATCTGTAATATCTTTCAAAATATTCATTTAAATCATATGCTGTAAATGGCGATATAGATGTACATATATTAAATCAACAATGTATTTAAAGTATTAATTAATTAGATGAGGATTTGTATTGGTTAAAATCACTTCGAAAATTAGCCGGTATTTGTCGTAAAAAGTAAATGACAAAAAAATATTATTGTGGAATATCTATAAGATATAGACATAGTTACCATCGCTGACTTTTTTGTAGACTTTTTCAATGTGTACAACATTTAGTACAGACGACAGCACATCAAGCTACTACAATCTGTCAGATTTTTTAAATTAGAATTTGAACTTTATTTCTAAAGCATTAAAGCTCAAGGTTGATTGGGAATATCTGACAGTTTCGGGTAGCTTGACCTGCTGTCATCTGTACATTATTTTTATAAATCTCGTAGGGTTCAGCCTGCGTTTCACTGCAAACGCGGAAAAAATTTAATTATGTACGACATCACATTAGAAACATCTAAAATAATAGTATTTCTCTACTATTTATTGAATGTTATTATACATATAAACCTTCCTCTTTAAACACTCTATCTATAAAAAAAAACACATCAAAATCCGTTACGTAGTTTTAAAGATTTAATCATACAAAGGGACACAGGGAAAGAGAAAGTTACTTTGTTTTATAATAATTATGTAGTTCTAGTGATAAATATATATATGGTAGGTACATACCTACCAAGCCATGCGATTATTTTTGGTACTACTGCAAAAATAAACGGAAGTTCAAACAATCAACAAGTTTGCAATTACAACTGTTACCGAACTTTTAATGTCATCTTGCAAAGATAGATGGTTAAAAATAAGTCGCTAAGAAGTTAATTAAAGTAAAGTTAGTTACCTATTTTAATTAACTAAGTATTTTGTTTTTATTGTCGTTCCGTTTGACTACAATTTAAGTGTCTTCAAGGCTAGAATGAATAGGCTCTTAACAAATTAGCGCACTTTACCATCAACGGTTGCATCACTGCTTACCATCAGCCGAGATTGCGTTCAAGCACTAGTTTATTATATTAAAAAAAAAACATGATTTGGTTGTACTTACGAAATTAAAAAAGCTTTGTGTTTGCCTATTTACCTTTGAAAACAAAAGTGATGAGTCTCAGTCAATTTGAAGAAAGCCGAGCAAAAAGTCTGAAGTACAATTCACGAGGTTGGGAGTTATTCTCCGCGTCGAAAGGTAAGGATAATAGGCAACAGTTCCAATTAGACGACGAGGACGTTTGTTAACATTTAATTAACGTCAGAGAGCTATTGTGTTGGCGGCGCAGACACCAGAGCCGGGCTTCGTTGCTATGTCTTGATGAGCTGCAGTCACAATGTTTCCAATTACAACAGTTTTTTAGAACCCCACATCGCCATACTTAGCTGTTGGAACAATGGGTGGGTCGGTTTTTATGCTGAAACGTTATCTTCAAGAGTTTAATAAACAAACTACTACTAAGTATACCTACTCTAATTGGATGCAATACTTTTGTACAAAAAGTACAAGTTATATTATATTATACATATAGGTACGTGGCATATGTGAAAGTTTGTAGGTTTGCCTATTACTCGTTCACGCAAAAATTCTTGACCGGAGAATTATAACCAGTATTAACGTAGGTATAGGATACCTTTTATCGCTATATACCTACGGGATCAGAACTTATGCGGGTGGAACCGCGGGGCGCAACTTGTTACACAACATTATTTTTTGTTTATACGTAACCCGAAACACGTGTCCAGTATTTTTAAGTTTAAAAATCTATGTACAAAATTTAAAAAAGATCTCATGAAAAACCACGAAGTTACGAGCTTGTTATCCTACTTGGCTGTCCCAACAAAAATACGGTCCACGCTCCGCTCGAGCGGGCGAGCGCGGTGCATTGACCTCCGGCGTCAGCTCTTGCACGAGCGTACTTTGATCTACCGTGCGCGCTCGGTAACCACACTGCAACAATTTTTAAATGTATTTGGTAAAAAATGTAACATGGTGTAAAAATAATTGAAATCGATTCAGTTGCTTATTCCGAACAACCTGTATTCAGATTTCGCAGAAACAAAAAATAATGTTGTATAATGTATCTTGGATGCAGCAAAAATAAGAAGCACTGAGTTCCTATGAACTACGTACCAACATATGCTTATCTACTTAATAATTACTAGGTACACCCTTTTACCAAAAAAAAAAAAAAAATAGATTCACAGCTTGTGTTTAGAGCGTAGTGTTGACAATAGAGTTCACAATGTAAAATTGCTACGAGGCAAAATAGTCACAAATATAATTGGACGGTAATTTTTTACTGGTGGTAGAAGAAATGTTTGTGAATGTAATAGGCATTTTTCTCAGCGACGTAGAAGGTAAAAGATTTGATTTATCGTACCGAGCCGGTTGGTGAGGCGCGCTGACCACCCGGCCGGCCGGTCCGCTGCAGGGCCGCTCGCCGCCCGCCCGGACGCGTTATTAAACTTTTCCCCATATTAAACATTCCGGAGACGAATACATTTTATTGTTGCCTCGGACCGACGTCAGAAGCCCCTACAAAGCGAAACTCAAAGACGGCAATTGCGAAATAAATTGAAAGCAATTTGATATTGCGTTGTAAGTAATAGCCGTCAGGACCCACAAGTCTGTAAGAGACATTTTGTATGCAATTTAGAAAAATTTCAACGGGTCATTTGCTTGTAGCTTTTCGGTTGAATGGTGAGCGGGAGATTTATGGTTTACTGGTAATAGATGGACTTATGAGTTGTTATACTAATACAATGGAATCCGAAATCTTCGAGTTTGTTCAGCGAACGTAGTAATACGTTTACATCTGAAGACGTATAAGTAAACATTGATGTAATTATTATAAACTCACTAACTCAGAATATGTACGTATACAGTGTACGTATACAGACTTATTTGTAGGTATAGATAAACCATCCAATTAGACTGGTTAAGCTTTGTTAACTTTTAATTAACGGAGTTGTGTATAGAATACAGTAAAGGACTGCCAAGTTACAGGGCTAACTTAAACTACTCTTTTGAAGCTGTTAGAATGCCGTTGTAGCGTATTTTATTAAGGTTACAATACAGCTACTATTCTGTAGTTGTAACTATAATTAATTTGACATAGGTACATATAATATTACGAACAATAAATCTACCGACGAATTAGACGACACAGTTGGCACAGTGGCTGAGTGATCGACAGCCGTGTTGAGAGTTGCGGGGTCGATTCCCGCACGGGACAAATATTTGTATGGCCTACAGGTAGCTGTCCCGGTTCTGGATGTTTGTGTAAGTGAGTTCAATTGTATGTAAACGCGCCCACGATTCAGGAGAAATTCCTAGTGTGGGGCATTGTTTTTTAAAAGAGAATAAAAAGACATCATGAAGCATATATAATAATTTGGTATATGAAATAAATAACGACTGTAAATCTTGGGCATACTCCTCCGTGCTTCGGAAAGCACGTTAAGCCGCTGGTTCCGGCAAATCATTCGTGGACCTTTGACAATCGTTACTGATCTGAAGAAGCCCTATAGTCTGGCAACCAGTCTTACCAAGGATTACTGCATTATTCAGTAACTGGGTCGTGAAGGTCACACAGGCAGTTGCTCCATGTAACAAGCTGGTGTTCAGCTGCATTTGGTCAGTCGCCGACCCCAAAATTGATGGAAAACTAGACAGGCGAAGACGTCACTAGGTTGATCACTACCTCTAAAACTAGCTTTAGGTGTTGTAGAACCTGATGTTTTTCTTGCTCTTTGAGCTATTACAATGAGCAACGGAGGGGGCCCACCACGATATGTGGACCCTCATGGGTTTCCTTCACCTATGGCAGTGCGGGTTTCACACAAGCATTCACCGGACCCCCCGACAGGCATCGAACCGCTGTTTCTCAACAGGTCCCAGCTCCCCGTACGACCTTTCGCGTAATGCTTGTGGGTGCAAGCATATATAAGCAATACTCTCGAGTGGCACGCGTGAAACACTGCGGTGCTGTTCGAACGACGGACGTCCTTAGGCCGTCGCCCGCAATTGGTAACTGTTTTGCGTCCTTCTCGGACGCTCGGTGCGTCTCCTGTAAGAGAGGAGAGAAGATGTGGTTTCCCTCTCCAGTGGACAGAAATTTTTTAACTCCCAGCATAACCAATGAATATTAATTACCTACCTATAGACATTAGATACCTTCTTTCGGAATCTACAAATGTAAAAGTATTAATTCTGTGTACATTTAATTGTTTTTTCGTCCCAGTCCATCTTGTAGACGTCTTCATCAGACGCGGTCTAATCCGAAATCTCATTTCCGGCGAATAATTGTAGGAAATAGAGCGAGCCTCTTCGGCGTCGTGCTGAAAAAACCCTTGAGAGAAGATACACGTTATTTAGCCCCTTTCAAGAATAACGAAAGTTTCGCAAATTGTAAACTTGACGAGTTTATTTGGATTTTGTATATTTTTTACAGAGGTATTTATCTAAGGATGAAAAGAGATTGCATATAGGTACACTGGGCCGTAAAAATTTCGGGTCGCTTATAAAAACTGTCATAGTTTCTTAAATACACAACACTAATTTTATAACATGAAATAAAATATATTACATGTTAGTAAACTTAATAATTTTATTTGAATACTAAAAAAAAACAACAACACAGTTAATCTGCAAAAAAAAGCTTTTCTGACATTTTAATAGCTTGTATTTTCTCCACAAGCCCGTATCACTTCATTACGATAATGTTGCATGCTGTAAACCAAATTTCTGATACGGTTTTGGTCTATGTTTGATCATTCTTCCACTAGCGCACTCTTTAACTCACATAAGGTAGCTGCAGCTGGAGAGCGTTGTTTAACGCATCTCCCGAGCTTGTTCTATAAATGCTCTATGGGATTTAAGTCCAAGCTACGAGCTGGCCATTCCATGCGGGTGATACTGACGTATTGAATATTCGCGTTGATCAAATGTGCACTTTGTGGTCGCGCATTATCGTGCATAAAAGTGGAATCTGCCCATATTCACCAGGAAAGAACCAATATGATCATTTACATATATATACTTAGAAAGAACATTTAAAATCTCCTCTACGTATCTAAGAGCCGTCAAAGAACCGTTGTCTATAATCACTAACTCCGTTCAACTCTCTGAAGATATCCTAGGACATACCTTTATTGGCGCTCCGGCGAATGGCACCTTTTTGTTCAAAACACGCTTGACGATAACGTTTACGTGGTCACCTATATTCTCTTTGTCTTCCATAGTGTGTAAATAAACAAAATATAGATTCTTCGGAATACCCTGGACCAATCTTCATCTGTCCATCGAATGTGTTTTCGAGCAAATTGCAACCTGTAGGCCTAGTATGAGTTTTCATTACGAAACTCGTTCGCCGATATCGAGCGCGTTTGACTCAGCGATTGGCCCGCTTCAAGGTCGTAAGAACTCTCAACCAATGAGAGCGCCAAACGCGCTCGATACGATCGAACGAGTTTCGTATTGAAAACTCATACTAGGCCTACTGGTAACTCAATGATCTTTGAGAAGTTTAGGGCCTTTTGCTGGCCTATAAGGCTTTATACCAGCGTCACAAAGTGGCCGCAGGATCTTGTCAGAACTCACATTGTTGTGGTGAACTTTTTGAAGGCTATTTCGGAACTAAACAGCCATAAGATGTCGATTTCTTAACATAGTGCTCATGATGAATCGGTCTTTTCGTACAGTTGTGCACCTTGGCCTGCCATTTCCTGGTCTTCTGATGTTCATGCTGGTCTCTTGCAATAGTTGGAGTACTCTTTGGACCGTGTATAAAGATACACCTTTTTTTTGTTATCGGAGGGAAAATTTCTAAAGTCTAGGTCCTCGGGAATAGGACCAGGGAGTTTGTAATTTTTTTATACCTAAAAGACCTGACCAAAAAGCTTTTTATATGACAGTTCGATTTGTAACTAAAAATAGTCTTTTGATATAAAAAAATCAAAAATGGATATTTTTCAAAATTCTGAATTTCCTTTTTAAGCTATAGCTGGTGCAACTGAAACCTTTGGTCAAAAGATCGAAAGAAAAAAAAATAGATCTAAAAACTTGCCAGTTGAGGAATAAATTTTTGATGCTACATTTTTAGGGTTCCGTAGCCAAATGGCAAAAAATGGAACCCTTATAGATTCGTCATGTCTGTCTGTCCGTCCGTATGTCACAGCCATTTTTTTCCGAAACTATAAGAGCTATAGTGTTGAAACTTGGTAGGTAGATGTATTCTGGGAACCGCATTAAGATTTTGACGCAAAAATAAAAAAAAATAATAATAAATATTGGGAGCTCTCTATACTTAGAACTGAAACTCGAAATTTTTTTTTTCATCAAACACATACGTGTGGGGTATCTATGGATAGGTCTTCAAAAATGATATTGAGGTTTCTAAAATATTTTTTTCTAAACCGAATAGTTTGCGTGACAGAGGCTTCCAAAGTGGAAAAATGTTGCCCTCCCCCCCCCCCCCCCCTCTAACTTCTACAATGGAAAATCTAAAAAACATTTGATGTAAATTATTATAAAAACTACCAACGAAAATTGTTTTGAACGAGATGTAGTAAGTAGTTTTTTTTAATACCTCGTAAATCGTAAACCGCTTATTACCGCGTAATCTTTCATACAAATAACTTAAATCCTTTAATTTCATAAATTAATGGTACGGAACCCTTTGTGCGTGAGTCCGACACGCACTTGGCCGGTTTTCTTTTTATTTTTGTTTTAATTTTCATAGATAATTTTTAATAACCTGTAGTTTATTTAGTTCACACTTCACAGTTTGTAAATATTATTTTTAGTTACCTTATATTGACTAATGTGGTCTTACAAAATTAAATTAATGTTCTCTATTTGGTAATTAAAGTCGTGTTTTTTTATGTTTATTCATCATCATCATCAGCAACCTTTTTATCGTCCCACTGCTGGGCACAGGTCTCCTCTCATTCAGAAAAGGATTTAGCGTAATCACCACGCTTGCTCAATGCGGGTTGGCGATTTCAGACTTAAAGTCCAAGTTTCCTCAAGATGTTTTCTTTCACCTTATTATCAGTCATGGGTGTCCAAGATATACTTAGAAAGTACATATAACTTAGAAAAGTTACATTGGTACTTGCCTGACCTAATATCGAACTCACACAGCCATAGTTGAGAGGCTGGTGTTTTAACCATTAGGCCTATTTATGTTTTTGTAGGTTTTCGTTGGTAGCGGACACACAGATATGCACTTTTTTCTCGCTTTGGTGCGCTACAATGGCGGTTTTCTTTGAGCAAAAGAATGTTAATACCTTTTCTATGTACCTGTTTGAAATAAACGATGTGACTTTGATGTACTAATCGACTTTTTTATAGAGTCTACCAAAATATTAGACAGTATACACGTTCTAAATTCAATAATAAGTCAAGTCAAAACATTAGTTGGTTATCCATTGTTACGACAACAAGCAAATTAATCAAGTTTAGATACGCGAATCAACATTCAAGAATGGTATGGTATTGCACGTCAGCGATAAACAAAGGCGAGCTTGCAGGGAATTATATAGAGCCTTGTAAATTTATACACGAGTGTTGTAGCCAGTGTATAAGTAACCGAGGTCCACCTCGCTAAGTGATTGGATCGGTCCATTATCTTGTATCTGCTGATTTCTTCAGAGCACTCCAACTCTTTTGATTCACTCTAAGCAATGAATGTAAATGTGTGGTATTTATCTCTTTTATCTATAGGAAGAGCATAAAAGCTATCGTATGTACGATATAGTCAGCAGTTATAATGAAATTGTTCTCTTATCTATTGCTTTAGGGTATGGGTATATTGAATGCGGTGGTATGCTTCGGTTTATATTAACTTATTCCAATGTCATTTGGTACTTTATGTAGAATTCTTCTACATATATTTTGTGAAAATAGTCACAATATCCTTATTCCGAGTTTAGGCTTCATCATCATTATCAACCTTTTATCGTCCCACTGCTGGGCACAGGTCTCCTCTCATACAGAGAAGGATTGAGCGTAATAACCACGCTTGCTCAATGCGGCTTGGCGATTTCAGACTTAAAGTCCAGGTTTCCTCAAGATGTTTTCCTTCACCTTCAGTCATTGGTGTCCAAAATATACTTAGAAAGTACATATAACTTTAGAAAAGTTACATTGGTACTTGCCTGATCTGGAATCGAACCCACGCACTCATACCTGAGAGGTTGGTGTTTTAACCACTAGGCCACCACGACTTCAACTATAAAGGCTATACTATAAACTACAAAGTTTAGGCTTACGTTAGCTATAAAGTTTCAATCTAATCAGTTTCTTATCCCTGTAAAAGTTATCTTTCAAGTTTTTTTCATATTTACAAATCCTTGTCATTACTTTTGCACATCATTTATGAGGACTTTAATTAATTAGGTCCCTAAGCCAATCAATTAATCGTCAACCAAATCATTCCATAAGGGAAATTTCTACAAAGACATATCATGTTCTTCGATCAATAGTTAATTTATGTGCATACATATTTATTGCCATCGTAAGTAAGTACCTAAAAATATTGTAAGAGACGCGAGATAGCTACGAGGTAGACTTATGGCTTCCATTCAGTAGAGAAGAGATAATGCTTGCAGGCAATCACATAAGTGGATCAAATAGCTGTAGTCCATTTGGATAATGAACTAGCGACTGTGTAGCCTCGCCGAGTTCTTTTTATTGTGCACTCCTTCATATAACAGATATTAACTATTTATACTGCATTTTGAGATAGGGTTCATCGTTTGTAAATTACTGACTACGCAAATTGGTTAACAACGCTATTGATAACAGTACGTACTTAAATCATAATCTAATTCAGCTAATGGTATTAAAGCTGTATTTGTCCACACAGTAAATCAATAAAGTATTTTGACAGCTATTCAGCACGTTTTAGAAATATGTGGTCAAGCACTCTGCTTCTGGCTGGCGGAGAACTGCTCAGGATCGAGCTTGTTGGTGTGCCATGGAAGAGGCCTATGTCCAGCAGTGAACGAATAGAGGCTGATGATGATGATGACTCTACTTCATCACCATACATTACTGATGTGTGGTGAAGTATACAGACTATCAATTTGATTATTTTTTTATAAAACTGACTCCATAGTAACGTAGCGCGTTTTAGTATTTATGTTAGGTATTTCATAAAGGACTTACGATTATGTGTCTTCAGTTAATGTAAAAGTACTTTGAATGAAATAAATAATAATTGAAGGCAAATTTATCACCACATGAAACAAGACTCGTTATTTAAATCTTGTTTATAATTTCTCATTTGAATAACACTGACATTTAATATTATTAAATCCTTTTACAACAATATACGTGTACGAGCCTTGCCATTTATAGCATTTTATGTTGTCTTGAACGACGTAATTAAACCCACCAAAAGTATTTTACTGTCCCAAATAAGTAGGTAAGTGGAAAACTTAAGGTTCTCATTCACTGTAACTTCGCGGGGCTTCACATCAAATTATATATAACCAGTTGAAGCTGATTTCTGACTGTCGAAAAATCTATATAATGCAAGGTGAGTGGAAATATGTTGCGTGATGTGTAGCCGTATGTACCTACCTACTTTCAATATCCATAAATACATGTTCACGTTTATTTTAAAACTACATTCTGTTTTTAAAGCAATTAACCGTAATAATAATTTAAACGGCCAGTTTATAACGAATAAACAAAAACAGGAAAAAGCTGTTTTTACTTTCAAAACGATTTAATAACTAGATACTATAATTGTATAATATCTATAGACCCTAGGTTCCACAAAAACAAACAGATTTTTACAAAATCCGAAATACTACTTTATTTTTTTTTAATTTGTGACAAAACCCGCCACACATTTCCCACCCACTGCAACTTCTGAAAGCCAGAATCAACAGTGGAGACCGCCAGAAAAACGCCGAGCAATGAAGCTCGACGAATCCCGGAGAAACGATTCAACTACCTTGGGTCCCGCAACGAAATTAATCAGAAAAGAAGAGCGGAGGAGTAAAAAAAAAGATATTTTTTCCACTTCCCTCCATAACAAGCAGGAGACAGAACAGAACTACGCCAATCGGCACAAAGGGACATTATTGCAACTGGGAGAAGCCTAGATTGCCAAGCACCACGGAATAAAATTTGATTAAGTTAATGGGTCCTAAGTAGGTATGTGCTGTTACAATTGATTCCAATAATAGGTATGGCAAAAGCGCCTGAACGCACGGAAATTGGTTCTAGTTTCTACAAGGTCCGTATAATAAACGACTCCGGATGTAACTTGTACACTATCCAACATAATATTGCGTTCATCCTGCCAAAGAATACTACTGTCAACATTTTAGTATCCCGTTCCCTAAAAAATTAAGCATATACCTATCGGAAAAAAAATGCGCAACTACAAAATAACCAAATAGAACCGACACGACATCTACCTACGATATACTTAATAGTATAGCAGTAGTGTACTCAAAGTGGTATCTGATCAATCCATTACCGTCGCTACTCTGTCCAGGAGCTGTTAGGCCCAAGTTGGCGACACACATTTTCCATTTCCCCCTTGTCCCTACACGGCCCAGTTCCGCGTATTCCATAATTCAATCCATACTGAATCCATTGTGTGAATTTGTGCGGCGATACTACTCGATAACACGTATGTGCTGTGTTATGTACGGATTTGGCTAACAGTAGGTATTGTTTACTTAGTTATGTAGGTAGATGTAGGTATGATTTTGATGTTGGTTCTGAATATTTTTTTTATTTAAATAAAACGTAGCCGGGGTCACTAGGAATTTCTCCTGTATCGTGGTTGGGATACACAAACAGCCAGACCTGGAACAACTACTTGTAGGTCATACAAATATTTGTTCCGTGCGGGAATCGAATCCGCGTCACAGAGAACACCAGTCAATTTGAACAGTAATATTTCATTAAATTTTTCAGTATTATAATGGGCCTATGTAAATAAACCACATGTTTAAAAACGTCTTTACACATTGAATAATTCTAGGTATTTCAATATAATTAATTTATTTCATGCTTTAATAAAAAAAGTAAAAAAGTGTAGGCGTGACAATTACCTGAGTGATAAAGCCTCCTACTTAATGCCAAAAAATGATTCGGCAAGTTAAAACTTGAGTTAAGAATTAACTACCATTATGATAAATTATATAAAACTACCTTCCTTTTTTTGATGTTGTAGGCATTAAAAGTTATTGTTAAAAAAAATGGGTGAAACTACTGACTCCAGTAATACAGGTTCCGCCTAGCACGGGAGTCTGGGCTTCAAATAAAATGTAACTTTTTTATGTTAATAATACTTTATTAATATTACTTCGGGAGGTATCTATTTACCCATCTTTATATTTTTTAATTCTCTTGGTCTGTCTTCAGGATTGTGTAGAAATAATACTGAATAGAAAATATAAAGTGTAGTCGTTGGATTTAGCATCACAATTGAAAAAGCAGCTTTCACGAACGGATTTATTAAAAGATTACGTACTTCGTAGACAGGTTGATACGTCTTCTGTCACCGCTACGCAACGTAGGCATTTTCTGTCATTATAATATTCTATGAAGATTTAAGTTAAAACACGCCATAGAAATACTCAGTAGATCTCTGGAAGTTTTACAAGCTACCTGTCTTTAGAGAAGATAAAAATAAATTTACCTATCTAAGTAACTAACATTTACTTACCTACCTCATGACAATTATTAGAAACACGACTTTGGTGTCGTGTCTATTATTGATTTATATATTGATTTATATTATTTGTTTCAATTAATAAACCAAAGCATTTATTAAATTAATGTTTCGTTAGTATTGAGCAAATATAAGCACTAAGAATATTCAACAACATCCAGTAATCTATTTTAAGATCAAATGTCCACTCGCTACATAGATATGCACTTTGCTTTGAGTGCTGTTCACGGTGACATTTCTGCGCCGGTGTCTACATTGAAAACGGAAAGGGTATAGATACCCTGGACCTGACATGTATAATTAAATTATGTGCAGGAATAGAAAAAAAACTGGATTTCGGATGACAGAATTCAGCATAGAATCTAATTGTAGATACGTAAATTAATGTTTGGTTACCTGTGTGATTCTGTGATGGAAGTACAAAAGTCATTGCATCAAGTTTGAGTTTCAGGATCACAGAGTTTATCAATAGAGCACAAAGTTCCCACTCCGTATACCACATCCATCGCGTTGTTTATAGCAGCCGCGTGGACGCTCGGTGCAGTAACGCACTAGCAGTGTTTCCTTGATCCAGTCTATTTCGGCGGGATCCATTACCTCGAGAGTAGCGGCAAGAAGCAATCTCATTGAATGACCGTCTCTACCCCCAGCCCCCACGTCCCCACACTCCGGTTGATCCACGCCAATCGGTAAATATGCGTGTTAAATATGTATGCGCGGTAAGATGCTCGTAAGTGTATTAGATTTTGCTTGCTTTTTCATTCTGTCAAGTTACTAAGTACACATACACTACTCGATGCGTACATAAACATATCCGCTCAATTTGCTTAAGCATTCAACGCACGCACCGATTTATTTCCACGCGAATACTTGGGATACCTAAAAGTATTAGTAGCCATTTCTAATGCATCATTGCCCTTCAAGAATTTCGGTAGGTTGATTCCCATAACGGCTAGGGTAAAAGAAGTTTGTTTACTTCGCAAAAAAGAAAGAGCCTTTTTATATTGCAGGATTGAACCGATGATATGAAATCCATTAGGCCCTATTGAGAGTACCCATTTGTTAAGCTATTTACTATCAACACCATCACAGTTATTTGAATGTATAAGTCGTTGCCTGCACAAGACTAAGTAATAACTTCTATCTGGCAAAAGCGAAAACTTGGAATGCACTTCGCACGAAGTGACTAGACTTTTCCATTAGGAACAATTATCAGGCACAACAGAGGATCCCGTGCTTTCACCAGTGAAACAACCCCTTCCCGGCGACGGAACCTGTTAGAGATAACGTCATAAAGTCGCCGATGCAGAGCCGGACTAACGTCTTTGCTGTTGCGACGCCCTCACCTCGGGATAATGGACCGCACTCCCTGTTTACCACCCTGCCCCCATTTTCAGGCGCGAATTTGCAATATTTATGACTAAAGATCTCGAATGAATGGTCAGTATCGATAAATATTTGGAAGAAATTCTTGATTTACAGGTCGAAACTTTTATTTTTTCGTATTGTAAGGATTCCAATTGGAAATGGAATTATGTACTTCAGTTCTTAATTTGGTGTTAGGTATGCCCCGTACTAAATATTAAATTTAAGCCTAACGAATTGTTTCGTGCCGATATTCGCACTTATTCACTGATATTTTGATTTCCCTCGAGAATCTTAAATTTTCCCAGCCCATAACAAGCAGTTGAATTTTTCCGAGTGGTTTGAACTAGCAAAGATATAAAAAAAAGTTTTTAACGCAAAATATTTTTTTTCAGAGATAGAAATATTCTCTATTTTTTTTTTTCTTAACACGTTAGCAACAAGCTCTCATAATAAATTGATTAACATGATATTTAACCCAGCTCTTACGTGAACAATACTTACCACTAACACTATCCATTAGCTTTTAGAGATGTCCACGTATAGTGCTGTTAAATAATCGGCTCATGACAGCATAAGGCTGCTAATGAAGTAATGGCGTATCAAACATCCCGGACTCCCCCGGCCCTCGACCGTTCTCTGCTAATGGAGCAGTGATGGTCCGTCACTCTACATTTGACTAGGCGGCTCTCACAGCGGCGCTCGGCACTTACCTAATGCTAGTGGACTTACACACTATACTAACGTGTCGTTGCGATACATATGTACATGATATTTTATGGATAGGTTCTATTTATCCATTTAGTCTATTTAGGTGTATCAATGAGCTAAGATGATAATTTCACAATCTTGTACGATTCAGGGTGTGAGACTCAGAACCAGAGAAAAATCTTTGTGATGGGTACTTTAGATTTTGACAGGTTGTTTAACGTCAAAAGCAATGTTTTTATTTTCTGATTATGATATAAAGTACCTTTTCTAATAACTTAGTGTGTAATGCACACTGGTGGTTCACTTATAATCTTTTGCAAAACTTCTATAAACAAAATAAAACGTCACTACATTTTCTTATTACACGACATTTTCCTTCGTACATCGGAAAGAATCTCAAATAGTAAAATCTTTTTAGGCTTATGTCCAGCGTTGAGTGGGTCCACAAATGTCGCTAAAAGGCTGGACGTCATTGTTTATCCGGGCAACATTAGGCGGGTAACCGGACACGCGCGCCCTGAGTGCGCTACAAGTATCCGCTTTCAACTCATTACGGCTCGGACGTGGTGCGTGGGCTGCCCACCCTCTCGCGCCTCTCACCCCCTCGCCCATCTTTGTCCTTCAATCCCTCTTACAATCTTCGATCCAATTTCGAATACCCATACATCCATCTAATGTTGGATTCCGCGTTTGATTAGATGACATTGGATGGACCAAGGTTTGGGTGTGAATGGTCACTGTAAATAAATTTGATCTATCTGATGCTTTGACACCTCCTGCTTTTGTGTACATGTGGGTATATATGGGTCTTCTAACCTTTGCTCAAACCTTTTATGTTTTTCTATACATGTTTGTGTATCGTTAAACGGCAAATATGTATGTCCAAGAATGAATACAAAGAGAGACTAATAGTCCTAACATTTTCTCGTTTAATGGATTGTAAGTTAAGCAAATGGTATTTGGGAAAACTTTCAGTAAAACAAAAAGTTAATCAAGCAGATTTATTCCAAATTAACAATAAAGTAGATTGCGACCTCGTGTCAGATGTAATCGCAAAATAAAGTGACACAAGTATCTTAATCAAGTGTCCATTCCCGGGAGTTAGAGCCGCCGGAGCTGTCCGTTATGGGCGATTCCGTACAAAACTGGACTGACGCGGGCTGTCCGTCCGTGCAATAACAGTTTCGACAAATTGAGTCCTCTGACATTGAAGTGTCAGGACGACATTGTACCGGCCATTAATACACTTACATGTCAGCTCAATTAACTGCATGCAAATCTTTACAGCGTCTGCCGAGAAAGTTCTTGATTGGCATCATTTTTAAGGGTTCTGTACCTAAAAGGTAAAACGGAACCCTATTCATGCAACTTCGCTGTCCATCTGTCCGTCCGTCTGTTACCAGGCTGTATGTCATGAACCGTAATAGCTAGACAGTTGGAATTTTTAGAGATTATGTATTTTTGTTGCCGCTATAACAACAAACACTAAAAATAAAATATATATATATATTTAAGGGGGGCTCCCATGCAATAAACGTGATTTTTTTGCCTTTATTTGCTCCCTATTAATAACGGAAATAGATAGACGCTTAAAATGTTCACAGTATATTTGGTTATATATTAAAATTAAAAATGAATAATTAAATTAAAATAAATTTTAAAGGGGCCCATACAACAAACGTCATTTTTTTGCCGTTTTTCGAGTTGCTGAGTTGTTGCTGTTCTTCACAAACACGTATAGTCAAATAATTACATAAAACCATTCCACCAATCACCGAAAGTAAATAGAATTAACCAAATAGTTTATGAAAGTTATTTTATGAGAAAAATCATGTAGCGGGTTGCGGTCGCTGCGAGCTTACCGACCGCAATAACATAACCGTTTGGACAAATTGTGGCTCGCTTGGGCCCGGATTAGCGGCTTTATGGCACAATTCACGTATACAATACCATCTCTAGCTTCCTGATAATTGATATCAATGCGCAGCGTCCAGCAGAGAAAGGAATTAAGCGCTCATTTATCTGTGTTTCTTTTTATTACATCGCCGCTTGACTCCGCAAGGCTAATTGAAGGAGGAATTGGACAGATTGCGCGAATGACTAATCAAATTAAAGGTCGCAAACTGCTTACATTTATTACTGTTTTTGTGGGAGAATTAATAGGTATTCATTACATAATATTAAGGCTTTAATGAAATCTTAAGAGTTATTTTGATAAAACAACATAGCATGCGAACGTTAAATGTAATACTATTATTAATAACAACAAACAAGTCAATTTTCGTTTTATTTGTAGCTATATGTTTGACGACCCCTGAATCCATTCAATATCAAATTTGATTAAACCGCAATCGAACTGACTCAATTTATATTTTTTGTAAACTTTCTCTGTTTTGTAATCAGCTAATTTCATTTAAATCTTAAATCAGATAACACCTACACCCAAACAGCGAGCGTAAATTAGTTTTTTCTTAACACAAGCCATTCTGAATAGTAAACAAAATGAATGGGCCACCCTAAGCAAAGTTTAATCCGTTTTTATTACGAAGAAAAGAAGTAATTACTCTACCCTTAACGCTATAGAGGGTTGGAGCCCGAGGTAAAAATTTCCATAGATTTATCATAAGCAAATTAAGTTTATAATTAAAAGCAGGAGTTTTGTATAGAAGTAATTTGAATATGTAAATAATATTCAGCATGTTGCTTATTACAAAAATCTGACGCCGTGTTCTAGACAATGGCGGGCTAGCCGAGACGAAAAGTACTGCGGCTTGTCGATGACAACGATTATTTACATTGTTAGCACGCGATTAAACTGTTAGATATGACTGTATGAACTGTATAATTTTTTTAACAAATGTATTTAATGGTGTGGTCCTGTGGATGCTGGTTAGTAGGTGGAGGACGCGCACGCCCTCGCAATAATCCTCCTCTTAGCGCCCTAATTATTCCAGTAACTGAGTAAATAGTGGTAAATCAACTGATTAATTGATAGTTCAATTCATAATATCCAGCAAACTATTAATTGTTATTGAAGTGTTGATCAATGCTATGCTAACTTCATCCATTTTTTAATACTGACACATTCTGGAATTACCACCTTAGAAAACTCATGATCTGAAATAAAATGTTATTTTGTTTATGTAACCAATTCAGGCGTCAGCCGTCACACTCACGAGTTTTTCAATTAGATTGTAAAAAAAATTCAATTGACGTTTTAGGGTTGTCCGTAGCTAATATTGGCGGGGAAAAGTAGTTTTGCTTCAGTAATTTCCGCATTGTGTCATTTGTTGCCACATTCTAACAAGTGGTTACGAAATCAGGAAGCGCGAGATGTTCGGTAGGCTCATTCATTCTCGGTGAAAATTCTCATCCCAAGTGACGGTTTTATCACTTCATTAAGATACCGGCGAAATCAATTTAAAGCCCGTAAGGCCGAGCGGCCTCACCTAAGAGTCCCTAAAAGTCCCGAAGGCGGGCGTCCCTGCCGCCCGTCTCGTTCGCTCGTGCCCGTTTATAAACGGTTTTATTGCTTTCGGAGCAACCGAACATTATTAAACTTTTCCAATTTCGATTTATCACGTAGCTGTCGGAATTTAATACCGCCCTACCTTCGGCGGAGGCGATCGCCCGCCGCGTGATTACAATACACGTCGTTAATAATACGAGTTGAGAGTGGCGCGACTCAGCTGACTGCGGAGCGCCGGTATGACGAGCCGCGACCGCGCGACCACCCTTCAGCACTGCCGACACCAACGCACCCCTACCACTCCAATCTCCTTATACTGGTACTATTAATTTCCTTACAAGTTCTCAAATATTGTTTAGTAGGTTCAGTTGCGATTGATGATGGAAATAAAGATGTTTGTTTTGTTTCATTGGATATGACCACGAAGATTTCCCCGAAGAATCCGTCCCTGAAAAATCTTTGAAATTTATTTTAACCCTTTCGCGAGCATCGGCAAAATAATTGTTTGGCAATTATTTCACTTTTAAAAGTTGCGCCGAAATGTATGAAGTAGCAACAGCAACTTTAGACAGCTAACTGCATCTGTTAGAATATTGTTACAACAATTTGAATTCCACAAATCAAATTGACAGCAGGAATATTTGACATATTGGTGACGACGCGGCAAAATGTGAGGTAGTTTTTCAATGTTCTAACCTAAATCTGTCATAATAAAGAAAATTGCCGTGTAAGAAGTAAGTAACGACATCTTTATTTTTAACTTTTGGTCTGATTTATTGAATAATCGTAATATTTCGAAATATTATGCACATATAATACCTTTTACGATAACGGAAACTTGACATTGCCTCTGCCCTAAAGATTCGGTAAAATAGTTGCCTATGGTCGATAAATTATTTGTTACGGATAAATAGTTGCTAATGTTCGAATTTTATTTTTTCTTTAGAAAAATCCAACGTCAAATACCACGAATAATTGCGAAAATTAGTGAATCTCCCTGACGGAAATGAATCAGAACATGATTTAAATTATCAATATCAAGTGACTAAGAACTTTTAGATACGTACATACGTAACAGAACCACACAACATCATGATGTACACGTCGATGCTAAATTGTGTGTTAGCGACGACGATTCCGATGAGTAAGAAAATACATGACAAAAACAGGCCAAAATTTTCTAAAACAGATAGGTGCCACTAAAACAGAAATCAAAGCTCTTTTAGCCATATTCATGCTGATGTCCTTACATCTTCTACATGAAGAGACGCAATATTGTTTCACACACCCCTTATACCTCGTATCATGTTCAGCCTATAGCGGATGTCTTTTCTAACCATTTTTAAGCCAAAAAGAGCGTTTTTATTTTTATAATAATGGAAATAAATATCAAAATTAGGCAAATAGGTGAAAACAAGGCATTGGCTACAAAAAATTGTCAAAGTCAAACTGGGCATTGGCAATTTCTTTGCCAAATAAAACGTCACAAACTGGCATTGGCAAAGATATTGCCATAGCTAAAAAAAGTGGAAGGGGATAAGCAAAAGGGGGAATCTATTAGTATTGTTTTATTAATGTTATTTCACAATGTTTACAATAATTAAAACCAAAATCGGGGGTGTAAGTAGTATTGCCCGTGAAAGGGTTAAACAAATATACTTTTCAGCACTTTTTCTTAGATTCTAGCTTTCTAGTTTGCATCATCTGTTTTTTTGTTTTCACAATCACCTAACGTGCACTAACATATTTTTCAGGATCAGTTTTTGTGTGCCGCTAAGACGCGTCGTTATTATACACCGCATGCGTGCGCGTTTTGCGGTGTTTATAAGCACTTGTTGTTAAAAAATAATAGGAAACAACAATGAAAAAATTACATTGAAAAGTAATATTAAAGTGAAAGTTACAAGATAATTTAATATGTAAAACGTACCTGCTTTACATATTTGCAAATATCGTAACAAAATAAAGTTTCTTATATCGGTCGGGGTTTAAATTATGAAGCTAAAACTGTAGGTTATTGAAAACGTGACTTACATTTACATGGGTTAGCTATCTAAGGGATTTCGTAGAGCGATATGAGTACAAGGTATATGCTTGTGTCTTAAAATATGAATGAGCTGATGATACTATATTTATTTCTGAACCTAAAGGTTAACGTTATTCACGTATCACATTTTTGTACGTTAATTGTGATTGATCATCAACAGGGTTATTTTTGTACGTTTTTTTTGTTGTTATATTTACACTTGGAACTTCTCCTATGTCGTGATTGGGGTTACAATCATTTAAATTTACATAACACAAACAGCCAGACCCGAAACCCGGTTTTGTGGGTATTACTTACCCAGTAACTGGGTTATGGAGGTCAGGTCAAATAGGCTGCTGCCCGATGTACCTATAATACTAGGTATGTATTCAGCTGCATCTGGTTAGACTGGGCGCGGACCCTTACGTAGTTGGGAAAAGAGAGATAATGAAATTTTGATTGACGTTTTAATATAGTTTTGTTTCGTCGATTTAAATGTGATACCAGCTTTGAGGGTTATTCTGAAGATTGAGACCCGGCCTAATATTGGACACTGCTTAAAAACCATCTCATTTGATTGGTCAATACATCGGTAGAGACCAGTATTCCACCAAATAAATTGAGCTCTTTTTTCACTAACAAAGCTTCAAGGAAATAAAAAAGTGTGCAATAAATAATATAATATAAAATAGGGAGTGTGGTGGCAAGAGGAAGCATCGGCGATCGCGGCCGCGGTGCAATCTACTCACATTCATAGGTCCAATCAACCACCGACCCACTGCTGTACGCGCCCCTTAGCTACACCCCGGAGAGGAGCGAATTCTGTCTAGTGTTTATTTAGTTTCATATTTTCTTTTTTTTTTTTTTTTGCAAATATTTATATTTGGCCAGGTGGAATTAGATTCCACACTGAAACATATCAATGGACTGCACTAAGTTAACGTAAATCCCTTTTTGTAGATACAGAAATTAATAGTTCAAAAGAATTAAATATTTAGATCAAAACACTTAACAGTTTAATGAGTTAATCGAAAAAATTACAGAATCTGACAAAACTGAAGGTATGTTTAATAATATTGCTATTAATGGAATGAACAATATGCCTATAGGATTTTCATACAACTTATTATTTTTTTTCTTAAAAATAAGTTAATCTTTATCCTTATCGTTAATAAGGTGTCGTATCATTTACGGTATTTACTGAAATAGTTTATATTTAGAAAAATATAAACTATTTCAGTAAATTATTTCGATCTATATCATAGGGTATTTGACTAAAAAAACTAATTAGTCCGTCAGTCAGATTTCCAAAAAATACTAGACACGTATTTTTTCTTTTTTCATATAAAAAACAAAAAATTAAGACGACACAGTGCGTTGAAAACTCGTATGACGTCACTGGACGCTACACTTTTTAGCGAGCAGTGACGTCACCAGCCACCACTCCTGATCTTTGATGCCTTTTATATTTGTCAATCTTTATTGGTTTTATAAAACAAAATATACGTATCCAATATTTTTCTATTTTTTATATAATAATTAATTATAAACTAGTGCTTGACCGCAATCCCGCCTGATGGTAAGCAGTGATGCAATCGTTGTTTTTTTAGTCAAAGATTATCTTTTTAAACCTAACATTTTACTGAAAGGTATATTGAAGGGCGAACGATCCGCCTAAATCGGAAATCTGTCCGAAGTAATTATCAACTACAATGAATTTGTTGTCGTTTATATCAAATAATCTTCTAAATAAATTCCGTTTTATTATTTCGAAGCTAATCTTTCTAAACAAAAATTTGAGCTAATCGTTGACTACACAAGCGTCATATATGACACCAAGCCATCAAGTGATGCCCAACACCAAGTAACTGAAGCTCACTGAACTATAGCAATTAATATGTTTTGATTTAAAACCTAACAAGTAACAAGCAAAGTTCAAAGCGTTGTTAGATCAGGCCGTTGTTAATGAGGCTGTCACTGTTATTAAAACTCCTCAGATTTATTCTATCTAGTTAACTGTTCTCATAGAGAATCATAAAGTTCCTTATACGTAAGTGGTATTATAAATTGAAGAGTTCAGGCGCTAGGTTTTATATATTTGAAAGCTGCTGGCTTTATTATGATTTATTTGGTGCTGTGCTTTTGTTAGATCTTTCTCATGAATATGTACTTTCATATGATATTGGTATTTTTCTGTGTTTGCTTTTTTTAGGTTTACTTTTCTCTAGGCGTGAGTATAAAGGACATCATCATTATTAAAGTCTTTTTTCTCTCTATGTTGTTTATCCGAATGCATGACCATATGCTGTAAACTAAAATTGCTATTAAAAAAATCAGGTAAAAGGTACTAAGATATCTAAAACCCTTTATGAAAATGAGTTTCCCCCTATTCCGCGGATACCTACCCTTTCAATATGTATATGATAAGTATATGATTTTATTATTTTCAGGATAACTATATAAATTCTAAGTCTAAATAAGAAGCGTAAAAGAGAAGAGCTGCGCTGGACGAAAGAGAAAATTGTGGCTGCGAAACATTAGGGAGTGAACCGGCATTACCTACTTCCGTCGAAAAACTCTTTCGACTCGCGGTTGACGAGTTCAAGTACAAGAATCTGACGGCCAACTTTCAGGATTGAAGACGCACTGGAAGACGAAGAAGAAATAAGAAACGTTTTAGTTTCAGTCGTCCGAGTACGTCCCTGTAGACAGAGCTCACGTACGACCGCTCGTAAGTTCAATGGAGGTGTTGATTAAAAATATTTCCCATGTGCGGAGTATAAGGCCCAATTGGGCAAGCAATCAACCGCCCGCGCTGCCCGCCCCTCTGTCCGCTAATCATGCGCACAACTTGCCAGCTTATTGCAAGCCTTTTCTTCATACATGTGTACTTTTTATGTCTTCATACACATTACAGGTGCTGTGAAGACAAAGGAGGATGAAAATGATTACATAATGAGGATTAAGGTTCAGTATTACAGATGTAGCGTTATTCCGGGAGTTGTATTAGATAGGTACTGGTATCGAAACGTAGGGATGAGACCAGTTTTTGAAGAATCGGCTTTTAATTAAATTATATTTGATGATCATAAACAAGGTATGTTACTCGTGTGTGCGCGAAGTAATTCAGGATATTATGTTTCTACTAGATTTGTACCTATAGAGCACGTTTCTGCATTCAGAACCTACCTAATTTATTTTTTCGGTGGTAAGCCATAACATCGGCTGCCGGCAGAAGTTATCACCCACCAGGCAAAGTCTTGCCGCCAAGCGATTCGTCATATTCCGGCATGATGTCTGATGAAGGCACAAGGAGAACGGGTCTGAGCAGTTGTGTTGCGATGTGTGCCGGGTACGATGCGCCAAATGTTGTTGTGTCGCGAGTTTAGTAGTGGCGGGTCTCCATATCAATCTCCCTCTGGCGCAGCACCGTTGGTCGTGTTGTTTGGTTTGACATTGCATCACCTAGTTCAACTGCCGTCTTCCTTTTTATTCACTAAGTTTTTTTTTTTGAGGGAATAGGCTTAATAAACCAGCGCGCTTTACCATCAACAATTGCATAACTGCTTAACATCAGGCGGGATTGCGGTCAAGCACTAGTTTATAATTATAAAAATAAAAAATAAATAAATGAAATACGTGCTACGTGCAGCAGATCAACACAACAATAACGTCATTAGGGCTCAAAATACTTTAAAACAAAAATGTATCTAATGAATGGCTATGTTCAAAGCAGCCGAATGTTTGCCATTGCCAGAACCGTTCGGCTTCGACAAAGCGCGTCTGGCCTGCCTGCCTGGCAAAAACAACCACTTTCCATTCTTGGAGTGCGTTTAATTGGTGTGCTATCTCGAGTGCGTTAGTCTGCCAGCCCATTACAAGTATATAGACAGAATAATAAATAGGAACCTGATTTATATTAGACAGTCTTTTAAATTCTTTCGGATTAGATGAGTCGGTTCGGTCCCACTCGATCAGGAATAATGATATCGTTCAAAAGTCGAGGATATAAGTATTTAGATTTTATTGACATTGCAAATAACGAAACCCTATTCATTTTGCTAAGAGATATGAAGAATGTGGAATTCATGTGAAAAATTAACGGGAAAAATAAATTGTTGTAATTTCAAAGGATCGTCGCTCATCACTCACTGACATGAAAATATTGCTGTTAAATATCAATTCATCATGTCAAATGAACCTTCATTCTACCATACTAGTAGTTTTTTAGGCTTCCGTGCCCAAAGGGTAAAAACAGGGGCCTTTTACTTACCTTAGTAATAAAAGGCAAAAAATTCTAAAAACCGACTACCTAAAGAAAATGTTTCTATGGGGGTCTCCCAACAGCTCGCCGCCCGATAAGGACCAGGCCCGAGTCGACGGCGTGTCGTGTTTCATGCGCGCCTCAAAGATATGTCAGCACATCGTGACGGGGTCCACGAAGACCGATGCTTCCTGGGTCAGGGTCGCACAGGCAAGTACCTAAAGAAACACGGGTGAGTATTAGTCAGTAAAAGTCTGACACGCCTTTCCGTTCCGCCCAACAAAAAAAAAGGGAGTCTCCCATACAACATAAGTGATTTTTATAGATTTGTATCCTATTTGTTACCTTTGACTGATATTTAGTCAATTTTATCTTATAAATGTATCGAAAAAGAGGTAATAAAAGTGTGAAGAAAAGATTGATTTAATTACTTCTAAAAGATTTTTATAAAGACATTCCATTGCGCGAGCAATCTAGAACTGCAATTTCCGATGCCATATCTAGACCGCCTAACTGCCAACAATCGTTTCTTACAAGAATGATGACAGCGTCGTCTGAGACTAAGCAGGATGGCTTTCTTCGTTTTTTTCCCATTGATCTAAATTCATGAGAGCGCGCGTGCACGTTCGCGGCCGTCGCAGGCGCACAAATGTCGAGACGAGCTTTTTGCGCGCCATACTGTCTAACAAGATTGAAATAACTGCTTGCCTTTGAACAGGGGATTTGATTACTTCAAAGAATGAAACAAGATCATGATTAAAAGATAAATTCCGTTAATTGCTACTTAGTTTTATAGATCTTGTTTCTGTGTCTACGAATGGAAGGACTTTAGAAAGTTATATTGTTTACGTCTTCGTAAGCGCTCACTCACATCGCTTATTAAAAAATACATGTTTGCGTTTCAATTCATGCAGTAAATCTCAGTCATCTACTCTGTAAATATTATCTCAACAATCTATTTAGGTTAGATTTGTAAATATTATCTCAGGAATCAATATAGATACCTACCTACAAATAAAACCTTAAGTTGACGAGGAAAGTAAAATCAATTAAAATTTTCGTTTCATAATTTTTTTGTTAATTTAATATAGTCCAGGTGGCTTAAAAACATTCAATATTTACAAAACTAAACACTCAGAATTTTTAGTAAAAACTTAATGACATGGCTAAAAGATTTTTTAAAACCGCTCTCCTTGCATATTATTGTATAATTCCAAATCCTGATCTGTAGTGTCTTAGAGTAGCACGTTTAGATTCAATAGGCTCAATCATACAATTTATGATCCAGATGCATCTGTGCCTGTCACGTGGAGCACCGCCACTTATCCAATATCAGGGGGCCTAAGAGGTCACTTTAAGCATTATCTCCAAAAGCGATTCATTTGCTGAATTCTCAGCAGCTTATTGACAATTCCTCTAAGTTTCGTAAAATAGTGACACATTATTAATTCACCTTCAGTTCAATTCATCATTCCCTGTGTGGCGTCGGATTTAGAATAGTACCAACCCATATCCTCCCGTGGGTGTCGTAAGAGGCGACTAAGGGAACTCTCAGGGAAGCGGGCAGCAGCACTTCTCCTGTGTAATATCAAATCACTGCGATCCCCAACCCACCTGCCAAGTGTGGGGATTATGGCAAACCCCCCCAATGATGCACACGACACAGCCCAGGCCCATAGTCCCCGGTAGCTCCGCTATTCCAGTCTACAGTAGCGGACTCAGTTACGGCGGAGCAAGGGGTGCGAAGAATCTCCAGAAGAGATCCGGCTACCATCACTAACGACGACCTTTGGCCCTGGCAACATGTAACACGCGCACACTACGGACCGATGAGAAGATGGTCGAACTGAGCCGGTTGCGTTGGGACATTGTGGGGTTATCTGAAGTTCGAAGAGAGGGAGAGGACTCGATAATCCTGAAGTCTGGCAACCTGCTCTATTTCCGGGAAGGCGACCAGCTGTCCCAGGGTGGCGTCGCGTTTATTGTCCACAAGTCCCTCGTGAACAACGTTGTTAAAGTCGGGAGCTTTTGGACTCGGGTGGCGTACCTTGTACTCAGAATATCCAAACGATTTTTTTTTTTTTATAAATTATAAACCAGCGCTTAACCGCAATCCCGCCTGATGGTAAGCAGTGATGCGATCGTTGATGGTAAAGCGCGCTAGTTTATTAAGAGCCTATTCACTCTAGCCTTGAAGACACTCAAATTGTAATGTGACGGAAACACCGACGCCGGCAAATTGTTCCAGTCCCTCGATGTACGCGGTATAAAGGAGAAAGCAAAACGCTTCGTCCGGATCGCAGTGGTGTCAACACCGTAAGAGTGGAAACTCGCCGTACGACGGGTCGTCCGATGATGGAACGGAGATGGGGGAATTAAATCATGCAATTTCCTTGCACACTCACCAGAATGCATCCTATAGAAGACCGAAAGGTTAAAGGTTACACAGGTTTACGCTCCGACGTCTAAACACTCCGACGATGAGGTAGAGGCTATGTATGAGGACGTCAGTAGAGCCATACATTCCAAAACCCACTACACTGTTGTCATGGGGGTCTTTAACGCAAAACTGGGCATGCGAGAGGCGGACGAGAAGAAAGTGGGGCAATTTGGAGTTGGAAATCGGAATTCCCGAGGTCAGATGCTAATGGATTTCATGGAAAAGGAAGGACTCTTTGTGATGATTTCTTTTTTCAAGAAACCATTGCACCGCAAGTGGACCTGGATTAGCCCCGATGGTCAGAACAAAAACGAGATAGACTTCATAATGTCAACGAGAAGGCAAGTGTTCAAAGATGTCTCCGTGATCCATGCGGTTAAAACCAGGAGTGATCACCGTATTGTTAGAGGCATCTTGAACCTCAACATTAGGCTCGAACGCTCTCGACTTATGAAGTCTATACTTCGTCCAGCATCAACCCAACTACAAAACCCCGAAAGCTTTCAGATCGAACTGCAAAATTCCTTGGTGAATGCGTAGATGTGGACGACTATAAAAACAGGTTTGTGGAAAGTCTCCAAACAGAAGGGTCCAAGTTTTACATAACCCTCCGTTCAAAAGGACAGAAGAAGATATCTAGTTCCACCCGTCGGCTAATGGAAGAATGACGGGAGGTGGTCTTAAAATCCCCTAATGACGCTGCGCGTATCAGATGCCTTCACAGACAAATCTCAAAGTCTCTGACTCGCGATGTACGCCAATTTAATACAAATTGTATTAAAGAGGCTATCGAGCGGAACAAAGGCTCCAAAATGTTCGCACGAGATTTATCTGTTGGACAGAGCCTACTTGCGAAGCTGAAGACTGGGGATGGTAGGATCGTCACTTCCAAGCCCGAGCTTTTGGGTGAGATTGAGAAATTCTACGGAGAGTTATACACATCAACACAAGCACCTGTTGTAAGCCTGGCTAAAGATTCTAGAGCCAAACTAACCCGACATTACAGCGACGATATCCCGGACGTCAACCTGTACGAGATTAGTATGGCAATGAAACAACTCAAGAACGATAAGGCGGCTGGAGATGATGGAATTACGGCTGAGGTTCTGAAAGCGGGTGGCAAACCGTCCTTAAAGCGCTTGCGAAATGCCTAAGGCGTGGTACAGGAGCGTGGTGGTGTTATTTTTCAAAATAGGTGACAATACCTATACCAATACCTCCTAAAAAACTACAGACCGATATCCCTCCTGGGCCATGTCTATAAGCTGTTTTCTAGGGTCATCACGAATCGTCTCACTCGCAGGTTCGACGACTTCCAGCCTCCCGAACAAGCAGGCTTCCGAAAAGGCTTTAGCACCATAGACCACATACATACGCTGCGACAAGTTATACAGAAGTCCGAGGAGTATAACAAACCACTATGCTTGGCGTTTGTGGACTATGAGAAGGCTTTCGATTTGATCGAGACTTGGGCGATGCTATTGTCTCTCCAGCGGTGCCAAATTGACCATCGATACATTGAGGTGATAAAGTGTTTGTACAAAAACGCCACCATGTCAGTCCATCTCCAGGATCAGGACTCGAAACCGATCCAACTCCAGCGTGGAGTGAGACAGGAGATGTCATACCTCCCAAATTGTTCACTGCTGCGTTGGAAGATGTCTTCAAGCTCCTGGTCTGGAAAGGACTTGGCATCAACATCAACGGCGAGTACATAACTAATCTCCGTTTTGCAGATGACATCGTGGTCATGGCTGAGACCCTGGAAGACTTGAGCAAAATTCTCAATGACCTTAGCCATGCTTCCCAACAAGTGGGTCTAAAGATGAACACGGATATGACGAAGATCATGTCGAACTCTCATGTCGCACCCACTCCAATTCTGGTTGGTTGCTCTGCACTCGAAGTTGTTGATGAATATACATACCTGGGACAAACAGTCTAAGTAGGTAGGTCCAACTTCGAGAAAGAGGTGTCTCGTCGAATCCAGCTCGGATGAGCAGCATTCCGGAAGCTACGCTACAGATTGTCGTCGTCCAAGATACCACAGTGTCTCAAGACTAAACTCTTTGACCAGTGTGTGTTGCCAGTGATGACTTACGGAACTGAAATGTAGTCGCTCACAATGGGCCTCATACGAAGGCTCAGAGTCACACAAAGGGCAATGGAAAGAGCTATGCTCGGAGTTTCTCTGCGTGATCGAATCAGAAATGAGGAGATCCGCAGAAGAACCAAAGTCACCGACATAGTTCTGCGAGTCACTAAACTTAAGTGGCTGTGGCAGGGCACATTGCTCGTAGAACCGATGGCCGATGGGGCAGTAAGGTTCTGGAGTGGCGGCCACGTACTGGAAGACGCAGCGTAGGGAGGCCCCAAACAAGGTGGACCGATGACCTGGTAAAGGTCACGGGAAGCCGATGGATGCGGGCAGCACAAGACCGGTCAGCGTGGAAAGCCTTGGGGGAGGCCTTTGTCCAGCAGTGGACATCTATAGGCTGAAGAAGAAGAAGTTCAATTCAAATCAGAGGTGTTAATATTACCGAATGTTAAAAATAAAGACTGTAATGTTATCTTTACCTAAATAAAACTGTCACACAAATGTGCGTGGTATATGTAAATTGCACACAGATAATATTATGTATTGTCAGATTATAACTATTTAATTATTTAGGTTTTTCTAAGTGACCCGTTATGTTTGCAGTTCAGTGCAGAATACACTTTATACAGGGTGGCGCAATAGAACGTGCATATTGCATCATCTTTTTTTGCGGGGTAGAAGGGGCGTGGGCGAGGGGAGACCGATATCGTTGGGTAGCGCGGTTCATGAAGTTTTAGACACTATGAGTCACTTCGACGGGAAGCGACGTGCATTTTGCGTGCGCGCATTTTACGAAAACTCTCGTTCGTACGTAGTTGTCAGGCGACTATTTTGTTCTGAGTATGGTGTACGGCAAATTAGGGAGGCTCCGAGTGCTAATTTAATTAAAATCTGGATAAAGCGGTTTGAAGAGACTGGATCGACGTTTAAACCACACGCAAAAGGTCGTCCACGCACATCTAGGACCGAAGACAATATTGAGAGTGTTAAGCAGTCGGTACGAGAAGATCCACAAATGTCTACTCGCAAGAGATCGTCTGTCCTAAACATATCGCGACGAAGTTTGCAACGAATTTTAAACTTGGATCTTAAATTGCATCCATACAAGCTGCAATTAACTCAAGAATTGAAAGACTGACTTCATAGCACGGCTCACATTTGCTAATGAAATGCTCAATCGGTTTTCAAATTTTGAAAACATCCTTTTCTCTGATGAGGCACATTTTCATATGAATGGGTTCGTAAACCGCCAAAATTGTCGTTATTGGAATAGTGAGAATCCCAGACTCAAACATCAAAAACCGTTACATAGCCCTAAAGTGACAGTTTGGGCCGCAATCTCTGCCAAAGGAATAATTTTAATTAGTACTTATTTTTTTGAAAACGCACGGGGGCAAAACATCACTGTTAATACCGATCGCTATGTTGCGATGTTGGAAGGTTTTTTGGCCCCAGAACTTGAAAATTCAAGAATAAAGAACTCTAGGACTTGGTTCCAACAAGACGGAGCTACCAGTCACACATCAAATGACTCCATGGCGGTTGTGAAGCAGATGTTCCCTGGCAAACTGATTTCGAAAAGAGGTGATATCCCATGGCCTCCGCGCAGTCCAGACTTGACGCCTCCTGACTTTTTTTTGTGGGGATACCTCAAACACAAAGTCTACACCAATAATCCGAGAAACATCAGTCAGCTCAAGGAGAATATTCGTGGTGAAATGGCAGCAATCACACCAGCACTACTTAAGAAAGTTTTCGGTAATTTCCGTTTGCGGTTAGAGGAGTGCCAACGTAGAGAGGGTCATCATTTAGATGATGTTATTTTTAAAAAATAAACTTCAGTTATCACTTAATAATTGCTTAGTTTTATTTTAACTATACCTTTTGTATTTATTTTTTAATAATTATTTTAAAAATGCACGTTCTATTGCGCCACCCTGTATATTCAGTATTATATTTAATTATAGTTAAGTCAAAATGGCCTTTTTAGATCCCCTGTAGTCATTAATCAATACGAGAGAAGGTAAATTGAACATAAATATGATAATGTTAGAAATATGATTGAAGTTCCGGGAAATTTATTTTGCTGTGTCAAGTATTTTATTTGCCATTACATCTAAACTAAGAACATAATCATTAAAATAGATGAACCATCCCTAAGATTCGGTTCTAATCCAAAGTATAATAAACTGACTCCATAGTTTTTCTGTGAAGGAGTCAGTAGCTGCTATTCGATAGTTAGGTAGGTATACCTGTTGCGGGCACAGTTGTCGCAGCCCTACGTGATTAGGAACCGTTTATTTTATTGAAGCACCCACTTATTGTTGATGCCGACGGTTTTTGCCTCTCCATTCCCATCTCGAGTGCGTTTGCGCAGTGCCACGTTTTATCACGGGCATTCAGCGCAGTAACGTCGGATTTAATTAGAAACTCCTGCATTTCGACTCTGATGCAGCTTTTTATCTTTTCGCAACAGAAATATTGAGTTCCACTTATCTCGTTAACTATTGGGAGTGGTTTATTGTGCTTCTTTTGATTTAATGTAGAGCATCGCCCTGTTGAATATTGAAAGACAAGTCTGCTATTGTACTCAAACAGGAATTTACTAATGAACATTTACGAAATAACGTTATTATGTAGTCAGATTTATATAGTAAAACTATATATATTATCAAGTTGCGTGTCAACATACAGAGTTGTGTTAACAGGGAAATTACAGCTGGCTTTAATATGCGGTTCATGTACATAAACTTAAAAGCGGTCATGCCACGTTGTGGGTCTACTTTGCAATGTTATTAAACAGAATATATGTTCATCTTATTCTGCCTGCATTATGAGCTCGTGTGGATTCCAGGGGGTTCTCATGAGATTGCCTACGCGCCGCGGCGCCAATAAGCGCTGCCGTACTGCCTCGGTCAGCGCCGCGGTAGTTAAAACGGATTAGGTAATAATGATAACATAGCAACCGCTTGCAAAAGTAATTTTCATGTATTGGGGATGTTTAAGTGCGATATGTTAAGTGTCATTAAAATTCTTACCTTGATTATAGTAAGATTATTATAGCGATTAACACTTTAGTATGAAAACCGCAATAAAATTTGTGTGAATTTTAATTGAATTCATTAAAATGTAAAACGGTTTAGATATAGGTAAATGCAGCAATATATATAGGTAGTTTTATGCCAAAGTAACTAAAAGCCGTATAAAAATTTATGTGCATGTAATCAATCGAACTTTCTTCCATTTAATCCGCTATCGCCACCCACGTAGATGTCAAGAGAAAAAAAAATTGAAACACAAATTCAATAAAATTTCCAAACAGCTTCACAAAGATAACAGCTAGTATATTTAATATTCCCGAGTAAGGCGATTCTAAAATGAGTCCAATCATATCATTAAAAATACATATAAAGCAAGGATATTTATTTTTACGATTAATAAATTTTGGCATAAAATAAAAATATATGGAAGACATTTTCTGAGCTCGTACTTTCGTTTTTATTGATTTCACTTCTGGATCTATAATATGAGTGATTTAATTAACAATAAAAGTAAAATAATGGCAAGTTTGATGATAAAAAAAGTAATGTAGTATTGAATAATTCATAATTGGTATTATTCATATTTGTGTAACGTTAAGTGAGTGGGGTCAAATCTTGTTTGAGCGAGGTGTCGGTCAACTCGTACACTCGGTTCCTTTATATTGCTCACTCTCTTACGGAAGTGCTTTACGACGATAGAATAGACAGGATGTTACCGAAACTAGTTTTAATGTCGATGAAAAACGTGTTAAATGGTATAGTTGTTTTCGAAAATGAGTTCTTTTAGCATGTTTGCTGAAAATGTTGTAATTAGAAAAGGTGCAAGCAGTTGTATGCTATATGCGCACTTTCAGGTCTTGCTATTAATTGTCATATTTGAAACAAACCTTAGTGTTTACGTGTTTTGGTAAGTATTAGTAGATTAGTTTCTAGCAACATTTTAAATTTATGTAAAACATTGTTCGCTGAAACTTTTTCAATGTCTGACTTCTGTAGAGTAAAAAATACACTTGCAGAAGACGTATCCACACCATTCCAAATTACCGCAGCAATACTTTTAATGGATCTTGTGAGTTTTTGCCTTTATTTATACGTTACGATGTGCGCATAATGGATCAGCAGACGAACACTTAGTAGATATGCGATACTTGTATATTATTGGCATTCTACTCGATTCTCGATATAAAAACATTCGTAATCGATAAAATGTTTTGAGGGCCACACGTGCCAAAGTCGCTTAAGTGTTTCACTAATTTCAAATGGCATGACCAGCTCGTCATGATACGGTAAGGCTATTCCTAACTATTCCATCGCACTACACAATACATGTAGGCTGTAAAAACAATTAAACTTGCACAATGAAAGCACTACAGATATAGTGCTAAGCGGCAACCTATTGTGTGACTCGAGTATTAATCGAATAAGTCGACCAGCTTAGAATGGAGTGTGCAAATGCTGTGCCACTCAGTAGGTACGTTCATTTTTCAACGGTTTATGGCCACTATTTTCTGATTAATCGAACGAAAATTTAGATTTATAATGTCCAGAAATTGAGTGCGTTTAGAGAAAAGGAAAAAGCTTAAGCTGTTGCTCTGGTAGAATAAAGACTTAGTAAGTGTTGCCCCTATAATATCTTGAAATAAGTGCACAAATGCTGCATTTAATTCGTGTGTACTACCAAAAATGCATGTACGAGATGAGAATAAACACATTATAGTAGTGTAGGGTGTAGTGTCGAGTACGGCGCGCGCCGTTAGTCGGATAGGTCGGCCCAAGTGAGTTAATTAACTGGGAGCGTGTAAGGCGACGCTCACGGCCGCTCTAATTGCGCGATTATTCCTCCGCGACGCCTAACTGCTGGATGAAATTTAATTAAAGTTTGTTGTTCAAATAGATTTAATTAAAGTAATGTTGTAGCGAGCGGCGCGCCGACGCCGTCGCCGCGCCGCTCGGCTCAATCCGCGTGAGTGCTGCGCAACTTTTCTAATTCATTACTTCTGAAAGCGTTCCCGTGATGCCGAGCACTCTTAATAATTTGTATTGTGTAGTTATAGTCGCTCGCTCTCAGCGCGGTGCGAGTGTCGGACTGGCGACTCATTCGCCGGACGACACTTTGATATCTCTAGCGTCTCATGAGTAGCCGCCCAATTACACTAATGGAAACGTTCGATCTCGTCATTACCCAAATTAATTCAAACGCCGTGATCTAAGCATTAAGTGGCGCTGATACAGGACGCCCGATCGATTGAATAATTCATAAATTTTAAAATTAAACAACTAGTCGATATTTATCCATTAGCGAGGCGGTAGTGCCGTTGAAATTACATCGAAATGGTCTCTCGAATACAAATGTATCGTTAAAAGCCACATTAAGATAAAAGCTGTTCGCCATAATTCTTATTAATTATTAATAGTATTTTCAATTAAGATGGAATAGCATTCGGAAAACCTGAAAATAGGGAATGTTTATCTATCCAAAAATAACAATCATTGCGACGATTCGCGCCGTAAGCGAGGAACGATGTTCGCGTCAATTACGGCTAATGGAAAACTTAAATTATGATAAAAGCTAAAGAGCTCACGGCGGAGGCTGCGTGTCCGTCCGCATCTCTTCGACCCGTTAATGATGAGCCTGTCTCTTCCTTCTTAACAACCTTATTCACCTACACATTAATATAATTCAAGTAAAGTAGAAAGAGTAGAAAGAAAACTCATTAATCAGATATTTTTTAAATTAATTCAATCATGGACATAAATTAATACGGCATTTTGAGACTGGGCCATATTATTATTATTTTATAAATTAAAAACTAACGCTTGACCGCAATCCCGCCTGATGGTAAGCAGTGACGCAATCGTTGATGGTAAAGCGCACTAGTTTATTAAGGACCTATTCACTCTAGCCTTGAAGACACTCAAATTGTAGTCCGACGGACACACCGCCACTGGCAATTTGTTCCAGTCCCTCGATGTATGCGGTATAAAGGAGGAGACGAAACGCTTCGTCCGGATCGCAGTGGTGTTAACAACGTAAGGGTGGAAACTCGCCGTACGACGGGTCGTCCGGTGGTGGAACGGAGATGGGGGAATTAAATCATGCAATTCCCTCGCACACTCCCCAAAATGCATCCTATAGAACACCGTAAGGCTGGATACTCTACGCCTGTGCTCTAGGCTTTGGAGACCCTCTTGAGTTAAATCAGGATCACCAATCAGCCTCTTCGCACGCCTCTCCACTGAATCCAAAGTGGCCAGGTGACACTTAGCAGTACCAGCCCAAATGTGGCTGCAATACTCCACACACGAACGGACCGGTGCTTTGTACAACGTTAGAAGCTGCCCTGGTGTGAAGTACTGCCGGACCTTTGCGATAACGCCAAATTTCCTGGCAGCCACCTTGGCCTTGGACTCAATGAACCGCCGAAAGTTTTATCATCATCATCATCATCATCAGCCCCTACTCATCCAGTTCTCCGCCAGCCGCTACCAGCCACCTTTTCGATGTCGTCGTTCCATTTCGCCTAAGGGCGTCCCACGCTACGCTTGCCGAGACGCGGTCTCCACTCGAGGACTCGTTTACCCCAACGGTTTTCGGCCCGGTGGCATATGTAACCAGCCCATTGCCACTTCAGCTTGCTAATCCTCTCAGCTATGTCGGTGACTTTGGTCCTCTGTCGGATCACCTCATTTCTGATGCGGTCTTTCAGAGAGACGCCCAACATAGCCCGCTGCGTAGCTGGCTGAGCGGCTTTAAACTTATGGACTAGTCTGACCGTTAGTGTCCACGGCTCGGCTCCGTAAGTCATGACGGGTAGGACGCACTGGTTGAAGATTTTAGTCTTCAAACATTGGGGTATAGGCGACGAAAATACCCGACGAAGTTTACCAAATGCTGCCCATCCCAGCTGGATCCTTCAAGTTGCCTCCTTCTCGAAATTGTTTTTCCCTAATTGCAATGTTTGCCCGAGGTATGCATATTCTGAAACAACTTCGAGTAGCATTCCGCTTACGGTACCCGGTCCCGGAGTGACCCGTTCATCGACCCAAAGTCGAGGAAATCTCAACTCCCAAAAGCTGAAGGCAGTCGGTACATTCCAAGGATACATTTCGAAAAGTAGGAGCTAAGGTGAACGGGCTCCTTTTGACGGTGAAAAGACACACAGTGTTTTGGCGGCATTGAATGTTACAAGATTGGCATTGCCCCATTCGGAGACTGCCTGTAGTGCGATACTTGTTCGCTATACCATAGCCTCGCTTTCGGACCGAATTGATTCCCCACTAGCCCGAGTATCCGGCAGGTATCTCTCCACAACTGTGCTGTAATTTGCATACCCGTAGATACCGGGCATCAGCAGATCGTTAATATGCAGCAGCAACAGAGTTGCAGAGAGAACAGACCCCTGAGGAACCGGCATTAGTCGACATGGGACATTCACTTCTGAGCTTAAACTTCCTCCTCTAGTCTTTGCTCGGCATGCTGCCAGAGTTTGCATCGCTTTGTAATGGCCGTGGTCATTTGCAACCGCTTGACCAATTTCTCTAACAATTTTTCTTTATATTACATTCCTGTGTATGTTGCTTGGTTTCATAAGAAGTTTTAATTGTAATATTTTGTAGAATTTAACATTTGCTGCATATCTAGTTACTTGGCAATTATGCATTCTAAAAAGTCTTTCTTTCTATTGTTCTTTAAAATGATTCAAATAGCGCAGTTATAAAAACTTTAAAAGTAAAATTTTGAACGACTCCACTGCATTTTCTGTGCACCCTTGCAAGTGCAGGTTTTGAATGGTGAACACAATCAGCTTAATCTGGTATTGATACAAAAAGGATATTTTCAAAAAATATGCTTGTTTCTAGTTTTGTAATAAGGCGTACTAGTAATGTGTGTTGATAACACACATTATTACTGAACTACTACTATTGTTGTTCAATTTTCCACAATAGAATATATTTTCTAATCTTCAGAACATTTATCTTCGAACAACGTGGTGTAGGTACTTATAAAAAGTAAAATTCTGTACAAACGTGGTGCATTTTCCGTGCAGGTCCACAGGCGGCGCTGTCCCGTGCCGGCGACCCACAAAAGCTTCGTCGGGCAGCTTTCAGCCGATTACCCGCGACGCGGAGCCTAATTTGATTGCCACCCGCCATCAATTACCTCACGACCGCCGCAGCTTTTTATTTACCGACCCGCTTTCGCGTCATCTCCTACGACTTTTTGATTCTTATATATCAAACACATAGATTTATTAGTTTGTTGTTATTGTTACTCGTAACTTTGTAGTGTATCATTGTGTGTGAGTGATGTGTGATGCTTTGGTTTGGTAAATGACGAACTAAAGCTGATTTATTGGAGACTGGAGTGTGTGTTGGATTTTAGCTAAGTACCTATTAGGTTGTCAAATTAGTATTAATTTATTAATTAAATAGCATTATATATTGTGAAGATTACGAAACTGTTGCTTTTAAGACCTTTTGTTCGCAACATCATTATTTTAGTACCCAATGTTGTCAATGACAACTTACCATATAAAGACAGACAGCTTCTACCTTATTTGACTCTTCTAAATGCCATAAACCTAAATATTGGACTCGATTTATATTTATAGATTTATATAGAATATTCAATAAAACTTGTTTTGGCGGCAACCGTGATGGTATCACGCCGTTTTGAAAAACGCAAAGCAATCGTTGTATGACGAGCGTGACGTAAATAAAGAGTGGATTGCGTTTCGTTGTCTGCCAGTCAATTTCCTCGATGAACTCACAATTACGGAAATTGAAAGCGCCGTAGCGCCGTACGAAGCGCCGCCGCCCGCGCCGCCTCGCGCCTCCCGCTCTTTCAACACGTCGCTCGTCGCGTTACGACCACCAAACTTTCCAGTCAGATTTAATGCACATATAAAATTATATATAACCCCTCGTGACTCAATTCACAAAAAAAATCTCATAACATGCAGCATGCATACCTAAAATTAATTAAACGCTACAGGCCCAACGGTCGGTTGACTCGATGTCAATTAAATTCTTACGACAAGGAGTCCATTTCAAAAGCATTGCTAATGAGAAACATATGGGCATCACGTCTCGGTACCAGTACTTGTCGTCTACTTTTTGTTGCGGCATAGTCGCGGGGAGTCGAAGTCAGCACCTATCCTTATTGAAATCTTTACTGGCCTCATTGTTCTATTCTCAATTTGGGCGTCCTTGCAAGTTTACGCATCTCTTTCACGAGTAAATTGCTCTGCTCCGTCGGAGGAGTCATAAAGAAAATTGCTATACAGTTGATAAATAATTTATCTGAAAGCCCGCCCCAGTCACCGAAACGCGCCCGGGGTAGCACTGCGTCTACTTCTACCTAATATTACTTTCCTTTTGTACAATTTTGCAACAGGGCCGTTCGCACGTTCCCTTGCTTTTATGGGCAATAAGTGGAACGCAATTATATTTATGGAGGAAGAATGGTAAGAAAACTAATTTCACCGAGTATTATTTTATGTAACCTGTGTTAATCTCCCAAATGAATCGATGTTTGTTAAGTTAAGATCCATTAACATTATTGGACGTAAACTTTTACCTGTAGCCTAAAAATTACTTTTGGTGTGATTTTTTTTTTTATGATAATTTAGAGCAAATTCAATTAGACTCTACTGAACCGCAATATTAATCAATCTTGAAGATTTTTCCATTGTAATTTGTAACGTAGCTGGTAATTGGGAAAGTTAGGTATTCAGTTTCTGACTGGTGCCTAATTAGTGTGCGCAGCGGCCTCTCATTAAGAGCTTGGTTTTAATTACCCGCACGAACAAACTAAATATGGCGTTTGATTCACGGTATCGTCATGTTTCTGAGAGCGTTTTCATGTTGTCTATAAACGGATTTTATTAATCCTTTAATTAACGGAAAACAAAACATTCTAAAGTTTTAGTGGAACTGATAGTTCCTTTGTTGATTTACATTGAGCGTTATGATTTTTTTGTAGATAAGTAATGCCGCATAATTTGTTTCAGGGCCCATAGAAACAAAACGTTTTATTGACAACACTAGCAGCGACCCCCGGTTTCACCCGCATAAATGTAGATCCGGCGGAAATATCGGGATACAAAGTATCCTTTGTGTTATTCTGATGCTATACAGAGTGGTGCTGACAATACGACAATAAATGAAAACACGAACAATGCTTCTTCATAGAAATAATCCTAAATCATAGAAAAAAACCTAGCATCAAAAAAAAAAAAAAAAGAATGAAAATTTCAAACAAACTAAATCGCATAAAATTGCAAGCGGAATAGAACATCATTAAAAAATATTCGTTCACTGACCTCCAATCGGCGACAGATAGATCCTGTATCGATTTGCTTTTTTCGCGCCATTATTATTAAAGTTTGGTACCTCAGGATGCGGTGGTTATTAACCTGTAAGCGCTTCCTTATCAACATGTAGAAAATGTGAAGAATGAAAAATAATTTCCTGTGAATAAACTAATGGATATATTTATATGATTTTTTATGGGTAGACTGAGAATGTGTTGACGAACACGATGTTTCATTTATTGTCGTATTGTCAGCACCTCTCTGTATAACATTATTTTTTCTTTATACGAAACCTGCATATAGTTTGTTCATAATAAGCAACTGAATCGATTCCAATCATTTTTACACCATGTTATATTTGTTCCCAAATATATCTAATAAAGAATGTTGCAGTATGGTTACCGAGCGCATAACGCAGTTCACAGCGGATCATAGTATCCTAGAGCCTGCAGGCACGAACGGGCGAGTTGCGCGGTGACCATATTTTTGTTGGGACAACCAGCCCCCTAATCGGCGAACACATTTTCCGCCCATTGATCCGGTCCAAACGATCCCAAATAATCACAATCATTTGACAAAACTGTGTTCGCCGATTAGGGGTCTGATAACATAACAAGCTCATAACTTTCTGATTTTTCATGATATCTTTAAGAAATTTTGTACATAGATTTTTTACTTAAAAATACTGGACACGTGTTTCGGGTTTCATATATACAAAAAATAGCGTTGTAAAGCTTAGACATCAATAACACATACTTTATGAACGGATTTTAGTGAAATTTTACAGTATAAGAGTAAAATATAGGTTTAGGCTTTCCTTAAAAGATTAACAAACATCCTTCCATACTTCCTCACAAACTTTCACGTTTATAAAACATTTAGCAGGATCATCAACAACGCCCACCCGTACTTTATTACTAGACTCCCGACTAGTTAACACAAACGCAATAGGTGGAACACAATAAAGGTCTATTACACAGAATTGTTAATCCCCATCCCACGTGCTGGCGGTTGTTTATTCAGCTGTATTAATTAACAGTCAGGTGGATTACAGGGTAGACGAAACGTGGCCTAATTAGAGAGATGCCTGTCTCGCGCGGCCGGCGGATATGGCCTGCTACTGGATACAAAACGAACGTAGCGTCAGTCCATGTGAAACGACCTTTATGTTATTAAATTATCTAATCTGTTCGTTGGATGTCTACATGGTGTTTGTTAATTGGTAGACTTGATTGTTATTCAAACTCAAATGGCACAGTATTACTTGTAACTTAAAATAATACTTTTAAAATAATTGTGTGTTAATCAAATTGTTATTATTACATACTGCTTCTTCAAGTTTATTTAAGTGAAATAACTAAATACAAAGCTTAGATATCGGTTCATCATCAACCTTTTTTATCGTCCCACTGCTGGGCACAGGTCTCCTCTCATACAGAGAAGGATTGAGCGTAATCATCACGCTTGCTCATTGCGGGTTGGCGATTTCAGACTTAAAAGTCCAGGGTTTCCTCAAGATGTTTACCTTTACCTTGATCAGTCATTGGATGGTCAAGATATACTTAGAAAGTAGATATAACTTTATAAAAGTTACATTGGTACTTGCCTGACCTGGAATCGAACCCGCATACTCATACTTGACTTGTATTTTAACCACTAGGCCACCACGACTAACAGTTACATTATAACAGATATCAGTTACTTAAGTAAAATAGCAAGTGGTTCTTAGTAATTCTGAAATGACCAATCATGAAAGCTTATCTTTATAATTTCGGTATAGAGTGATTGAATTCATATATTCATTACTAGCGGCCGCCAGCGACTTCGTTCGCGTGGAGTTAGTTATGCTCCGCTCCAGCATAAAAGCTTAAAGCCTTTCTGGATTAATGGGCTTTCCAACACAAAAATAAATTTTCAAATCGGACCAGTAATTCCTGAGATTAACACGTTCAAACAAACAAACAAACTCTTCAGCTGTATATATTATTGTAGATAATAATTTTAATAGTTTACCTATTACTTTGAATACTCATAAATTCATCTAAATGTTTAATCTAAATTGCAATGAATGTGAACGAAAACGAAAACGAAATTTAATTAAAACCATTCACATTGTTTTGGGAATAGTATACGCTACTACTACTATAGGATCGTGTAGGTTCGAACCCCGTCAGGAGCTTAAATTTTTTCACCCCAAGTGCTCTCAAAACCGCATTGATAAAGCTGCCATGTCGTAAAACCAAAATTACGAAGATATGTGACATCTAGTATCTACCAATTCGCACTGGACACGCGTGGCCCACGCCATCTCACCGAAAGGAGGCAGTGTCTCAGCTATGGGAAAATTGTAGGCTGATCAGTTCGACGCAATGGGTTTCATGGTCTTAATGGCAAACGCTATTGGTCGTCTCTAAAAAATCAAATAACAAACTTACGGATAAGACTGCCCATTGTGTCACCCTTTGTAAAACTTTATATTTTTGCTCTGTGATTTATATGGTGCAAAGACGACAGCAGGTCAATCTACCCGAAACTGTCAAATATTCCCAATCCACCTTGAGCTTTAATTCTTTAGCAATAAAGTTGAAAATTTAATAAAGAAATCTGTATATAATACAGAGTATTCTATTCTATTATATCGCGGCAGACCCAGATAGAAATGGTGGAATGAGCTGGATTCCTTCTACTAGAACTGGTGTTCAAAAGCTTTAAACAGAGAGAAGTGTAAGGAAAGTAAAGAGGCCTTCACCCTGCAGTGGACATCATCTATACAAATATATAAAGCTGAAGACTTAGTTTGTTTGTATGTTGATGAACGCGCTAAGCTCAGGAACTATTGGTCCGATTTATTAAATTCTTTTTGCGTTGGATAGCCCATTAATCCCGGAAGGCTTTATAACGTCACGCTGCGACCAATGGGAGCGGGGCATATAAAAAAAACATATAGAAACCTACGCGGGTTGAACCGCGTGGCGCAGCTAGTGGATGATAAATAAGAAACTAGATCTAGAACGGATATAGGTTTTTATATTTTTTTCATCTTCTGCCTATCCGCTTGTTAGCAGACAGACGCTTACTTATTTTATATTTTACTACTACCTGGGCCTCTCGGTTCCAACTATAGATACAATGAAATCCTAAATCTATGGTATGGTCTAAACCGCATAAGTTTTTCATCCAAATTGATTCAGAAGGTTTTGCGTGAGAGAGTAAGAAATATCCACATATCAGTACAAACTTTCACGGTTTAATAGTTGGATTCGTTTATAAGATTATTAATATTAGTCGTTTAGGATTCTTTCTTTCGACAGTCTCCGTGGCGTAGCGGTGCCGAACGCGGCCGCCACGCAAGGAGGCGCGCGTTTAATCCCCGCGCAGTGCGAATATTTGTATGCATGAAAGTATTTGCACTGGTCTGCTCGTACCTCGGAAAGCACGTTAAGCTGTTGGTCCTGGTTGCCATACGAACATCTAGTGACAATCGTTTGTTGTTAAACGGGTTGTTGGAGCCCTCATAAGTCCAACAATTGGTCTAACTGCAATGCTTTGATTTCGCTTTCGAGTTGTGGACGTCAGACGGCAGTCGCTTCACGGAAAATATCGAAGTTTAACGAAAATCAGAAGTTAGACAGGTAAAGCGGACCCCAGACTCCAAAGCTGAAATAGCTTTAAATGCGATTCTGATTAACGCTGAGATGATGATGATGCTTCGTATAGGATTCTTTAACCAAATACATTTTTGTCTCGTATTTATGCCCTCTATTTGCAATGAAATCGCGAAAGTTTTATATTATAACTTTAATATCTTCATAACCGAGTACATCCACTTCATTATAGAATATTTTATTCTCTCATACTTTACGTAGTTTAACACTAAAGTTCATGAATGCATTGTTATTTGAGTCGACGTGACCCACTAATTATAAAAGTTTCAACAGGCTCAAAGATTAATTAAAACTCTTAACAAACGACCTGATTATTTATTAAGTCATTAATTGTCTCTATTATTATTAGCTGTCTGTTTGTGTTATTTCAATAAAATAAATTATTTATTTATAGATAGAAATGGTATCTTTCGCGGACGCAACTTATCATTTTAAAACAAGTGGTCGCTTCAAAATATATTTCATTATGTAAGAATAATATCTTATTACAGGGAATTTAAAGATAAGTAGTGAAATGTGGGTGTTCTATAAGTAGGTACGTCTGCGTAATCCTTCGACTGTAGGCGACTTCAGACGGGATGTTATAGTACCCGTGATGTCAAGAGAAGTCTGCGTCCCTTAACGAACTAACCCTCCGTATAAATATTATGTAGCATCGAGTGGGTCTGTTCCACGGCTCGATGTGGACGTATCCGTAACTGGCTGCATTAATAGTCAATAAACAGTAGTCTCCGGTGTCGAGTCTATAACATGTCAGCTGACGTCCGCGCAGCAAAATCAATTAGGTTCGTTTGCGAACTGCTCCAATAAATACTGCTATCGTTAATTAGAATCAATCGTGGGATTGCGTTGGGGACTATTCTGAAATCAGTTTGCGTCGCGTGGGCGGACGGCTCTGCTCTGACAGCAATTGGCTTATTAAGAAGCTAACAAAACGCAATAGCCTCCAGCTTGCTGGGATTAATTTATGTAACTTGTATCTCTTTGTATTTGTGAGTGATCGATCTTCTTTCGCTAGCTTTAATCAGCTGTATTTGTTATTGATTGTCTGAACTTTCTAAGGGATTAATTACAACGTGGGCGTTGTTGCGTACCTATTAACGCATTACGGTAACACTGTAGAGTTTAATCACAAGGCTAGTAGACTTTTTTCATTAATTCCTTATTCTTGAGCTTTAATTTATAACAACAAAACCTTATACGTTGTATTTAGTTGGTTTTCATCGATTTATTGCCTCAATTACAAAAGCAATGCTTCTACGCTACGTTGTTTTATAGTTCTTGAGTTTTAGAATTATCTATAAGTAGTTATGTACTTCACGCGTTTTCTTGTCGAGAAATCAAGAGAGCTTCCAGTGGCAAGAAAAGATGGAGCATTGATGGAATTATAAATAATGTATTGATTTTTGATAGCGTGCTATTGCATCCTGCACTTGATGCAATTATTGCAGATACAGTTTTTATTTCCGCAGTAAGAAACTGCTAACACAATGAACATATTAATTGATTTGTTACTAAAACAGAATGTGGATATAGAACGGAAGTATCAATAAATTGAATGTCGGGCAGGCGATCGATCATAAACATTTAAGTAAACCCACAAAAAGTGAGATTATACTAACAAATATCATGTAATAACTACCTTACCCGTGGTCGACGCCGCGGTGGTGCAAACGCCGATTAATCTTTCCATTTGCATCGATTTGAATACTGATTGGAATTATACGAGTGGTACAGTCGAGTGCAATCGGCCAGTCACGCTCGAGGCGTGTTTACAACACGTTCACAGTGACAGCTTTACAACTCCGATGTTCCGTTTTAATATTTAATTTGATAATAATACGAGTGTTATAAAAATACTAATAATTCCTTAAATAAATTAGATTTTAGAGTTCTGTTGCCGTAATTAGGATTGCATCAGAATGATTAAAATAATTTACAACTTATTTATAGCTCAAGTTTTGTGCCACATCTGATACGCTATTCGAGAAGTTTTATTGAAACGAAAACAATTTGAATATATTTTATAAATATGAACATAATCGTTACAAATTCTTTGTTTAGTATATTTTTTAATTCAACATTTTGTATATAACGGCTTCATTTCATGATCATTAAAATAACCATCATCAACCTTTTTATCGTCCCACTGCTGGGCACAGGTCTCCTCTCCTACAGAGAAGGATTGAGCGTAATCACTACGCTTGCTCAATGCGGGTTGGCGATTTCAGACTTATAAAGTCCAGGTTTCCTCAAGATGTTTTCCTTCACCTTCAGTCAATGGTGTCCAAGATATACTTAGAAAGTACATATAACTTTAGAAAAGTTACATTGGTACTTGCTTGACCTGGAATCGAACCCGCGCACTCATACTTGAGAGGCTGGTGTTTTAACCACTAGACCACCACGACTACAAGTACTACTAACTAAAATAATACATAATAGTATTCGATTAATTGATACGAAATCAGAATCACAATGATCAAATGATCGATCTTTAATTTTGTATCATGTAAATCTAACAGTCAACAATTATTGTTTTTAATATGTTTCGAGGAGAATATTTCATAGTACAAACTGAAAACAAACAGTAGGTATTATCGTAAGTTATTGATGGAAAGTATAATTTTCTTCATGTCGTGGTGGCCTAGTGGTTAAAAGACCAGCCTCTCAAGTATGAGTGCGCGGGTTCGATTCCAGTTCAGGCAAGTACCAATGTAACTTTTCTAAAGTTATATGTACTTTCTAAGTATATCTTGGATACCAATGACTTAAGGTGAAGGAAAACATCTTGAGGAAACCTGGACTTATAGTCTGAAATCGCCAACCCGCATTGAGCAAGCCTGGTGATTACGCTCAATCCTTCTCTGTATGAGAAGAGACATGTGCCCAACAGTGGGACGATTAAAAGGTTGATGATGATGATGATGATGATAATTTTCTTTAATCTTGATGCTGTTATAATGGAAACATGGGCTTATTAGTTGACTCGCTCGAAGTTATTCACCCGAAACGGGTCAATCGTCACTTTTAAATAATATTATTCTTTTATAGACCACCCGCACGAAGCTACGGCAACTGAAATATTTTGTATTTTTTTTTAACATTATAAACTAGTGCTTGACCGCACTCCCCCTTAATGGTAAGCAGTGGTGCAATCGTTAAAGGTAAAGCGCACTAGTTTATTAAGAGCCTATTCGCTCTAGCCTGAAGACACATAAATTGTAATCAGACGGGAAGACAGGACGTCTTCCGATGTGCGCGGTATAAAAGACGAGGCGAAACGCTTCGTCTGGATCTTAGCGAAATCAACAACGTAAGTATGGATACTGGCCGTGCCGTCGACGGGTCGTCCGATGATGGAACGGCGATGGCGGAATTATGTCATGTAAATCCCGAGCACACTCTCCAAAATATTCCTGTAGAATACCGAAAGGCTGGCTACTCTACGCCCTGCTTCAGGCTTTGGAGATTGATCTAAACCAAATCTGCATCGCTAATTAGCCATGTACTATCACATATAGAAGTTCTCATCCACCTTAAGTACTCAGCACACTAACCAATCAACCGTCATATTCCAACCAATCAACACATATGCTGTACACAGCATACGGTTAAATATTATTCTTGGTTTTAAGATATGAAAATGTTTATATTATACAGGGAGTAAGGGAAACGCTTCCGAAAACGAAGACAGGTGATAAGGCTAGTGATTCTCGATATGATACCATCAAAAAATGAGGTTTTTTTTTTATCAATTTTACTTAAGCATTTTTTGTACACTATGCTGTGGGAACAGTTAAATGAGTTAAATGAAACCATTATTTGCGATTAAACATTTTTTTTTCTTTACAACTCTAACAAGCAATGTATTCGTAAATAAATATCAGCTGACGCTCGCGCATAAACTCGGGTTCAAAGACCGCGTGCGGTCACCGACATCGCGACAGTTGCGCGGCTGAACCGCAGCGCGCGTCGCGCGACGTGCGATGCGCCGGCTGACTATTTTAGTGCGGCGGTGCCATGTGATCCTATCTTCCTAAACTACTAACCTTCACTCGATCGCTTGAAGCAAATGTCTTTTCAGTTCACTTCTACCTAGTTGTGGGATATCTGCTTACGGGTTCCATTCGTGCAAGGATCGTAATGATTTTCCCCTTCTTTCTTTTTTGAATGTTCAAATTTACAAATCAGAAAAATCCAGTTTACTTTGCTTAACCTTGAGGCCCATATCGAAGGTACTTAGATACCTACAGCCGGCGGCGTAGCTGTAAGGCCATAAAAATCCTTTGTAAAGCGCCGCTAAAATAAAGAAAAATAAACATTACAGAGGCGTCAACAGTTTTAAATTGCTGCACTATGTCGTGAATTTAATAACAGTTTTGTATTATGTCGATAATCGATAGTAAATGAAATAAAGTAAAAGATCGCTGACATCAGCTGTAATTGACTAAAAAATTTTCATCGCATGTACAGTTGCGCCCGTGAATCAATTGAATTTGAACTTTATAACAATGTAATTAAAGTCACACGATGCGTGCTCGTTTATTGCAAGAACTGGATCCTTCATTTAGTAAGTAAACCTAATCAATTTAAAGTGAATAATTAAATTAATTGAATCTAAGAAACCAGTTAAATCTTATTTAAAAGTTAGAAAATGAAAACAGTTTGTAATAAAGCATAAGTACAATTTCCTAACAATTAAAATGAATTGATTTCTGATCTCGTAATTATTCTTTTAGCATTTTCGCCTCTGTAAATTGATCTTTGCACATGAAAACACACCGCTTTTGCCTACGCGCCCGCGCGAACGCCGCCAAAGCGTTTGTCGGCGTCCGCGCGGGCTTGTTTGATCTACATAGTACTTCTTTAGTAAATAATAGTAATCTAACAGTTCCTTGCCGACTCGGTTCGTGAGCTAACGTGCGTTACGTTTTTAACCGATTATTTAATTATTGTTTTGTTAGTTTTAAATTTGTGTTTAGTTATTAGGTATTGTTACGTTTTTAGTGCTGTTTTATTCTTTTTAGTTATAACTTTTTGTTGTTTTAAACAATGCCTGAGGCATACGTATACAGTGCTCGTGAATACGGCAACATGTTGATGTATTTAGGAGAAGCCCTTGGCAATGCTTCTCTAGCGTTGAGAATTTACCGAAACAGATTTCCGAACGTCCGGCATCCATCTGATTCTCGCATGATAACTGCAGCTTTTCAGCGAGTCTTAGAAAATCGACCGATTGCTCCGATGGCGGCAGGTGGTGGACAACAAGTGAATGTTCAGACTGAGGAGCGTATTTTAAATGTGATTCGCCAAAATCCACGCCTGGGTACACGAAGTGCGGCGAAATTATTGCGGCGCCGGGGTGTACCGACAGTCTCTCACTGGACAGTTCATAAAGTTTTGCGCCGGAACAGAATGCGGTACAACCTACAAAATACACAAAGTACAAGCTTTGCTGCCCAATGATCACGTTCGTCGTCGTGCGTACTGTCGTTGGCTACTAGATCAACAACAACGTGCGCCTGGCTTCATTGAGCACATTTTCTGGACGGACGAGTCCACATTCACGAGAAACGGGATGTGGAACAGGAGGAATGCCCATGTATGGTCAGACGTGAACCCGTACGCCACTCAAGAAACTGGCCATCAGATCAGATGGTCCGTCAACGTATGGGCTGGTATTTTTAATGGACGAATTCTAGGACCAGTGTTTCTACCGCAGCGCCACAATGGATCAGCATATCTTAATTTTATAAATGGACATTTAAATGATATGCTAGACAATGTGTCTGTGGCTGAATTTCGTCGAGCATGGTTCCAGCACGATGGCGCTCCACCGCATGTTACGCGTCCCGTCCGCGAGCGTCTCACTGAGCTTTTTAATGACTGCTGGATCGGAAGGCTGGGGTCGCACGCCTGGCCGGCTCGTTCACTCGACTTAACGCCGTTGGACTTCTTTTTATGGGGGTATGTGAAAGAAAGAGTGTTTGATCGGGAATGTGACAGTGCTGATGAAATGCGGGGCAGAATAGTGAGTGTTTTTAATAAACTACGTGAAGAATGTGTTGAGGATCCAACACTAATGCCTCGTGTTCACGGATCGACACAGCGACGGGCCCGGCTTTGTATTGAAATGAATGGAACTCAGTTCGTGCCAAACCTCATAAGGTCGCAAAGGATTTAGACAGGTACGTAAAATGCCTTTTTTTTTTTTTTGCCGTGGTGGAAATCCTCATAGGATGCCCGCCGCCCTGGGGTGGGCGACGGGGTATGTCAGACTTTTACTGACTAAAACCACCCCGGTGTGTCTTCTATCACGAGCGCGCGTGGGGCCGCGGGAGTCTAAATTCTTCCACGGCCCCACACCCTCGTGCTGGCCCGGTCTGTCCGGGCCTCGTCTCCTGCACGGGGTAGTGGGGTGTTAAACTACCCCGTGCATTGCCTCAAAGGCGCGCGCCGACACTCGCGCGCGCCTCCGCCTCGGGGTTCATCAATGGGGGGCGGGGACTTCCCCATGTCCCTCGCCCCTGGACCCATTCATGGGGGGCGGAAGAGGGCGTTATCCGCCCTTCCTCGGCGCCCGGTGCGTCTTCTGCGGCCCGGGAAGGGAGTTGATATCTCCCTTTCCCGTTCCGTAGCTTCCTTCTGCGACATCACGTCCTCGCAGAAGGACACCACCGCGTCCCACGACTCTGAGCTGCCGACCATCCTCCGCACTACTGCCGGCAGCGTCAGGTCGCCTCCTACTTCATTTGTGAGGACACGGCGCTGCTCCTCCCAAGCTACACACTCGGAGAGCGTGCGCTGCGCCGTGTCCTCCCCGCATTGGACGCAGTGGTGGCACCGAGCGTCTGGCTCCCTGCCTAAGCGACGCAGGTACTTGCCGAAGCAGCCATGCCCCGACAGTACCTGCGTCACCCTGAACGACAGGGAGCCGTGCCTCCTCCCGAGCCAGTCGTCGAGTACTGGCCGGATCGCCTCGACGGTAGCGAGGCCGGCGGTAGGGCGCATAAGCCTCTGCCGCCAGTCCGCCACCAGGACCTGACGGAGCTCCTCTCGGCGCAGCTCGATCTGCCGCTGCACCGGACTGGAGCCCCGTGTCCGCTCTTCCTCGCGCCATCGGTACAATGACGCGAGTACTTTCGCCTCTAGGTCCCAGGGCGGGGATCCGGCCAGGACGCAAGCCGCCTCGTAGGATATCGTGCGATACCCGCGGACGACCCTGACGGCCATCGCCCTCTGCGGCTTGCGCAGAATGGCGAGTGTTCCGGCCGTCAGGTCCATCGCCCACACAGGGGCCCCATACAGGGCCATGGACCGCACGATTCCCACGTACAACCGCCTACAGGCGGCGCTCGGGCCCCCCATGTTGGGAAGCAACGTTGATAGTGCGCCCGCTGCACCCATCATCTTGGGCGCCAGCCGCCGGAAGTGGGGTCCGAAATCCCACCGGCTGTCGAGCACCAATCCCAGGTACTTCATGGTGAACTCGACAGCTATCCGGGCCCCACTGACCACGATATGTGATCCCGGCGCCGGCGCACGCCGGGGGCCATGGCAAAACATGGCCTCCGACTTGTCAAGGGCCACCTCCAGGCCCAGGCGCCGGATGCGGTTCACCACCTGTGACACCGCAGCCGTGGCTATCAACGTCGCTTCCCTGTACGAGCTCCCCGGGCAGTGACAAGCGTGTCGTCCGCATAACACGTCAAGTCGGCGCCCGACGGGAGCTCGCCTCTCAGCACCCAGTCGTAGCCGATGTTCCACAGGAGCGGTCCCAAGACCGATCCCTGTGGAACACCGCACGACATTTGGTGCCGACCGGCACCGTCACGTCCCCGATAGATGACGCATCTGTCCTCCAGATAAGCCCCTACTATGCGGCGGAGGTAGGGAGGCACCTGATGGTATTTCAGGGCCTCCCTAATACAGCTCCAGGGTAGGGTGTTGAAGGCGTTGGAAATGTCTAAAGACACCGCCAACACCACCCCACCCCGGGACACCGTATCCTCCGCCAGGGCTCTCACGCGCATGATGGCGTCTATGGTGGAGCGCCCCCGACGAAAACCAAAGTGTTTGTCGTCCAGGTTCGGCCCCTCTCCGCACAAGTGGCCGACGAGGCGATCTGCGATTATGCGCTCAAAAAGTTTGCCCGCCTCGTCGAGCAGCACTATGGGCCGATACGCGGACGGCGAGTCCGCGGGGCGCCCCTCCTTCCTGAGCAGGACCAGCTTCCCCTCCTTCCACACACTGGGAAACTGACCCTGCTCGAAGCATGCCGTGAAGAGCCCCCTCAGCTGGGGCTCTAGCTCCTTCAGAGCAAGGACGAGAGCTCGGCCAGGAACTCCGTCGGGCCCGGGCGCTTTATTCTTGGCCCGGAGCCGCGTCACGGCCGCTCCCGTCTCTGCTTGCGTCACCACGGGGACATCGGTGCCCTCTTCTTCTGGAGAGTCTGTGGCTGAGGGTGAAACCATCGCCGGGGGAACATGTCCCGCCCGCTCAGGGAAGAGGGTGGATACCACCGCCTCCAGCAGCTGGGGTTGCATACTTTGCACCAGTGGGGGCGCCCAGGGACGCAACTTGCCCCGTACCCAACGGTAGTACGTAAAATGCCTCTGTCAGCTATTTACAATGGACTACAATTGCGATTTTGAAAGTGATGTTTGTAAATTGCGTATAAATCGGCTCTTTTCGGCGGCTGATAAGCGCGGGCGCGGTAGTGCGACGTCGCCTTGCGTGTCAGTGACCTCACGTTTCGTACGCTATCCAATGCTTGTTTACGAAATATGAAGTCTTGAAAATAATCAATTTAAAGCGAAAGGTTATTGGTATCCGTTTGCATTTAGGTTGTATATAATCTACGTTTTGGCTTCGGAAGCGTTCTCCTTACACCCTGTATGTTATCATTAAAGAGGTTATAGCTTAATTATTCATTTTCTCAAATTAAAGAGGATTAAAGCTTAACTCAATATTATTCCAATCATAAAGTATTCTATTATAGCATAGGCAACACAATATCATTTAACACTTCTACGTATTTGACACTATTGGCTTGTGTAAATATGAAATTTAATTCATCCGGCCCCTGAACATTAATCCACCCCCACATATTAACACTTATTCTGCCTAACTCCGTATTTGACAAAATATTGCTTTCAGATCAACGCGTGTTATTTTTACACCACAAATACAACCTTCCTTTTTGGCACGATTTAAAGGCTTTTTCTTCGTAAATATTGTCTCACAATCAAACTCTAAATATTCCCATGCAAAACATAACCTCTCCTCTTTCTGCCGTTCCATTAAAAACTATTTTTTTGCTGGTGTTCGGTGATGCAGACCTTCAGCATGTAGTGTGCGTTTTGTGCCGAACTCGTTGGCAAAACGTCTTGTTGGTATGAAACCGTTCGTCTCATATTCAGGCTACCATATAACGTCGAGGCTGGCTAATAAGAGGTGGCCTTATACTTCTATAACGACGTTTTAAATTACCTTCGTCCTCAAACCTCTTGACCCAAAGACTTATAGTATTTCTCTAAAACAAAAACAATTTTATTACACACTTGCAACAAGCGATTGGTTTGCACCTTATCCAAATAATAATAAAATCAACTTACACAAAAGCTGGTTTCATATGATAGGTCTTAACTAGGTACAACTAGTATTGCTTGTCCATAGTTTTGTGAGATTGTAACTCGACTTTTGGTCGTGATAATACAAAAAGAAAAAGCTAGTGTTTTTTTAATGCCCACAGAAGTGATAAGAGTGAAATATATGTAATAAAACGTGTAATTTTTTCGTAACTTCATTGCATAAAATTCAATATTCTCCAAATGACTTTCTTTGACTTAAGTTCCTGTGTCTCCTAGATGGAGCAGAGGGTGTCCACAGTGCGCCGCCATCAAGTTCGTACTTGAACTTCGCGTTTTATTTCGCTCCAGGTCTTTCCTATGTTCTTCGCTTCTGCGATTACCGTTAGCCGCCAGCTCTCACAGGTGTACATTTGATATTTTCTCGCGCCAGTTGAAGTTTCACTGCAGCGCTCCCACGGATCTACATTTGAGGTTTTCTCACTCCAGTATATACCGAGAATACGGCATAGACAGCGGTTGACCAAATATTTATTTCTGGAGGTATTGGACTCACCCATAAATAAAATGAGATTGTGGGATACTCCTATAGAAAATATAATACGAGTATCATTTAAAAGTGACGATTCGCCCATTTCCTTTGAGTAAATTCGTGCGAATAGACTAATAACCCAAACACGGCACGTCGAGCGAGCAATCCCGACAAGTAAACGAGATGAGACGGGACGGTAAAGCCTTCAGCGTTATCTGTAATTAGGATCGAGTGCCGGAAGTGTTCGCCGAGACACTGCTAGCATCCGGCCCGTTGGCGAACAGAGCTGATACCTAATTAGTCATATATACGGCGAGATGAAGATAACGATGGCATTATTAATTAGATGGATTGGGAATTATGATACGTTGCTGTGATGGGCAATAGTTTGCGTTATATTTGGGAGGAGGATATATACGCTTCTCCCAAATATAGATAATCTGATCTACCACATAAAAATGAGAAATTGCTTGCGTTGATATAGTTTTGTGTGGCATAATTTTTAATAGCTATAAAGTTTATTCTCATTACGGAAATTAAATCAATTTAGAAAATTACAATTATTAGTAGATTTAAGTGTCGTTAAGCTCTTGACGGTAATGTAGAGAGTAGCTCCAATCATAGCCTGAGGGTATGTTTTGGGGCGCTTGAAGAAAACTCCCATGATTAATTGGTTTATTTATTTTATTTATGTACCAATAAGGAACACATTTTTTTGAATTCCTAATAATAGTATTCATTAAATCTAACGACCCTAACACAAAAAAAAAACGCTAGGTTACTTAATGAGAACGAGTTTCTTCTCGTCCATCACGTGACAGGTTGTACAATGATTGGTGTGCGTAAATCTGAGACAGATGCTTGCACATGTCATTATTAAGAGCAGCCGAGACGATCCGAGCTTAATCCGGACTTGACCAACAGCTTTGTAAATTAAATTGGCTCCGCGCTACGTCAACTCCGTGAATTGCACTTCTTATGGCCCCTGTAATCACCAGCTCTGTATAAATGCTCCATTAAAAGTGGCGTCAATTACATTAATTCCTTATATGTATCAAGTTAAATATATAATGTAACTGGAAACGTTCTCTAATTAAATGTCATGTGCATAGTATTTGCCGTATAAACATTCTTGTAGAATGCGAGCGACAGTTACTAGAAGGTAAAGACGATAGGAAAGAGACAGAAAAACTGAACTAATGGTCGTTGACATGGTAATGTAATAGAATGTAATGACGCTTGGAAGAAATCGTCTTTTTTGTGGGAAGAATTAATTTGTATTTCAGCCCTGCTAATATGATTTTAATTTAATTTTTTGTTATCAATTCGGAACATAAAGAAATACTACACTGTACGGACGACAGCAGGTCAGTTACGAAACTACCAAATATTCCGCATCAACTTTGAGTCTTAATGCTTAAGAGATAAAATTGAAAATCCAATAAAGAAATCTGACAGATTGTAGTAGCTTGACGTGCTGTCGTCTGTACATTTGTTACTAGTTTTGTTCTGGTTAACATGTTTTTTTTTTAAATCATCATCTGTCTAGTTTTTTGCCACTATGTTGTGGTCGGATCCAGCTGAATACCAGGATTTTACATTAATCGACAACCTATTTGACCTCCAGAACCCAGTTACGGGGTAATATGATACCCCTTTTATTCTCTGGATTGGAAATCATCAAGTGACCTCTCCCGTTCTGGGCGGAGCGGAAGGGCGTGTCAGACTTTTACTGACTAAAACCCACCCGTGTTTCTTCACTTGCCTGTGCGCCAGGGCCACGGTTTCTTTTTAACCGCAACCCTGACCCAGGAGGCGTTGGTCTTCGTGGACCCCGTCACGATGCGCTGACTTCTCTTCGAGGCGCGCGTGAAACACAACGCGCCGTCCACCCGGACCTGGTCCTTACCGGATGGAATATGGATACCCCTTGATAAAACTTTCGGACTTCTGACGGCCCGTAACATATGTCAAATGTCTATTAATGACAGCCGGTTTACTGTGCTTTCTGAGGCACGGAGGGATCTCGGTTTGTAAGTTTGTAAAGATGGTCGCTCATTCAGAGACCAAGCTCGGCAAGCGTTGTTTAACCTGATCAACAGACCTATGCTGCTTTAATTATTTAGCCATGAGGACCTAATTTGTCAACCCCTTTTTTTTAACAAAAATATAATATAGTAATATTTCGTCAAAATATCACTGTCTCCTGGTCATCATCCACCTTTTTATCGTCCCACTGCTGGGCACAGGTGTCCTCTCATACAGAGAAGGATTGAGCGTAATTACCACGCATGCTTAATGCGGGTTGGCGATTTTAGACTTAAAGTCCAGGTTTCCTCCAGATGTTTTGTCCAAGATATACTTAGAAAGTACATATAACTTAGAAAAGATACATTGGTATATATACTCATACTGGTAATGTAAAAAAGTACCCAAAAGGGACTGACGGTATTGCCATGTTCTATATCAATGTTTAGCCTCTGGTCAAGGTAAAGACCAGCTCACGGCAAGTTCAACCATCCGCTTAGAGATTTCGTTGAACAAGTAATGAGCACTCGCACTTCATTATTCGTGGGTCTACACCAAACGCCTTGAAAATATAATTTCCGAGACTTTCTCCGCTTGTAGTTTTCCGCAGCCGCTGCACCAGCAGAGAAGAAAGATAAACCAGGAAGATGGTTATTTTAGTTTGATTAGTACCTAACTATATTCTATGTATCATCTAGAGCTTTTAATAGGCAGTATTGAGCACACTGTCTAGCTGTTATTAATGATAGTAATCAGAAACAATATAAAATCGAATGGGATCATTAGATACTACCGAGAATAACGGTTAAAATAATAATTGCTATTAGGTACCTATAATGCATAAAATTATATTATCAAATAATGTTACTCTATAAAATTAGCCTTAATTAAGCTAGCATTAAATTCTATTTTCCATCCAGCGCAAAAACACAGCATACAACCGTGATCGCCCACGAGTATCTAATGTTTCCGAGAAAATGCGTCTCTACTACAAGCAAGAAGTTCATTAAGTAAAACATGAATCTTGATGAAAATTGCTTAATGGTAAGTTGCAAGATTGGCGCCAAAGGCGGAACCGTGTGGAGGCTCCGCTCAGTTCCACTCCGCTCCGTTCCTCTCCCGGGCTACGTCCGTTTCGTCCGCGTAGCGAGCCCCAAGTGGCAAAACGTGCCCAGTAATAAGAAGCATGTTATTCATTAGTGTTTTGAGAAAAAGTTATTAGTGCCGACAAGTCATGCGAGGCGGCGGTGCGCATGCGTTTGCATTTTTCTCCGCAATTTTCTCGATCAAAATGCATATGCAGAAAATTTGCATTTAGTTCACAAGGCCCTCGTTACTGACCGCTACCAAATTATGATTTAAACGAGTTGGTCAAACTAATTCTTATAAAATGAATTTAACCTGCGTGTTGACTAGGTACTACGGATGGGTATTCTAGGATTCTGATTACAATTTCTACATAGTAAATTTAAAAAAAAATGCCTGTATTATGTAATTATAAAGTATAAAGAAGCAAATTACTAACTTAAAACTTGACCGTTTCATTGATTGACAACGTGGTTGTGCAGCGTTAATTAACGAGCGAAATTGCTCGTTCTGTAATGAGAGTTTTATGGCCAGCGGGATACCGGCGCGAGGCAACGATGGCGGGAAGCTGCAAGACTCATAGCGCAATTTGCTGTCCGTGTTGTGCTAAGTTCTAATTAATTAATACCTACATCCTACATACAAACAAGTACACAGGCTTTTTGTTCTTATTAAGGAAATTGTTAAAGATTATTCCTAAGGTTCCCGGTCTTTAAAAAATAGTTTTACAAATAGAAAATTAAGATATTTTAACAGCTTTTACAGCAAATATGGAAAGTGAAAGAGTAATGATAAACGGTATGAACTAGTTGTGGCTAATATTTACGTTTTTTTTTTTTTTATAAACTAGCTTTTGACCGCAATCCCGCCTGATGGTAAGCAGTGATGCGATCGTTGATGGTAAAGCGCGCTAGTTTATTAAGAGCCTATTCACTCAAAACTGAGCGAATAGGAAGGAAGACGGCAGTTGAGCAAGGTGATGCAATGTTAAACCCAACAACACGACCAACGATGCTGCGCCAAAGGGAGATTGATCTGAAGACCCTCCACGACCAAACTCCCAACACAACAACATTAGGCGCATCGTACCCGGCACACATCGCAACACAACTGCTCAGACCCGTCCTCCCTACGGCTTCACCAGACATCATGCCGGAACACGACAAATCGCTTTTATTGAGATTAACGTCGTCTTCGAGTCTCTAAAATTAAGTGGCAGTTAGCGGGGCATATTGCTCGCAGAACCGATGGCCGATGGGGCAGTAAGGTTCTTTAGTGGCGGCCACGTACCAGAAAACGCAGTGTAGGGAGGCCCCCAACAAGGTGGACCGATGACCTGGTGAAGGTCACGGGAAGCCGATGGATGCGGGCAGCATAAGAACGGTCATCATGGGAAGCTTTGGGGGAGGCCTTGGTCCAGCAGTAGACCTCTATAGGCTGGCATATAAGAAAAAGAGACTAACGTAGAGTACAGTCTATGTAACTTATTTTGATTTAAAAGAGTGTTAAAGTTCCTTGCCCAGTCTTCTCCATAAGTACCTACTACGCTTTGAAATATGCCACTAGCTTCATCTTTCCAAAAAGGGTGACTCTGGCGGATGACCTATAAAAAATTTCTACGTGTAGGTACTTATATGATGAATTCATAAATCCTGGTGCAGAGCAATACAAACCTATGATAAAATTATTATTATGCATACATTGCAGGTACAGATAAGGCCTACTAGGGCCTCTTATGGTGGTGTGAAAATATGCAAGTGAAGCATTTGGCCAAAACGCGTGTTGAAATGGACTATGAGGCGTTCGTACGCTAAAATTAATAATAGGGATGTTTCCTGGGTAAAAAAAAATAAATTGATTGTATTTAGTCCGTCATTCAGATTGTGGAGGAATGAGGAACAGGGAGTAAAGTTCACTCGTCCTCCATAGAAAAGGGAGGATCCTCCGACCAGATTAGTTGTCTGGCGGGCCACTTTGCCCGTCGGTTTATGTGGTGAACTTGTATGCGTGCTAGTTGCACAGAAAACTCTGATTGCGAGATGCAGGATTCGCGTGACGTCAGTATGACGCGTTGTTCGCATGTTGCGTTGTAGGCACCGCTACATTATTCCCCACCGTGAGGGTTTTTTTTTTTTTATTTTTCGTCGAGATCGGACCAGGATCGGGTGAAGATCGGTATGGTTCGTCGATCGGACTGGGATCGGGTCGGGATCGGTTCGGGGTCGGGTCGGCATCGGTACGGGATCGGTTCTGGAACGGGTCGGAATCGGTTTGGGATCGGATCGGTTCGGGATCGTCGGGATCAATTAGGGATCGGATCGGGTCGTGGTGATCAATTAGGGATCATGTTGGGATCAATTAGGGATCGGTTCGGTTCGTGGTGATCAGTTAAGGATCACGTCGAGATCAATTAGGGATCGTTTTCGGGTCGTGGTGATCAATTAGGGATCACGTCGGGGTCACCAGTGTGGAGGAATGAGGAACAGGGAGTAAAGTTCACTCATCCTCCATAGAAAAGGGAGGATCCTCCGACCAGACTAGTTGTCTGGCGGGCCACTTTGCCCGTCGGTTTATGTGGTGAACTTGTATGCGTGCTAGTTGCACAGAAAACTCTGATTGCGAGATGCAGGATTCGCGTGACGTCAGTATGACGCGTTGTTCGCATGTTGCGTTGTAGGCACCGCTACAAGATTATAGAAAAATATTAGATACCTTGTTTTATTAAATCAATAAAAAATGACAAGTATAAAAGGCATCAAAGATCAGGAGTGGTGGCTGGTGACGTCACTCCTCGCTAAAAAGTGTAGCGTGCAGTGACGTCACACAAGTTTTCAACTCACTGTGTCGTCTTCATTATTTGTTTATATGAAAGAAGAAAAAATACTTGTCTAGTATTTTTTGGAAATCTGACTAACGGACTAATTAGTTTTTTTACAACTACCATATTGTACGTAGAAGGTTTCCCATTAAACGAAATTTTCTGGTGGAGACAATGTGTGAGAAACGGGAGGATGGATGAACGGATTAAGATAAAAAAAATATTCACATTTTCCCACAGGATCAAAACTTATGATGGAAGCGCAACGGTAGCCCACGAAATTTTCTTAAGACTTTTTGTTATAATTAGAAATATAATCACTGGTTATATTGAAGAATTACTTTTTTGTTATGAGTTCTAAGTTCTTGTGCCTCTATTGACTATTTCATGAAATAGTCATGAAATAGTAGTGTATTTACAGAATTATCATAATAAAATATTACGTTAATCATAATAATTCTGTAAATACACTGCTGTTTCATGACTCATGAAATACACACTTGTTACGGCCGTGAATCATACTCTATTCAACATACAACCTAATACTAACCTGAAAATTACAAAAAGAAACATAAGAAAATTTTGTGGGTTACCTTGAGGCTTTTTGTATAAAAAAAAATATATCAGATTTAAGAAAATCTGTGTTTTAACGTGTCTCGAAAATAACTTAAGAAACGGTTAAAGAACACGCGTGGCGTACGCGGCTCTCGCTTGACCAATTTCTATTAATAACGCACACATTTAATTGCGCACAAGTACAGCTACAAAATGTTAATATTATGTCACGTGTTGCATTTTTTAAAATTATATTCTTAACATTCAAGTATAAAGAAAGACCGACTAAGAAAATAACTACAGCAAGAAAATTTAGTAAATGAAAATAATAATTTGGATAAATATAGATTAACTTTTTTCATAGTGTATTTAATTAGCTTTTAGCTATAATTAACTGGGCCTCGAAAGAAGCAACATTCAATAAGCCAAAATGGAAAATAATGTGTCTAATTTATACAACAGTAGTTACAATAAATTAAAATAAAAATTAACACCGAAACACGAATCGCCTTACGTCAGCAATGACACCAAATTACCATGTTCGATTAGCAAACTGACAAAATAAATAGCCACTTCACACCTGTAGCTGTGATTACATCGCGGGTTCACCCGCCGCGGAACCGGTCGCAAGACACACGGCGACACGAGAGCCGCCGGAGCCACTCGATCCTATTATTTGGCTAACGAAGCCAAGGGTATTCCTTGATTATTAAAACGAACTTGGAGCCACCCACGGCGGCGCCTCCCGAGTGTTAATTGGGCCCCCGTAGACAATACTAATAAGGCCCGTCCGCGCTTCTATCTGTCTAATTAAACGCGAAACTTGAGAGTAGCACCCTCGGCGACGAGGGCCTGTTTGCCGAGCCTCCTGAATACACTGTAATAATACCGGCTAAGCGTGTTTGAGTGGCTCTTTTTCGGATCTCTGTAAACCCCCGTTTAATTAGCAGTATTATGCGTCTGAGTGTCGACTACCGGCTTGTTTAATTAAGCTAAGTCAGTAACAACAATCCATTGTTGTTGCTGATGTTTTATTAGACGTTCATAAAGATTGTTAACTGCGTTTTTATGTAATGCTTCAAGTTATCGTTTATTGTAAAACCACATTTATTTTGTTAAAATGTTTCAACTTCTAAGAAAAGCTATAAATAAATTAAATTGGAGTTTAATTATTTCAGTGGAAGAAAATTAAACCAAACCATAAAAAATGCTTATATGAACTTTCTATATAAAATTTAAAGAGTGCATGAGCGCATTAATGTATTTTACGGCAAGCAAAAAGCCATATCGCGATTAAAAAGATTTTTAATGCAATTTTTTGGACACTTATTATCTCCGAAGTCTTTAATGGGTATCATTATCTGGTTGAATGCAATATTAAGTAATACTCATATTTTTTTAAATGAAAATATTAACTTTATAGCACTAAATCAAATCCTGAACGATTTTATTAGGGTGGTTTACAATGTGAATCACTTTTCTACAACGGACTAAGAAATACTTATCTTCTTGCTTTCTATCGGCTTACACATAAACCATAGAGTGCTAATTTATAGCACACAGGTCATACTATATTTTTATTTAAGTCACATTAATTTCTTAATAACTTTCTATTTTTGTTTGGCTGCTCACTATTCATGCAGATTTAGAACCTTTTATCTGACCTCAAAATATACACACTAATTGGGTCGCAGACGCCAGACGGTTGTTGCTACGAATAAAACTGGCCAGTAAGTATATGGTGCAGTCGGCAACAAAAGTCTAATAACACTTTGTTTTTCGAAATCTTGATTATTGAGCAAAATATTTTATTTTTTCGCAACTGGAAAGTGTATTATTCTGATACTCTCTCTTCTTTAACTCTTTTAAAAGTCAAAATGTACACGTGAAGCAACTGCCGTCTGACATCCACAACCGTAAGGCGATATCGATGTATTGCAGTTAGACCCATTGTTGGACTTTTGAGGGCTCCAACAACCCGTAACGACTGCCACTAGATGTTCGTATGGCAACCGGGACCAACGGGTTTACGAGCTTTTCGAGGCACGACCAGACCAGTGCAAATATTCATATCCATTCCATCGAATAATCGACTTTTGTCGTAACTAAAACATTGGGATAAGTAACTATAATAAATTACTCATGTTCCATGTACTCGTACATCAAATAACAAGATCAAATCACTATACAAATCAAAATACTAAAAATGTTGGATAATTTAAAGACTTCCCGTGTCTTGTCTTCCTGTGCGTTGTTTTCCCAGAACAACGACTCTATAGTAGCCGGCTAATCATCTTTAAGTAAATGTACAGTAAGCGTCAAAAGTGCATTACCACTTTTGAACTTTGTTGCAGTTACAATAAGTGTCAAAAGTGGTACTCCACTTTTGACCACTGTACATATTACACTGCTGTACATATTACGTTGAACCATACGTAGACAGTTGCTAATTTTAAACTCATACATAACGTAACATAATCTGCCTATAATGTTCCCAATCCTAGGACACAGGCTTCCTCTGGGTGAGAGTGAGTGAGCCGTAATCTACGACGCAAGTCCAGTGCGGTTTGTCACATGATGATGATTTCCTCACGATGTGTTTCATCATCGTTTTGAAAGCAGTGGTGATGAAATAATGTACCTATAAAAAGTAAAGTGCATGATGGGGTACGAACCTTCGACCTACAAACTGGAAGTCGTGGCCGATAGCACTAGGCCACCGCTGCTCTCATTTTAAATTAAAACTGACCGGTATAAATGATATTTAAAATTAGGCTTGGTGCGCACTGGAAGTATTAGTACCCGGTTTATATAAAAACCGCCGAAAAAGTAAAAAATAAAAAAGTAGGCAATTATAACATTTGGCCATTTGGCTTGCTATTTGAAGCCGAGTAAACTTTTTGGAGTATGGTGGTGCACACACCGCGGCTAATCGCAGTCGCTCTTTTAGTAATATTGCCTTACGAAAAAGTGTCATTAGTTTGTAGTATACTGCCCAAAACTTATCATAATTTAAGTAATGAAACACTAATCGTGATGCTATCACACGACATTGTTTATTTAACAAAAAAGCATCCTTTCAATTTTTTTTTTTGATGATTTTGTGGATGTATCTGCTCTGTAACCTCACCTCTGATGGCTGTGTTGGTTCCATTTTCCAATCTTATCCGCAACACAGGTACTGAAATAAAATAGAATTTGATCGCGGTTTGGCGTTTACGGCTATTCCAAAACAGTGCGTTTAATCCCAATGCGAATTATGCCTTAAGACTGTATTTGCAGTAGGTACTAGAGAACAGCACCTTTCAGTACACTTGTAGCTAAACATTGTAGTTAATATACTTATACAAATATGGGGTAAAATGTGGTAGTGATAGGGAAAGTATGCATGAAACTAGTAAGTTAATAACATAAGTTGGGGGCGTGTATAAATTCCGGCCGACACTGACACCAGCCCGCGTATAATTACACCAGATAGTGGTGTTATGCGCTTAAAACTACGCAATAATAACTACCCACACTACATAAGTTTTCCAATAAACGCGAACGGGCAAATTAATAGCATTCCTTTTACTGGATTGCTGTAAAATGGAGTTTTGCAGTCTACTTTACTTAGAGACAATATGGAAGTGGGGAAAGTTTAATCAGCTCGTATTTTTCAAAATAAATCCAATAACTATTGTTGCTCTAATAACACAATGAGGAATAATTAATTCACATTTCCTGTTATCCTCTAGCTGGGAACGTTAAGCCACTCCTTATAACTTTTACTTTGGATTTTACGATAGTATCTAAATAGCGCACTGTACAAAACAGGAACCCACAAACACATAAAGATGTTCTTAAGACTAAACACTAAGCACCACTTGGCCCTAAAAACATTATACTAGCTGTACTCATGAAATCTTGCTAATGGAGCAGACGAGGCAATGGTTTAAAAATATCCATCTAATCGGAAGGTCGATTTAGCTAAAACATTTCAGATCTGTGTCCAACTCCCAGTACTAACAGGAAATGGAATGTGCTACCCTGTTATGGTGGTTCGACGAAAGAGCGTTTTGAATTAACATAAACTGACATGTATAATGTTTATTTATTAACATGTTCCACGTTAAACATGTTGGTTTCGAGAATGGTTAATCGATTTTGTATGTCAGATTTTAATCTGTACATACATGCAGTGAGTTTAATTACTTTTCAACATTGAAAACGAGTCATGGAGACTGGTTAATTAAATAAAAGTGTTCTTGTAAGGGATTAAAATGCAACAGCGGTTAAGTTCTTCCGATTGGCATACTAATAAAAAACTTATACCTTATTAATAAAAAAAAAAAAAAACACTATGTTAAGAAAACCCTGTCCGACCCGTAAAGCTGTTGTTAGGTATCGATAACTGATTTTACTAATGGATACAAAACCGGGCTAAACTTAAAAAAAAAATCCCCTAAAAAAATAAATATTATTTCGCAAAAAGAGGTAACTTAATAAATGTGCGTTGAGCACCCTTCCGCGGGCGGCGGGCGGCAGGGCACGCGGCACGTGGTCGCATCGCTATTCGCTCATATTAATACCGGTGTTGTCACTTTTTTAAAAATTACCAAATTTCGGGGAAGTTGGAATTAATTCGCGGGAAAAAAAGATTATTTCAAAATTCATTTGTATTGGTACTATGATGATTACGTAAAATTTTATATTATATTTGGTCATGTGTTTACCTAACCTTTATTATCCTTATGGGTCGGACAGAGTTTTCTTAACATACTGTATAAAGCTGTAAGTTACCAGTGTATAATGAAACTTTTAACACCAGATACACATTAATGTATACCCACTATCAAAACTATTCGAGAAAACTGAGCTTAAGTGCTCCAAAAAGACCATTACTTAGTGGAAGCTTTGTTGTGTGAATCTTTGGCTGTGTTGACGGGTCTGAATGGGGAGGTGAATGGTATTTATTCAGCATTAGAAAGCATCCACTCTCCGCTGATGCGTCACTGACATATCCGTTAATGCTTTTCCATTTCCCCGTCACCCCCTCCCCACACCCTCTCACGTTTCGTATAATAGTTTGACCGAAAGCTTCGCATGATTTCAGCATGACATGTTGAAATCGAGTTCCTAAATAGAACAGAACTTTATTCATATTTTCATTATTTGCATCATTTAGCACCTGGAAATACTCGTACCTTAATAAAAAAAAAATGAAAAGTAAGTAGTTGTTGTGTGGCAAAGCAATCAAAATTGTAATTCGAAAAAAGAGACAAAGGGAATCAAGAGGCGAGGGGTGCACCTCCCTAGTTGCATAGCCCTCCAGTGGTTGCCCGCTGCCCTTTTGATTGCGCATTATTCGCGTGTTTATACAGTTAGATCGCTTTCTAGATTGTTGCTATTGTGATAGCGTTTTTTGTTGGCGCAGTTTTGAAGGGAGTTTTAATTAAAAATGTTTGTAGAAAGAGCCTCAATGGTTTCCTTCGTTTGTGGTTGTTTATGTACAATTAGACGTATTTTACTGTTATTGTGTTGTATCGTTTATACAAGAAAGCATTAAAATTATACTTTCTGAATGTTTCGTAAACGTCTACTAAGGAAACTTTTATGAATGGGTTAAGCTCCCATAAAAATTAAAGAAAGAGTTTTAAGCCGGTCTGCTCCTAATTGTATAATGGACTGTTTTACGTACTTATTTTAAAATGTGTTTTCTAAAAGTTCCAAATTCAAAGTCTTGTTGCGAATTATTGTATAAAAGTTGCTTAATCCAAAAATTGAGGTGGCCCGCCTATCTCGTGCGGCCCACCAACGACGTCGTCCATTCATCTCCCCAGCGCATTTATACATTACTCTCGGCTCAAGTATCCGATTATATAACACGCAAAATTTCAATTACAACTTGTAATTAGTTTTTCGAGAGTTTTTCTTTCAGGAAGGGGGATGTGGAGGCGCGTGTGAGGGAGACGCCTGCAGCTCTGCATCTCTGTCTGGCACGGTGCACTGCAACGCTTTGAGTAATGTCCATGCCACTTATTTGATTATTTTTATGCAATCTGCGCAGGAAAATGAAGGATTTATTTCCCGCATGCGTTCGCTGTTAATTAATTTTACAAAGTCTGAAATGTTTTGTGCCCTGTTCATTAACTACTTTAGCTTTTTCATATTAGGTGTGTGATTCGTTGAAAAGTTCGAATAATTTAAATTAGTCAGACGCAGTTTTGGTGAACAATAAACTTTAAAAGTATTATTATTATTAAGTTAATACAAGTGCATTAACTTAATGATAATAATACTTTTAAAGTTTAACTTTGAAAACACCTTAAAATTATTTTCCCACTTAATTTACGGCGCTTTGCCTTAAAGATATTTCAAAATGTCTTACTTAAAACCAAAGTGCAGCATAAGTAACGAAAACAAAGGGATGTTGTTTTCACGAAGTAAGTTGCACAACAGAAAGCGTTGACGTCGTACAGAAATGACCCTTTTCGTGGATTGGCAGCTTCGTCGCTGGCCGCTAATGCACGGAAGCCGGGCCATGCGAATTAATGGCAAGAATAATGGCGATCCCATTATGGATTGCCGCCAACATACTTTAGCCATGAAAAGAACCGAAAGTTACATTTGCGATACTCTGAATACTGAGCGCTCTTGGACGGCCCCCTTCCCTGCCACGAACCACCCCCGGGGTGGCACAAAGATTGAAGTGGAGTGGTATTAATAAACCCAGATATTGTTTGGATTATTGTACAAATTAAATAAATGTTCCTTATTGCTTGATGTACTTAAACAATGCTTTAGCTTTTGGGTTACTCAGTATCTTTTTATTGTAGTGGTTATAATAAGGAACAGAGCAATAAGGAACAAAATTCACTGCAGCCTATTGTCGTTTATGACTATGACAAGTTATGGGTACACAGCTATTTATTACTAGATTGCTATTCGTTTGATAGTTTGTTTCGTCTCTATCTACATCATTGTTCTTTTGTCATCGTCTTTCTTGTGAAAGTTTTAGAATGAAAAAGTCTTTTAAAACTGCTTTCAAGGAAATTAAAGCATTAATGGTAGTTATATTTAAGAGCAATGTGAATAGGGTGACAAAATGAGGCGAGGACGTGACGTGAACGTGGCGACGGCAACGGGAAGCACTGGACTAACCAGTGCTTCCCGTTGCCGTCGCCACGTTCACGAACGAATGGGTACTAACCCATTCGCATTAATTCACGGCTCGTAGCAGTTCCGTGGCAGTATCGTAGGAGCATCGTAGCTGCGTCGTAGCCGCGTCGTAGTCGCGCCGTAGCACATCCATAGTAATGCACCCCGCGTATCGTCTCGTCGTCGGCGTCGTGGCCGTGTCGTCCCGCACCTTGAGAACCGCACTGCGTGCCACGGTGCCACTAATTGGCAATTTGTTCGATCCTTAGATCTGACATAATGATGCGAGTTCGTTTATTTAAATGATTCGACGGAAACTTCTTGCGCCTCACAATACACTTGTACCTATGTAGTTGTTTCTTAAATAAATCAAGGGTTAATGGACCATTCACGACTGTATACGAAGATTGGAAGTGTTTAGTTGTTACTTGTTTATTTTTATAATTGATTTTACTTCATAGTGGTTTTTGAGGCCGGTACGTTTTAATTAATAGTCGGGTGAATATTGAGCGATCATAAAAAGAGTTAAATAAATATCATTCGCAATTTACTCCACAAGTGTTCCAATTAATTGGTTTCTGGAATATTCTGCTCGCACATATTTATTATTGATCGATCGTACACATCACACCGTGTAAAAGCAATGCATCCATAAATGGAATCAATTTATCAAGTGTCGACTCGGGTATCTTATATGTTTTAGATCTCAATGTGCTAAGTGCACGTTCCCGGCACTTTTTGCTGCTATAGTGACATTTATCTAGACTCTAGAGCTAAAAACACGTTGTGTTTGTACTAAGTTCATTTGTTTATTTATTAAACCACCTATGTACACACATGCACAAACAAGAAAAAAAAAACAGAACAGAAAAAGGTACAGAGGTTATGCTTATTTCATCAAAAAAATAGCTTCCAGCATAGCTGGAAGACAATAAATACAGAGATTAAATAACGAACATTCGAAACTTACCCATTAAATGATTTAAAAACTATATAAAGGCCAAACTTTGCAAAAAGGGGTTTTATAAAATCACAGATTATTTAGAAGACATAAAAGCTTGGGACTGAGCTGCTCGCTCTGTTAAGCATTGTTATTAAGCAATATGCGTAAATATAAGGAAAATTATTGTAAACTTTTTCATTTTTAATGTCTGGACTTGAAAAAAGACGATGATCCCTGAGTTTGTTTCGGCTATTTCTTCTCAGAGGTAGTCAGTTAGGAAATGCCGGCTTCATCTAGTTAAAAAAAAAAAAAACATATGACGTGTAAAAGTATTCTCGGTGGTAGGCCATAACATCGGCCGCCGGCGTAAGTTACCACCCACCAGACAAAGTCATGCCGCCAAGCGATTCGTCGTGTTCCGGCATGATGTCTGGTGAAGCCGTTTGGTGGTCGGGTCTGAGCAGTTGTGTTGTGATGTGTGCCGGGTACGATGCGCCAAATTTTGTCGTGTCGGGAGTTTGGTCGTGGAGGGTAGCGGGATCCGAAGCACGGTGCTCCGCTGGCCGACCGCAGCTAGTTGGGGGCCCAAGTAGTGTGCCAGCCACACATGAAAGGCTGCCCCACCAACTGCGAAAAATCCCAGGGTGGCCTCATCGTGCCGGTTGGCGACCGGGTGAGAGGACCCGATGGCGATCCCTGGGGGGGTTCGGGCGTCCCCGCAGTCTCCAGATCAATCTCCCTATGGCCCGGCATCGTTGGTCGTATTGTTGGGTTTAACACTGCGTCATCTCGCTCAACTGCCGTCTTCCTTCCTATTCACTCAATTCGAAAATAAATGAAAAGGTCAAATAAGAAAAGTAGGTATGCACAGCGGGCGCACGTCCTCTCATTTAAAGTGCACCTCTCTAATATTCGAGGTCTGCACTCCAATCTCATTGCAGTACATCACCACCTTGAGACTGAGAAGCCCCATCTACTTTTCTTGACGGAGACCCAGATCAGATGTCCGTCTGATGCGGCATACCTCAGCTACCCCGGATACGCATTGGAGCATCATTTCCTGCAGCGTGCCGGGGTCTGTGTGTATGTCCGCAATGACATCTGTTGCCGGCGCCTTCGTCACCTCGAAGACCCTCACTTCTCGTCCCTATGGCTGTTGGTTGACACTGGTGTGGACAAAATTGTTTACACTTGTGTCTACCGATCGCACAGCGGTGATCAGGAGACAACTCGATTATTTGACCACCTCAGTGAGGCTGCTGACAATGCGCAGCACCGGCACCCTGACGCACACTTCGTCGCTCTGGGGGACTTCAACGCCTGCCACCAGGACTGGCTTTTCCCGTACCAGAGGACCGACCACGCTGGGAGAGAGGCGCGAAACTTCGCGCTTTCAATGGGCCTTTCCCAGTTGGTAGAGCAAGCGACTAGGGTGCCTGATGTAGTTGGTCATACTGCCAATAGTCTGGACCTTCTGCTGACCACTGATCCGGACAGGTGTGTTGTAACAGTTTCCTCTCCATTGGGAACTTCAGACCACTGTCTGGTGAAGTCTGTATCGTCCTTCTCCCTACCAGATCACGACTCTCGTGGTGAACGGCGGATGTGGCGGTACAGGTCAGCAGATTGGGATGAGATGCGCCACTTCTTTGAGTCTTATCCTTGGCAGCAGGTCTGCTTCTCTTCTGACAATCCGTCGAGCTGTGCGGACGCTATAACCGACGTGGTGCGTCAAGCTATGGAGTATTTTATCCCCTATAATGACGTGCCCGTCGGTGGCTCGGCTCGCCCATGGTTCAATGCCGATTGTGCCTAGCTGAAAAGCGTAAGCACGCGGCATTTCTCACCTGGGTTGACGCTCGTGACCGCGGAGCTCCGGATCTAAGCTCAAAGAAGAGAGCCTTTAACCGTGCAGCCAAGTCCTACAAAAAGGCGCTTAAGAAGGCTCGTTTCGACCGCATTACCCATATTGGCAACAAGTTATCTGCGCAGCCTTCCGGTAGCTGATCGTTTTGGTCCCTTGCCAAATCCGTCGAAGCGAACTTCTGTCGGCCCACACTGCCTCTGCTGGTTAGGCCTGATGGAACACTGGCTCATACGGCTAGAGAGAAAGCAGGTCTCTTTGCATCTCTCTTTGCCAATAATTCGCGTCTTGATACTGGCAGTGCTACTCCACCTATTTTACCCCATTGCGGTACTTCAATGCCTGAGGTTCGCATTCGGAACAAGGAGGTGCTGAGAGTACTGTGTCGTTTGGACGTGAATAAGGCTAGTGGTCCGGATGGTATACCAGCGATTGTTCTTAAAGCATGTGCGCCCGAGTTGTCTCCTGTATTGACACGCTTGTATCGCCTCTCATTTAGGACTGGTATAGTGCCCAAGTCCTGGAAGCTTGCCAACGTGCAGCCCGCACCCAAAAAGGGTAGTCGTGCCGATCCTACCAACTATCGGCCGATTTCAATCACCTCCATACTTTGCAAAATTATTTAGCGTGTATTGAACTCGCGCCTCTTGGCATACCTGGAAGGTAACGATCTCCTCAGTGACCGACAGTACGGGTTTCGCCGCAATCGGTCAACTGGGGACCTACTAGTGTATGCCACTCACTTGTGGGGCGAGGCCCTCGAGAGAAATGGGGAAGCGATTGCAGTCTCCCTTGATGTCTCGAAGGCCTTCGACAGGGTATGGCACACTGGAATTTTGAGTAAGCTTCCAGCATACGGCATTTCCCCTAGCCTGACTGGCTGGGTAAAAGACTTCCTGACTGAACGGTCCCTCCGAGTCGTTGTCGACGGATGCTCATCTGAGCCCATGTGGACTAATGCCGGTGTTCCTCAGGGGTCTGTTCTCTATTCCTGCTGCATATTAACGATCTGCTGATGCCCGGTATCTATGGGTATGCAGATGACAGCACAGTTGTGGAAAGATACCTGCCGGATGCCCGGGCTAGTAGGGAATCAATCCGGTCCGAAAGAGAGGCTATGGTAGAGCGAACGAATGTTACACTACAGGCAGTCTCCGATTGGGGCAATGCCAATCTTGTAGCATTCAATGCCGCCAAAACGCAGGCGTGTCTTTTCACCGCCAAAAGGAGCCCGTTCACCTTGGCTCCTACTTTTCGAAATGTATCCTTGGAGTGTACCGACCGCCTTCAGCTTTTGGGAGTTGAGATTTCCTCGAACCTAAACTTTGGGTGGTTCATTGAGTCCAAGGCCAAAGTGGCTGCCAAGAAACTTGGCGTTATCGCAAAGGTCCGGCGGTACTTCACACCAGGGCAGCTTCTAATGCTGTACAAAGCACAGGTCCGTTCGTGTGTGGAGTACTGTAGCCACATTTGGGCTGGTGCTGGTAAGTGTCACCTGGCCATTTTGGATTCGGTGGAGAGGCGGGCGAAGAGGCTGATTGGTGACCCTGACTTAACTCGAGACGGTCTCCAAAGCCTAGAGCACAGGCGTAGAGTAGCCAGCCTTTCGGTCTTCTATAGGATGCATTTTGAGGAGTATGCGAAGGAATTGCATGATTTAATTCCCCCATCTCCGTTTCACCATCGGACGACCCGTCGTACGGCGAGTTTCCACCCTTGCGTTGTTAACACCATTGCGATCCGGACGAAGCGTTTCGCCTCCTCCTTTATACCGCGTACTTCGAGGGACTGGAACAGTTTGCCAGCGGCGGTGTTTCCGTCGGACTACAATTTAAGTGTCTTCAAGGCTAGAGTGAATAGGCTCTTAATAAACTAGTGCGCTTTACCATCAACGACTGCGTCACTGCTTACCATCAGGCGGGATTGCGGTCAAGCGCTAGTTTATAATTATATATAAAAAAAAAAGTGGTCGGTGATCCTACTTGCTTAATAAACGATTTCATTTCATTTCATTAAATGAGAAAATAAACAGCGCAATAAATACTCTTTAAGTAATGTAGTTAACATAGAAGCAATTGCTTCTAATTATAAAGCATGGTTAATTAGTCTGACATTTTCAGTATGAAATCTAATCTTTTATGGATTACCTATATATTTCGTTGGAAAATGTCATTCCAATTAGCTAAGATAATAAATCGCCTACTATACAGAATCTTTCGGTTAGCACTTTTACTATGTTTTATATTTCTTTAATGAGTTCGCTAATGTTAAGTTAATTATATGGGGGTAAGCAACGTCGACTGCATGAACTTTATAATAATCCATCGGTCGGCTTAATGACCGGCCGTGGCGCGGCGTTTTCGTTAATTAAACGCAAACAAAGACGGCTGACTTCACTTAGTTATGATCAAACACATTAGCGGGGATTTGCTCGCACTTATAGCTATTTCCTCGAACCAGATCTTGCTTGAATTAATTGCTTTTGTAATGTATTTACTCAGATGGGACCTAGTTTTAAATCATTATGTGGAGTTCTCTAAGCCTTTTCTCGCAACATATTTACTTATAGTGACCCAAATCTTTGTTAGGTAGCTATGTGTAAAGGTAAACGAAAGCTAAGTAAAGTATTGTTCGCCAGCACTTTACGGAACAGTTTGTTCGTCGCCGTCGACGACGGGGTGCACTGCTCCGTAAAAGTCGATTACGATGGTCATTAGTCTTCAGTGCTCGGACTAATTAATACAACGTTTTGACTAAAGCTTCGGGATAAGATTCCTTACTGCGTCAACGAGAAAAATCCAAAATTTAATTAAAAAAGTTTAAGTGAGTTTCCACGGGAGAGCGTTCGCCCGAGGCTCTCAATAATTTAGGCAAATTCTATTCTTTCTGCAACCAAATTCTTTTGGGATTGCCTATGAACTGTAATTAACCTTTTAATCCCATCCAATGCACGGCTTTGTGACATTTAATTATTGAAATGAATTTCCTTAATGAAAATGTCAGGAGACGAAATAATGATATTATGATGCCGGCTTACACAGCGATAACATTGGTATTAAGGCTGCAAAAACCTTTGCGAAATGCTTGCATAAAGTTACTAAAATATTATTCAATAAAACATACCTGTAATAATGTATGATAATCCTCTTAAAAGTAAAGATAAGCCTCTGTGACAACAACACGAGTACGACGTTAGTCATTATTGCGCCTGCGCAGATGACGTCCGTGAATACTCGGAACGCGCACACATTTTTGTGAGCTCATTAAAATTACTCGTACATTACAGCTCTTATTTAAACAGCAAACAACTAAACGACGGTCGTTAATGCGTCTCGTCGTTGAGAATTTTATGGACAATCCCACCCCGAACAAACACTAAAACATTAAGCTTGTTATACCCTCGATTAAATGTTTCGGAGAAAGTTTGTATGAAATTCGTGAATGCCAAAAGAAATTATTGCATTATAATGGACCTCTAACATTTTATAAACCATTTATTCTGTTAATCTTAAATGAATCACTAAATGACGGAACAAAATATATATTTACCTAGGTAATTTGTTTTTGTGTTGTTATGTGAACGTAAAGGGTATAAAATGTTGTACAGACGAATGCTTAAACTATGCATGTAGCATACCATCATCATCATCATCCCAGCGTTCAGTCCCGATTGCATCCGCGGCCATCGCGTTGTAGCCCGGGGTCCGCTTTCCTACTCATTCTCCTCCATTTCGCGCGATCTTTAGCTTCCTGTGGTATGAGATTGTTGGCAGGCATATCATTTCTTAATTTGTCGACCCTACATACTTATCACGTTGGTTGACTGTACGCCCCCCAGAACATATTTTATTGGTTCATCATCATCAACCTTTTTAACGTCCCACTGCTGGGCACAGGTCTCCTCTCATACAGAGAAGGATTGAGCGTAATCACCACGCTTGCTCAATGCGGGTTGGCGATTTCAGACTTACAGGTTTCCTTAAGATGTTTTCCTTCACCTTCAGTCAATGGTGTCCAAGATATACTTAGAAGGTACATATAACTTTAGAAAAGTTACATTGGTACTTGCCTGACCTGGAATCGAACCCGCGCACTGATACTTGAGAGGCTGGTGTTTTAACCACCAGGCCACCACGACTATGTTATGGTTTATTGGTTACTTAGATGAAAATGACGTGAATGCAACAGTTACAGTTTATTTAGAAATTCATGTCATCTCACTCACATCTCTTTAATCGCCGACGGTGGGACAGTTGCCTAAGGCTAATAAAGTTAGCATAGCTGCAGAGTGGTGTCAAAATAGATTATTTTTAGGTAGATAGACAGTAGGTATTTGAAATCATAATACCTATTGAAATATTAATATAAAATTGATATTGATCGAATTTAATGAATATATGATTGAGTTGATTAATTTCAAATAAACATGTTTGCTAAAAATAACTGGATTTTCCACTGATTTTTTGTTAAAATGTTTATTTTAGCTAGTCAAGTATAAATCGTTATACACGCAATGAAGCCCAATCATTTCTGTTACCTACCTGTTTTTAAAGTTCTTATTGGTAGACATTTAATGTTTGAATGACATGAACGGTAAATACCTATGTTAAGGAAGGTACCATATCTTGCACTGGCATAAAGTAGCCATCACTGTCCGTTACATAACAAAAACTTTAACTAAATAATTACTGTTCATTTATCTATATAATACACTAGCGGCCGCCAGCGACTTCGTTCGCGTAGAGTTAGTTATGCTTCGCTGCTATTGGTCACAGCGTGAAGTTATATAGCTTAAAGCCTTCCTGGATTAATGGGCTATCCAACGCAAAAAGAAGTTTTCAAATCGGACCAGTAGTTCCTGAGATTAGCGTGTTCAAACAAACAAACACACAAACAAACTCTTCAGCTTTATATATTAGTAGTATAGATAATACAACTTGTTAATAATCGGTTAAGTTCAACTTCCGAAAAAGAGATTTAAAACGGCGTGTCCACATGTTTGTACGGAAAACGTTTATAGTCGCTTCTTGTTTGACAGCATAATGTATTTTTAAGTGACTTTAAAAAGATGTTTGTTTCTGTGTAAAGGCCCCAGGCCAATTAGCACAGTGTAGCACCCCTAGAGTACCAGTGGAGTGCCCAAACACCTCGGCACTGCGCATGAGAATTGTTTTAAGTGCTTTTCACGAACGGGGCTGTAATATTTGATCGGCAATCAACTTAAAAGCTTTTGTAATATAATAATGTACACTTTTTGTAAGGTCTGTGTGTGGGTGTTCATATAATATTTGTAGTGATCATTGACTCATTGAAATTGGGAAATTATTCGCCGAGGTTAAGCACTTTCTGATATTGTCAACTGCTCATTTACATGCTGCACTGACGTTACAAAAATGTTCATTTAAAACATTAAGCTATTTCGTAATTGTTTGGTTGAAGTTTAACATATGCATGCAACGTATGCTTTTTCCTGTGAAACCTTTAAAAGTAAAATAATCTAATATGAAAATAGCAAAGAGTAGATTAAACATAACTTGACGGTTTCTCCAGACATAACTGACACAGCATTTTGTTTTAAGTTTGCATTTTTTTTCAGTTATAGCATGTCACCGATGCTTTAAATTTCTTTAAAAAAAATATTAAGAAATAGCTAAATAAAAAAAAAATATAGCCATAGATTGGGAGAAAAATAAAAAAAACAAATATTCAGGATGGTGCGGTTTAATTATTAACGAGACAGCACAGGAAGTTAATGAAACAAAATCATTAATCATTAAATAAATATATTTATTTACACGTTAACGGCAAAAGAAATAATATTCTGTCGATGTTTATGAAGTTGAAAATATTATTAAATCCGTTTTATGGTAAATAGGTAAGTAAGAAGTATTAAAAATTTCATGGAACGTTTTACATTAGCCAATGGTAGGTACTAAGTAACGACAGTTCAATTTTTTACATAAATACATATTTTATCGTAGAAATCTTTATTTTACATCAGGTATTCTATCTTAGAAAATTTTAGCATTTATCTACATAGAGGTTCCAACTTCTTTTATTATTAAACAAAATAAAGATTTAGCATAATCATCTGTTTTTCAAGATCGTTACAATTTAATGCGCGAACAACATTCACTGAAGCTCTGTGGCGGAAAGAAAAACATACCACCCTATTGATAAACGTCATACGCTGAAGAACTGCCTGTTTCAGACCATAAGCTAACCTTCCAGCAGTAAGTGACTCTTATACAAACAATCACCTACATACGTAGCTACAGACAGCGTTTATAAGTAAGATGGGTGTTTACAAAAATTTTAAACAGTTAAACGTTTATATTATATACAGAGGTACCTAACTAACCATTGCACCACTTCAGAGTACCAAATATATCACTATTCATCTAAAATCTTAGCTCATCTGTGTACTCTTATTTAGAAAACCCTTCTACGGAAAACTTATCTTTGGTAAAAAATAACATTAACATACGTAACCAATCAAAAGTAAATAATAGTAAGAAATTACGATCAATAAAACTTCATACCTTGTATGATAACAATATTTATGTTTAGTACATGTACATACATACAATCCATAACAATGAGATCGATTTTATCAATTAATATTTTAGTGTCTGGACCTGAATCGTTGTATCACGATAAAGAGCACAATCGATAAACAATCTGTTCGTTTCCAACCGAGGGTGAACCTACCAGCCAAATCGAACGGAATATATTATCGATAATACTATACTCCCTAAGTAAAATATAAAATAATGTATTCAAATAAAGACCTAAGGTTGTGGGCATATAATGAGCATTTTATCCATTGTCTTATTTATTGGTACGGGGCGTGGGTAAATTGGCTAAGCGCAAGATGTGGTACAGAAGGTACAATAAAGTAGAAGCGAGAGCGCGCGTCCTACCCACGCGACGCTGCTATCTTAACATGTAAACAAGTGTTCAAATCGTATACATAATGGAAATATCGTGTTCTAACAACGTTATCGCGACTCATCCCGGACACTTTGTAAAGTGGCCACATATCCACTCGCGGCCGTCGCCCGCGCCCGTGTAGCCTAATGTACCGTACTCTCGCGTACCGCTCGCACTAATATATTCCCGACATCTCCGTGTAAATCTGACTTAGACGGTTTACAACATGGTATACCTGGCCACCTCACACTGTTATTAATATATTACCTTAATATCAAGTACAATTCGAGATTTCATAACAGATTTCAGGTTCGCAAGACTTCATTATGAACTAAATACAAAAATAAAGCGTTACACACTAGTCTATTTTCTATGTAAGGTAGTTTTGTAGGGTGATGGCTAGTTTGTATGTGGAGTGAAGAAACGGAACGTCACTTCTAGTGTCTATAACTGTGTCGTTAGAAAGACGTTCGTCGATGCCGAGGTGCTCGCCCGACGTCAGCGGCTAGCGGCAGCCAGCGCGCCTCGCCAACACTCAATGAGGTTTTACCTGTTTACAATAGAAATAAATTAACATTTTGAACTATAACCCTCAAACAAGTATAGTTATCATAATATGTAGAGAGAAAGGGGCGCGGGTAAATAATAACAATCGCACAGGTCGATCTATCAGGTTAAGTTACGCTTTTTTGTGGATGGGTGACCACCTTTACATATCGACACCCCTCCGTGCTACGAACAGCACGTTAAACCGTTGGTCTTGGCTGTCATTCATGGATCTTTGACATTAGTAAGAAGCCCGAAAATCTAACAATGTTACCAAGCGGTATCATATTACCCAGTATCTGGATTGTGGAGGCCAGATGGGCAGTCACTCCATACAAAATACCGGTATGCAGCTGAGTCCGGTTAGTCTGAAAGCCGACCCTTACGTAGATGGACAAAAACTAGCCAGATAATGATTAGGTATAGTTATCATAGTGCTAATATGGATCACCCTGTTACTTAAGTTAAATTCAAATAGATACATGGATCGAGCTGTTAACATCTGTGAAGTTGTATTGGTATCTCATTCAGCCCTTTTACTCTATGTAAAGAATAAGAAGATGGCTAATCATCAAGCGAAAGTAGTAAAAATTGCATACAACAACTGAAAAAATAATTACGCTTATATATGCTTAAGTTATTTAGTTGGTGCTACAGAGCAAATACAAAGAAAAGAAAATCCACGAACCGAGGCGAGATGTCGGCGCTGCACCGTCGGTCATCGTGCGGCATCGCAAACGTCAGGGTCGGGCGGGCTGCCGTACCCGCTAGACGCATCATCGGCACCCGCACAGCCACCGCCGTCCTTGTCCACCATCGCACCACCGGCGGCCGCTCCACCACCACAGCCGGCCACCCCAGCCACGTATCCACCACTTGTTGGTGACTGCACACAATAATTAATATTTCAGAGAGGGACCTTTCTACTAAACAAAATAAAAACGTTCAGCGTTCAAACGGACGATGACAAGTCGAACTGCCTTGTGAAGAACATTAAACGAGTTCATGGAATTTATGATCAAAACAAAAACACAAAAAATGTTTCCAAAGTGGCGCATCAGATTAGATGTCTTAAGTGTGCTCATAATCTATTTTATAATTCACTTATGCGCCTAACAGAAGACCGTGCACGCAATCAAAAAGTCGATTAGAAATGTCGCGCGGCTGAATGGGTTCCTCCACTCGCGCGACTCATAAAATGAAATAGATTCCCCCACATTCGCATTCCGACAAGCGTTCGTACGAGAAAGATTAATGATCACAAAAGAAACATAATAAAGTGGAGATAGAATCTCCCACTAACAGTGTCCTTGTGGGAGTTATTTACTCCGCCGAGTCGACTTTTTCACGTGCCCTTTATTGCGAATGGAGACGTTTGAAAAAATATATTCCTTTCGGATATGGTAAAATGCAAACACAATTATGCTCACTACAACAAAAGGCCTTTTGCGGTACAAACGAAAACATACAATCTCATCATTTTGTAATAAAGTGCAAAGCTGTTGCGTACATAATAAGCGAATCCGTATTAAATCGATAAAGGTATAATAATATAAATGGTGTGTAGTCACACCTTGCTTTATAATAGCGCTGGTTCGCGGCTATTACGTTAGTAATAATTTAGTAGTTAAGTGCGAGTGTTGGATCGCCAGGCGTGGTTCAAACTTGTGGTCCTACACTGCGCATAGGTCCACGTCAGCCTTTCAGGGAAAATGTGCAACGTGGCGCTGTTCGGCCGTACCACGTACGCCACTGGTGGCAATAATACGATTTAGATAATTATATAATACAGCACATATAACAGCCGCTTGTACTTGACAAAGACAAGAGCTGGCATATAAAAGCACTCTACTACGCTTATTGACGCTCACAAAGAAGCTAAATGGAGCTATCACACCAATGAATGGGGTCAATCAATAGGCAGCTGTTATTGTAGATAAATCCGTTCATAACGAAAGTGGTCTAGACGTAGCTGAAATAGTCGTTCCATATATATTCACCTGTAGTCCGCTTACTTGACGGCGGATGTGGGCTAGTCCGCTGGGGTTGGCTGCCATGCTGGCGAACACCAGTCGCTCCTCGTAATCATACTCGCATAGGATCTTGTTGTCACACAGGTAAAATCTGTCGCCAACGCAGAACCTGTAACAATCGATCATCTAAGGCCTCTCTCAATCTATTTATCGTTATACCTGTTGTTATGTTCATTTAAAGTTACTCAATACTTTTCTCTGCCATTAATTTATATCAGAATATACACTGAATGCTTTTAATCCAAATGTATACTAGAAGAGCTATTCGTGTTCATTCGTGACTACTGTTTTCTTTGGTTTTCCACTCACCTATGATTGCACTGTTGACAGGCAAAGCATTCTAAGTGATAGACGAAGCTCTTCGCTCGCATGACCATTTCGAAGGCGGGAATGACTTTGTTGCAGGCCACACAGTTGCCTGTGGCACCGAATAACCTGTTAAAAATAAAAAGACTATAAACATAAAATACTTACGACTTATAAATATCCGAAAGGACTTTGCATTAAAGTATTTTAAGCGATTTCACTACAAATTGTTAAAAGTTACCTAAGGTAGTCTCTTTTGCAAAGCATGAGGTCTGCTTTGTAGTACAATTTGGAGCCAACTTCTCCTAGACGGCAGTCGCAGCATCCGCATTTGAGGCAGTCCTCGTGCCAAAACCTCTCCATGGCTTTGAGGAGGAACCTTTCTGTGATGACCTTCCCGCACTGCGCGCATAGCCGCGCTCCACCCGTGCTTCCGGTGACCGTACTGTTGACGGTAAGCCCGTACTTGCTGTCATCCTGTTGACCTGTTAACAAAGCACCAATCATCTTAACCATTTGACGGCTACACGGAAGGCCAATTACAACAGGTATGCATATTAGAAAGAAAAAGGAAAAAAATATGGCCTGGTTTAATGATTCGCTACGTCGCTGGTACATGCCAGTAATTGTTCATAATACGCGTCGTTATGGCATTAAGCTAGACTCGATTGTTTTCTACTGCGTAATTACGTCAATTAATTCGAGCAAAGGCGCGCCGCGTGACATGCAGTCGTTGCTCGGCTGACGTCATTAAGATGCGCATACGCATTTTTCTCACACCATAAAAAAAACAGCAACATTGAAACATGCGGACTCATTATGTGCATTAACAGCACCCAATAAAACTTTATGAAGCATTCGCGCCATAAAAGGCTAAGCTAAAATTTTTATTTCCTTTTAAACAAATACTCGTGAACATATTTTGAACGACTGTACTGCATTTTATAATAAATACCGAATACATTGGTATAACTATAGCTTTGAACATTCAGCAAACAATCAGTTCCAATTTATCAGCATACGGTCCACATAATAATAGTGCGTACGTCAAACCAATCAAAGATCCAATTGAAGGGGTAACTAGGTGGACATAACTCATCGAAATCGATCACTTGCGCATCGCCGCTGCCGTCGCCGATACTTCTCGTTTATTGGAGCCGACGTCGCGACAATAAACTTAATTGGGGTATATTAATGACGGCTCTTCACTAATAAAATAATAAAGATGACGTGTGGCCTTCAGGCATCGCTTTTCACAACTAGTGGTGCTGTATGACGCGGCAAGGGGTAAGCTCTAATAGCTTCGAAGTCGCACACAGGGGATCGAAATGTATCTTATTACGATACACATACCATTCATATTGGCCTAGCTCGTTATTAAGATTCAACGATAATTTAGTAGATACCTAATATCCCAAAACATATAAAATTATGGTAAAAATGCCTTGATTAATAATATGATATCAAATAACTCCCAAGCTTTCACGCGAATCGTTAAAAGCAATCAATTCAATGTTGTTTCCCTTAATATTCTCAGAACGAATATGTACAACGTGGTAAGTTTTCTTCTCGGTAAAAACATTTACCATGTAATGTCGGTTTTGCCCCGTTTTAGCTGTAAAGGTCTCAGTATTTTACTTCGGATTGCTGCATGGAGGCGACAGGCAGGCTTGCGGGTACTGGCGTGTTTTGACCATTTCAGGTTGTATGCAAGTTGTGTTGTGCCGTAATTACGAACACTGCACATCGCTCTAATAGCCACATCGCATTTTATTCCTTTACTTTATAAACGGACAAGTCTGTTCACAATTTTTACTAGGTAGTTATATCGCAATTATTGTGGGTGTTTTAAAGGTTGCATCTAAGTAAGTATCGTTTATACGCGATGTAATCTGCAATAGAAGTCTTCTATCAAATGGTATGTGACCTGTGTGTCTCAACCCTTACTCCCCGTATACTTTGGTCGGCCACTATCAAGAAACAATAAAAGGCACGTTAATAACATGGACTGTACATAAATATCCGATGGTGGGAAGGCGTTCCGTATTATTTTCGTTTTATTACCTTCGGCTCGAGAATTTGATAGAGACTTGGCTGCCGCACTAGTCCCGGCATCGGCAGTATAATTTCGCTAACACAGCCGGTTGGCCGCCGCCAACGTATTAAGGCGCCGAAATGAAAAGAAACCCGGAAATGGATGAAAAGTAATTTATTTTAGCCCGAGTAGGGTGACAATGGTGGTGCACAAGTTGTACTAACAGTTTTGGTCGTTGTATTCTAGAGTAGTTAGTTATTTGAGCATTAGGTTATAGCAATATACCTACTGCATTTTTCTCCGTTTTATTATTTTTAAGTTTAGGATAAATCACAGAGCAGATCCATCGGCATTTCCAGTCAAGCTATACGCCATAAACTTAATTAAGAAAACCTAATATAAGGCAATAACAATTACGATTGCAGAGTCTATCGTCTGAATATCTCGACGGTTGACGATTACTACGTGCGCAGGAGAATACTGTTCCCTCCGCAGCCCCTCTAGCATACTCCCCTGCCTCCGGTAACACAATATTAATTTTCTAATTTCACCACGAAATTACATCTAAACATGGGATCTAATTGGAATCCGTAATGGACTTTCGTTCAGAAAATCCTTTCTTACCGACAGAACTCATTTCCGTTTGTTTTGGAAGCGCGAGTAGAAAGAGAGAGTTAGTTATTACCTATAGGTAGTTCACATGAATTCTAGTTATTATATGTATCACTATGCTTTACGTATTTATTACCAACTAAATTGATAACAAAGAAAACAGGATCATAACTTCAAAGTTGAAGTTCTTTATTGGCCGGTTCGAGCTCTATTATTGGAAAATAAAACGATCTATAAAGTTGGAAGTTAAAAAAAAAACAAAATAAAAGAAATATCAGGCTGCAGACAAGCTGGCTTACGTCACACACATGTAACTTCACAAAAATGTAAATTACCACTACATTTTCAAAATACTTGTTCTTTAGTAATGCTCCATATACCACATAATTTCCTTGGATTTAATGAATGCTAGGTTATATATTGTAATTAGTAAGAATCACGAGCACTCCGCGTACATTCCGTGTAATTTACAATCGTTCATTAAGTTTTGCAATTAGTTGCCATCTCTATGTATAATATGCTAACGTTACTTGTCTACATTGATTATGCATCATTCTTGGAACGAGATTTCTACAAGGTTTTGTGGTAACTGATCAGAATACATACATATCTCCTTCATTTTACACCAGTAAATAAACTGGTTCCCACATGATATCATAAATATTGGAAACGCAATTTAATTGCATATTGCAACAGTTAGCGGCAGTAAGATACGATACGATGAAGTGCATTGCCCACCATAGGTTTCTTTCCTACATTATGCCAGGAAATAATTACTCGAAATCGTAGGCAATCAGCATTCTAGAATAAATTTCGAGAACTTATTAGCATGTTTGACATTGTAGAAGAGTGCGCCCTCGCTTTGTTAACTACTCGCTAGTACTATAAGATGCCAAATTGCATCGTTACGACAACTACGTAAGATGTGTTCTGTATTCGCTGATACATTTGAATACTATTGTGCAAGAAATTGCTTTACGGCACTTCTGGCAATGTGCTCTCATTGGTTTTTTAAGAGACAAATCAAGCAATAAACCATAATTTATAAGCAGCGTTAGTAACAGTAGTTCTTCAGTTTTCTCAGTAACCCTAACTACGAATAAACAAGCTGAGCGCATGTTTATCTACTAATGAGCGCAGGATTCACGATCACGATCGATCGATTCACGATCCTTTCAGCAGAAGGATTTTGGTAACGTTCCGAAAAACGAAAGGATACCGAAGAACGATACAAAGACTGAAATTAATTACCATAATTTATTCTGCTTATAAACTAAACATGGATATTTAATTAATTTTCCATCTAACTTTACCGCGGTTGCTATAGCAGAAACCGCTTATTCAATTTAATTACGAAACCAAACATATAATCATATGGTATAATTTAAAGTACGATACTAATAGATTTGAATAATGATTGTGGTTGCAGCTATTCTAAATGGTCCTACAATTTATTTAGTTTTAGTCGCCGGTCACTCATTAAACAATGGAGTTGATTGCGTTGTTGCGATATCCATTATGCGGGCTGTAATTAGATTTAACCAAATGCGGGTTTTGCATTAATAGCGATTAAAATGTTAAAAATAACGAGCAGGATGTTCGCCCTGAATAACGTTACACGCGTTACTACATGCAGACGGTAGCATCTATTGCGTTAGACAAATGTGTCCATCAGAAATACATTTTTTTGTAGTTTGTTAAAACAGGAACTTGTTCGCAAAGATTTAAATCGTTAGATTTGCCCTACCCAATCAGAAGGTAGTAGCGTTTCTAGTTCGACTTATCAAACAGTGACGCAGTGACTTGACTTATATAATTGTCATCGAAACACTGTTTAATGTATGAGCTCACTCTTCTTGGTATGGGCACTTTTTCGCGTGACTAAGTGGTTACATCATCGTCATTAACGTTCTATACTTTCCCAAATATGTTGGAGTTGGCTTCCAGTCTAACTGAATGCAGTGAATATCAGTATTTTACATGCAGTGACTGTTTTCGTGCGACTAAGTAGGTACCGTGGGGGCCGATTTTGCAATTTAAATATTTGCTTTTATGCAATTTAACAATTGGACTCATCGTTCAGTAATTCATCGTCTGCAAAGCAAAGCTACGATAGATACAATATTCCCTGCTTAAAGTCTGTTTTTAGAAGTTCTATTTCCCGCGCATTGATTTGGATTCAAGTTTAGAATATCTGATCTGATTTCTAGAAGCATGGATGAGTTCATCGTAAAAGCTCGGTCGGATTGAGATTCAATTCAGATTAGATAATTTTCCAGAATTGAGCATAGATTTTTCCACTCTTGTAATACTGTAAACTAAGCATAATTTGTACAGGGCGAACTTCACCAAACTTTGATACCTAGAATACATAAGTCTTATCCCGAGAGCTTTTTTACGTTTCCTCATAATATACTGGAACTGAAATTCTGCCAATTTTATTCCACGTATCTGACTGTGGCAAAAAAATCTTATCATGTTTTGTTTTTTTTTTTCCGATTTAGGCTCCATTCATAAACAAAACGTACTTAAGTTAACTAGATTATATAAAAGGTATGTAAAAGGACTCTGTATCAAGTATTTAATATGATTAATAAGGACTGATATATCAATCAGCCCTAAATACATATGCCAATGCCAATGACAAAAGAAAATACGAAGCCAATTTCCAAACAAGCAATATATTTAATGTCCTGGAGGTTATTATATATTTATCGTAATCAAACCTGTTATGGTTATAGCGCAATGTAGCTTGTAAATCTCACACGTTGCTTGTAAAGCGGCAAATAACGAGATGCCGAGGTGACGATGCAGACGTCTTATTAAAACCCCGACTGACCTATGGCACCGGGACGCACCCTGCAACAAGCCCCACCCTCCCTATTGCCACCATCGTTAACATTTCCGTTATTAAAAAAGTACGAGACTTTGTCATCACAGAAGTTAGTTTTTTTTAATTAAAATTATGAAATTGATATTGCTGTTACGCCGGTGCTCGCTTCCCAGCTCAACCTTGTGAAAGTTTAAATTAATTTTTGAATTAAGCCTAATGGCAGTGGTAAACGATTTCTAAGGAAAGAGTTTTCAGCAATTAAAATTTCAATTATTTGATGGCAGAAAATCGTATCTTAATTGCTTTTCATTACTGGTATAAAAAGCGACCAGCTTAGCAATTTGTGAAGATTAATCAGCCTCAAGTTGAACAGGAAATTGTTGTCTAAACAAATAGATTTAATTATGGAAATGAATAATTATGAGTGTATTTATTTCCATTATTGATGAATGCAGCAGACCACAAACAGTGCGTAGTTGTTATCTAACACAAAAAACTTAGCAGTTACGCATGAAGAAATGTGTTTTCTTTTATATTCATTTCCCCTTCTTGCTAACACAGTATGCAGTACATAAATCTACATATTCAATCAAGAACTAGATAAATGTCAGTTTCTATAAAGCGCAGTAGATGAAGACAGCTTCTCGTACCTACACATAGCAATTGGTTTCTTCAAATCTGAAGAACATGTTTTCCAATTATTCACATCATATCGTGAAGAGAAATTTAATTCTAACACAATAACATACAGTTATAATAACTTCTTGTTTATATTCAGCACTCATTCTCCGCCTTTGCTACCGCTTTTAGTGTTGTACAATTTGAGATAAGTTATCGATAATATAAGTATCGAAATATTATTTTAATAAAATAATATGGCTAGCAGGCTACCGTTGTATTTCTAATAGAGTCGTATTATCTCCGTCATAATAAATTATTACTCAATGGGAATATTTATTATATTAGATTGGGTAAGTTCCTAGTATAGGTCCTATCTAATAAGTTAACTTACAACGTTAATCGATAAATAGTAGGACGTACGTCTTCCTGCATGAAGATTAAGTTTAGTTTTATTAGTTGACAAAGTTTATTTATGATCTATACTGTTTCTTGAGCTACGTACATATCGCTTATATATGCTGTATACACTTTAGAATTACTATTAAAACATTAGGGGATTTATTCACAAAAGGGGATTAAAGTTAAGTGTCGCGCAAACGTCAAAAATTTATGGTTAAACAGTCACTGATCACTGGTTAACTTTAAGCAACGTTTATGAATAAAGGGGTAGGTGAACTTAAGCCTAAAATAATAAATTAAACTTGAAATATTTGTTAAGCAAATTAAAAGTGAGTTTATTGAGTACATCACTAGATGATATATTGTGTCCCAAAACGACAATCAAACGTATACAAAGTCGAGACAATCTACGTCATAAATTATTTTCGCAGAGAAAGGCTCCGGGCGAAACTTAAGCCTGACATAAGTGGGCAATAAACTTCAGCCAATTTGGAGATTCGCATCTGGAGGCTCTTATTAAAGCCCGAAAGTTAGTCCTTTTCATCCATCACTCGTAATACGTGTGTGAGTTATTGTATGAAAAATTGAAGAATAAATTGAGTCGCTGCAGCAGCGGCGAGACATAAATCCCAACTGAGCCCTCAATATTGTTTTAAAGGGGAAGTGGCCATAAATTTTATCAGGGCCGCCCAGAGCAGCCGCGGGCGCCGGGCCGCTGCCGCCACGCCACGCTGCCGCGCCGCCATCGCCTCGCACCGCACTGTCTCCGCAATTTTCCGCCGGTGCCTGCGCTGCATTTGATGCTCATGTGAATTTGTTTTGTTATTTCTGCAGAAATTGAAATCTTCCTCATGGATAACTACATTATCATGAAATATGGCGTAACAACCAAGTGTGCGAAATTGTTCAATGCGACAGTCTCCGGCACTGGGGGTAGTAAATCGATGGGCCGTCGTGACATGTTTACATTATTTAGTATTAAGTATATTTAAACCAAACTATTGAAAAGAACTTCAAGTGTTTACTCCTAGATACTATTGAAATGACGTTTTCTAAAAACCCCTTTTAACCTAGAGCCTTTTATTTTCGTACTACAACTTAAACGGTTAATTTGAATACTTATTATTTTATTCTCACATAAAGTCTTAAAAAATTCGATAACCGGAAACGAACGCTGTACATTGTTTTCAAAGGACCTGGACTCAAGGATAAATGCAGAATAGTAAAAAAAAATATTAAAAGTGTTTGGCGGCCTCATTAATTTGTCATAAGAGCTATGATCGTTATATGATATCAATGTGCTACAGTCTGTGCTACTTCCTGTCAAATAAACTATGTTCCATCTGGCTGGCGGAAACGGGATCTCGTTTAATGTTGTCATATCAAAAAATCTTTAACATTTTATATCAACCATCAGCCGTTCAAGACAGACTACAATCAGCAATACTGTGGAAAAACATACTCCGTTTGTGGGGCACAATAAAAAATCGCTTATTTTTATCAATACGATCTGGGTGTCGGACATTTCGCATAAATGTGATATTGCAATATCGTTCGTCCCCTTTTTAATATCGCGACGGTCGGTACTGGGCGGTTTATGGCACAACCCTTCCCGCGTTTTATTCGCGACCTGTTTGTCCTAATATTATGAAAAAATTGACGTCGGCAAAACGAAAATGTCTCTGCTTATATTTTTGTTCTTTGATTTACTTTTGGCGTACTAGATCCATTTAACGTAAATAGGTATAACTCCATTCTGACTTAAATATTCCTGACATGTATTCAATGTTTCCAAGATCGTTAACAGCTCATAAACACTGGTCTTCAATATAAAAACACATCGTTATTGTATGCAAATAAATGGGTATACAATTTAAGAATACTAGTCTACTAATGATTGCATTTGTAATAACAAATGAGTGCTTCACATAAACACGACAGGTTAATCATGTTTGCTTCGCTCGCAAATTGCATTTAATTACAGAAGACAGATCAGCTCTTGACCTTTCCAGAGCATTTTTACGTTTAAGGTGAAAGATGAAAAATAATCGAAAGCATTGTTAACATATAGGTTACATAAAAATAATATAATTCTGCTATATGAAGGTAATTTTTTACCGCCCACATATGTACGGACGACACCATGTCAAACTACCCGAAGCTGTCTAATATTGCCACTGAACCTTTAGCCTTAATCTGTAACGATAAAGTTGAAAATGTAATAAAGAAGTTTGTCAAATTGTAGTAGCTTGCTGTATTGTCATCTGTACATATATTTAAGAACCACAAGCACAGATTTTTCATCACATAATTTGACTTGTACGGGGTGGTATATGTAATTAAAGGTCTACTCACTGTTGGAACTGTCGGGCTTATGCATGGCCGGAGGATCTCGAATCATGGCGCGTTCGTCAGTCGCGCATCACACAACGACACTGGTGTCCTGTAACAATGGCAAATAACTCTCAAATATTATATCAACCGTTACCTATTTAAAACGATATTCTCATCGTGACTGTTACCGCTGTTGTTGGAGCTTGTTAAGTAAAACTTGGGTATTGTTAGTATTTATAAAATCTTTACAGATTTGCTAAAGGTTAGCTTCTTATCTATGTCTAAAATTAGTTAGTTTAGGATGAAATTATTATGTGTATTACAAGCTATGCTGTTCTTTAAAGTGCATATTTTCAAGTTCCTGTTTCAAGCCCTAAATTCGACGTTGCTCCGGTTTAGACACTAGTGGTAGGTACTAATAATGTACAGTATTATTGATGTTTATAGTTTGTACCTATGTCATTATCTTTTGTCACCAGATCCAAAATAATCCATGATTTCGACATTTAAATCGATTCCCAGGTCCAAAAATAAATTCTCCAAGTCAGTTTGCAGCACTTACGTTCAAATTGTATGTATGCATCTATATCGATGTTATATGCAAAAGATGTCCTTATTTACAAAGAATTCCACCCAGAGCCGGGAGGAAGGTAATACACTGAGACCGAGACCCAGCAGCACGCGTCTAGCTACGAAACCTCATTAGAATAAACGATATCCTCTCCTTACGTCCACTCCGCGAGACCTTATTACTCCGACAAACTGCCGTCAAACGGTACCAACCAGGCAACAAGGACCTCAAATGAACTGTACTCTATGAACTACACACTAGGGTCCCCTTTCCAATAACTGAACACAACTGGAGCTTCACATAATAATTTTCTGTCTTAGAAATACGCTGTAGAGTCCAATTTCAAATGTAACATGAATAACAAACGCACTATCTGGTGGTATTATTCCGTGAAGGTTGAGACGTCCAAGCAAAGCTGTAAATTGAAACTTGGGGAGGCACTAATATCTCTTGCGGCTTGTCTCGCGTGCATATTGGATGTCATCAATTTTATAATGCCATAAATGGTAACTTGTAAGTACAAACTATTGTAAAATTACATGAATTGGCATAATTGGTCACAATGTATAATCGAAGACTCGACCAATCTGCATGCATGTTCTTTTTTGTTTTAATAACTTTAATTTAGTGCTTGACCGCAATCCTGCCTGATGGTAAGCAGTGATGCATTCGGTGATGGTAAAGCGCGCTAGTTTATTAAGCCTCTTGACTCAAAAAAAAAAAACTGAGTGAATATAAAGAGAGATGGCAGTTGAGCGAGGTGATGCAATGTTAAACCCAGAGGGAGATGGATCTGGAGAACGTCCACGACCAAACTCCCGACACCACAAACTTTTGGCACATCGTAACCGGCATACATCGCAACACAACTGCTCAAACACGTCCTCCGTACGGCTTCACTCGAAACTAAACTAAGAAATTAAACTAAAATATAAAAATGTTCAGCATTTTAAAACAAACTTAGAAGCGTTGATATGTATTTCATGTATGTTGACTACAAAGTGACTACCAAAAGAGAATCATCTCGTAAATAAACTAAATGAACTAGGAACGCACTCACAGACGTCAGAAGACTCTTCTTTATCATCTGGGCTACTGGTAGCAATGAAGCGATCCATCTTTGGAATACTTTGAAACGATTTAGTGATTTATTGACTTCCGGCGGCGCCGGCGCAACTTACAAGTATCTTCGTATATTTAATAAACAATACTGATCTATCGAATATACAGAGTAGAGTACAAATATAGGACACGGTTGGTGCAGTGGTTGAGCGATTGACTGCTGCGCTGCGTGTCACGGGTTCGGTTCCCGCACGGAACAAATATTTGTAAGGCCTACAGGTAGTTGTTCCGGGTTTGGCTGTTTGTGTATGTGACTTTAAATGTTTGCAAACGTACCCGCGATACAAAGGCAAGGTTTTTTTTTTCTAAAAAAAAATATTAGAAGGATTTCCTGCCAGTAGATCTCATAAAGAGTTTTCTCGGTAAAAAATCAAAAAATGATAAAGTAAACAGCGTCAGCTGGGTCCAGTACCTTGTGCCAACTCGGCGCTTACGTCCGATTGCTAGCTATGTGTGTTGAATGTGTCGAACGAAGTGCCATTAATTGTGGTGACACCAGTCATTTGGTGAATGCTTGGCATTCGGCAAGTCCATGCTACATCGGTTATCCATGTGCACCATTCATTGATACCTGCCAACCATATATAACCGTATATCTATATTAAACATGAAACGCTTATCTGTTTATAATATCTCAATTCAAAATAGACGAATCTAATCAGGGCTCATTACCTATACTGCTTAATCTGAAATAAACTGCAACTAATTTTAATTTATGACCATTTCAGAAACAAGTTGAAGATTATATTCTAGTAGAAGCATAAGCCCGTTCTTAATCGATACCGAAACATTAAACAAGTTGAATAAAAGATTAAAACATTGGAAATCACCAGTCAAAAACAACACAATGTACTATAAAACTGAATATGCTATCAAACTTGAGTGGAATGAAAAAATTTTATAACCGCATCGAAATTCCCATCAGCACCTGTTACAAAGGCGGCTATCAAATTACCCGCGACATATCCGCGGAGCGCGCTGGAGCGAGCACGCCTCCATCCATAAATACGGTATTCGTTATGCATTTCTCATATTCATGAATCCGTTTTATTGGCCCCAATAAAATATGAACATCTCAGAATGGATATGAGAGAGCGGGCAAATCTAATATGGATTGCTGTGCGCCGGATTCGGTCCGATCGGCGGGTGGGGACGGACAGCTGCGCCGCTCTCGGGCCACACTAATCATAATGTTGCCGGTTATCTTTATAACAATAACTGGAGCTTAAGTCTCCACGTATGGCCCTTCTTTACTACATCGCAAACAATCGCGTCTTGTCGACTTACGTGACAACAATCACACAAAGAGTGTAGTGTCCTTACGTCCCCGCGGTAATCTGTCGCTACGTGTAGTGTGAGACTGACAAACGATCTCCCCGGCAGCGCCCAACACATAATGCGAATTTAAAGGACTTTGCCCCACTAAACCACCTGAAGAAAAGGGCAGTACTCCGTCGACGTGTCAAAAATTCAACAGAGTGCCGGGATAAGTGGAATGGATGACGGGCGTCGCAGTACCGGATAAAATATTCTACGTCAAATCGTACGTCACTGGCTCTCGACTTGTTCTCCCCGAGAGTACTTCGCGGAAGTCGATTATTTATTTGCTTTTACGTCAGCTATAATACGCCTCTTTTGTGCCCTTTCCGATTTATATTCGCCCATCGAAGTGTTTCATAATGCGAGAGAAAACTACAGCACATTGTATAGTGGCTAATTTTATTTTTTTGTTTGAGTGACAAGCGATATGAGAAAATAAAAAAAAAATAATACGCTACAAATTATGTTAATTGCCGAACGGTAGTTATCCTTAATAACATTACCGCAAAACATTTGCTATTAAAGGCAAAAGCTTCAATTAAATCGCTAATACTGGTAGAGAAGCTTGAGGGGTGCATGGAAAAAGTCCATTTGTGTACCTACTCCATTGAGGAAGGGTGAATAGTACTGTAGTTCAATAGCAGCAGGTAGGTCCATTACGATTACGTTATCAACACAATCAATTAAGCAGCATTACGTTAAAATTCACCCCAGCCATCAATTACGTGGCAGCCGGCCGGCGCGTCGTCAAACACTTCGTGAGGCGAAACATGGACCTACCCACCGTTTTCTCGAATAACTCTACAAATATTTTAACCTAGAAAAAATAAGAATTAAATTGATTTTACACATTAGCATCAACGTAATCTGTTAGACACTCCCTTCCGACTCCGCTGATCGAATTCATTATTCACCGGAGAAGAGCAATTAAAGCTCCACTAATCAATCTCAAACTTCAGGCTGAGCTGAACTCTAATCAAGAAAACTCCTATTCTGTGAAAGCTTTTCGAACAAAATTTAACTTAATTAAAAATGTAAATTAAATTCCTAGTCGCTTCCACAAGCATGACGTCGCCGGGCCGCCGCGCGCCCCGCACACAGCGCTCGGGGCTTTTGATTGCAGCTAAAAGGTTTGGGATTAGTGCGCGAAAGAGCTTTCAGTGCATTTGTAGAGCTTTTAAGTGGGAAGCTTTCGCTTAAGACACTTACATACAATGTAAATTTTATGTAGATAGCTACCTTGTGAGTGTATCTTAACAACTTTTAAAATAGTCTTTCCGTATAATGTCCTAGCATAAAGTGAAATTTCGATAAAACCATTGAATAGACAAAGTGGTGTTATCGCTAATTTTGTTTGTTTTAGAAGTGTATCTGCAGACACACAGCGCTAAGCGAAGGGGTTGTGGGGTGTCTAGGGAGGCGGCCAGAGGGAGCGCCACTGACCAAGGAAGTTCGGTGTCCGGAAATAAACCGCCCGTAAAATTGTCAATTCCGAGGGAGCGCCTGCGCCTGGGCCCGACAATTTTGAAGCGTGCGGTTCAACCGGCCCGCTGAGCTCCGGCCCGATTCAATGTTTAAAAGGCTCATGTCAGCACTTTATTTTGATTTCACCTTAATATTATTTTTTAAGTAGGTTACAAAAACAAAAATAACAACATCCGTCTCCACTTTTAGATCTGATTTAAAAGATTCAAGTAAATAAAATGTGGAGTACGTACAAGTATTGCAGCTCACGCTCTACACGTCAGCAAAATGCGCATTGCCATCTGGGTGTGCGCCAAAACAATCACTGTTATTCAGTACTTAGCTGTACGATACAGTAAATTACACAACATTGTTTCACAGTCATTAATTCAGCGATTTCGCGATTAAAATTTAATTACATCCAATTGTCGGTATACAGAGCTATCAGATAGAGCGCAGATTGAAAAATGGTTAAAAGCGTTAGAAGCGATGTGAAAGAAAATTGGGCGAGATATATCATGACTAGCACACGCAGATAACACACGCATAACCCATCCAATCACAAGGAGCAGCGAGCAGAAAGCTTATTATCGAAACGCGGCGTTGCGTCACCCGGGTAATGAGCAGATCGAGACGCGATCCTTTCGGGCCGGGCCGGCACACGGACGGCAAGGACGCGGCGCCGGCCGGCGGACCGGGCCGGTCTGCACACGTGCACCATCCACCGTACAACCCTCGCGCTTTTTGAACTGAGATCATCGCGACGCTCATCCGTGAAATTGATTCTCGAGAAAAGGAAAGACTAAAAGATAAATAAAAAGGAAATAGGAAAACACAAGCTAAGATTTGGCGTGAAATTGTTTTTCAGCACCCGGCTGCCCGCGCCGCCCGCGCCGCCCGCGCCGCCGACGCGGCTACGGCGGCGGCCCGACTCGGGAATTTCCCAATTACTGAGTGTGAATGTATCTACTTGATTACGTAATGGATACTTTAAACACCCAACTTGGAGCGTTCAAGTATTATAGTGTTGTACCAACTTGTTAATTGTACAATTCTCTTCACGGTTGTCCTAAAACTAATTTGTAATGTAACCATCTAATTTAACATGCTTCATTTGATTAAGTATGATATTCGTTCTTAATTTTAGTTGACCCTACTTTTATACCTAATAACATAGGTAATTTTATATCTAGCCTTCGACGGAGCAGCGTATCAGCGCTGTACATATAAGTAGCTATAACTATCTAACGGATCGGTCGAATTGGGATCTTAAAACACTGTGACATCTCATCCACTACGTGATCCATTTGCCGAAGTAAGAAGCAATCTCATTCAATACCCGGCCGCCCCCACCCCGCGCTAGGGTTGCTAACAATGCGATACTTTGTGCGCGCCCGCGCCCGTATCACGGAACGCAATAAAACTTTACATTCCTCTTTAACTACTTTCCTGTAGTTATCAGCGTGTGATACGAAATGGGGCATAAATACAGAATTGTTTGTTGTTTGAATTTGTTTTAGCCAACTTAATAGGGTGGTTGAAAGTAATTCGATCAACTTTAAGGTATTACCCGCACAGTTTGTGTTATATCCACATAATTGTCTAACTATCCATCTGTAATGCAAATCGGGACGTATTGTTGTTATAATCTAGTTTAGATTATTCGGTAAACAACCGGATAAAAGAAAACTTGCTACGAAAACTTTTTCAATAACCTTTCAGGATATTCGGAATAATACACAATATCATTCTCCGAGACGGCGAGTGTCGTCAACCCTAACATAGTAGCGAGTATCGCTTTCCCCGATTGTATTAGATTCAGCTGCCCTTTTCATCTACATGTCGTTCTCTCTTTACCTCTCAAGAGGGTCGCGCGACTAGTGGATGTGCCGCAGACAGACGGGCGTTTCTTACAAACTGGGCCAACCACCACTTTTTTTTACGGCAATATTAATTTTCACAACGTTTTGTTAACATGACTTTCGTTTGTCAATGACTTCATTTTCTTAATGAACATTTAAGTAGGCAACTAATTCTACCTTTTCTATCCATTTACTATTAAGGTATTTGATTTAGATAAAAAAGTGTATATATTCCTGCCATTTTATTGCAATCATTTGCCTGTAAATTCGATCAAGAATCGCGTTTATACGGCATAGCTGTCGCTTGTAGGCCGTGATGGAATTTAGATCACTATCGGGAGGTCACCATCGGCGCACAAAAACTATTTTCATCTAAAAACTCATCTATATTTTGTCGAAAAACTATGAATATGATTATCCACACCATTCCAAAGGCTATCATCCAATAAACCTGGTAGGTACCAAAGGTATCAAATCTTTTTCGTCCGTAGTGAAATTGAATATTTATCCGGGTAGTATCTCTATTCCGGAACAATTTTTATGTAGGGGGAATACAATCTCAAGATATTTGGGAGGGCCACTCCACGAGGATATTGGCAAATACCTTGCCTACATTACCTTTATTGCCTCGCGACGTTGCGTGCCCGATTTGATCGTACCTACGATTATTTGCGTATTATTCAATGTTTCTAAATGTTATTCGAGTTGAACTCTAATTCGTTATTCATGAAGCCGATAGCGAAGAGTAAGGTTTTAATGCAATATTCAGCATTGTTTGTAATGCATTGTTTACGTATATTGTCCCTAAAGTCTAATTAAAATTTTTAACTACTTGCATGAAAAGAATACATTTACCTGTCATTAGTTTCCATTCAAACCATGTTAATGTATTTAGTGACGTTTTTTGCTGTGTTGTATCTACTGTTAAAGCCAACAATCATCATTGTTGATTTCTGATTAGGTATGGTATTGGTTCGTGCAGTTGTGAAAAATCCAGGGCATGTTTCTGATTTTATAAAAATGTTGCATGTTACAATAGCAAGCCGACGACATCTAATCCGTGACTTTTGCTGTACAAAAGTCGCCAATTAGTATAAATAGTTGCATAGAGATGTATCAAATCGAACCACATATAATCTGCCCACGACGCGGGCGAAGCGCGAAGCCTCCGGTTGAAATGTAATTTGCGCAAATTAAGCCAGACAGTCTGCATAAATTAGCACATAAAACTCGCCGGCATGAACCTTATAGGTGATCTTATAATTGAGTGGACCGGACGTAATGGTGTGTTTCACGCCATCAATTCACCCATGACACACAACTTGTGTAAATGTCGGCAAAGATGTCGTTTAATGAAGTGCTTAAATTAATATTTGGGTCGCACTTATTAATCGATTCGAACAAATTTACTCACCCGTAACTGGGAATCGTCACCTCTAACCAATATTATTTTTTCTATACTGAACTGTATGAATTCATACGAGTTATTCGTAGTTTTTTTTTTTATAGGTGTCTATCTACAGTATGTTAAGAAAACCCTGTCCGACCCATAAGGATAATAAAGGTTAGATAAACACATGACCAAATATAATATAAAATTTTACCTAATCATCATAGTACCAATACAAATGAATTTTGAAATAATCTTTTTTTCCTGCGAATTAATTTCAATTTCCCCGAAATTTGGTAATTTTTAAAAAGTGACAACACCGGTATCATTATGAGCGAATAGCGATGCGACCACGTGCCTCGTGCCCTGCCGCCCGCCCCCCGCGGGCGGCAGGTGAAGGGTGGTTAACACACCTTTATTAAGTTACCTCTTTTTGCGAAATAATATTTATTTATTAGGGGGATTTTTTTTTTTAAGTTTAGCCCGGTTTTGTATGCATTAGTAGAATCAGTTATCGATACTTAACAACACCTTTACGGGTCGGACAGGGTTTTCTTAACATACTGTATACAAAAAAAAAAAATTAAGTCTCGTAAGCTACTAAAGCTTAAGCTCCCTGTTCTCTGTGAACTCAATATTTAATCTATAAATTCTACAGTATGTTTTCAGAAACGAATGTATTCCTCAATATTGCATCATAATGTGCCTTATAGCGTGTTCAAATACGTTGGCAAACCGTGCAGAGTGCGGGCGGCGAGCAATAGGCGGCTCCCCGCCCGGTAAGGACCAGGCCCAGGTCGACGGCGCGTTGTGTTTAATGTACGCCTCAATGAGATGTCAGCAGAACGTGACGGGATCCACGTTGCGGGTTGGTTAAAAAAGAAAACGAGGCCCTGGGGCACAGGCAAGTGAAGGAACACGGTTGGCTTTTAGTCAGTAAAAGTCTGACATTCGCTCCGCCAAGAGCGGGAGAGGTTATTTGTTGATTAAAAAAAAGGACCCATTCACAACAAAAAAAATAGCCGTGTAGAGTAATAATAAATCCATATCAATGAAACCTTATAACCTATCTCTCTCAAGCATTTTTAACAGGAACTTTACTCAAAAAGCTTACAAAACATCTTTAAAAAAATATTCATACTATCACAATTAAAATTAATTGGATAAATTCCTGGATTCTTTATTGTAGGTAGGTACCTACTGTAAAAACAAACTTCATTATTCACTCATGTAATTATATTAAATGACTCGGACATTAAGAAGCCATTCAATCAAGTAATGAAATTAAGTCTGTTATAATAATATGATAACATTTTAAAAGGGCAGTTCTTAATTAATATTATCCTCTTGTAGGTAGCCTTTCTTTTTTAAGTTAAAATGTATTTACCTTTATAAACGAAAGATTATTTTGTAACTCGTTGATATCTACTTATCAACAGAATATGTTTACTTGCTGGCTGTTAATTTTGTTTACGAGTTTTCAGGTAATTCATTATATTAATTATACATATGTCAGTAGGAATTATACTTTCTTAATTACATTCTAGGTTGTCCTTTTGTATTTACTGAAACAATATTAATAAAGGAAAATCGTCTACCTGGGTGCAACGGTCCAAACTCCATCCATTTAAACACTTCAGAAGAGCTAAATAATGGGACGTAGCATACACATAGTTTAGCGCATAGATCGCTTGCGGTACAGGTCCCCCACATAATTGTCATTGTAACACGTCGCTGTAGATTCAGTGATAATGTAGCTAATTAACGCGCAGACGAGCGCGGCTGATTGTGACGCTGCAGCGCTGTACGTTGACTTAGCTGTAATAACTTAGCTCGAGTGCAGTAAATAAGTGTTCGTGATCGTCGTCCACTAGGTATTTTAATGAGATTTAATAGCGGCGGTCTGTCAGCCGCTAGTCGACTGCCAACGGCTCCGCGACCGGCGCACAAGCAACGCTGTCGGCTTTTAAGGCTTTAATTGGTTCCGTACATGTATAATCCGCTTAATGGTTTGTCGGACAACACACAATAACGAAATCCGGTTTCTACGCCGATAATTCTGATTGATGTGAAACTTTACCTACACTTGTCACTAGACATGCTTGTCACTAGGCTATTATTCGGAAACGGGGGACTGACATTTTACCTTCACAAGGCATTAAATGATGTGAAGCGGTTTTATTGACGTCACAGTATACCCACATTATACCTGTACCGAAACTTCTGAAATAATTGAATGGCTTCATTAGAAGGGCGACATTGGATGCTAATCGTTATTTATAGACAATAAATTGTTATATTCATAGTGGCCGGAGCGAAAGGCGTATAAATTCGACGAGCGAGTGTCGGGTTGACACCTGTGATTGCATTTACAATGCTAATTCACGGCACAATATCACGTCATCTGCCGCCGCGCTTCACGTTTTCACAATCGCGACCGCTGACAACACACGCCACACCATAGCATGCCGTGCCATGTCGCCGCACCCAAATATTCAACTAAAGTCACCACGACATTTTACTATCCGTAACTTTTTACAATATCGAAGTTAATTACATTGTTGGCTTTGCACCAAGCGTGCAAATGGCCTACAACGACGCCCAACGACATAATATCCGATATTGACACAACTCGTGCAAATGATTGATGATTTAAATTCATTATTAAAAAGATAAAACGGGGAGTGGGTCGTTACACGTCGAGATAAGCCGGCGGATAAGCGGCCGCAATCCATTATCGAGCAGTTAATTGATAATTACTTTCTTCCATTACGCCGAACGAAAAACGTGGTGATTAACTCAGAATCGCTTTAACGAGCACAATGGGTCGACGTTCAATTAAAAACCCTTGTCGAATGTCGACGGCTTCGCAGAAAAGAGGAATCGACGCTGACTCAATCTCGTATACATGGAATAAGGAATTACTCGCGTGCGGAAAGTTTTTAATTAAATATTCACCAGTTTTGTAATTAAGACGCGATTCAATTGAGCACAATGGAGTTTCGTGCGGCGCTTTCCATAGAAATCGGAGACAGCTTTAACGTTTTCATTTAAAGCTTGCCTACCAGCATAATATACTCACATACCTATATGAAGACTTTACTTAGTCTTCAAAATTAACTAATTAAGTATAACTTAAAAAATCTCCTTTTATTTTCCTTCATAGTCTATAAGGTATTATCGCTACTTCCATTTGTATTTTCGCTCATAACTTGAAAGCTTTTAATTCATAACTGTCTAATGATTGTTTTAGAAGTTAAACATTCCGAGTGTTCTAGTATCAAAACTTCTCTCATGTGGATGACATGACGCTGCAAAAAGGACGCGCCCGCGCCGCCAACCCTCCCGTACGTCACATATGCCGCATTTGAGCGTAATTTAAATGCATGCACATTACTCGCGAACGACGCTCTACACAATATACCTTAATTTATTATAAATAGTTTTATTACATGACCAAACTAGTCAGATGTTTTTTTTGAGGAAATTCGTGTTTTGTAGCGAACGTGTTTACTGTTTATTTAGATTCGTACAGAACTAGTTTAAGTGCTTAACGTTACGTATTTACTGCTTTACTTTATGTATAGTAGTCAAATTTCAGAGTAATAGCAAACAAATCATATTTAACTCCAATATATATATGATTAAAGTAAATCTAAATTTAGCAGACTCCAAACTGCCTGTCGAGACGATTCTAAATTATATTTCCTATTAAATGATCTAAGGGCACTGATAAGACAGTATTGATAAATTTAATAAAAGTTTCTCAAAGTAGTTCAATAAACGTCTTAGTTATCTCAGTTTAATCCTCAAACGACCCAGCTGGTAATCTCCTAGACGTTTAATTTCGCCGTTTTAAATGAATCGCAGATCTCATATCCCCAAATCCTTACCACGATTGGTTCCGACCGCGCGTATAAATTCTTAAGGAAAATCATCTGCAGAATTCCAATAGCTGGTTGCTGATGTCCAAAATCGTGATATATCGTGGCTGAGATCGTTTCGGAACGCCTGTTTATGAGATATTTCATAACGTGCACAGTTCTTCGATCATTTATCATCACTGATTTTATATCGAGAACAGATCTACTGGAAGGATAGCGCGCAAATCAAGATTTTGGCACTGCAATATTTACTGGTTTATTTTTTAGGCTAACATCTGATTCTAATATCACATCTACTTTACCAACATACCTACTTGTTTATAATATATAACTTCTACTAAGTCAGAACAGGTCAACGGGTAGAAAGTTATTAGGTAAATAAAAGCGTGTCACGTAAGACCTACGCGCAAATAAATCCGAACCATGCACGTCTACGAGTGTTCCTTAAAATGTCACCTCAAGCTATTAACACGAACAAGAAAATATTTCTTAACCATGTGTTAATGGTTCGCACACAATGTTGTGATGTCGCTAATGAAACAGTTTCGGCAAAAAGTATTAACGCGCCGCAATATCGGCTTTTGACAGACATGTGAAAATTGGTAAAGTGTTATCAAAAACAGCATACAAACTGCTATTAAAATAAATAATTTCTTGATTGTCTAGTCCCACGGTGACTATCGTGAAGGATGTGTTGGATGATGGTTCGATATAATCGCAAATGTGGTGCGTGCCCCCACGTGATCGTCCACGGTCCCGAGTCTGGCGCACGGGAGCTCACTTGCTCCATAAACAGGTTTCCGTATTTTTCAATCAGAGAGCTGTCAAAGCGTTCTGACACCCTCATCCCGTCGGCTCGCACTCGCCGAGCACCGAAATTGGTTTTCTACATTCAATCCATACAAAGTTTAATGTTATTCGTTCGCGATATCACCGGGATGCTGCCGATGTTTACCGACGTGCCAAATCATATTGGATTTGCAAACTTTTGTTTGCGGACTTTATTTCATTTCACTGTTAGTTCAGGCCGAGAGAATGTAATTTTAGATATTGTCCTCGTCTATGTTCTGAATAAGTCTCTTTTATATTTGTATTCCACAAAGTTAAAGATTTTATTAAAAATGCGCAAGTCTTTTCGATTTAGTTTGCTGAGCGCTGTTTTCTTTGCAAAAAATGCAAGTTACAAATTAATCGCGCCGGATATATGCACGAGAAAAGAGTAGAGCGCCAATAGAGGCGGCTAAAGGCTGGAGTGTGCCCGCAAGCGTTTATAAATTGAAGGGCTGATACCTGCGGCTTAATACACCGCCGTTTCCGGTTCATTTCCGGGCGGCGCGCGCGGCGCCGGATATTGCTTTTAAGGTTGCGCCGCACGCCACCGCCCGCATACACACGCGCATTACACGCCACGCTACACGCTCCGCTATTCGGTATTCAGTACCGCGACCCATGCACAGTCACATCAACATTTAATTAAATGATGACTCACGTCTCAAGTTCTCGACGTCTTCTTCAAGGCCTCTATTTTCGGAACACCGTTTCCCCAAATTAATATCAAAAAGCTGTTGTAAGCCGCCAACAAATTGATATTAATTTAACACGTACAAAATGAACGATCAGAAGCTTTATAAGAGCTGCATTACGAACGTCGGCATCATTACAAATAAAAATACGAGAAATATAATCCCTGGGAGCTGCTCCGGAAATTAAATTTTCCCTTAAGCTTAAAGTTTAATTAAGCAATATCACGCGAGTGCATAGTGGCCAGTACTGTAACGGAAAACGTAAGGTGAATGGATTCGGATCCCACCGACAGCCGCATCCCGGAGGATATGCGATTTGATGGACAGTCAATTTAAGAGCGAAGCCGAACCGGCAACTGTGAGCACTTTAATTTACATGTGAACCGACCGAGAGCGTACAAACACGCGTATGACGAATGTTAAGAGGAAAGATAATGGCTCAATTTCACAGAGTGGTTACTGCTAAAGCTCACGTAACTTTTTAATACTAGGTACTCATTCCTGTTTACGAACATAAAGAAAACGGTTTACTTGCAATCGAAAATGTCTTTCAATACCCATTTAACCTCAGTGTCGCTGCAGAACGTGCTAACAAAATGTCAACTGAACGACAATGACATTTTATATAATTATCAGTATCAACAATCGAAAAGTGGGAACTATTAGATAGTAGCTGAGCTATAATCCAAACTAATTGGAAACGCTGTAAGGTCTGGACACATTTGTCCAATAAAGCGGGGAATCCACAATTTTAAGAGCAAAACATTAATCTGGTTCACTTTGAGCAGCTGGCGGCGACGCAATCTCTTCCTGGCACCTTCACGACTGAGGCGCGCCGACACATGCGCTTTATTAATTATGTTCTACTCTCACCTTTATGCTAACATGGTTATGAATATTGGATAGCGTAACTGTCGCAATACTTTGGAGCTCGTTTATATGTATAGTATTTTTCTTTTTACTAACTAGCGGCCGCCAGCGATTTCGTTCGCGTGGAGTTAGTTATGCTCCGCGCCTTCCTGGATTAATGGGCTATCCAACGCAAAAACAATTTTTCAAATCGAACCAGTACTTTCTAAGATTAGCGCGTTCAAAGAAACAAACAAACTCTTCAGCTTTATTATATTAGTATAGAGTATAGATTAAGCTTTAGAGATAATTTTTTCTACACTTCTATCAAATAGTCATCCACATTTACTTACGTGGCATTTCATGTAAGGACACAAGGATTCCACAAAGAAATCTGTAAATAAATCAAAGCTAATTTCACGTCAAACAAACACGAGTGACAACTATGAAGCTATTTCCAAGTAATTCGTTTAACCCGTAATAATAATTATCAACATACAGCTTTATTAGTTTCAGGGTTATTTAACAAATTGTATTAAGTTATTATTTGAGTACTTTGTGTAAATAGTTTCATCACCACTGCTCTCAAAACGGTGAAGGAAAAGAACTTAAAGAAATCAACTCGTCTTATGACTAAATATCCCAAGACATGTGACATCCGCTAACCCAGTTGGTGTATTTTAGCCAACTCCCTCTCACTGAGTGTGACATGTGTCCGAGTAGTTAAAAAAATTGAATAGAATAGTATACTTACTTTTTATTATGTACACCATATAAATTACAGAAAATAAATATAAATGTTTTACAAAGGGTGACACAATGGGCGGTCTTATCGGTAAGAGCGATTTTTTACAGACAACCTTTGGAAGGAATACTAAGGGGAATCAGAGAGAAATAATGTAGGTAGCAGTATATTATTACATAGATTATACAAAAAATATGTACATAAAGTGTATCAAACTAGTTTAAATAAATATAAATACTATAGATTAATTATATCTATTATTCTACGATTGTTAGTACACACCACGACTCCAATTCCAAAGGATAAGGCCAGCACCCTAATTACGTAACACACTATTACTGTCAGTTGGAATCATTTTGAAGCTTATTGCTGTTCCATTGCTCTCTATGTTCGAAAATGTAAATAACGCAATGAATGTTGTTTGAACTGTCAAAATGAAACCCATTGCCACTGATAATGTGTTACGGGGGGGGGAGGGGGGTGACATCGCTAACAGCACGCCGCCGCCGCTCACATCTCTCGTCTCCGCTGAGCGTCGTCCGGGCACAGCTCATATTTCCGCTTCCATCGCGCCGTACAAATAATAAGCCCGGTTTCCACCGCGAGCGGAACGGACTCATTAATGACTTCGTTAAACTCGCAAACGCAAACTGCATACTTGTATTTCCACCAACAAATAGTCGGACGAAAAGAGCCGAGCGTGTAGAAAGAGTACAAATAAGCTCGCTCAGTTCTAGTTTCATTTTGCAGTGGAAATCAAATGACCAACTCTTCGTTGGTGGAAACGCAAACCTATTTCATTAAAAAGGAGTCCGTTCCGCCTAACCATTTTCCGCACATTACCCTTTCGCAGTGGAAACCGGGCTTAACACATCTTAAGCTGAGCGGGAAGGAGATGTGTCAATAACACAATTTTATTGGTCGTTTAAAAACATCTCCTCTCCGCTCGTCTCCGCTTTGGTAGAGTCCCGGCCTAAGAGGGGCAATTCTAGTAATTTTAAGCACATTCACCGTCTGGTCTCAGTTTCAATTAGTCAAATAGTACATCAAATTTCCGTACATTTTGACAAGTTTTTGTCATTTTCGTTTGTCGCCGAGATGAGACTGCGACAAAATTTTGAACGTTTTAAATTACGAGAATTAATATCAAGAAACTTTTTACAAGAATAAAGGGTTACCCTAAAGTTCACAAAAGCTAATTTATTTTCCACACTCCACCTTAAAATCAGCACATTTTCTCTTTATAAGGTCAAAGCTAACCGATTTATTTCAAGTAGGCCAAGTATTTATATCAACCATTAATCGAACAAGATTGCCCAAACTACCTTAATAGTAAACATCTCCCTCATAAACATCTTCGGATAATATTACATCATTAAGCGTAGCCGCCGGGCACAATATTAATTAATTCATGGTAATTTCTTGATTTGTCGTAATGGATGACAAGCTCAAACCAAAATTAAATTTTACGACCTGTGAATTTAATAAAATGTCTAATGTATGTTTTGTGTTTTAAATTTTTTTCCCACCACTAATCATTACCATATGGTATGAGTACATTAAGCGTCATGTTAATAGACAAAAACGTTGGAACATTGTATAGTATTAACTACAGTACCTCTATACATACCGATAAGCATGCGGATTCAATTAGAGCCAAGTATTACGAAACTTTATAAAGCAATTACATTTTATTACTAACTTTGCTTATACAGCGTGTTTTTTTTAGTTACATATTTTTTATTCTTTGGCGTATCAAAGAGTTTTTATAAAATAAAACTGTATTTTGTACAAGCAATCACCTAAAAAAACCAAACGTAAAGCTTTTTATTTAACATATTGACGTAGAAACATATTGAGATACGATAAACACTTAGAAAATTAATATCTATTTGTGAACATTAGTAAGGAAACTGGTCTTATCGCTCGCCCTGATTCGACTGCATTAAATCGTTTCCATTACTTTAAGTAGAATTCGATGTTTATGTCAAACGCGGCGACGATAATATCGCAATTTATTTTATTAACACATTCACTCTAATGGGGAGCAGGTCGAATACTCACACGGATTATTTTATAAATTTATAATAGACGACGTATTAATTATACTTAATGCATTTTTCACTACCCCATATTTTCATTGTATATAATAAATTACCATAAAGCTATTCGTCCTTCATAGTGTTTTCTTTTTAATTTTTAGAAACGGTTTTTATACTATTGTCATTAAGCGTCAAAGAGAAGGTATATTGTGTTTATTTATGTCGATTATAAAATGTAGTATCAATTTAATTTACCCACGTAATATATCTAATATATATGCAAATGTTAACATCTTCTGTCAACGTGGTATAAGCAAATAAAACTTAGGAATTTTTGCCTAATTCTCCAGTCAATTTAGCAATGTATTACAACACTTAAAAGTTTCTCCGTATACATATTTTATAATACATTATTTACGGAATCGCTGCCCACACTGCAGACCGGATTTAAACAATAAATATATCGTTTTGAATTTCTACGTCCATTCTCACGATTAAATCGGGGCTATTCGTATTGGGTGTCAAGTAAGTAAGAGATTATATCGTGTCGATATAGTTTGTTAGCAAAAGTACTGCAGTTTATCAGTCGTTAAATCAAAGCTGTAATAGCGAAGTAGTGTAAGTGCTGTAATTTACATAAATGTGGCTCATGCAGCCTGTTGTGTTATTAAATGTTGAGTGTGGCGCCGGCAATGCGGACTTCACGTTAATATCTGTCTGCTAATTCCATGAACTTTTAACGCTTTCCCAAAAAATGTATGCAAATCTAAGTATATACTAATATACAAAACTGAAGAGTTTGTTTGAAAGCGGTAATCTCAGGAACTACGGGTCCGATTTGAAAAATTCTTTTTGCGTTGGATAGCCCATTAATCACGGAAGGCTATAAAATCAGAGACCAATAGGAGCAGAGTATAACAAAAATTTAAAATGTATGCTGTATATTTTGGAGTTAAAATAAAATGTTCAAATAACTAAGTCCATGTGAACAAAGTCGCGGGCGGCCGCTAGTAATTTAATAATAGCTGTTTCAAATTTACCTAAATTGTGTTACTAACATATCGAGTGCTGTTAGTGATAAAACAAATAAAAAATTCTACGAACTCTTAACCCTTTACAGCACATTATTAATTTATATTTAAGCAGCACCCGATAGAGAGACGCATTTTAAATTTCCATGTGTAAGTAGATTAGATACTTTCTTCCCGACCAAATATACCCTCACGATCCCTTTTAATACGATAATATGCCTCTATCTTTCGTCTGCAGTCACACACGACCCTTGTGTGCTAATTGAATTTAAGGAATAAAATCCAATCGCCCCGATTCTTTATTATTCAAGATCCAATTTGGATAAGGTCTGATCGGTCCGAGGGGCGGCCCGCCTGAGAGGGGCAGTCGAGAATAAAATTGGTTTGTCACTCAAAACATAAGGTTATCAGTTTTGATATGAATGTATCAGTTTATTCCGAGCTTGGGTATAGACTGTAAAAATTATATTATATCTAGTCTGGTACCCTTCCACTGCTAGAAGTAATTCTGTTGAGTCTACACGATAAATCAATCTTCAGTCACAGTTGCTCAAATGTCGCGGAATGTAATTTGAATAGATGGTAATTATATTTGTGGTAACATTTAGCTTTAGCACCGTGTTAATGAATGATGTTAGAAGGGTACCACAGTGCAGGTTGCAATCAGTGCGTCAACGTTAGACGTTATTTACGGCAACGTGTCGGCTCGTGCGGCGCGGGTACCTTCCGATGCGAGATAACAGTGATGACACAGTGCTATCTCCGACACACAGACTCCACCCCTGTGCAACCCACTCCCTCGCAATAGTGTTAAAATAAACATTTGTTAACAAAATATTGTTATGTACTTACAAAAACAGATTTTCAATTAAAAGCCACATTTATCAAAGCTTCTACGAAATTCAAGTTAAATATATACAATATAATAACCTCATGAATACGATTATTATTATATCGATGTTATTATTCTATATCAATCGTTGCAAGCGTGATAGTACGGCCCTGCGTAGCTCGTGGCTGGATTCACGAAATTAATGGCAAACAAACATACAGTGTCTTCTATTAGTGTGTGACGCACTGATTGCTATCGCACAAGATGGATTGGAGCGTAACACCCCATACACCCCTCGATATGCACTTCTCATCCTTTTGTAGGTACTAAATTTCATTCTTCACTAACAATTTTATGTGAGCAAATTATTTCTATACAACATTGAATTGTGCAGTTCAAATAGCAAATGTTTGCAAAATGTGCACAAAACTTAACATAAATGAAAGATGGTCTATTCGATGTTAATTGCATTAACATTATAATTTGTTTGATGATTATGCTGAGCTCATAATAAATTAACAGGCACGTTTTGAAACAAACCTTAATCATTTGTTTTGAAATGTTTCCGTTACAAATCGTCTTCTAAGTAAGGACAATGGGGTTGCATATGCATAGTTAAAATCGTTCCAATACCGGTGATATATCTATTATGTAAATTCCAAGCACCCAATTAACAACCGCAGCTGTTAAAATAAAAAAAAGTTTTTACTACCCAAAATTCTACCGTTAGGTAAGTTGGATGTAATATAACTAGGTTTCTACACGTCCTGACTAACCTCCGTTGTATTTCTTATAAGTAGAACTGAAATAATGTACCTAATCTGCGTGCATAATCAGAAACAATACCGTCTCAGTAACAATCTCCAGAGACGTTACGAATGCATTTAATTGCCTAAACAGAGTGGATCACTATGCGCAGGAAATCAGTCTACCGAGGAAGCAATAACAATTAACTTATGAATGAAACGTTCCGTATATTTATCTTGATTAGGTATTCGCTGATGAGAATATGGAAAATTGATCATTAATTCAAGTAATTGGAAATTCTTTTTAGTACTTATTACTTCATTCATGTTACCTTTAGAGAAAAGAGGTTAAAATTAAATTTTTAAATGTTTTTTTTTAACAATATATTATTCAACTTAACATTTTAACAACTCGAACGATTAAATTAAATAACGTAAATCGTCAAAAAACAGGTAATATAACATTCACAAGTATCACTGAATGACAATCAAGCACAGCTAAAAATTTTGACGAAACCATTATAACCCTGCAAAATTACAAAAACCCTGCTGCTACAATGCGCAGCGTGTTAACGCATTACAAAACATTTCAGATTTGGAAGACTTATAGAAAAATGTAAAGCAATCCAGTTAATCCAATCTAACCTGCCCTAATTCTTTTATATTTTGGCACTAAAAGTTTACATAGAAAGTAAATAATTTATTTAATTTAAAGCTTCATAAATTTAGAAGATAGATTGATCAAATGAATCAATTTAAGTATAGGTAACAGTTGATGTAATAGTTGATTGTAATAAATTTAGCATCAATCTAAATTGCAACAAAGCACAGAATACACTTGCATTTTTATTACAAAGTTTACCGTAATACAACCTTTTTTAATTTATGTCTAACTAAGGACCCGCCCCGGCTTCGCACGGGTGCAATGCTGATACTAAATACACTAGAGAAATACTGTAAACGTTGTATAAAAAACATAGTGGCCCGCTGCTTCCGTCCCGCCATAAATGCGACGCCCCGCAATTTTTAAATCTGTAATATCTTTGAAAATATTCTAATAAACCATATGCTGTAAAGGGCAATGTAGATCTATATTAAATCAACAATGTATTTAAGGTATTAAATTGCATAAGGATTAATGCTGTATTGGTTAAAATCACTTTGAAAATTAGCCGGTATTTGTCGTAAAAATTAAATTACAAAAAAATATATTGTGGGATATCCATAAGAGATAGACTTTTTATAAGACCTTTTCAATATGTACTGTTCAGTGTGTAACAATAGTTAGTTCATTATTTAGGTAGATAAATCTCGTTGGGTTCAGCCTACGTTTCACTGCAAACGCGGAATAAATGTAATTATTTACGACATCATATTAGAAACCTCAAAAATAATAGTATTTCTCCACAATTTAATAAATGCTATTATACTTATAATCCTTCCTCTTTAATCAATCTATCTATTAAAAAAAAACAGTATCAAAATCTGTCGCGTAGTTTTAATGATTTAATCATACAAAGGGACATAGGGAATGAGAAAGTGACTTTGTTTTATATTATCTAGTGATGATGCTATCAGGAATGAAGTAAAGACTCACGGATAAGGTTGATAGTTTTCAAAAGCTGTATAACTGTCTATTTATTGTCTTATACAATAAAAAATCTGTTTCTTTCCATTAATAGCGTACCCAAAGTATCTCACTTATATCAATATTTTTTTCTAAAGCGCTTAGAACATGATATACCGCGCAGTTCCCTTAGTATCCATCATATAAACACGTGAAACTTCAAAGTACGTTGTGCAGGTGCAAAGCTGGCAAGTGACAAGAGTTATATAGTTGAATATGAAACGATCATTGAAAGCACGGAAATTAAATAGCCGCTCATATCCGGGCGGTGAAGTGTCGTGTCGGGCGCGCGCTCAGACAGACCTCATGCACCTCTGATAGTCACAACAGGGTACAAAGGATCGTTCTATGTTATACTGGGTAATTATTAAAGCTCGCTTGCACAAGGGTTCTCCTAATGATTAGTTATTATGTGTGTTTCGCCTTTTGATTGGCTTTGTAAGCAAATCGGCTATTATGAACAATTGTTGCACAGCCCATTAATTACAAGTTGTTTGTTATTGTAAATGTGGACTTTTTGAACTTTTACGGCGCAAGTATTGGTAATCACTTTTAGCAGACCTGCAATGCCAAGTGTAATGCAAAAATATGCCCAAATGGCGAATGCATGATTTTAACCATGGCACTGCTGCACTACGCCACGTTACGCCGTTCTAAATCGTCGAGCTACGCGATTGTACGGAGCGCTACGCCGCGCTGCGACGTATTACGTGACGCTACGATACGACGCGCTACGCCACGTTACGCCACGCTACCACGCTCTGTGATGCACTACGACGACACTTACGACTCTTTATGATTCATGCACTATTAGGCTACCTCAGCTGACGCTGGCATAGACTGTTTGCTTTGCGTACGTTACGTAGTACCTATACGAAACGTCTACGCATCTAAAACGGGGAAATGAATAACCTGGCACTAATTGGTATTCAAAAAGTTCGTTTGATATCGGGTTTTCTTTTATATAATGGTCTCTAAGTGAACCTTCAATGTGGTTTCTTTGAAGTGTACTCAAAGTGCATAAATTAGTTTAATTGAGCAATTATCCTGTCGACTTCCTACGGTACTTTAATAAAGGCTCTAATTATCATGGTTATTTGCGATCGATTTCATAAATAAAACCCGCACAATAAGCTTTAACAAGGGCTTTGACAACCAATAACCGGCGCGGCATGCACCCTTATATCCGATAATAAGAACTGAGCAAACGCTAAATGCCGGCTACATTGTCTTTATTGTACTGATAAAAGTCATGATATATTTTAGTTTGTTTATGTGAGGTTGATGTACCTAAATCGGCTTAATACATACATATTTTGATTAAGATTTACCATGTTGATATCGCTACGATCCGGACGAAGCGTTTCGCCTCGTCTTTTGTACCGCATACATCGAAGCACTGGAACAATTTGCTTACGGCGGTCTTCTCCTCTGATTACAATTTAAGTGTTTTCAAGGTTAGAGTGAATTGGCTCATAATAAACTAGCGCGCTTTGCCATCAAGGATTACATCACTGCTTAGCATCAGGCGGGATCGTAGTCATGCACTTGTTTGTAATATAAAAAAAAGAAAATAATAACAACGCATTAATCGCATTCAATATAAGTGGATTTAGTGCGTAAGTATCACGCATACACTCACAATAAAGTTTGATGATCTTGATAAAGTTTGATGATCTTTTCTAAAAAAAACCGCCGCAAAGTAAAATAATGATACGATGATGCCTAAGAATCTTTTTTATTAAAAGTGTTTTGATGTATGACTCTTTAAAGTGTTACGCTAATAGGTAGACAGTTGTTGAGTTACCCTAAGTGACAAGGCTCTCGTAAAATATTAATTAGGGATTGTTATCATAATGTGCGGTTCTCGCTATCGCTTGTAGCGCTTGGCCGCGTGGTCTCACGGCGTACCCACACGCACGCGCAATGAGCGTGAGTTGCCAATCAACCGGTACACTCCATCCAATTCAAACCGATGCTAATGTAAACGCTATTCTTTCTTAATTGGACTAATTATCGATATGACCTGTTATTAGTTTCGTGGATGAAAAACATAAACAATGATAAAACATTAATAACGTGGGGCAGATAATTATTAATTAAGTAAGTAGGCACCTATCTTATTTTTATCATTTATTCGTTCAAAATAAAATTGTTTTTATGTCCGTTTTTATTTTTCTTTTCTGTAAGTTAAATATTAAAAACGTTTTAATGATGTCGTTTAATTATCTTATCTTGAAACTTTTCAAGCGCTCATCTAAAATTGTTTCGATAAATTAGTTAAGTTACGAAATAGATATTTATAATGTATGGATACAAACAGACAGATAATTTAAGCAGTTCATACTAAGTTGACACTGATAACCTCTCTAATTCACCTAGTTAAATAAATTACGAAACAGTGATAGCGTTGACTAGCTGAGATTTGGGGTACTTACCTACCGGATAGAAACGCATGTCTCGAGAGAATATTCATTCCAGTTCGGGTTTCAACCGGTAGTGGTGTTGAAGTTTGTAAATAAAGAGGATAACGAACTATTGTAGTTTATGTGGAGTCGACAAGTCACAAGTGTTCAGCGGGGTTTGGTCCATACAGTTGGAGGAGGAAACTAAGATTTTTGTAGGATGACAATCTTTAATATAATAACGATCCTGAAGCTCGCAGTTAGGTTAGAGGCGTCGTACACAAGAGTCAAACGACATTTGATCTTAGTAACAAAATATTTCTCGCTTATTAAAATAAATAAATTGGCAAAGCGTCAGGTGTACCTGTGGAGTCAGAGCCTATTATACGTAATGACGATGAGTATACATTTTAGAGGAAAGCTCCTGTTAGTGTAGGCGAGCCAATTAGAAGTGTTAGGAGGTAGCGAAGCACCATCGCCCCCGCCACACGCCTCCGCCCGCACCCCTCGGCTGTCCAATTAAACCCGGTCTGTGCGCTGACGACGGCGCACCCGCCGCCGACGCCGCCGGAACCGAGTACCACGTCGTAATTGCGTAAGCCACTTCAAAAACAAACCTCCGCTTTTTTGCACCGACGCTAACAATGGAATCATGTCAGACACCACAAGAACACCCCTCCATTCTATTCTTCTACTGTGTAACTATTGAGTTGTTAATTAAATTCGCACAACATAATAGCCTCTCGCAAGGCGGCACGAGCTAGTCTCTATTACACACACATAGAGGTGATTTCAGCACAACCCGCGCTTAGCGATCCGTACTGATATAGCTTCTTGTTTAATTACAACAATAGTGGCCCCTAATGAGAGTTTGCGCTAATAAGCACTGCAGAATGTAATCAACATGCTTCGCCGGTCTAATGAGTCGAGTTCCTGGCAAAAACAAGCACCGTCGACATTTTACTGAAGATTAATTAGGCGTTGTACCTATACGGCAAGATCCTCACTTGCGCCGGAAGACCCTGTTTCTAACGTGTTAGCTACTTATGCGTTTTTCCTGGAAAGTATGACGTTAAAAAGCCATGCCGTGGTGCAACGGAGTTGTACCACGAATCACAGTTCCTTGTGTGCCGTATTGCAAACACACGAAGAGCGTCCGCCTTTGAATAACTGCTATTGACAACAAAGTACACATCCCTGGTAAACGTCGTTAACGTAAATAAGTACGTTTGATTACGTCGTAGCTAGCTACCCCATTAAAACTTAACGAGGGGCAACCCCGGGGAAAATAACTAACCCAATTTCCCTTTGCCGGGAAATCATTAAAAGTCTTAAAAGGGTCTTTTCATATATTTTTTACCCTGAAGCGTACGAGCAAATAAACACATTTTTACATACTCGAACAAACAATTCTCCTAACGAGGCGGGAGCGTAACGAGCGCGCGGCGGGCGCGGGGCGGTGACCATCGCGCCCAGCAGCACCGCGCTAATTGGAAGGATACGTCCGGAAATGTGTATCGTTACACGCGGCGCCTACCTGCCGTCGACGCCTGTACCTCACCTAACGACATCCCTGATTTATCTGAGCCAATACATTCAAATTGACAGCCGAATCTCGGACGAAATTCGACGACCAAGCACCGGACCGCCCCGCCCGAAGCCGCCGGCACTGCTGTTCGTGCGAAATGTCAACAGGAACAATCAGTAGACCAGCCGCATTCAGCGGACAAGTCATTAACATTTCTTTAAAAAAACAACTTGCACTAATTGAAAGACATTTAAATGTTACGACCAGTTTGTGTCGCATGCTAATTGTTGTGACATTTGTGCCATGCTTGCATCGGATGTGGGTGCCACTTTCACGTTTTTTTATTAGACTACTCGTTCCAAAGATTTGGAAAGATCGAGATAAATTAACTATCCGTTTTTAGTTTTACATTTATACGATGCAATAAACCACTTTCAGACACCAACATTAACGATTTAAAAAATAAAATACAAGTCTGTGTTGTAATTTGCCGTATATATTTGCAGCGACAATTAATATCTATTGAACGTGTAATACCATCAGTTCATTTAGCATTCTCAGGGATTTCGTGATGCACTAATAGGTAATTTAATTAATAGATTTCCCAATTAGTGTTCGCTGTATAATTAATGGATGTGTGCTGTATTAGCGTCGGATACAATCTGATTCGGGACTCGTCGGCAATTACGGACGACTACAAAATACGTCGAATTCCGCGTAATTGCTGAGAATATTACGGCAGTGAACTTAATTGTTCTCGACTTAATTAATTAAGCTTTTGTTTGAAACTAACAGCAAAGTGTAGACTTGGCAATTCTAAATTGGATCTTGTAATTACCTTACCCTCCCTTTTGCTGAAACTGTATACCTACTTTCAATTATGGGCCAAGCTTTGTTAATGAAATCAATTATAATTGGGACACAATGAAATGAATTCTATTTGAGCCATAGAAACAATACATTTCATTAACTAATTAACTTTGTTTTTATAGAAACAATAACAGAGTAAAAGAGATGAAGCTTAGTCCCAGCAGTGAGAACATTGTGGGCTAATTATGTACATATGTTATATAATAAAAGAGAGAGAGAGAGAAAGAGGAATGTTTCGCAATAGTATTTTAGGGGTAAAAATAATGATAAACAAACGAATAACGTTGGGTGTTCATTTCATCTGTGTCGGTTGAGTAGATATTGCTGTCTTCATTACGGAGAGTTTGCCATTACATAGGCCGTCAGCGAATCATTACGGATGCCTCTAATGAGTATCTCTTGTACGCCTAATAATAATCCTTATCGACATTCCCAAGGCCAATCCGGGGCGGTTTGTGAACTAATTAATTGCGCTGCTACACAGACTGAATTTCAGTTAATTTTCAATGGGTAATAACAATGCAGTTATGTAAATCACAAACATTAACTTGGTTTCATTAAATGTTAATTTGGGTACTGTTGTAACCGAAATTGAATATAATGCCACTGAATATTTACAGTGCTAATTAAGCAGGTAATCACCTATTCCAACATTCAACAATACAAGTGGTACTTTGTTGTTGTAGGGCCCTAGGACATCTATACAATAGATGCTCTGTTTCAGACTTAATTTTTATCCTAATAAAAATAACTTCATTGGAACTTTTGTAATATTAAACCTCTTTAGTAATACTAATATTGACTTATCAAAGTATAGAAACCAGTAGGCAGCAGGGTTTGTGCGACACACTACGATTTAAAAAAAAATCGAATATATGAGATAAAATCGATCGATTCCGGGTTTCATTTTGACAGTTCATCAACATTCATTGCGGTATTTAAGTTGTTAAGCAGACATATTTTTCGAACATATGGAGCAAAAGATTACATGACAACAATATGCTTCAAAATCATCACAATTTGTAATAATAGGATGCAATTAGGGTGCAGGTATATGTGGAACAACAAGAAGACGGTGTGGAAGTCGTGGTGGCCTAGTGGTTAAAACACCAGCCTCTCAAGTATGAGTGCGCGGGTTCGATTCCAGGTCAGGCAAGTACCAATGTAACTTTTCTAAAGTTATATGTACTTTCTAAGTATATCTTGGACACTAATGACTGAAGGTGAAGGAAAACATCTAGAGGAAACCTAGACTTTAAGTCTGAAATCGCCAACCCGCATTGAGCAAGCGTGGTGTGCAATCCTTCTCTGTATGAGAGGAGACCTGTGCCCAGCAGTGGGACGATAAAAGGTTGATAATGATGGTATGTGGAACAAAAAGTTCCATCTGCGTAGAATGACAACGTGGGTTATAACTAATAGAGATTTATAGTTTACACAGAATACTTAGCCTTAGATTTTAATAAACCTTTTTGTGCTTCCTGTTTGCTAACAGTATTGTTTACAGGTATGGTCATTTCTTCTACGCGAAAATAATAAAGGCGTAAAATTTCTAACAGATCATATTACTTATCAGAAAATATCTATTGATCCAATTAAAAAAATATTCTGCATGATAACACTATTCCGGAGTATTTATGGCTACTTTTATGTCTAAGAAATGCACTACTGTTGTGATAGCTCACGGAAGCCAATCATCGGGAACAATAGCAAAGATATTATAAAACAGCCAAGTGTGAGCCTGACAAGTGTACTGAGGGTCCCGAAAGGCCTGTATAAAACTCCTGAATTAATAAAGTTATCTAAACCGTTATAGCTTTCCTTTAAAGTTCATTACATGGACTACAATCGTGGTTTTTTTTTCAGATCTTACCGAGCCGTTTAACTTTTATAGGAAGTGATGCTCTACTTTAACAAAAAAAAAAAAACCTTAAAGTAGAATATCTCGCAAATGGAAACCTAAATCAAAAATGCTTTTAGAGAACTGTCATTATTTATACCAGACTTATCTAATAATACCCCAAGCTATGTGGAAGCCGGGAGAAAAAAAAATCATACTAACTTCACGTGTACATATTCCAAAATTTTTCGACGTAGTAAATATGTATACATACGCATAGAAAGATGGAACATGACGAAATTAATAAGATTATGAGACGTAAACTACGGAACCCAAAAAGAAAGGGGGGTGGGGCGGTAATTTACATCTACTAGTTGCGCTTCGCAATTTCGATCTCGTGGAAATATCCGGTTAAAAACTAATAAGTGTGTCAAATTTACTTAGTCTAAATCCGTTCAATAGTTTTTTGCGCGAAAGAGTAACAAGCATACATACAAGCTTCAGGATTATGATATTATTAGTAGGTTTACACGCGGCTAAAGGCGCGGGCGACGTTCATGTCTTAAATACACACTTACACAGACACTCTGAGGGCTCTACCACAGAATCTTAAAAACTTTAAACGCGTGTCTGATGTCAATATTACGCCAAAATTCATATAATAAATATGTCGTTTTAATAATGTGTTTAGCCTATTCACTACGTTTTGATAGTAAAGTCAATGTCTATTAGTTATTTAATATATTTGATTGCTCTTAAAAACCAGTCTTGATCATTCCAAATAAAGAAAAAGCTTTTAGACTCAAGCAAATAAATAATACAAACACAGGTATTTTGCGACTTATATTCTACGAAACACAAATAGAGACACTACTCTACTTAATGCATATTAATTTGCAATTAAGATGTGATAGTGATGTCATAAATATCTTAAAAACAGCAACATAATATAATTTACTGGCGGCTGCCAGCGACTTCGTTCGCGTGGAATGAGTTATGCCCCGCTTCCATTGATAGCAGCGTGATGTTATATAGTCTAAAGCCTTCCGGGATTAATGGGCTATCCAACGCAAAAAGACTTTCTCAAATCAAACCCCCTTCCTGACATTAGGGCGTTCAAACAAACAAACTAACTCTTCAGATTTATATATTAGTATAGATGTGAAGTAATATTTACCCAAATTATTTTAAACATAAAATGTAATATCAACATAATACACCTAAGTACAGATTTTCCAATCGGTCAGCGTCATAACTCACTAGGGCGCCGATTTTCTTGTACACAAACGAAACTAAAATTAAGTTCATTGTATCTTTTTGTATCCATGTCGTTAAGAAAAGGACAGAAGATAAATATTAGTTTAGTCCTGTCCTGTCCAATTAGTCAGTCTCTGATGTAAATTGACGTAGTTTTAGTATTACTGTTTTTAATCACGTCTAAACAGTCTATAATTTGAAAGTAGTAGTCAGTAATTTGAAAGGATTTAAACTAATATTTACCTTCTGCTCTTTTCTTAATGAAATAGATAGAAGAAGACTGAATTGAACTTAATTTTAGTTCAGTTTATGAACCAGGGAATTGGCACCAATATCTATTGAAAAATTTAGTTCGTCTAGCATCATTATAATACAAAGTGGTAACCTAATTCAATAGATATTGGTGCCACCAATATCTATTGAATTAGGTTACCACTTTGTATTATAATGATGTTAGACGAACTAAATTTTAAAATAACTTTAAATTGTAATGACCTTTGCATCTTGTTTGTTACATCAATGGCATTTGGACAATAAAAACATTAAACTGTCATCAAAATAACAGGGAAATCCAAGGAATTTTAATAAGGAAAATGTTCCTATAACATTCCTGCACTGAAAATTTGCGAGTTACATATTGTGTCATCTTTTATTCGTCAGGGGGGTAGGCAAGGGTTGGGCGGCTCCACCAACTTTAATTAAGACACAATAATTAAAATAACAAGCGGCGGGCGTGGTGGCGCATCAGTATGCGAGCTCGTGGGCCCGGGCCGTGAGCCCGTGGGGCCGTGGGGCCACATACACGACACTAATCCACCGGACACATACTGGTGGAATCTATTGTGTGACCCCTTCGGCTTGACGCTTCAATCTTGTTCACAATGATATTGGTGCAGGTCGGAGCGAAGGTCACGTGATAATGTTATGAAAACAAATCATTGGTTTACTTTGTTTATATACGGTAGGGTGCTCCTCTGTGGAAAGTGATTAAAATTGTGTTGTGAAAGGAGATAAAGAGTTAACTATTTTATGAATGAATTTCAAAAAAATCAAAAAAATAAGATAATACGAAAAACGTCAATGGAATGAAAATGCCGCTTAATGGTTTTACTAAATATGTCTGTTTCAAGTCAATTGGCTAAACGCAATTTTCCTTAAAGACCACGCTTTGGTAAAAGCGTAAATAAGCAATTATTTGTAGCATCCTATCTTCCAATTCATAGATCAAAATGTACAATTTTGAACAAAGTTCTAATTAAACTGAATGGGCACGCACTCATGTCCAAAATAATCACAACGTGATAACGTAACCCACACACGTAAACATTGCTGTGAATGACTTAACTTTCTCGTTTGAAAACGCACTCTATCTAATTGGTCGCTGAATTAGATAATAACTGTCAAGATTAATATGAGTAATTTATATTGTCTGCGAAACGAATTTAATTATGTTTATCATATAATGAATATTTATATCTGAAGGCTGTATCTTGCAAATTAATTAGGTAATCATAAAAGACAACATAATTAACTACCGCAAGCAGGAAAAATGTGCTTTTATTTGGCAACATAACAAACAACAAGAAGCTATAATAAAGAAAGCATTATTAAATTGCATCTATTTACCTTTAAGTTGGATTTTCCTGTGAAAACAGCAAACAAGTATTTTCCAACAACTCTGATCTGGAACCACGATAAACAAATCCACAAACGTCAATAACTAAAGCACCAAAATAAATTGATATATTACTTGTCCACTCTAACTATTGTCACTTCAGATATATTTACAGAAATTCGCTTTTCTAAGTAAATGTCCAGCCACACAGTTCGCCGGTAACGCAGTCTACCGCCAGATATTATCCTTAGACTAGTCGCGGCCAATTAAAATGATTTATTAAACTTGTAATTAAACGACAAGGAACGTTTGTACGAGCGCGTCGGCAGCTCGAGTAAAGTTTGTAACTCTGTGAGGGAAACCGGCACGTGTAGTATCGAGGAGGACTCGCGGCGAAGTGAGGCGAGCGTCGGCGAACTGTGGCGGCTCTCGGCGTCGCAGGCTCCGCGCCGGCCCGGGGTGGCGCGGAACAACACTCTAATATAATGACAGGGTCGGAACACTTTAATACTCTAATTGAAAAAGTATACTCCGACAGCTTTTAAGTGTAATTAAGGTTGCGCTTCCATATTGCGACTTTCCCGACTAGAAAATGCTGATTCTACGTCGATCCTCTTTGTTTAGATTGGTTGTGATACAAAATTGCTTTTCTTTTATCGTTGAAAAGAATTTTCAGTTTCAAAGGTTACATTTTGTTTTTTCTTACCACTGCTGAATTTTCGCAACAACTCGTCATCGTGAGAGTATACTTATTAGTTACTGTTTTGTTTGTAGGTATTTGTATTATTATGGTAATAATGATCTTAAGACAATAAATGCAGCGGGTTGAATTTTTAGATTTCAGGATGCTTCTGCCTGTTGCTCTAGGCACCATTTTTTACGTACCCATAATATTTTTAGATTTCAGGATGCTTCTGCCTGTTGCTCTAGGCACCATTCTTTACGTACCCATAATATTTTTAGATTTCAGGATGCTTCTGCCTGTTGCTCTAGGCACCATATTTACATTCCCATAATATTTTTAGATTTCAGGATGCTTCTGCCTGTTGCCCTAGGTACCATTCTTTACGTACCCATTATAATTTTTTACACCTAAGAAAAACAAGGGGGTACTGATTAACTACTATACATAAAGATAAGTAACAACAAAAATAATTGCAAGTTCTTGGATAAATATAATTAGGCACATGTTTAATTAGATAATATAAGTAATATCAGCGTCCTACTCTTACCTAATACACATGGGCACATAATATCGTACGCTGATATCATATAAATGTTCGTAGAAATCGATACCTAATAAATGTAATCGGCAAGTGCGTCACGTCCCACTACTGCTACATAGGTAAGAAATATCACAAACACAACCTCGCTAGTGAATTCCGGCCTAAATTCAATTCCACCCCTTTCCTCCGCGCCCGTTCGACTAAGAAACCAATCTTCTTTACATTCCCTTGCCGACAAATTTATACACCTCCATACGTCGTGGGTAATGGGTGGCGGCGGTGGCAGTGGCTCAGCATCGGCCGGGCGGCGTTGGCGACGCTGCCTCCGCCGTACATTATTAAGCAGGCGTCGGCTGAGGTGACCCGCAAAGAAACGGCAAGTGTATGTCCAGCGGACGCCGACGCTGAGAATTTAATTTCCACGGCCCGCCCGCCCTCGTCGCCATTGTCCGCCCAGTATTTCATTACGGCTCGAGCTTTTCTATTAATAAATCACTCTTCGCCTGCGCCGTTTAATTACGTCCCGGATCCGGCCAACGTCTGATTACACTTTCATCGAACATCTAATTAGGAGTGCAGCCGAGCCGTGCCGGGGTGGGAACGTGTGTATTCTTTGTTCCACAGATATTACACTCGGCCTATATTACACCGCGAAGCACTGCCTCCCCAGCTAAGTTCGAAATGAACGAACTTTGATTAAAATCGACCGCTTGCACTGCCGCTAAAGTATCAATTTAAATGTAGGCAATGTCTTAACATTCTGCTAACATATGTTGCTCTCAGCAATGTTATATCGATACAGCCTTGTGTTTTATATTGAGTTAAAAGTCAATAAGGCTGTATAAGAAGCTGATATTGGTTGGCTATCCTATTGAAATCGGATATTATTAAAATCTTATAATATTAAAACGAATGTTGTCTGGCTATGGTCAATTATAAGACGTGATTTAGTGGCAAAAATAAAAAACAGTAAGAGAATGCAATCGAAAGCTTTAATAACCTAATGAGATGCATATGTAAACAGTTTTTTTTTAAGGAAAAGCACATGTTTGTGGATGGTATTGTATAATAATGGGAGAAAACATCGAAGTGGCAAATATGACATCGGTGGCTCAAGAGTTTTTTTAATTTCCCGTCGCGGGAGCGGCGCGGGCTCGGCGGCCGGCGCGGGCTGCCCGCCCGTTTAACTTATTGCCACGGTTAACGAGAATACGCCGTTGTGTGCCGGCGAAATTGAAGGATTTACTCCGCGTCCCTCCTTTATTAAACGTATTGCACACTCGCCCAGTGGCCGTGTGTGCGTGCGACTCTACACGCAGTATGCCGAAATTACATTTCACATGAGTCGTAATAACAAGGGCGGGCGTAAATCACTAGCATTATTAGTTTCTCTTGTTACTGGTGCCATTTGTCACTTTATATTGATGCCAGGACACCGTTTACAAAAAAGTTCATAATACATTAAGGATGCTCACTGATAACTGTAAATCAAAGTTGATAATGTTCTCACTAAAGCGGTTTATAGTGGGTGGTGTTAGTATAGGTACAGAACCACTTACTATATATATGCGCAAGTGTGTAGTATTAATACATTCAAAGTTATTAGAATCACAAATGTGGGTATCAACTAAGCCACGACTGATCTCGCAGCAAACAATAGGTTGGCAGCCGGAGCGCGGGGCTGCTGGCGGCGCTCGTGACGGACGCGGCGTGTGCAAGATACTATATGGCCGGACTTCCTGTAAGCTGAGCGTATCGCTTCGCTTAAAGTTTCGCAATATACGCGCACCGAGCCCGTCCTTTATTAAAAACTATTCTCACATTTTTAATTAAAACTTGTGTTCCCCCACTAAAACTTTATTTAAGCAATAAAGGCGGCGCAATTAGCGGCGCTGTCCCCGCCGCCCGCCGGCGACTTCACCTACTTTTCCTTTGCTTTAATGAGTGTTTTTTAATAAAGCCGGAGACTGGTGCAAGTTTATTAATTTAGTTTAACTCGTGTCACAGCTCCGGCCCACGGTATGCCCGCCCTAGCGCTAGCCCGCATGCTATAACCATAGTTTTTAATTTAATGCTCAACTACTACATATAACTGCTACAGCTATCGTATATATATATTACTTATGCACCTTTTTTCAGCTTTTATAATGACTAAATTGATATTACAAGTTGTGTAAGTGCACAACTTGTAATATCAATTGTAAGTTGCATAATATTGATACATAGCTACGTAAAATATATAAATGATACCACTTAATCTGCATGTCAGGAATTCTGTTAGGTAGGTATCATCATCATCATCATCAACCTTTTGATCGTCCCACTGCTGGGCACAGGTCTCCTCTCATACAGAGAAGGATTGAGCGTAATCAACACGCTTGCTCAATGAGGGTTGGCGATTTCAGACTTAAAGTCCAGGTTTCCTCAAGATGTTTTCCTTCACCTTCAGTCACTAGTGTCCAAGATACATTGGTACTTGCCTGACCTGGATCGAACCCGCGCACTCATACTTGAGAGGCTGGTGTTTTAACCACTAGGCCCACGACTTCAGTTAGGTAGGTGTAGAATGTTTTAAAAGCTGTGTAAGTAATGGTTAAAAGGATTGATTTGAAAATTAACTTTTTGCTTTACCTTTACTGAATCTCCCATTAATAACATGTTGGTACCTTCCTACCTATGGGAAAGTCTGATGATTTCCGAAACGTCCATTACGAATCCAAAGTAACGATCGTTGTCGAGCAACGAACTAAAAGCTTGAATGACGTGAAGCCCTCACTGCAGCCCCCTCCCCGCCAAGTGTTCCGGCCATAATTACATTCCCGTGTCTAACAAATGGAGAATCGGTGTTGATTTGTGTTTAGCCGAGCACGAGTCCGTGATCCGCGCGGCCCACGCCCCGTCGCCGTCCCGTCGTCGTGCCAATTGCCCACGTGTGACCATACTCCTCCAATCCCGCTACAAACGCCATGTCATATTAACTTCAGCACCGCCAAAAGCTTCCTTTGCGTTAACAGCTATTGTTGTGTCAATGTTTGGTATTTAAAATGAAATTAAACGACTATAGAATAAGTTTTTAATAGGTTTCCCGTTTTAGATTTACTCATAATAATTACAGCATACACTGCTGACGCTATTAGTGGTATTATCCAACATATATTTACTACATATAGTTAATTAACAGAAGGTTTATTATGTTATTATTGGCAGCGTTTAGAATGTGTTTTAGTTTCGTGTGAAGCGAGTAATTGCGCGCACGTCGACTAAGTGAAAAACGAAGCCGGCCAGCCTAAAAGCTTCGCGGTAGATTGCATCAGCACACGGATTTTCCATTACGCGCTAGTTCTTTATTACGAGCCTCGAGAACCAAGTTAAGGTCGATGCTTTAACAGGCTATTTTAATTAAATAGAGGCCGTAAAGCTTACCATTAAAGTGTACTCAGTCAACAAAATAGTATGGCTATATCCAGTCGTCCTGAAATAGCCTTAGCTTACAATCAATAGCAGTATATTATAATATAAAATGTTCACAAACTACATAATAGTGGAGCATTAGCTAGTGGCGTTCCGCGGACTCGGAACGGGGTCGTTTGTGCAATGGTTCGCACGAACCGAGCAAGGAGTCGTTAGAGCGGTCGTATATCCTCGGATAACCGCGAATATTGGCCGCACTAACAATGTGCGTCTTTATAAGTTTTTAACGAGCTCGGACGATATAAATTATGTGTGGTGCGGGCAGTGGGTCTCGTTATCTCGCTAACGGCGCACTAGCGGAAGCTTAATGTACCGAGAGCTTTATTGTAGCCACTTACGGCCAGCGCACTGCTGCTCCAACTAGTTGTACTACACTATTGTCGTCTCGATATATTACTTTCAATACAAAAAGTAACACCCTAGACCTTATCACCAACTTTAATAGGCAGATGATTGATTTATAACAGTTGTTTAAAAGTATACCTACCAATTCAAAACTTACACATTTAAAAAAAATATTAAATACAAAATAAAACATAATAATTAAATAAGTAATTTCGTACAATTCACGGGTTAATAATTTATCATAAATCCTTAATTATTATTAAATACGTTAATTGGAATATAGTTTCACAGGTAGGTAAGTATCTAAGTAAAGCAGGCAAACCAAATCAACAATTCAGTCAAGCTGTAATACGGAAACCATTAAGGGTGGTTGAAAGTTAATAAGTAATAGGTACAGTAATTGCTTGCCAGGGACGCACTTGGAGTTGCCAAATTGTTTATTACAAAATCACCGACTTTATTTTCGATTCTTCATTTCCCAAAATGTAGAGAAGTATAAAAAAATATAATTTCTTTAATTTACCCAATTATCGAAATTATCTTCCGAACTTAAAACACCACCCTCTCAAGTATCAGTGCGCAGGTTCGATTCCACGTCAGGCAAGTACCAATGTAACTTTTCTAAAGTTATATGTACTTTCTAAGTATATCTTGGACATCAATGACTGAAGGTGAAGGAAAACATCTTGAGGAAACCTTTACTTTAACACTCTCACCGCCATGTGGTACGCCGGCCGCCCACATAAATTCTAGTGCAGCAAGCTATTATTGATTTTTTTATTTGCTGCGGCAGGCCATGTGGGCGGCCGGCGCACCAAAAATTTAGCGCTAAAACTTTTGCATTTTTGTCCGTTACTAACTGTCAATAAATCAAATATGCAGGCCATCACTGTAATTAGGTCAGTTGGCCGCGCGCAGCCCACGTAGCCTGCTGCTAAAGGGTTTTCGTGCGCTTTTTCTTACGCGTGTGCAACATGTCGGATTCCGAAAGCGATCCCGACTATCTACCATCGCATGCATCGGGTTCATCGCAATCTGTATTGTTTTCTACAGCTGTTACGAATGCCTACATCATTTATAAACAGCACAAGCGGCTTAGTAGCAAGAAATATACCGTGACTAAATTCAGGGAAAACCTGTGTCTACAGATGTTAGGATTGACCCCTAGGCAAGGCTCAGCAGCGAGCTCAAATAGGCAGTCAGAACATAAATTCAGCAAAACATCACTCAATGATCATAGAGGAAGACTAGTTCGCCGAAGATGCATTCACTGTTACGAAAGATACCGAGCTCAGGGTCTACCAGCCGTAGAAGCCAGGAACAAGACAAAGAAAGTGAATACTGTCTGTGTGAAATGCCCAACGCAACCTAGTGTTTGTACGGAATGCTACGCAGAAATTCATTTAAAATAATATTTTTGTCTGATGTATCCAATGTTTGATTCTTTTTAAATTTTGTAAGCTGATTTTTTTGAGCAAAATATTAATAAATATCGTCTTGGGAAACTGGTTTTTCTTAGTTAATTACCAACTGAATGGTCATGGCAAAAGAGTCTGATTTTCCTCGTTTTTTTTTTTCATAGGTAGGTTTTTGAATACATTTTTCGATACAACTGGTTTTGACTCTGTATCGGGCAAGCCAAAACCAAAAAATCTATTTGAATTCGTCGGGTCACAGCGGACCACACGGCCCGCTGATAAAATATATGGCGTGTCCTGCCAGCGTGCCACTTGGCGTGCCGTAAAAGTTCTCTAAAATTAAGCTTGGCGGGTCACTAAAGAAATGGGATGGGCGGCGCGCCGCCCACATGGCCTGCTGCTTTGGCAAACTGTATACATGCTTGGCGGTGAGAGTGTTAAGTCTGAAATCGCCAACCCGCATTGAGCAAGGTAATTCCGCTCAATCCTTCTCTGTATGAGAGGAGATCTGTGCCCAACAGTGGGACGAAAAAAAGGTTGATAATGACTATCGAAATCGCCAACCCGCATTGAGCAAGAATGATGATTACGCTCAATCCTTCTCTGTATGAGAGGAGACCTGTGCCCAACATTGGGACTAAAAACCCAATTATCACCTTTTTCAATGTCATCACTATACAAGCTGTAGTTTTTGCAGATAAAGTACCCACCTATGTCTATTACATCTGGTAGATGTAATTGTCTTGTATGTTAATTCTACTTACGCTGGGACGGGTCTAATACTCAAGCAAGTACTTACTAAGTGTTTATCATCACTTAAACAAAGATTCTAAATTAAAGATTTCAACTTAGCCCATCATTGTCAGACAAACTGCGTCTTAACTTGAAAGAGTTCAGTAGGTACTTACCTATTTCAGTAGTTTAACGTTTTATGCACAGATAGTGCTCAACGTTAACATACAAAGTTGGCAACATGCTGTTTTTTAAGTCACACGGAACTTAATTAAGTAGTTAATCTGTTAACTAAACAAAACTTCCCTTGAGCGATAAAGTTGAGAACGGAAGATAAGTTAAATCAACACTTAAAACACTATATGTAATGTAATGTAATCCGACCGATTTCGGCCACGGCGACCATCTTCAACTCCAATTTTGATGTGCTCGCATATGACTTATGTAGCCAATTTTATTTATAAAAATCCTCGCACATTGCGGACGTGAGAGTATACCATTCACACAACTATAACTAATAGTGGCAGGTGGTCCAGCTTTCAGCTCGTCGCATCTTGCATGCTAGATTTGACAAGCGCTCTCCAATCCGGCCCTCTGGCAGCCTACTGCTCCCACAACGTAGGATTGATGTCGCTTTTCTTCATGTGTCGCTTCAGCACATCTTTGTACCTGAGGAGTTGGCCGCCATGCTTCCGCTTGCTAGAAAGAATAGCTAAGCTCATCTTTTTATAGAACTTGAGGAGTGAAGTTCTGAGTAAAAGATGAGCATAACTATTCTATCTTCCGTTATACGCATCACATATTCGCACCACCGAAGCTGACGCCGAATAAGATACGACTCAATGCCACCTACATTGACCCATAGCAGCACGTACGTGGTCAACGCTTGAGGTGGATTCGGTCTAGCATACGGATGTAACGGCGATACACTGTCCATGTTTCAGCAAAGTAAGTATAAGATGTTGGGCAGCACGACTACCATGTCTAAAACCTATCTACCTACTTGAAAGTCAGTTTTGGCACTAGGACACAACGCAAATTGCTATAAATAGTTGTAAGCCGTACAAAGTATTTCCTCATAAGGTCTATGATATTTATAATAGTGTCACCGTCTGAATACGTCACTGGGCTGTCCCCTGAGCAGGCTTCACGTCGAAATGAAGGTTACCTACCCTGCAATTAGTGCTTTACGGTATTAATAAAGAAATCCCTTAATTCTTCCTTAATAAAAGAAATTCTTAACGTATTTGGTACTGGGAAAATTCATTTGCATAACTCAGTTTTCCTCGGCTTACGTTATTAATACTCTTAGCAAAATGTAAGGAACTCATTTCACACAGATGTTAGAAATGAATGTTAAATTAAAGTAATGGTATTTTAGTTAAGGATAAAGTATTACCGAAGCGCTCGTCTAAATACCTTCGCCAGAGAGCCCGTCGACGCTCAGAGGGCTTTGATTAAAAATACCAATTAAGATTACGAGCTTTTTATTTCACTTGTAATCAAGCAGTTAATTAGGATTTAGCACAGGCGGTGGCGCCCGCCGGCCCTGCGCTGCTTACCGACATTTTTATAAAGATAAAATTAACGTTCTCGTAAAAGAATTAGAATGTAACACTCCAAATACAAGCCATCATTGACTTCAAAACTAACCTGTTATTACCTAGTTACTTTAGTTCTATTATTTTCCAAGAAACTCGGAAAATTTTATAAAAAGGTAAACTCATAAATAGGTCAACCATGTTCCACTTATTTCCTAAGAGACAATAACTTCTACTTGTTTTAAATATAGGAACGAACATGAAAGCCAAGACATATCTCTCCCATTTTAGGAGCGGCGAAGTAACAAATCAATATTTGGAGTGAGTGCTTTTTCGTGCTATGGAGAAGCTTTTATCTGGACAACGGTCGGATGGCAGCACAAACAGTCACACGACAGACACATTCACTTTAACATAAAACGCTCTATCTGTCCCTCTCTGGAGAATTGGACGTTGAATCAATTTTAATCATGTTTTCAAGTTACATCATTAGGTCTTCCGATGGTCAAAATGACCTATAAACTTATATTTCCGATAACATCTGACTTTTATAATATACCAGCATCGCGAAAATATATTTTTGTAATAAAATTAATTGCTATATTTGGTGCATTAGCGAGTTGTTTTATTACAATGAATGATTTGCATTTTTTCTTCATTCGTATTATGTAGAAATTTGCGTTTTTAAAATAATATAATTACTAACATGTTGTTGGTGAGGAATCGCTGACTTTGCAGGTCTTTGTTTGTTCATGAACTAATTGATATTAATGAAGCATTATGAAAATACTTCTCACGACAGATTAATACTAAACAGAAAAATCTCGTTGACATAAACTTCCTTATCTGCACAACGCTCAATCTTATTTTAACAAATTAGAAGGGCAGGAAAAACATTTAATTAACGTTGCCAATGGTATAGTGAGGTTTAACCAATACAGACTAAGTGGAACTTTACCGCAAGCGTTAATTATTATCTGCGAGGAGTGCTCTTTGTTTAGTTGCTAACTCTAAATTAGTTTTCGAAATGGATCATTCACACCCCGGCAATCTCCCCCCGCCCCAACCCGCTCTTAGTAATTGGAACGTTCTGAGATGACACCACTCGGCTGCCTCTAATCAGTTAACAAGAAACTCAGTGTACACCATTGTGATCTGTAATCACATGCCACACGTCACGACTAACTTGAACCCTTTGATTATATACCGCACTTGTGTTTAGAACCTCTTCGGATAAATGAAAACCTTCAACCTTGTGAGAAATTGGGCAAACGTAAAGAAAATGTCACCTTGGAAAACGACCATTTATGCAACAACAGACTTGTATTAAAATTGATTAGTCTTAGTCAATAAATTAAGTGAACAACAATAATGAACACTGTATTAGTCTAGGAGTTCATAATGGACCCGGCCAGACGCCGCATGACTATCTGCCGACACTTACAAAATTAGAACGTTACTTAGGCACAAAACGTTGTCGTTTTGTTTCAGCCGCTCAGCGAGGGCCGTAAGTAAGCACTTATCTTTACAGTTCCTGCATTAAGTCGTCAACAATTAAGCCTCATTAAATTTCATTAGTGGAACAGTCCCGCGAGTGGTGGTGCGGGGCGGCGGACTGCCGGTCCGACGCCGCTTAGACGGATAATCTCCAGCTGTCAGCCGCTAATGCGTTTTAGAGTACGTAATTTGAACCGTCGAGATCGGTGGTAATTAACGGCCGCAATTAAGCTAAGTGATTATTAGTAACTATGAACGTAAAACGATGGATGCACTCGTCATGACCACTCAGTGAACCAACTCAATTTGAATCTGATAGTGAAATGTTTGCCCGACGTCTTCACAATAAGTGACTAATTCCAACATAATTCGAGTCCAAACTTTCAGCATTACTTATAGGCTGAGAAAATATCTGCCAACTTTTTGGTTTTTTATTACTTCGAGTGAGATGTTTCAGCTTTCCAATAAAATGTAATTTAAGTGAAGATACACATGAGAGCAAAGTGAAGGCTTTACGTCACTTCAATTTTGTGTTAAAAGTAAGTGTGCGCGCCTCAAGTAACCCGGAGGCAGGGGTAATGTATTCCCATATATACATAAGTGAAAACATTTTAAGAAGCTCCACGGACCCACTGCATCACCCCCGGGGTTAGGGCCTAAAAGCACTATCTCAGAGCCAAAGCCTTACAACTCTTCTCAAATTCAACTTACTTTGCTCTGTGTGGAGGTGCCCGTACGTATGTTTCATACCGTACTAAACCATCTTGATACATGGTGTTTATAAAAAACAGTTCAATATTTCAGGCTTTAGTTATGGTTTTACGTTAAACCATCAACATATTCGTTGTTTTATATTATTCCGAACTTATAGTAAATGGACCTATTACTAACTATTATAAATTCCTATATAATATTAGGTCCTCGAAGCTAATGATTATTTTACTATGTATCATAATGGAATCAATTTAAAAACGAATTTCATACAATGACTTTTCAAACGACTCTTATGATAAATCGTCTTTAAATTCAAAAACTATCATAGGTAAGTCTTTATATATCGATTATGAATTCTGATTTAAGCTAATTACAAAGTAAATGATGACAGGAATTAAAATGGCACTTTAATTTCTTGGAGAACAACCTTTTCTACCAGAAATGTATTAAGCTGCATGACAATGGGTGTATTTAGTATTCATCGCTAATATGAGCCGCTGGCATGAAAAGAAAGAAATATAAATGGTGAATGGAATGTATTAATGATGATATGGTTAGAAAGGGTGTGACTATACTGAGATGACATCTAATAGAGAACTATGGAAAAGGCAAGAGAATAATGAATGATGATGATGATTAGCCGCTCGCATAAGATTTTTTATCAATGTAGTTTATGCAGTAAATCTACATAAACTACATTGCAAAAAAAAACCTCTTAAAGGTTATTATAATTAAAAAGCCTGTTTTGTTGAGCATAAAATAGTCTTCTTAATTATAGTACTACAACTTCCTCGCGTATTGTTTAAATCTTCTAAACTCGATGAGGTAAACTATTAAACATGTTCAGTCATAGTATACGGATACAAGACACGTAACGAATTCAAGTTTAGTGTCGCACAGGGCTGAGACCGTAGAGCCGTGGTTGCAATTGACCGGCGGGGCAACCACAGCATCACTGCTCACGCGGCTTGCTTTGGTTTAGATCCTCTACACCCACTCTCACATTTCCCCACAAACATCCAACATTAACTCACTGTAGCTTCTAAAAAGCCACGTCGAGCGTCGCTAAGTTTGCTTTATTCACGTAACAAATACGCGGCTATGCTCGATTTCATATAAAATAAATTGAAAAGTTTTGGAGTTTAATTCCGTTCCTCAAGCAGCCATCAGTTCGCGCTCGCGGCGGCGTAGCGGAAGCGAATCTCGATGTTTTGTAATGGAGCTTTTTAAAATGGAAGTCGAACTTTTGTCAGACACTTTTAGCCGCGCCGGAGATACATTTAAGCTTTTTAACTTTTCCACTCCGGTAATGTAACCCACACTTTCCTACGTCTGTAGTGGAGATGTCGTATAAGTTTTTTTACCGAGCAGATAGATCAAGTAAGCAACTTTTTTATTTATGTAACTCAGCTAGTCCCCAGTTGCTTGCAATAATCCTGCCAAAGAGCTTCTCTCTATCCGACTTCGTAGTACTCGTTTTTTTCGTGTTCGACGACAGTGTAAACATTTTGCCTACGATCCATTAAGTAAATGCACTCTGGCCGCCACTCGGCACTGCATTAATATTGCATTTCTAACTCCTTTCTGCTGCCCCGAACCCCCACGATAGCGAGCCCTCGATGGATATTTACTTGGGCAGGTTTTCTGAAACAAAGCTAATGGACAGCATTTTACATATCGCACGAATATTAATTTACAAATGTACAAGTAATTTATGTTCAATCAGAATTTTATATATTTTAAAATAATTTTGACAGTTGTAACGCTTCGTCAGAAGTCCGAAATTCTGACCAACAGTCTTGCCAATATTACCAGTTTTACACTATGATTGATTTCTGGAGGTCAATTAGGCAGTCACCCCATCTAAACTACTGAAATTCAGCTGAATCCGATTAAACTTGACGTCTACTTCAACATATTGGGGAAAGGGCTAGGCATATGGTCATTTATTATTCAAGGAATCGTGAGCCAATTTAGATACCAATAGGCTACAGAAATTAGTTACATCATATACCTCCAAAACCTATTCAAACCGTACTAAGGGCTAGGCTAGCTTCCTGAACGCACTTAAAATAGCGGCACAACAAACCCTGAAGACGGATTTTCTCATCGTTCTCGTATTTCACCCATATATGGCAAGACATAAAGCATGTTTTACTAACTCCTTTAAAAGAGGTCGCGTACATTTCTTACAAATTATATCAATCTCTCAAAATCAATAAGTGTTTGTAGCTAATGTAAGCGCTTAACGAGCCGCGAGCGGGACTCCTGAGCGGATCAGCAAATGGAGTGCTTCATGCATAATGTAGTGCAGGCTGAGTGTTGTTTTGAAAAGCGTTCTGAATTTGTTATTTTCGTCACACCAGGTGATGCCCAGGCGCCTCATGAAACATTTAACGACATATCGACGTACATAATGTTGTTTGTTCGACAGGCTTTATGAAGATTCCACTTGACGGTATAGGTATATCTCGTCTCATTATAACTTCTGTTCGGTTGTGTATATTTTTATGGTTCATGTAATGTTCCCATCAACAAAATCTTTTAAAAGAGTTTTTAGTTGCTTAATACCTGTGTTAATAAATAAAACAATTGATGTTACGTAAAATATAACAATTGGTGTTACGTAGCGAAATGAGGTAGATACATACTGATATTAGCTGGCATTTCTGCTTATAATGAATTAGATTTCGAAATAAAATTGTTGTATAAACTTTAAGAGCCATCCAGCGCACCTAAGATATTCAACCTCACTATTACCTTAAAGTCAAAGTCAGGGTATTTCCTCTGTCGAGCTAATATTTTACAATACAATAAAAGAAATGTTCTTACAAACTTAATAAAAAAATTGAAGTAGGTAAATAGCTACGCCCGTTTAGTTATTCCGTGCGAACACAGTGTAAAATATTTAATTCAGACCACAAGTAATATTTAAGGTAGGTACTTCTGTCCCTTAATACATTTAACTTCCCAAACTCCTAGCTATTATGTATTAGGTAATACCTTACCGCACTCCTTTTCTGTACAGTTCCTGAAGAAATTTGATATTCGAAGCAGTAAGTATAGTCTTTTTGTAATGGGACAAAACCCGCCACACTTTTCCCATCCACTGCAACTCCTGAAAGCCAGAATCAACAGTGGAGACCGCCAGAAAAACGCCGAGCAATGAAGCTCGACGAGTCCCGGAGAAACGATTCAACTGTCTTGGGTCCCGCAACGAAATTAATCAGAAAAGAATAGCGGAGGAGTAAGAAAAAAGATATTTTTTCCACTTCCCTCCATAACAAGCAGGACACAGAACAGAACTAGGCCAATCGGCACAAAGGGACATTATTGCAACTGGGAGAAGCCCAGATTGCCAAACACCACGGAATAAAATTTGATTAAGTTAATGGGTCCTAAGTAGTTATTAGCTGTTACAATTGATTCCAATAATAGGTATGGCAAAAGCGCCTGAACGCACGGAAATTGGTTCTAGTTTCTACAAGGTCCGTATAATAAACGACTCCGGATGTAACTTGTACACTATCCAACATAATATTGCGTTCATTCTGCCAAAGAACACACTCCCACAAGATGTGATGTGCGGACTGTTCAAATTCACAGTTTGATGTAGAACACTGACACAAAGGGGAAGGAACAAGTTTAAAAGAATACAGTTTACTTTTAAAGTTGCCATGACCTGTGAGAAATTGGGCAACGCAGTGGTCAACCTCCAGCCATGTCTTAGCCAGAGAGGATAAGAGGTCCTCCCAGACATCAGTCTGAGGTTTAAATAATCTAGAGATTTTATTAAAGTCGCGTTGTGTAACAAAATTAGTGTCCATGGCCTCCCCCCTCGCGGAGTAGTACATTGAAGCACGTCGCTGTACCTCAAGGTCGACTGGAAGTACACCTGCCAGTACCGGTAAGGCTTCAGTACTGACCGTTCTATACGCCTTGCATAAAAATATCAATGCCAAACGTTGGCTTTGAAGCAGTTTACGTCGTGCCGCCCCTATGCTGGCCCTATCGGCCCAAACAGGTGCACCGTAGCACATACATCCTAAGTAGGTAGCTCCATATATAGTTTTTAAAGTTAGCAATGATAGACCCCAAGTTGCTTTGGATATTCTAGTTAGGGCATAAAAGTTCCTTTTAGCTTTTTCACCAACTATTTTTATATGTTCTATAAATGAAAAATTCCTTTCTAAGATCATACCAAGGTAGCATACGGATTGCTGTTTTTTAATGGGAACGTTATTAAATTTAATAGTAGGTAATGATTTAAGATTACCTTTTAGTAGAAGTTGATAGGTTTTATGTGGCGCAAACGCTAGGCGGTTACGATCACCCCACTGAGATATTAAATTTAGGCAAGTATTGGCCAAGTTCTCAAGTCCAGCTCGGGTACTTGACTGAATGAGCAGTAGGCCATCGTCCGCGTAACCAGTAAGTGAACAGCCGCAAGGAAGCGGGATCGCGAGGAAGTCATCAAAACCCAAATTCCATAAATAAGGACCGACAACTGAACCCTGAGGACATCCCATGGTTAGTGTTTTAGTACTAGAAAAATGATCGAGCTTAAGTACCGCGGAACCGTTTATAAAGTAAGAGTAAACGAGATTATATATGTCTTTATAGCAACCGCGGGTTTTTAATTTTAACAACAGCATAGGCCACCAGGCGTTATCAAAAGCCCCAGAAATATCCAGGAAGATCCCAATTACGTACTTGTTTTCGGATTGGTTAACAGTTCTTCTGACAGAAAGCGCCGCGTCGACTGTAGATTTACCTATGGTGAAGCCATACTGATTATTATGGAATTTTGGACCGTTCGGTAGTAAACGAGTTTACCCAAAGATGGTAGAAGTGTGATAGGACGATATGACTTCGGATCATCCGGTGGTTTGTCACCACACTTTGGTATTATTCGTATGAAACCGCGTCGCCATTTACGAGGAAAAACGCGTTCAGCAATGCATCGGTTGTATACAGTTAAGATGGCTTCACCCGCTGTTTTACACGCTTCTTTAATCATCCTATTAGATATTTTATCTTCACCTGATGATTTGTTGACCGGTAGTTTTCTTACAATATTTATAAATTCGTCATTAGATGGTACGTCTGACATTGGTGATTCAGGTGGCACAGGAGCCCACGCTCGAATCTGTTGGTGGTAGTCGCTATCGTTAGCCGGTGAATCATCAGGGATAAGTGTATTGATTAGCACTTCTGTTGTTTCCTCTATGCCTGTGGTATGCTTATCATTGACTTTAATGTTTTGAACGTATGCAAGGTCGACCGATCTGTTAGCTTTAAATTCGTGATATAAGGGAGACCACGGACCCTCCCTGTCAAGTTTATCAACGATTTTTCGCAACAAGTTACCCTTAGATTTTTCCACCGATGCTTTGTAGCGTGACTTGGCAACTCTAAAAGCATTTAAAGCGAACGTAAGAAGATCTCCAGTAATCTTTCGGCTCTTGAGTTTATTTAACTGTCTACGCGCTCTGCGATATCTTTTACGCTGTTCAACTAAATAATCACTCCACCAGTCACATCTACGAATATTGGTCATAGATCCGCGACCAATGGCAATGTCAGCACAGTAGGTAAAGGTTTCTGACATAATGTCAGCACTTTCTTCGGCTGACAGCCCGTCCCGAGTGAATTCTTTGGCGTGACACGCAAAAAGCGAGCCGAAAAATTCCCAGTTCGCGCCTTTACATCTATATCTGAAATTACCGGGAATATGAGACGGACCCTGAATATAACCAGGAACAAATTCGTACACGATCAGGCGATGATCACTACAAGACGCGTCCGGTAGGACACGCCACCTATCCAAACGTACGTCGGCACTTGAAAGTGTGACGTCAATACAAGATTCGCCCATTTGGCTGCAGAAAGTAGGTGGTGCATCAGGGGTATTATGAATCGATAGGTTCATCTCAGCAATGAAATCCTCAACAGCGCAGCGTCGTTCGGTATCGGTGGCCCGAACCTTGCCATACCACAGAGACGATGACGCGTTGACATCCGCGCCAACGATAACTTTGCAGCCCGCGAGTGACCGCAAGACATGACGGAGATTATGTATATGAGGAGTAACAGGATCTGAATATTGAAAGTAACAGCTTACAACGAATACTTTAAAAGAAGCTGATGATACTTCGGCAACCGCACAGTGTGGCGTCATGAGGTCACGTAAAGACGTTACCGTAAAGTTAGAAGACCGCGCAACATAAATTCCGGCTCGTGCCTTGGAATCCAGCTGCACTACCCTGTGACGTAAACGTGAGTTTTGATATTGTTCTTGAATGAGTACAAGGTCTAAGTTGTAGTCAATAATTAATTTATCTAACTCTTATGTCGCCACCTTATCGT